>JAPVLO010000334.1:4800000-6135143 GCA_027257055.1 Cephalopachus bancanus
TAGGGATTGAATGTCTGGAAAGGATTTTAATTCTCCCTTACTGATGAAGCTTAGCCTGGCTGGGTAGGAAATTCTTGGTTGAAATTGTTTTACTCTGAAAACATTAAAGATTGGGGTCAAATTCCTTCTGGTCTATAGTGTTTCTGCAGATAAGTCTGCACCAATTCTGATTGGTTTTCCCTAGTAGGTAGTCTGAACTTTTCCCCTTGCTGCCTTTAGGATTTTTTTCTTTTATACCTACATTGTGTAGGCGAATTACTATGTGTCTAATGATTAGTCTTCTCAAAGATGAGGAGGGGAAAAAAGGAAAAGGAGAAGAAAGGAAAAGTGGAAAGAAATAGAAAAAGAAAGAAAAAAATAAACAAAAAGCAGAGAAAGAACAAAGAAAGAGAAATAGAAGAAGGAAAGAAAAGAGAAAACCAACCACAAACAAACCAACCAAATGAGATAATCAAACAAACAAACCAATACCACTAGCAGCCTCCTTCTTGGTCAGTTCCACTGTCTGTATCTATCACCCAACAGTTGGCTCAGGGTGGAGGGTGGATCATCTGGGGTTTCGCATCTGCCTACCTGCCAGGGCTTGTGCACTGGGGGCAATGTTCTTTATGGTCACAAAGAGCAGCCCCAATGCTATGCAGAGATCAGCACCTGGTCTCAAGATGCAATTCTGCTGTACCGCAGAGGCCTCTCTGGAACACTTCTCCGCCCAGGTGTTAGAGAGTCTGTTCAGTTTCTCTGCCAGGAGCTATTGCTCCCTTCCTAGCAGTTACCAAAGATCCAGTCTTTGGATCTCAGGATCTTGTGGCAGGGCTCTGGAGCCCTGCCCAGTTTCTGGTGGCAGGGCTTTGGAGCCCTGTCCAGGCTCGGGGTGGGCTCTCATCACTGCTTCCTCGAGAGTCTACCTCAGGCACCCTCCCTATGTTCCCTCTGTGGCCCACACTTTTCAGTGTTCAACTCACTCCAGCAGATTTTCCCTGGAAAAGCTCCCAAATTGTCTGCTGTTAGGTCTCCCACTCCAATTGCATGTGGCTGTGTTTGGTCCAGTGTGGGGACGGGGCGTCTGTCTCTCTGGTATCATGCACTTGGAGTATCCTCTCTGGGTAAATGACGGTTGATTTCACAGAGCTGCAGAGATCACCCCTTTGTCTCAGGAGGCAGGCTGCTCAGGATGCGGGCAGCTTAGAATTAGGCAAGATAAAGCAGGCTCTGCCCAGTTCTGGGACAGAGAAAATGGCAGTAGTCCGTGTTTTTTTCCTCTAGTGGGGCTCAGCTTCAGATTTCCTCCCCATGCTTTCTCCACAGTCCTTGCTGCCTGTGCCTGACCTGTTGCCTCAGGTAGTGATATGGGCCAGGCCCCAGCTGATCTCTTCTGCCTCTTCTGGAAAAATGACCTGGGGATGGTGGATCTTTCTGTGCACAGCAGTTGCCACATTTCTGGATTTTATTTTAAATCAATAATTGGGATAAGTGAAAAACACAAATAATCTGAAATTAAACACAGAATGTTGGATTTTGCATGAAGTGTATAAACTATCCCAAAAAAGAAAAAAAGAAATCAAATACTCTTATGTATCAAAGCATTTAAGTAAATAATAGAGGTGAACTTGAGGTCAGTGCTGTCAAATAATTTCTAAATAGTTTCCAGATGGACTCTTTTTGCCTTTGGTGCCAAAACAGCTCATCCACCTTGTGTATCTACAATTTACCTTTAATTTATCAAACTGTTGGTGTGATAGTCAAAATATTTAACAACCAATATGGCATGAACAGATGCTGGCTCTACACCTTAAAATGTGTTTTCAGCATCCTGGTTGAATAAATATCCACCCTAATTGTGGAGAAAATGATATGTCATTAGCATGGAATGAAGCCTCCCTGATGATCCATTAAAAATTACTCTACTCTTTTGGAGGAATTAGTACGACCAATTTCATCCTCAACTAGCTTAGCTCACATGGGAAAAGAGAAGAGGACATTTCTCCTGAATATACTCTCCATTTATGGAGAACTTCTCGACATTTCTAAAATAATGTTGGTATCCTGGTTGTAGACACTATGTTGAAAAGATGTAGAGGATGAAGTTTGAAAGAACTGTCAGTTTATTTAGTACACACTGAGACATCTATAGTCATACCCTGAGGCACGGAGAGAAGGCAGGCAAAGTGTGGACTTAAGTGATGTGAGATCCTGGCTACGCTCTGGAACTGCATTTCAAACAACCACAGGTTCTTGGGGAGGTAGAACTGCAGCTCCACAATGGGGAAGGAAAGAGTGGGTTTGCTTTGTGTAATCCACTGGGGCAACCCTTAATATTCTCCTGCCTAATATTGACTGTGAAGAAACAATGCAGCATGCTGGCCCTAAGAAAGGCATAGGATTGCACAGTAATGGGGGTCTGGGTCACTCCTGTGGGTAAGAGGAGGTGCTGGCCAAGAGTGAGGAGAATTCAATCAAGGGAATAGAAAAGGGAGATATTGAATATTAGTTGAATACCTGAGATCATTGGAAGTGGGGATTCTACTCCATCCCTCCAACTAAATTTTCCTTTGAAAAGACACCAACCAGAAGGAAGCTATTCCCAGATGGTGTGAAAATCTTTTTTTTTTTTTGAGTTGGAGTCTCACTCTGTCACCCAGACTGGAGTGCAGTGGCACGCTGCCAGCCACCGCAGCCTTGACCCGCTGGGCTCTGGCGATCCTTCTGCCTCAGCCTTCCAAGAAGCCGGAACTACAGGCATGCACTACCACACCCAGCTAGTTTTTGACTTATTGTAGAGATGAGGTCTAGCCAAGTTGCCCAGGCGGGTCTCGAACCCGCGGGCTCAGGCAATCCACTCGCCTCGGTCTCCCAAAGTGCTGGGATTACAGGCTGAGCCACTGAGCCCAGTTGAAAATCTTGTACAAAGCAAATGGATCCAAGCAGTGCAAGGGGTGGACTGTGATGTTCTGTCAGAACCCAGGCACTCATTTTCCAGCTGCCAGAAGCATTACCTGTTGATGGCTCTCAGCAAATCTCTCTTGAATATTGCCCTTAAGTGAAGGGAATTTCTTCACCCTAGGTTATGCCCATGGGCAGCCCACAACAATGACTGGCCAATGTGGAGGTACACAAATCAGGCCTTTTATTTGAGGCAACTCAGAAAGACCATTCCAGGTCCCAAGATCTCTGTGGGATCAGCTTAGGCCTTTTTGGTAATTACATCACAGTTCAACTCTTTTTACCCAATCCTGCTTCCTTAATCATCGCAATTTTTATTTCTGAGATCATTCCACAATGAACTTTCTGTACACAAATCTCTCTCTGTATCTTTTTCTATGACATAAGAAAGATTCCTATTAACTATTTTTTTAATGTAGAAAAGTATATGTTTGTGACACATTTTATCAAAAATATGCTAGAAATGTGCTGTGTTTGGGTTTCTTTGAACTAACTTAGCAAACTTCAGTAAAAATGTGAAGATTTAGCAAGAGAATATTTGATAACTAGTTCTAAATCACTGCACAGGCATTCTAAGCATGCTATTTTTATGGTTGTGCTTTATTTGTAAGTAATTAATATATATTCAGCCAAATTAAACAAACTGCTTTAGTTCTTTTCATAGCATCTGAGATTAATAAAATAAAGACCAGTGATGATAAGCTTTCACTTTTCCATGTTTTTAATTTATCAAAAATTTTAAAAAGAAGCTTTGTAGTCATGAAACACATTTTTAAGCCTAAGGTTTATTATTTTTCTACCTCATGCTTTCAACAGTTTGGCTTAATTTGTATAATATGACAAGTTTCAGATTTCATTAAAAATTACTTTGTTGAAGTTTTATTTCTCTAAACGGGAGGTTCTACATTAGATGTCTTTAAAAGTTCGTTTCATAACCATATTGATGTTAACGAGGCCTGAGAGACAGCAAATGATAAAGAAAAGTTGTAAAACCTGTTCAGCGTCCTTTTTTATAACATCATTGAGATATCACTCACAAACCATACAATGTATCCTTTGAAGTGTACAAGTCAGTGGTTTTTAGTATGTTCACAGACTAGCTCAACTATCACCACTACCTGACTTCACACTAAAAAGAAACCCCATACCCAATAGTGATTGCTCCCACTTCCTCTCTCTGCAGTCCCTGGCAGTGCTGCACTTTAGTTTTACTTTCTGATTCTATGGGTTGGCTTATTCTGCATATTTTGTATAAATGTAACTGTACAGTCTGTGGTCTTTTGCATCTAACTCCTTGCACTCAGCATAATGTTTTGAGATCTGTGTTGTCGCATATATTGGCGCCTTGTTCTTTTTATTGCTAAATAATATTCCATTGTACAGATATAACACACTTTGCTTATTAATTCATCAGGTGGTTTGAGTTGTTTCCATTTTTTAGCTATTGAATAGTGCTGCTATGAACATTGTGTATGAGTTTTGTGTGGGCATTTGTTTTCATTTCTTTGGGGTATATACGTAGGAGTGAAATTGCTGGGTCTCATGGAAGCTCTTTGTTTACTATTTTGAGGAACTGCCAAATCACTTTTCAGGTGCCTGTACTATTTTACATTTCCACCAGCACTGGATAAGGACTCTAATTTCTTCATATTCTCATCAGTACTTGTTACGACTTATTGCTGCATTTTGGTTTTAGTATGTTACTCTAATAGGTTGTGAAGTGGTATTTTATGTGGTATTGACTTGCATTTTCCTAGTAATTATAATATTGAGCATCATCTTATGTATTTGTTGGTCACTCATATATCTTCTTTGGAGAAATGTTTATTTAAATATTTTGCCCATTTTGAAATTGGATTAGTTGTAATTTTATGGTTGACTTATAAGAGTTCTTTATATATTCTGGATGCAAGTTCCTATCAAATATTTTCTCCCATTGTGGGTTGTCATTTCACTTTTTGGATAGTGACTTTGATCACTAAAATTTTAAATTTCAGTGAAGTTCAATTTATCTTTGTTTGTTTTATTGCTTGTACTTTTGTTGGCCTATCTAAATAGGTTTAACCCAAGGTCTCAAAGATTTATATCTGTTTTCTTCTAAAACTTGGGGTTAATTTTTTATATACAGTGTGAGATATGAGTCCAACTTTATTCTTTTGCATGTTGACATCTAATTGTCCCAACACCATTTGTTGAAAAGACTATTCTTTCCCTATTGAATTATCTTGAGACCCTTGTTGAAAATCAACTGATCATAAATATGATGGTTTATTACTGGATTCTCAATTATATCCCAGGATATATAATATATATTTATTCTAATGGCAGTTCCACACTGTCTTTTTTACTGTAGTAAGTTTTGAAATTAAAGTGTGAACCAATTTTGTTCTTTTTCAAGATTGTTTCTTGGCCTTTTGCATTTACATATGGATTTATAGAATACAGCTTGTAAATTTTTGCAATAAATCCAGCTAGGAATTTGATAGGGATTTCATTGAATCTTTAGATCAACTTAAGGAATAGTGTCATCTTAAAAATATTAAGTTTTACAATCAGTGATCACAGGATGTCTTTCCATTTGCTTAGGCGTTCTTTCATTGCTTTCAACAATGTTTTATAGTTTTCAGAATACAAGTTTTACACATTTTTTGGTTAAATTTGTCCCTGAATATTTCACTTTTTTGATGCTATTGTAAATATAATTCTTTGTTTAATTTCATTTTGGATTGTTCATTGCTACTGTATAGAAATACAACTGATTTTTGTGTGTTGATCTTTTATCCTGCAAACTTACTGAACTTGTGGGAATTTTTTGTTTGTTTTTGTGTTTTGTTTTGTTTTGTTTGTGAGTCGAGGTATTTTTCTATTGCCCAGACTGGAGCTCAGTCATCACAGCTCACTGCAGCTTCAACCCCCTGGGCTCAGGCTATCCTTCTACCTCAGCCTTTTGAGTAGCTGGGACTGCAGGCGGATGCCACCACACTTGGCTTATTTTTTTTATAAACTTGTTAATTAGTTCTAGTAGTTTTTTTAAAGCAGATTCCCTAGAATTTTCTATGTACAAAATCATGTCATCTACAAAATATTTTTTTACTTTTTCCTTTCTAACTTGGATGCCTTTTATTTCATTTTTCTTTTTCCTTTTTTTTTTTTTTTTTGAGTTGGAGTCTTACTCTGTCACCTAGGCTGGAGTGCAGTGGCACACTCATAGCTACCCCAGCATCAGCCTGTTGGGATCAGGTGATTCTTCCACCTCAGCCTTCCAAGTAGCAGGAACTACAGACTTGTGCTATCATGCCTGGCTAATTTTTTGATTTATCGTAGAGATGAGGTCTCGCCAAGCTCCTCAGGCTGTTCTCAAATCCGTGGGTTCAGGTAATCCCCTCACCTTGGCCTCCTAAAGTGCTGGGATTCCAGGCTTCAGCCACTGCACCTGGCCTATTTCATTTTTCTTATCTAATTGCCCTGGCTATGGCCTCCAGTACAATATTGAATAGAAGTGATGTGTGTGAACATCTTGTCTTGTTCCTGATCTTAGGGGGAAATTATTCAATCTTTTCCCAGTGAGTTTTAGCTCTGGGTTGTAGTACATGTCTTTCATCAGATTGTGGATTCTCTTCTATTCCTAACTTATTGAATCTTTTATTGTGAAAGGGTTTTGAATAGTGTCAAATGCTTTTCATGAATCTACTGAGGTGATCATGTGATTTTTGCCCTATGATCTAATAATATGGCTGATTGATTTTTGAATGTCAATCCAACCTTGCATTCCTAGGATAAATGGTATATAATGGTGTACATCCTTTGTTATTGAATTGTCTATTTCTCCCTTGCATTCTGTCAGTTTCCCCTTCATGTACTTTTAGTCTCTGTTAGTTGTGTATTTATTTATAATTGTTGCTTCTTTCTAATATATATAATTTATCATTGTTTAGCATCTTTTGAATGCCTGGGAAATTAATCAAGTGAGGATACAGCAGATGGACCTACAGGAGTCTACATTTGCTGAGCCAGATTTCTGGTAATTTTCTTGAGAATTTTTTAGTAATTTTGTTGAAATTGCAATCTGAGCAACAGATGGAGTACAAGAAAGAAGCATGTCTCCAATAAGATGTTGATTTTATATCAGCTAGGAAGCTTTCAGCTGCAAGAAATAGAAACTCAAACTATCTTAAACAATAAAGATGATTTATCAGCTCACACAACTGGAAAGTCAGACTGCTTTTACAACCAGAGTTCCTCATCTGAACCACAGAACACAGAAAGTAATATAAGTGACTATTTCTCAGTTCTCTCAAGAATAGTATGTAGTTCCATTACAGATGCATAGGAGAAAAATTAACTTATTACATACCATGTATATTTTAGGGCTTAACTTTCCTGTGGAATTTTGGTTAAGAAAAGCTGATCCTGGCCAGGTTCAGTGGCTCAGCCTATAATCCTAGCACTTTGGGAGGCCAAGGCAAGTGGATTGCCTGAGTCCGTGGGTTCGAGACCAGCTCAGGGAACTTGGTGAGACTTCGCCTCTACAATAAAAAAAATTATCCAAGCATGTTTATGAGTGCCTGTAGTTTCAGATACTTGGAAGGTTGAGTCAGAAAGATTGCTGGAGCCCAGCAGGTTGACACTGGAGTGGCCCTGAGGGTGCCACTGCACTCCAGCCTGGGTGACAGAGTGAGACTCCAACTTAAAACAAAAACAAAAAAGAAAGAAAGAAAAGCTGATCCCTATGGAGTGTGAGTTTCAGATTCAGTTTGGTCAAGGACTCTATTCCAGTGTGTGTGTGTTTGTGTGTGTGTACATGTGTGATTTTTTTTTTTTATTCTGCCTTTTCTCATGTGTAGGGTTTATATACAGTGTGGGTTTTCCTCTTGATTTTTTTTTTTTTTTTTGAGTTGGAGTCTTACTCTGTCGCCCAGACTGGAGTGCAGTGGCACGCTCCCAGCCACCCAGCCTCGACCTGCTGAGCTCCGGCAATCCTTCCGCCTCAGCCTTCCAAGGAGCTGGAACTACAGGCCCACGCTACCACACCCGGCTAATTTTTTTGATATATTGTAGAGATGAGGTCTCGCCAAGTTGCCCAGGTGGGTCTCAAACCCGTGGGCTTAGGCAGTTCACTCACCCTGGCCTCCCAAAGTGCGAGATTACAGGCTGAGCCACCGAGCTCCGCCTTCCTCTTGATTACTAGTGTAATTAGAAGCCAGGAGAAGGAGATAGCTTTTCCCCTTACAACCACTGAACTAACATCCTGAGTTCTACTTTGATGGCCAATATTAAGTCATATGTCTATTCCTAATCAATCTATGGCCAAATGGAGTTTAGACCAACCTGAGTGCATCCCTAGAACTAGGAGTGAAGTCAACCCCACTCAATACTTAGCTATGCAAAGATGGAGGGTAAAATTGATGTTGAGGAGGTACTACAATATCTTCTACATTCATCTCCATATTGAAAGCCCCAAATTGTAAAAGCTAATAATTTCATGTTTGTGACAAATCCTACTAGTTGCCTTAGTGTCATTCTATTTTAATGGTAATAAGAAAGAAAACAGATCTCATGTTATGCAGAAATAGGATTATTCCCAGCATAATGATCCCCCAAAATTAATTATTTTAATAATTAGATGACACAACTACACATTTATATTCTGCCACTTGCTGTGAAACCCTTTGTACCACCAAGCAGCTGAATGCAAAGGACCTTTGTGAAACAGAAAGAAATCATGACGCTTCCCCTACTGTATCTGAAGAGTCTAGAGGCTGCAAATCCCCTTCCGCCCCAGTTATCATGTGATAACTGAGTCACTGGCAGGCAGGGAAACCCTCCTAGATTCTAGTTCTTTTTATTGTCATGTAAATTTCTAAATCCAGATGAATTTTATCCTAAGGAGATGAAAAAATATGGAGATGCCTTCAGAACTGCTGTATCTAATCTTCAAAACTATTGGAGGATAGTAGGTGTTAGGAAAATGGAGATACCTGTTCATCCAGATTTTCAAAAAGTTGAATCCTGTAAGATGGTCCCGTGTCCTAGAAAAGTTTAAGAACTCATTTTAAACAGATGGTGGATGAACATTTAGAAAATAAGTCATCACTAGGAGTCAGAAGAGGAGTTCAATAATTAAAAGACAGGCCAAGCCGGGCTCGGTGGCTCAGCCTGTAATCCCGCGCCTTTGGGAGGCTGAGGTGAATGGATTGCCTGAGCCCGCGGGTTCGAGACCCGCCTGGGCAGCAAGACCTCATCTCTACAATAAATCAAAAAATCAGCCGGGCGTGTTAGCGCATGCCTGTAATTCCGGCTACTCGGAAGGCTGAGGCGGAAGAATCGCCGGAGCCCAGCAGGTCGAGGCTGCGGTGGCCGGGAGCAGCCACTGCACTCCAGTCTGGGCGACAGAGTGAGACTCCAACTCAAAAAAAAAAAAAAGACAGGCCAAATTATCCTCATTATTAATGTGTTACATCCGGGGAATGTCATATCTATAACATATTATCATTTTCACAGCAGGAAGTCTCCCATGACAGTCTTCTGAAGAAGGTGGAGAGATGCCGGCTCTTTATTTAACTGTTAGGTGGAATCACAGCTGGCTGCACCAACACAATGCCTTAAGTGTCTAAGTGAAATTATATCTCTTTTAGAGTATCATATCACAGAGTTTAATCCTTAAGTTTTTTTCTGTAAAACATTTTTTATGAATTACTTGAGAAAAGACACACAAAGAACATAGTTTGTTCCCAATTATTTCAATGAAACAAATGAGATCTCATGCCACACAGATAAATACAGAGCATTACCTTCATAACTATTGTAACCTGTTGTGACCAGATGACACTGGGAATATTTATCCTGTTCTGAGTAACACATTGTAAAAGTGGACTAGAAAAACTGCAGCAGGGGAGGTTGATATGGATAGATCTGTTTGGAAAACAGCCTGTGAAGGAAAGTAAAGAAAAAAATGAACGTTCAACTTGGAAAAAGAGAACAATAGCTATCTTTAAGAGGACAGAATTTTGTTATTTACAGATGAATGATGAGTAGACAGACAATGGCAGAGTTCAGTTCCATGCAAGCCGACTGGCTAATGAATAAATCGAACAGGGAGAGAGTATGCTCCCATTCCCTGGGGATATTCAAGAAGATGTTCTGGAAGGACTCTGTAGGGCTGACTTAGATGACGTCAGAGGGATACGCTGATGTGCTGTGGTTCGTAAATCTATGTGGCAAATTTTAAAAGTCTATTGTAACTATTTTTAAAGCCAAAAGCATGTAACCTTGGCAAGAACGCTGTTATAATCAAGTCATTCACATGCTAATAGGTACTTTCTGAAAACAGAACGTTTTACTCCAGTTGGAACCTATGGGAGGTGGCATATATTGGGACAAGCAAACTTTCCAAAGTCTTTGTATTATGTGAGTGCCAACTCCACCTGGGTTCATCATCCTAGAAGCTAGGATATTATGTTACTGATTCCTGAGGATCATACATCTTTCTTAAATGCTCTCAAACTGCTGATCAATAACATTTAACAGAACCTTTCTAGAGCATGACAGGAGTCATGTTCTGGGACTCACTTTTTTGAAGATCTTCACTGTTCTCACACATGTACTATAAATAAGGGGAGTAATTTAATTTCTATTGTATGTATGTATAGGCATGTATACATATATATGTATACACATGTATATAGCAGGAATTATCTGTTTAATGAATGAGTGGTAATGATTTAATGGTAAAGGGAATTATGCTAGAGGCTATCGAAATAAAGCTGCCTTCAAAATATGAGACAGAGAATGACTAGAGAAATGCATGTAAAGCTCTAAATAGTTTCATTGTAATTTACTTGACTCTTGGTTTTCTAAATCAAAATTAAAAGGAAAAATATAGAGCTTAACTCTTACTGAGGCTATGATAAAAATAGAAATGCTTAATAATTTTTTAAAAATAATTTCTAATGTGAGCTTTTTTATGAGCAGAGTTCAAAAAAGTTAATTATTAGAGATCATCCAATGTCTTGCTATAGAAGTTGACTGGTTCTTTTTTGGTAAGCTTTCAAGTGCAGTTTATAAGAAGTTAATCTTGCTTTCAAAGTAACATTTCAATAAAACTAAACAGAAGAGGGAGTAAGCTTTTGTTTCATCTTATTTTCTCCTTTAATTCATTTTGTACTGCTGTTGTAACAAATTACCACAAACTTAGTGATTTAAGACAACACACATTTGTTCTTCTTTGACCTTTTTGGAGATCAGAAGTCTGAAATGAATCTTATAGGGTTAAAAATCCAACTGTCAACAGGGCTGATTCTTTTAGAAGGCTACAGGGGAGAAGCTATCCCTAGTTTCTCCCAATTTCCAGAGGTTGCCTGTATTCCTTGACTATGGTTGTATCATTCTGATCTCTGTTTTTCTTACCAAATTGCCTTCTCCTCTCTCTGAACTGCTTCCTCCCTTTATAAAGGGCCCAGGTGATTACATCAGGCCTGCCTGAATAATCAAGGGTTGTCTCCCATCTCAAGATCCTTAATTTAGTCACAACTGGAGAGTTCCTTTTACCACATAGTGTAACTTGCTCACAGATTCTGAGGATTAGGACGCAGACCTCTTTGGAGGACGACAAATCAGCCTACCATATAAAACATATTTTCAAAATAATATGTCCTAAATCATTTTTTGAAGTGAGATGGGTACATGCCATGATCCAACCAACTATCTCTTGTAGATATCGTTTATCTCTTACTTACTCTCACTGCCTTATCACCTGCATACCTACCCAGTTCAAAGAAGGTATGAACTTCAAAAAACAGCAGATTCCTTTCCAGCACTGAAGCCTGTGCTGATTCATGATAGTAACTCAAATAAGTGTTTTTTTGTTTGTTGGTTGGTTGTTTTTTGTTTGTTTGTTTTCTGGACTGGAAGGAGGAAAGCTGAGCTTAATCTGGAACCTGTCATTTGTCTGAGAGGGCCTGACATCTCCAGAGTGGTGTGTGAAGCAGTTGAAATGAGTGAAACAAGTCACATCTGACTCACAGCTGGTCACAGACTTAGAGAGATCATCTTTTTTATAATTAAAAAATTATTATGATGATTCTTATCCTAAGAAAATTACAGATTCCCGCACAGTTATAAGAAAGAACAAAGCACACCCATGTAGCTTTAACCCAGTTTCCCCCAGTTACCAACATCTTGCAAAACTATGGTACAACATTACATCCAGGATATTGGTATTGATACAGACAAGATACAGGACATTTTCATCACCAATATAATCCTTCATGTTGCTTTCTCTAGCCATATCCGCTTCCCTCCCACATTTTTAACTTCTCGCCATCATGATTCTTTTTTCAGTTTTTATAATTTTGTCATTTCAAGAATGTTATATAGATGGAATCATACAGTATGTAACCTTTTGGTATTGGCTTTATTCACACAGCCAGCATAATTCTCTGGAGATTCACTCAGGTTGTCACACGTATTAATAATTGGCTTCTTTTTCTTGCTGAGTAATAGTCATATGGTGTCCCACAGTCTAATCATTCATCTGTTGAACGACATCTAGGTTGTTTCCATTTGGGGGTTATTACAAATAGCACTCATATGAACATTTGTATGCAAGTTTTTGTGTTAACATAAGTTGTCATTTATTTGGATAAGTGCCCAGAAGAGCAATTGTTGGGTTGCAGAGTAGTTGCATGTTTACTTTTTAAAGAAACTGCTAAACTATTTTCCAGAATGACTGCACCATCAATAGTGCATGAGTGATCTGGTTTCTCCCTATCTTTCCCAGTATTAGGTACCATCACTCTTTTGCTCTTCTGATAGGTGTGTAGTGACATCTTATTATTGTGGTTTTCATTTGAATTTCCCTGATACCTAATGATGATGAACATCTTTGTGTGTGTTCATCTGTTTATTTAAACTGCTGTCTCCAAGTGTGGAATAATGGACATTGGAGATTACAAAAGGTAGGAGGGTGGGAGGGGGTGAAAATTAACTATTGCACACAATGTACACTATTTAGGTGATGGATACACTAAAAGTCCAGACTTTACCACTACACAATATACGCAAGCAAGAAATCTACACTTGTATCCCCTAAATATATCAAAATTAAAGATTAATTAATTAATTAAAACTGTGTCTCCAGAGCACTTTTGGTGTCACTATGAGGTGGACATGACAGCCAAGAAAGCTCAAGGCCTATACGCTGCTTCCACCAAAGTCAAACTTCCATTTTATGTGTCGAGTTTCTAAGCAACTTCATTTAAACAGTTAAAGGGTAAACTGAGGCAAGGTGAGCCAGTGCCATGGGAATAATGCAAGATTGCAACCAAGTACAAAGTAGAAAAAAGTAAAGTTTATTATTCACCTTTCACAGATGAAAGGGGGCTGACACACAGAGGTAAGTGTGGCCCCGAAGGCTGGGGAGCTGAATATATTTAAGGCTCTTGAAGGGGAGTTTGGGCTGGGAAGAATGTCCAGAGTTTCATTTTTTGGTATAGATAACAGAAGTCACTTAAGTCTTGTGTCTTGACTCCAGGTGGTGGGCGGGAGGCTGGCTGCAGTAAACTGATAATGATACATCAAGGCCAGAAGCACAAATGCCTTGAACAATTTGGGCTGCATACTTTCTAGTTGTTCACAGTTTTAGCTTATTCCGGGTGTTCTAGTTCACAATGCTTGATTAAACATTACACATAAAATTAATACAAAAGCACGAAAGAAAGCAGTTGTCATTTAGAGACTAAGGGAACAGATACATTTCTGGGTGTTAGAAAGTTTCAATAGCCTGTTTCTTATCTAGGTCTGGTGGAGATGTTTCCAGGGACGCGCAGTCCTTTTGTGTGTGTCTCCTGCCTCTCAGGGGCTCAGTGAAGATGGTTGTGTTCCCTTCAGTACCAGCAACAGTTACTAGATCCAAGTACAGTGAAGGGGCACACGGGAAAAAAATGTCTACTTGGGCAACTTGGCAAGACCTCACCTCTAAAATAGATAAAAAATTAGCTGGGCCTGGTAGCACGCGCCTGTAGTTCCAGCTACTTGGAAGGCTGAGGCGGAAGGATCGCTGGAGCCCAGCAGGTCGAGGCTCCGGTGGCCGGAAGCGGCCACTGCACTCCAGTCTGGGCGACAGAGTGAGACTCCAACTCAAAAAAAAAAAAAAAAAAAAAAAATTAAACAGCTTCTACATTTCAGAGGTTCCCTCCTTTCAGTGTCCTTTTCGTTTGTTTGTTTTGGGGGGGGAGGGGTTCTTAAAGTGTGAAATCAACTTACTTCATCTATTTTACATATTATTTTGTAGGAAATGACTTGACTTTCCACAATCCTGACAAAAATTGTATTCAGAAGTACAAATAAATACATTCTAATATATTTATGTAAAATATCCTCAAAATCCAACCACTTAAACCAATGTGTTTCTTCCTTTATTTCTTGACAATGAATGAATGCAAGCTGACTCTAATTTTTAAAAATTGAAAATTGTATCTCTGGTCAACTTAAAAATGGCCCAAACGCCTCTCATCCACAATCTAAGTTTCCTTCCATGCAGCACCCATGCTCCAATTATTCTTCTGCAGGTCAGGCAGGGGGCGCACCAGTGCGGAAGAATAAAAGGCAAAGACAATTCGGTGGCAATACTTTAGACAGAGATGTAATAATCCCGTGACATGTAACACTGATGAGGAATACATGCAAAATACTTGTACACAATCTGATTTTGTGACGCTATAGATTCGAAATTAGACTATAGACCATTCCCAGGGAACACGCATCACACTGAAATCTTGTATTCCTTGGAGGGAAGTTTCCCTAGAGACACTAGTGTTTTAGTTCCGCCCCCGCCCCCCCATACTCAAGCCCTCTCACTCTCTCCTTAAGGAGAAGTGTTTGTTAAGCCAGGCTAAGAAATTTTTTTGTCGTGTTAAAAAAAAGAGAAGGAGCAGCAGCAGCTATCCCACCTACACTTTTCCTCGTCATTTTCACAGCCCAGAGGTGGAGTGTCAGGATCTCGGAGCTCCCGGAGGGGGACACAAGAGGGCGTTATGCAGCCAGGCTGTTACTAACTTGCCGGTACTCGTTTTGCCTCAGTGAGGCCATCTGAGGTGACAGTCGGCTGCGGGATGACAGCCAGTGAGAGCCGTATCCTCCCCGAGGACTGAAAGACAGAGGTCACTCCATCCCAGCTCCCAGGGGATAGCACGACCTCCCCACCCGCTCCGTGAGCCAATCAGGGCTCCCGGCTACCCTTGCGCGTGCATGCAAGTGGCTCTCTGGAGGAGCACGAACTGGCCACAGTGGAACATTTTTCTCCCATATTGTCATCCATCCTGATTCTTCTGCTGGGAAATTTGCGAAAAGCCAAGGGTAGGTCTGGTGAAAAGGAAATCAAAACAAAAAACATTTGTGCGTCTTCGCTCTGCACGTGTACCTTTCCCAAACTCTGCTATTCCCACGGCCGTATTTGAGGGCTTCATTCATGGCGTCAGAAGACTCTGGAGAAGTTCCATGATATTGGCTTAAGAGTGGTTTTCCTTTTTCTCTGTGTGTGGTAGAAAGAATCTGTTGGGGGTGGGGGGCGTCTCTTTTGGAATAATATGTTATATGTTCCCACTGGATTTTAGGATTGAAAGCATAAATAAATGTTTAGGAGTGTTTGCCTCAAGGTAGAACCAAGGCCTGCTGGCTGACTGCACTCCAGGGAAGAGTTTGGGCTGCCTCAGCTCATGCTTCGTTGGATTTCCCTCTCCAGGAACAGCCAGGACCCCAGCAAAACTGGAAAGGAGATACCGGGCGACGGCCAACTCCATCTTTCCCATGAAAACCTTAATGATATTTCCACTATTCTAGCTTTAACACCAGTCAGAGGATCTAGGGCTGGCAAAGCATTCACTCCTTTTTCTAGAGGAAGTAGAAGGCCCTAGTACCAAAAAAAATAAAAATAAAAAATTAAGACTTGAGCCCAAGGTCAAATACTTATGGAATCAAGGCAATTTAGTATCCATCTGGTCCTGGCCTTTCTAAAACAAACATGGCTGAGAGCTTCAGAAAAGCAGTGTTGTTCTAAAGATGTGTACTATCAATGTGTGTCCTGGCTTTAATAATTTACATGAACCAACAGCCAGAGGATCAAGAAAGACACTTTGAAAAGCATGATTAAAAACTGGGAGTGGGCTTTTATACGTAATATCTCATTTCTCTTCGTAACCACTTATCAGGAAAGCACTATTGTAAGCACCAGTTTAGATATCTAGGAATTAAGGGTGGTATGGTATGGTTGAATAACTTTCTCAAGGTCACACAGACAGCAAGATGGAGTGCTGGGAACTGACCATGGAGTTTGGCTCCAGACCTCTCACTCCTAACCACTTAGCAACACCAAGAAGACCATGGCAAAGGTGGATGGGGGCTCACAGGAGAGACCCTGGCAGACTGGGTGTGGATGTGTGCGCTGAGACAGAAGCTCCTGGAGCCAAACCTTGTGTTCAGTCTTGAAGGTTGGAAAGGTGTTGGGGGGGAAAGGATCAGAGGTGGGAAATAGGAAGATTAACCTGGAAGAGGCAGTGGGGTGTGTATGTATACAGACACCAGGGAGAATACAGCAAGGTTGCGAAAAGCTCCGTGGTGCAGTGTGTTCAGGTCATTGGCTTTTGGTTGAACTGAGGAAAGGGCGTGGGGGCGGAAGTAGAGGTAAGGGTTAAGGCTGGAGGGCTTTCTAACTCATGCCAAAGAGAAGGTAATTTTGAAGATTAAGAGAAGTCAGTAAAGAATTTGAAGGAGAGCAGGGTGACAAGATCTGCATTTCAGAAAGATCACTCTGTGTATATGGGAAATCCTTGCTAGGAAATTAGACCCCAGAGTGTGGCAACATAGTAAAATGTGGGACAGCAAGATCTGTCAGGGGACAGTGTCTTAACCCAGGAAGGAATGACAAAGGTACAGACTAAGAGAGTGACAATGGGAATAGAGAGGAGAAAATTGGTTGGAGAGATATTAAAGAAAGTGAAAGGACTCTGGTGACTAATTCCACAAGGCGAGCAAAGGACCAGAGGTGTGATGATGACATAACAAGTACGTATTTCATACCTACGTATGCAATGGAGGTATTCATTCATCCAGAGAAAGCAGGGTGAGGGAAGAGGACAGATTAGGCAAGGAAGGATAGTGAGAGCAATTTAGAACATACTGAGTTTGAAGTAACTATAGGGCATCCAAATAAATATTCCAAGAGGGGTTAAATGAGTCTGGGCACAGGAGAGAAACTTGGACAGGAAAATAGGTTTGTGAATCCTCCAGTGGTACTTGAGGCAATGGCGTTGGGCCAATTTGTGTCTCTTACTCCAAATTTACCCTCTATGCTAGCTTTCTGAAACTGGAACTAGGATTCCACAAACCACATTTCTGGTTGACTCGTGGACTCCTCCTTAGGCTCTGCCAGTAAAGGGAACCTGCAGGGCCAGAGAAAGGAGAGGAGTGCAAGTCTCTCCCCAGCCTTTCTTCTATCCTCCGGCAGTTGCAGATTGTTCTGGTAGCAGTTGCTGGGTCCAGCGCGCAGATTTTCTAACACTTGCCAAATCAGCTCCCTTATACCAGCACTTAGAGACACTAGCAGCAACCAAATACCTTCTCTCCTCAAGGTCTGATCCCAGCCTAGAGGTCTTCTTCTCTAAGTTCTAGTTCTAATAATTTCAGCCTCTTCTTTTGTTCCTTTGGCCCTAGAGATGGAGTTGCTTCTGCAGGTGCTTCTTCTGCCATATCTTAGAGTTTTCTTTTCACCCTTTGGGTTAACAACTTTATATCTAGTTAATTTAACAATTCTTGTTAATTTGTCTCCATTACCATGACTGACGTGGTTCCATCTCCTGACTGGACCCTGACTGAGAACACCAAAGGAAAGTATAGAAAGCAATGAAAGAGGCTGGGTGCAGTGGCTCAAGCATGTAATCCCAGCATTTTGGGAGGCTGAGGTGAGGGGATTGCCCTAGCCCACGGGTTCGAGAATAGTCTGGGCAACTTGGCGAGACCTCATCTCTACAATAAATCAAAAAATTAGCCAGGTGTAGTGCGTGCACCTGTAGTTCTGGCTACTTGGAAGGCTGAGGCGGACGGATCATCAGAGCTCAGCAGATCAACACGGGGGTGGCCATGAGCATACTACTGCACTCCAGCCTGGGTGATGGAGTGAGACTCCAACTTAAAAAAAAAAAAAAAAGAAAGAAAGCAATGAAAGAAGATAACTTTGACATGAGCCTGGGACCACCTACATTGAAAGGCTGTCAGCACAAGGAGGGGACTGAGGAGGTGGCAGGAAATCCAAATTTGTGTCTTCTAAGGAAAAGAATCAATCAAGAGGAAAAGATAGACTGGGTGCAGTGGCTCATGCCTGTAATCCCAGCACTTTGGGAGGCCGAGGTGAGGGGATTGCCTGAGCCCACAGGTTCAAGAACAACCTGGGCAACTTGGTGAGACCTCAACTCTATAATAAATCAAAAAATTAGCTAGGTATGGTAGCACACACCTGTAGTTCCTGCTACTTGGAAGACTGAAGCGGACGGATTGCCAGATCCCAGCAGGTCAACTCTGGGGTGGCCGTGAGTGTGCCACTGCACTCCAGCATGGGTGACAGAGTAAGAACCCCAACTCAAAAAGAGAGAGAGACAGAAAGAGAGAGAGAGAGAGAGAAGGAGAGGTAGAACATTCAGACCAGAGAGATCCTTTTGTAGTTCATAAGTGTGATGATTTGTGTATTCACATGCATGTGTGAGATGTGTCAACCCCAAATCTTATGACATCAGCACATTACCCATCTGATAGAAAAACAAAAAGGAACAATCAGACCAAAGAGATCGTAATTAATGGAGCAAGATTCCTGAGGAAGGTGAGGGGGTAGCATTGTCCCTGGAATGGAAGAAAAGGCATGAAGGTGGGTGCAGAGTACATTGGCTTGCAAGTGAGAGGTTGTCTACTGAGAGTAGAGATGTGGGGAGATGGTAGAGTCAGAGGGAGGGGGAGGGGGCTTGCAACAGTCTTTGAAGAGGGTGGAAGAGAAGGCTGACCAAGGCCATCCTGTGGAACACGGCATTAGGGCTAAAGAACAGGAGAAGTCAGAGAACATGAATTCATAGTGGCTCCAATCCAGGTGACTGGCTGTGTTTTTTGTTTGTTTCACCATTAGGGCGTAGCAGCCCTTTGTGGGATATTGAAAAACCAGATAACAGGATCAATCCAGGGAAGGCATTTGCTAAAAGACATGTGGGTGTCAGCAAGAGAGGATTAACATGGAGGACCCTGGGCCGGGTTGACTAAAAAAGGAAGTGCTGGGTGGTGATAGACAAAAACCTCCCAACTCTTTGTGTGCTCCTGAGGGTGTGTGTCAAGTTTAACTCTCTTCTTTAACTAAAGCCATAAAAGGAAAAGTTTTCAAATGTGCTGTAGCCAGAGAGAAAAAAATTTCTGACAGAGACAGGACACTCATTTTAATCTTCAATAAAACTATCATAGCTTATCCTTAGGTCCAACCTAATTTGCAAACTACCCTTGTCAAATGGCTTATAAATCTGTGCATTTTGATTTCTTATTTATTCTAGGTAAGGAACCTCTTTTTGACCAGCAGAGTGATAAAGAGCTTAGAAAAGTTTAGAGCTCTTCAAATCTGAAGAATCAGGGATATTGTTGTAACGATGTAGATCTTCTTTGAATGCTATTTTACTACTTTAAATTTTCTTAGGATTGAGATCTAGTCTGATATGCACTTTAGCTTAGGCTAATAATGATGGTAATAAAATATTATGCCACAGTGCCCGGACTTCCAAATTTGTCCAACCATTGTCTTGTAAATGCATTTGTACTGGGGTAGTTTCCCCCAGGACAGATCATAATTTTTAAAACCTGCATTCAATGAAGCCCTATAAATTACTGTTTTCCCTTAATGTTAGCAAGTAGTGATTTATTTTAGTAAGATTGCAGACCTCACTAGGCATGCTTTATGTGTTGTACTTCCTTAGGGCAAGTGAGACTATTTCAGTATATTGTTTGGGGGGAGTAGGAAAGTTACTAAATTCATAAGTTAATTTACAAATAAATTTTTAGTTTACTCTGATTTATCATATATTTTGCACAAAATGACTGTTACACTTGCAGAATGCACTAATAACTAAAATATACAATTATTAATAATTTTTACATTTAGAGCTTTATTATTGCTAAGTATTTTCAAATTTATCTTTTTTTTTTTTGAGATGGAGTCTCACTGTCGCCCAGACTGGAGTGCAGTGGCCGCTCCCGGCCACCACAGCCTCGACCTGCTGGGCTCCGGCGATCCTTCCGCCTCAGCCTTCCAACTTGCTGGAACTACAGGTGTGTGCTACCACGCCCAGCTAATTTTTGTTTTATTGTAGAGATGAGGTCTCGTCTGCCCAAGCAGGTCTCGAACCTGCGGGCTCAGGCAATGCATTCACCTCAGTCTCCCAAAGGCACGGGATTACAGGCTGAGCCATCGAGCCCAGCTCAAATTTATCTTTTTAATTTTTGCAATTCTGATTATAAAATGGCATTTATATAAAACAGCACAGTGGCTCGCACCTGTAAACCCTGCAACTTGAGAGGATGAGTTGGGAACATCACCTGAGTCCAGGAGTTCAAGACCAACCTGGACAACATAGCAAAACCAGTCTCTATAATATTTTTTAAAAATTAGCTGGGCATGGTGGCATGTGCTTGTAGTTCCTGCCTCTCAGGAGGCTGAGGTAGGAGAATTCCTTGAGCCCAAGAGTTGGATGCTGTAGTAAGCTATGCTCACACCACTACTCTCCAGCCTGGGTGACAGAGCAAGCTCTGTCTGAAAAAAAAAGTTTACATCTAAGTACTTAAAATGTACTAATAAAGACATACATTCTTACTGACATGTAATTTATTTTAACCCTTCTCATGTGATAGATTTATCTAAGAAGAGCATAGGAAAAATAAATGGAAATTGGTGTCGTTTTCTTTGATTCAATCATAGAGACATTTTAAAATAAAATATATCCAGAAAAATATATGAAATGGTGAATTTAGCATAAAGTGCGAAATGGTTTAAGAAAAAAAAAGATCCAGTGCCATAAATTGCAGTTTCTCCACCAGTTGGAGTCTGCGAATTGCTGCGTCAGGAACTGGTGGTAAACATCTGTGGGAATCGTCACAAATCTGACAGAAAGAAGTTATTTAGTAGAAAAAAACACTGGAGTCAGACTAATCTCCTTTCAACTTATAGCTCAGCCGCTCACTAGCATTTGACCTGGCTAACTTAACTTTTCTTAGTCAGTTTCCTTGTCTAAAAATTGGAGACAAAGTGATGACCTCTTAAGGCCCTTGTGGGAAACCACTGAGAATACAAGTGCAAAGTACTAGCACCTACAGAGCTTGGTGCCTTGTGACCTTTTCCTTTATGGTCCCTGACTTCCTCAGGTCTTATGTTCTGACCTGCCAAATGACCATCTGGGGACACATCAAGAAAGATTTTGCTAGAACTAAAGGGGCTGGTGCTACTAAATGACCTTTGACTGATTACAAACTTCCAAATGTGAAACGACTTATACTTTAAAAACCCGATGCAAAATGTGTGATGGGTGAAGAGGAACTTGTTCCTGAAGTTGTTTCCATCAAAGAAGAGGGTGGCACCATTGATTCCTCCACCAAGGCCTTATCATCAAAGTCCCCAAGGGTCTTTACTTAATTGGGAAAGTGGCTGAATGTACAGGCTCAAAAAAGCAGTTGAAATAATCAAGAACGTTGGAATGACCGATACAATTATTTGGAGCGTTCAAGAGCAAATGTTCTGGTCAAAAACCTTGGCTTCATGACTCCTTTGCCATCACATCTGATCCAAGGACTAGCAGTATTATTAATTCATTTGACTGTTTACCAGAACTATCAAAAAATCACAGTTGTACTGTTGGTTCAGGTCTTCCCTGTGGTCTTCTCCATAGCAGCTGTTCATTCCTCTGCAATTTGAGTCTCTGTAGCACTTGACAGTTTGTGGAGGGTTTTCTTATTGGCAACCTCATTAGACGCGCAGCACTGGTCTCATCACCTTCTCCTCAGTTCCTGATTCCCCTTCTTCTTTATGGCAATTTCAGTACTCCTGTGAAGCTCTTTGTCACCCACTCCCTCACTTCCACCAATTGTTCTTGGCAAGCGACTCCAGAGTTTCTCGTTTGGACCACTTTACCATGCTTGATTGTCCTTTCTGTCTCCTAGACACCTTCACCCAGAGGTTTCCTCAAATTCCTCAGAGCCCTAGTGTTATCTCATTGTCATTCCTCTCAGCTTGTTCTTCCTGGTTAACATTACTTATTCTCCCAGCCATGCAGGCTCAAAGGTTTCAGCTTCTCTTTTGCCTCCAAAATGTAAGCAGTATCTACATTCTGTATAGTGGGCTTTTATAATGTGTTTTGAAGTGACTCATTTTAATCTATACTTTCTGCCTTATTAAGGCCCTCATTAACTTTCCCTAGGTCTACTTCTACGGCTTTCTAAAGACTCATCCAATTTCATCCCATCCTACATGCTCCTGCCAAAGATCAGCTCTCATAATGTTGCTCCTAAGGACTAAACTCTGACCTTTTTCTTTACCTTGCCAAATTCCTAAGTAAGGGGACTGGAGAGATGGGCTTTTTACTAACTTTCTAATGTGGCTTACTTTCCAACCCGACTCTGGCATAACACCACATAACAGATAAAGCTGTCTTTTGGGGACTCTGGCATAGTTTAAGACACAATTATTCTCTCTGAAGTCTGCCACCTATAGAGCTTTATCTCTATATCAAGAAACTTGACTCCTTTATCCTTCCTCAAGCTGCCCATTTCCTTTACTGCTTTCAAAATTCATTAGATAACTCTTGCTAACTAATTGATAGTCAGGAAGTCTTTGAATCCACCTGTAACTTACAAGCCCCACCTAGAGATAACCCACCCTCTTGGACTAAACCAATGTAAACCCCACGTGTATTGATTTACGATTTCCTGTAACTTCTGTCCCCCTGAAATGTATATAACCAAGGTACAATTCAACCACAATGGAGTCAGACAAATCACATTCTCAGGACCCGTTGGAGATGGGTGTCACAGTCCTAAGGTCACTCACATTTGGCTCAGAATAAACCATCTTAAATATTTCACAAATATCTTTTGTCAACACTTCCTTACTCCAAAATCTTTGTGACTCCTTATTGCTTCCAGATTGGAGTCCTAACTGCTCATCCCACATCTCTGCAGTATGGATCCATACTGCATAACTGAATAACATAGAAACTTTATATTCCAAACACCTTGAAAGTAACTTTTATCGAGTGAGCACTTACTGTCTTTAACACTGTGATGATCACTTAAGATATATTGTCATTTAATCTTCACAGCATACAATGGTAGTATTTTATCCATTTTAGAAGTGAGGAAACTGCCACTTGGAGAATTCAGGTAAATTACTGACGTATTACTGTTAGTTAGTAGCATTCAGGGAATTTAAATCTGAACTCCCTGAATAGACTCTTTGCTTTCTTGCTTATTTGTCTTTATTCACGCATTTTCTTTCATTCTGCAATGTCCTTTTCTCATACACTTTCATGTCAGAATCTTACTAATCTGCCAAGACACATGTCAAATGCCAATTTTTCCTTGAGGTCTCTCCCTATGTCCCCAGCTAGTGGTGCTTTGTCCTTCATCTGAGCAGCCACACACTAATACGTACCTGGCATTATTGATTGATGAGTTTGTCCAGTCTTATCCTCATCGCTGGGCTGTGGGTGCTGTGAGGAGAATGACCATGTCTTAGTCATATATTTATCCCCTGCACTGAGCGCAAAGCCAGGAAAATCCTAGATGATCAGTGTTGAAATGAATTGTCGCACAAACAAACAGATAACAACATTAGCATTGTCAAAATAATGGCAAGAACTCCCTATGTTACAGTCCCTGTGTCTTTCCTGAAAATCATGATATTTTATCTAGCAATTAAACAATTAAAAACGACACAGAAGAGTGTCTTACTAAAGGGCGACTTTTGATAGTCAGTACCTTGCTTGTGTGGTTTGTACATCTGAATGACATAGAAGCTTAGATAATCAGTGGGCACAGTTGCTGACCTATTGGTTCTTCTTTGATAAGTTGGAGGTAATTAACAGAATTATCACCTAGTTTTTTTTTTGTGCAAGAGAATTATGAAGTTATGAATTATGGCTCTTTTCTCATCCATTTTGAACAAACCTGTACAGCTTGTATATACACTTGTACAGCTTTATTCCTAACAGTCAAAAGTACAAACACCCAAATAGTCCATTAACTGATAACAAGAAACAAAAGGGGTCTATCCAGACAATGGGGTTTTATTCAGCAATAAAAAGGAATAAAATACTGATACACACTGCAACATAGATAAACCATGAAAACATTATGCTCAGGGAAGGAAAGAAACAAATTACAAAAAATTACACACTGTATGATTTCATTTACATGAAATGTCCAGGATAGGCAAATCCATAGGCACAGAAGTTAACTTAGTGGCTATCTAGGCTTGGAGGAAAGAGGGATGGGGGAAATGGGGTGTGACTGCTAATGGTTTTGGGGTTTCTTTCTGGAGTGATTTAAAACATTTTAAAATTGACTATGGTGGTGGTTTCACAACTCTATGAACATACTAAAAGCCATTGAATTGTACATTCTAAATGAGTAAATTATATGGTATGTGAATTATATCTCAATAAAGTTGCTATTTTAAAAAGCAGTCAAAATGATATCCAGGATTACTGTGAGATGAGGAGATATGTTACTCAGGAGTTACACAAGATGCTAGCAATTCTGTTGGAAAGAGGAAATTCAAGATTTAAAAAATTTTAAAGATATGGGGTACAATTCAGGGTCAGGTACATTAGAGATAATCGTACAGGCAGAGATTCAGAACTTGAATAGACATCTATCAAACTTTATTCTTCTCAAAAACAGATAATAAGGAAGTAGACAAAACGAAAATTAAAAGGTATTTTGTTTTTTTCTCAGTCCACTGGAACATTTTCTTTTATAAAAAATTAGGCCAGGCACAGTGGCTCAAGCCTGTAATCCCAGCACTTTGGGAGGCCGAGGTAAGAGGATTGCCTGAACCCAGGGGTTCAAGACCACCCTGGGCAACTTGGTGAAACCTCATCTCTACAATGTATCAAAAAATTAGCCAGGAGTGGTAGCGCGCACCTGTAGTTCCAGTTACTCGGAAGGCTGAGGCGGAAGGATTACCTGAGCCCAGCAGGTTGATGCTAGGGTAGTCATGAGCGTGCCACTGCGCTCCAGCCTTGGGCGACAGAGTGAGACTCTGACTCAAGAAAAAAAAATAGACTTTGTTTTAAATCAGTTGAGAAATACTTTTTTCAATTTTTTAATTCTTATATATATTAAAAAAGCAAAAAAGAATATTTTATCATTTGGATGATGGGGAACTTCTATTTTTAGCTCTGATATTGAAGTTGAAAGGCACTTTGCATAAATGAGCACTTTTCCCAGTTTGATATATGTGTTTTAGCAGTTTTAAACTTATCTAACAGTGGTTAACAACTGAGCTGTACATGGAGACTATAAAACAAGCAGCTGTGGTGTTAATGACTATTATGCATCCCTGGCCAGCTGGGACATGACAGAACATTGGACCACAGAAACCCTATAAGTGAATAACATGGGAAACAGTCTATAAATAGGAAGAATATCAGTTATTCGCCAAAACACACAGATTCTGGTGTGACCACACAGAAAGGAGTAGGAACGCTATCAAGATGTCTGACAAGCTGAACGAACCTTGGATACAAAGACAGCCATAAAGATATTATGTTCTCCTGAGCAGATGTTAGGGACGAGCTTTTCATTTGGTTACTTTCCAGCTCTCCAGAAGGCAAAAACTGGGCCTAGGAATCCTAACTGCTTGCAAGTGGGATGTAGGGACTTTGGCCGTTGTGCTGGGTTTCCTGTTTTCTCTTAGAAGCCAACACGTAGGAATGGGGATGGTGGTTCTGCTTTGCAAGGACCATCCACTTGCCTCAAGATCCTGGAAGAGTCTGGGGAGACTGGAAAACCCTCCTGGCCCATGTGCTCCCAGTAGGATAATTTTGTCCTACCCTGCCATTTCTGAGGATGTTGCAGGTGGTCTTTTGAGTTCCTCCCCCACTGAAGTTCTCATCGTTTCCAAACACACTTCCTTCAATACTTCTGTCTTTTGGCACATACTATTCCTTTTAGTCAGAGATTCCCTCTTTTTTGTCTAGTAACCTCCTATTCATCCTTTCAAATTCACCTTTTCTGTGAGCCTCCCCTCCTCCCTCAGGCAGGATTAGTCATTCCCACCTCTGCACTCCTAAAGCCTACTCCATCATAGCCTTAAATTTTGTGTGATTCTCCCTTCTCAGGAGAGGAGTATCTCAAATACAAGAATTACATCTTTTTTAAAAAAAATCTCTATCACTTAGCATGTCTGACATATAGTAAGTTAATAAATGTGAGTTCTACTAGATTGAGATCCCAATATGCAGTCCGAGAACATACAGATGAGTAAGCCAGATGCCTGGCCTCGAAGGAGCAATAAGAATGTGTACTTGTGTGTATATGTTAAGCAGGAGACTATTAAACTGAATAGACAAAGCCAAAGGACTGACTAACTCTAATGGAAGTAATGGAAGTCATCTCCTCTAGGCATGCAGAGGAGAGCAATTTGTTTAAATGCTATGATGGGTGTACTCATTTGCCAGGACTGCCATAACACAGTACCACAGATGGATGACTTAAACAACAGAAATTAATTTCCCCACAATTCTGGAGGCCACATATGAGTTTAAGATTCAGGTGTTGTCAGGAGTCATGTCATTCTAAGGTCACTGTCCTAGGTTTGTGCCGTTTTCTTCCTGTTCTTGTCTTCACATGGTCCTCCCTTGGTCTGTGTGTGTCTGTGTCCTAATCTCTTAACTAGAATACTAGTCCCATGGATTAGGGCCCACTCCCATTACCTCAATTAACCTTAGCTACCCCTGTAAAGGACCAGTCTCTAAACTTAGTCATATCCTGAGGTACTGAAGGTTAAGACTTCAATATATACATTTGGGGAGGAGGGGCGCATTTTAGGCCATAACGGTGGGTAAACTACCTGCTTTGCCTGAAGTTAAGGCTTACCTCATACCTCAGTTCTGCACACTCTGTTACCATCCTTGAACTTGGTCTTCGGATCTAAGCAATGCTGACAGAGTCCCTTTAAGTACACACTGTTAGATGTAATTGGAACTGGCAAATGCAGAGCCTGAATGCTAACGCAGACTCCAGCTCTTCTCAATGCCGCACTTGATGGAGAGACCTACCCTGGGGGGCCTTTCCCAGAATGTCAAAAGTTTCACGGTCTCTGACTTTACAAACCACAGTCTGTGTGGGCTGCTTTTACACCACAAATGAATATGCCTTCACGTGCTCTGCCAGTATTTGCTGTCATTGCTCTTTGATTAGCACTACCCTTAAAACTAGAATCATCTCCAGCTGAAGACATCCATCCCCAGTGCTGGACCAAAAACTAGACCGATGGTAGCAGCACATCATTCAGGAAGTTCTGCCTCCAAGTGCAGATGTTCATTTCAAAATAAAAAAAGAATCATCATAATGTTATTAAACTGTTCAGAGTTGATTCTTCATGGCAAGAGCAAAGCTGGAGTAACTTCCCAAGACGGTTTAAGTTTGGGTTTGTGAGGCTGACATTCCAGAGATGTTCTTCCTCTTCCTCAGTTTAATATTTCTTTGAGTGAGGCTCTGGACTTGGATTCACATGGGGTTGCTACTGAGAATGGAACTTCCTATGCTCTACCTTGTGTTGACTGAATCAGAATCTCTGGGTGGACATAGGAATCTCACTTGTAATTCTTTGTCTCAGGTAATTGTCCAGCACATAACATGTGTGAGCCACTGATTTAGTATCTCTACCTGGAAGTGTAGGAGAGGCACCATCAAGTGTGTAATTCTGACTGGACTGTGGCCTCATGATATACTCATCCTTCCCACAGGTGTGGCTCCCGGAGACTCCCAGAGACTGAGACAGCCAGGAGGCCCAGTGCCTAATAGGTACATCAACTCAGCTCCCATTCACACTCCAGGGATCTGCCCACAACTCCATTTTATTCTCCTCCGTATCCCTTGTTCTTTGAAGTCATAATTTGGATCATTCCTCATGAAAAAAAAATGCTTAAAAGTGTTACAATCCTGGCATTACTCAATGTTGATGGTGTGCTTAGTAAGAAGGGAACTCTCACACCCAGCTGCTGGGCGTGTAAACTGGTATGATCTTTTCCAGAGGACATTTTGGCACTCTGTAGTGAGAAACTATAAATTCTATTTCCAAAAATAAACCCCAGGGGAAAATGAGAGATTCTGTTACAGGTTTATATTAAAGAATATTGATCAGAGTCTTATTTTTCATAACGATAAATGTTCAACAGATAGGCAATTTGTCAAATTCATGGAATTAAAATATTAGGTAGGCTGGGCTTGATGGCTCAACCTATAATCCCAGCACTTTGGGAGGTGGAAGCAAGTGGACTGCCTGAGCCTGAGAGTTCAAGGCCAACCCAGGCAACTTGGCGAGACCTCGTCTCTACAATAAATAAAAAATTAGCTGGGTGTGGTAGCGTGCACCTGAAGTTCTGGCTACTTGGAAGGCTGAGGTGGAAGACTCGCTGAAGCCTAGCAGGTCGATGCTGGGGTGGCCATGAGTGTGCCACTGCACTCCAGCCTGGGCAACAGAGTGAGACTTCACTTCAAAAAAAAAAAAAAAAAAAAGGTGGGCTCGGTAATCCCGCGCCTTTGGGAGGCTGAGGTGAGTGGATTGCCTGAGCCCACGGGTTCGAGACCCGCCTGGGCAGGCAAGACCTCATCTCTACAATAAATCAAAAATCAGCTGGGCGGTAGCGCGCGCCTGTAGTTCTGGCTTCTCGGAAGGCTGAGGCGGAAGGATTGCCAGAGCCCAGCAGGTCGAGGCTGCCGTGTCCGGGAGCGGCCACTGCACTCCAGTCTGGGCGACAGAGTGAGACTCCAACTCAAAAAAAAAAAAAAAAAAAGGTATTAGGTAGCATTTAAAATTCTGTTGTCAAAAATACTTAATAGGTGGAAAATACATTTTATTAAGTTTTATAAAAATGGGGTTGAAAATCTCTTTATACAATAATTCTAATTTTTTTAAAAAAATTGTTTCTATCTGAAAATATATATACCTGGCCATTAAAAATGATTATTTTAATGTCAGAGCTTTACACAGGGAGAGAAAAGCATAAGGATGGCCTTTTCTCATCGCCCAAATCATCACTAAAATCACATTAATTCATTATTCAGCCAGTTTGAGTGAATAGAAATTTGAGTCTGGGGTGAGAGTAGAAGTGGATCATTAGAAACTAAAACTGTGAGTTTTTTTAATGAGTAACTCTCATTTTAAAAAAAAATCACCTGAAAAACTGGTTAAAATGCAGATCCTTGTCCCCACTTCTGGAAATTTCGATTTAAGAGATGGGGCATAATAATCTTATTTTCATAAGCCCCTGGGAGTAATTTCACTGTAGGTGGCCTGAGAGTAGTAATTCCTGGGGGAAGTACAGCCTGAGAGAGAATCCAGGGGAGACCTAGGGAAGCAAAGGGCTCTGGGAAGCCGGGGTGAGGGGCAAAGAAAGAGGTGTCAATTTAAAAATCTTTATTTTCTGTCCTTTACTAGGACTATTTGACCAGTATTGCCTGAAAGCCTTTCATAGGCTAAATTTGAAGACATGTCTATTAATTTGAACATGAATTCCAATGGAAATGATGTTTCAAGTTTTAAACAACTAACTCCTATCTGAACTTTTGAAGTCCAGCGTGTTCCTGTACTGGTGACTATCTGTACTGTTCCTGTACTGGTGACTATCTGTACTGTTCCTGTACTGGTGACTATCTGCTACGGTCACAATACCGCACCCAGCTCCCAGCTAGAACACAAGAAACCACTCTAGCCCTGATGTAGCTGACTCTGTTTGGAACCCTTCCATTTTCACATGGCTTTAGTTCATTTATTAAAACAGAAAACAATGATAAACCTATTTTTGAGAAAAGAGGGCAGATGTGTGCTGTTAGATATTGAATTACATTCAATCTCAAACTAAAAAGTTACATGTCAGATTTGAACTTCTACTTCTTTTCATAAAGTGCTTTGGATTCTTGCCTTCTTTGAAAGGGATGGTGTGAGAAATAGGAGCTGTATCTCAGGAGTTCTGGTCAGCCTCTTCAGATTTAGTTCTGAATTTGGAATAGTCTCTTAAATGTTATACATTTCAAATTCAATAAATCTAAAGAACAAATTACTGAACAAGCCTGCTTTGACAGGCACGAAGTAGAAAATAATGAAAATTACTAGTGTTGAATATGTATACAAATGTGCCACTGTACATTTAAAACTTGGTGATGATAATAAGTTATTTAAAGGAAAGTTCAAGTGTGATTGGAACCAGGTCTGGAAAAGTTGTCAACAGAAGATGAATTTTGAGATGGCCTTTACTTCCAAATCTGTCCCTTGATTGGGTACAACTTGTTGGGCCGTGTGACTCCCTATATACCATTGTCTCCTTCCTCACATTTTAATTAATTTACAAAAGAAATTAGTATGAAACCTAAAATTAAAGGCTCCAAGAGCTAGGCTGGACGATCACAATTTGGTCTGAGACCGAGAGTGCTTGAACTAGATTACTGATATTTCAGGTTGCTCTTTAATAACAAATGGAGGCTGGGCTCGGTGGCTCAGCCTGTAATCCCAGCACTTTGGGAGGCCGAGACAAGTGGATTGCCTGAACCCGAGGTTCGGGACCAGAGCCCAGACAACTTGGCGAGACCTCGTCTCTACAATAAATAAAAAATTAGCCAGGCGAGGTAGCTAGTACCTGTAGTTCCGGCTACTTGGAAGGCTGAGGCAAAAGGATAACCAGCACCCAGCAGGTCGACGCTGGAGTGGCCGTGAGTGTGCCGTTGCATTCCAGCCTGGGTGACAGAGTGAGATTCCAACTAAAAAAAAAAGGAGTCTTTTTGCTTAAGCAGAAATGGAGTCCTGGTGCCTCATTTGTCTGACTTATCAGCCCCATGAAGACCCCAGATTATATATTTGCATATGTTTTATTTGAAAGATGCCAAACTCTGTACAATATTTTAAATATTCTGGTTCATTCTGGGCCAAATGTGAGTGAATAGGCCCAGGACACATCCCCAAGAAGTCTTGAGAGTGTGCGTCATGGGTGGCTTGGTTATATACATTTTAGGGAGGCAGAAGTTACAAAATCAACCACAAGTCAATACATGTGAGATTTACATTGGTTCAGCTCAGGAAGGCAGGATACCTCCAAGCAAGGGCCCACAGGTAGATAGGTTGGAGGCTATAGGTGAAGTCAAGATTTTCTGACGATAATTAGTCAGCTAGAGTTATCTAAGGAATTGTGAAAGCAGTAAAGGAAATGTACAGCTTGAGGAATGATAAGAAAGCCACGTTTCTTGATATGAAGAAAGCTTTGTGGGTGGTGGCAGACTTTAGAGAGAACAGGTAAGTGTCTTAAAAGGTGCCCAGAGTCCCCAAAACACTGCTTTCCAGAGCTGTAAAATATAAAATAAAATACTCTGATTTTCCTTTTTTATATTTTATGTGATGTTATGCCAGAGCCAGATTGAAAGGTAAACCACATTAAATAATTAATTTAAAAAGCCTGTCTTTTCAGACCCCTTAGGAATTTTACAAAGTAAAGAAAAAAGGTCAGTCAGGGTCTAGTCCTCCCTTAGGATTTTCACGTGCAAGCAACAGAATCTGATTTGGGCCAGTTTTCAGAATTACTGGGGAAGCTAAAGAATTAAGCTTCAGAAAGGAAACCAGAGTCAATGAAGTCCCTCGGTTCTGGGAAATGGGAACTAAAAGGGCAATTTCTTTGGGGATTGTCATCAGAACCAAATTTGGTGTTCTTCAGCACTGATTGCATTGCTTGGGTCACCTGTCTGTCCCTTGATCTGGGGGTCTGGGACTTTTTGATCCACCATCTGGTAGGGGAAGGGGGATGGTTAGCAGAAAAGCAGGAAGTGGAAGTTGGGAGACTAAATCAACATGTGTCCACTACATTGTTTTTGTGGTCCCTTTCAAGCCCAGGATTTGAAGACTGTTCCATTATTCTACTGTTTTATTAGTAGAGAATTCCCATTGGAGAACCAAAGCAATGCCTTGGCCCCAGAAAACTAGCTACAAGCTCTGTTTTCATTTAAGAAAACCTGGAGAATAGCAGCATGAACATAGACAAAAAAACTTAGGGGGATAATGGCAATGGTTCTTTTTAGTTGAATATTTGCTAAGAGCCCAGAGTTTTTAGTCAGATCATGGTTGACTTCTGTGTGACCTTGGTTAAATTTCTTGATTTTTCTAAGCCTCAGTGTCCTCATCTGTAAAATGTGAGCAAAAGCAGTTCATTTGGGGTTTTATTGGGTTGTTGTATGGGAAATGCTTGGCTTTGATAAATGGTAGTTATTATTATTTTTCTAAAAGGAATTAATTCCCTCTCAAATGTTAATCATGGAAATTTATATGGACATATTTTAATGAGTTCATTTTCATAAATTCATTGAAGCGAGCCGGGCTGGGTGGCTCAGCCTGTAATCCCGCGCCTTTGGGAGGCTGAGGTGAGCGGATTGCCTGAGCCCGCGGGTTCGAGACCCGCCTGGGCAGCGAGACCTCATCTCTACAATAAATCAAAAATCAGCCGGGCGTGGTAGCGCGCGCCTGTAATTCCGGCTACTCAGAAGGCTGAGGTGGAAGGATCGCCAGAGCCCAGTGGGTCGAGGCTGCGGTGGTCAGGAGCGGCCACTGCACTCCAGTCTGGGCGACGGAGTGAAACTCCAACTCAAAAAAAAATAAATTAATTGAAGCTTAGAGACATGTCAGACAGATAAATATTCTTGGATTCTCAACAACCACATGCAGGAGACTAACAAGATGAATGGTGGAATTTCAATGAAACTACAGATTTGTGCTCCCTCAACCCAAAGACATGTCATAGAGACTGGTATTTATATTTAACAACAACTAGGACAGTATTATAGAAAGAGCATTACAAATGCTCACTCAGAAGACTTACCCTGGCTTTTTCTGAAAAGGTTTCCTCCCTAGTGACTTCCACATAATGGCATAGAATACCATATTGCTGTAAAATTTTGATTATATCCTGTCAATCCTCTGTCCTTTGACAAACTGGATTGGTTGCTATGACTCTCTGGTACGTCATTGTGATGACTAAAGTACAAATGAGTTTCAGGCCAAAAATGTGTACTGGAAATTATGAAACCACATGCTCCCAGAAGCAACTCACTAAAAAAGGATTTTAAAACAAAAAGTGACTGAAGTCTGGGGAGAGAATTCCACTCACTTAGTTCATCATAAACACTTTATTAGAAGTGGGAAATGGGGAGAGGAACTGTTTCTACTGCAGATTTACAAATTGCCCTGGTGTGACCAGAATTATATCTGAGGGGGGAGATTCCTGCCCCTCTGGTGACAGAATACACTTCCTTCCTGTAGAGATTGTAAGTTGGAAAGTTTATGCTTTCCTACCAGAAACAAATGCCTATGTTCAGAAACTCAGAGTCAACCCTTCAGAATTCTCCCACCTTACTATTTCTAAAACCAGTGACTCAAAGCATTTATTGAATACCTACCATTATTGACTACCTCATTCATCACCATGCTGCCTACTTGAGCTCTCAGAAGAGAAGGATGATTCCAACACGCATAGACTGTATACGTGGGGAGACAAGATGTAAGCACATAAAATACTAAGACCAAGTAGAAGTCAGTTTGAAATGAAAACTCATTCCTATGGCTCGCAGGCCTGCTAGGGCTGGATAGCTGGCAAAACCCCTTGCTCAGCTGGAGGAGATTTCAATCAGCGAGCTTATCTGCACCTAAAGCAGACCATGTTTGTCAGCAGGCCGTGTTTGAAGAAACAGACAATTTGTTGAAGTCACTTCGGATGCAGGAAATCCTGTGTTTACAACCTGGGAAATACTACATAAAAATTTGGATTTTTTTTTCTCCTCATAATGCTCTTTCAAATTGAAACTTGGCAACGGGAGTCAGTGCTGATAAGAATGCTGCTCAGGAAATGACAGCACAGTGATAGCAGATCATACACAATAGGCCTGCCTTCTTTGTTTTCACTCTGATTCTCAAAGTTAGTTGATAGAATTGCTGCATTCAGGGAGTCCCAACACTCACAGGTCCATCCTCAGCCCATGTCTCCAGCACTAGTGATTTTGGGAAGGCACTGACATCTCCCTGGAAATGTCTAAAAGACATAAGAAAAAAATGCCTTGAAAATACTGAACTCATCTGTAAAGAATTACAGGATAATGTGAAGAAGAACAGTAACACTCAATCTAACTGAATCAAATAAATGGGCATGAAGTAGTCCCTTTTTAAAGTCACCAGCCTAAACACTAAGGTCTATGGTAGTGATTAAAAAGCTTCCTCTAGGCCAGGCAGACGGCTCATACCTGTAATTCCAGTACTTTGGGAGACCAAAGCAAGAGGATCACTTGAGCCCAGGAGTTTGAGACCAGCCTAGGCAACATTTGAGTTCTCGTCTCTACAAAATAAAAATAAAAGAATTAGCTAGGCATGGTGGCGTGTGCCTGTAGTCCCAGCTACTTGGAAGGCTGAGGTGGAGGGATCACCTGAACCTGGAAGTCAAGGCTGTGGTGAGCCCTGATCATGCCACTGTACTCCAGCCTGGGAGAAAGAATTAGAGTCTGACTCAGAAAATATATAAATGCAAATTTAAAAAATAATAAAAAGCTTCTTCTAGTCAAAAGATCAGGGACTCTGGACAAAATCTGACTGACATTAAACAGCATGACTAAAGATGTGCAGTAGTATATCTAAAGGAAAAAGACATCAAGAGAAGATATTGATAGAGCACCTACAGGGATGAGCAGATGTAAAGCTTCACCAGAATATATCCAGCGCTGTCCAAGGATCAAAGGACTTTCAGTATTATATTCCCACTGGTAAGGCTCTTACTAGAGAGGGCAAGGATTCCTTCACCAGGTTAATTTAGCTGTGAGAAATTTCTTTAGATTACTTATATTTGCTTTCCTTCCTTTTATTGTTTTCTAATGTTTTAGTTCATTTTTAGTCATTTTTCTTTTTAAGAAATGAAGGCACTGACAAAGATACCTTTGCCTCTGAGTACAGTTTTGATTATATATGTAATGGCTATAGTTTTATATGCAGTAATCTTTTATTTTTATTTTTATTTCCCAGTAGGGGAGTCTCACTCTGTCACCTAGGCTGGAGTGCAGTGGCACAATCATGGCTCCCTGCAGCCTCAACCTCCTGGCTCAGGCAATCCTTCCACCTTAGTCTCCTGAGTAGCTGGGACTACAGGTGCATTCTATCCTGTCCAGCTGTTTTTTAAAATTTTTGTAGAGACAGGGTCTCTACAAAATGTTGCCCAGGCTGGTCTTGAACTACTGGACTCAAGCAATCCTCTTGCCTCGACCTCCCAAAGTGCTGGGATTACAGGTGTGAGCCACTGTGCCCGGCCAGCTGTAATCTTATATGTATTATTTCATAAGTTAGAATTGTCAGATTTAGCAATTCTGTCAATTCTCCAGTTAAATTCAAATTTCAGATAAATGTTTAGTCTAAGTATGTCCCAAATATTCATGAGGTGTAATTAGATTAAAACATTAGTAATGGTTTATCTGATTCAGATTTAACTGTGCTTCTATATTTTATCTGGCAATGCTATAAAAATAGATCTTAGATGTAGTTTTGGCTAACTTTTGACCCGATATTTTTGAAGGAATTTTTTTCCAATTGATTGTGATATTCTGTTTAAGCTTTTCTTTTTAAATTCTGTGTGTGTGTGTGTGTGTGTGTGTGTGTGTGTGTGTGTGTGCGCGAGAGAGAGAGAGAACTTTAGGAATAACCACAGGTGAGTGATCTCCACTGGGATGACTTTTTGCCACCAGGAAACACTTGGAAATGTTTGGAGACATTTTTGGTCATCATAACTTGGAGGTAGGGGCATTAATTATATCGGCATTTAATTGGTAGAGGCCAGTGATGCTGCTAAACATCATACCACGTACAAAGAATTATCCCACAACAAAGAATTATTTGGCACAAAATATAATAGTTGCTGTTGGATATGAGCCTGACAAGCATTTGAAAAGAGGGGGTTATCTTTTCAAATACATCTTTGTTTAAAGAGATCTGCTAAATCAACCTCATCAACTGTGCTATTCTTCTCCTCTCTACTTTTTTTCATCTTTGACCTATAAAAGAAAGAGAATTACATATTGAAGTCATTCATTCAATTTAACAAACCTTTACTGAGATCCCCCAGTATGCCAGACCTTGTTCTGAGTACTGGGAATACTCAGTAAATTAAACAAAGAATTCTCATTTCATGAAGCTTATATTCTAAGAGAGAGGATCGGGAGACTTAATAAACAAACCACCTGCAAAATATGTGATGATAAGTGATTATGCCTAAGCAGACAAATAGAGCAGATAATAGGGATGAGTTCTGGGATGGGCCTGAATTGTCATTGTAAATCAGGCAGTGGGGAGGTCATTCCTGAAAATCTTCCATTCGTATAAAGCCCCGGAGGAGACTACAGAGAAAGTGACAGGATATCAATGAGAAGAGTGTTTCAGGCAAAGGAAACAGAAGTGCAAAAACTCTGATGTGGTGGGTGCTTGGTGTATTCAAGGAAGAAGAGGAAATCAGTGCGGCTGGAGCAAAGGGAGGAAGAGGGAAAGTGGTGGGGATGGGGTCAGAGCGGGTGCTGCTGCGCTGGTGTGTTCAGCTCAGTTAGGATGGAGGGGGTCACTGTGAGAATGGTGGCATAACTTGGAAGTGAAATGGGAAGCCTCTGGAGACTTTAGGCAGAGGAATGTAATTTTACATTATCTTGAGAGCATCTCTTAGGCTGTTGTGTTGAGAATAGCCCATGGTGGGGAGCAGGGAGGCAAGGCTGAAGCAGAGGGACCTGTAAGGAGGCCACTGCTGTGATCAGGAGAGAGATGATGATACTTTGATCAGGGTGGTAACCATGGAGATTGAGAACCGATCAAACTCTGGATGTATTTTTAGATAGAATCAGCTAAAATTTGCTATAAAAATAGGTATGGGTTGTATGTGTGAAAAAAGGAGCCAGTGATGACCACAAGGTTCTTGACCAAAGGAACTAGAAAGATGCTATCATTTGAAATACCATAGACTAGAGTAGGAGCAAGTTTACGACATCAGTTTGTCTCTCAACGTGTTTGGCTTGAGACATCTACTAGATTTTCAAAGGGAGAAATTGAGTAGGAAGTTGGATATATAAATCTGGAGGCCTGGACTAGGTATGTAAATATGTGAGTTGTAAGTATATGTATGAGTTTTTAAATCTCATATGTATAGTTTCTAACTTTAAGGCTATTATAAAAACTTCAAATCATAAAAATTTGAATCTCCATTTTTCTAATTTTGAAATAAAAATTTAGCATATCCCTCAACTATGACCTATAAAAGATTGAGAAATTTTCCTGCATTTACTTCCCTAGTTATTCATTGCAAGTCTTTATACCTGTATTTATCTCTTTCGGAATCCTTAAATCTTATTAATCTTTTGGTTGACTGGAGTATATGTTTAAGAAATTTGGGGGGAAGAATATATGAAAAGTACTGAAGTCTCTAAGAGGATCACCAATACATGGCATTTCTCTTTCCCTCTTCCCTGTTGGTTTTTGTACAAATTAAAGAAAAACAGATGGGAGATGTTATGGACTATGTGTCCTCCCAAATTCATATGTTGAAGCCCTAACCCCCAATATGGCTATGTTTGAAGAGAGGAACTTTGGGGGAGGTAATTAAGTTTAACCGAGGTCTAAAACTGTATCCCTAATCGAATAGGGGCTGGTGTCTTTATAAGAGGAGACACCGGAGCTCATTCTCTCTCGTTCTCTGTCTCGTTCTCTCTCTCTCTGTAGAGAAAAAAGGTCAGGTGAGAACAAAGCAAAAAGATGGTTGTCTGTGAGGCAGGAAAAGAGACCTCACTAGATACCAACCCTGACAACACCTTAATCTTGGATTTTAACTTCCAGAACTGTGAGAAAGCAAATTTCTGTTGTTTAAGTCATCTGGTCCATGATATTTTGTTATGGCAGTCAAGCAGACTAATAGAGGTGTTTTTAAAAACACTTTTATGTTGATAGAAGCCCAGTTGGAGGGTGTAGCTTAAAATGAGAACAACCAAGCCAGCTAACTGTGCCCTAGGAAAAAAGCAGCCTACCTTGTGCAAGGGGTCATGGCCTCATGGCAGGCCACTCCATGTGGCAGAGCCCCCTCTGGGCATCTTGTTCTCAGAGAAAAAGGACATTATGAGCCTAGTGTGTCCTGTTATTATTCTGAAAGCTATTGTTCCCTAGGGCAGGGCGAGCAAATGGGTCGAGAAAAGCCAGAAGAAAGCTCAACCTCACAGAACCCTGGAGAGGGGAAAGAATTCTTCTTGTAAAAAAAGCATGCGCTTTCTGAGGTCTTGTGTGCATGTTATAGAGCACAAAGTCAATGTGGTTTGGTGTTTTCTGGTGGTCTCCAGCTTCTTTTCGTCTTCCTAAGGGAAGAAAACTGGGAAGAGGGCTGGCAGAGTGTTTAAAATTCCTTTGGGGCATAACAGTTTAGAGATGTACCTGTAAAGGGTTAGGTACTGAGGGGCATAATATTGGTTTGAATAGTTAGTTACTAGGGCTAGATACTGAGATATAAAGGCCGCTTAGAGTCCACTTTCCTTCAGTTGGCATTCAAATTCTCTTGTCAGCTAAGTCTCCCTCCCCTCTCTCCTCTCCCTGCGTCATTCATTTTCTCTCCCTTCCATTAAGTCTTCCTTCTCTCCCTCATCACTCTCTCTCTTCCCACTCCTCATCCCTCTCTGTTGGAGCCACTCTTCTATAAATGTCTTATAGCAATTAAAAAAAAAATCAAGCCGGGCTCGGTGGCTCAGCCTATAATCCCGCGCCTTTGGGAGGCTGAGGTGAGTGAATTGCCTAACCCCTGGGTTCGAGACCCGCCTGGGCAGTGAGACCTCATCTCTACAACAAATCAAAAATCAGCCGGGCGTGGTAGGGCGCGCCTGTAATTCCGGCTGCCTGGAAGGCTGAGGCGGAAGGATCGCCGGAGTCCAGCAGGTTGAGGCTGCGGTGGCCGGGAGCGGCCACTGCACTCCAGTCTGGGCGACAGAGTGAAACTCCAACTCAAAAAAAAAAAAATCAAGAGACAGTTTAGGGGCTTTGCTGCCCCACCCCTCAATCCTTGTCAATTCTTATAAGCCACCTGAAATATTACACATTTTAAGTAAAATTCATGTGTTTGCTCTTCATTTGTTCATGCATGCTTTCATTCATTCATTTCACACATATGTGCTGAGGACCAACAATTAGCGGGTACTTTTTCCAAATACTGAACATTCCATTGAACTAGATAGGTAACAACCCCTGCCCTTGTGGATCTCATATTCTAGTGTGGAATGGAGGAGATAATACACAACGTGTACCGGGGGGTGATAAAACAATATATACACATTTTAAGAGCTGCTATCTATGTATTACTTTTAGTTTGCAGTAATCAGAAGTGTCTGGATGCTGTTGGTAACCACTTTGAGCACCTCTTGTAACTGCAGAAGTCAAACGTGACTTATATTCATTTTTGTTATTGGTATATATTGAGTAATACAATTTTAATACAGTTTGTTCCTTTCTTAAAATGTGTATACATTTTTGGCAACCTTTTCAGATTATATTTGTGTGTTAGAAAGTGTTATAGCCAAATAGAGTTGGACAAGAGAGATTGGGATTGTCGGGGAACTTTACAGTGGTTAGAGCAGGGTAGGCCTCACTGAGAAAGGAACATTTGAATCAAGACCTGGAGGCAAAGGAGAGAGTCACATGGATTCCAAGGGAAGAGCATTATAGCCTGAGGGATTAGCCAGTGTGGAGGCTTTTGGATACACATGTTCTAGAGACAGCAAGAAGGCCACGTGGTGGGCATTGACTGAGCAGAAAAGATTCAGAGATGACTTGAGAGAGGCATGGAGAAGGAGGCTAGCTCCTATAGGATCTTGTAAAGCCTTTGGCTTTTACTCCAGTTGAAATGGGGACCGTTGATTGCTAAATTAACATGTCCTACAGACAAATCTTGTAAGCATGGTAACAATTTCCTTCTCTCTCTCTCTCTCTCTCTCTCTCCTCCTCCCCTACCCCCCACACCCACCTGTCTCCCTCCTCTCTTGCAACCAGATTGCCACTTCTGAGTCTCCCTAAATCTAAATAATGAAGGCATCTCTCCTTGAAGTTGAGTCAGACTTCATGAAATACTAGAGATGTGTGCAGGGATTTTTGGTAAACACAATTCAATCTGTTTGCTGATTTTTTTCTTTAATTTTATATTTGACACTAAAACGTTTCATCAAAATATCTAGTCTTGATCTTTTTTATTAATTTTTATTAATCTTTTAACTCGGACATATTTTCTTTTATTCACAGACTTATGTCTTTTTGACTCTCTGGCAGGCAGAATAATAGCCTCTAAAGATAACCATGCTCTAATCCCTGCAACCTGTTAGGGCAAAAGGGACTTTGCAGTTGTGATTAAGATTATGACTTTGAGGTGGGGAGATTTTCATGGATTATCAAATGGGTCCCATCTAACAACTTGTATCCCTAAAAGTAGAGAATCTTCCTGACTGTGGTCAGAGAGAGATGCAACAATGGCCTTAAGGCAATGTGAGAAGGGCTCAAACTACCACAGGTGGCTTTGAAATGGAGAAAGGGGGTCATAAACTGAAGAATAGATGGACTTGGATAGCTGGAAAAGGCAAGGAAACAGATTATTCTCCATAGCCTGCAGAAAAAATGCAGCCTGGCTCACAAAATGGTTGTAGCCCCATGAGACCCACATCAGATTTCTGGCCTTCAGAACTCTTAAGATAATAAATTTGTGTTATTTAAATCACTACTTTTGTAGTGACTTATTACAACACAATAGGAAAATAATATAGACTCCATTTTTCATATCTCTGTTATAAAAGATCTTTATACAAGATCCAATAAAAAATTCTAGTAACCTCTTTTGTATAGCTAAACAAGTTGATCTTGAGGTCTTTGTGGAAAAGTAAATACAAGAATAACCAGGAATACAGTGAAGAGAGGAGATTGCCAGATATTAAACATACTACAAAGCTTCTATAAGTACAGCAGCATGGTACTGCAACATAGATAGATCAATGGAATAGAGCAGAAAATCCAGAAATAGAGCTAACTACACATAAAAGTCTAGTCTATGATAAAAGATGTCTCTCTCAAATCACTGGGATGGAAGTCATCTTTTTATTAAACAGTGTTAAACAAGTTGAACTTAGACACATCCCATTCACCTTCTGCAAGAATAAACTCCAATGAATCATGTATCTAAATTTGAAAAATAAAAGTATACAATAACTAGAAGACAACATTGGTGAATTTCTATTTAACCTTAGTAGGAAGAATGGCTTTCCAAGCACCACCCCAAATCTAGAGGTGATAAAGGAAAAGATTGATAAACCTGACTACTCAAAACCACCAAACTTTTACATGAGATAAAACAACCTAAACAAAGTCAAAAGGCAACTAAAAAACTGGCAGAAAATCTTCACAACATATATTAAAGGCAAAAGGGCTATTATCTCATTTACAAAATTCTTAAAATTAAGGAAAAAATAATACCAAAAAGCCTGTAGAAAAGTGGGCAACAGATATGAAGAAATAATTTTTTAAAGAGGTGTAAGGATAGTCCTTATAGAGATATAAAAATGGTCCCTGACTGTCTTATAAAAAGACATACTCAACTCACTTATAAAAAAGAGAAGTGCAAATTAAAACTACATTGAGATATGCCACACCCATCAAATTGACAAAAAATTCACAAGGCTATGAGGAAATATACATACTTATATATTGCCAATAGGAATGTGAAATGGTATAATATCTATGAAGGGAATTTAGCGATATTTAACAAGATGACCTATGCATGCATCTAATCGTCAAACTAGTTCTCCCACCTCTAGAAATTTATAGTGGAAATATACCTTCACCTATAATAAATGGATATGCACAAGGTTATTCCTGGCAAAGTTCTATATAATTGGAAAATATTGAAGACTAGGTGAATAAACACTGGTATTTACATACAATGGAGTATTATGCAACTGTAAAAAGAATCAGAATGAAAATCTTTATGACAATATGGACTGATTTACAGCAGATATTATTAAATGCAAAATATTCACTGCAAAAGAACATGTGAGATGTTACCTTTTTGTGCAAAAAACAAAAAAAAGTAAACGCACACACACATATATATCTGCTTATCACTATTATTATTATTATATTATTATTATTACACAAGAAACGGGAATAAACCAGAAAACACTGAAGTTTGATACTCACAAAGTAGAGTAGGGGTACGGTAATGGAGTGGAAGGGAAACAAGAAGGGATGACAGCTCTTTGAGTAACCTTTTCATATAGTTTGACTCTGAAAGTACAGTCAGGTACTGCATAATGATGTTTTAGTCAGTTATGGACCACATACACAATGATGATCCCATAAGACTGTAACAGAATTGAGAAACTCCTATCACCTAGTGACATTGTAGCTGTTGTAACATTGTAGAGCAATTACCCTATTTTTAAAAATAAATTGAACATAGCCTAGAAGTACAGTGTTTATAAAGTCTGCGGTGGTGTATAGTCATGTCCTAGGTCTTCACGCTCATTCACAACTCATTCACTGATTCACCCAGAGCAACTTCCAGCCCTGCAAGCTCTATTCATGGTAAGTGCCTTATTCAGGTGCATCAATTATCTTTCATACCATATTTTTGCTGTATCTTTTCTATGTTTAGGTACACAAATACTTACCATTGTGCTGCAATTACCTACAGTATTCAGGACTGTAACATGTTGTACTCATTTGTAGCCTAGGAGCAGCAGGTTATCCCATATAGTTGAGGTGTGTAGTAGGCTGTATCATCAAGATTTGTGTAAGTACACTCCATGATGTTCACACAACAATGAAATCACCTAATGATGCATTTCTCAGAATACCCTTGTCCTTAAGGGACACATGACTGTGTGTTACTAGCCTACATATTTTTAAAAAATCAAAGTAAATCAATATGAACAAAAAGGAGGAAAAAATCTAACTAAAACTGAAAGAAAATGGAGACAAATGAATCAAAGTATATTTCATGTGGTTACTATAACCACACTGAAGAAGAAGAACAAAGAAAGAACCAGTTCAAGTCATTTATGAACACGGTTCTAAATTATGTAATCCTTTTTCTGGAACAGAGTGGGATGTGGGGAGGGGAAGCAGAAGGGTAAAGAAATATGAACAGATTCTGAACTTTTTTTAGTAGGTTAGTTTTTAGAAGTGTTACACAAGAAGGAATTTCGAAACACTTTTAAATTAATACAGAACTGAGCAAATGAGTACATGTGTTGACACATCAGGAGTTAGGGTTTTCACTGCAAAAGAAGGTACGTACAAATGTGAAATGGGGAGAGGAAAGGGAGGATACGGCAGGGGTGGAGTAGAATTTGAAGTCTTGGTGTGAATTCATTGCTTCTAAAACATATACGTATATGTACATTTCCATGTACATATATATGTATGTGTATAGGTGTAGTATGTGTTATCTACTTGTATACATTTCCTCTCTCTGTGGAAAGGGTCAGAAGCAAAGCTAACATTGGTCTCTAAATACCACTCCCCGCTAAACAGTATCAGAATTTCTTGGAGACATGGCAGACTCCATGCCATGACATGGCATGGTAGGGTAGGTATAAGGTAAATCTGGAACATTTTATCATGCTAGACAGTTAGGAAATGGTTTTTTAAAAGATGGGGAAATGTTACAAGGACACAGAAGCAGCTTGAGAGGGTTCCTCCTGGTCAAATCTGGAACCATCTGGGCATAAACATAATTAAGTACAGTAATGAATTATAAACCACTGGGGAGAGGGCAATGGGAATTCATGAGTCCATAGTGATACAGGTAACTTGATCAATGAAAGAGGTGAGAGATCTCTTACTTACTGTAGAATGCTGAGGACCAACTGGTGCTTAGGGAGAGAGTGTTTGAGTCAAACAATCATCACTTGTGACCATCAGAGTAAAGATTGGTTCAGACAAGAATTATCAACAGATGCCAAATCTAGGGAAAATTTTAGTTGAGGAGCAGACCACTTATTAATTGCAAGAGAGAAAAAGCATCCTGAAATTATACAGAGAAGAAATTGGGCAAGACATTGGCTAAGGCATCAAAATGTATATCACCTCTGAGAGACAGATAAACATTGTAAGTCTCTGGGTGGGATACCCTGATATCACTTGTGCATATTCCTGCTGAGAATATATAACTGCAATCTAGTAAAAAAACAAAACAAAAAGTCAAACAAACACAAAACAATAAAAATTTGAGTTAAAAAAAGTGCAAGGGGAGATTTATATTCCTTGGCTCATGGCTCCCTTGTCATCTTCAAAGACAGCAGTCACATGACTCTGACCTCTACTCCCATTTTGTTCTGACTGACTTTCCCTCTATTTCGTACAAGGTCCCTGGGCCCTCCTGACAAATCCAGGATAATCCATCTTCCTGTTTCAAGAACTATAGCTGCAAAGTCCCCTTTGCCATGTGAGGTAATATACTCACAGATTCTGGGAATTAGAACATGAGCATTTTGGGGGCCATCATTCTTGCCTACCATAGGACTATGTTTCAAAAATGTCAATATAATAAAAGGCAAAGAAAGGCTAGACAGTGTAAAAAGCTAAAGAAATATGACAACTAAATGCAATCTAATCTGATTTTGATTAGATCTTTTTCTGGAGCAGGGGAAATGCTGAAAGGACATTCATTATTACATCAACTGACAAAACTGGAACATGGGTGGTATGATTAGATAAAAGTATCAATATAAATGTATGAAGTTGATGCATGTGTTGAAGTTATATAAAAGCATGTCTTTATTCCTAGGAAATGCACACCGCTGTAATAAGACTTAAGTGCCGTGATGTATGTCACTTACTCTCAAATGGTTCAGAAAAAATGTTTGTGTACATGAACAAAGAAAGAGCTGAAGAATAAATGATGAAGTAAATGGGGTAAAATGTTAACAATAAGTGAATCTAGGTAAAAGAGATATTCCTTGTGCTATTTTTATTTTTGAAACTTTTTGTAAGTTTAAAATTTTCAAATAAAAAATTGTTTTTTAAAGAAATCATCAATTCAAGCTGCTATGTGGTCCTGAACTTCAGACAGCATCCTTGATGTGATGGGTGTTCACCCAATCTTTGAGCTTCCAGTCTAGAGGTGTGACCACCTCTAAGTACTCTATGAAGGGAATGCTCTGTGAAAGGACAGACCGAGAATGGGAAGCCATTTTTCGTCTTGTTCTTAAACCCTGACACAATGATGGGAAAGCAGAGGCTATGTCCTGAAGAAATGCATTTTTTAATCTTGTTTCTAAACCCTGACACAATGATGAGAAAGTAGAGGCTATGTTTTGAAGAAATGCATACTTTTTATTTATTTATTTATTTTTATTTTTAATTTTTTGTGTTGGAGTCTCACTATGTCACCCAGTCAGGAGTGCAGTGGCCGCTCGCGGCCACTGCAGCCTCGACTTGCTGGGCTCAGGTGATCCTTCCACCTCAGCCTTCCAAGTAGCTGGAACTACAGGCGCGCGCTACCACGCCGGCTAATTTTTGATTTATTGCAGAGATGAGGTCTCGCCAAGTTGCCCAGGCGGGTCTTAACCCGCAGGCTCAGGCAATCCACTCACCTCAGCCTCCCAAAGCATGGGATTACAGGCTGAGCCACTGAGCCTGGCTCAAGAAATGCATACTTTAGGTAAAGATTAAGTTTGCTGACTATCTTTTCAGAAATCCAGACATCCTGGTGCCAGGTATCAAAGGTATCTCATAGCTTGCCTAGAGTAAAAGGGAGTTTACAAGGTTTAAGACATCACACATTAGGCAAAAGTTATGCAAATCACAAAACTTGTGGTTACAAAAGTTATGCAGATCATAGGGCTGCCCTTTGGGAATGCATAGGAAATAAGGAAAATGCACCCTCCATTAGCTCTAAGGAATGTCATACAGGAATGTAAAGGAGCACTGGGATCCTTATCAAGCCCTTCACAAGAGGCTGTGATAATGTGGGTGGACATTAGTGGGTCTCTGTGTCACAGGGTCTCCAAGACAGATGGTCAATAAGGAAGTCACAGCAGTCATGCCTGCCTGATTGCAACACCCCCAAGGGAAAGGACTAAAGTCAGGCTGGAGGGACTATGGGGCCACACTCATCTAGAGTGTAGGGCCACTTCCTGTCTGTGGGAAGTGAACTTTTCTTAAATAAATCTCTTCTTCTTTCACCTCCTTGTGTGTTGCAATTCTTTGCATTATTCAGATCTCTGGATACCACTACATACCTCCAGAACGCCAGCTACAGTGGTGCCACGCCCCTCTCCATCTCTCCCCTCCATCCATCCACCCTCACCCTCTCTGTGCCCTAACACTCGGTGTCTTCTGAGGCAGCCTGTTCAACTGCTGGTTGGTTAGGAATCTGAAAGTTCTTTATGGGTTAAGAAAAATGAAATCAACTGGTTGGTGATGACTTTCACCTATCAGTTGTCATTCTGCCTTCTGGTGAAACACATAATCAGTTTTCTTTCTGCAAATGTTTGAGGCCAGCTGTCATAGCTTCTTAATAATTGTTTTGCAGCCTGAAAGTTTCTTGTCAGAGGATGATTATGATTCAATCTGTAAACCTCCGCACCAGGATGCACTTTCATTTGTCGGTGTAGGCCTTCCAATGCAGCATCCATGAGAAAATAATCTTTTGGCTGTGCCCATGTCAGTGAAGACAGTAGTGGGCCCATCAGTTTAGTCTCATTTGTTCCTTCCTCTTCTTCCAACCACACTCTTCCTAGGACGCCACAGTGGCCTCTCCAGGGAAAAGCTATGTTAATGATGTGCTTTGATTTTATGACCAAATCAATGCATGTGGTTTTGGTGTAGCCCAGAAGATCCTGCGAATCAGTGTTACCACAGCTACCTGGTAAAGAAGCCCTGGAATGAGCCTTGTTCCTCCTGAATTGTAATGTACCCTCAGCAGTTGCCCTGCCACTTCTGCTCGGGTTCTTGGCTGTGCTGATCAACAGTGAGATCAGGACAGTTTGCTTAATTCTAGTTAATAAGTTGGCTGCAATGAATTTCCAGCTTCCAGGGGCTGGGAGCCTCTGAAACAGGATGACAGCATCATATAATGAGAAGTTTTAGAACTGCTCTGTCCACCATCTAAAGTGGGAAGCGAAGGTGTGTGGGAGACTGACTTAGGATTGCAGCGCATGCCCTGAGACCAGTCAGGGCAACATAACAAGATCTCATCTCTATTAAAAAAAAAAAAAAAAAAAAAAAAACTAGCTAGGCATGGTAGCATATACCTGTAGTCCCAACTACTCGAGAGGCTGAGGTGGAAGAATCTTCTGAGTCTAGACGTTGAGGCTACAGTGAGTAGACACCACTCTGGGACTCAGAGTGCTTGGGTTCTTGTGTGTTGCTTAGATATTGGTGCAAAGCCCAGAACAGGCAGATGGGAATTTGGGGTCGATAGTCCATGGTGTGTACTTTAATGCCTATAGATAGTTTCAGGATTGATCAGGGTCTTCTTTGCCACAGTTGGTGCCCACTGCCCTAGGAGCATCATTCTAAAGATCTCGAGATAGGGGATTCTTTCCCCATTGCATTCATCTTTAGCGGCGAGCTGGCTTTTAGTGTGAACTCACCAGCCGTATAAGTGTCAGGCTGTTGAACAGCTGCTGCTTTTCAGGGTCAAATAACTCACATTCAGGGCAGTAGGAAAGGACTGTTTTCTGCAAAAGCATTTTAAGAGAAATCCTAATAACGATGCCTTCTCATGGTGGAGTAACTAATTGAGCTGGTTTGAGGGGAGGAAGGGAGGGATGGAAGAAAGGAGGAAGGGAAGGAGAGAAAGCTTTTCCTGTGAGCCTTCTAGTGACAATCAACTTGCAAACGTTGTCTTAAACTGAAAATCCAAAAGGCTTATGATCTGAACTGCCTAAGAGTGACTAGCTTATTAGTGACAAGCCCTTCCTATGATTTCTGCCTTCTGGCTTCTAAAGTAAAGAGTTAAGAAATGGACACTGGCCAGGCACAGTGGCTTACACCTGTAAATCCAGCACTTTAGGAAGCTGAGGTGGGAGGATAACTTGAGGCCAGGAATTTGAGACCAGTCAGGGCAACATAGCAAGATCTCATTTCTATTAAAAAAAAAAACCAAAAAACAAAAAACAAAAAAACTAGCTGGGCATGGTAGCACATACCTGTAGTCCCAACTACTGGAGGGGCTGAGGTGGAAGAATCTTCTGAGTCTAGAGGTTGAGGCTACAGTGAGTTGTGATTGTGCCACTGCACTCCAGCCTAGGTGACAGCGTGAGACTCCAACTCAAAGGAAAGAAAGAAGGAAAGAAGGGAGAGAGAGAGAAAGAAGGAGAGAGAAAGAAAGAAAAAGACACTAAGGTCTTATTAGTCTAAGAGTTAATCAGGAGGTTTTAGAGATTGGGCTGAAGTCTTGAATGGTAGCAGTCTGAATGGAAGCCCAAGGGATTATTATGAAAAACTACTCCATTGAATTGTTCTTTGGAGATATGTCCAGATGTAAATAAACTGGGAAGTCAAAAAAGCATTGAAAACTACCAAAAGTTTACCTGAGGCAGAGTGGTGGTGGGTATGTGCAAAAGAGTAGGATGGTGACCTGATTTGTTGGAAAAGTTTCCTAGCTATGTATACACGGACTTTTTTTTTTAGTACACTTTATATTTTAAAGCATTTTTAGGTTTACAGCAAAACTGAATGGAAAGTATAGAGATTTCCCACATACCCCCTGCCCTCACACATGCAGAACTCTCCCCCACCCCGCACTATCAACATCCCCCACCAGGGTGGTACATTACCAATTGGGTTGTTAATATTCTTTTTTATTGTTGAGTTTTAAGAATCCTTTGTATATTCTGGACTAAAGTCCTTTATCTGAAATATCCTTTTATTTTTTATTTTTTTTTTGAGTTGGAGTCTCATTCTGTTGCCCAGACTGGAGTGCAGTGGCCGCTCCCGGCCACCGCAGCCTCGGCCTGCTGGGTTCCGGCGATCCTTCCACCTCAGCCTTCCGAGTAGCTGGAATTACAGGCATGCGCCACTACGCCTGGCTGATTTTTTTTTTTAATTTATTGTAGCGATGAGGTCTCGCTGCCCAGGCGGGTCTCGAACCCGCGGGCTCAGGCAATTCACTCACCTCAGCCTCCCAAAGGCGCGGGATTACAGGCTGAGTCACCGAGCCCAGCTGAAATATCTTTAACAAATATTTTCTCCCATTCTGTGGCTTGTGTTATTATTCTCTTGACAGTGTCTGTCATAGAGTATAAATTTTTAATTTTAATGAAGTACAGGTTATCAATTCTTTCTTAGTCAATTCTTTCTTGCATCTAAAAAAAGGTCATTACCAAACCCAAATCATCTAGAATTTGTCCTATCTTGTTTCTAGGAGTCTTATCATTTTGCATTTTACATTTAAGTCTGTGACCCATTTTAAGTTAATTTTTTATAATGAGTGTGGGGTCTCTGCCTACCTTTAATTTTTGGAAGTTCAGTTGTTCCATATTTGCTCCATTGTATTACCTTTGCTCCTTTGTCAAAGGTCAGTTGATTCTATTTATGTGAATCTATTTATAGACTCTCTATTTCATTTATCTAAGTGTATTCTTTTTTTTTTTTTTGAGTTGGAGTCTCACTTTATTGCCCAGACTAGAGTGCAGTGGCATGCTCCCAGCCACCGCAGCCTCGACCTGCTGGGCTCCGGTGATCCTTCTGCCTCAGCTTTCCAAGTAGTTGGAACTACAGGCATGCGCTATTACACCTGGCTAAATTTTTATTTATTATACAGATGAGGTTTCCAAGTTGCCCAGGTAGGTCTTGAACCCATGAGCTCAGGCAATGCTCTTGCTTCAACCTCCCGAAGTGCTGGGATTATAGGCTGAGCCACCAAGCCCAGTCTATTTGTATATTCTTTCACCAATACCACACTGTCTTGATTACAGTAGTTTTATATCATGTCTTGAAGTTGGGTAGAGTTAGTCCTCCAACTTTGTTTTTCTTCAATATCTGTTGGCTATTCTGCATCTTTTGTCTTTTTTATATAAACTTCAGTCAATTTGTCAATAAAAGAAAAATAATTTGCTGGGATTTTGATTAAGATTGTATTGAATCCATACATTAGGTTGGGAAGATCTTGAAAATATTGAGTCTTCCTATCCATGAACATGGACCATCTCACCATTTATTTGGTTCTTTGATTTCTTTCACCAGAGGTTTGTAGTTTTTCTCATATAGATCATGCACATATTTTGTTAGATTTAGATCCAAGTACTTCATTTTTGGAGGGGGTGCTCATGTGAGTGGTATTGTTTTTAATTTCAATTTTTTTTTTTTTTGAGTTGGAGTCTCTGTCGCCCAGACTGGAGTGCAGTGGCACACTCACAGCCACCCCAACACCAACCTGCTGGGCTCAGGTGATCCTTTTGCCTCAGTCTTCCAAGTAGCCAGAATTATAAACATACACTACCATGCCCAGCTATTTTTTTTTTTTAATTGTAGAGACAAGGTCTGGCCAAGTTGCCTGGACTGGTCTTGAACCTGCAGGCTCATGCAATCCACTTGCCTCGACCTCCCAAAGTGCTGGGATTACAGGCTGAGCCACCAAGCCTGGCCTAATTTCAAATTATATTTGTTCATTGCCAAATAGAAAAGCAATTGACTTCAGTGTATTAACTTTGTATCCTAACTGATTTTTTTAGAAAAAACTTGCTGATAGTCACTCCTTTCCTCTACTATGTTTGTCTTTCAGAGTCATTGCTCAGCATTACAATTACAATCACAGCCTTCAGGCACTCCCTCCCATTTTAGAAGAGTCGGGGTAACCCCCAACCTGATTAGACTTAGGAAAGTTTTTCTACATTGCCGATGAGTTGAGGACATTAACAAGAAATGCTCACTATCACAGGAGAGATTGCAGGTCCCTTTGCCACAGAAATGTCCCCATGTGACTATAATGGGTGTAAATGAGATGGAAGTACTAAAAATCAGTACTATAGAAATGTTTTCTTTCTTCTTCCTCCCAGCCAAAGAAACAAGAGAACCAGAGAAAACCAATGCTTTATTTAAATAAAATGGAAAAAAATCATACTTAGGAATTTTCCTTTTTCCCATGAAAAACAAAAACATATCAAGTTTTGATAAAAATAAGGATCTCCTTTGCCCGAAAACCCTGGTGTCCAGTCCTGTGCTCGTGTTTGTTTAATACCATGGAAACACAGTTGATTACAGCAGATAAAGACATGTCAGGGAAGAGATCAAAGGACAGGCCTGATATTTTCTCCAAGAGCCAGATAAAAATAATTCTGATTAGTATTTGCTATGGAAAACACAAAATCCTTAGAAATAAGACTTTTCCTCCACAGGCCCCAAATTTTCTCCAAAATTAAGAATTCATGGATTTTAAGTCATTTCTTAATTATGGACTGTTCTTTAGACTTGAGTACAGTTCATATTAATATAAAGCCTTAAAACATATAGTTCACATTAGAGAATGAGCACATACTCAATATAGTGGTGGTTTATAAATGACCCTACACAAGCCCTAAATCTCTGACTTTAAATCTCTACACACAGTCCAATGATTCTTAAAGCTAGTGTTTATGTAACTAAATGTTATCAAGTGGCTGTTAAGCCTTGGGAGTTCTTAATTTAGGTTTTCTACTTATAGGAAACAGCTGATGTTATTTAAAAAAAAAAAACTCACAGAAAGCTCGCCCTTCCAGAACTCAGCCTTTTGAATACAGTAATGCATCTCATAATAATGTTTTGGCAACCACAAATCACATTCATGGCAGTAGTCTCATAAACTTATAATGGAGCCGAAAAATTTCCTATCTAGTGATGTCGTGGTCATTGTAGCCTTCGTAACATCACGGTGTGATGCATTACTCATGTGTTTGTGGTGATGCTGGTGTAAACAAACCCACTGTGCTGCCAGTTGCATAGAAGTGTACAGTACATAGTGCTTGATAAGGATAATAAATGACTGTCACCCGTTTATGTGCTTACATTTTATCATTACTTTATGCTCTTCCTACTTATTAACAAAAGTTAACTGTAAAAGTCTCAGGTCCTTCAGGAGGTGTTCCAGAAGAAGACGTTGTTATCATGGGTTACTAACCATGGGTATTACTGCCCCTGAAGACCTTCCAGTGGGACAAGATGTGGAGGTGGATGACAGTGGTATCAACAATCCTGATCCTGTTGTCGGCCTAGGTTAATGTGTGTGTTTGCGTTTTAGTTTTCAACAAAAAGTTTAAAAACTTGAGTCAAAAAGTTTTAAAGAAAGGAAAACTTTAATAAAGTAAAAGGTTACAGTTTTTTTTTTTAATAGGCTGGGCATAGTGGGTCATGCCTATAATTCAAGCACTTTGGGAGGTCGAGGAGGGAGAATCACTTTAGCCCAGCTGTTCTAGACCAGCCTGGGAAAGATAAGTGAGACCTCGTCTCTGCAAAAATTGGCTGGGCATGGTGGTGTGTGCCTGTAGTCCCAGCTATTTTTGAGGTGGAGGTGGGAGGATTGTTTGAGCCCAGGAGGTGGAAACTGCAGTGTGCCAGGATTGCCCTACTACTCTTCAGCTTGGTTGATAGAGGCTTTGTCTCAAAAAATAAATAAAAGCAATACATTTAGTATAAACAGTGTTGATAAAGTCTATAGTGGTGTAATGTCCTGGGCCATTACATTTACTCACCACTCATTTACCCAAAGCAACTTCCAGTCTTGCAAACTCCATTCATGGTGTCTCATAGGTGTATCATTTATCTTATATTCTATTTCTCAGAATGTATCCCTGTCATTAAATGACACAATTGTAATTGTGCCTAAAGTATAATAATTTCATAAATATTCTCTTTGCCCCACATAAACCCACATTAGGTTACAGAAAAGGGGCAAGATTCTGGAGGGATCGTGTAATTCCACCCCATCAGAAGTACGTTTCGAAACTGAAGACACTAAAGTTAGCATAATGATCTGAAAGTTTCACATTCCCTTCCTCCTTTTTATCAATACACCAAGGGCACCTGAGCATCTAGGTGGTTCTGTACACAGTTTCACACTCAAATAGTTTGTTCAGTTTGTGGGATGGAATGGAATGGAACATTTGTCAACATGAATGAGTCTCTCCTATTTCAATGTCAGCTCCAGAGAATATTGTAGCCTTTGGATACTATGCAAATATCCAGTTACTTAATGGAAAACAAGAGGATTAGCAGTTACAGGAACATCATGAGTCCTTTCCAAAGATCAGAAGAATTAGTGAATGGAGTGCTTGCGTATTCTATCAGCCACCGGGACAGTGTTTTCAAATGGACCTCAGACTGGATTCAGGATGGCTAGGTAGCCAAACGGATTAGGACCAAGGGAAAGTCTTCAATTTTCGGAGGATATTTATAAAACACATTTCTTAATCTGTACAGAAGACACTTCCCATATTGACCTATACTAAAATTTAATTTTTGAGATGTTTCAAACCAAAAAATGTTTTGATTCTGGAGACTAGAGATTCCTTCCTATACTCCAGTTGAATAATTTCACCAGTAGCCCCACCATATGTAACAAACTGTATAACCCATGTATAAGAAAAGTATAAAAAGCCCTGGCATATGGAAACGTGGACATGTTGAATGTCCATAACCAAAAACGATGCCCTCCTAGGTCCAGTATGTTCAGGTTTTCAAATACGTGTGTATTTCTGATAGTGAACAATTTGTAATACTTGCATTCAATGGTGGAAGTGCAAAGAAATCTGAGAATGCTGCTTTAATAATTCATAGAAAGCTTATATGTACACCCAATGAATTCATCTCTTTATTGCATATTGCTATTTTTAAAAAAATGTACAGTCTCATAACACATACAACAATTTTTTTTCTTGGTACTATCTAACAACAGTCTTGCACCTAAAGACTAAGTGGTTCCGACTACTAAGCTAATAAGATACAAGACATATAATTAAGTTCACAAATTATAATGCTTTTCTTTTTGGCATTAATTTAAAAAACAAAAAAACTTGAAAATACACACCCAAGAGAGATAAGTGGCTACTTACACCAGCACCAATCTAAAAAGTAGTTTTTTTTTTTTCTTCAACAATGGCACATGGAATTACCTGCACACAGTTTTCAGGGAAAGAAACCAAAAGTGGAAATGGCAAAGGAGGCCTACCAGGATGGCCTTTATCAAAGAGAAAGAGGATTAAAAAGGGCAAGAGGGACATGCTACATGAACTTGCTCCTTTATGTGACTCTCCCTCTGCTTGTCTATTCCTTAAACTGTAAAACAGCCATTTTCAAAATACAGTTCTAAAACTGAGCCAGACCAAATTTCCCCTGCTATAAATAGAAAAGAATATACATAGAGGCACTTTAGTTAAGGAACAGACAAAACCATCACCATATCCCACCCTCCACCCCCACCTCCAAGCCCTTCGGAGCCAAGTCTCCATCTGCAGCCCTAACATGGTGTATCTGCAGACCTTGGGTGACTAGGGATTGGAGGAGGGCAACCTCTGCTTTGTACTTGTGACTGTTTTATTTGCTAGGGCCATTTACTTCCATAGAATGTGTAGAAAGTCACTAAATTTGCAATGAGGAAAAAATGTAAAACCACAGCTCTTGACAACTCTGAGAGCACTATTTCACAGCTTTCACATAGCACAGATACCTCGTCATCTGCACTAAGCATTATAGTTTATACAAATTACATTTAAATAGTATGATTCCTGTACAGCGCACGTATTGGTATTATACTCATCCCTTCATATCCCCATTAGAACATAAGCTCCTTGGGGGTAGGGACTCTGTTTTACCATTGCAGTCCTATTATGCCTGGTACGTCATAGGTGTTTAATAAATATTTGTTAATTGACGGAGAAACTCAATTTAGTGAGTAAATAATGTTCTAGTGCAATAGGACAAACTACTCTCCACAGGAAACCCAACCACAACAGGATTGATGGAAAGGAAAGAAAATGCTAGCCCCCCCATACAAATAAATAAAACAAAGAAAACAAAAAGAGAAAGAAAGTAACAGTCCTCTTTATATATCATATAATTTAAGGATATTAAGAGTTGGTAGGTTAATGGTAAGCATCTATATTTTATTTCTAATGTTCATTGTTTTTATTCATTTCTCCCTGAGAGCTTTATTTTTTTGGACTGAAATTTTACAGGTAGCTTTACTGACACACAGTTTTAATATGACAACATATAAACAGCAAACCACTTCAAATATACTTAGAGATAAACAGATCTGGGCATCTATGCTGATGTTGACAAGTTTGTGCATTATCTAAGTGTCCTTTAGTCCAGATCTATATTTACAGAAGACGCAGCTTGTCCTACAAAACAGAAAATACAACAAAAAGGCACCCCATTAAAAAAATTTTTTAATAATCTTTATCCCTTCAGAGAATTCTTCTTTAAGTCTTGGGTGATTTATATGTCTATATTGTTAGAACAACAAGCACATTCTGGCAATCTTGTTCTTTAACAAGAGCATGGATTGCATTTAGATATAGTGTTCTTTCCAAAAGCAATTTGAAGAAATCAAGAGCACTTGGCAGAGAACTCGATGAAATTAGGAAAAAAAAAAATGTCCAAGTTTCAAATACACAAAAAACTGATTGACATTCTACATAATGCCAATTGTGTGCAAGATGTTCTTGATAAACATTTACAGACTGTGTCCCCACACCAATGTCAGTGATTTTAAACTGGTTCTAACAATTACTGATGCGATGCACCAGTATCGAATTGTCAACTATCAAAAAACAACTTTTTTTATTGTTTTTTGAGTCAAAGTCTCACTGTGTTGCCTAGGCTGAAGTGCAGTGACAGGATGACAGCTTACTGCAGCCTCCAGCTCCTGGACTCAAGTGATCTTTCAGGCTCAGTCTTCCTGAAAGTAGCTGGGACTACATGTGCATGCCATTATGCCCAGCTAATATTTTATTTTTTGTGGAGAGGAGGTCTCACTATGTTACCCAGGTGGGTTTTGAGCTCCTGGGCTCAAGCAATCCTCCCGCCTCAGCCTCTCAAAGTGCTGGGATTACAGGCATGAGCCACTATGCCCAGGCAAAAAAATAAAGAAATTAAATTTATATTTTTCCCAACTCCAGTTCCACCAATGAAAATAATTTCAAGGTATACCAAGTTTGGAAACCACAAAATATCTTGCAAGCTTTCTTTTCTTTTTTTTTTACTCTAGGGAATGTCTCTGCCTCTTTCAGGAGATAGTATTGTGCTTCTGAATAGTCATGGTGTTCAGGGAAAGAAAATGACCACACTCAATGTGAATGCATACATGAAGGGTTTCTGAGCACATACATTAGCATAAATTTTTTAACCATACATATAGGTCTCCAGACAACACTCAGACTTCTATATACACTTTTTAATATATATACACACACATACATTTACATACATACACATTCACTCACAGATGAAGGAAGAAATTGCCACTGTTTGGATTGCAAGGCAGTATAATGAAACGTTCTAGTCACTTCAAAGGGCTGCTAATGAGCTTTCTAAAAAAAAATGAATTCATGAAAAATTAGAAATTAAGTTTTGTGACTGGTCTCTCTCGGCTACTGTCCGTCATCTGGTTGGTGATGCGCTTGCGATTTCGTTTCAATTTAGAAAGGTCTTTGTCAAATACTTCTCCTGAGCGTAAAGCTGAAACGAGGTCATCAAACTCTCCGCTTTCTTCACTATTCTCTTTTGCTTTTCTCATTTTACGTTCCCGTTCCCGTTGTTCTTTGAGCTGCAAATAGAAAAATAACCTCTTAGATTCTTAGAGAAGGGTCAAAATGTTACATTTTGTTTTTGTTGGAGATAAATTCTGTGAAATACACTAACGTTTCAGTCATACCACACTATGCTCATCTACAGCTGCTAATCCCCTGGAATGTCACAAGAAAGGGGCACTGGACGTGAGGTCTCCACTGTGGAAGCTATGAACAATGCAAAAAAAATTACCACTCCCTTGTGGTTAGACCCTCAGCACCTAGGTTCTGGGTACACCTCATGGTATTCTCGTTAAAATGAGAGCAATTGAGGCAATGTGTGTTTCCATAATGGAAAAACAAAGTTATCACTATTAAACAGACCTAAATGTTGGTTTCATTACTGTATAGAGAATAAAGCAAATGGTAATCAGGCCACTTTCCTTACTTTGAAGTCTTAGCCTGTATCTACTGTGGATGCCTGGACCCTGCCACACAAGAGTCACTGTTATTAAAAGTTAAATAATACATATAGTTGTAGAAAATTTAGAATATTCAGATAAAAGAAAAGGAAAACAAAAAATCTTTAACTCTACTACCAAGAGATAACCATTGTGAAATTTTGGGGAGTTTATCCCACCACTAATATTTGCTATATGTGTTAACAATTATTTTAAAAAACAAACGAGACAAAATTTTAAAAGGTTTTACACAGAAATCACTTCATAAGCTTTCCTGCATCATTAAATCTTCTTTGAAGAGACATCTTTTAAGAATTTCATGACTATTACATTCTGTAGCTATTCCATCATCTAGAACCAATGCCCTATTGGTAAACATCTAGGTTGTTTCCAGTTTGGGACTATTATGCTGCCCTCTGTGCAAATTTATGATAATTTCTTTAAAATACTTTCTAAGAAATGGAATTCCAGATTAAAGGATGTGGATATACTTTTTGAGGCTTTGAGTATATGCTATCAAATTGCCCAACATAAACTTGATGCCTATTTGACTTCCCACAGCATTCTAGAGAGTACACTGAAGCCCATGCCAGTAGGTAGAAGCGCTATCTAAAAACTCCTTGGTTGGGATGCAGCCATACAACTTCCAGGAGTGGAACTGGCCAATTAACCATCCTTTTACCTGAGCTTCCATGCGAGCTCGACGCTCTTCTTCCTCCTTCTTCCTTCTCATATTTTCATTCTCTTGTTTAGCTTCTGACACAGCTTGAAGAAACTGGTCAAAAATGCCAAAGAACTCATCTGGCTGCATTTTGCCAGCCTCTTCTCCAAAGTGCTTCACTGCTTTAGTAAACTGGGGGGAAAAAATACACAAAAAAACCCCAAGATTTTTAAAAAGCCCAGTGTTCCAAGAGAATTCTATGATCAAATATAAATATCTTTAGAAGGACTAAAGTTCAAATTGAGCTAAACGTAACTTTAAAAAAAAAAAATGAGATGGGTTCTGCTATGTTGCTCAGGTTGCAGTACAGTGGCTATTCACAGGTGCAATCATAGCTTACTACAGCCTTGAGCTCACACGATCCTCCTGCCTCAGCCTCCCGAGTGGTTGGGACTACAGGAACACACCACTGCACCCAGCTGAGTCAAATATAACTTGATGGATTTTAGTGAGCCTATATTTATCTGCAGCTGCTGAACATGTCTATTAATCATTTCTAAAGTAAAAACTTCTCCACTTTTGAAACCATTTATTTCTCTCCACCTCATTTGAACTTACCATCTATGATGACCTCTTGTAACATTTTATTAACTAGTAGTAAAAACAAGAAAGCAAAATATTGTAGGGCAAAGCACCCAAGACATAAAACTAATAGCAAACTCGGCAGGGGTAAGAAAACTTGTACTTTTAACTTTCCTTTGAAGTAGTTTAATATCATTTATTGGTGCCATATGGTTAATATAGAAAGCAAATGGGACGCAGTGCATCTTAGCTGCTTTTCCTAACCATAAATAATGCTGGTATTGTGGGGTTATTTTTTTGGACCTCAATTAGAAAATGACAACTGGTATGGAATCTTTACTGCAACCCAAAATGTATGACTGAAAATACAATCTTATTTCAAGTCCTTTGTTTTAGAATCCTTGCCAATGCCTTTAAAAAAAAAAGAGAGAGACAGGGGTTCACAATGCTATGTTGTCTTGGTTAGATACAAGCTCCTGGGCTCAAGCAATCCTCCTTCCTCAGCCTCCTGAGTAGCTGGGATTACAGGCAGGTGCCACTGTACCCCAATGCCAATCTTTTTAAATTGCCAAAATGCAAATACTAAGAAAGAATTTTTAAAAATTAAATAAAAATATATGTGTACAATAACAACAGTATACCCAGTCTCTTTTTTAATTTTAACTGTCTGTTTTTAGTTCTTCCAGGGGTTATCTTCATAGCTGGAGATAGTATGCTTTCAACAGTCTTAGAAGAATTATTATTATTTTTGAGTTGGAGTCTCACTGTAATCCCGTGCTTTGGGAGGCCGAGGTGAGTGAATTGCCTGAGCCTGGGGTTTGAGACCTGCCTGGGCAGCGAGACCTCATCTCTACAATAAATCAAAAAATCAGCCGGGCGTGGTAGCGCGCGCCTGTAGTTCCAGCTACTTGGAAGGCTGAGGCGGAAGGATCGCCGGAGCCCAGCAGGTCGAGGCTGCGGTGGCTGGGAGTGGCCACTGCACTCCAGTCTGGGTGACAGAGTGAGACTCCAACTCAAAAAAAAAAAAAAAAAAATTATTTTCATTTTCTTAATATTTATGCTATGTTTATGCAGCCCCTGCAAGCCAAGAGTTTCCAGTTGATTTTATTTTCCTTGCATTATTTGCCTTAACTATATTGTTAAGTTCTCCTGATACTTCAGTAATACCATCTCCCTTAAAGAAAATATTTTCAATATTTATTCTTAAATAAGGCAATTTTTGACTGGTATATATGCACTTACAGATGACATTTCATCATTAATATTTCATATTCTAAATTTATAATAAAATGTTCTTTTTATCATTTCTCTCTTCACTGAGGAGTTGTTCTCATGTTTGAGTTATTTGGAAATATTCTATTAGATAACAAGGCTCTTTGGGGAAAATCATGACATTCTTCACACGCCACATAGAGTTCTAGCTTGCTCCATGGTTTTACAAGCAAATTTCTAAAAGTTCTGGTAGAAACTAGCAGTACAGTCTACAACTGAGTTTCTAAAACATTCAAGTTCATGTGTTTCAAGCCATCCCGAATGATCTTTTTATTTAGGAATTCTAGTGATGTATATTTTAGTCTTAGAAATCTAAAGAAAACTAGACCCAGATTAAAGTTCCCACGCTAAAAGAAAAAAAAAGTAAGCTTTGTCTCTTTGTATGTTTAAGTAGTTTAAATTTTAAAAAATCAACTATTCAGTTAATTTTTTTTTAAATTTTTAATTTTAAAGATGTGGGATACAATTCAGAGTTAAGTATTCAAATGTTCATTATGCAGGTACCCTTGCTGATGAGGTATGCACCACCCCCACCCCAGCAGAATTTCACTACTGCCAATCTTCATCCCCTACCCCCAGCAATTTCCCACTACTGACAATCCTTTTCTATATAGTATTATGATAATTGTCCAAGGTCCACTTATGAGTGAGAACATGTGATACTCAGTTCTTTGTTTCTGTGATAGATCACTCAGTATTACAGACTCTAAGTCCATCCAAGTTGCTGTCATTTGAGTTCCTTGATGAACTAGGTGATATATTGCTCAGTTGGGTTAGCAGGGTGGGGGAAGTCTCTTTCTCTACAAAGCACATACTCCAAAGAGGTGAGGCATACATAACACATAAATGGATGGAGGCCTTCACAGTGAAGGTTTGAATGATGGTTGCTGACAACAGTTGACTGATTTCCATCGTGGGATATCAGAGGTTGGACTTCTAACAGCAGGCATTTAAACAAATCTACTGCAATATATTTAATAAGGTCGAGAGGAAGCTTAACATTGAGATTAGCTAACGTATGTTAATATAGTCTACTTCTGAACTTTAGCTGGGGTGGATGGACACTTACATAAACAATCATCCATTCCTATACCTGAACAGGTGACCACAGAAAAATGACATCCATTTACTCAAATTTCAATAAACAGACTCAAGTAAAAGCAAGAGTACTGTGGCAACTGAGATATGGGTGGGGTAGAAGAACTAATGGGGTGGACTAGGGGTTTAATATCACTTATAAATAATGAGAAGTGGGGAGAAAATGAGAGAATGTGTTTGCATTATATAGGCATGTGTATGCATTTAGGAAGAGACAGAAAGAAGGGGTCTGGGAGCAGGGAGTTAAAAGATCTTGGTTATTAGCCACCAGAAACTTTTCTTCTATGGGAAAATAAAATTTTGAAATAGCAAAAATCATTTAAAAGATGTCTACAAAAAAAAAACACTTCTTGCAGTGAGACTGTGAATTAAAATGCATTTTCTCTAACAAGTTCTGCTAAAGATTCAAACAGGTGTTATCCTGTCCTCCTTGGGCTCTATTTCAGATGAACACATTATATAGAGGAACTTTGACACACAGCCTTCAACACCCTTAATTGCACATCTTATCTGGCCCTTGGTTTTAATCATCTACGCTTTTCTGGGTCCCAGAGATAACTGCTTCAATCCAATATTAACCAAGAGAAAACTGTCAAAGCGTCTGCTGGTTTTATACCATGCAGAGCCTTCAAGATCTTGCTAAGCTAAAGGCAACACAGAGTTAGACGAAAACAGTGTGTTTCAATTAATTACAGTCTTGGAAATGAAAATACACCTATGTTATATTGAACAATGGAATCTGGAAAATAATTATCTACTACTTTATTTCCTGTGCCATGATGTTTAAATCCCATTCCTGCTGTTTCCCATATAGTATAGTATCTGAAAGTACCAAATTAAAACCCAGTTCTGTCAAACAACACTCAGTATACAAAGGGGGAAATTTACCAGGTCCTTAGCTTCTGCTAGAAGATCTTCAACATCAGAGAAGCTGAAGCTGGCTACTGTGATGAACTGGCTGACAACGGACACAAACTTATCTCCCGGCTGTGGGGGCTGAGACTTCTGATATTCCAGTTCCTTCAACACAGGGAATGAATAATGTCAACACAATCTTCAAATACAGACACACCTTGTCTTGTATGCCCTGTGCCTGATGTTTATTATATCAGAATGGCAGACACATCAAAACTTGCTCTAATACACTTTGTGGTACTCCAGTTCTGCTTGCCCCTCCTCCCACCATGCCAAAGCCATGTTCATGTATGCAAGCATATTTGCACACAGAAATTTAACCAACCATCTGAGTACTTGTTCAGTGTGATTTCCATTCTGGCTTTAGGAAGTACACAGATTTGCATTTAGACAGAATTAATAGAAGTTACACAAATAATGGATGCAAATTGGATTCAAGGGGTTTGTGAGTGAAAACAAGAGGCTTGGTCCATATTTTATGGTCAGAATTCTGGTGCCTTGATTTTCTTCTTTCCCTCTCTGCCAAATCTATTTACTTTCTAAACTGTGGGATCTGGGTCAGTAGAATTCTGCCTGTAGCATCTGGGATCGTAATTGCCACCACTTTTTCCTTCTTGTCCATAGTATTTGGTTTTTGTCAACAGGCAAAAGAAGGTAGAAGAATCAGTCTCTTCTAATTACCCATATTCGCCATTACCATAGTGATGAACACACTGACAATTCAAATCAAATTTCAATAATCAATTTCAACCATTGCCAGATGAACATTCTTACTTAATGCCCATGACACCTTTATGAGTGAGGCATCATTATTCCCATTGTACAGACACATATGTATATTAAGGTTTAGGGGATTAAATGATTTGCCTAGGGTACCAAGATCAGTGATAGGCCCAGAATTGGAACTCAGGTCTGCCTGACTCCAGAGGTTGGGTAATAACTATGTTGTGTGGACCAGCTGACTTAAAACAGGATTGCCCTTATTTTCTTCTGCACCTGGTTTGGCAGAAATATTAATAAGCAGAGGTCACAAGCCATGAAATCTGACTGAGTTCTATCACCAAGTGGTTCTTATCCATGGCAAGTTGCTCTGGGCCTCAGCTTTTTCATTTTTAAAAGAAGGGCAATATCCACATCACCATGAGACTCAAATGAAATGTCAGAAGCGAAAATGCTTATCAGTTATGGAGCTGGCTCTGACTGGAAGAAACTGCCATGATTCTAGTACTTTGGCCTGGAAAGTGAGTGAGTGTAAGTGGGGATGGGAAGGACATTTTAAAGTGTCTTATGAATGGATAATTTCACAAGAATTTCGTCTCTGATACCTTCAAACAATATAGTCAATTTGTACAAAGTACAATTAGGACACCTGAATATGTGGATAGGCCCAGCTCTGCCTCCTACTGTTTTCTGTTACATCTTGACAATTGTACCAGGGTTCCTATGAAGAGTGTGATGCAAAGTATATGACTCAGAGATGAAGCGATTTCAGCAAAACTATCCTTTAATAAACCAACAACACAAAACTCCCCTGGGACTTCCCAGGCCTAGCTCTAAACTGGCTCAGATACAGGGGTCAGGCTTTAGGGCCATCACAATGACCATGGGCCCACTGGGGCTGGGGCACAAGGAGTTCACTCAGTTCATGTCTCTCTTTTTTAAACTGCCCTCTCCCCCACCCCCCCCCAAAAAAAGGAGGGGTAGAAGTCTCACATGCTCCTTAATTTATTAAAAACAAGCAGAAAAAAATTAGACACTGTGACCTTAATTTTTATTAGAGGTATGCTTTAAATGAATTCAGTTACCTTCTGTGGCATAGTTTTGTGATTAAAACAAGAAAGAAAGGAGAATCCTCATGGTATTACTGCTAAATGATCTGAAAGACACTGACAAGAGACACCTTTGCAAGCTGTCTGCGACTCAGTCTCCTTCACTAAGCCCAAACCCAACGTGCATCTGCTCACCTGAGTGAAGTGGCCAGGGATGCCACTCTGCCAGCAGGTCCTCATTCCTGCCCCCATCTAGCTGGCAGCTGCATGGCACTGTGCCAACATGGTTCCGATTCATCCCCACTGACTACTCCTCTGCCTCTGGCAGCCTGACCCCATTTCCTTCCTCTGAAGCCGGGGTCCAGGCTGTCTCTATGCCTAGGACAACCTCCCTCCTATGTACCTAAGTTTACCCTATCCTCCTTCTAAGCCATAGCTCACAGTTTTTCTTTTCCAAGAGAAAAGCTTCCTCCAGTACAGCCAATTGTTTCACATGCCTCTAGACCACCCTCCTGCACTCCCTTCCTAGAGGCATCTCTGCAACCACTGTACTCATCTGGATATGGCCAGGTTGAGAGAACTGGCTGCTCTTGACCATGGCTGCACTGGAGGGCAAGGATTCTGGATCATCCTGACCCCTCAGCTGCACACCCAAGGGTCTGGTCAGTAAATACGTCCCAAAGGACCAATTCAAAGACAATAGAGATATTCTATTGCTCTATTGACAGTGAGCATCATATATTAGCAGAACATGGAAGCTGAGAGGGTTCTTGAAGGTCATCTAGCCCAGTCCATTCATCTTAATGAGTCCTGCCTCACAGGTAAATGGTGGCACGCTTAGGTCCAGTTTCCAGCTACTGCTGCAGTGACCCACCCACAACCCCTGCTGTCTTTGCTTCTTGGTGGTGGCTGTTCTTTTAATCAATAAATGTTTAGCCTGGGCATACTGCATGTCAAGGCAACTAGCAGCTAATCTGCTGGTAATCACCAGTATCCGAGATAGTGAAGAGACTAGGAATTAGAACAGGAAACAAATACTCACCGTCTCTACTGCTTTCAAGCCACTTCTCAAAGTACTTATTTCTTTGTCCAGCTCAGTCATGCTGTTATAAACAGAAACATTTTAGTAATCGACATGTGACTTACATGCATTAAATATAAGATTGGTTTAAGTATTTTATGCTTGAAAGTCCATATTAGTTTATTTTAAATGCTTAAAATTCCCTTCCATGTTAAGATCTCACAGAAAGACAACATTTTAAACTCATGGAATTTTGGTATAAAATTATGTTTCTTGTTTTCCACAGACAGCAGGTATATTTTATAGGTTAAAAATAACAGGATAGAAATATCTCCCGCCCTCCCCCAATTTACTTTCTAAATAAACTATATTTTCCAATCTTAAAGAAAAGAAAAGAAATATCGCCCATCGGTACAAAAATATTTTATGTTTCAATCTCACAAAAATCTCACTTCAGCAAATTACACTATGTAGAAATAAATCCCTTGCCATACTTGGCTCCCTTTGAAAAAGTAAAAGAAGCTGGTTTATCCACATTCACATCACATTGTGCTGCTCCTCATAATGACTGTACCACTTTTCCCCAAGGCTCTGGGAACGTGAATATTACAAGATAATGGCATGTGTTTTAGTCAACAATGACTGTTCTTAAAACTGTATTAATTAGTTTTCACTTTTTTTTTCTTAAATAGAGAAAGATTCTTGGGTTTCTCCCATACCCAATGCTTTCTATTTCATGGCTTCTAAACATTAGAAAATGAAACTTAATTTTCATGGATAATTCACAACATATAAAGAAATTCACCAATACTTCATTTACTTCAACATTTCAATTTCATGCCTTAAATAGCATAATCTATCAGATTCCACAAACAGAGGGAAGCAATTAGCCTGTTCAGTATACTTTTCAAATTCGCTACAAAAAGATGCAATTTATGTTTGTTTTTGGGTTTTTTTGTTGTTAAAGGTAAAAGTGGGAAGGAAGAATAGCAAGGAAAATTGTTCCCCAGTCTCTGAAATGTGGTGTGAAGTTTGTAGTAAAAGTTTGGCAACTTTCCATTTTATTTTTAGTTTCACTATTTGCATAAAGACTGCTTCCCATTAAAGGGTTGCCGTGGTTTCTGGGAATGTGTGCATATGCGACAATTATTAGCAAAGCCTTTACATTAGGCCTTCTATTTGCTTAACCGTGTATCTTAACTAAGGGTGCTCCTACCTGTATTTAAAAGAACTGCCTTTTAAAAGTATGAAAGTTAAAAATTGCAGGCAGCAGTACTCCAATACAGCTAGAACAAATATATATTTAAAACCTTGTAATACATTTGAATGGCTTGGATTCAAGTCAAACTTTATTTCAGAGAATGTTCAGGGAAAACCAAACAGATGGACCCACTTCATGCAATGCTAACGAACCATCTCAATGACTAATGCACAGTCAGAGTGATTTTAAAAATGGAAACAATTCACTGCGAGTACTCACTTTACTTTTGCAGCTTGAGGAATATCCTGCAATTCTTCATTTAGGTTGAGAACACTGGGGTACTTATTTTCCACAATAGTGATGAGATAGTGCAAAAGGGTAATGTTTCTACAATTGAAGATAGGAAGAGTATTAGACACAGTTAGTATCTGCATATGATTTGTAAGCTCAAATGGTAGAACCCACAATAATGCTATATTTCTACATTAACTGTAATTTTGGAGGTTCCTGGCTGGGCATGGTGGCTCCCACTTGTAATACCAGCACTTTGAGAGGCTGAATCAGGAGAATCTGCTTGAGGCCAGGAATTTGAGACCAGACTAAGCACATACAGAGACTCCATCTCTACAAAAAATACAAAAATGAGCTGGCACATGCCTGTAGTTCTGCCTACTTAGGAGGCTGGGGAGGAAGGATCACTTGAGTCCAGGAGACTGAGGCTACAGTGAGCTATGATCAGTCACTGTATTCCAGCCTGATGACAGTGCAAGACCCTGTCTCAAAGAAAGAAAGAAAAAAATTGGAGGTTCCTGTAAGGAAAGGGGTTCCCAAGAGAAAGGGATTATGGGAGCGCCTTCATAGAGTCTGCATACATATATGTCCAAAAGAAGCATATATTTTTTAAAAGGGGTAAAGATTGCATTTTTGGCCTATAAAGAGCATCCTTGAAAATCTGGGCAAAGTGACTCTGGACAACTGCCCATAGAGACAAGCTCAGGTTTACCTTTGAGGCAGATCCACCCTCCAATGGGTGTGCCCTGCAGGTTTCTAACAAGTAAGACTGGGTGGGGTGGGGAGTGAGGGATGTTTAATCCACTGAAGAGAGCAGTTATTTCAAGTTTAATACACAGAACGGCAAACTCACTGATGACAACTATTGATTATTTTTATTTAAGGTTTCATTCAAAGAGTGGTCAGAGTTAGAAAGTCCCCTCTTTCAGGGCTGAAACAGGCAGTGGGCCACAACTGCCATCATGTGCTATACTTGCAGCCATGAATCCACATCCTAATTTAGCAACATTCAGCTCTGAAGTGCGTGCCCTTTAGTCGGCACAACAGTTGGCGAAGCCAACCCCTTCTCCTCTCACCACAGGGCTGAACTCTGACCTGGACTGAAAAGATGGGCGTCTGATAACAGTATCTATGAAGCAAAGTTGTGTTCCTCTGGTCCCATTTTCACAGACTCCACTGCACATTATAATCACCTGGACTGCAGATGCCTGGGTCAACCCCAGAGATTCATTTAATTGGAAGGAGTTGGAGACAGGTATGGGTGTTTTTTAAGAACTTCCTGGTGATACTGACAGGTAGCCAGGATCAAGAATTATTAATTTACTGAAGTGATCATATCAGGAGTACACAAATGCATTTCTTTTGGAACATTTCCATAATTTAGGCAGTTTACTCATTCAAGATGTTAAATCACAATACTCTCACCCACCTGTAACCAAAATGAATCAGAGTTGTCACACAATTTTCTTATCCATCACAATGGAAACCATTTCTTGTTCTCCTTGTGGTTTACAGAGACAATGCAATACTACTTCTGAGTAATCTGGCTCATACATATCTTTTTAAAGATTTCCTTTATTTTTCTTGCCCTCAATAATTAGAAAACAATTGCCCAACAAAGAAAAACAGTGGCCAATACTTTTGGCCACATATTTTCCAGATGTGCAGCTGTATCCTTCCATTTCAATTTTGCTGTTCGCAGAACCTACCTGTCTGTCTATATGCCTCTCAACCAAGGGGCGCGGGGTGGGGAGAAAAGGAGCAAAATGCCAGCCACCATCCCAACAAAGAGTGTTGCTATATATATTTTTACTACGGTAGAGAAATGCTTTGTCATTTTGAGACATTTCAATTAATTTATTGAATGATATGTGTGCCTTTCTCACTGTAGAAAGGCTTAAAACCTGGCCAGATATTCCCCCGTTTGTTTACTATGCAAATAACACTTCACTTGACTAAATACAAATTCTTGAAGAATGAACAACTAAACAGCCACACATCTGATATTCCCTGGTTGTTACTCCTGTTGACTGTCCCACCACCTATGCATCTGACCGAACAGCACTAATGAGTGACCAATTGCAGGCAAGGCACACTGCTCAGCACAGAAGATGCTACATTTGAGTACCAAATATTAAAGGTGGAAAAAAAGAATCAGAAATAGTTTTAATTTATTCTTTTGAAAAGGGCCTGTACTTTATATAAATTCGTAGTAACTTCAAAAAATAAGCAGATGGTAAGTGCCAGGGGGTAGGTGATTCACTTTTGGTGTGCATGTGCAGTCAAAGAGGCTCCTCTCCTTAAAAAGGTGACTGCTCTTTAGATGCAAGTAAGTGAGCCTCCAAATGAGATCCATCTGTTGGCAGTAGAGCTGTGGATGGACCAAAGGTGCAGGAGTCAAATACCTATGAGGCCATATGCCTTGCTTGCTGTAACCTCAGGCAAGCTGAATGAGCCACTTGACCTTGCCTTAGTTTCTTATCTGACAACAGGTGACAACAGCATTTGGCTGTGTACTTCACAGGCTGTTGTGACAATCAAATGTGAAAATGCTCTGAAAAGGATTAAGTGCTTATGTTGAAAATAAGGTGGCAGGGCTATCACATAACAGCTGCTCTTCATTAATCTCTCTCTACATGACGCAAAAACAACAAATTAACACATCGCTTATTTCTCCTAGGTTAAATTCAGGGTTGCCAGAACACTATGCTTCATGAACCCTATGGAAAATATATGGTAGAAAGCCTCATTAGTTAGGAATAATTAGGGTGAACAGCCCATCTTTTTTCTAAAAAGAATTTGAGTACAGAGCTTATTTTAGATACAATTGTGCAAGTTGCTTTGAAGTCAGTGAGAACCTCACAGAAACAAAGCTCTCAGAGAAACTAGAGTTAATACGCCTAATGACCCTACCTGTTAATGACACAAGGGTTGTTTCACATCTCTGTGTCTCTAATGAGAAGCTGTTCACCTAAAATGTAGTACTATACACTTTCTAGGAAAGCATTTTAATGAGTCTTGGGATGAACAGCTGAATACCAATAGCCAAAATGCATTTACAGATTGTAATTTTTTGATATAGCTGCTAGCTCCAATATATAAAGGAAAAAAAATATATATATTTTTTTTGAGTTGGAGTCTCACTCTGTCACCCAGACTGGAGTGCAGTGGCCGCTCCCGGCCCCCGCAGCCTCCACCTGCTGGGCTCCGGCGATCCTTCCGCCTCAGCCTTCCAAGTAGCCAGAATTACAGGCACGCGCTACCATGCCCAGCTGATTTTTTGTAATATAACCTAAAAGCCCAACAGGTTTCGCATTCTAGCAGTACTATCAGTTTTCCTCTTTTCTATAGAACATAGTTCTCTATGGAGGAGCAGTGACGGGGAGGAGTCATGAGGAGACTTCCAAAGGACTGATAATGTTCTATTTCTTAAGCTGGGTGCTGGTTATACAGCCGTGTTTAATTTGTAAAAATTCATCAAGCCCTACATTTATGATTACTGACCTCTCTTGAGAATATTATAAGAAATTTTTTACAAAAGGTTTGCAAAAGGCAGGACTAAAAAAAAAAAAAAAAAACCCACAACCCCCCCCCCAAAAAAAATCCCCAAAACAAAAAACCAAAAAAATACTTGGAATAGATGATGTCCTTGTGAACCAAAACCAGATTAAGGATAATGGGTCAAACAGGAACATACCTGTGGTTATGGAAGAGTACAGAGAACAGTCACTGTCAGAGAAGGGAGAGAGTTTTGAGAAACACCACAGTGTTATGAAGGACAAGGGGGACCAGTGGGGCACAAGACCTAAGCCCTGATCCTCCAGATGATGGAAGATCCCATACTCCATACTTACTTGTCAATGCTGGATTTTGTGTCAGCAATCTTGTTGAGACTAGATATCTTGAATCCATAGGCATTCCCTCTTTGACCTTTATTCATATAATTTCCAAATGCCAAAACTACCTCTAGCAACTGCTTGAGGGCACTACTCTTGAACACCTCTTCTGAGCCAGAACGAATTGCTACAAAACAAAACACATAAAAACACAGCCATTATAATCAAGACTTTTCAGAGATACCCATCCTAAATCCACACACCCAATAACAGATAAAGAAGATGTAAGATTGAGTTATTAGACTACCAGGGAGCACAGGGAAAGCCAGCTACAGTTGTTAATGACAACACAGACAGCTACAAAATCCTGTTCTTTCTCAATCTTTTCCTTGGCTGACTCATCAGTCTTAAACAGAGGAATACGTAGAATAGCAATTCCATTTCCAGCATTTCTTTACAAACATCTACTTGCCTGGTGTGAGTCAGATCAGCAGGATTACTGATCAATTCCACTGACAGAAGTCTGGTCATATTTGTTACATGCTACAGCTTGCAGGTGTCCTAAGAGGGATCAGAGCTCGAGCACACTCTTGATTCCAGCCTGCACTCTGGGGCTGTGCTCTTCAGGGGCCCTGCCCACATGTCAAACATGTAAAAACATGTAAACAGCCTCAAATCTTCCCCTTGAAAAGTCTACTAAGGCCCTGTTATAGGAAAGCTAATTATAGGTTTAACGTCAATAGTGGTCAAACTAATTACTCACCAACAGCTGTGTAGTCAGAAGCCCAACCCTGCAGGAGCCCAGAGGTGTGCTGTGAGCTCCAGAGTCCAGGCCAGGCCCAGGCACCTAGTGCTGACCTTAAGTAATTATCCATCGGAACGCCACAAGATGTCAAGCAAAAGAATCACCAAAGGGATCCTGTTTACTAAATGCACTTGGACTGTACTTATAAAAGGGCACTAATGATGAACATTATTTCCAACCTAGGCAGCTTGACTTTACCTTCCACTTTGGGTTTCACTTCTGCCACACGCTCTGCAAACTTCTTTTTGAAGTACAGTGATTGCAACCTTTGCTGATAATGATTAATTCTGTAAAAGCAAGCATGGGCTAATTAATGTTCATTTAATATGTCTAGGTTCACTTAATGGACATGGAGGTGGAGGTACCCCAGAGGGCCTCCCGGATGACACACACACACACCGGTTCTTTATACAGATAGGAGTGCAGGACACAAGGCCAGCTTGGCCTGAAGAGCCCATTTCGGTGTGATCTCCAGGAGGTATTTGGGCGACTGCAATAGAGTCCTTAGCTCCAATGGAATCAAGCAACCACTAAAAGAAAGTGGGAGCTGGCTGCTGTGGACTAAAGTCCCGTCCCCTCCTTCAGGATCCCTGGAGCTTTTCTGAACATAAAAGATATAAAAAGGAATAAAAAGCAAAGCCCTCTCCATCCTACTGCAAACAAAGGACAGTTTCCTATACTTCTCCCAAGTTTCTTAACTTTCCATATTTACTTTCCAAAGTAAAAACCTCTTCAGCATCCGCTTTCTACATCAACCTCCTCCTCTCTCCCATCTCCCAGCATTTCAGGACCACTGGGTCTTCTCTAATGCATAATTTGCTAGGCCTGGGATGGCACGCAGACTCAGCTCACATGACAGACTCAATCAAGAAGCCAAGGCTGCCTCAGGGCTTTCTGGAGGAGGGTTCAGAAAGCTTGCCAAGGTTCTGTGGGAAAAGCGCCATGATCGATTAATGATGTCTGCATGTGTCATGACTTGACACATGCAGACACATCCAGGCCCTGGCTGATCAGTCATGTGGGTTCGAGGTTGAAATTGTCAGAATCTGTCCAATTTCTTTTTTTCTATTTTACAACAACCTTGAGATCATACACAGCTAGAAGTGTGAAACACTATCCTTGGAAATAAAAATGGTGAGGAGAATAACACCGACTGGAACCAAGAAAAGTTATGGCTTGATTAGGCCAAAGAGAAACAGAGATAGAAATAACTGTAACAAAACCCTGACACCCTTGCTTTCCCATAGGCAATAACTCACATAAGCAAAACAATGAAATTCTACACAACTAAAACATGAGATTTTAGAACTAAAAGCCTTCACGTTAAATTGAGTTAATTGGTCCACACAATTTAACATGAATTGAAAATTTAAGTCATGAAACTTAAAAAAGGAAGGGGTGTCTTTACATTTTAAGCATCTTCAGACTCACCGGCTCATCTCAAAAAGAAACCTATCAGCTTTGGCCATCCGATCCAGCTCATGTTTATGTTCTTCCAACAGGTCAATGTCACTTTTCTCAGGAACAAATTTCAAGAGCTAAAAAGTACACAAAAATATTAAAACTGAGGTTTATCACTGAAATCCTTGCAGTAACTTTTTGCTCTTTCAGTTAATTTGTCCCAAGGTGAAATTTAAACTTTGTTTATCAGCTCTGTTCACAGGTTAAGATATAACAGAAATGATTCCATGTTTCCATTTTTACTTTACAGAAGTTAGACTAGTATAAGATTTATTCCTGGCACCTGTTTTCTACTGCCTCTCAAATCAAATTGATGGACATTCTCCACCAGGAACCCCCTTTGCATGAACAATTAGCAGGACCTTAGAGATTCAATCCTCTCATTAGAAGATGACGTAACTGAGGTCCAGTGAGATTAAGCCACTCACCCATAATTATTAAATGAGTTATCATAGAACCTAGGCCTCTTGACTCTGGCTCTATGTTTTTTCCTAATTACATCATGCTGGAATGAATAATTTCATTTTTATTTTCCATCCAATTGTCTATCTTTCTGGCTTATCTAATTCCATCTACTTTTTTGCTCCATGTAGAGTTAGATGAGAGGAACACAGAGGGATTTGATGTTTTTGATTCCATATTTTATGTTGGAGAAATAAATGAGCATGGAATGCAGAATAAATAACAAAAAAATAGAGCACTTCTGTACATGCTGATTTCAAGGCACACATGTGTTTAAGTGTACGTACAGGCCTGTGTACATATGTCGTTTTCTAGCTCAAATGCCCTTGAAATTTAAAAAAAAATTACATTGACCCTCTGACTTTGAGATTCTCTCTGGAACCTGACGCTGGAATTAGATGGTCCATTTAGTAGGTTTTTTGTTTTTGTTTTTTTGAGTTGGAGTCTCACTCTGTTTCCCAGGCTGGAGTGCAGTGGTATGCTCATGGCCACTGCAGCCTTGACCTACTGGGCTCAGGCAATCCTTCTGCCTCAGCCTCCCAATAAGCTGGAACTAAAGGCATGTGCCACCATGTCCGGCTAATTTTTTGATTTATTGTAGAGATGAGGGCTCACCAAGTTGTCCAGGCTGGTCTCGAACTCATGGGCTCAGGCAATCCTCTCACCTTGGCCTCCCAAAGTGCTGGGATTATAGGCGTGAGCCACCGTACCAGGTCTCATTTAGTAGGTTTTCAAATGTCTATTGAATTTAACTGACAGACCATAGAAAAGGCAGCTAGTTTGGGTATCACCAGCAGAGAAAGAGAACTGGAATTATAGGGAAGGCAGCATGAGGAATTGTAGGGAAATGGTGAGGTTGGAAATATGTTCCAGGCAGAGAGCATATTGTGTGCCGAGGTCTGAAACGGGCAGCACAGCGTTAATGCAGGTGACGGCAGTAGGAGAGAGCAAGGAAGGCAAGGCAGGACCAGGAGTAACTAGTCCTTATTACAAGTTTAGTCTTTATTTTGGGGAGACTAAGACACACCTTAAACATTTTGTGTAGGGGAATGTATTTGCTTTTTTTTTTTTTAAAAAAAAAGAAATCACTATGCTGACAGAATGGAGAATGAATTAGAAGACATGAAAAATGTTAGGGGGTCCTGATTATACAGTTCGTGCAGTAATCCAGGTAACAGATGATAGTGGTCTGGACTGGATAGTGATAGTGAACAGATTCTAGAGCTGTTTGAGAGATACAAATGAAACTGGCCTGGCCTGTTGATGGATGCATTGTGGTGGGAGGAAGAGTTAAGGCTGAGGCCTGGGCTCTGACTCAGGCAGCAACCACACAAGGAATATAACAGAGAACCCAGGAAGAGAAGGCAGGAGTTGGGATGGGGAGGTGAAGATGAGTTTAGTATCTGAAAGACTCCCAAGAACACCAAGTATTGATTTCTAGGGTCTGAAGCCCTAGGGAGATCTGCTTAGGAAGAAGCCCTAGGAAGACAAAGCATGGTGTTGGTTAACAAGTAGGTGACTGAAGCCATGGATATGAGTGAGACAAGGAGGAGGAGGAACCATAAGAGAAAACTAGCAGAGCTGGAGAGAACCAGCAACCAAGGGATGAGGACAAGAATCAAGGGACGAGGCCTTGGGGCATCACAGGGCCAAGGGCGAGAAGCGTTTCAGCACATAGCAGGTGACCACGAGTGCTACATACCACCAAGATACCAAGGAAGATGAAGACTGAGAAGTATCCCCTGCTCTGGCAACAAGGAAAGTGTGAGTGCCTCAGTGAGAATAGTTCTAGGGAGGAGAGGATGACAGAGTGAAGATGGACTGTAGAAGAGTGGACAGGAGGTGAGTGTGGATAGCTGTCAAGAACTGAGGCTATGTCATAGAGAGAGAGGACAGGAGCTAAATGGAGATGTGGTCTTGAGAGGGGCATATGTGTAGGGGCATGCGGGTGTGTATGTGTGGAGGGGGGTGTGTGTGGATGTGTGTGGTGGGTATGTGTATGGGTGTGTGTGTACATAGGGATGTGTGTGTATGGGAACGTGGGGGGTGTGTGGGGGAGGGGGTGTTTGTGGGCCAGGGGGTGTTTGTGGGCCAGGGGGTGCATGCGTTAAAGGCTGAGAATTAAACTAAGAGCCAAGAGGGTGAGGCTGCAGATCTAGAGGAGTGGGGCCCTGACCAGCAGAGGCAGGGAACACTCCTCTTTCCTAATGGGATGGAAGATGGGGAAAGAGGGAAGTAGATGCCAAAAAGTTCATAGGTTTGGTAGCCTGACAATTTCTAGGCATTTCCCGTGTTCAATGATGATGCTGGACAGGATGTGTACCTTCTTGTTCTTCCTCTAGGTAGGGTGGGAAAGTAGGAGGAAAACGAGGAGAAAAGAGTGGAAAAAAGGTTTGGGTCCTCTTCCCCCACAACTCAGTGTGAATTTTTACTATTGGGCACAGAAACTTGGTTCTAATCTCAGGCAGGGATCCTTTGACCAACTTGCAGTCCCTGCTCTGCCTCAACTGGTTTTGCTGAGCCCACTGGCCCCTGTTCAGGACAACACAATCACTGTGTCTCTTTTGTCACCTACAAGAGCACAGTAAGAGGCATATGCTAAAAGCCCAGCCCCCTCAAAGAAGAGTAACGACTGTGTGTGGATGGTTTTAAGAGAGGATGAAGAGTTAGACAAACACTGGGGAGTAAGAGAAAGCTATGTATTCTGAGAAAAAGCAGTGTATGGATCTCATCTGAGATCTGAGCTCAGGAACTACAAGCAGCAAGAAAAGAAGGAACGATTGTGGCCTAAAGGTAAATCCCAAACAGGAGTAAGGAGATGCTGGTGTCAACACTTGGGTGGGGAGAGGGTTGTATAGAGGAAAAGGCAACAGTGAATGAACAGCAAAAGAAGGAGGGAAACCAAGAGCATGGGAGATGATCAGAGAGCAAGACACATACAGAATTAGGAGAGGCCAGGTCAAAAATATCTGACTTGGCCAGATTCTGCTTCAGTAGACTGGTTTTCTTTTTTGTATTTATTTGAAGTACATTCTAGTTGCACTGCAAGTCATTTTGGCAAGATTCTGAAATCCTTCCCTCAAGGAGGAATTTTGCTGGATGCAATTTCACAGTAAACAGATCTTGTGGAATTTTAAACATATGACCTTGTCGACAGGGGCCGAGACAGGACTAAAGTAGCTTCATACAAAGTTCTTCACTGTGGGTTAGCAACGCTGGATGCAGGTGACTTGAGTGCACGGTGACCTGGGAGGGGTGGAGGAGCTGGGTTCACTCTTCCAGGACAAGACTCCATTTTGACAGGTACACAGTGAGGGAGGAAGGGTGTGTAGAGGAGTTGGAAAATGCTCTAAAAATTAATTTCAGGTTTGAGGGATATTTTTAAACCATTCATACCTACAGCATCCTAAGAAACTTGAGAACACAGTTGATAGCTATTTTGATAATTAAATCAAATCTTTAAAGGACAGCATGAAGTTTTTCCACTGTCCAGTGTGAGGGTTTTCATCTAGGACAATTCTGGCTGTTTAGGGGGTGGCACTACATCACTCCTCCCTGCTTTGTGTCTGAGATCTTTGAGGACATCAGTGAGACCCATTGAGAAGGCACTCCACCCAGAACAGCCTCACCACCCAGCTCAGGGTTAGCAGTGCAGAATATCCTTTCTTTCTGCTCTTGGAGCCATGCACACCTATAGATGAGACCACAAGTTCAACCTGGAATCACGGTTGTTTGTGCCCAGTTGACCTTAAGTGGACTTGGCTCTAACAAATGTGGACTTCTTGATCAAAATCACTCAAAATATGATTTCATCCCAGGGACAATGAGACAGAAAGATGGAATAATCTTAGAAAATTTTGAGACCACCAACACAAAGCACAGATCAAGGGGCAGGGAGCAGAGACAGGTGATAATCCCTGGAACATGTGTCTGGGGGACAACTGAACAAAGCTGTTGAACAACACATGACATAATCAAAGTGGCTAAACATGCTATGGAAATACTGCATGAAGAGAGACCAGGTCATCACATTAGACTGAATGCTTGGCTGTGGGTAATAAAAACTACATCCAAATATCATGAACAAAGATGTGTACTGCGTGTGTATAAATTCCATACCTGCTAATCATGGCATTCAAACTGACTGTAATTATGACACAATAGGGTATCATACAATGTACAGAGACAAGACTCAGTCCCAAGAAATGTACTCCCCACCTTATGACACACATGTGCATTTGGATATAGATGGCAGCGCTGGGGGTTTAACAGTGGCTTTTGAAGTTGTGAGACTGGTGAGACGAGACCAAAACTCAAATTGTATTTAGGATTTAGTAATGAGTAAGTTTATATAATGCACTTTGTGATTTTGCAGTCCTAGTGAGACTCTCGATGTTCCTGTGAAACAGACTTTCTCCTAAAGCTAGTAGGTTTATATGATTTACTAAGGCATAATGCTGCTTGAGGGACAAAATCTGGCATTGTGGATCCCAGGCATTGACAAACTTGTGACCTTACTTCTCACCCATCATTAAGGGGAAAAATGAGAGAAGATTATAAAGTCACCTAATAGAGCCACAATGAAGCTTAGTTCAACCTCCTCTATTCAGAGATGAGGAAATTATTATCAACAACCGATGTTCTCAATATCCCAATCCCTGTTGAAATTTGGTTGTCACTTGTACTCTGAGATGTGTCTGGCAGCTCACCTGTTCCAACATGTCCTTGGGCAGATCTTCCTGCTCATCCATGGTTAGAATTGCCCGTTTGATTTCATCATTGGATAATCTCAACCTGGAGAAAGAATATTTTATTTTGTTGTTAACAATATTGGCTTGAGTATTAAAATTTAACACAATATTATTCATTCTGCTCCAGCAGCTGATTTCCAAATACTTTTTTCCCTCAAAATCTCTCAGTGAAAGCTTATTTCCTGACAATATTGCACCTAAAAATAGGATTTTGAAACTGCTTCAACATTCTTTCAGGGCTTTGTAATGCTCTGCTGATGCAGAGAACAAAGCTGCTATGTTCTATTTAATTTTCTTAAGCAAGGGATTGGAGGATTAGAAATAGAGAAAACACCCATACACAATTGTTTTCTTTTACATACAGTATCCATTAACTGCAGGTGAGAAAAAACTAAATTCCTGACCTGTTTATATGTCAGCAGTGTTTAAAGTTTGCTGTTAGGTAAAAAATTGATTTTGAGAAGGTTAGAAACTACATATTATTAAAAAGTTGTATAACACAATATGCAAAATAAAATGAATAAGAACTTCATAGTTAAGGGGTTTTCACATATACCTATTACTTCATTTGATTCTCAAAATAACTGTAATGATCATTTATTTTTTAGTAAATGGAAAAACTAAGGCTCACAATAGCCAAGTAATTTGTCCAAGGTCAAACATGGAAATGAAAATAACCACAAACCCAAGCCTCTTAATGCTAATCTCAAACTCTTTTAAGAAATATTGTTTATCTAGTTACTACCTCATAGAGAAGATTTTAAGCAAAAACATAAGTCTGTTTTCTGTTTTCCTGTTTACCATTAACTTAAATGATTTACTAATTTAATTTAAAAATGTGTGTCTTGATTAGGTCAGAATTATGTGTTGACTGTGAAATATGAGTCACGAAATTAAAGCACACCTGTAAAAATGTGTTTTTATTAGGTACAGCAAGTGTTAACCAGGGAAAAAAATCTTAATCACATTATTAGCTGTGACAACAGAATCATTCTTTGCTCTACTTGTAAGCATTAGAACTAGACTTATTTTAAAAATCTTACTTCCCACCGGGTGCGGCGACTCACGCCTATAATCCCAGCACTTTGGGAGGCTGAGGTGAGAGGACTGCCTGAGCCCGCAGGTTCGGGACCAGCCTGGGCAACTTGGCGAGACTTCATCTCTACAATAAATCAAAAAATTAGCTGGGCATGGTGGTGCATGCCTGTAGTTCCAGCTACTCGAAAGGTTGAGGTGGAAGGATTGCCTGAGCCCAGCAGGTTGAGGCTGTGGTGGCCGGGAGCATGCCACTGCCCTCCAGCTGGGTGACAGAGTGAGACTTCGACTCAAAAAAAAAAAAAAATCTTACTTCCCTACAATCTACCATTAACATGGCATATTAACATCACTTGATCTGTTCTATAGTCTATGCTTTTCCAGAAGAATCACATTTAGGGTTAAAGATGAAGACATAAACATGCAAATATGGAACAAGATGTAGACATGTCACATGTAGTTTTTTTTTTTTGAGTTTGAGTCTCGCTCTGTCGCCCAGACTGGAGTGCAGTGGCCGCTCCTGGCCACCGCAGCCTCCCCTGCTGGGCTCCGGCGATCCTTCCGCCTCAGCCTTCCGAGTAGCCGGAATTACAGGCACACGCTACCACACCCGGCTAATTTTTTGATTTATTGTAGAGATGAGGTCTCGCCTGCCCAGCTTGGCTTGTAATCCCGCGCCTTTGGGAGGCTGAGATGAGTGATTGCCTGAGCCCACATGTAGCTTTTGAAGGTAGGGGCTTTGGTATCAGATAGGCTGGATCCCAGTCCTGGCTCTGACACTTCCTGGTCAGTATGACCACAATAAAATTTTTATTAAGCCTCAGTTTCCTCATCTGTAAAATAGGAATAATAATAACTACATCAAAAAACAGAACAAAACAGGATGTGTGCGCATGAGAGGATTAGGTGAATTAATGCATGCAAAGTGCTTAGCATACTTCCTGGCCATAGAAAGGGCTCAGTAAACCGTCTGTATGTTCTCCAAGGCAGACTTCTCTACAACAGAAAAAAGAAGTAGCAGTCCTTCTGTAGCTTTAATATTCACATGCAACTAAGAGACCACTAAACTGTGCTCAGTGTGGTTATTATGAACACTTCCCGAAACACTCTACACTCTCATACCCATTACTTCACCAGGCATCCCTCTCTGTATTCGACATCCATGAGACCTGGGAGTGTTACAAAGGCATCCGAAAATGTGTTTTAAAGGTGGTTATCCTCTTTGGATGATAAGCTGATACCCTCAGACATAGGTGTGGAGAGCTCACGCTCCTCATGGTCTCCCTGAAAGTGTGCTCTCCCCGTGGTGTCCCCGAAAGCATGCACTCCACATGATCTCCCCAAAAGTGTGCACTCTCCACGGTCTCTCAAATGAAAGTGAGGGCTGATGAATGGAAGTGAGCGGAAGGAAAAAAAAACCTTCAGGGAAGCGGGTGAGACACACCTCTGGTTTGTCCTTTTCTCTAGCTCTGGGACATGATTTTCTTAAAACCATCACCCTGCTACATAAACCGAATGTTGTCTCATGTGCCAATAAGCAAGAAAGAGAAGGAACAAATTTGGGGATCCTACTGTACTAACACCACTCCCTTCCAGTTCATATTCTCAGTTCCAAAATAGCACCTAGGCAAAATGCCAAATTGCTCATGTTAGCAAATTAGACCCATTTTACCACCTCGTCTGAGATATGGTGCCATCGTAACCTCTGTGCTGTGTACAGCAACCCTGGTCCCAGCAGACTTCTCCAGATGGTTTTAGTCATTCTTGGGACAATCACTGCCTTATGAACATGTTCCCCAGGACATCATGGTAGAAAAATCATCCTTAAATCATCCTTAAATGGAGCAATTTAGCTAAGTTGGCACGGATAATGTATACAACAGGCAGGAAACGGTATCATGGCTTCAAGGCCTCAACCATACAGCCCCTGGGTAGTCCTGGATCCTAGGATACTAAAGGCTCTTGAGTCAATTAAGTGCAAACACCATCGTGTGGCCATGCAAGGCCAAGGAGCAGTAACAATAGGGAAGGCTAAAAATGTCACTAATGAAAACCAACTGGCTGTGGAAATATCTATAATAATCATGAGACGAGCTCTGCTTGTAAGAAAAAATAAATTAGTTCTGTGTCCTTTTCACACCAAGGTGAAGAAACCATTTTATGGTGTAGCTCTGCTGAATCCTTCTGTTTTGCATTTAAAAGAAAAGGAGTTGAAAATCAGAGTGAGAACAATACTTGAAGTATCAGATTTGCATTTCATTAGCTCCCCATATGGAGCGCAGAACTTCTTGCTTTTGAAATTGTATATATTTATGCTTTCAACCCCCAGAGGCTGTCTGGACTAAACACTAGACCTAATTCATAACAATTTTGGTTTCCCTTAATGCAGCCCACAAAGAGACGGAGACTTTAATGGCTAGTACTTAAGAAAATCTACCTGTCAACATAACACCGTGCACGTGGCCCACTGGATCAGACAAAGAAACCCTACCTTAAGGGAAAGAGGAGAAGGGTTTCCTGCCCTCAGGGATGACTCTATACATTGTTGTGGCAGAGAGCTTAGTATCATCTGTCATCTACAGAATAAGTCTTTAATCTCTGTAATTTAAGGACCCTACCAATTCTAGCCTTTTAATTGCTTTTAAAGCTTGGCAGTGTTCTGGTGTGCTAGAGGTGGCATCTTTTGAGACATCCACACCAACTTTCTTTACAAGGCAGGAAACAAACCAGCCATCTTAAAACAGTATTTAACTTCATGTTGCTCAAGTATTTCAAAAATTTGCCAAGAGAATTGGAACATCCAGGCATAATTAAAGTAAGTTAAGGATGGATGGCTAGATCAGCCTTAGCTCTGCTTCAGTGGATTTAAGCCAAATCCCCCTACTTTAGAGTAGCTTTTTGTGGTTTACTACACCCAGGCTGCCGTGGTTAAGTGAGCATCTGGAAAAAAAAGAACAGCTGAACACTTCATAAAATTGTGTTTTAGGTGGGTTCATTTTGCAATATAAACTTTCTTTCTGTCTTTTTTAGAGGTCTGTTTTAGGGAATAAAGTAGAGTAAATTTTAAATTGCTACATGTCAACACACACACACACACACACACACACACACACACACACAGAGAGAGAGAGAGAGAGAGAGAGAGAGAGAGAGAGAGAGAGAGAGAGAGAGAGAGAGAACATTTGCTGCCTGGGGAGTGAATTTTCATTCTAAGGTACATCACGGCCCATTCCATACTCTTCCCACATTTATGAAAGGCACGATCCCTGGTGCCTGGGAGTCCCCCTCATTCAAACCCACATCTTCTAAGCTTTCCCTCACCGAGAGCTTGGGTGACTTCGTCACTCACGCTGCCAACACCCTACTTATCAGGCATGGGGTGAGCCTGCACCTCCTCCCTGCCTTGGCCTCCTTCCAACTGCCTTCTTGGCTCCACATGGAGTAGCGGCAGGTGCCCCTGACCAAAGGGTCCATTAACACTTGTAGAATATAAGGAGGAGTTTAAGGCATAATCTTAAATACCATGGACACAAGTGCTCTTGAAAATATAGCCCATGGAATTTTTCACCGACTTTCATCATGGCAGACATTGGTGTCATGACTGCTTGCCTGGAAATAAATCCCTAAATGGCAAGATAAGAAATAGAGGTTTAATGGCCTTTGGGAATAAAATAAGCAGGAAAGATTATAAGTGTGGAAAGGTAGAAAATCCTGACATCATCTTTGAAACACTCCTATTTGTTGTTCCCAAGCACAAAATCAGCCTCCAAGTCCTATGGAGGGCAGCTTTATCTCTCTCCAGGCTGTGCCTCATCAGGTCTCACCAGGACAACAGAAAGAGACTCCTATCTGTCAGCTATCCTTGTACCCAGCTCTTGTCCTCTTCCAACCAGCCCTGCAAACCCCTGAGAAAGCAAACTTAAAACTTAAATTTTATTAAAACATACATGCACTGTCCTCCTCCTGAACAAACTGCACTGATTCCCGATCCCAGGGATATACAGACAAGGCATTAACTAAGCAGCTACCACGTGTAGGCACCCTGCCAGGGGCTTCGCACACACCTACTGCAAGGCTCTCATGATCTCCATTTCATAGATGTGGAGGTTATGCCTTGACCCCGGGCCAACTCATGAACAATATGTGACTCTCAGGCTCTCCTGCCTGGTGTCGTTCAATCCAATTGATACTTCTCTGCTGCGAATGCAAGGTTTTCTTTACTAGCTATGCTTTATACCCATCCCATGTCTTTGCTGCTGCATGTCTCCCTGAAACTGTCGCCCTGTCCTCTCTGTCCATGTAACAGTTCTTGCCCTTTGAGGTCCACTTTCTCTGGTAAAGCCCTCTGGCTTCTCACAGGGCTGAGCTCTGTGTCTCTCTAGGCAGACCGGTGGAAGCCCTGAATTGCTCACAAGTCTTCTCATAGGTAGCAACACTTTCTTAAGTTTTGGTACCTCCTATGGCACCCAGCACAGTGCCAGGCAAACAAATGCTCCAAAGTAGTGACTATCTAAGAATAAAACATCAAACAAGCTTTCATCTCTCTCTCCTTTCCTTGAAACCCAAGCTCCTTTTGTGTGTAGTAGTGAACTAACAGCAAGAAGCAAAGAAAGGTCAACTGCTGACTGGTTAAAAAAGTAAACAAAATACAAGTCAAAATGAAATCTGCTTAATTCCTTTCCCTTTTATCACAACACATTTAACATGTCAGCCTGTACTTTTCTGATGAAAAGGAAAATAACTTATCACTGAGCACAAAAGGATGTGGCACTGAATCTTCTGTGGGAGAGAATGTTTTAGAACCTGATCAACATGGCCTAATTACCATAAGGTCAACTGGGACTCAAAATTACTTTGTTACCCACAGTACGTTTTTTAATTCTGCCTACTGTAACAACACTTATTCATTAAATTGGATTTTAACTGATAATCTAACACCGACAAGGCTAGTTCTTAAAATTGTCTTCTAGAGAGAGTTTAGACACATTCAAGTTCTAACTCACCTTAGGCTCTGACATTCTTAAGGTAACAAGGGAATTACATATCACAAATATGAAATAATTCCCTCAATAATGGAATGGGAAATTTGCCAGAGAGAGTTGTAACCTTATCTGTAACTAGTGTAGATTACTCTGGTTGGCACTTAGTACTGAATAATTTGTCTATGAGGAACTGGGCCACAGTTTTTACTCTAAAAGCATTTCAGCACTACAGAAATTCAGTGTGACAGCTCCCTTTATCAAAGTGCTATAAAATGTTCATCTGGACTGCATAAGTACAAAATATTTTGAGAAAGTCTAATATTAAAACAATAACAACAACCTTTCCCCAATCTTCATTTAATTTTGCTATTAAAAGTATTATTTATAAAAAGGTAACAACACAACATGCATACACTGTACAGTAGCCCCTGCTTCCTGGAGGGGGATAGATGCCTGAAACCATGGATAGTACTGAACCTTATCTAGACTATATTTTTTCCTATACATACATACTTATGATAAAGTTTAATTTATAAAGTAGGTACAGTGAGAAGTTAATAAAATTAATAATAAAATAGAACAATTATAACAACATATCATAATAAAAGTATGTGAATGTGGTCTTTATCTCTACCTTAAAATGCTTTTATTGCAGTGTACTATGCAGAACTGAAATCGCAGAAGGCAAAACTGTGGATAAGGGGAGAATGCTGTAGAAGAAAAATAACTAGACCTTCAAGTTATTTTCAATGGTGTCTTCCTAAGACAGGTAGATTATTTTATCTAATCTGAGCATGGTTCATGGAGCAAATGTCAGAATAAATACAGGGTCTGACCATTAACATAGCTTTCAGCCAGAGGCAGAAATGAAATGCTAATAGGATGGTTCATGTTACCTTACTAGTTGTATTAAAATTCAAAGATCTCACTAAGGTTCAATTTCTCCTTCACTAAAAGAAACATTTGCTCCCTAAAGTAATATATATCTGGCTAACAATCAAAATTCCAACACGAAAACCAAGTAATAGCTCTTTGTGTTAAAAGAAATTCATTCTAAGGCCATCCAAATAATAAGAACCACCACTTCCCTCTTCACTCTTCCTGAAAGAGAAGTCACCTTATACCAGCTTCAATGCATATACAACATTCCTTCCAGAATGAACTTATCTTTAAAGTCCCAGCATAGGATTCCTTACATCTTCATTCACCTCATAAGCATTAGGTGTCTCTGCCTAATGTGAAAGTCCTTTTTAGAGAAAAGAAGAAACTAGATACAGAAAAGCTATTTGAAATGCCCAGAACAACTTGACAACATTGCCTGAAGCTGCAATCAGATTCCAGGCTCCCAAATTTCCTTTCTTCTTTTCAAGTTCCAAGGCGTAATGGTTCACTAATTATGAGAAAGATTTCTGAACAGGGCTGAACTGGATAAATTAGCATTTCACTAAGGTTTGAGATTTACATGTTCTTTTAGCCATAAAAATACTCAAAAAGAGCATGAAATCATATAACCTTGAAATATAAAAAGGTGACATTAGAAAGCAAAATAAAAGGTCTTCATTTACTGGTCCTGATTTTGTGACAATGCTATTTAATGACCAAAATATCTCTAAGGCTTAGTGTAAATAAAAGTCAAGTCCATCTTATAGACCTCTGGGAAGAAAAGATTGACTTAGGTTGTTCTGCTTTTAAATTTAGAAGTCTGTAGAAATTAAGCTCAAAGAAAGAAGACATCCAGCTCTGATATATTCCACAAGGGAAAGTAAGCACCAAGAGTTCTCATTTTAACAGAAGAGAATCCAAAGATCTGTACCTCAGCAGGGTACAATTAAAACAAAATTACAAACATGTGGTTTTGAGCCACATCACAGAAATGTTGGTTCTACTAGAAATGTTTACTTCCTATCAACAATACCTTGAAAGAAGGATGTTGCAATTCTGAGCTCTCCGACCATCAATCACCGAAAGCTCTTTGACTTTAAGTTTGGAACTCAGTGTGTCATCAATGGCATCTGCTTCTTTCTGTAAAGAGCACGAAAGAGATCCATCAAAGTCCAACAGTGACGTTCAGACTTCAGACACGTTTCCTTTACATTTCTGTTCACACACACATACACACACTCTACATATACACATGGGTAAAGCTGAGATGATGAGGTGGGGAGTGTAGGAAGGTGGTGGGGTTGAAACAAAGGCTAAGATCTTGTTGGCAAAGGGAAATAGAAAAGTGGCCACCCACATTTGAAAAAGCATTATTTGGAAGAACAAAGTGCTTCTAAGTTGAAGATGCTAAGCGTGCATACATTATCAGTGAGTGGTGCCCTCCTTTTGTCCCCCAAATTCCTACCGATTGCAGACAGAAGAACTGTCACTATGAATCAAGCTTAGATAAGGCTTGCCATTGCAGGTCCTGCCATTCGCAGAACCCATTCAGCCCAGAACCATTTGCATCCTAAACACTCAAAACAGCTAAACAATAAAACCTCCTGAATGTCTCGATGTGCAGCAGGAAGCTCCCAAGGCCAGATGGTATCTTTCATTACCCTGGAGCCCGATGGACAGTGGAGAGCGGCCAGTTCAAGGCATCAGTTTAGTTATCAGAACCAACAATAAAGCACCACTTGCATATTCTGTTGCTGTACAGACATCTGTAAGCAATGATGGCTGGCTATAATTTATGATGGAACAAGCATGAAACAATTATACATAAGTACTGTTTGAGTAGACTGGGCATCAGAGATATTGATAATAATAAAAAGCTCAAGGTGAAAACATAGACTAACGATAGATAGCTAGTCTGTTTTCATTAGTGGTTAGATCAATTAAAAAGTAGATCATGGGTTTTTTTTTTAATGTAAGGAAACTAAAGAACTCTGCAACTGTATAACAGTCTAGGAAACAAAGGCAATATGGAATTTAGAATATGAGGAACCATGTGATCAAATGTCAACTGTCTTTTGTGCTGAAATTTCAGGCATACCACTAGATATTCAATTCAGAGCTGAAACTCAACATGGAATTACCCAGACATTGCATTATGCTGTCTTCAAACAAATAGACAAAAAAACAAAACTGAAAAACCAAGAAATTTCAAGCTTACAGTGAGCCAAGGAGTTATATTAAGAAAGGTTTAGGAGGTAGCTCACTTACCTGCTTGGAGTTACTGTTCATAAAGAAATCCTACAGCCATGGCAGAGGCATGGAAAAGGCAAATCAGACACATGCAGTTCAGAAACCACAGCAACAAACAGGGGAAAGTCAAAGTAGTCAAGGAAATCACTGGTGCAGGTAAGAGACGATTTATACCCCTAGGATCATCAATGAGAGTTGATGAAGATGAGAAAGACTGGCTGAAGATCCAATGAAGAGCACAGTACCAAGCATTCAGTGGAGAGAAAGATGACGACATCTGCTGTATATAATTTTCAATGGTGGCAAGTTAGATTCAGAAAAGAAAGGGCTTAAAACACCCCTGAAGGATCCACGCTGGGAAAGAAACAAATCCTCTTCGAAACAACCACTGGCTCCATTTACTCAACATGATGCTTTTTACTTGAAGCAGGAGAATATCAATCAATTTCATCAACTTGAGGAAACTATTCTCATTGTTATATACTACCAAAAATATTTTTTTTAAAAAAATGGAAATAACTGCCAGTCTTCTTGTGTCATAAGGATTACAGAAAGACGAGGTGTACAACCCAAGTCAGTAATATCAACCTCAGTACCCTTATAAAGTCCAGACAATGCCCTAGAGGTGCTACAGGTAGGTATGAGGAAAAACAATCAGTGGTTCATGTGGTGTGTAGCCATTGGTGGCCCTGATACAACTGCCTCAGGTCTGTTCAAGCATAAAAGGTCGACAGCCTCTTCTGACTCCAAGTTTTCAGAAGAGACTTGGAGTGAAAAAAGGAAAGAGGAAGGGGTAATCGACATGTTATGAGAAAGTTATAGCTTCAGTTGCATATTTTTGCGATGCTGGAATGAATAAAGCTTTGGTGTGCAAAACACGCCCCAGTTTTCAGGCCAACAGCTTGCACAACCAGCATTTGCTCAGCAGATTCCTTAAGGTCTCATTGGTCTCGGCAGTTCTGCCAAGGCCAATTTTACACAGATGAGCTGTTTCACATAATTCTTCTAGTGGAAAACAGAATGTGTCTTCCCCTTACTCTAACCATACAAGGAGGCACTGCTTTCCTAGAATGGCATTTAAGAAATAAATTGATAATCCTCTGATATTCCAGTTTTCTTTTGTCCCTGCTACAACTGTCAAGTTTTCTACTCTGAAGCTCCTTGGGACTTTTTCTGCAAAAGCAGTTTCCTTTCAACGGCAAAACAGACTATGGTGAAATGAACTCCGTGAGGTCATCTTAACCTTTTTATTTTTTTCTTCTCTTAAAAAACAAGTTGCTGCTTGAATTTAGATCCTGCTCTCACCATTTGGCCTTAAAAGAAGAAACTTTTATGACATTCTCTAGCAACTCATTCTACATTTTAAGTTCCCATTATTAGGAAAGTAAGACTTCTGACCTCAAGTGTAGACATCTATGAAATCAAGCAATTGTTATTTACGGGGTGTGTGACTTGGGGCTCAGTCTGTCTCTAAAATGGGGTTAACAGTTGGATTATTATTATAAGTATTAAATGTGACAATGCATGTAAAGCGTTTGTACAGCAGCTGAGACATATTTATGAGTTTAATACCTGGAAGCTACAATAATACAATTATTTTCTCTCTTTTTTTTTTTTTGAGTTGGAGTCTCACTCTGTTGCCCAGACTAGAGTGCAGTGGCCACTCCCGGCCACTGCAGCCTCGACCTGTTTGGCTCTGGCGATCCTTCCGCCTCAGCCTTCCAAGTAGCCAGAATTACAGGCATGCACCATCACGCCCGGCTGATTTTTGATTTATTGTAGAGATGAGGTCTCGCCAAGTTGCCCAGGTGGAGGATCAAGTCCATTTATTCCCCTTTTGCTCAGCTTTCGGTTGAGCTGCAAGGCAGCTGGAGCTCCCATTTGTAACCAGCAGCAGTAATAAGTATAATAGTAACTAAGAAATGTATCTTATCTTTCCAGAAGTGAGAATGAAGAATGCTAGGAAAAATTTGGTTAATTATTAGCCTCTAGATTCCACTTCTTTAAAGTTTTTTTACTTGGCACATTAGAAATAAAATCACAAAGATGAGATTCACTGGAAGGGGCATGTTAGAAATAATGATGCTTCCAGGCTTATTTCAAGTAAGTTAATATTCTTTTTAAAAACTCAAATTATCTACTCAAAAATCAGAGAGAAATAACAAAAGATACTTCTAATGGGCTTGGATCAAGTATGACAGAATCGCCTGAATTTGGCTCCATCTAACAGGATATCTGGTCTTTCCTGGCAATTTTTGGTATAGGGTTTAGGGCTTGGAATATCAATAGAAAGTTGGGACTTAATGTTTTCAGAAAGCAGTGCTGACAGATTATGGTAGGTTAGGATCCACAATGAAATAATGACTCAATACTTCATTGATAACAATAACTCTTACATGAATGGTTCTTGATCATTTTGAAATAAGGTTGAGATACTTTCATAAACCTGTAAAAGGTGGAGATCTCTGTCCAGAAAAATCCATACAACATTTACATAAAATCCTGCATTTGATTAACTCTTACATTGGAGCCCAGTTATAGAACTTAGTTTTTTATCCTAAGATAACCACTATTTACAGTTCTTTTTTCTGCCTTCATGTGCAAAGCCTAAGCACCAAGAATACTGAAATAAATAGCCTAACTCATACAATTTTTCAATATGAAAATTAGATGTACGGAATAACAAAAATTGTGAAAAGAACAAAAAAAGAAAATTCTTTGATCATTTAAAAAAAATCTGAAGACACTACTGAATTTTCTAAATGGAACCCCCAAAATGCCTTGTTGTATGACATATTAGCAGGAAAAGTTGGATTCTGGAACCTGGGACAGTAGTTATTCCTTGTTCCCTAAATCAGAGCAAAGACGCTTTAAAAAGTTTTTACAATGTGTTGATAATAAGATCCTTAAAGAGGGGCTGTTCTCAGGCAAACACCAAAGGAAAGAAACAGATAGTGAGCTGCTAATTTGTTGCTACAGAATATTACTTCCTTTAGGTAAATGTAGCCCCTTTAGCTCATTTCCTCTCTATTCAATTGCATGCATAGGAAGAAATGAATCCATAGCTTCTGGGAATAAAAATTTCTCAAAAAACAGAGATGTAGGTTGTTTAATTTTATCTGAAATACCACTACCACGTAATGTGCTACATTATGTATTTAAAACAGTCTTTTGTGGCTAACTTAGAAATCATGTATAATGTAGTTTCAATGAGAAAAAGAGGTCCTGAGAGTCAAGAAATTGACTTTCAAATGAACTTTTGGAATGTGAATAGGGAAATAGCTGCATGTTATTAAATTCCATTACATGTGGCATGTAAGCTGACAAGAAAGCATGTCTGCACTGACAAGAAAATTCTGAATAGCAGTGGTCTTGTTATTAAAATTGGAATTAAAAAAAAATCCTATACAAAGTCTGACATTCATAATGAATAAAAACCTTGGAGTAGAAACAAAGTGAAATTGAGAAGTATGCTACTTCGTAGTCAATTAATACACAATACACACTCAGCCACGTTTTTACTATCTACAAAATGATATCCACCTCATAGAGGTGGGAGTGAGTATTAAATAATAAGTGTAAGAGCTCCATGGGAACTAAATTTGAGGGTTGTTGAGATTGGGAACTGTGTATATCACACTCAGCACCAGAAAAGCAATGAATACTTTATAATGCTTATCATCTTTTAGTCCATATTGCAATTATTTATAGATCTTTCTCATCTTTGCTTTTATATTGTACATTACATTGGGAGCCTATGCAAAAGCTTAACACATTTGCATCCTTTGAAGTACATCATATACAACGCAGACAATATAAATATCTATTCTGATTTGAATATTCCTCACATCAACTGGACATATTTTATGTGTGCTTATAAGTGTACAAACATATGTATAAGCATACATATACAAGTATGGATATATGTATATGTATATGCATGTACACCAAAGTATCATTTTTCAGTACTCACCTAAATTATACTAATCTGATATTGCTGGTATGTTTTTCAAAATCTTACTCTGTGTATGGCTCCTGTTGCATGCATACAGTAATGGTATTCATGTGTTCCTTTGCCCTTCTGAGAAGCTTATATAGCCAAAAAACTGGTTGAAGTGTGGGGAGTTTGAACAGGATTTCATAACTCTGGAGGGAGGAAAGAGGGGACACTATGGAAAAAATAGGTCCCTAGTATTCATTCGGGAGTAGAAAAGAGAGCAGTTCAGGTGAATTACATAATCACTGCCAAGTCTGAGATGAAAATGCATAGTTCTTTGATGTTTTTATTAGTCATGAGACATGGGTACATTCAATGACAGGCACCTTGTTTCCTTTACTCAGTCCTAAATATTCCAACTAAAATGTCTACATCTTTGGATTTTCTGTCTCTCAACATTCAGTAAATTTTATTAAATGGTTCAAATTATCTTCACTTAGAAGATATATTTAGGGTTTGAATATTCTCATCTCAAATTCTAGTACTCAAAGGAGAAACAAACTTGAATTAACTACTCAAGCTGAGCAGGTGTGTGAAATTTTTCTCTAGGAGTAACTATTGAAACTATGGCCACAACTGATTCTACTTACTGGTCTACTTAGTGTTAAGTATAAATGAAATGCTATGGTCTCTCCTGGCTGAAATGCCTACTGATCACTTAAACAGTGTGGGTTGCTAGGAGACAATTACCCGATTGCTAGGCTTTCTGCAATCCTGTTTCCCGGGGTTCTTGAGAACTGTCCACATATTTGTCACAGAGCATTTTGGCAGCATCCTTCCACACCTTCTGGTGAAAGCCAGTTAATTATGAGTCTTGTAAACTTAGGTCTTTCAACCACCTGCCTTTATAATAAATGCAACCCACATGCTTGGACTTGAATAGCATCATTTAGAGTAACTGCTGCTTTCCCTTCCTTTAATTTACTTTTCTAAGTTCCCAAACTGTCATCTTAGGCAACCAACATGGACTAATATTAGCACTCAAAACTGAAGAGGGTGCTGGGTATGCTGGCTCACACTTATGATTCCAGCACTTTTGGAGGCTGAGGCAGGAGGATCTCTTGGGCCCAGGAGTACAAGACCAGCCTGGGCAACATAGTGAGACCCTGTCTCTACAAAAAAAAAAAATTTTCAAATTAGCCAGGCCTGGTGGTACACACCTGTAGTCTCACCTACTCAGGAGGCTGAAGTGGAAGGATCACATGAGCCCAGGAAGTCAAGGCTGTAGTAAACTGAGATCACTGGTAATGGAGTGAGACCCTGACTCACCACAAACAAACCAGAACACCCACAAAAAGTTGAAGAGGGAAAGCAATGGGACATATAACCAGGTCAAAAGATTTTTTTTTTAATTACCAAGATATTTGTTAAAATGCCCCATGATTTCATGTCAAGACCCAGAGGCCCAGAAGACACCTTCCTAGGATATCAAAGAAAAGAAAAGAAAAGAAAAGAAAAAAAGCATATTATGGCCAATCTGATGCATCAAAGGCTATTTAGAAACATTTTAAAAACACTTGGCTTTTGTGTTTCCCCCAGCCTCAGTTCATCTTCTCTCTTTGTGCTTAGCATTTCTTTTCAAAGACATTCTTTCTTGGGAACCAAGCCAAGGAAGCCAACTAGGAAGTCTGCTGTTTGTTTGAGGATGCTCCACCCTGGACATGACTCACCCGGGAGTGAAGGGCCTCTCAGTAAAGCCCAAGGAAAGCCCCTATAAGGTGCAGCATTCCTGTGTGTTCCTGTTTAAGGCACATTCTACTCTCTTCATCATCCTCTCCTCTAGCCATCATATGACTCTTTCTTCTCACACTCTCGGACTCAATTTTTACCTTCCCAGGGCTCTGATTGACCGTGTGGGATCGTATGCTACCTTTTCTTTATTCTGAAACTCTCCATACCTGGTCATCTTGCTGCGATCTCCTCAGGATCAACCTTAGGAGACTCTACCAAGATGTTCTTTTGAGGAGCAAGAGGTACCACACAGACATGACTAGGCCTCACACAGTGGTGTTGACTATAGCCAGCAAGCACCACGTCACATGTTCCTGCTATTGCCACAAAAGCTTTGCTCACTCTTCAGTAGCTTGTCTATTGCTATTTGCATCACTGCCATTTCCACACTCACACAGCCTTTGCCATTCCTCTTCTTAGTCAATCATGCTCATGACATACAGTTAAAACTTATCTCTAGGGTCTGTCTAGCTGCCAAATTATAGTCATTTACCAACCCCCATACTACTAAAGGTTCCATCTATTTCCAAAAGTACTCTGCTTCTGATAGTGACCATTTGATATGTATTTTAAAAATTTCAGATAAACCAAAATGGCTTCAGAAACAAGCACTGTGAGGTAACAATACAAGCTATATAATTCTCCTACTAATATTTTCTCCTGGTGACCCATTTTGACTAAACACAAGAGATAACAACATACAAAATTCTTTGCACCAATGGAAACAAGGTCTTGGGCACATACTAGGTACAAAGCTCCCTAACAAGGAGCTTATATACCTTCAATTGTTCACATACAACTGACAGGCACTTGGATACACACGCAGACATGCACAACCATGCTGCTTTGCAGGAACATACCAACGTAGAACAAACAGACTAGAACCAGGATGCTTATCGGATCATGGTCACGGCTGATGGGCCAGGGATCATGCACAAGACATGATTTTTCTCCTTTTTTGACATCTGGAGAGCACATCTATTACCTGCTGTCTTTGGTAGGCAGAGAATGTTCTTTCCAAGTCTTCAAGATCCAAAATTTTGAAGACTTTTGTATCATCAATTTCGGTCCATACTGTGCCTTCCAGTTTGTTCTAGAAACATCAAGGCAATAAATGCATGGTATATAGTAATACACAAAAACAAAAGACTAATTATTCACTAAAAAACAGTGCTGCTATCCTTAACTTTTCAGTCTACCAGCCACTCAAAGTGAACTGGTTTCAATCGGTGTGACATTTATTTCAGAAGTTTTATCACTTAAATATCTGAGCAAATGGGAATCCTGAGTCAACACTAGAAAATGACATCATTTAACAGCAGGGCTGTTTTCCCTTTGGGTGACAACACCATGAACTGTGTGTCCATCAGAGGGAAAACTGGGACAAATGGCTTACCTCGGGCAGTTTAGACCAGTTGAAGGATTTCAGGGCATTTGTGGGCTGAGGAATGTTTTTCTTCTTGAGTGCCAGACCCATTGGAGCACCAGGAGGTGGCATGATTCCCCCTAAGGGAGGAGGCCCTGGGGGAGGAGGAGGGCCACCTGGAGGGAGTGGAGGTGGTGGAGGAGGAAGCATTCCACTTGGCAGAGGTGGGGGCGGTGGGGGCGGAAGGAGAGACCCAGGCACAGAGGAAGGAAAGGGCCCCCCTGGGGCTCCAGGCGAGGGTCCACCTGGGATGGAAGCAGAGACTGCCCTCTGAAAAGGTAAAACAGGAAGAAAAAAATCAACGGAAGAAGTAAATTCACTAAATTATTTTGAGAGTTTGTAACTTTGCTGAAAATGAATTCACACTTCTGAGAATGTGGGTTTAGAGAGTCAATAAAGTCAAATGGACATTTTTGGGGCCTTCATGGATTCTATTGAGTCATGCTTCTGCATCTGATACCTGAGCGCCAGTCTGCAAAGCATTTATGTTTCTCTCACTTCTTGCACCATCACAGTCTGGTGTTCATGAAGCTAATATGATTTCCTTTGCTCTTTATACAAGATTTGAACAGTATTTAAACATGAACCACCCAAACCACCTCTGCTGTCTGACCTACATGATAGGAGGAGGAGTGAGTACTCTAACAACTATGAAAAATCAAGAGCTGTCTCGGATCTATATCCCTGTCATAAGTTGCCTACTCAAGGGTGAGGGGCTCCAGGATCAGGAAAGCCCCAGCAGCTGCTGCAAGCGGAACCGAAGACCTCACCCTGCTGAGCTCATGGAGCTGTGCTGTGAGGTCTGCCACCTGCTGCTTGACTTGCTTGTGCTCGGTGGTCTCCTTTTCCAGCTTCTCCTTCATTTTATTCAAGGTCTGCATCATCTCTTCCTTCTCTTGGGTCTTGGCATCACATTCTCGCTCTTTCTTTTCCAGTTTCTGTTGTAGCTCATTGTGCTCTACACACGAAAACAATCGAATGTGAAAACAGAAATCGTCAGAGCTGAAGTCTTTTCTCTAAAAATAAAATTGACTGAGGATGACGGCAGAGAGAGGAGGTTCTATGAGGTAAATATTCTTCCTCTTCTCTATCAGAAGGAGAGACTCGAGGGCTAAGCAGTGTTTATGATTGAAGGGGGCTTCAGAGGAACAGTTTTATTGGCGATGTTTTAGAAAAGACTCTAAAGTCAGAGTTCCAGAAAGGAAACAAAAGTTTGAGCAACTACTTGAAAAGAACAGTATCTATTTGGAAGTTAATTCAGAATCTTGTCATTAAAATGGCCCTTTAGCAACATTAGGGAAAATGAATGTTAAAAGGGCCCCCTTTCACAAAACGAGAAATGAGATAGAGAGAAGTCTTTTTTTGTTGTTTGTTTGTTTTAGTCAGTCTCACTCCATCGCCCAGGCTGGAGTGCTGTGGCACATTCACGGCCCCCGCAGCGTCGAGCGCCGGACTCCGGCGATCCTTCCGCCTCAGTCTTGCGAGGAGCCGGAACTTCAGGGGCGCACTACCACGCCCGGCTCAGTTTTGATTTACTGTAGAGATGAGGTCTCGCCAAGTTGCCGGGGCTGGTCTAAGTCTAGCTTTTAAGAGCTAGGTTTGCCAGCTCATGTCCAACCAGATGAAGGGCTGGAAGGGAGGATCACGCCTATGAGAAAGCAGCAGACCCAGGGTTTTTTCCCAAAGGGGGTCATTTCTCCCATCCAACTCCTTCCCACTGAAAGCTTCTTGAACTATCTTATGCTTTCGGCAAACAATTATTAAGATTTATGAGCCGGGCTTGGGGGGCTCAGCCTATAATCCCAGCACTTTGGGAGTCTGAGGCGAGTGAAATGCCTGAGCCCGCGGGTTCAGGACCAGCCCGGGCAACTTAGCGAGACCTCGTCTCGACAATAAATTAAAAAAAAAAAAAAAAAAATAGTCGGGCGTGGTAGCACATGCCTGTAGTTCCAGCTACTTGGATCACCGGAGCCCAGCAGGTCAATGCTGGGGTGGCTGTGAGTATGCCACTGCACTCCAGCCTGGGTGACAGAGTGAGACACCAACTCAAAAAAAAAAAAAAAAAAAAAAGAGACTTGTGAAAGCAAATGTTATTATCTCAGTATTAACTGTTTTAGGGGCAGCAGTGTTGGTTAAGCATGAGAATTATGGTATATGGGGAGAAAACCTTAGCTCTCAGCTGCAGTTTTACTGACTGCTGTAATGGATCAAGGCATCTAATGCAGCATCATGCTTACATCGCCAATGAACATAATATTGTTGCTAGGAGTCATGAGCTTTGAAAAAGAGAATTAATAAAGGTAGGCTGGAGATTTTTATTTCAAATACGTGGCCCCAATTCCTATTCTTTTTATATCAATAAATCCACTAGAGATAGAACCCACTGGGGCAGAGCTATGCAGAACTGGTCTCTATTTCTGAATCTGATAACACATTTAAATCCTTGTTTTCTCCGTGACCTTCTCTATTCTGAGTCCCCAAAAAATTAGAGTTTGCAGAGAGCAGTGGGAGTCACAAAATTCTTGGATTTTTACCAGCCATGGAACTAAGATAAGCATCACCCTACTTCTACCACCCTATGGTTGCTTTTCTGACTTCTCTAGATACACATCTAAAAATGACCTCACTGTATCCCATTTTCCTTCTTTTATCTCCATGTCATTCCTCTTTGACAATTATAAGACTAGGAACTTGCCTTCCTCTCACCAGTCATTAGTCTTTAAAAAATCTGGCTGTGCCATATTATCGCCCAAGATGTTTTAACATTTTAGTACCCCTGAGGTCCTATTTCAAGGAGCCTATTCTGCATGTTGGGAACAGGGCTTAGATCTGTGGTTTTCAAACGCTCCTTAGATGATCCTGATGTAATGCCAGGTTTGGAAAGCTCCATAAATGGTATCCATTAACCATCCATTCACTAAACTTTTGGTGAACACTTCCCAGTGTGCTGCACTAAAGATAATTCTCCCCAAATAGTCTCTTTCAGGTCCGTAGAACCGCCTGTCTGCTTACAGTCTCCATCTTTGGACTAATTTGTCAGTATGTGCCCTCCTCTTTTACACTCTACCCATGACTTCACTTTAAACCATACTGTTCCTCCCACCGACCTTGGAGATTTTCTTTTGTGCCACCCCAGCCACCCACGTTCTGTAATAGTCACTACCACTTATTGTGTAATAATAGTATGTACCAGACACCATGCTAATGTTCTTACATTTGTTTTATCATTTAATCTTCACAACCACCATGTAAGTTAGGTTTGATCCTCAGATTGAAGGAGGAGACTGGGGCAGAAGAAAGGACATGACGTGTCCACACGGTGAGTGAGGGGTAGACTCAGATCCAGAGCCCAGCACAGTGCCTGACACATACAGGAATTTAATAAGTATTCAAATTTAATAAGTATTCACGGAATGAACTAATGAGTGGCTGCAAAGCTAATGTACTATGTACTCTACTCAATTTGCACACTTAATCTCCATGCTTAAGAGTGTATTCTGAAAATTTCCACTCTCTATTTTCTCTACCCTAACTTTTAATCTCTCTTTACCCTTTTAATCAATGTTTCTATTCTATCTGTAGCAGTTACTGAGATTTTTTTTATTTTTTATTTTTTTATTTTTTTTTGAGTTGGAGTCTCACTCTGTCGCCCAGACTGGAGTGCAGTGGCCACTCCCGGCCACCGCAGCCTCGGCCTGCTGGGCTCCGGTGATCCTTCCGCCTCAGCCTTCCAAGTAGCCGGAATTACAGGCATGCGCCACCATGCCCGGCTGATTTTTTTATTTATTGTAGAGATGAGGTCTCGCTGTCCAAGTGGGTCTCAAACCCGCAGGCTCAGGCAATTCACTCACCTTAGCCTCCCAAAGGCGCAGGATTACAGGCTGAGCCACCAAGCCCAGCTGAGATTTATTTTTAAAATACATGTACACGACCACCTAGTTGAGGGTAATCCGAATACATGCAAGGAACTCGTAACATAATGGAAATTAACACTTGATATTTTCTGGTGTCAGTGGTGGCCTTGCCTTTCTGCTCAATGGAAAAGGACAAATGTGATGACAGGAAAAGAAATGCCTAGGCATCTCTTGGACCCTCTTTTTGTACAATAAATAGTGGGATGAGTGTTACTGTATTTCATTGGCTGTGACTGAATAACATGGATAAGGAAAAGGAAGTTAGTTAAATAGCATGGTGGCAGCATGATGTCTGGGACTATGAGTGTTTCCCACAAAAGGGCTAACTTCAATTTGCTTTAATATTTTGAAGAAGAGACAACCACTGTGAGTGGTTGACACGGTGATGGAAATAAATGCCTCTCCTGTCATTTGATACTGAGTGATAATATCCAAGACACATTCAAATACTAATTACTAATTGGCCTATTTATGTGTCATAACACACATCTCTGCACTGGTCTCTAATTTTCTACATGATTTATCTTTTTAAAATTGGTGCCAATTAAGGTCATGGAGAGAATTGGGTTGCTGAAACCAAATGGATTACTCTTCCCTTAAAATTTTGGATAATCCCTAGTGTTCCTTATTATATTATTAAAAACCAGTACACTTTAAAGAGCCGTTATGGAGCAGAGGAAGGGTTTGGATGATTGAATTTTGGGGGGAGGGGGTTGGAATCTCATCTGTCACCCGGGCTAGAGTGCAGTGGCACACTCATGTTCACTGCAGCCTCGACCTGCTGGGTTCAGGCGATCCTTCCACCTCAGCCTTCCAAGTAGCTAGAACTACAGGTATGTGCCACCATGCCCAGTTAATTTTTTTATTTACTGTAAAGACGAGGTCTCCCCAAGTTGCCCAGGCTGGTTTTGAATCCCTGGGCTCAGGCAATTCTCTAACCTTGGCCTCCCAAAGTGCATGAACTACCGTGCCCAGCCTGATTAGAAAATTTGAATGAATGAATACTGAACAACAAGTGCTATTAGCTTTTCAGAAAAGTGTTTACATGATTATAATAAAAGCATAAAATATTTGGGAATCATCATGACAAGTAAAATAGCTTAATTTGACACAGCCAGTGCAAAATGATTAAGACATAAAACAAGGTTTTATGCATTAAGGTCAACAAGAAACATTAATGCCAATTTCAAAATATACAAAAAGTAGGGTCACCCAATAACCATCAACACAACTCTTCCCTTGTCAGGGTCTCATCATTTACCTTTTCTCATTTTTTCTGCTTGTTCTTTCCACTGCTTAACTTCATTTTCATTTACCAACCTGCATAATAGTTAAAGGAACAATTATTACAAAAAATATAAATGGTCTATGGCTGACTCTGCATTCTCCCTAGATACAAATATAGTCTACTGCAGAGAAAATCCTGAGTGCATGCTTGAAATCCATTTAAAACCAGATGTTACTTAGACATATTGCATGTGTATATATAGTAACTCATATTTGACTCCCAAACATTTCAGCTCTCCCAGCTGTTATTTTGATGTAGGATAAAATAAATGTCTAACATTGCCACCATTATCTCACAGACAGCGGAATAAGAAGAGACTTACATTCGTACAACATTCTTAATATTAAAATTTTCCAAAGGTGTGGAGTCAGGGTCCTGTCCTTTGTCATTCTGGATAACTATCTGCTGTATAATTCTATCTAGTAGTAGCCAGTACTGAACAGTGTTGCCACTCCTCTTGTCTAGAAAAAAAAAGAATAGTGAAAAAAAATCTTCAAGTTATTTCTAAACTAGGATGAATATTTTTCAACAGTGGTCACCCTTTAGAGCCACAGAACCAAAGAGATCTGCACTAACGCTTCTCAAAGCTGCTGGAATTCTGACATACAATGATCACTTATTTGATTGAGTAGCAATCTCAACTCTGCTACTCACAACCCTTTTCTAAATGTGCTGTAAGGCATATATTTGTTTCTGAATTCAAATTTTAATTTATTTCACTTTGAGAATTGCGTTAACACCCCTTAAGCTGTGCGCACACGCACATTGGACTCCAATGTGCACATTCCAAGGTTTGGAATCCCTGGTGTGTGCCTAATCTAAACAGCACTGCTCAGAAGACAGAGCCCTTTGGACAATGTCCAAACATTCAACAGCTCAAATGTAAATCACAAACACACTCACAAGGCATTTGGAGGCAGTGGTGCAGGATGGACATGAAATGAGGGTAAGCTTCACTATGAGTGAGCCTCTTCCTGGTCAGCTCAAACATCTGAGTTGCACTTTTTGTGTCTATGTGAACCTATTTTATAAGAAGAAGAAATCTAAGTCAAACATCTACGTTCCTCAATTCCCGCAGTGTGAGGGAATGAAATTCAAAGCAAACAGAAACTAGGTAACAAAACAGAATTTTTATCTCACTCATAGGTTACACTGGTGTTTGTTGACCCTACAACACACATTATGAGGGGAAAACTCTGTGAGCTGATCAGTCAAGTCAGAATAATGGTAAGCATACATACCAGTTCAAATCTTTTGGCAAATTCTAGTTCATCTTCATTTCGGAGCATTTCAAAAAAGTCTAAATGCCTGAAAGATAATTAAATAAAAATTAAGTAGAACAGTCTACAAATACAGGCACACAGAATTCAGGACATTAATACTAAGGTCTTTTCTGAATTTTCAGAGAGATCTCTAAAAGAAATAAGGTATAAAATTTGAATGCCTAAGCTTAGCTATGCTCTTTCTTAGGAAAAAGGACATAACCTGAGAGAAATAAGATCACAATAAGCCTAGGGTGCCTAGCACATAGTAAGCAATTATTAAATTAATACTTAGCAAATCAATAAATAATCAAGTCCAGATTCTACTCATAGACTCCCTTTATGGAAAAACAAACCCATATACCTACACATGACTTACTGCTGAATTGAAAATCACAAAGTAACTGTTCATACTATTCATTTATTCACTAAAATATATACTGAGCCCCTACTATGTATTTTACACAATGGAGATGCATTTTAAGAAGACACATACAACAGGTCAAAGGAAATAGAAGATGATGGGAGGTGAGGTGAAAAATGTGTACACAATGGTTGGAAAAGGCCTCTCTGAAGGGAACAAGCAATTTGGACATCTGTGAAAGATCACTTGAAACTGAGGAAATAGCAACTGCAAGGGCCCTGATGCAAGAGTACTTTTTATATGTTCACAGAATATCAAGGAGAAGAGCATGCTGGAGTGCGTGAATGAAGGAGAGGATTGATAGAAGGAAAGATCTGAAAGCTAGTAGAAATATCTTAGAGATAGTAAAATGATTGCCAACCAGAGCTAATGAACAGGAAGTGGAAATTAACATTCATAGAATGTCTATCAAAGGTGCTAAGTGATTCCACATGTTTTATAGTCAATTTTCACAACAGATCTGAAAGGTAGCTGTTATCACCACCACCTTTTTTTTTACAAGTATAAAAATTGTAAAGTTCAGAAAAATCGAACAATTTGACAAGAATAGGAAGTAAGAGGCAAGACTAGGATAAGTTATGGATTCAAGTCTAATGCCAAAATCCATATTAAGTTCTCGACACAGTGTGCTGCTTCCTTCACCAACAAAGTCTTACTATAAAAACATCATTAACTGAACTAACATCCTGGTGAAAGACCCTTTTCTTACAGACAGATCACAAGAAATCCACAGGTTGGCACTTGAGGAGACATTGCACTACACATATGGAAAAAAACAAACGATCTCAAATCACAACAGTCTGACTTACCTATCTAATGTTGAATTTTCATGTTCCCTTAATTTATCTATTACAGGCTGAATTCCTAACATCAGAAATTCATAGCGAAGATGAAGTCTAAAGTCCAAACTCTCCTGAAAGCAAAAGGGTAGTAAAATAAATATTTATGGTTTTTAGACTACATAGTAATCATTTTTTAAAAAATTGCTTTGTAACAATACATTTTAAAAATTGTATTCAGAAGGTTCTTACCACTCCTGCGCCTTGGCTTAATACTGCATTAATGAAGGACATGATGGCAGTCTTGAGACTCACTTCATCTCGATATCGCCCAGTGCTTTTATCCAAGTCATTAATTAACGTCTATCAAAGATACAAATATAAAAATAAAGGACTGAAATATTATTAACATTATGTTCATTTTGTGAATATTTTTATACCCCCAAATTTTTAAATCTTGTGTTTATTCAGAATTATACTGATCCACAGAAAGCTACCTTTCTCTGAAGATAAGCCTTAAAAATGCTACTTTCAAAATTTTTACACCATATATGTTCACACATACATATATGTAAAGTACAAAAGATTTTGCTTCATTACCTCTGCTTGTTTTTCACAAGTGAGAAAAATATAGTTAAATATGAGAAAATATTCATACCGATCCAATTCAAGAATAGCAATCTGTAAAATTTTCAGGGAACACCCCATTTAGTGGATTCAAAAGATGTGTGCTGTGTAATATGTAAGATGTAGGGCCAAATTTTCAAGTTCTGTAAGTCCAAAATTTTCAAGTTCTGTAAATAGTAGATTAATCAACTATAAAAAGTATATTCTTAAATCTAAGAGGAAAGGAATGTTTGAAGTCACAGTTTGAGTAACTACCACAGAGGGAAATCTCAAATAATGTACCCCCTACAGGGCCAGAAAAGGTACCTGTTTGAGCAGGTTTTAGAAAGGGGTAAATGAAGAGGTGCTGAGGGAGCACCCACCTGAAAGCGGGTTCTTTCGCTGGCATACTTCTGGTAGTGCAGCATGGCCTGCAGAACCTTCTTGTGGCCTCCGGGAACCAGGCACACGGCGCCCAAGATTTCCAGCACGGCCACCTTTGTTTTAATGTTCTCTGTGCTCAGACTCTGAGCAATTACATTAATACTCTCAGAATGAGCTAGGACATGAGCCCGACCTTGAGAGTTGTTCATTAGTGCCTTTATACATCCAATGAGAGAGGTATGTATTCGAGACTCTGAGGTCTCGTAGTCCATGGTCTTTAGAAAGTTGAGAATACATGACAGGCCATCCAAGTCGATGAATCTGGTTACAAACCTGTCATGAAGAGAAGTGAATCAGACTTAAGTCCCTGTGGGGTTTGGTTATAATCTTTAATAGAAAAGTCTGGGAGCAGAGGGATGGGGCAAAGGAAGAAGATTTAGTTCCTAAAGTACCAAACGCCTACATTGATGAAGTCTTAATTCTTTGCCTCTTCCTTGGCACAGACCCAATGGTCAGGTCTAACCAGAAGTGTGAAAAAACCTCCACTTGAGGTAAACACATATCAGCTGGTATAAAGAACCAATTAACAGATCACACATCCATAAAAAATCAGGAGCAAGAGAACACTCAGAAATACATATTTTGTCTTAGGTTAAAATCATCTGCTGATCCTGTGTTATTGCAGCATCTAGTTCCCATGTACTCTTATTTGTTGATCACTGATCCAAACTCCCTATCGATGAAAGTCAAAGAATATCCTTAAATTCCAGGATATTTGCTTGTTGAACAAACGATAATCTACACCCCTGAGGTTTCACAGCAAAACCCTTCTTTTGTATGACATGCTACATGGAATCTCAATATATAAAACAGATGAAAGCAATACTTTATTATATATTAATTTTGCTAGTATCTATAATACTTAATTGCTGTAAAGTTAATCAATAAGAATAATTCACGATGCACATGAGCATATTAAAGCCCCTGAAAAGTTCTGAAGTTATATAGCCTATTTATCTGACTACTCCAGAAATTTCCAAACTTATTTAGCCTTGGATACTCCTTAACATCTAAGACTGCAGAACACACTGAGGGAAACACTGTTAGAATAGTCTAGATCGCCATCACACAGATGCACAGTATTTTTGATGAATCAGTAGTTTTTCTTAGTTTGCATTTTATAGTCAAATAGAAGGTATCTTCATTTTCTAGCCATTTGACCCAACCACATGACCCAAATATAGCTAAGTTCATTCGACCAATTGGCTTCATTCATAGCACCTGTGATAATGAAGTGTACCTGTAAGAATCCCAATAACTTACCAAATCCTAGCGGCACTAATGGAAAAGGAAGATGTGGGAGGCACATAGTGGAAGCTGACTACCAGAGAGGAAATGAATCACTACTGCCAGAAAGTCCACCTTCTTTTTTATTCTTATTATTTCTTTAATAATCCACATGCCATAGCACTCACCCTTTTAAAGTGTATAATTCAGTAGTTTTTAGTCCATTCACAGAGTTGTTCAACCACCAATACTACCTAAACTTGGAATGTTTTAATTTAACCCCAAAAGACCACTTTCTTCTCTCCCCAACTTCTGGCAACCACTAATCTACTTCCTGTTTCTATAGATTGGTCTATTCTGGACATTCATATCAACAGAATCATATGATGTGTGGTCTTTCATTACTGGTTTTTTTCACTTAGCATATTTTCAAGGTTATTCCATGTTGTAGCATGTATCAGTAACTTCGTTTCTTTTTGTAGCTAAATATTTCATTGTGTGGATAAATCACATTTTATTTATCCATTTATCAGTTGAAAGATATATAGGTTGTTTCCACATTTTGGCTACTATGAACATTTGTGTACAAGTTTTTTGTTGTTGTTGTTGTTTTTGGGGGGTGTATGTCTTAATTTCCCACAGTAACACTATGTTTAACATTCTGAAAAACTGTTCTTTTCCAAAGAGGTTGCACCATTTTACATTCCCACCAGCAATGAAGAAGGTCTCAATTTTTCTACATTCTTGCCATCATTGTTAAAGTCTCTGCCTTTATTTTAGCCATTCTAGTTGCTGTCTGCATATCTTTTCATTGAAAAAAATCTCTTTGCTAAATGTTCAATGAGTAAAGTTATCTTATTCATGATTTAATTACATGCTTTTAATTTAAGACTTCCTGGATGGAGTTGACTGTTGCAGAAAATAGGAAGGAGATGGAGAGGAGAAGGGAGAGAGGAACACATTACCCAGGGAAAAATTACCTCATTGGTTTTGTCCTTAGTGCTGTCTTCAAACTCTCTATAGTTTTACTTCTCTCTTCTTCTTCTTCTTTCTCTAAAGCCAGCAGAGATTTTCTCTATGCAACAGAAACAGAAGTTACTCCTTCAAATTCTACTTTTTATTTATTTATTTATTTATTTTTGAGTTGGAGTCTCACTCTTCACCCAGACTGGAGTGCAGTGGCACACTCATGGCCAGCCCAGTGTCGACCTGCTGGGCTCTGGCAAATCTTTCACTTCAGCCTTCCAAGTAGCCGAAACTACAGACGTGTACTACCATGCCTGGTTAATTTTTTTATTTATTATAGAGATGAAGTCTTGCCAAGTTGCCCAGTCTGGTCTTGAACCTGCAAATACTACTTTTTAATTAGAGTATAAATAATACAAACCAATAAATTACTTCCTACTATCACATTAAATATAATCAATACATACAGGATTTAGACTTATAAGTTAAAAAGTAGAGCAACACCATTGAGAATTTCATAAGTTTTGTACCTACTATAATTTAGGTCCTTCCAATTTTAAATAAAGGGTTAAGAAAAAGTTTAGAAATCTTGGTAGTGATTAAGTTGCCCAAATGTTTGCTAACTATTCCATGACCATATTCTGAGGTAGATATTACTATTTATATTTGATAGGAAGAAGACTGGATTGGCACTTACATACAACATTCTGGCAATTAAAGTTAATAACACTATCACATTATTCCTCAGCCGAGCAGTATATTTAAGACCATAGGGATTTTGTTATATCAAATTATTTTTTAAGAAAAATAATTCCTTTTGGGGAAGGGGGGGTGGGACTGGCAGTTGAGGGAAACTGCTAGGGGAGGGAGGGGCACACTTCATCAACAAGGGTACCTGCATAATCAACGTTTGTATATCTAACCCTGAATTGTACCCCACATTTTTATAATAAAAAAAGGAAGAAAAAATTTTATTATTTTTATTTTAAAGATGTGGGGTACAATTCAGGGTTAGGTATACAACAAATGTTCATTATGCAGGTACCCTTGTTGATGAGGTGTGCCCCTCCCTCCCCTGGCAGTTTCCCTCAGTTGCTAATCCCACACCACACTCCCCTGGCAGTTTCCCACTACTGCCAATTCCTTTCTTATAGTATTATGATAATTGTTCAAGGTCTGATTATGAGTAAGAACATATGGTACTCTGTTCTTTGTTTCTGAAGAAAAACAATTAAATTAGACTTAAGACTCAGATGAACAATTCCTTCAAAGTAAATGCTTAACTTCTAGAAATGATTCAACATCACTTCGAGATCAGGCTATGGAGTATGTATACATGTGTGTGTTTGTATGTGTTTTTTTCCTACTCAGGGATCTGCTAGAGCAGTGCTTCTCAAACTTTAATGTGAATAGGAAAACCACCTGGGAATCTTGTTAAAATGTGGACTCTAGTTTGGTATGTCTGGGGTGAGGCCCAAGAGGCTACATTCCTGACAAATTTCCAGGAAGTGCTGATGCTGCAGGCACAAGGCTCTAAGAAAGAAGATCTCAGCTGATAGTACAAAGTTATGAACGCTCACAAGGTTTACACTCTTTCCATTCCCTTTCATTTCGTGAGCACCTAGTTGTACTAAAGTCTCCCCAATCTAATGCCCACAGAGACCTCCACCAATGGAGCTACAGGTCCCTTTGCTTCATCCTATTCTGAACACATTCTTGTTAACCTCAGTCTTTATACCTGTTGCCAATTCTGATAAAATTCTTGGCTAGGAGACAGATTGGGGTGACTGAATTGAAGCTTGACTCTTATCCATGGGTTTCAATGGTCCCATCTCTTCCTTTCTTTCAGGACCACAACTTATCAGGGGTGACTTTATTTAATTAATAGTATCAGCATTAAGTAACTAACTATTGACTAAAACCTAAATTTGACTTCATACTGACATGGGTAAATCCCAAAGCACACAAATACAGCAGTATCATTTATGGCAACTGAAATAAAACACCAGTAAAAAATTTTGGTTTTTAAATTTGTTTTTGATTCTACTAATGCTGTCCTCTTGCTTGTGATGCACCTGGACAGCTATCACCAGGAGATGGTAAGGGAGGAAGTTGTGTGCAGAAACAGCCAACTAATTCCTTCAAAGGTCCATGAGACTCATCCCCTGGAAAATTCAGCACAAATTCAGCCAAGAACATTTAATCTCCAATGGCACAGCTGAACTTGTTTGGACTCTTAAGTAATCACTTTGAATTTGCTGCTCAGAGTCAAGCCTTTTATGAATATCATTCTTTATTCCTAAGCTTAATCATACAAACAAAACTATCCCCAAATTAAAGACGTTTCATTGTGGGTCACTAATACTAAAGATGCGTGTATTTATCCTTTTAGCAATTTTGGAGAAGGTGGAACATTTGAATAAAAGCAGACTACATTAAATCTCTCCCTAGTAGAGTTTGGAAACATAAAATGTCAAATAAAATTAAATTGTAACTTCCTTTCCCAATACTGTATAAGGAACATTATCTTCCTCCCAAACAGAAGAGATCATGACCTTTTCTGCATGTGACACAACCAGGTTTCTATGTAAGATTACACTTACTGCAACTGTGTTGAGAAAATTGAGGGCATGTAGGCCAAACCTGATATTCTAATGTGACTTTTCAAAATAGAATAATGTATATAAAGTCTCAAGTTTTCAAGCTTCACGTTTAGGAAGAAGGTTTAACTTGCGACTTTCAGTAGATACAGGGATATGCCTACATTTCTGAAGGTGACTGCTTTGTCAAACATCTAGTATGCACCTTGGCATAAACAGGACAGGCCTTGTGAAGGCCTCTTGAAGGTCTCTTTGCACTTACTATATACCTGCTCACATGAAAAGTGGGCAAAAGACAAAGTGCATCCTTGCAGAGGATCTTCCTGTAAATCTGCTAAAGCATACACTGGAATGTGTGGGTCTGAGAGATGCAAAGACACGGTATGGAAAACCCTGGCCAGGAGTCTGAAACTAAGCTCCCATTTGAAACATTTCCTTGGTATAAAAACAAGCCAGACTACTAAGCATACTGAACTTCACCTCACATCCTTCCCCCTCGACAGAGCGTGGAGAAGCTGCATACAGAGAAAGCCCAGGTCCTTCTAAGACCCACTCTTTTATTATACCATTTTTCACTCTTTAAAAGTCAACAGATCACTCGGGGGTCCTTTAAAGAACAAAGCATTCTTGTAATGAGGCTTACGTAAAGTAACTGAGCCTGTTCCACAAAAGGCTGGCTTCACAGACTTGTAAGTGCTGCAGTTCTCAACCTGGACTGTTTATCAGACTCTCAAGGCTTTAAAGAAAACAGATGCCTTCCCTACCTCAGAAAAGTCAGTTTTGGTAGGCTCTGGGGGTGGATGGGAGGTGGGATTACCAAGACTCTTTCACATGCCACAGGGTGCCTATTACCCTACCCATCACTTGAGAGACACTCAATACCAATTGTAGCTGTTGATGCTGCAGACAATGGATAATGGCAATGTGGAGAAATGCCACTTCAACAATCCCCTAAGCAGAGAGCCAAAGAGTCTAACTGCCAGACCATAAAAGAATCTGGAGGAGTTGTGTGCCTTTCCACTGTCCCAGGGACAGTGTCTTGGGATTTTTGCTATGTGTTGTCAGGTATTCTCCAGTATGTACAGACATAGAGGGGATTAGTCAGAACTATGCAAGGAGGTGGTAGTAATAGATATGGTGAGAAAAACAAAAAAACCCAGCATAGTGTTTCTGGTCTCATCAGGTCTCCTTGTTCCTTTAGGTATGCAGGAGTCTTGAGGTCTCATTAATTCATGGACTGTTAATGCCTTTTACCTTGGACCCTGAAAGATGCTGGCTCAGTCCTGAAAGGGGCACTGGAAACTTTGTTAGGTGTTTGACAAAGGATAGCAAAGCCACTGACAAATGAATAGACTTGTGAAGCTCTGAGAAAGGATTTTTTTGGAATAGGAAGCAAATATACAGTAATTAAAATGTACATTACTCAGGAATGTAGGAAAGGTTGTCCAAGTAGCTGCACAGAGGAGAAAGGAGACCCTTAGAGAAGGGCCATATATTGGCACATCATAGATCCTGTAGCCCAGGAATGAGACAGGTCTACACCAGACAAGGCAGGGATTAAGTCGCTGAAGGACAAATTAGGACAAATTAATCTGTCCCGATTTTTGAAGAAAGGTACTTAGCATTTCTCCACTTATAGAAGGGAACTCATTAGCAAAGAAGCAGCTTCTCTATTAGATAATCAAACAATGCTGACTTAATTAGAAAGAGAAACCATTCTTTTTTTCCTAACAGCCAGGAGCAAGAATTCGGATAGTAGCCTTCACATGCAGGAAATCTAAATGGCTCCAAATTATTATTGCTTAGGCCAATGCACAAAAGATCCTGGGGGTCATCACAAATCTCACATCGTATTAGCATATTCATACATATGCTGAGGTCAATTTTTTCTCAATGTTGGCATTCAGTAAGATGTCTTGAATCAAAAGGATTTGGTGGTTATTTTCTGTCCTTTTCTACTATGCTTTTAGATTAGAAATCCTTAGGGCAAAAACATATGCAGTTTCTTCTATAATTTACACAGGCCTGTTCACATTAACCAGACTATTTATTATTCATTGTATGACAGCAGAAAGAGCATCTTCAAAGAAAAATTTAAAAAAAGAGGAAGCCACAAAAAGTCAAGACCTCTAAAAGGTTTAGCAAAAATGCCAGAGTCACATATTCTAATCAGTTAACTTTGCAGCAGAAGCAAGATATTATTGGACAATTTAAAATGTTTGCTTTAAGTGATAAGAAATTAATTCTCCATAAGAACTCTGGAGAAGGCAGGAAAGAGGTGGAGTGTTGTGGAAGCTATTGTCTACTTGGATATTATAAAGCCAGTGTTGAATATGAGGGGTTGATTCTTACAATCATAAGTATGCCTGCTGAGGCAAAGATGGTGGGGGGCGATCTCAAAGTTTCATCAACTGGATTACGTTACTAAGGCTCAAAGCTTGATGACTTATTTTCTGCTGGGCATTTTAGCTTGACCAGTAAGTACCCCTCAAGCTGTTAGAATGCTGAGAATACATTTTAAACAATACATTTAGGTTTAGTAGTACCAGGATTTTCCAAGGACATCTCGGTGCTATGGTTATTATGCCTTTTCACTAAACCACTAACTCCATGAATTCCTTATCTTTACATGCGTAAAAGCACATCTTTCCTTTGTAAAATCAAGAGGCTAGGGAATAACCAAGTTCCCAGTAAGAAAGAGAATGGGAAGCATATAGTCAAAAAATTATTTAACTATACTATTTTTAAATGTATTAACTTTTAAAATAGTGCTGCCATAACAAAGTTCCAAATGATCAGTAAGAGCAATTGCAAGTTAAAGTTGAACACAAGCCAGATTTCAGATTACGTTTCCTCTTATAACATTAAATTCAATTACATTTTAGTGTGTGCTGATTTTATTTAAAACATACTGGAAAAATCACTTTACCAGTACCACTCTTGCCCCTTTTCCTTTTCCCAGCACTGAGTGTTTAGGATAAAGTTTGGAAAGACATTTAGTAGGTCTTACTCAGTCAAATTTATTGTGCAACAGTGTACTTTGTACTAGGACTTGCATTTTAAACTGTGTCATAGAACATAAAGTATACCTACAGCAGCCATGGAATTGAGCTGATCGATGTAAAATTCAGGCCAACTTGTAGCTCCCTTGTTTTCTTCTTGATCCTAAAAAGTGGGGGGAAAAAAAGAAAAAGTGACCTGACATGCACGCACAGCAGCCAGAAGCACATCTGACTTCCAGAGCACCTACACAACGGTGCACACAAAACATTAAAGGACACTAGAAGAAGAGATATTTATTTTTAAATGTTGGCTTTAAATCATCAGACAATCCACTTGACTAGGGTGGTCTTCCCAATCCAATTTCCACAGGGTGCTGAAATTTGAGTTAGGTGTGACCAGGAGTCATTTTCTGAACCATGGATCAGGAATTTAAATGGGAACTTGGCTCCATCGGGGTGTAAAATTTCTTCCCTTCAGGGGCTATGTCATACTAAGGACAGTACTGCTAGACTATGCCTCTGGATGGAATCCATGAGAGAAGGAAGCCTGCCTTAAAAGTGACTACAGGATTCAGCCAGTTGTGAACCAGACTTCCACAGTTAGTTTATTCAGGCTTTAACAGACAGTGAAGATTTCAAAGAAGAGTTTCATCTGATGTGGCCAAAAGTAGGTACAGTTTCAAATGAAGAGATGGAAGAATAAAGCCTGACACTTAATGGAGGGTAGTAAAATGAGCACACATTAGTCCCAGGCCCAGCCCTCATGCTGTGACATGAGGAGTTTTAAAAGAAAATGTAGTACCTCTGATCAAAAAAGAACTGAACCCAAGAAATTCAGGAACCCAATCCTAAACTGCCCCAGCCAATCTTGCCTCTTACAAACCAGGGTGACCTAAAGTCAGTCCCTGGTCCCTGGGGCTTCTGTGGATGGGATATCTGTGCCAGCCTGAATCCAAATCTTAAAAAAACAAAACAAAACAAAATAAAACAAAACAGTTGCCTGTGACCTGTGCTTCACCTGAACAGTAAGCCCATCAGGAGATGATGGCATTGTGGTTGGGGATTTCTATGCATTTTTGCAGACCTATACGGCTGTGAGTCATTTGTGTGATCAAGCAGACTTGTAAAGGAAAACTGCAGCTAGTCTCTAGTTCACATTCAGAACTTACAGTCGCACCCCCCCCCATGGGGATGCTGTGCCATGTGCATGCAACTGCTGCCAGGTAATGAAGTAGTTACTACCTGTTATGTTTTAACATCTTTCAGTAGAGCTCTATTGCCTGATGTCAGCATCCCAAACCTTGGGAGAGTGGTTTCAGGGTGGAGCTTTTAATTTCAATCCCATACTATATCCCAAAAGGCACTTTCTCTAAGAAAATCTTTTCAGACAGGTCTACACAGGTGGAATAAAAGAAACTGAATTCCAAACCATTTTTTAAGTTGTCACAACATGGGGCAAAGTAACTTGCTTACGGTACCTGAAAAGCTGACAGTAGCTGATATCTGAACCTAGGCAGTTGTATGGGTTTCATTTGGAGATTGAATGAGCCATATGATGGGGACAAAGGCTACAGCAGTGGCTTTGAAGTTGGACTGGATTACATTTCCACAGCTTTAAAAAGTTTAGGGAATCTGATGAGTTTTTAGAAACAACCCTTAATTATAATTTAACATGTTAATAAAAGAGCCATACTGATAGTGTAAATGCTGAACCTTCTTTCCTCTTAAAAGGGAGCATTAAAATTAGCAAAAACCCTGCTGTTACCAATATATTTAACAAGCCAAAACTTACAGTGATATTCAGTGGTATTTGAACCTATAAAATGAAATAGAAGGTGCCAGATCTTTCAATTCCTCAAACTAGGGCAAATTTCCAAAACTAAAACAAAACCAAGTCCCATGTCTGAGGTCCTAAGAGAGCCTGTCTATTATAAACTTATTATTTATGGTTACAGACCAGAGATCATTTTAGAAACTGGTGATTAGAACATAGAGGGAAATCTTTACACTTTGGAAATATTTTAATAATGAAAACAGATTAACAGTACACCTAGATACTGTAGTCAAAATACAGGGGCGAAAGCTTCATTTTTATTCCACATGCCTCAGTGCTGAGAAAACCAAATGAGCTAAATATGTGAAAGCTTCTTGTAAATGTAATGTTATCCCTCTATTACTAAGGGGGATTCTCAGAGTTCTTCATTCTGGCAATGCAGCTCTAGCTTCCCTGGGCTGCTCTGGTGCTTCTATACAGGTGCGTGCTGCAGGAGCCAGTGAAACCCCATCTGAGAGCCAACACTCTCTCCTTCTACTTAGTATGGCTGCTACAAGTCTGTAGGTCTGCAGAGGCACAGGCCAGAAGGAGGTAAATGCAACTGTTCCCTGGTGGGAGGAGAAGGAGATCTGAACATTAGTTATTTTATTATTTCTCTAATCCAACTTTTCCTGTTTCCGTAGGAGGCTGACAGACATCTACAAGTGAATACTCATGGACAAGATTTTTCTGCTGGAGGCAATTCACCTTTGACACTTGGCCTTCGCTTTTGGTCTGCATTGATGACTGTTTTAACCTCTTCTCCTGGTTGTCTATTTTGCTTCCATGATTCCAAATTCTGGGAGTGGGGAGGGCCCTTTGCCAGAAAAGGGAACTTGTATAGTACAGGAGGTCTTCAAGAACATAGACTTTTTTTTTAAATCACACAACTCACTTAAAGATAAAGCAATACACAGTGTTTCTACCCTTGCTTCATTTCCAAATGGCACATTTTTTATTCCAAATCTCTGGTCAGTGACTAGTAAAAATTTTCAAGAGATCATCCCTCCATCCTCTTTAAACACACAAAGGTGCATTATTTTTCTCAACATCATTTGCCCATAAGAACACACTTTGCATTGCTTCTTATTTTTCACTTTCTGAGGTAAACAGTCACAGCTCTATCCCAGACTTCACTATCATCCCTTTCTGTTTCTATCCAAGATAACTGGGTTTCACTTACTTGGCCATCAACAGACATATATCTGAATCCCAAGAAAATCACTAGCTATGGGACTTTTTGGCAGGTAAGTTAAGTAACCTCTTTGTGACTCTCAGTTTTAGTTTCCTTCTCTGTAAGATGGGTGCCTATCTCATAGGATCTTGGAGAGACCTTAAAAAGTTAATACAAACAAAGAAAGCACTGGGAACAACACACACAGAACATGCTCAATAAATGTTAACCATGATGATAATGATACTGTTCCAGAGTCTCCAGTGATGGCCATTCCAAAGTCCTTGTTATTGGAACTGCAAAAATTGGAACACCAAACTGGGTGCAGTGGCCCATGCCTGTAATCCCAGAATTTTGGGATGCTCAGGTGGGAGGACTGCTTGAGGCCAGGAGTTCCAAGATCAGCCTGGGCAACATAGTGAGACACCTCTCATCCCACCCCCATTTTTACAAAAAATTAGTCAGGCATGGTGGTATATGTCTGTAATCTTAGCTATTCAGGAGGCTGAGGTGGGCAGATTACTTGAGCCCAGGAGTTTGAGGTTGCAGTGAGCTATGATCGCACCACTGCATTCTGATCTGGGTAACAGAGTGAGACCCCCGTCTCTTTAAAAAAAAAAAAAAATTGAAGTAAATTTTGGTAGTGATTGTTCAAATTTAAAATGCATACAACCTTTGACCCTGTAAATTTTGCTTTTAGGAATTCAATTACATATTCACACTTGCACAGACACATAATCACAAAGATTTTTCACTTCAGCACTATATGAATTAAATGATTTTTAAAAAGAAAAAAAAACAAATATATGTAGAAGGGAATTACTATGTAGCAGGAACAAAGAATAATGTAGAGAATTACATAATACTATAGAAAACAACCAAATATACCCTCGTGGGGGAAAATGTTTCAGAATATGTTTTTCCATCTGTATACACACACACAATCACACTATATGCAATAATTTCTAGAAATGTAAATAAAACTTCACAATGGCTACCTCTGAGTAACAGAAGGGAAGGTTTTCTACTTATAAACTTCTATACAACTCATATTTTTACTTTACCAAGAACATATACTATTTTCTCAGCATTTGCATTCTGTTAGGAAAGAGCTTTGCTTTTTTCTGATATTCTGTGTAACATGAAATGCATCAAGACCCTTCACAGGTGGGATGTCTCTATTCTTCATTCTTGGGGCACCCCTCAACTGCCCACAGCAAATAATTGAAAATATTTCTCTACCAATTGTCTTCTCTCACCGGATTTTCTATTTTTTAAACACACTTTAACCTCAATATCAACTGTTTATGCAGACAAAGAAATTCTATGATTTGAGACAAGATTTATATTATATACCTGAAGCATGGTAAAATTTTCTAAATTTTCACATTCACGTATTTGGAAGTTTCTGTGAGGATAGTTTGGTAGCAGCTGAAGTCTTTCACTGACATAAGTGGGACTCAAAATACAGTTGCAAAATTAAATAAGAAGAATCATTTCTTTGGAAATTACCACAGGATACTGTCTTAATTGGATCATTTCCTAAATAATAATAATATGTAAGTGTTAATAGAGCTTTCACCTACTAAGATGCTCTTAGTAAGGCCCACAGTAGGCTGTGTAAAAGATCAATCAATTGTAAAGGACAAGTTCTGTGGTCGTTCACTAGACCACAAATCACAGGTTGAAGCAACATTTACTTGGCCAACTAAAGCCATAAATCCTCATGTGTGCTATTACAAATCCATGAGGTTCTTAGATAATATTTGTTGGTGAAAAAAGACACTCTTTCACTGTCTAGATTGGCTAGAAATCTTTTTGCAAGTACAATAGTATCATCAGCTTAAAAATAGTGGAGACACATCAAGGCTTAACCAAATGAATTTCAACAGCAGAAGGATATTATTTCAATATGACACAAAAGAAATTTTATTCTGATCATTTTCATTATAGGGGAAAAGCAACTAATTGTTAATCAAAGCATGTTCTATTGGCAAAGAAAATGCAGACAATTTAACTGTAATCATATATAGAATCAAGAAATTCTATCGCTTGTTAAAGAGCAAAATAGTCAACCTGTTGTATTAAATTGTCACTACAATTCTAGATATCATGGGCCCAGTCCTCTACACTAATGAATACAACAAACATTTAAAAAATCTACTCTTTATCTAGATTTTTTATAGAAAGTTAGGCAAAAGGGGGGCATAGGCCAAAACAGTTCATCCTATTAGGTACTGATGTGTGGCTTCTAAAATAACTCAAATGACAGGAAATAGGTGCCAACATGAGAACAGGTCCAAGCAATAGGGACAGAAGAGCAGAGAGGATAGAAGATATAAAGATATTTTGTGGGAGGCCTTGCTAATAACTTCTGCTACCTTTTCCCTCTAGCTCAGTAATAGTGGAAACAGCATCTTTCCAAAAGATAGCCTATTTTTAGCTGGGCACAGTGGCTCAAGCCTGTAATACCAGCACTTTGGGAGGGTGAGGTGAGGGGATCGCCTGAGTCTGTGGGTTCGAAAACAGCTTGGGCATCTTGGCGATCCCTCATCTCTACAATAAATAAAAAAATTAGCTGGGCGTGGTAGCACGCACCTGTAGTTCCCACTACTTGGAAGGCTGAGGCGGAAGGATCACCTGAGTCTAGCAGGTCGATGCTGGGGTGGCTGTGAGTGTGCCACTGCACTTCAGTCTGAGCAACAGAGTGAGATTCCAACTCAAAAAAAAAAAAAGATAGCCAATTTTGGATGAAGTGTGGAACAATCTGGGGTCAGCAACCTTTTTCTGTAAAGGGCCAGACGGAATATTTTGGGCTTTGTAGACCACAGAGCCTATTGTAACTATACAACTCTGCCGTTGTAAAGTGCAAAAGCACACACAGATAAAACTGAAATGAATGAGCACTGCCATGTTTCAAGAATACTCTAGTTACAAAAACAGGTGACTGACTAGACTGGCCGGTGGGCCATGGTTTCCCATGAAAGGGATCTATTCACGTGCGAGATTAAGATTGGCTCTCAAGAGGGCTGGAGTACATCACAATTTCATGCATCAAGCCCCAGCTATAAATTAAGATAAACTCATAAAGTGCTTGGGATTTACCCAGTAACCTGAACTTTTCTAAAGCAGCAGTGACCTACCATGCCTGCAAAGTCTACCTTTTTGCCAAGCTCACTGCTCCTTTAATGTAGGTTTCAGAATGGCCATAGCATAATTACGTTCTTTAAGTCCTAATATCTGCTCCCAACTTTTTATCTTATTCTTCTTTCATTGCGAAGAAAAGAACTAGGAGGTCCACAGACCTGGGTTTCTGAGACTGGTGCTTCCCTCACTGCTTCCGACACCTACCTTTAACCCCTAGTGGTGGGCTAAGACTATATCCCATACCTGAAGCTTGCCAAAAGATAACAGTTAATTTCAGAAAATAATTCCCATGTTGTCCCATTTCAAGACAGCAACGTGGTCCCTGGGACTGCCAATCCTGGTTACATTTTTTGGTCACTGCCACAATTACATATCAAATGCATCTGTTGCCAAAATCCGGTTAGGCCCACACAAAGAATGATTACAGAACAGCGGCTTCTTCATCTGCCAGGAAATCCGACACCTCCTCCTAAGCCTCAGAATGTCATTTTCCTGGAAACACTGAAGGATGACTTGTAACAGTGGTCTTCATATTTAGCATTTGGAATCATGAAATACAGAGTAAAACTCCTTCCCCATTTTTTTCTAATGCTATAAAACATCTGTATGTTTTTAAGGAAAGCCACCCCAGAATTATATAGCTGGACCTTTGATCGTAGAGACAACCAAGTTTGAGGTTCCTCTTACAGGGGTCCCTTCTAAGATGATGGTCTCTCTTAGCAGGTTTCCAGAGGTTTGCGATCTTTTGGAACTCACATGAACTGTTAGAAAATTTACTCCATACTGAATTGACAGATATCTCCTTGTAACTTCAAGCATTTGTTGGCCTTAGTTTTGCCCTTGGGAACTGCATGGAATAAGTCTAATCTCTCTTATGAACAACAACCCAGCAAATATTTAAACAATTTTAATAAAGTGATTATATCCTCTCTAAATCTTCTCTTTTCCAAGCCAAAAATTATACACCGGCTGTATAACAGAAGTTTATCATCCTCAATTCATAAATAAATCTCAAATTGCCCATAAGTTTATCATATCCTCATATCCATTATTTGCAGATAGAACTCCATCAAATATTTCTAAGTTCCCATGAAAGGGCTCTTTTCACGTATTTGTATCAACAGTTCACAATTCTAGGCAGACTATACTGAGAGGGCATCTGGAAGATTTCTGACCAAAACGACCCTCCAAAAAGAAACCGAACAAGCTCTTACTCTTCTGATAGTCTACACAGAAAACATTTATGACTTAGAATAAAAGACACAGCTCATATGAAGTGAATGTATACATATATAGTCCTTGTTTTATGAAGTATATATATTTTAACAATGTTGGCCATAAGCCAAATAGTAAAATTGGTTGTTTAAATTGTAAGATTGAAGATGCTTAACTCTAAAACATAATTTTAAGTTAGAATTGAAAATGAGTAAATAGGACCCAGGTTCGCTAGCTGCCAAGAAACTTTGTGGGAAGTTTAAGTCCCTTAGAGCACTGTTTTTTGCACTTGTGGGTTATACTTTCCCTGTCTCTGTTCTCCTGTGTATCCATCCCTTCACGTACAATAGTAATTTCTTCCATGTATACATATGAAGCAGGACACCTCCTTTGACCCCCAGAGCTCTGTTCCTTCCCTTTCTCTCATCTATATGTAGATAGAAAGAGAAGTAGATCTAATATAAAATGCCACATTTGCCAATAAGGAACCTCTTTCTAACCTATCACGTACTCTAAAATAAAAATATACTCAAAGACCTCAGATAACTTAGAAGAAGTTAGCTCCTCTATTAATTCTCTAAGTCTAAAATTCCATATTGATAAAAGATAATTTTTTTTTTTGAGTTGGAGTCTCACTCTGTTGCCCAGACTGGAGTGCAGTGGCCACTCCTGGTCACTGCAGCCTCGACCTGCTGGGCTCCAGCGTCCCAGTAGCTGGAATTACAGGCATGCGCTACCACGTCCGGCTGATTTTTTGATTTATTGTAGAGATGAGGTCTCGCTGCCCAGGTGGGTCTCGAAACCGCGGGCTCAGGCAATCCACTCACCTCAGCCTCCCAAAGGCACGGGGATTACAGGCTGAGCCACCGAGCCCGGCTAAAGATAATTTTTTAAAAGGTGAAACATGGCATAAACTCATGGCACATATTTTACTGATTCACTAGTAAATGAAGGACCTAGTAAGATATTACAACTGATTCAAAAGAGAATCCAAAAAGTGGAAACATGATAAACATCATGAATGTTGGAAGGCACTTATGAATAGATGCAAAACTGGCCAAGAGGGCCACAGTCATTTGTGCCAGACATAATTTGCATTTCAGTGAACAAGAATCACTGGAAGTGCTATCAATTTGCTTTTTTTTTTTTTTAATAATTTACAGATTTGTGAACCGGCTCAAAGACAATGAAAAGTGAAGATAACGCTGAAGAGTGCTATAAAGAGGATATTCAGTTAACTTCCCCCATTTCAATATAACTACATTTTAGCAAAATAAAAGATGCATGATTAGTGCTTCCTAGTTGCAGAAAACATAACCTATAAAGGTGTCACGTGAAAATCGCACTGCATGACTAACATGCTGCTCCAGGTTCCTCACATCCGAATAGCCTAAATGCTCAGGCTTGCCCAAAGCTCTTGCTCAAGAACATCAACACCATTCTGAACACTTTGCCTCAACTCTGTTTCTGTTGCCTTGTCTAGGGTTGCAAGACATGGTCTCTATCTGCGCCATCACTGTGTCTCAAACTTGAGACCATTGAGCTCCTGACTGTCCTACTTCATTTCCCTTGGAAGAGAGCATTTGGTCCTCTTATCCTCCCCGGGGAATTTATTGGTCAAGTATTTGAAGTACTACTAAGACTTCCTGTACTTTCCACCAAAGCAAGCTGTGCACTCAGGAGGTTAGGCCTTCCAGCTAGAAAGGAAGGTACACTTAATCACTCTTCCTTAACAGTTTGGTCTGGAGTCAGATGTGATGTCAAAGTAACACATAATCTACTAAACCATCCCAGAGATATGGCAACATTTTAAAATTTAGACTTGGGTAGACAGCCTAAATCTGCAGCAGTGTTAACACTACACTGCTGAACATAGGGCTTCTCAAGGGCAGGATAGGAACAGAATTCCTCTTTTTATCATGCTCATATCCATAATGATGAATCAAATCTAAAGTCATTTGTTTTCTTTCTCATTCCTTTACTCATTCAACAAATATTTACTAAAAACTATAATGGGCTAAGCACTGTTCTAGGTGTTGGAATACACCAAGTTTTCTGCTCTCCTTGTAAGTGATCCATGAATATGATGCATATGCACTTAGAAGATTTCAGACTTACATGTTTCCAAACTTTAGAGCTGAGAGGTTCTTAGAAGATTCTCTGATTCTGATAATAGGTTCTAAGCCTTTGCAAGTATAGGAACAAAAAACTATACCTATTTATATGCTTCACTCTCTTCTCTTCATGTTAAAAAGAAACAGCCAAGTATGATTAACCTTCCTGCATTTTTGCTAAACCCCAGTTTTTATCAATGTATCTTCTAACTGCAAAATAAAGATTAAGCACAAGCATTCCTGAACTCCACTGAGAAAAATGCTTCAAAAGACTTTCTTGACAGCATAAAATGTTACGTTAATATTTACTACATGTCACAAACTATATTTACACTGGTAAAAATCATTAAAACTTCCTAAATGGCCTGAATGAAACAACACATAGCTATCATTTTTGTTCTTCCCAAAATCACACACCCCAGAAAAGCAAGAAAAAAGCATCACTTTAAAGAGATCTGGTTGCCCTGTGGGGAAGAGCAACAAAATGACTGCATTTCTGAGAGTGCAAGAGGTGTCTGCTCCAACACCATCTTCTTTCCTGAACAGGTCTCAGCTGACTTTATAGATCTGAAACCTTAAAGTCATACATTACAGGATCCAGGGGGGAAAATGTGTTTCACGTGCTGGGATATCGAAGAAAGCAGTCCCAAGTCTCACCTAAAACTAAGAGCTGAGACTTCACAGTCCACTTCCCAAACTATGAGACGTTTACTTTATTTATTTTAATAAGTCATTACTTTGGCAAAGCACTTCATGGCATGGCATGCGACTGAAGCCTAAAATTCTCAATCAGTACAACTCCAACATCTGAAACCAATTTTATATGACAATTTCCTTTAATTTTCATAGCAAAGAAAAAGAAACATTCTCCAATTATTATTTTAAGTAGTGATACACCACCACATGCTCCTGCAGGCAGGCATGGTGCCTATGACATAACGGTGTGCAGTAACATAAAACAAATTATTTCTACATAGCTTGTTAAGAGCTAAATCTTTGATCCACATGTCACCATGGAGTCCCACAGACCCAGGTAAAACTTGGTCCAGTTGGTTTGTAAATTAACGTGTTTGGACACATATCACTAAACCCTTATGCAGTGTGGAAATCTAATCAGTGGTGTCAATGGCCTTTGCTGCTTCACATCTTGCTACCAGATTTGCTGCTACTAGACCCTCCTTTCAGAATGTCATAAAGCAGGTTTTGATGTTCTGTAACCTGCCCTTGGGAAAACAATCAAAGTGTGTTTATGATTTGCAAAATAATACTTAACATGAAGCTATAACAAGAGGGGACCCTTTGGAAAACAGTAATTAAACTAAGAAGAGAAGTGGGAAAATGTAAGAACATAAAGGCATATCCTATCAGGGGTGCATCCTCATAAAGACAGAGAAAAAAGCTACTACAGGGTTAATTGTCCTCTAGAAGAGTCATAACTGCGATTCTAATTTTAAGTCATTATGGACTCTACAATATACTACTGCAGCGGTCCCCAAACGTTTTGGCATCAAAGACTGGTTTCATGGAAGACAATTTTTCCACAGACGGGGGCGTGGAGGGGAATCAACAGGCATTAAATTCTCCTGAGGAGCACACAACCTAGATCCCTCGCAATGTGCAGTTCGCAATAGAGTTCGTGCTCTTATGAGAATCTAATGCTGCCGCTGACCTGACAAGAGGCAGAGCTCCTCTCACTTCCTGCTATGAGGCCTGATTCCTAACAGCCCATGGACTGGTACTGGTCTGCAGCCCAGGGGTTGGGGACCCCGTCTACTGAATTAATGGCAGCATTTTTTAGCAAATGAAATGAAAGCATTGGTTATAAGATATCACTATATCAGAAATATCTAAATATGGAGACATGGGGATGTATATCATAGAAATCGAAGAAACAGTTCCAGCTACTTGGAAGGCTGAGGTGGAAGGATTGCCTAAGTTCAGCAGGTTGAGGCTGAGGTGGCCGTGAGCATGCCACAGCATTCCAGCCTGGGCGATAGAGACTCCAACTCAAAAAAAAAAAAAAAAAATAGAGAAAGAAAGAAATTGAAGAAACAAAATGGTTTTCCTTAGTATGGGGACAGATAAAAAGATACTATCTTGAATCTGTGCAATTCAAACGTTTCTCTGTTCCACACTGAAAAATAACAGAAAATTTAATAACAGAGAATTTAAGACACTGTAATTTAAGGGTAGTACTCTTTGGTAGATTTTCTACTGCAAACCATTTCTAGTGCCACAAATTACCAGGTTCCTAGAATGCATGGAGTTTTGAGAACCCCAAATTAGAAGTATTAGTGGACATCCAAACTTACCCTGGAAGTTCAAGTCATCTTACTACTATTCAAAGAGGATAAATTTTGAAATGCACCAAGAGTGAAATAAATTCAATAGTATTAGGTGTGCTGGAGCTGTTAGTAAAAAGACAGAGAGAGTAAAGATACAGGAAACATGTTTCCTGTTCTTTAATATCTCTGTCTTGCAAAGAGAGCATTTCCCTCTATATCGATGTCTTTCATAAACCTAGCTGGAGTTGATGAAGTCAGGCAGGCTCAGAGCAGACTTTCTGTGAAAGGTGCCACAGCACTTAGAGAGTCTGCTGAGAACCAGTGAGAGGCCCAAGGGAAAGGGAGTGCGGAATATGCTACTTAAATCTGACTATAATCTAGCAGTAAGAGGAGCCTGCAAAGACAGGGATAGCAAATATCTGCTACATATGCCACATTCTCCATCACAGCAGACATTGTTAATCAATTATCATGCTATTTCTTATTGAGACCATTCATAACCTCTGAATGCTTCTCAGCATGTTCCAGGCTTCCATCACCAATTGTTCAGAGTTAACAATCAACATAAACATTTTTGCCACCCTTATTTTAGGTTATTTGTACTCCACTCAGGTTACAAGGTCAGGAAGCTACTGTCCTAAAGACAAAGGGTGTGCTTTGGTCCGGTATGTCTTCTGTCCTGTAGCCCCCCAAGGTCCACAGGATTGGTGACAACCAGAATGGACAGCAAATTATGGATTCTTAGATGTGAGATACAGCTATATCCCTTCCCATCTGAGACAGCTATCATTGAGATCACTTGCTCAGATTCTCTAGCTAAACTCACTTTGGGTCCCATAGGACACTGCAGTAGTCCATTTCTGTGTCTAGAGCAATTCTGCATCTGCAGATTACATAATTTTGGAAATGAAATGGAGCTATGCCTTTATGCCTTAACACACACAGGCAAGGGGCTCAAAGGGCCTGTTATAGTTCTACTACAGCAAAGTGCTCTGTAACAAAGAAATAGGGCTCCAAGATAGTCACAGACTCCTACCTCTGCAACCCACAGACAATGGAATTTGTCAGGCACCAGTACTATTAAAAGGAACCTACTTAAGAATAGTTTGAGGGCCAAAGATTGCTGTTCTGTGGCAGCTGAGAAATACTGCCCTCCCAGAGCTTCCATTCAAAGCCAAAGCTCCAAGTTCTCTTCAGTGACTGGAACCAAGGCAGGAGTGTTCTTCCCAAGTGCCAAGTGAATGCTGAGGGATTTGCTTCTCTAGCCCCCACCTGAGAGGGGAAAGGAGAGTTCCAAAGGACACAATCCCCATGTTCTCCATGATTCCACATCAATTGTGTTGTCCAACTAAATACATTTTTCTCAGCTGTACAATGCTTACTTTTGTCATTGTTTGATTATAAATGAACACAAACACAAAGTCATTCTCTCCCTCTTCCAGTCTGGTTTCCTTAATTACAGGAAAAGCAAGATCTTTAGTAAAGGGGTATTACTCACTGAAGAAATGCGAGTTCAGGTTAATTAGTTTCCTTATACAAAACACTTAAAACTAGAAGTGTTCTGAATTTTTAATGTTTTTGGATTTTGGAATATTCGCTTTTTGCCTATCTATTCAGCTTCCCTAGCCCCAAAATCTGAAAATTGAAAATCTGAAGTGCTCCAATGAGCATTTCCTTTGAGAGTCATGTTGGCTCTGCACTCAAAAAGTTTTCCATTTTGGATTTTCAGATTTTGGGGTTTTGGATTAGGGATATTCAATCTGTATTAGAAAGCACAAGAGAGAGATGGAATCCTCAAGGCAGACACATTTTTACAATGCTGTAAAGAACAAAGCAAAGTATTCACAGACTAAAGAATCAACAACCCGGCTGGGCTCGGTGGCTCAGCCTGTAATCCCGTGCTTTGGGAGGCTGAGGTGAGTGAATTTCCTGAGCCCATGGGTTCAAGACCCGCCTGGGCAACTTGGCGAGACCTCATCTCCACAATAAATCAAAAAATTAGCCGGGTGTGGCAGTGCACGCCTGTAGTTCCAGCTACTTGGAAGGCTGAGGCGGAAGGATCACTGGAGCCCAGCAAGTCGAGGCTGCAGTGGCTGGGAGCGGCCACTGCACTCCAGTCTGGGCGACAGAGTGAGACTCCGACTCAAAAAAAAAAAGAATCAACAACCCTCAAATCCACAAATTAACTTGTCCTAGAAACTAGCTCAGAATTTCTACCTGGGGGATAGACAGCAAATTAAGCCTCTCGATTTCTGAATACCTAAAGGAATCAAGGGGAAGGAGAGATTCTCAAAACTTTTGTAAAGAAATGCTCAAGATAAAGATGTTCTGATTAAAGGCAGAAGAGGCCAGCTGTGTGAATCTCGGCCACAGTCCATCTGCTGGCTTGTGCAGACATGCTGATTCTGTACCTGTACTTTGGTCATCAACCAGAGAAGTGGCAAATGCCTCAGAGGAACTTCTTGTGTTTGGTGATGGCACACATCAGTCAAGAATTTGCACAAGATGAAAACACAATCTGCCTGGGTCTGGAACTGAGAGTACAGAGAGGTCTAAAGGAGAGGATAAATGAGCCATGTACACAGCAGTTTCCTTTGCAGTCAAATCAAATAAATGTTAAGTGAATTGCCCATTTTTTTAATATACTTCTAATATTTTGTACTTTTTTACAGCTTTATGGGTATTTTCATTTTCTAGACCTTGGGGATTTTTTAGCGAGCACTTTCTATTTCAGTAATTTTTACTTCAATGGGATTTTGAGACGTATAGGGGACAACTGAAGAATTTTAATAGCAATTTCTTTTACCAGAAACATTCAAACCAATATAAAGTGACTGATCAGAGCAAAGAGATATTAGTTCCCTTCCCTCCAACAATATCAACTCTTCAGATGGTTGGTAGCTAATTCACTGCAGGTATAAAGTATTATAACCATGTTGGTGGGCAATCAGAGGTAAAAATGCTCATATCAAATAACCCAGTAACTACATGTCTAGGTATCTATTCTAGAGAAATTCTTGAACACATGCACAAAGACGTTCATCACAATGCTTTTCAAACAGTAAAAAACGGAAAATAAACATTGTCCAATGGGTAAAAATAACTAAACTGTGGCATGTTGATAAAATGGAACACTATATAGCAGTTAAAATAGAGAAAAAGTATATATTATGTATGATTACATACACACAGAGTAAGGTTATAAATATATGGGCAAGTAAAAAACCACATACCACCTTAAGAGCAGTCTTTAGGCTTCAATTATATTTACATTGTTTTATTTCTTTAAAAAAATCCGTGGTGACTATGGCCAAGGCTATTAGCATTTGTTAACGTGGGTATTTACTATATTCTGTACTTTTTCATATATTTAAAATTTTGACAACAAAAATTAATCAACCAGAAAATAATAGTTTATCCCATGACTTCAGGGAAAAATTATTAGGTTAGTGAAATTTTGAGAATGTCAATGTATTAGAACCTACAATGTCTACTCTTGTAATTAGGTTTAAGACATCTAATAATATCATTCAGAAGCGGACCCTGAACATTTACCATAATACCATAAGAAAAGGACTGGCAGTAGCGAGATACTGATGGGGCAGGTGGAGAGGGGGCACAACAACAATAAGGGTACCTGATCTCAAACCAGGCAAAGTGGGGACCAAAGGGAAGCCCAAATCATACCTATAGGATTACTGCTTCTTAAAAAAAAAAAAACAAAAAAAAAGACATCTAATAATAACAGTATCTGCAAATGTGGTGAAACATTATTATCTTTTCAACACTGAAATTTTGTTGTTAGCTTAACTTCAGAAATAATAGAGCTAGAATGCACTACTAAATTATAATGCTGCAACTCTGAGGAAATTTTGTGGTCAAATAGGGCATTTGTAAATCTGGCTCACTTCAACCTAATAACTTACTTATTATGGCTTACTTAATGAAACTTCTTGGTGTTTCATCCTACAAAGGGGATTTCCCCCCACTGCAAACAATAGCAGTAATGATGTTTTCACCTAAAAATACGCTTATTTCAAACCCAAAGATATTCATCAATCACTTCACTTAGTTTTTCTAGGCAGCAGAATAGGAATTGAAGTTTTATTTAAGAAGTGGTTTGACCCACACACGCCCACTTTTCAGACTTGACTTCAGTTGGTGTTGACAACTGTTTTTCAGGCAGATCCAATCAAGAGAGCTTCTTTGTGGGCTAGATCTGGGCAGAAGTGCTGAAGCACTATAGCGGGCACATGGATGAGAATAACAAAGAAGTGGAGCACAAGTTGACTTTCTCTGGCCTCAGTCTTCCCAAACTGGTTCAGGGCACCACCCAGAAAGCTAAGGAACTGCACATTGCTCACCACCGCCCTAAAACTTTTGCCATAAATGAGTCCTCCTTTTACCAATTTCTGGTGCTGATAGTAGCAACCTTCCTGGTCTTGTCCCTAAATTTCTATTTGTCTCTGAATGCCCTATGGTTCAACACTTTTGAAATTCTCACTATTGTTCTGAGAAAACTAGATATAATCACTGGAGAATATGGAAATAAATCCCAGGTCAGCATATGGATGAATGAGCAGAAACTCAGTTCACACAACTGTTATAAACAGTCCCCATCATGACCAGTGACTTTGACAACAGTCAATGTTATTGTGCCCCAAGCTCTCTAATAACTAAATCATATTATCTCACTTAATTTTCACAACCACCCTATGAAGCTAATCTTATTTTACAGAGGAGGAGAGAGAAATTAGGTTAATATGCCCCAGGTCATGCAATTAGTAAATGGTATCCTGCCGTCTCAGGTTACCTTTTGGATGGCTTTTCACTATCAAAATACTGCTCATAATTATTATTTGGCTTCTATTTATCTTAGAAAAATAGTGTCACACATACATTATACTACAGTTTAGAACAATAATGAAGGACAAACATAATTAAGGAAACTTGCACGTAGATCCTTGGACTGAAAGGCTCTTGGAGATGACCTATCCCAAGGGATGACTCTACAGAACTGGAATGTAATACCCTAACAGAAGTTGTCCACAATATTTTAGATTTATTCAATTCTCCAAGCACCAAAGAGGAAAGACAAAATATCTTTTGGCTTAACCTATGGGAACATCTACTTACTGCTGTTTCATGAAGGAATACAGGGGCCAAGTGAAAAGCAACACTTATGAAAATGCACACTGGATACATACGGCAAAGGTGGCCATGGGGACAACTGGATTGACATGACTGGTAAGGCTTAGGAGGAAAATAAACACCCAAAACTGGTATCATTCAACAAAGGGATTATGGAAGAGGAGGCAAATAAATACTCAAGAATCAACTGCCCTTTATTAGAACATAACTCGGGTTAGATCGCTAGAGGCAGAGAATCTTTGACTAGACGTATTTTATGCTTCGAATCTAAAACTTGCTGTTCATTTTAACAGCACTAGCTTCTGTAATCAAAAGAAAATAAAGAAAATGGGTCACTAGCTTTGAGATTATACCAGTTAGGAGGGCAAGGGCAATGAGAAACATGGCTTCAGAGGGTTTCTGGGCAGAAAACTGAGGGAATCTCATCAGAGCCAAGATCACCATGTTTTCAGAGTCACTGCCTAAATAGACAATGACACCAAAAAACTCTGGGCAGTCTATAGATTCATCTTTGCTTTATGCCTTCAGGGAAGAGTTAAAAAATAAGAGACAGAGAGACACACACACAGAGAGAGAGAGAGAGAGAGAGAGACTCCTAGTTACCCTGCTTCTCTGACTGAAACCTGACTAATACAAAATACAAAATACTTCACATGCAGTTTTTAATGAGAGCAGTTTTATTTTTAACAATCAAAAAAATATTTAAGCCGGGCTCGGTGGCTCAGCCTATAATCCCGCGCCTTTGGGAGGCTGAGGTGAGTGGATTGCCTGAGCCAGCGGGTTCGAGACCCGCCTGGGCAGCGAGACCTTATCTCTACAATAAATCTAAAAATCAGCCGGGCATGGTAGTGCATGCCTGTAATTCCGGCTACTCGGAAGGCTGAGGCGGAAAGATCGCCGGAGCCCAGCAGGTCGAGGCTGCGGTGGCCGGGAGCGGACACTGCACTCCAGTCTGGGCGACTGAGTGAGACTCCGACTCAAAAAAAAAAAAAAAAAAAAAAAAAAATTTAAAAGGTAAGAGGGATAATAATGTACTGTATAAAATCTAGAATTTATTTGCATAAAGAAAAAATAAATCAACATAAATCATCTAGTCCTGCCTCACAACTGTTTGTATACCTGCCTCCATATATACACCTTGGCAGACTTCTGTTGTATTAATTATAAAGTATTATACATAGTCCCGCCCCTCCCTTACCAGTGGGGACACATTCCAAGACCGCAATGGATGCCTGAAACTGTGGCTTGGATAGTACTGAACTCTATATTTACCATATTTTTCCTATACATTCATACCTAGTTTAATTTATAAATTAGGCACTGTAAGAGATTAACAATAACTAATAATAAAATAGAACAATTACAACAATAAACATAATAAAAGTTATGTGAATGTTGCCTCTCTCTGTTAAAATACCTTACTATACTTTACTCGCCTATTTCCAGACCTCAGTTGACCTCAGATAAATGAAACCACTGTGGAAAGCAAAACCATAGATATGAGGGGACTTGCATATTTTTTTAAAACCTTGCCATTACATGCTGAGCAGTTTCCCTTATCATTAAAATTTCTTTGAAAACATGACTTTTTACTGGCTGCAAGATACTCTGTTGTGAATGTGTACATAATACGACTATCCTCCTTTAAGCTGTTTATAATCATTGGCTTCTAGAGACAGCATTACAAAGAACATCCTTGCACATAATTCTTCATCTGCATCTCTGAACACTTTCTAGAGGAGAGTCTGAGGCTTTGGATACATATTGCCAAATGGTTTTGGCCACATTCTGTGGGTCAATCTGTATCTCATACTTAGGTCAATGCACACTTATCAACTGGTATGGCATGGGCATCAGTGAATTACAGCCAATGATGCAGCAGTACAGGAACATGGGCCTGAAGTCCCAGCTGTGCCATGTCAGGAGTTAGCCCTTTGGTCTCTAAATTATAGGGGAAGGGTCAGATTGGCAGGGCGATTTTTACTGGGAAGGCTAGGGGAAGCTCTTTTTCACCCACTGGGAGTTGGTAATATTTTGACAGATAATACAGCTTCACTGGGGCATGCCCACTGAATACCAGCCTGTGTTGGAGTTTCTACCTGACCTTCTCTTTTCCAGGCTGAAAAAACCTCAGTTATTTTAGTCTTCCTTCATAGTGTCTTCATTGTTCAAAAGTTTAAGCCTCTTACAGATTTCCTAACATGGCCTGCAAGTTGTGTTTAGTAAAGATCAGATTAGGTCAACGGTCTAAATTTGACCTTTTAAGCAATGGCAAAAGGGACAAAGAACAAAATACAAATCAAAGGGGAAAGTATACAGTACATGTGAACACAGCTCAAATGATGAAAAGGGAACCAGTTTCTAGATAGTGGGATGAAAGCATGACATCAACTCTCACTGGCGTAACCAATGATTGGACAAGGGGTAGGGAACAGTCATCTCAATCACACACACACTTAGAGGTTGGCTGCTCCTTACTCTGTCTCAGACCCTGTATGCTTGCCCTGTTATGGAGCTTATGGCAAGACTTGGCAATCATTTGATTTTATCTGCTTCTCCTACACAAACTATCAGCTCTAAAAAAAATCTGGCTTATTTGTTTAATCATCTCAGACTCCAGGCAACAGTTTGCCCCAGAGAATACACTCAATACACATCTAGTAAATCACACACCAACTTGCCCGTCACCAACTGCATTGCTTCGTTGAATGAAACATCAGATACTCGAAGCTTGTTATTTCTTACAGTTTCAATGTGGGATTATGTACAAATCCTCATGTCTCAATGCCAGGGAATACGTAGTAAGATAGGGAGTTTCAGAGATTGCAGAGTCTAGAGACGTTGGTTGTCCTGCAGTGACTGTGCTTCCCTTATACAGTCTTTAGGGAGTGTGGGGGGAAAAGACAAATTCCACTTCTAGTCATTATTGCTTCTGCCACTTTCCTACGCCCTTATCACGTAAGTGCACAGATGGCAATGTGAACCCATCATTGGAACTGAAAACCCCAATAACTTGTAATAAAGTCTACTAATATAGTCACTGAAGTCTAGTTGTCTCCCTTTTTACTGGTTCCCTCTCTCAAAGCTTAGCATCTAGCAGAGTGGGCACCTGAAAATCCAATACTCCCTCTACTGTATATATGATCAACTGTAGTGAAAGAAAGAATACAACACCCTTCTCTCTTCCTTCTCACATCTTCAGGCCCAATGCCCAGACACTGCCTCTTTTCCCAGTGCCTCCCCATTAGGATACTGAAAACAACTAGAGGACTAATGTTTCATCTCACCTCCTCATCTTCCAGCTAGTTTGTTTGACAGTTGTGTAGAAACTGATAGTTTATTTTGTCTTTGATTCCACTACTTTAGCATGCATTTCTTTATATCTATATTTTAATAAACCATTCCTTCTTTGCACTCCAAACACAGATGGGCTCAATGCTCCAAGAACTGAAAGAACTGCATCCTGGTGACCACACACAATACAACTTGAATCTTTTCGTGTGTGTGGTGAAAGGAGAATACTTTTTTGTGGAAGGATTGGGGAATTGATCTAATTAGGATATACAAACCAAATAAAGGGATAAAGGAAAAGTACTAGCTGAATTTTTAGCCGCTTTTCCTAGGTGTCTTCAAAATGTTCCTAGCACCAGATCAGCAGTTTGCAGAAATCACAAGAGCTGAGATGAAGCCAGGATAGCAAGATTCATGTACAATTTAACTAGACTCAAACTCACAGCAGCAGAGTAGAAATTCACCTTTCCCACAGCAGACCTCAAAACTTATAGAAATGTAATATGAAGAATCTGATACCACTTACTGAAGCCTTGGCTTTAGAGATTAGAAACAAAGCAGACAAAATTAGGCAGAGTTGTCAAATCCTGATCTTTGCCTTGACTATTTGATGTCACTACAGCTTATGGTGTCTGTAGCTCCATTCACTTACTTTACAAACTCTGAAGCCCAATAAGTATTTTCTGGATACTTACAAGGATGGGTTAGGTGACACAACTAGTATATTTGCTCCTAGGTAGAACAGCAATTAAAGAAGATTTCTTCCTGTGTTGATAAGATTGCTGTCAGCATAATACATGTATACACCCACTTGATTTTTCTCCTCTCTGAAGACCTACTCCTTACTTTTCCCAGGATTTAAAAATCATGTTAACAATAAGCAAATACAGCATGGCCAGATGCCTTTTGCGGTCAGATGGTTCATTGTTTAAAAAACTTCAACTTAAAATCCAAAAGATTGTTAACAGATGCAGTTTCTGGCTGGAGACTGGGAAAAACCTCATTTAAACAAAAGAGTATGTTGTGATTGGAACTAAAAAGGGAATTACCTTTAAAGATAAGCACCACAGACATTTCCTATTTGAAAATTCCCCCAGCCCTACCAATAGAGCCTTTTTTGTACCCTTAATTAAAGTTAAAAAAAATTTGACAGTGGATTGCTATCTATGACAACCCATGGCTGACCAACCAGTCTGGTAACTCTCACACTTGTTTGGTTTTTCAACAAGGCCTCAATATCCATCTCTCCCACAGATTACTCAATTAGGCAAAATGCCTATTAATTTCTTTCTAATCATTTTAGCCCCCAAAATACTTTTGCTGCTTTCATTTTGGCTCTGGAAATGGGTTTCCAACCAGAGACTCAGATAGAGACATTTCATAAATGAACACAGAATGTGATAAGCAGATAGTGACTGCTGGGACTCAAGTCACTGCTGGACAGGAAAGAGCCAGTTGACTGAGCCCAGCTTGGCCCATGTTCGGGTCCCAGGCTTGTTTGCATCCACAACTCCTGTTCATTTTTACACGGAGGGCTTGCTTTTCACCAACTCATGCTGTCTGTTTCTGTTGGCTTCAGCAGGCCCTTATTCTATAGCTTCACTATGTGTGAGAATGTCTGTAGTGCCCTGGGTTCTAATCTTGAAAGATGGAAAATGTGAAGGGGCCGTGGGAGTGTAGCTTTCCCCCAGCCTGAGAAATGGATGTGGTTTGGCCCGCTGGTGATAAGCCTGATTTGAAAAGGTTACTTGAGAGATGTTCCAAGGAAAATAATTTGTTCATAATAGTAAGGATGGCCACCATGAGAATGGGTAGCCTGTCTTTCAGGAAATCACATTCTCTGAAAAGAGGTAAACATCATATCCTTTTCCTTGTTAGGTTTTTGTGCTCTCCTATTCACTGTATATTTCCTGCAGTGCCCCAAAAGCTCAGTTTCAGACCAAAAGCACAGTAATGGTCTCTAACAGTGCTAGAAGCTCTAATCAAGAAAATCCTTGGTCAAGCAATGCTAACATCCATTTTTAAGTGAGGCAGATCTAGAAGCCCATGGGATTCCCTAGGCAGTTAAGATGGCTTTTCCCACCCAGTCATGCCATTGCTAAGTCACATAAGGAGTCCAAGCTGTTGGAATGAAGCTAGCAGAAGTGCATTCCCAAAGATCTGTGCAATCTGGCCAGGAACTAGCAAAAAGGAACCATCTGTCAGAAAACAGGATTTTGAGGCCAGTGGCCACATCCATATCTATCCTCCTACAAAAAGCCCACCCCCCCATGCACACTCAAGTCGAGGTTTGCAAGGGGATCCGATAGGCCTGGAAATTGAAAAACGAGCAGCAGCTGCAAGCCTGAGGTCATTACTATCCTCCAGGGTTTGCTTTTTCTAATCTAAGGGGCAGTAGTTTCCATGATTAACTTTCAATTGCTATCCAGGGTGTAATAAAATCTGGGAAAGAAGAAAACTTTCTCCTCAGTAAGCTGCTCCCATTTTCTTGCCCTTTTCTTTCTACCAGTGTGTATCCTCAATCCTTATTTTGTATTGTTTCCTACTTTTGAGAAAAAGCCTACACCGGAATGAGCCAAAATAGACAATGTTTTCTGTGCATATAGGTAGTGGAGAATTTCTGTGTCTTGGGTTTAGTGGCAGGTTTTTAAGATGGCAGTGCAAAAGCTCCCTTATTTCCAAAGACTATATAATGTCATCACTTTCAGAGATGAACACATTTTACTTCCATTTTAAAATTCTTGCCCAGTGTATTATACACATTTCTTCAGCTGTGACAATCAGTTTAACAAAAGAGAGGTTTTCTAGTCAGTAAGATGTATTCCAAGAGACAGGGAAAAAGAAGAAAGAAAGATGTAAGTATTTCACAAAGATATCTTACTGGTTACTACTGGATTAGGAAGCCTTAAGGCTTCAGTTTGGGCTGACTTGATAGAGGGTTAGAGATCTCACTGAGGGGTTACAGCTGAACACATCTTCAGCAAAGACCACCAGAAGCAAATCTGACACATAGTTTTATAAATCACAACTGCTCAGGTGGAAAATTAATGTGCTTTAAGTTTTTTGACAGTGCTCAGTATAACACTAATGACAACTCAGTGGTTCAGTCATCACATATTCACTTCAAAGTATCAGATGATGGCATTATAAAGCTGATGAGACATGGTGCCTCACTAGGCATAAAGTGGGGTGAGGGAGCTAAACGTGCGGGCTCACTACTAGAGAAAGTATCTTTCCTGAGAAAGGAAGATGGCTCCTGGGAGAGAGACAAAAGGCAATTACACAAAGCACAAAGAGGGGCCACAGGTGCTGAAAGCTGCCATGTGGGCAAACAGAGGTCCCAGGCTGCATACTGGTCACCCATAAAAGGTTTTCCTGACTGATACTGGTGTCTTAAAAAGACATTGAATTGTTGTAGTTTGTTCCGGTTTCCCTGGATCGAGAGTAAGTAATCCAAGTGTCTGTTGCCTGTTGGAGAGAGGTAGCATTTCTTAGGTGCTAGCCCTGCCCTTCCTACCTACCCCATCTTGGTTTATGTCTCTGCCTGAATAGAAGTTAAAGTGGCAAAGGGTGGCCTTGAACAGAATTAGTCCCCAGAATAGGCGTGAGACAGTCTACGAATCCGCCACAAGGATTAAAAGCAGAGTGAATTTTATTTCAGGAGACACAGTCACCCCGGAGTGATGCCTGGTGTCACAAATGCTGAGAAGTAAGAGCTTTGGTGTCTTCCTGCCTCCTGAAGTAACAAAATGACCAGTTTCAAGTGGGAAGTGATTGCCCAGATTAAAGACTTTGTTCCTTGCAGTGGGTGTGGCCACTAACACGAGATACAAGGGCAGTCCTAGGTGTATGACTCCTGGAATGCGTCCATGAAAGTGGGGGTGGGGGAATTTGTGCTTTCTTTTTCTTTCCTCCTTTGGATTGGGAAGTGGCTGAGAACTCCCTGGGAGCACGAGGACAAGGTCACACCTGAGAGATGGCAAAATGCAAAAGTTGTCAGAAGGTGGCCTCAGAGGGCTGTGAACCCACAACACCTGTCCTAATCCACCTGCATATAGATTATCATATGAAGGAGGGTGGAGGTTCCTGTCTTGCACAGGTCAATGTTATTTTGGGTCTCAGTTACACACAATTATGAAGGACGGTTACAGGCACAGAGGGGCCAGTGAAATATGGATAAAAACATCCAAGGAGTTGGCACTGGCTACATGTAACACCATGGCCACAACACATGTTCAATCGGGTTTTCACATTATGAAAAACTGTCTCATTTTGGTGGCAAAATAGGAAAGCAAACGGAATAAAAAAATGATAATTTTCCAGTTAACCATAATCACAATGAATATCTTACCTTTTTCTTGCTACAGTATATTTGCCATTTTTTCTCTGCTGGAAGTGCAAACATGGCTTCCCTGTGCTTGTCTGTAAGGTCAAGTTCGTCCTGGGGAAAAAAAAAGTAATGAGTGTTTCATAAGTTAAATGTTAGTTCTATTGGGAATATTATCAGTATCATCAAGGGCAGGGGGAAATCCCAACACATTTTTAAATAAAACTGAAAAAGTTCAAGAAGTTAAGTAAGGTTCATGTTACCGTTATTAAGAAAGCATGTCCCTGGTGGGGGCTAGGCATGAAAGTATAGCAAGAGGGATGGGGCATGACCCTATAATAAGTGAAGGTCAGGGGAAAGTATACCAGCACAGACAGAATTATCCTGCACTACTGTCTACTGTTGTATAGGGTCTATTGAACAATGAAAGCCATCAAACCTTAGGAGTTAGGAGGAATCATCATATAAGATGAGGGTTTGCTGGGGATGGCTTCACAAATACTGACTACCAGGTTGGGCCCCTAAGGACATGGGGAAGGGAGCAACTGACACAAAGGCCAGGTGTAGTGACAGATGTGATATGTTTGCAGGACAATGGTCAGCATAACCAAAGCACTGGGTATATTCAAAGAATCATCAGATAAAAGGTTGGAGAGATAAGAGTAACCAGTGTGGAAGCCTTAAATGCCAGGCTAGGGAGTTTATTCTCTTGAATAAGGTGAACCCATGAAGTTTTGAGCAAGGGAGCAACTCCCTCATAGCATAAACACCAACTAAAATATGCTACCTGCTTTAAGTGCAGGTCTTTTCTCATTTACTACAGTTTTACAACAACCCCAAGAGGTCCACTCACTATTATGTCCACGCTGTAATACAGCTCGGGGAAATTTAGGCTGGAGATCGAATATATCACTTGCTCAAGACTGCACACCAGACAAATAACGGGGCTAGGTATTGAGCCCAGAGTTGTCTGGTTCCACATTATGAACTCTTAGATCAGTGTTTGGAAACATTAATTTTATAGTTGTGTACAGCTTAAGATTAAACCCTAAAGGAAGGAAATTTCTAAACATCCATAACTGATAAAAATAATGGAATTAATATAAAGTGCTTAGAGAAAAGTTCTTGGTGTTTATCTCATCAACAAGGGTACCTGCATAATGAACATTTGTATACCTAACCCTGAATTGTACCCCATGTAATTAAAATAATTTTTTTAAAAAGAGTTCTTGGTGTTTAAATAAGAACTCAATCCACAGTCAGTGTTACTATTAGTTTCGAACATCTGGTATTTTTTAATTCCCATGGAGAAAGTTATTTAGTTGAGGGTGGTAGATTGGTGGGTATAAGACTCAAAAACAAACAAAAAACTATATGGCTGGGGGTGGTGGCTCACGCCTGTAGGCCCAGCACTTTGGCAGGCCACAGCGGGAGGACTGCTTGTGTCTGGGAGTTTGAGACAAGCCTGGGCAACAAAGGGAGACCTCATCTCTACCAAAAAAAAAAAATTCAAAAAATTAGCCAGGCATGGTGGTATGTGCTATGCCTGTACTTCCAGCTACTCAGGAGGCTGAGCTGGGAGGATCACCTGAGCCCAGGAGGTCAATGCTGTGGTGAGCTATAATTGTGCCACTGCACTCTAGCCTGAGACCGAGACCAAAAAAAAAAAAAAAAGGCCAGGTGTAGTGGCTCAAGTCTATAATCCCAGCACTTTGGGAGGCCAAGGTCAAGGCTCAAGCCTATAATCCCAGCACTTTGGGAGGCCAAAGTCAGAGGTTCGAGACCAGCCTGAGCAACATGGCGAGACCTCGTCTCTACAATAAATCAAAAAATTAGCCGAGTGTGGTGGCACATGCCTGTTCCAGCTACTTGGGAGGCTGAGGCGGAAGGATCACCTGAACCCAGGTGCCACTGCACTCTAGCCTGGGCAACAGAGTGAGACTCTGACTCAAAAAAAAAAGAAACCCTATAAATTAAAATACCATAATGTTTAAATCCCTGAAGTATATAATCCCCCCCACCTTAGAATGGCTTCTATGTATATCTGCTGTTCTGCAATACTCATAAACATTCAGGCTTATAATATTGCCTTTGCACTGATCATATACTGCCACCTCCATTCAGTCATCAAGTCCTATTACTTCTTCCCGAGAAACCTCATTTTTCCCTTTGTTTCATTCCCACTGAAACCACTCACACTTATTTATGTCCTAATAACCTCTCCTTTGCTGCTGACGACAGCTCCTACTGTTCTTCCTTGCCTTTCCAAGCATTCCTTTGCAGCAAGGCCAGAATTGTCTTAGAACAGTGGTTCTCAAACTTGAGTGAGCATCAGAATCACCTGGAAGCCTCCTTAAATCTCTGATCACCCAGCATTTAGAATTGGACAGGTGGGAGGAGGTATAATAATTTGCATTTCTAATAAGTTCCCAGGTGTTGCTGATGCTGCTGGTCTGGGGCCCACACTTTAAAACCACTGCCTTAAAGATAGAGCACTTGTGCTGTTTTGAGCTCCCAGGTCAAAAACTTTCATTAGTTCCACATTACCCGTAAGATTAATTATCCACTCCTTAGCCTGCCTTTTGAAGTCTTCCATTTATAGCCCCAACTTACTTTGCCAGGATCACTTTTCTAGGTATCCCCACACACCCTGTCTTAACACATACACCTCCAGGGCCTAATCACAACCTAATTTAACATGCTAGTTTTTCTGGGGAAGTTCTTAATCTCCTCAAACCTGTTCTTCCTTGTCGCCAGGATGAGAACATTATGTCTCTTGCAAGGTTGTTGTGAGGACTGGTAACACCAACTAAGCATGCAGTGTTGCCTGGCACAAGGGTAGCAACTGGACTATTGCTATTTCATCCTTTAAACACACATCCGTTGCTATTTTATTTTAAGAGCAAGGTAAACAGTTAACACACACATACATACACACAGTTATACCCTAACCACAACAAACTACCTATTAAGAATTTCAACACAGTGAACAACCAGGGAAGGAATGAGGGATTTTTACAGAAAATTCCAGAATAAGAGAACAAGTTAAAAATGTCAGATTTTTGGCATACAGTTACTATACATGTGAAGTAGTTATTTTTCTTCCTTTTTAAATTTCCTGTTATTCACACCTGCTCTCGCCTACTGATGAATGGGGAAAATAATGGTGACATAAATCACTTCTCAACAATCAGGTCAGTTATTCAAACAGCTCAATAATATGTTGCTTAGTTTTGAGAAAATGTTTTTGATTTGTGAGAGAATGAACAGCAGTATTAAGGACACATCCTAGGCGGGGCTCAGGGGCTCAGCCTGTAATCCCAGCACTTTGGGAGGCCGAGGCAAGTGGATTGCCTGAGCCCACGGGTTTCAGACCCCTGGGTAACTTGGTGAGACCTCGTCTCTACAATAAAAAATTAGCCAGGCATGGTAGCGAGTGCCTGTAGTTCTGGCTACTTGGAAGGTTGAGGTAGAAGGATCGCCTGAGCCCAGCAGGTCAATGCTGGGGAGGCCATGAGTGTGTGACTGTACTCCAGCCTGGGCGGCAGAGTGAGGGTCCAACTCAAAAAAGAAAAAAAAGAATGCATCCTAAATAATAGAGTGGATAATCTTAATGGTGAAATAGAGATCAAAAAAGAAAAAAAATGCATCCTTTACTACATGACAGCACAGTTTTTGCTAACTGAGCAGAGGTATGAAGTAACGTGTGAATCCTAAAACCTAGAAATTCATAGCAAAGAGTTTTAATATGATTGTATTTTGCTGTTAGAGGGAGATAACTTCTGCTTCTGCTGAGGTGCAAAAATGACCGATTTTGAATTGAGAAAATACAGATGAACTAGGATTTAGAGGCAGGTGATTACATGTAAGAAAAGAATTTTCAATGAGTAAAGACATTTTTAAAAATTGCTATAAAGTCTCTGGATATAATTTTGGATTATAGTAAGAAGAGGGGAAGAAATAAATGGATATTGATAATAGTAACACTTAACAACCATTGAGCACTTTCTGTATACTTAATAGTAGTATTTTATATGGATTAATGTATTGTATTCTCACAATTCAATAAAGTGGGTAATATCGCATTTTCCAGGAAACTGAGTCACAGAGAGGTTAAGTAGCTTGCTTAAAGCAACAAAGTTAGTGAGCAGTGGAGGAGGAACTTGAGTCCAGACTGTATAGTTACACAGTGTTCTCGATCCCTTTACTGTTCATTCTGTCAGTTGATCATCAGATAGGTAGGTAGATTCACGGCACTGATGCAAACATGAAAATGTGTCCATCAACTGACTGACTGTTAGCAGAAAGTGAGGTGATTTTGTTGTCAGACATCCCTGAATTCCCGAACTTGCCCTTGTGGACTGTGCAACCTTGGACAAGTTACTTCACCTCTGAACAGCAATTTCTCCATCTGAAGACAGAAGAATAATAGATTCCTGATAGTTATCAAGAATTTATTCATGACCCCCCCAAAAAAATTTTGTTGAATATCTACTAAATGCCAGGCACTGAGGTACAGGGGCCACAAAGGTGTCACAGAGCCTTGTGTGGGCAGAAGGGAAATCAACTAGTCACACTAACCCAAGAACAATCACACACTAAGCTGAATTTTAAGAGCCTACTTGTCATGAGGAAAGGTAGGACAGTGAAGGTTTTCCCAGGGAAGTGAAGAGAGCTTAGAGATAAATAGGAATTAAATTGGTACAAAGCACTGCAAACAGTGAACAGCAGCCTCAAAAGCCACTGTGAACTTAGGGCTTTATCCTAAGGGCAATCTGAGGTCACTGGTGGATTCAGAGCAGAGTGACATAGATTAAATTAGATAATAATTGGGAGTGCCTAGGCACAACGCCCAGAGTGTAATAAGACCCCCATCCTTCCATTCCAAAAGTATCTTTGCTCTGACTCATTCTATTTTAATGATATGGCTGAATCAAACATGCAAGACTTATGAGATCAATCAACACTTACTCGCTGTCCTACCCATTCCAGGACCAGGACCAGATATTATAAAGAACAGAGAGATGAATAACAGACCCTGATTTCAAGGAATTTATAATCTAGTAAGGAAGACAAGATAATACAAGGATTTAGCCAATCCTTTTCTTTCCAGGATAAAGTCCAAATTCCTTAGCAGGTAAAAGACCTTCATGACACGGCTTTTGCTGGCCTGCCTCTCCCACCTCCTCCCACAGCAGCACCTTACAGCACTTCTGACCACAAGTTGCCAACTGCTGAAACTCTGCACAAGCTGTTCCCCTTTTCCAGGAAGCCCTTTCAACCAAGTCTGTGGAGAAATCCTATTCAGCCAAACTTTTCCAAGGCATTATCTATACCCTTCCAGGCAGCTGATCCTGACTTCCCTGGCCCAGGCAGCCCCCTCTGTGCATCACGGCATTTATCACATTGCTACAGTTATGTTATTGGCATGTCTGACTCTCATTGTGGACTCATTCCCAGAGGACAAGAATTCAATTTGTTCTACTCATCTTTACATGTTGCGGGTTCCTAAAACAATCTGACATACCAGGTGGGTCAAAAACAAATAAAGTGGGAAGAAAGTAGGGAAGCTGGGAGGGAGGGAGGGAAGGAATATGTAAGATATAAGATGAGCGATGCATTTTAAAGATGAAAACCTATTCTTTTTTTAGGTAAAAATGTACATGCAGTGAAATGTACAGATCTTAAATATACAACTGTTGAGCTTAGCAAAGGTATACACTAGAGTGGTTGTAGCACTATACACTTTAGAAACCGATGGGTAACATTTTACAGCCCCAATAGGCGGCAGTTCCAGTTACTCCACATTCTCATCAATTGTAGCTATCCTAGTTTATGTGAACTGTTGTCCTAATGTAGTTTTAATTCCCACTTTCCTGGTGATAACTGATTCTGAATATAATTTTTCACGTGCTTTTTGGCCATTCATACATGTTCTTTTTTGTAAAGTATCTCTTTAAATCTCTCATCCATTTTTATTGAGTTGCTTGTCTTATTTTTATTGATTTAAAGTAGTTGTTTAAAGTAGTTCTGGAAACATGCCCTTTGTCAAAGGTGTGTACTGAGAATATTTCTCCTAGCCTGTGGCTTGCCTTCTCATTTTGTTAACAATGAATTTTGATCACCAAGGGTTTCTTTTTTTTTAATTTTAATGCAGTCTAACTTCTTAATATATTATTTATAATTGGTGACTAAGTTTCCTCTGAGAAATCTTCGTAATTTGCAGACCAAAAAAAAAAAATTTCTATGGTTTCCTCTGGAAGTTGTAGTTTTAGTTTTTTAAGTTCCTGTGTTTGAATCTATAGTCTACAGACCCTATTCCTGCATAACATACAGTTGTTTCTTTAGTTACAAAACAGCCAGATTGCTTTTGCCCTGTCTCCTTCAGCTACTTACTCCCATTTAGATACATTTACTGGGCAGGAAGAAAATAAAAATACAGTTCATGGGAGAAGGAAAAAAGGATAAACTACAAACTAACTTAAATATCATTCTGACAGATAAGTTGATTTAAGTTCTAAAGTTACTTCAAAGTAATATTACAGGGGATTTTTCATTTTGATAATGAACTCAAATACAGAAAGGAGGGATTCATGGAAAAGAAAGTAATTAGGATCATTATATCTCAACAGTGTCTTTTTATATGAATTTCTTAGAAAAAGTAAATCTATAGAGGCAGAAAGCAGATCAATGTTTGCATGGAGCTAAGGCAGGGGCAGAGATGACTACAAGCACACAAAAGGAAATGGGTTGCTGGAAACGTTCTATAACTACAGTGGTGCTAGTTGAACAATTGTATAAATTAAAATTCAAACTGTACATTTGCAAGAGGTAAGTTCTACAACATGTAAATGATCCCTCAATAAAACTGCTAAAAAAAAAAAGAAAAAAATCAAGCATGCCTGTTGGAACCCAGGAAAACAAACAAAAATTTTATGTAGACATAATAGAGGATATATAGCTGGTGTACATAGTAAGAAAATTCAGGTTGAATATTAGATAAACCAAGGAGTTGGTTTAGATGAGAAATTGGAAAGGAGTGCATGAAGAAGAAAGAAAGGAAACAATGTACCCCTTTAGAGTAAGAAGCTCAACCTGGGAGATATTACAATTTCAGACACAGCTTTTGTTTGAAATCAAAGATCACTTCCGTGAAATAATCCTTATCCTTTCTTTCAAAATTACACAACTTCTATTAGTACTATTCCATTAAGGCCAAAAGGCTAAGTTCCCCTCAGCGTCTCTTAGTAGTTAAATTAAGTGATACGTTAATATGACAAAAAATTCTTAAGATCCTTTTCATTTTTTTGTTTTGTTTGTTTTTTCCTTAGTGGTGGCACTCCAGAAGAGTACAGTAGCGCCCCCTTATCCAGTTTTGCTTTCACTGTTTCAGGTACCCTTGGTCAACTGTGATCCAAAAATTATAAATTAAAAATTCCAGAAATAAACTACTCATAAATCTTAAATTGCATACCGTTGAGTATCTTGATGAAATCCTGCTCCAACTTGCCCAGGACGTGAATCATTCCTTTGTCTGGCATATCCACATGTATACACCACCCACTCATTAGTCATGGACATCTTCTGCCCCTGACATCTGACCATCTATGTCCTCATAGCTCAATGATCCAGGGTCACCCAAAGCAGACAGTGCTCCTTCTTATGTTTCATCACAATGTCAACAGGAGCATAATGCTATGTTGGGATGCCTGTGTCATTCCCCTCCATCTCATCAGGTAGGCATTATACCATCTCACATCGTCATGATAAGGGTGAGTACAGTACAATAAAAGACTTAGAGAGAGAAACAGACCACATTCATATAACTTCTATATATTATAATGTTATAATTTTTCTATTTTATTGTGAGTTATCATTGTTAAACCATTACTGTGCCTAGTTTATAAATTATACTTTATCATAGCGATGTCTGTATAGTAAAAAAACAGTATCCATAGGGTTCAGTACTATGTGCGATTTCAAACATCCTCTGGAGGTCTTGGATCATATCCCCTCTGATAAGGGGCACTACTCTAGTGGCTCTTCTGTGAGTTCACAGGTAAGCTTTCCACTAAGATTAGCACACAAATGTAATTAGTTGAATCCCAGGAAACACCCTGGTTGAGTCCAGATCTCAATACATCTTAGACTTGGGTGGTCTAGCTCCTTTCACTGGTGATAATTTTTTATTATTATTATTCTTTCCTGGGTAGAGTTTTAAAAGTCAGTTAGGCTGGGCTCAGTAGCTCAACCTCTAATGCCAGCACTTTGGAAGGCAGAGGCGAGTGGATTCCCTGAGCCCGCGGGTTCGAGACCAGCAAATAAATAAATAAATAATTAGCCGGGCATGGTAGCGCACACCTGTAGTTCCAGTTACTTGGAAGGTTGAGGTGGAAAGATCCCCGGAGCCCAGGAGGTTGATGCTGGGGTGGCTGTGAGTGTGCCACTGCACTCCAGCCTGGGCAACAGAGTGAGACTCCAAGTCAAACAAGCAAACAAAAAAAGTCAATGAAAGGAAAATGATTTAGCAAGTGATAAAAGAAGAAACTTTTGTACCCAGCACCATCCCTCTCCATAGAAAGTTCAAGTTTCTCAAAAACTAAAACCAACAGACAAAACTGTACATGCTTTTTTTCTTGGAGAAAATATGTATACTTTTAATGTGTCTATAACATTTTATATATTTATTATATCCTGGAGAAAACATTAATTTTTTTTATTAAGAAGAGAGGACCTCTAAGGGAAGTCAGCTGTGAGAACCAACAAAGTGTATTACTAAGCCCCACTTCTAAAAAAATTCTGTACAAAAAAAAAAAATCTTACCAATTCTACATTGTAGAGTAAGCAAGCAGCCCTAAAGAGAAATCTACATAAATCAGAAAACAATTGGCACAGTACAAATCAATCTAAGGAAATGGATTGATTAGCTAGATAAAGGAAGGGAAGGAATTCTGAAATAATATACAATAAGAGTCTTGAATGAGTTGAAAGACTAACAGTTGGAACAAAAAGTTCTTTTCAGAAATTTTAGCTAAACTGAAATACGGGATTATTTCTAAAACTTCAAAATAATATTTAAATCATTTGTTCTTTGAAAATTTACCAAATCAATAGATTTCAATGAGCCAACAAGTTAGTTTTTAGCCAAAAAGAGAAATCCTTAAAGAATTCAGGATTTCTATTTCTAATGAATTAAGCTAACTCTTTACATACATACAAATATATATTTAGATAAGGTAGGAGGACATACAAATAATGTAGGGGTTAGGGAGGATAGAGAATATGAAAAATGAGGAGAGGGAGAAACTAAGGTTTTTAAGGCTACCCTGCCAATCAACTCACTATTTTTGTGTGTGCTTATGTTTGGGCATTTTCTTCGGTTTTGCTTTTCAATGATCCTTGACAAGGTAACCGTCCATCTGACTCAACGTATAGAACTCACAAAATTTGTGATTATAATATCACTCAGACAAGTCTAACTTTTCTCCTTCAAGTTAGATACCTCAGGTATTTGCCTACAGCAAACAGGCCCAATTAACCTATCTGAACCCCACCCAGAAAGGATTTCCCACAAGCCAGGCAGGCTGCAAGCCTCCAGTTCACCTCAGGGATACACCCGACATTAGCAGTGTCTTCTCTGGATTTAACCCTCTCCTCCCATTGGCACAGAACTCAACACTACAAAAAATAAGTCGAAATCCTGGAGAGGCAGGTGAGCAGACTTCAAGTTACATGACATGATGGTAAGTACAATATCAAGGGGAAGGGGCCAGACAAGGCAGATGGAACTTTGAAGGGTGACACTTTGGCAGCAAAAACAATTCCACTTTTACAAATGTATGGAGAAAATGTACTACCTGGCTGTGACAAGCATTCAATTTATGAACATTTAGCCCCACCACAGCAAATGATCATGATATCCAGGAGTCATGAATTGCCAACACACCCTCTTAAAATGTAACCACAATGACCCTGAGAACAGTATTTTAATAACTTGGTGGTGGCTGGAAATCTGAAAGTTTGATAGGATTTTTGTCAATTTAAATAGAGGTACATTCAGTGAATTATTATCTGCTCTTAACCAGTCAGGAAGAACAGAAGTGGAAAACAACAAAGAGTTTTAAAACCTAAAAGGGATGTGTACACACAGAGAACAAACCTTGAAGGTTTTCAGCCTGCGAGATTTCTGCCAACATTCTTAGTCATTACAAGAAATACCACAGTGTGACTCACCACCACCTACACAATAATATTCTGTGTCTGATAGACATGTTTTCATTCGATATATAAAAATAAGACATGAGAACCCTCACAAAGGCTGACTAAAGAAATAATTTGTTTCTTACTACCAATGGTTCAATGTTTCATACTACTTCCTTTTTTGTTTTCTTACTAACAAGCAATGCAAACTATACGCTGCTTGCTGGACAAAATCTGCAGCTAAATATACAGGTTTTTTGTTTAGTTTTATTATTATTCAACTAGAAACTCATTAGTGTGATTTTAACTTTTAATTAGTCTGCGTCACCAACAGTTTTCCAGTAGCCTAAAATAAACCCTGTTCTACACATATGTTAGAATCATCTCCCAATATCCACCCAAATTTCCAGTATTTACATAAATATACATCTATAACCTAGTACAACTTCAGTTGACAAAGCTTAATAGAATTTCTAAGCAGTATTTTTCCTAATTGGATGGAAGAACTTTGTCTCTGGGGACACATGTACCAGCTATAAAGTGACAGAGGCAAAAGGCACCCTAAGGTCCTCTGGACCATGGTGAAGCCAAGTTCCACACACACCCCCTCCCTCAATGACACCAGCACTGCTCTTGCCAGCCTAGGCCTCTCCCCCATCCTCAAGAGACTTGTTTGGCAGCTCACCTGACATTTCTAAGCTTTAATTGGGTCAAAAGACAATCTAGCACAATGAGTCTCTTCCCACATTGCAGCTTTTATTTATTTTACCATGTAACATGTAGTAGAGAGACTTCCAAGGACAGAAAATATTTCTTAAATATGATCACCTTTATCCGTTCAAACTGCTACCCTTTCTGCCAGACACTCTGGTGTTCCCAAAGTAACTAACCATTTTAAGGAGGAGGAAGGAGTCAAAAGAATGACAGCAGGTGGGATGGGTGCAGGGAGAGTTCAGAGGATCAGTCCAAACCTATCACCACTACTTTAAGAAAAATTCAAAATACAAACCCAATTGCTGAAGGATTCAGCAGTCGTTAATTCATGCACCCATGCATGCATGCAATCAAATACTTACTGAGTATCTCATGTGCTATGCTTCAGTAATTAGTTATCCACCCATTCATTCAGGTCACATTTATTGAGCACCTACTCTGGACCAAGCATTGCTCTAGGCCCTGAGGATCCTGAGAATAAGACAGATACTATGCCTGAGCCATTCTGCTCTCTGGAGATGCAAGGTGCCTATTCATAGTGGATTTAACATAATGAGTTATTCATATAAGAATAAACTCCATCTCCAACTATCTGGTTGTTGAAAAGATGGCAAAGGACTTTCTGACTTTTCCCCTCTAAATCCAAGAAATGCCCCACTTTCCTGGGGGAAAAAACCCCATACACATATACATATTCTAAGTGAGCTTTCAGCCATTTGGTTTAATTTAGTTCTTAAATAATACACTGTGTAATGAAGTAAACAGCTTGCAGCTTTAGGATGTTTCCAATAGATTGATTTAAAACTGGACAAGAGAAAAAAATATTGCAACTTTTTAGAGATATGGTTTTCCAAGGGGGAAAAAAAACCATACTAGCTCTTCATCTATAAGTCATAAAATCCTTACTAAAATATGTATCTGCTCCTATAGATGCACCAAGAACAGTTTGAAATTCCAGAGGAATTCTGGGAATTGAGGGTTGGGGTGGGGAGGATTCCAAACACAGTGGGTAAAAATAGTCAAGGACAGTTTAGAACTGAAATACACCACCCATGGTATTAGGCAATTACCTCCTAAAGGCCATGTCACATGTCTTGTGAGAGCAAATAATGGTGTTTAGATGACTCCCAGAGCATCAGGATATATTCTTATGCACAGCCGATTGTACAAACTACCAGATCCTCTAGTCATTACTAAAACACATTTTCAAAATTACACTTAAAAGCTTACCTAAACCATACTACTTACAGAGATCAAATTATTCCTTCAGCCTTTTGACATCTATATTGGCTTAAATGAAGACATGTAGAGAGTGGAAAGTCACTAAATTGACTTTGCATAATTTGCACATGGTAGTAGACGTAAGACTAAGTTAAATGATCAGATTTTAAATTGTAGCCAAAAGCTAAGTAGGTACATACCACTCAGGATCTCTTTAGGATTTGTATTAATGGAAATCATCAGGACCAAGGGGATTCTTAGCCATTTTCTCAATAACACTAATTCAGAAACAGTTTTATAGTACAGTATTTCTATTTTTTAAAAAAAGAAAATTCTTATATTTCTTTCCTCCATTCTCCATGCCCCCTCATCTCAATCCTCTAGTTCTAATATTAAGAAGCATCCAGGAATAAATAACTGGACTGATAACAAAATATTTAACAGGAAGTCATAATCCAAATAACAGCCTGTAAAAAAGGGTGGGGGGGCATCTGGAATGATCTTGGTGAAATAAAATAAACACTTCAAGGCCAGATACAGTGGCTCAAGCCTGTAATTCTAGCACTTTGGAAGGCTGAGGTGGGAGGACTGCTTAAGCCAGGAATTCAAGACCAGCCTGGGCAACATAGACAGACCTTGCCCCCCCATATATACATAAACTAGAAGGAATAAAACAGTTGTATGGTTGTATCATAAGATTTATTGGATATGTATAGTGAATCAGAGGACTAGAAGGAAACTGAAGAAATCATTTTAACCATCTTACTGTCTCTGAGCAGACAGGACTTCAACCAGTACAACGAAGTGTATGATGTCCACTGGGATGAAAACCTACTGCCAGTTCTACTTGGACTCTTAGAAGCAATGTTCCATTAAAAAGTACAACAGATACCAGCTAGCAAAACCACTTACATCAACATCAGCCTGTAACACAAACCATCAGTTGTTCTCAGGTCCAAAATATTTATCAAGTCCTGGATTTGAGATCGTTTTCTGTCACCTTCAGATTGACTGTAGCTTGGCAGCAGCTCACATTCACTCCATGGGAATCTTAGCACTGCACACACTTAAGCCCATATCTGCATTCCCACTTCCCTTAGTGATATGCTGTACATCTTTATCCTGTTCTGAGCATTGTCTATGAACACATCAAATTGATTTATACAAAATCCCACACTATCAAAGGATGATTTACTCAATATATTTTTCTTCTCTGTCAATTAATCATGTCCGTAGTTACATGGAATTTTTTCTTTTTGACCTTTATAGGTTTGTCAAATGAAAACATTTAATCTCGCGAAAATAGAGCAATTTTAATATCAACTCCTTCATTAGATTCTGACTTTAGGCTTCCAGACAACTAAATACTTTGAGACTATTCTAGATATATTTTTGCAATTATACAGTCTGATTTCCTCTTTAATTACTAAGCAATCCTTTATACATTAATTAAGAAACAACAGATTAAAACTATGACTCATTACAACCAGCTTTTTTCTTCTTCAATCAGTTTAAAATTAAATATTTCTACTACCCAATTTTTTCATATTTCTTGGGGACAGGGAACTGAATAGCTCCTATAGGAAACTTTCTATTGTCAGTTACGGTTTTAGTATAAAAGACAATTTTTTTAAATAGATAAAAAGTGTTGAAACTTTTCATTTATTTTGGTAATGATACAAGTATTTTGTTATTGAAGAGAACTAAAAAACAGTCCTAGTAATAAGAAAATTATGCTGATAGCCTGAGAAAAGGGGTAACAATTCAATGTCTAGTAGAAGAACCATATATTGTACAGTGGTGAATCCCTAGGACCAATTTGGATTCCTGCAGCTCTTTTCATACCAAAGTGACTTCAGAATATATTGAAAAATGAAGAGATTACTGATGTAGGTTCCCAAGTGAATTCATCTGGCACAGCCTATCCTAACTATGAATTTATCTAAATCTAATATATCAACTAAATTCTCTCACTTCTACTGTCTTCATTTCTTAAATTCTATGCTGATTACTAATCCTGAGAACATCTTCAGTATTTAATAAATATAAATACTATAGGCCAGTTTTATGATTATATTTTAAGGGTACAAATCTTCTCATTCTATAATATCCACCATCACTACATTCCCTTTGAGATTTCAGTTTTTTTGATAATCCTCAGTAGTATAAATGGCTAATATCACTATTGCTGAGAAATATTCCACAGGAAACCTTTAGTCTTCAGGGTATGCTGAAGTCTATTCTTTGGGGAATCTTAGTAATTCTCTTTCTCCTTTCTACTTCAAAATTCAAATACCTGGAGGTATGTGTTTTAACAAGGCAGCACCTCATCTCAACTGTTGAACTCAAAGAAAAATATATTCAGAATTGCTATGGTTTGGATGTTTGCCCCTTTAAAAACCTCATGTTGAAATCTGACCCACAGTATTGGAGGCAGGGCCTAATGGGAGGTGTCTGGGTCATGGGGCCAGATCCCTTATGAATAAATGAATGCCCTCACTCTATTAGTTCCCGGGAGAGCTGGTTGTTTTCATATTTCACATTAAATGCCACTACCTCACATTAAAACTCCCTCCTCATGGAAAAAAGGGGGAATAAGGATTCTTCCCCCAACAAAATATCATGGGGATCCCCCCAAAAAACCTAGAATTTATTTATTAAAAATTGTGTATTTAATTTTACATATTGAACTTTAGTCACCTTCAAAGTACTCTCTGTTGGATGCAATACATCTATTGGGACACTTTTTCCACTGCTCAAAACGGTTTTGAACTCATCAATTTTTATGCCTTTCAGGGCTTCTGATGTCTTTTGTTTCACCTCTTCCACATCAGCAAAACATTTCCCTTTGAGAACTTTTTTCATCCAGGTAAACACAAAAAAAGTCACTTGGGGCGAGACTGGGTGAAGAGGGGAGGTGGGAAATGGGGGTCATGCCATTTTTTTTGTCCAAACTGCTGAACACGCAGCACAGTGTGGGCAGGTGCACTCATAAATCACCCATCATGAAATGGGCAAACACTTGAAAGAATCTCAAAAAAAAAAAAAAAAATTCACTGAAGCCAAATGCAGCCTCTCACAATAACCCTAGCTAGTACACTGGTGCTGATGAGTTCCTGGAACACCTAGTGAGAAAAGCCTGTATTACAAGGGGTCTGCCCTCCAAAAGACAATTCTGGCTTTGGGGGGGGGGCGGAGAAAATACCTCTTCGTATACTGCTTAAGCAATGCTTCCACAGCACTTCATCACATCTGACAAGATTGCACACTCAGTTGCCTGTCTTCTCAGCTAGAACTTCAGCTCCACCATATCAGGAAGGATAGGATTGTGTCTCTTTTGCTTACCAGTTACCTCAGAATCTGGCATAGAAAGGCACTTAACTCACACACATCAAAATAATCCTTCAGTCAATTAATAACATATTCTTCTGTTCATCCCAAAGGAAATCTATTGCTAACACTGAGATAGAAAAAGTTACTTGAACAATAACAATTTATAGAGTTGTTGTGCTTAGGACTCGTCAAGCATGACAGAGGTTGAGTTAAGATAAGATAGGTTGGTTGAGATAACCTAAGACCTTTAAAAGCCTGTAGAAAAGAATATAGTTGAATCTTATTTCAGGAGACCAGTGCTTATTTAGGAGACCCTCAGATAGGTTATGTTCTTTATTTTGACTGAGGAAGAAGGCAAAGAGAAAGACATGGAAAAGGAAGGAGGGGGATGGGGGGACAGAAAAAAGAAAAAAACTGTTATACTTAAGAGGCATAAAATATATGATTAGCAGAGATTAAATAGATTCTGAACTTAATGTTTCATTTGTAAATATCCTCAATAATGTGAATATTATTAGCAGGGAGTCTATTTCTATTTGACAACACACAAAATTACACACACTCAGTTCTGTTAGAGTTTATCCATCAGTAGGGGGTGAATAATAACAAGTGTTGGCAAAGATATGGATAATCTGGAACCCTCATAAATTGAATGTAAAATAGTGCTGGCACTTAAAAACAGTCTCTGACGGTTTCCCAAAAGTTAAATATGGTATTACCATATGTCCCAGCAATTCTGCTCCTAGGTATATACCCATGAGAATTAAAAACACATTTCTATGCAAAAACGTGTATATGGATGTTTATAACAGCTTTATTCATAATAGCCCCAAACTGACAATGACTCAAATGTCCATCAATGAGGACTGGATAAACAAAATGTGGTATATCCACATAATGAAATGTTATTCAACAATAAAAAGAAATTAAGTACTGGTACACGCTACAACAAATGAACCTTGAAAACATTGTGCTAAGTGAAAGAAACCAGTCACAAAGGACCATATACTGTATGATTCCATTTGTATGAACTGCCAGAGTAGACAAATTCTCAGAGACAGAAAGTAGATTAGTGGTTTCCAGGGGATGGTGAGACCAGGGATGAAGTGGAAGTGATGGTAAATGGATTGGAGGTTGCTTTTTAGGGGAACTGCTAAAACTGATTTTGGTAATGGTTGTACAATCTATGAATGCACTAAAAGTCACTAAATTGCACACTTTAAATTGGTGAATTATATAGTATGTGAATCATGTCTCAATAAAGCTTGGTGTGGGGTCACTTTTTATGGGGGTTGCTAAAATTAATTTTGGTGATGGCCGCACAATTCTATGAATACACTAAAAGCTATTTAATTGTACACTTTAAATATGTGAATTATATGACACATGAATTATGCCTCAGTAAAGCTGTTCTGTTTTTTTTTTTTTTTTTTGAGTTGGAGTCTCACTCTGTCGCCCAGACTGGAGTGCAGTGGCCACTCCCGGCCACCGCAGCCTCGACCTGCTGGGCTCCGGCGATCCTTCAGCCTCAGCCTTCCAAGTAGCTGGAATTACAGGCATGCGCCACCACGCCTGGCTGATTTTTTTATTTATTGTAGAGATGAGGTCTCGCTGCCCAGGCGGGTCTCGAACCCACGGGCTCAGGCAATCCACTCACCTCAGCCTCCCAAAGGCGCGGGATTACAGGCTGAGCCACCGAGCCCGGCTTAAGCTGTTTTTTTTTTTAAAGTTAGGCAAGATGTGAGACTGGTATTTCCACAAACCACTATGTCCTGGGATTGGAATAATTCTGATTTCCCTGCCTATGGTGGAGAGCCTGTTAGAGAATAAGGTGCTCCTCGCTGCCCACTTTCTTTAAAGAATCTCATGGCTGACCTCCTATCAAGGCTTGTTTTATTTATGAGATGCTACGGTTGTGGTAAGCAATTCTGAAAAAAACCTATATCACTCTAAAAAATGTCAAATGAGTGGCTCATTGGATGAGGCAAAGGAAAGTAGCCTACAACAATCAGCTCTGATGAGATGCTTTCCAACAGATACAGAGAGGTAAGATGGCCTACAAGTTAGGACCTGCATTGGCCTGTTCACAGCAGGTGGATTAGCTTTCAAGAAAAGGAAAAACCTGGGAAGTGTGCCTACAGTGCTGTGCCCAGAACACACTGAAATTATCTCCCTCCCTCTTGCTGTACTAAGGATGTGGGGTGTAATGCACCTATTAGGTGCCTGCCTTTTTAAATAAGTTATCTTTTTTAATCTTCACACCAACTCTGTCAGAGAGATGGCATTATTCCCATTTTATAAGCAAGGAAACAAAACCAAATTCAAACAGAACATCTTAAAGGGAGTTTTCCTAGGCAAAATGCTGGCACCTGGAAATTCTGTCTGACTCCAGAGGTCAGGCACTCTCCACCACCACATGTGGCCTCCCTCATCTCCTGTATGTGGACAGAAGGAGAACTGTTTCTGCAACTAGTCAAGAGAACCCATGGCAGAGGCTTCCAGTGGCATTAAACCCACCACTCTTATCATCCCTGGCAGTTGGATGGATTTGTGGTCTAGGTCACTGAAGTGAAGAGTAGACAAAAATCTATCCGTCACTCACCAGGAGAGATACAAACCTCAAGATAATTTGTTTTCCACTGGTTTCAGCCTGAAGTTCTGGTTTGGCACTGGCTTTTTAACAAGTAACAGCTGTCGGCAATTTTCACACAGAATAGAGACATCAATAAGCAGAGAGAGTGGAATGTTCTCCTTTATGAATACAGAACAATGAGCTGTCTTCAAGATGTACACAGAGCTGCCACCACACAGGCTCCTGCTTAAGTCTGCTTGGGAGGCTAACAGAATACGACAGAAAGAGTTGCGGATGTAAAAATGCTTTGAGGGCACCAGTTCTGCCCACTAGTTCCACTAGCAACTGACAAGGTCTATCGCTATCAGCAACATCTATCTTCTTAGGTTGACTTTCTATTTCAAAACACTTTAAGTGAGCAATAAAACCCAGCCCATCAATGTATTATTACAGCCCTTCTAGACTGCCATCACTGGCAGATGAGTCACTGACACTCCCTGGAAGAGGACTATATGCCTGTCCACCACCCTAATGGTCTCAGGCTTGGCCATGTGACTTTATGGTGCCAGTCCCTACAGAAGATGATAGCTCCTTACACTGTGAACTCAAGGGTGGCCATGGGATCTGCACTGGCCAATGAAACATGGGCATAAGTGACATACGTTACTTCGCAGCATAAGCTTAGAGCCTGTGAATGGTTTAGCAGATTTGTCTTTCCTCTTCTACCAGGCCTGGGTACTGGACAGACGATACGGGAAGCAGTGGCAATCACAGTACTCACATGATAAACCTCTGCTGTTGTAACCAGCAAAATCTAGCTGAAGATGACTGAGATAGCTGTTGACATTGACCCCACCCTCCACTTCTATTCTCACCTTCAACTTCTGCTGACAGCTCACTTCCTCCAGAAAGTCTTCCCTGGTCACCTTCCTTATCACTTGTCCTATGCCCCACAACACATACACACAAGCTATGTGTAACTGTTCTGTGCTTCTTCCTGTGGTGGCATTATAACTTCATTTTGGGTCCCCTTATGCTACTGAAACTGTCAGATATTTGGGGGCAGGTTCCAGCTTTCTATTTTGAACCTCCGTGTTAACACCTAGAACAAAGTTCTTCATAAAGCAGAAGAAAGAAAAGAGATTCCTTAAAAACTAAAAATATTCAACATCATCAAGTATAAACAGACTGCCAAGAGTCATCTCTTTTTTTCCCAACCAACTCTGGTTGGTAATAGTCCATTATCCCACTCAGGACCCAGAACTCAAACATCAGCTTCATGGACTCTCATATGGGCTTATCTTTCTGCTTTACAAGTAAATTCTGGTCTATAAGAGCTAGAGTGACACAGCCAGTTCAGATATCACCCCTGGAGGGCACTCACGCAGGCTACATTACTTTCTTGACCTAAGAGTCATGTAAACAATAGCACTCTCTAGTATCTGTTGAACAATATAAATGGTCTGATTAGAACTAATTCTGCTACAAAATATCAGTGGTGATCAAGGGAGAATTCAGTACTCACATCACATTTATTGAGCACCTTTAAGGCCCAAGCATTGGGTCACTCCTACTGTGTACTATATTCTCATTTAAACATTACATCAAACCTAAGAGGGGATATTAATTTTTCCTCCACTTTTGAGAAAACAGACTCAGAAAAATAACATGATTTTTCCATATTATGAAGATAAAGTCAGAGCAATATTTGAATCCCCATGCCTGTGCCCTTTAAACTATGCCAATAATGTCCTCTAAATACAGCATGGAAAGAATCACCACTTCAGAGATGCTAGAAGAGCTAAGTTGAAGAGTATCTTTACGTGTCTTGATAAATGGGTCCCACACTATATACATTTCAGTATAGTGGATTCTAAAATATGATAGTATCTATAAAGAGATTCCCCAAACAGTCATTATTCTAATCCTATCATTAGGCTAAATAATGATGTTGTCCTTAAATAATAATGCCTTTCACCAAAGGCTCAAGGACAGGATGGGAAGTATGACTAATTTCTTAAAAGACATTAATATTATGCACTGGGTGTGGGGACAGGAAAGCATTAGGGAATCCCAAAAGGTGTGAAGCAGATGAAGGAATGATTTATGCACACAAATACAGACTCCAGTTGGGATGGGTACAAATTAGGAAGGGCAACTTGGGATTCAGTTCTACCACATATTTGAACACCTGACGGTCTAAATACCTCCATCCACTTAAAGCATCGGCAATTACTACACTTGGATGAAGTAAGACTACCCTCTTCTAACTCCTTCTCCACAGGTCTAGTGCTGACAGTGAGACGCAGACATAAGAATGGATAGAGGCCATTTTGCTGAAAAAGCAAAAGTCCATGGCAAACCAAACCAATTCATCCACATCCTCTCCTCTTCTCCTTCCCTGGCTCCCTAGTGGAAATATGGAACTCACCACCAGTTCACTGAACATGACATCCAGCTCCTCCACAGGGGGCATGGGCAATGCTGGCTCCATGGTTTGAAGCGCAAAGTTGCTATCATTCCGCAGCCGATATGTGATTTCTGGATGATCATTATTTCGGAAACAGCAAAAGATGAATGAAATACCCCGTCCACCCCTCTTCCTTGGGGCCATGGCTGAATTTTGTTCTATTTCTTGATGTGACTAAACTCTGTAAAAAAAGAACAGGACATGGTTAGGAGTGCAAGAATAAACAAAATAATGTTTTGATAGGTCAGACCAATTCAAGAAAGAAGCCCTGTGCTGGTGACAATGTGTGTGCCCTGCAGGGCACAAAAAAGACAACCCTGAGTGAGTATGGAGTCCAAGAGAGGCTGATTTTTTTTTTTTTTTTTTTGCGTGGGAGTGGAGAGGGGGTTGGAGTCTCATTCTGTCACCCAGGCTGGAGTACAGTGGCATGATCTCAGCTCACTGCAGCCTTGACCCCAGGAGATCCTTCTGCCTCAGCCTCCTGAGTAGCTGAGACTACAGGTGTCCACCACCAGCCTGGCTAATTTTTGTATTTTTTTGTAGAGATGAAGTCTCATTATGTTGCCCAGGCAGGTCTTGAACTCCTCCTCTACTCAAGCAATTTTCTAGCCTAGGGCTCACAAAGTGCTAAGATTACAGGCAAGAGTGACCGCACCAGGCCAGATGTTGAATGTTTGCCATGAACAACTGCTGAGCACACAGGACAGCTCCAGCCACTCTCCCTACACGTAGGCTCTCATCATACTGAGAACTGGTCAGTCTCTGCACATCGCATTCCCTTTCCTGCCGACCTGCCTTGTTACTCTCCCTATAAGAATGACCTTCTCTTCCTTCTCCCAGGGGATCTTTCTTATCCTTTAAAGTCTGATTCCAACTTCTCCTTCTTTATCTTCCCTCCATTAATTAATAACGCATATGCTATGGCATCTATATCCATTCCAGCACTTGTCACATTCTAAGCCCTGTAAGAGTGTATCTTTCTGTTAGACTGCGAAAACTCAAAGGAAGGGGAAGCAGCTGTGCATCATGCACTTTGTGGTCCTAGTGCCCTTCCAGTGCCAGGAAGAGAGGCGGCACTTTGTAAATGTTTATTGTGTTGAATAACTGAAATTCATAACAAAGCAAGAGGAACTTAACATGAGCTAGAAGGGTTAGATATTTTCAAATAAAAGATGAAATGAGTTCATCCACAGGAAAATAGTCAAATAGATTATTTATATATATTTCACATAATAGATTATACATGCATTAAAAAACAAGGCATTATTGTATGTAGACATAGAAAAATGTTCAAGATGCTATATGATATACTATATGCTACAGGATTACATGTTTAAAGAATGCAGTATGTATTTATGAATATATGCAAGACACTATTAATAGCAGCAATTCCCAAAATAAAAACAGAGGGTTGGAGAACTATTCCTTTTCACATTATACCCTTTAGAATTCAAATTTTCACCACAGAAATATGATATTAATGATTCTAGAGGGTTTTTTTTAAAAATTATAACTGTATACATTATCTTGGAAAAAGTTCCAAGTGATACTGTCAATGAAAAAAGCAGGTGAAAGAAGAAAAATGTGCACAGCATTATGCCATTGTGTCTTTTAAAGAGGTTGTTACATAAAAAAGACACCTGTACCCCATGTATATCACAGCTCAATTTACAATTGCAAAGATGTGGAATCAACCTAGATGTCCATCAACCGATCAGAAGATGATGCAAATATGGCATATATACACTATGGAACACTATTCAGCTACCAAAAAGAATGAAATAATGTGTTTTGCAGCAAGTTGGATGGAATTGAAGAACATCATCCTAAGTGAACTGAGGAATAGAAAACCAAGCACATGTTCTCACTTGTAAGTGGGAGCTAAACTAAGGATATGCAAAGACATAGAGCGGTATAATGGATACTGGAGACTCAGAAAAGAAAGGGTAGGTGGGGAAGGGATGGAGGGGCAAAAAAAAAAAAAAAAATCAACCATTGAGTACAATGTGCACAGGTGAAGGTGGTGGGTACTCTTATTTAAAGTCCAGACCAAAACTTTTCGTATCTCCCAAAGCTATTGAAATTTTTAAAAATAAAAAATAAAAATAATTTCAGCCAGATGCAGTGATTCACACCTGTAACTCTAGGACTTTGAGAGGCTGAAGCAAGAGAATTGCTTGGGGCCAGGAGTTCGAGATCAGCCTGGGCAACATAGCAAGTCCTCCTCTCCACAAAAGTAAAAAAATTAGCTGGGTATGGTGGCACACACCTGTAGTCTCAGCTATTCAGGAGGCTGAGGTGGAAGGATCGCCCGAGCCCAAGGTCAAGACTACAGTGAGCTGTGATCATGCCACTGCCCTCCAGCCTGGTTGGCAAAGTGAGATTCCCAACTCAAAAAAAGAAGAAAAGAAAAGAAAAGAAAAACAATCTCATAGAAAAACCTAATTGTTTACATGTAAATTTATTTCCAGCAAAAGATCTTGAAGGATACACAGCAAACTCCTAATTCTGAGAAAGGAACAGGATTAGAAAAAGGCAAGAAAAGGAATGTTCCTTTCATGCTATTTTAAAAATAATGAGTGTATATGCATGTATATCTTTGTAGGTTTTCAATTTTTAAAAAGAGATGGGGCTAAAAGGGGAAAAAAAGTGGAGGGGCATTGGTCCTTCAAGAGATGGAAGGGCAGAGGAGGAAAAAACATGTATCAGGCAGGAAAAGTAACAAGGACATGAATATATTATTTATTCACTTAAAAATAAAAAGTATATACACAGAAGAGAGACTAACAGCAAGTGTGTCAACATTTCACAATGGTTAATTCTAAATAGTGAGGAAATAGATATCTTCTTTGAACTTTGCTTTTGTTCTCAAGTTTTAAAAATCAAACCCAGCCCATCAACTTATGGCATCTTCCATATCAGAAAACTAAATCCCAAAATCTATCACCAATTTCTTGATTGTGTAATTAATGCCACAATGTAAACTCGGTCAAAGACCTTCTAAACCACTATAATTTGCAAACACCTCTAGAGTCAAGCTCTACACTCACTCGAAGAGAGAGTAATCTCCAAAGTTAGTAATGGAAGTCTCTGAGATGGGAAAGGAAAGGAAGATTAAGAGCAGGGTGTCCTAGATGATGTTCTAACTGGCTCCTAAATAAAGACTAAGTTGAGACAGCCAATATCTCATTCTGTTGGAGCATACATCTCCTGGCCTAGCATGTACTGGTACACAGTCATACCAAGACATATGCAGCACTTGGGATTCCTTTGGCAAATGTGCATTAGTACCTACTATGTACCAGGCATGACAATAGATTCCTAATGATATAAAAATGAATGGGTCACTCACTAGAAGCTCATAATCTAGTGGGAAACAGTAGTACACCAAATAGTTATAACAAAGAGAATATGACATCTCATGCCAATAAGTGCTACATAAACCAAGTAGGAAGTACCTAGAAGAGAATCTGGAGGGTCTCTGATGGATGAGTGAAGTTTTGACACAATATGGAAAACAGAGCATTTAGGCAGGGCAAACCATACCCACAAAGGCATGAAGTAAGAAGTGGAATGAGTGTACAGTGAATGAGTGGTAAAGTATGAATTTTGCTGTATACCACCATCTTCTCAGAGCAAAGCCTTGAGATTTGCAACTCCCTGCTGAAAATCTGCCAATGGCTCCCCAGTGCCATTCTAAACTGGCATTCAGTGTCCCATCAAATTGGATTTCAGCTCACATTTTCTGTCTTTTCTACTTTCTTAAAAATACCCTACACCTTACTCAACAGGCCATTTTCCATGTCCCATAAACATCTTGCACCCTTCTCATCTTCTACCCAAGTGGACCACTCATTCCTTCCTGTCTTTATCTTTGTCAAGCCACATCCTTCCACCCCGATAGTACCAGCCCCCAGGAGTACCCAGTGCTGAGCTACATCCACTGCTGGTGGTAGCTGAAATTCAGCTCAACACTTCTGAAGGGCAATTTGTCAAAGTCTTAAAATAACCACATATTTTGACCTAGTATTTCTACCTCCGAAAATATATGCTCTAGAAATATTCAAAGGTACTATCAAGGATGCTTTCACAGAAATTTTCAAAGCATTAGCTCTAATAACAAATAAAGGCATAAAAATAAGTGCTACTAATGGAAAACTATACAGAAAGGGTAAATAAATTATGGCATAACTAAATGTTAGACCACCAAGAAGCCCTTTGGAAAAGAATTTTTAATGATATGCAAATACTTATGATATATAAAATAAAGAGTACATATATAGTGTCCCATTTTTGTAAGAAAAAGTTCACATTTATGAGCAGGGATAAAGGACAAGAGAAATGCACCAAAATGTTAGCAGCAGTCCACTCTGTGGGAGATGTATAGATTAGCTTTTTTAACAAACAAAAAAACTCCTCTACACTTCCCAAGTTGTCACAATAAACCTACTATGTTCACAATAAAATGAGGTGTGATTAAAAACCACTTACATGATTATTTGCTTAGAGAGGGAAATTAGTATGTAAAAATGTTCTTATCAAAAATATCCAAGTGTGTTGTTCTATACACCAGCTTCTCAAACTATCTGTGATGAAAGACTAGTTGTTTTCCATCCCATCTGTTATCAGCTAAATATCTCATCAACGTCAAATTGCTATAAAAGTTTCTCTAAGAGTTCTATCTCAACGTGTGTACCCAGCACGGGGAGGCAGTGCATTTAATCTCCATTTGAGAGACAGAGAGTTGTAATGGGAAGTTGGCAGATGATGAACAGTAGGACATGGGAGTTAAGACTCATCTCATTAAAATATACTTTTTTGTCTCCAGTATGTGCCCTCAGAGCAGGAGCCACATGCCACTCAGAAGCCAGGCCAGTGTCCTGTATATGGTGTCATCGGTAAACTGAAGAGAGACGATGATTCAGAGACCACCTTCAAGTCCTGTATGACTCTGTGTGTGCGTGCGTGCATGTGTGTGTATTGGGGATAGGAAGGCAGTGTTCAGTCTACTGGGAAATGAAAACAAGAGAAAGCTGGTTAAAGTAGGCAAGGGCTACTGGGGAGTCTTATGGATCATGCTCAGTCTTCAAGTACATTTCAGCCATCTCTTCAAGACAGTCTTGCGAACCTGCCCAACTGAATATGGTCTGGGTCATCTTGGCCTTTTTTGCCCCCATGATGCATGGCCAACAACAGTTATAGCCATTTGAGGTCCAAGTCTTTCTTCTCTCTTTGAAGAGTCAACTCCATGGGGAAAAGTGCCCAAAGCATATGTCACCTAGAGCTTTGCACACAGGAGTACAGTCAATGTATTTGGGAAATCAATAAAAAGAGCAAGTTGTAAGTTGTTTCACACAAGCCCAAGTCATATTACACTCAGATTGTGTTAGTGAGGTGTGAGAGTAGGAGGTAGTGTTAAGATCTAAAGATCAGTCCAAAGTATTTCTCAAGTCTTAAAAATAAAATGCCAACAGTTCTATAAGCAAAAGAATATGAAGGTCTTGGCTAGTTTCTAAGATGAGTAATAAGATACAGACTCAATTATACTTAACAACCCAATTGAAATCATTTTTAAAAGACCAAAATATTGTCTTTGACAGGTGATTTGTATTTGAAAGCCTCAGTGAAGCCCAAAGGCCAAGTTTTTATGCTGGCTCCTTTGTGGAACCCCAAATACAAGGTCCCTGATTAAACCCATTTTTATAAATCATAGATGATGGCATGTCTTTGAAATTTCCAACAAGCAATCCTATTTTCCCCATTTTTGGATCTCCACTGTTCAGAGCCAGTCTCCTAGGTACAGACCAAAACAGGAAGCAAAAGGAATCATCCCACCAGACCCCTCAAAAGTACCTATCCTCCTTAACCAACCTAGCACTTTACTGCCAAGTGATCCCAACAAACCGCCTTGTATCTATAATTTAATACCCACATTCACACCCATCACTCCATTCCTCTATCCCCATTTCATGGATGAGACTTAAGACAGGACTTGGAAGGGAGGGGGGGCTGTCAGGAAGAGGGAAGCTTGAAGAATACCTGACTTGCTGGTGAAGGTAGAGATGTTTATGTGGGAAAGTCTAACTGGTTGGAAGCAGGGCAGAGGAACCTCGCAGAGGTCAGGGAGCCCATCTGCTCAGTTGGGTTTAGTCCTTACCCTCTCCAACCTCAGGACATGACCTTAGCTCAGCCTCCCCTCATCTTTCATCTCAATGACTACAACAGTTTCTTAACTCTTCGGTCTGATCCTTGATTCCCCAGTTCAGGATCTGGCAAATCTTTTCTATAATGGGCCAGATACTATATATTTTAGGTTTTGCAGACCTTTAGGCCTCTCTTACAACTACTTAACCCTGCCATTTTATCATGAAAGCAACCACAGACATCTGTAAACACGGGTGTGCCTGTGTTCCAATAAAACTTTACAGTGAGGCTGGGCATGATGGCTCATGGCTGTAATACTAGCATTTTGGGAGGTCAAGGTGGGAGGATTGCTTGACCCCAGGAGTTTGAGACCAGCCTAGGCAATATCTCATCTCTACAAAAAAATATTTTAAAAAATTACTTGGGTATGGTAGCATGTGCCTGGAATTCCAACTACTTGGGAGGTTGAGGCAGGAGGATCACCTAAGCCCAGGACTTCAGGGCTGTGGTGAGCCATGATCATGCCACTATACTCTAGCCCTGGCGACAGAGTGAGACCCAGACTGAAAAAAACAAAACAAAAAAACTTTATTGTGGACAATGAAAATTTCATATCGCTTTTTCATGTCACTAAATATTATTCTTTTTAAAATTTGTTTTCAACCATTTAATATGTGAAAACCATTCTTAGGCCATATGCCATAAAAAATAGGTGGTACTTTAGGCTGCAGATCACCAACAGTTGCCCTAGTCCATAATATCTAACCATTTATTCTATGAGGCCAAATGTTCATTGAGTACTGATTATATGCCAGATACTCCAAACACTGCTGGGCACTAAGAAAGAGGGATGAAAATCAAAGAGCCCTAGGGAGCTTATATACTTTGGGGAAGACAGGAACAAAATCAAGTAAATGAAAGCATAACTACTGATGTTGGTTCGTGTTACACAGGATGCAAAGAAGAAAATGAAGGTGGTGGTGGCGGTAGTGGTGGTGGGAAGGGGCAGCTCCTTTAAACAGCGTGATCAGGAACGGCTTCTCCTGAGAGGAGGGATTTAAGCTGAGACCTGATGGATATGGGACCAGCCCTGCTGTGTCAGGAGGGGAACTCCAGGAAGGAGGAGGTATATGTGTGCAGAAGACAGAGCAGGTGGAAGTCACAAGGGAAGACTGGTGCAGCTACAACCTGATGGATCACGGGGGTGCTTGTAAGGAAGAGGCTGGAGAGGATGATGCCCAAGCCTGAGGGGCCACACACCAGGGAGAGGTCTCTGACCTGGCCCTGGTAATTTTATTTTCTAGCCCTCATCTCTCCACACACTGTGCACTGTTCACCCCCACACCCCATACGCAAGTATGTACATAGCCACTGGACCTCAATACCTACAGTACTCTCAGCCTGGGGTGTTTTCCTTTTTTTATCTCATCCTCTTCCCCTCACCCTTTCAAGACTCCTTGTAAATACTGCTGCTTTATGGACCCTCAGTTTTCCAGAATAGTCACACGTCTTTCCACATCCCTAGTGCCATATACATAGTTGTGTAACTTTCTATTTTGTAAATTTACATCTGGCTCTCCAACTAGACTATGAGGGTCTGAAGGCAAGAATTAAGTTTTATTCAGTCCCAAGCACACAGTATAATCTCAACAAATGTTTGTTGAATGCGAAGCATAAATGCCTAAGTGAACAGATGGTCTCACCTCTGAATTTCAGAGATGTGTGACTGCATGTTCTTCCCACAGTTGTCTGCGGATCTGGTTTTCAATCATTAGACCATTTGAAGTCAATCAGATCACCAAGACCCCCTTAGCCACTTGCAAGCTTTTTTATGCTGACAGTAGCCTCATAATCGGATTTTATCCTTGGAGGATTTGCAGCTTCCCTAGAGCAAAGAGCTTCTGGCTGAACTAGCTGATGTTGCTTTTTCAACTTATTCCCATATAAGTTCCACTGGAAATGGATTCACTGGTAAAACCTTTAAGATGTTTTCCCAGTTCCTTACCTTCAGTGAACATTTTGTCCAAGTATTTTGTTTACTAGACCATTATCATCTGAGTCTCCTCAATATGCCGACTCTGTTTAATGCTAGAGACACAGATGAAGCAAATCTGAGCCCCATTCAGGGAGATCACAGACCAGTGGGGACATTTGGGGGCACAGAAGTCAGTCCTTTTTTTGTCTGATGAAGAGGGAATGTGCAGTTCCTGGAACCAGGGACCTATATTTCCACATGCTGGCCCCTTTTAAATCAGACAAACCTGAGGGAGGGGACTAATTCCACCATGACTGCTGGGCCCGAACCAGAGCACATCTTCTAATCTCAGCTTCTGGCATGGTTGCAAAGAAAGAAGTCACTTCTGGGACATCCAAACTGCAATCCATCTATAACATTATGGATGACTATTGCTATGCCGTGCACAAGGAAGCAATTAACAAGTCTCTTAAGATTCTGGAGCAGGTGCATTTTGCTTAGCAAAGAATAAGAAATTCAATCCATCTGTGGCCTAGCTCAAAGTCAGAGTCATGTGTACTATTCCTTAACAAAACAAGTAAGATTCTCAATGTGGCCACAGTCAAAAACTGAGGCCAAACTTTACGGAACATAGATGATGATAATTATGATGATAAAAACAATGGAGAACTTAAAGTCTACAAGAAAATTCTCCCTCTTTTACTGTAACAATGACAAGTTACAATATATGTGAGATGTAACGTTTGTTTTCCACAAAGCAAGCCACAATCAGTCTTTACTATATGGGTCAAATCTGAAGGTTGTCATAATAAAATAGATTTGCACTGATACACAAACCATTTTAATAAGATGACTGTCCAGAATGTAGGATCCGATTGCCAGCTGAGTTCCCAAGATTTTCCTCTAACTAGAGTGAGGAGGAAGGGCAGTCTAGATATGCTGGATGCCAGAAGGAGGGTCGGGGAGAGAAGAGCAGTGAGTTCCTGCTAGCCACCAACTTGATTAAAAGTTGAGAGACCTTTTGCAGTGTGGACCCTATCTGTCATTTCACACTCCTATTATTTTAATCAAGATTGACAGAATTTGACACTGAATTCTCCAAATAGTTATAATCTCAACACTAAAATATAGTCATTGTTTTGGTACTATAAATGGTCTCTGGAATTTCTGAAACAATAGAATCTATGTTACAAACAAAGAGAAGGACAAGAAAAAAAAAATATGCCATAAGAACAAATTTAAGGAGAAAGGTTTGGAGACCCTTCATTTAAGTTGCCATACCCACTGTTTCAGAACTGCAGTTTGCCTCATGTTTTGCAATTTTCCAAAGGGCCCTGACATATAATTTGGCTTGCAACAAGATAATGCTAACCCAAATTCTCTTATCATGAAAGATGTGAAATGAAAAAATCGCTTTGTTTCTCTCCTTGGCCATCTCTCTCTCCCCTCTCACATTCCTCATGTCTGGCTTCATTTCCCAAGTACACCAGATGCCAAATACTATTTGGAGCTTCGAGAAATCACGGGATACAGTCTAAAGGTTGTAGGAGAAAGGTTTGAAAGGGAATTATGTTTTCCCCGCAGGTTTCAACATCCTCTCCATCAGGAAACGGAAAGGGCGTTTCCCAGTAAGTGTGTCCAGCGGAGGGACAGCCCTTCCCACACACTTGGTCCCAGAAAGATGTTCTAATAGGGCACTTCCTGGAGAGGCTTCTGGAAATTCACCCAGCAGTCAGTTCTCTCAACCCAGTAATTTTCTAAGGCAAGAGGACAACCAGGAGAACATCTGCTATCCACAGAGAAACCAAAGTCCAAACATACCAAGAAGCCACCAGCACCCCCAAAACGTCTTCTACACCTGTGTTTATTTTGCCTCCACATAGGCAGGGGTGTGCAAAGTGGAAGCCAAATCTGTCCCCTTTCTCCACCACTTCTTCCCAAGATAAGGGAGGAGGGAACCCAAGTGAACACCCTCAAGCCAGCTCAGGCCTCAACCAACACATAATTAACAACTGTCTTTCTCCAAGTCCAAGTCACGGACTCCTTCCAGATACACTCCTCCCACTTCCATATAAGAGCAAAGAAGGGACCTCCAGGTTTTCATCCTAAAAAGCTGCTAACAACTGTTCTATGTCATGACTCAATCTTTAGCCACGGGTTTAGGGTATGAATTCCTAAAGTCAATATAACAAGGTTCTCTGAGTTAAGAAGCTTGTGCTGTTCACGTGACAGAAACCAGTCTGGAAGCCAGGACATCTCGTCTCAATAATCTGGGAGAAGAGCCAAACCCAAAGTGTCATTGGAGTGCCCCACCAAAGACATCACAGTCTGTCAGAGAGCTGCATCCTCCCCTTCCTGACCTGCTGCTGGTCTGTGACTCAACTAGTTAATAAATAAGTTTAAGCTGAAGTCAAAAGAAATGCAAATTATTTCCCCCCCTTAGGGTTCCTACCTTCAATGCCTCTAAGGGATCCACTCAAAGATCGTACAAAGACAAATTTAAATGTGGAGTCTACACAAACATAGGACGCTAAAACTCAATGGCCAGCTTTGTTACATCAAAACTCTCTCTTGTCTAAGGGGCCAAGTATTGTTCTTTAACAAAGCTATAAAAGAATGCAACTTTTCTGAATCATCCACTTAGCGTTTTTCTTTCAGTAAAAATCTTGTAAGACCATCCGTCACTGGAAAAGAATGCTTGCATATTGCAAGACACCAGCAATCACCCATACTCTATATGCTCTAGTCCTCTGCTGATCTAACTGGAACAACCCCTAGAGCCAGTGTGTACAAATACAGGTGAATATGGCTATCTCTTAAAACATCCCCCTACCACAAGAACCACACTTTTAGTATTTAATGCTTAGACCTTCCCCCAAAAGCTACCAACCCTTTGGTGCCATACATAAGGAAAATGCAAATGATGTTAAAAAGACATTGGAAGCCAGGCACAGTGGCTTACACCTGTAATCCCAGCACTTTGGGAGGTGGAGGCAGGAGGACTGCTTGATCCCAGGAGTTCAAGACCAGCCTGGCAACATAGCAAGACCTTGTGTCTCTACTAAAAAATTAGCTGGGCATGGTGGTGCATGCCTATAATCCTAGCTATTCAGGACACTGAGGCAGAAAGACAGCCTGAGCCCAGGAGGTTGAGGTTGTGGTAAGCCAAGATCGTATCACTGCACTCCAACCTGGGCAACAAGTGAGACCCCAACTCAAAAAAAGAAAAAGACACGGGCTAGAAAGGAAATACATTATTAGGCATTTTTTTTCTAATTTCCTCACAACTCAAATAATTCAGGCAAATTTTGAGAGAGAAGTTGAAAAGATATATAGTTTCAACAATTATGTTTTCTAGGTCTTCAAGCAAAGTTTACCATGAATTAAATAAGACAGAGGTGGTACTCTGGGCTAAGGGCCCCTGACGCCATCCTCATGGTAATGTTAAGTTCCTTTCCCCAGTGAGGCCACAGGCAGGGTTCCCTGGAAAAATGAGTACTGCTACCAGTCCTCGCAGTCCCAAACCAGATGCTGTTCAATCTTATTCCTTCTCAAATATTACGACTACATTTTACCATTGAGGCATTTTATTACCAAGGTATAATTTTTATTTCTACACAGGCTTCTGTGGAGAAATATGGCTACTGGCACACTTGGGAAACAGTTCGTTGAACTGAAAATGAAGAAATAAAATTTTGCCCAGAGGGCTTTATATATTCATGTCAACCAAAAGCAAAATTTAAAACTTACTAATTACCTTCCTCTTTTTATGTTCTCCTGACTACTTTTATGCCAAGATCACTTTAATACAATCACAACAGGAGAAAATGAAACACCATGTAGAACAAAGATTCTTGGTTAAAATTAGTCTCACTCTCTGGTAACGATTAAGAAACCCTCAATGTTCTCACAGCAGATGCCTGTGCTTTCCAGTTAAGGGGAAACCCAATGAACAAACCCAGTCTAATACACAGCCAGTCGTGGAATTGTGACTCGGGTTCAAATACCAACTCTACCACTTCTTTCTCAAAGTAACTTCAGGAAAGTCACTTGAGTTCTCTGATACTCAGTTTTATCATCTATAAAAATAAGTGAAGGTTGTGTATATTTTTACCTCCCCTATTTCGTAAGGAAGTGAACTGAGACGGCATATGATGAAAACGCTGAGACCAAAATTTCAACACAGAAGCAAAAACAAAAAAATCACGGTAAAGCAGCCCAGGGGCAGCACATGAAGAAATCTAAGCCTAAGAAGGCTAGAGCACAAAACTGGTGTGAGCTTCCAAGCAGTTCAGGCAGAAGGGAAAATGAATGGATCGTGTAATTCTTACCCACTAATTAAAAGAAATACACCAGTTCATCCCGGGTTGGGATTCCTTCTTAGTCCAGGGACAAACTGCTCACAGTGTAGTCTGGGGGCTAAGTTAGCTCCTCTGTCTCTTCATACCATCTAGCGGTAATCCACAGGTTCCCATAATCAAATAAACATTTGATGATTTTTAAGTAGATATTATGAAGGGAAGTGAGAACTACATTAAAAAGCTGGAGAGAGGATTTATATGTTAACTACTGTTTGGTGGAAATGTTAGCCAGATTCCTTTCTCTGACATTCCTGTGTGTATCAGCAGAGCAAATTCCTGGAATGAGGGTGGTTCAATCTCTACAGGGCAGTTGTCATCACTAAATCAAAGGCTCTACAAGTTTGTCAGCTTATCTACAATTGTGAGAAATTCTCTGAGGGTTTTTGAGGCAGTGTGGAAATGAGCATTTGTTCAAAAAAAAAAAAAAAGACTTTCTTATATATTTTGATGAATTAACAGGTTTAATATTCCAATCCAACCACTTGTACGAAAACTCACACATAGCATACCTGCTTGAGTCACTGCAAAGACACTGACCTTTGCAATACTCATCTGATTCCCCTTTACATTTTCCCCAGTCACTGACAGAATGTAGAATGATAAGCAGATGCTAAGTCTGAAGACATCTTTTTCTGGTGAAAAAAAAACTGGTGAGTTGGTCACCAAGATAGAAAACCTACTGCAAACCAAGATACAAGCACCCAAGGCCACTGGCCTTCACACTTTTGCCTCAGAAATATCATTCTAAATACATGTGGACACAGCCATTATAAATGTTAAAATGTTTAGAGAGAACTAAGTATATGGTGATTCCTGGGTTTAAAATTACAGTGTGGTACACTGTTTATTAGAGGCTAGGTCTCTCAGCAACGCCTGTTACTAGGAGGGGCTCATCTGGGCAAGGTACACTGAGCTCTGCACCTGGCCAGTACCACATCTACACACTGGCTTCTCCTAATGAGTGCTGCTCACCATGTGGCAGGGAGAAGCCACCCAGAAACAATGATGGAGTCACATCATAAAAACTGTAATGCCCTTCCAAAAGAAGCACCCTGCCCTTCATAAAAATTCTACTTATAAACTTTACATAATAAATCTTCCAAAGAGGCTTATAGAAAGATGAAAAAGCTTCAAATGCATGCAATTTTAGGTGTAGAAATAGGCAGTAAGAGGACACTTGCCTCCACCTCTGTCCTGTCTCAGGTGCTGTGTGGCTCTATGAGATATTAATCCTCAAGCAGAAATGCCCGAGCCCTACGTGAGAGACACACACATCCTCTGATAATTAAAAGTGAAGGCATTAAGTTGGCATGTCAGTCTGTAAAACTTCCAAAGACACAACATTTAAAAGACTTGGAAAAATAAAGTCTTGACATAGGACTTCCCTAACCCCTCTCCATATCAGGAACTTCCATAAACACTTAGATATAGAACCCTCCAAAAACATAACTACTAAAAACACATACACAACAACCCAAGAAAAGGGGTAAGATGACTAGGGGAAAGAACCTCAGCCCCACAACAGGCAATCTAATAACCTGTGGATGAGAAAGTCAATTGTACCACTCAATGGAAAGCAATCTGACAATATCTAATGTTTTGATGCACTGTCCCTTGGATCCACTTCTAAGTAGAATTCCTACACTCCATATCTAGGAATTTAACCTACAGATATACACATAAACAGGCACACAGATGTATCAACAAGAATGTTCACCAAAACCCTGTAATAGAAAAAAAATGAATGATTTGTAATAGAGAATCAAATAAGTGTTTTTCAGTAGTGGAATGCTTTAATAAGTGATGGGCGCTTATACTCCAATGCCAAGTTTGAACCCCATAATCAACAAAATCAGAATCTCTAGTATTGGGGCTCAGGCACAGGTATGTTTCCAAGCCCCATAGGTGTTTCCATGTGCAGCCAAATTTGAGAACTAGTGCTAGAGAATCCTATGACCAGGGTTACAAAGAATGTGCTGTGTCCATGGGTACCGACATAAAAATATCTAACATATTCAAAAGAAAAAGCAGACAGACAAACAAGAAAAGAAAGAAAGAGAGAGCCGGGCTCGGTGACTCAGCCTGTAATCTTGCGCTTTGGGAGGCTGAGGTGAGTGGATTGCCTGAGCCCGCAGGTTCAAGACCCATCTGGGCAAGACCCATCTTGGCGAGACCTCATCTCTACAGTACATCAAAAAATTAGCCGGGTGTGGTAGCGCGTGCCTATAGTTCCAGCTACTTGGAAGGCTGAGGCGGGAGGATCGCCAGAGCCCAGCAGGTAGAGGCTGCGGTGACCGGGAGTGGCCACTGCACTCCAGTCTGGGTGACAGAGTGAAACTCCAACTCAAAAAAAAAAAAAAAAAAAGAAAGAAAGAGAAAGTGGGGAGGAGGGAAGGAAGGAAGCAATACATATGTATCACCATTATGTTAAAACTAAAATCTGTATTTGTAGTTATATAACACATATACACACACACACACACACACACCCCTACATACGTGGATGCACAGAGATCATTCCAGAATTGAAGTATTAACTATAAGATAGCTAAAGAATTTAGTCAAGTGCTTAGCACACAGAGGAGGCTCAATAAATGTTGACTAATATTTCCACGTATGTCCAAATTTGCCTCTGTGGAGCCTACAGGAAGAGTTTTAAGTGAATAACAAACTCTCACGAATGCATGATGCAGGTTACAGTCTCCTACTGAATCTAGAATGTTTGTAAGCCTTCTCAATAACCCCATTAAAACTCTAAGTATACACCTGAACAACTCATTAGTTGTTATATTGATCCTTTCACTCAAAATTACAGCTTGCTTTTTGTGTATATTTAAAATCATGCTCATAAATGCACACAGCTTCATTGTCAATATTTTATTTATTTGTAGGTCCACCAAAGTGGCCCATTTAAAAAGTTTTTCTATGCCAGACCACAAATCTAAAAACTTCAGTGTAATGTTAGGTACAACATTGATGAAACAGAGAGGAAGAATTTCCCAAGGCTGCAGGCACCAGCCACTGGGATAACAACATGACAATCTTTAAAAAATGTTTGTTTTGTTTTAAATTCTGCATGTCCCAAGAGGCAATTTTTGGAGAATCTCTGGTTCACTAAAGCCATTATGTTGGAAGTTCTTCAAATAGTCCCAAAGCAAGTTAGAGAAAAATGTGGGACGTTCTGTTATTTTTTCCTTTTATTTGATTCTGTTTCAATTATAGTTCTATTGTGAATCAGAAATCAAAATGGTATCACAAATATACCCTAGAACAAGAGGTTTCAGAATGCTCATAAGTGAATGAAATTTACTACTTGGTACATTTTTTTTTATTATAGAGATATGGGGTACACTTAAGATATAATAAAATATATTTAAAATTTATATTTTTACAGAAGTGATTCAGTAAAATTTCTAAAACTCTCCTCTACTTTCAGGTACTTTTGAAATGTAACCCATACTTAATCCTACTTGCTTGGACATTTGGTTTCCAGTAATTTTCTCCAGTACATGCTCCTGAGGTTCTATCTTTAAAAGGCAAAATGTTTGGGGTCCTCCCTATCAATCAGTTAAAAAAGTCATCACATTGCTTAGAAAACAAAATGAAAAATGGTGATGGTGTGAATTTACAGGAGGAAAGAGATGGTCTTTGAGAATGAGGATGAAGTTGAGATTTTTATCAAGAAATATGAAATTGAGGTCTGATTATGCTTTCATAATTGTTCTATGAAATAAGACTCTAATTACTTCCTGGCTACACCTCCCAAGTTTATTTAGTTGAAATCTAATTCCTTCAAATACAGGCACTTAATATTCAACAGACCACTGGACAGGAAATCCATAATTTTGAGAACAGCAAAATGATTAGCGGTACACTGACACCAGTTATCACTATTGTGGAAGCAAATGTCCACTGGAAATGAGCCATAAATTTTTCTGAAATTGTTACAAACTACTAGAACATAAGTACATAGGACTCATAGGGTAAGGATGTTAACGGAACATGCCTATCAAGCCTTGGGAAAATATCTTAAGACACCAGAAATTTGTTTTGACACCTGTTGTGTTAATAGGTTCCTTTGGCAACTGAGTTACAAGTGACTTCCAGAAATCCCAGCTGGCCTAGGAAGAACTAGGCAGTGATGCCATTTCCAGGTACAAGGAAGCCACACAAAGGTAGAGTCTTAAGTTAGAACAAAACAGAGATGCTCTCAGGGAAACAAAGGGTGTTTTCCTTTTAATCTGTGCTTAAAAACTGCCAACCTAATACAAAATAAAAATAATACACAGACCTTGAGGGTGAGGAAGGGGTAAAGTTATAAGAGCTAACAGGTGTTCACCAAGAACACAAGAGCACACCTGTTGAGTGGCTCAACTGGTAACATATATCATCTATTTTCATTAAACTAAGCTAGCCTTCAACAAAAACAGAAATTACCAGCAGCCATAGAAAGAGTGTGTTTTCTCACTTGTGATTCCTCTCCATGTGCTAAATATCCTTGGGAGGTTATTCACATAGCACATTAACAAAAACTTCTGAAAATGCAAGAGTCAAACAATAAGTGAAAAACGATCTTTACTGGATTTTAATTACTATACACGAACTACCACACTTTTGCTTTAAGCTTAGGTAAAAAACAAAACGTCATTCCACAGTCATCAAAAGAGAAATGTGAAAGAAGCTGATACTAACGTGTCCTCTCCACCCAACTTTGTAATTTTCTAAATAATTATGTGTGAACACTAATTGCTTTATTGGGTAATTCAAGATGACTAGACACTTAAGAGACGCCTCTCTTGCAAATTTTTTTCTAAATGAGATAAAAGCTCTGTTTTAAATTGTTACTCCTACTCACCAAGTCTGCAGTATTTGGACAGAGGTTAATATTTAGACTTCAGATTCTGAGGAATATTAATAAACAGCCAAAAGTGGCTAAACATGGGAAGTAATCAACAGGATTAGAATTAAATGATTTAGAGTACATTCAGTTGTTTTTAAATTAGGCATATTTTCTGATATGTTAAGAGGTCGAATTTATATTAAACAATCCAAGTTGCATAATAAACATGGTATATCATAAATGTAAAACAGATATATTTGTTTAAACACACAAAGAAATTATTTAGCATGTGATAAAATGATATCAAAACCCATTAAGAGCAGCTCCTTCTAGAGAACACCAAGCAGACTGTGTTCATCTTAATCCCTTCTGTTCTTTAAAAAAAAAAGCTTGTATTACGTTTTTTCTCCTTAATTATCAAACTGCCTCTGAAAATTGAGAATGATTTATCCATACTTGTTTGTAAACCAGTCTCTTAAAAAGTAAGTAACTTTAAGTAACTAAAGAAGACACAAATGACATCCCATGTTCATAGACTGGAAGACTTCATATTGTTAAGATGGCAACACCACCCAAAGTAATCTACAAATTCAGTGCAAACCCTATGAAAATCTCAATGGTATTTTTTGCAGAAATCGAAAAATTCATCCTAAAAGTCATGCAGAAACTTAAAGAATTTTGAATAGTCAAAACAACTTTGAAAAAGAAGAATGAAGTTGGAGGTCTGATACTTCTGACTTCTAAGCAGTACAAAGGTACACAATCAAAGCAATATGGTACTGGCACAAAGACAGACATGGAGACCAACAGAATGGAAAAGAGTTCAGAAAGAAACTCTCACATATAGAATCAAATGATCTCTGACAAGAAAGCCAAGACCACTTAATGGAGAAAGGACAGTCTTTCCAACAAATGGTGCTGGGAAATCTGGATATCCACATACAAAGGAATGAAGTTGGATTCTTATCTTACACCATATATAAAAATTAAAATGGATTAAAGACCTAAATGTAAGGCCCCAAACTATAAAACTTCTGAAAAAAATAAAGGAAAAGCTTTATGACATTGAATTTTGTAATAACTTTTTTGAACATGACACTAAAATCACAGGCACCAAAAGCAAAAATAGATAAATGTGACTACAACAAACTTAAAGCTTTCTGTGCATCTATCAACTGAGTAAAAAGGCAACCCATGGAAAAGAATATTTCCAAAATATATCTGATAAGGAATTAATATTCAGAACTCCTACAACCCAACAACAAAAAACCAAGTAACTCAATTAAAAAAATTGAATTTGAATAGATGTTTCTCCAAAGACAACATAAAAATGGCCAACATGCATATAAAAAGACATTCAGCATCACTAATCATTAGAGCAATGCAAATCAAAATCACAGTAATATATCACCTCACACTCATTAAGATGGCTACTATAAAAAAAAAAAAAGAAAATGATAAGTGTTGACAAAGAAGTGGAGAAATTGGAACCTGTGTACAGGTTGTAGGATTGTAAAGTAGTACAATCACTATGAAAAATAGTGTTTCCAAATGACCAAGAATAGCCAGAACAATCCTCAGCAAAAAAAATAAAGCAGATGGTATCACATTACCAGACTTCAAACTTTACCAAAAGCTACAATCATCAAAACAGCTTGGTATTGGTATAGGAACAGGCATATAGATCAATGGAATAGAATTGAAATTCCAGAAGCAAAACCTCAATTTCTCAACCAACTCATCTTCGACAAATCCTCCACCACCTACCACCACCTATGGGAGAGGAGAACCTATTCAGTAAATGGTGCTGGGAAAACTGGCTGACCCCATGCAGAAGATTGAAACAGGACCCTATCTATCCCCATACACAAAAATTAACTCCAAATGAATCACAGACCTAAATGTAAAACCTTAAACCATAAGAACCTTAGAAAATGAAGGACATACCCTCATGGAAATTGGAACTGGCATCCAATTCCTGAACAAAACCCAAAACCCACAGGCCATAAGAGATAAGATAGACAAGTGGGACCTCATTAGACTGACAAGCTTCTGCAAAGCCAAAGAAACCATCAAGAGAGCAGGGAGACAGCCTACAGACTGGGAAAAAGTATTTGCCAACTCCAGGTCCGACAAAGGCTTAACATCTTGGATCTACAAGGAAATCAAACGTGCTGAAAAGAAAAAAACAAACAACCCCATTATAAAATGAGCAAAAGATACGAACAGACACTTCACAAAGGAAGACATCCAAGCAGCCAACAGACACATGAAAAAATGTTCAACCTCACTACATCTAGGAGAGGCAAATCAAAACCACACTGAGATACCACCTAACTCCAGTCAGAATGGCAATTATCAATAACTCAAAAAATAACAGTTGCTGGAGAGGGTGTGGTGAAAAGGGAACACTTCTACACTGTTGGTGGGAGTGTAAACTAGTGCAACCTCTGTGGAAAGCAGTGTGGCGATTCCTAAAAGCTCTAAATATCAACCTCCCATATGACCCGCAATCCCCCTACTGAGAATATATCCTGAAGAACTCAAATCACTCTATAAAAAAGATACCTGCACACACACGTATGTTTTATCACAGCATTGTTCACAATAGCAAGAACCTGGCAGCAACCATGCTGTCCTTCAAAAGAGGCCTGGATTAAAAAATGTGGTACATATACACGATGGAATACTACGTAGTCATTAAAAAGAACAAAACCATGAATTTCGCAGCAACCTGGATGGAACTGGAGTCTATAATACTGAGTGACCTCTCACAGGAACAAAGATCTGAGTATCACATGTTCTCACTCATATAGTGGACCTTGATCATCCAACATATTACCCTAAGAAAATGACTGACAGTTGTGGGAAACTATGGGGGAGGGGGAAGGGAGATGGGATTAATGGTAGTAAACATCTGTCTGGGGACGGGGAGACACCTCTTATCAACAAGGGTGCCTGAACGAAGCATATTTGTATACTTAACCCTTAACTGTACCCCACAATATCATAATAAAAAATATTATTTATAAAAAAAAAGAAAAATAGTGTTTCCTCAAAATATTAAAAATATAACTCCATATGATCCAGCAATCCTGTTTCTGGGAATATAACCAAAAGAATTAGAGGCAGGGACTTGAAGAGATATCTGCATACCCACGTTTATCACAGCATTATTCACAATAGCATAGAGGTGTAAGCAACCCAGATGTTATTAAAATGTTATTAAAAGATGAACGGGTAAACAAAATGTGATACACACACACACACACACACACACACACACACACACACACACAATGGAATATTATTCAGTCTTAAAAAAGAAGGAAATCCTGTCACTTGCTACAACATGGATCACCTTGAGTACATTATGCTGAGTGAAATACGCCAATAACAAAAAGACAAATACTGCATAATTCTACTTATATGAGTTATTGAAAGTAGTCAAATTTATAGCAACAAAGTAGAAAAGTGGTTAACAGGGGCTGGGAAGGGAAATGGGAAATTTTTGTTTAATGGATATGAAATTTCATTTTTGCAAAATGAAAAAAATCTGGAGATGTGTTTCACAACAATGTGAATAAGCTTAAAACTACTGAACTATACACATAAAATGATTAAGATGGTAATTTTAAAAAAATAAATAACTTTCATTTATCAACTCCCTTCAACACACCAGCCACTTTCATTTGTGTTTTAAGGTCATTCATTATCTCAGTTCATCAAAGGGCTAAGCAATGAGTCCTTAGTGTCTCATTTTGTCCTTCCGGGAACACAGGCCACTGTCCATGAATATCTATGCTCTGACCATGGTTTACAGAATGCCTTCATTTCTGCAATTTTCCACTTCACTTCACATAACTCTACAATTGTTAGTCCCCAAAATGAAAACAATCTGTTTAACTGAAAAACACTAATGTGAGAAACGACTTTCTTCATTTAAATTTGCAATCAACTTAGAATGGGGGGAGGGTGGCGGGGAGAAGCTGCCAACTGGTCGCTATAGAGACAAAAGGCATAGCTGCTCACTTTCACCTACATTTTATAATTTAGAATTTTCTTCAATCCACTGGGGCTTTGTTTTGTTTTGCTAAATAAATATTACTATCTTTATTTTTAAAACATCTCCTGTCCAGGTGACAGCCCCAGGAACATTATATAAAAGACTAAAAGTGTCTAATTAAGGAATTTTTTGTAGATATTTACCAGAAAGTTAAGATTCCACAGGGATGAATTCACTTAGTAATCTCAAAGTCCTGCTTCCTAAAGCCTGATTCTAAAGCTACTAAACTAGCAGTACATTGTATCCTGTTACATTCACTGGTTCTGACCCAACCTTAAACAAGCAAGCAACACAGTAATGGAAAGTGTTAATTACAAAAGGGCACCAAATGGAAACACAGCAGCTGATCATAAAAGATAAAGGTAGGAACAAGAAAATTAATGCCAAAATAAGAGGTGGTATAACATCAAAAGGGAACTCAAAATAACAAAGTGGAGAAAATGAGGCTTTCATTTCAAGCATGTATTCAATCTACTTGAAGACATAGTAGAAAAATGCTCAACTTGGATTCATTCATGATTTCATAATTATAAATACACACCATCACCTTTCCCCTGGGACCAACATCCTCTTCTCCCATCCCCATCCCCTGAAATTGTCTGTTACCTTACAGGTGCCTCTTTTCAGTCCACAAAAGTAATCAACTAGGACAATGTGTCTTCACTAGGTCTCCTCCCGCTCATAACCAGCAAGCAGAGCTATGACAAATGTTCTTGCTTACCTGGCTACTGGCCTTTGTGGTTACTCTCTTATAAACACTGCTCCACCTCACTGGGTAGTGTCATGAAAAAGCCAGTCCTTTTGTGGAAAGACGTGCTGGTTAACAACTATACTTGCTCATACTGGAAAAGCAACCAGGCCAGAGATGCCCACAGATAATCAACCTAAACATATACATAATATACACATAGGTGTCAAACCGGTTTTTCCTCAAAGGTTCAATTCACAAGCAGGCAAGAATCACCCCTTACCACCCACACATATCCACACAAATCCCAGATTCACAATTGTGTGTGTATGTGCTAACTGGTACATTTCTATTCGTTCATTTAAGGACCAAGAGGTACCCACTCTGTTGTTCAGTACTGGGATGTAAGGATGAATAAAACAGATGTGGACTTTGCCCTCACAGAACTTACTGAAGGGGTACAGAAAAATTCACCATCTCTCCCAAGCTGCTTCCTCTCCTTGTTAAAATTATCTTAATATTTAAGTTTCTGTAACTCATTGGGAAATTGGGTCTTCATGCTGAAGGCCCCCATGAACACGTTAAATAAAATATGTTTACTTTTTGCTCCTATTAATCAATCTTGCCTTATGACAGTGATTTTTCAGGGAACCTTTAAGGGGCTAAAAACCATGGCCACCACATTATGATTAGTTGACAGCCACAGGCATCTCTGGCTTTTCAGGCCACCTCAACATTCCAGGTTCTACCTGGCTTTGTGAAAAGTGAGGTGGTATGGAAGCATATGCTGTAGAGGGGGTGGTTAGTTTTTCACTTACATTAGGTAAGAGCAAATATTCTGCTTGCTTCAAATAGCAATTCAGTTTGCTGAATTCAGCAATTTAGCAATTCAGTAACTTCCATGTTCCCTTGAACATGGAGTACCAAGAAGAGAAAGTAAAGAAAAGCAAAGGGTGATATCTGTGCTCTTGAGGAAAAGGCACATAAAGTCATCCCTGAGATGCTAATGCTTGAACTTCAAACAAGACACTAGATTTCTACTTCCATCCATGAAGGAGTGTAAACTATGGGCATTGCCCGCCATTACAAATAACTAGAAAAATGGACAAAATATTTGAAACTGTACTGAGTCACTGTATTCAGACAAAGGCAGGGCAGGACAGTTGCCAAGAGAGGAAACATCGAACAAGGCAAGCCCTACCATCGCCCCAACTTACTCCAAGCAGTAGTGCAGAAAGGAAACCCAAATCAGGTTCAAGGGTCTTGTTGAGTTGAGGGATCAGAGATAAAATTTCAGGGAACCTAAGGCAGCTATAGCTCTGGAAATCTGTAAAGGGGTCCCCTCAAATCATGGACTGAGTATTGAACTGCACACAGACCTGAGGCTCACACAAGGCTACAAATTATCTGCATTCCCATTAGCCTGAGTAGAAGGACTTTGTAATAAAGAAACATCAGAAAGAGACTTCAGAAGGTTCCTAGACTCATGTTGCTCTAGAAAAAGCTTAAAAACAGCCTCAAAAGGATCTCATCGATCCCAAGTCCCTTACCTGTGTGCCAGAAAAAAAGTCCAACACTCTTTAAAGGGAGTACTTTAGGCAGAAAGAAATTGATACCAGATAGGAATCTGGACCCACACAAAGCAGTGAAAAATGCTGGAATGGCCAATCTGTGTGTAAACATAAAACCAGATAGAGCCTCAGAGTTCCCCTAGCCACTGACTGACCTTTAGGATGTGCTGCTGTAGAAATCCACTGATGACACCAACAGGGTGAGAGGCCAGGAGCAAAGCAGTTTCCAACCACTGCTAACTATCCCCTAACCTCAGTCAGTCTCCCTAAGCTCTCTGAGGCACTATTTCCTCAGAATTCTCCATTCCTTGAATTGTCATCACATTATATATAATGAACATGAAAGTGCTTTAGAAGCTTCAAGCATTCATTCACTCATTCATTCATCAAATATTTATTGAGTATCTTCTATTTCTAGGGTCTATATTTCTGCACCTTTCCTAATCTGTAAAATGAAAATATTAATAGTACCCAACCCACAGGGTTGTTGTTCAGATTAAATAAATAAATACATGTAAAGTGCAAATAGTAACAATTGGCTGGGCTCAGTGGCTCAGACTGTAATAATCCCAGCACTTCAGGAGGCCGAGGCAAGTGTACTGCCTGAGCCCGCAGGTTCAAGACCAGCCTGGGCAACTTGGCGAGACCTCACTTCTACAATAAATTTCTTAAATTGAGCTGGGTGTGGTAGCGTGTGCCTGTAGTTCCAGCTACTTGAAAGGCAGAGGCGGAAGAATCGCCAGAGCCCAGCAGGTAGATGCTGGGGTGGCTGTGAGCATGCCACTGCCCTCCAGCCTGGGTGATGGAGACTCCAACTCAAAAAACAAAAAAACAAATAGTAACATCTGGCCATAGTAAGCTTTTATATAAGTATTTATTATTATTATTATTACTACTACTATTACTCCTGCTGCTACTACTAACGCTACTTACTACTAGGCATATAATGATGAGAAAGATCAGGTTGGCTCTTGCCTTCAGAGAGTCTACATTTGAGATGTGTGATAAGGAAAACAAAACTTTTTTGGAATAATTTCCTAACATTTTCACATTTTGCCCAAAAAATGTGAGATAGCTGGGGATAAAAAGTCTGAATGGAGACCTAGGCCCTAGTCCAAACTCTGTCCCTCTTAGTAGCTCTGTGGTCTTGGTCAAGTTATATAACCTGTTTGAGCTTCAGTTTATCCTTAAAGAGGTAGGATGGGAATCTTTGAGGTCCCTTCCACTTCTAGCATCTATGAAGTGTATTTTAGAAGCATGTTGTTCTAGCCTTTATTTGAGCGATTTAATCCTCACAGTATCAAATCCTCATATAGGAAACAACTAATTTTGAGGAAGGAAAAAATAAAAGATAGTTTGTGATTTAAAGTCAGAAGAAACAGGCCCTAGATCTAGAACTAATATAAGTCTGCACATAACTCCCAAGTCAAGAACCAAGGCCACCTGATTTTCCGCTCTTAAAATGGAGAGTGCAATAGCTCTATTGTTTCTACCTACTGCTGGATAAACCAGCATTTTGAGAAGTTAAATAATACAACTAGAGGAAGCAGGGAAGCTTCTTCTTTCTGGTTCCAATGTTTGAATTGGCTCCAATGAAGCAGAATTCTCTCTTGTCTACAATTACATAATTAAGAAGAAAAATGGTAGTACACTGTAAAAGTTCCTTACGCAGGAGAAATCAGAAGAAATATGTCAACAACTGTTCCCTCTGCCCTTTGTTTATACTAGCATGTTCCACAACTGGTAAGGGATCAGCTACAAACACAAAAGCTCCCACAAAATTAATCGGCTCAAGCCTTTAAAAACACAGACAATTTTAGCAAAGTCTCAAAAACCAATGTTTTGCTTTTTACCAAACTTCATTCAAGAAGGAAGTCCCACTGGAAGAAATAGAAAGTGTCTGAACCATGTGGTTGATGTTCCAAAAACAGTTGTGAAAGGACTTTTTCTAAAGGTTTCCTAACATTTTGCAGAGGTCAAGTAAAAATCCCCTAGTAATTTTATTGGAAAGAACATGTTGTACAACATTAGTGAAAAAAAACTTCTACACATATATATAAAATGTGGTATATGATTTCAAGAAGTTCTCAGACCTGTCCTACACTATGGAGTTCTGCAGAGAAATCTCTACAATAAAATAATATATAACCTATGCCTGGGCATAGTGGCTCACACCTGTAATCCCAGCAATTTGGGAGGCCAAGGTGGGAGGATTCCTTGGGTTCAGGAGTTCAAGACCAGCCTGGGCAACATAGCCAGACCTTGTCTCTACCCCCCACCTCCGCCAAAAAAATCAAAAAATTAGTTGGGCATGGTCTCATGCTACCTGAAGTCCCAGTTACTTGGGAGACTGAGGTGGGAAGATCACCTGAGCCCAGGAAGTTGAGGCTCCAGTGAACCATGACCGTGCCACTGCACTCCAATCTGGGTGACAGAGTAAGACCCTGACTCAAAAAATAAAGAAGTAATATACTACCAAAACACACTAAAGGAGTCCTTGAAGTACATATGCATATACACACACACACAGAGTAAGATTTGACAGCAAGCTGTATCTGTCTGTGGGAACTCTGCTAGCTCTGAAGGACACAACTCTTACCTATTTGTTTACTTCACACACCTACAGGAACTAGGTATGTAATTCTAATGGTGTATTAACCAGGTGGCCCTGACTCTCCACCCAGAGGTGAGCATGTGGTACTGGCTTTGCCAATCAAGGCCTTTTATCCTCCAGACAGTGACTGATCTAGGGATGGCATGCAACACAAAGACAACCAGAGGTCTCTGTGAATGGAAGCTGCAGATGAAAGAGTGGCTGTTTTTTTCTGGAATAATGGCGTATATTTTACATAGAAATTTACAATAGTTGCCTTTTCCACGGTGTGTTAGAAACTGGCCCCAAATGATACCACAGACTAGATAAAAACAGAACTAAGAGACAGGACAGGGAGATAGGAAGGTGAGGAGGTTTTTGTTTTTTTTTTTAATAATCAATATTTTTTATTATGATATTGTGGGGTACAGTTAAGGGTTAGGTATACCAATATGCTTTGTTCACGCACCCTTGGTGATAAGAGGTGTCTCCCTGTCCCCAGACAGATGTTTACTACCGTTAATCCCATCTCCCTTCCCCTCCCCCTCATAGTTTCCCACCACTGTCAGTCATTTTCTTATAGTATTATGTTGGATGTTCAAGGTCCACTATATGAGTGAGAACATGTGATACTCAGATCTTTGTTTCTATCAGAAGTCACTCAGTATTATAGACTCCAGTTCCATCCAGGTTGCTGCAAAATTCATGATTTTGTTCTTTTTTATGGCTGTGTAGTATTCCATCGTGTATATGTACCACATTTTTTTAATCCAGTCCTCTTTTGAAGGACAGTATGGTTGCTTCCAGGTTCTTGTTATTGTGAACAATGCTGCGATAAACATATGTGTGCAGGTATCTTTTTTATAGAGTGATTTGAGTTCTTCAGGGTATATTCCCAGTAGGGGGATTGTGGGGTCATATGGGAGGTCAGTAATTGGATCTACAAGGAACTCAAACATGCTGAAAAGAAAAAAAACAAACAACCCCATTATAAAATGGGCAAAAGATATGAACAGACACTTCTCAAAGGAAGACATCCAAGCAGCCAACAGATACATGAAGAAATGCTCAACCTAATCATCAGGGAGATGCAAATCAAAACCACACTGAGATACCACCTAACTCCAGTCAGAATGGCAATTATCAATAACTCAAAAAATAACAGTTGCTGGAAAGGGTGTGGCGAAAAGGGAACACTTCTACACTGTTGGTGGGAGTGCAAACTAGTACAACCTCTGTGGAAAACAGTGTGGCGATTCCTAAAAGCTCTAAATATTGACCTCCCAGGTGAGGAGGTTTTAATGACATCATTTAATTACCAGATATAGCTGAGTCTCAGTCAAATCCCTCTTGAACTTCCCACTGCAAAATGAATCTTTTTTTTTTCCCTTTAGGTAATTTAAGCAGAGTTTCTGTCCCATAAAGATGTGAACAACCCTGATTTCCATGCCACTTGACTAAATGAGATAGAAACTGACATTCACTGAGTATTTCCCAAACATCAGAGACCATGAGGGACATTCAGAATGTACCATCTCCGCTAATTTTTATAGTTGCTGGGAAAAAAACATCACCAGTTTCACAATAAAGAAAGACCTCTGACGAGCGTGAGCAACTTGATGAGACCTTGTCTCTACAACATACCAAAAAATTAGCTGAGGGTGGTAGTGCGCACCTTTAGTTCTGGCTACTTGGAAGGCTGAGGTGGAAGGATCGCTGAAGCCCAGCAGGCCGACACTGGGATGGTTGTGAGTGTGCCACTGCACTCTATCCTGGGCGACAGAGTTAGACTCTGACTCCAAAAAAAGAAAAAGATTCCAAGAGATAAAGTAATAACCAAAGTCCATTGAACTAGGAGAAATCAGCAGGGATTTAAACCCTGCTTCTCTCATCCCAAAGTCAATTCTTTCTCTAATACGCCATACCCCTTGAACCACAATCTTACATATTTCAAACTATAGAATTACTATTTTCTAAGAATCAACCTAGGCCAGGTGTAGTGGCTCAAGCCTGTAATCCCTGCACTTTGGGAGGTCAAGGTGAGAGGATTACGTGAGCCCAGGGATTTGAGAACATCATGGACAACTGGGTAAGAACTTGTCTTTACAATAAATCAAAAAAATTAGCCAGGTGTGATGGCATGTGCCTGTAGTTCCAGCTACTTGGAAGGATGAGGCGGAAAGATCACTTGAGCTCAGCAGGTTGAGGCGGTAGCCATGATCACATCACTGCACTCCAGCCTGGATGACAGAGTGCAACTCCAACTAAAAAAAATTTTTTTAAAAATCAACCTAATAGCCAACCTAATAATCAAGCCATAAATCTGAACAAAAATGCTAATTTTACAGAAAGCTATAATAGTTTTGGAGAACAAATTCTGCTAGACTGACTCCAGTCTACCATCTTCTCAAAGACAGCCACAATCTGAAATTTTAGCCACTCATCTCTAACTCCAACCCCAGCAGTAGAGTTTAAGGTTTGTGGCAGGTAAGGAATATACAAGGATTAGGAGAGGGGGAAGAAGGCATACTAACAAAATTTTTTTAATGTCAAAAATCTGAAAATTCCATCATTGAACCAGTAAAAGAAAGTGGCACACTCAGTGAAGGAATCAAGTCGGTGGGGAAGGGAAGGAAGAAAGGGATGGAGAACCTGGACTAGGTGAGGCTGTGGTGAGTAAAACAAGTACAACTAAAATTCATTAGCTGTTTCTCTCTCTCTCTCTCTCTCTCTCTCTAATCTAGAAAAGAACTAGTATGACAATAAGGAAACGATGTTTAGGCACTATGATCATTTATTGCAAGAGCTAGGTGTGACAGGTGGAACTTGAGGCCCCTATTTGGGTAACAGCCAATTGTACTAATTATAGGTTAGATTACTTATTCTATATAACCACAAAAAATTTAAGTGTTAAAACCATAGGGTGCCACCCTATTGCATAACAGTGTAATAGTATATTCCTGTTGTAAGGTAATTTATGGGCTTCTAAATACTTTTGTATGCACCATATCATTTCGTTTTCCCAACAACCCTGAGAGAAGAAGAGAGAGGCACAGGCAATCAGATATGGCTTTTATTTCTACTTCACAGATGAGTAACTATTTTGGAGCACTTAAATGACCTGCACAGGGTCACCCACTCCTAAGCAGCAGAACAAGGACTTAAATTCATGCTGTCCATTTTCCAATATTCTGCATTGCTTGCCAGTCAGCCCATCCTAGAATCATCTAACAAAGGGTAGCCTGATGCTCCTTCCCTGAAAGGCTCTGATCGAAAAAACATCACTCAAATTATGTTTGAAATACATGTCATCAACATATTTAATGTTTTTGAGAATAACATATTATATTTCCAGAAGGTGTCCACAGCAGCAAAAATCATTCAAAAGTTCTAGTGTTCACTCACTCTTCTGTTCATCTAAACATTCAGTAAGCAGCTATATGTTCTATGTGAAAGGTTTGGAATGCAAAATTGATTAAGCCATATTCTGCACCTTTCCAGAGCCACGAAGTTAAAAGGGAGAGGCCAACCTGCAGATGACCACATAAGCACAGCACTATGGGCACACAGGGAAAAGAGAAACTAACACTATCCAAGTCTGTCTCGAGAGTGGGAAACAAGAGAAACCACACCTGGTTTCAGTTACTATGGAGCTGACAACTTGACAGAGGAGAGACTTGTGAACAGTGACAGTACAAAGCAATATCTACAAAAGAGGTATTAAGTATGATAGGGTTCAGAGGACATAAAGGGTACTTCCAATTAGGATGATCTCTGAAGTTTTTTGAAAAAGATGAAACATGAATGCAGCTTTAAAGAACTGTTAGGTCTTAGTGGGGCAGAAAGCAGGGATGTGAAATGCTATAAAAGCCAGATACCCCCATTGAGATAGATCCTACTGAGATATCCCTATTGAGATAGATGCTGAAAAACTGAGTTGTATGTGGGGCTGGGTCAGCTATCAACCTCAAGTTCTCCTTGAACTTTCTCTCATTCACAATGTCATAAAGACAATTCACTGAAAACAAAAACAAACAAAAACAAGTAAGGAACGAAAGACATACAGGACACTCATCTCCCCAGAACCTGAGCCTATATGTTAATGTGAATCATTTGTGCTTCCCTGTTTCTCTCTAAATGACCTCCATGCCCACTGGTGAAAAAGTCTCAATGAACAAATATCCTCCTCTTCAAAATTGTCATTTATATCCTCAAGAGCCATTCTAAACAGACTATTTTTTAAAGAAGACTTAATTCTGAAGAAGAAGTAAATTGTGAATATGTCATCTACAACCATGCTAACAGCTTCAAAGGGATATATAGGCTTCACTAATTTTCCATGTGCAGCAAAATTGGAGCTACCTTATGTGCTCAACTAAAAATCATCAAAAATTATAAAAGGAACTTGAGAGATTATCTTCATTTTACACATACAGGTGCTATGAGAGTAAATGACTTTCTCAAACACTATTTTGAACACATGACAATTATAAATAAGACTTTAGGAGTGATTCTAAATAGACTTTTAAACTGGGAAGGCCTGACAACAAAGATCTGAGTATCACATGTTCTCACTCATATAGTAGACCTTGAACACCCAATGTAATACTATAAAAAAATGACTGACAGTGGTGGGAAACTATGGGGGGGAGGGGAAGGGAGATGGGATTAACGGTAGCAAATATCTGTCTGGGGATGGGGAGACACCGCTTATCAACAAGAGTGCCTGAATGAAGCATATTTGTATACCTAACCCTTAACTGTACCCCACAATATCATAATAAAAAATATTGATTAAAATTAAAAAAAGAAAACTCAAGAGTCTTACATGAATTTGTTTTTAACCATAGCCATACACAAAATAAATTATTGGTAGGCAAAAAAAAAAAGGAAATCTCATGTGAAAGTTTTTGGCTTATGATAATGTTGTTTTAAACACTGTTTGGAATTTTATCAAGATTTTTGCAATCCAATTCTTATTGGTCAGTAGCATTTTCTTTAACCCTTTCAATTGAAGAAGATAAGTAGAAACCCAATACTGGAGGCAAACTACTTGGTGTACCATCTGTGAATCTGTGACTCTTCATATAACTGAAAAAGCTATTCTGGGGGCTTATTCCCACTGATCACCTAGCACCTCCTTTGAGGAATGGTATGGGAAGAAGGGAGAAGGTCCAAGCATTAACAGTCTCTCTGACTATCAGAAAAGCTCAGACATGAGATAGAATCTTATTAGATAGTAAGGTCTGTATCAATCCTGGTACAAAACATTTTACAAATTTAAGTTTGTAAAGTATGCCCAAAGGCATATAAATATCCTTGAGTTTACTCTTCCTTCTGAAGAAAAATTTTATGAAAAAGTACATTTCCTAAATAGACAATTCATAAGTATATTTCCTAAGTTACATAGATGATTTCACATTAGCCTAAGCTAAATCCTATTGCTTAGCTTGGTCAGAGGTGGTCAAAAGAAACTTTTCCAAACTTTCAATTCTTAGGACTATTTCTCCTGGTATTTGCACAGTCCTGGAATGCACAATCAGCACTTAATTTTTCCTTTACAAAACAGTCTGTAATATGTATTACATCACCTGTGGGATGTCTCTCTTTTGGAACATTTCTATCATCATGCTACAAACAGTTTTCACTACATGTTCTCTTCTAACAGAACAGGAATAGGTGTTCACATTTACCTAGTTGCAAACCAATTGAACTGAGCCTTTCCCACATATATTCCAGAATGTGTAGGTAAAACTGAATGACTCTGTACTAGGGCTGGGAAAACTGTAGCCCAAGGGCTAAATGCAGCATCTCTGCCTCATCAACAGTTTTTGTAAATAAAGTTTTATTGAATCACAACCAGGCCCATGTTTACATAAAATCTGTGGCTGCTTTCTGAGTAGTTGTCACAGAGATCTTTTGGCCCCCAAATCCTAAAACATTTACTATCTAGCACCTTACCAAAAAAAAGTTCACTAATTCCTGCTCTGTATTAAGTACATGAAACAAGAGAAGTTTGGGGAAGTTTTCAAAACCACATATATTACACATAAATATATGTGTCCATTCAACAAGCATACACTGAACACCTCTGGGCACTGTTCTATGTGCTGGAGATCCAGCAATGAACCAGATAGACAAGTGTGTCGTTGTCCTCCCCACCCTCTGGGTCTTCATAGGGGTCACAGAGAAAGGAGACAGATAAATATAATCACTCTAATATCAGATAGATCAAACAGGATATTAAGAGAGAGTGCCAGAAATTCTGGAGGAGTAATGATTCTTTAGAAAATGCAAAGTCATGAAGATGACATCTGGGAAGATGCCACTGAAAATGATATTTGAATGATAAAAAGAAGCCAGCCACGCACAAACCTAAGAAAGGATTGTTCCATCCAGAGAGCAAAGGCTTGAGGGGAGGAAATGCCAGGGATGCTTAAAAAAAAAAAAAAAAAAAAAGTGAATGTACCTGAAGCACAGTGGACGAAACAAAGAGGCATGAGGCAAGGTCAAGAGCTTAGTAAGAGTCAGACCACATGTGATGAGTAAAGAACAGCCTGATAATTCTAATAATTTCCCTTCTTCAGATCCTTAGCTATTAAAAAAAAAAACTACTATATGGAAAGCTAATCATTCTGCTACAATTTCTTCCTTTTGATCTGCTAAAAATTACCTGAAGCTGCAAATGCCTAGCAGCTAAGAAAGAACACTGTTAAAGACAGTTTCTGCTAAAGAGGCAATTATCCAAAAAAAAAAAAGAAAAGTTAGTGTCCTTCTCATTACAAAGCCATAAAGTAACCATTTAAAATGTTTTATTTGTTTTTTGTTTTGTTTTAGGAGAGGGAATTTCTCATTATTAAGCATAATTAAGCCTATTTTCCTGAGTCTACCAGGTTTTTCAGCTGATGAAGTGAGATCTGTCTGCCTCTGCCTCTGTGCACAGCTGCACACATGCCCCACCATAACTCTTTCAAAGCAATTGCTTGGTCTGGATGAAAGGCAATATTCCTCTAAAGCCTGTAGAGATATACTGTACGGCTTACCTTATCATCTCCAAGCTAAATGGAGGACTCTTTAGGGGTGGTGAATTTCAACATGTTGATGAATAGCCACCAAATCAATCTCCTTTGTGAATGCCTTCTTCCCCTCTGATTTTTTAGGTGATTTATAAATCTGAAAAGACAACTTTCCATTTTTAGATCAAGAATAAAGGAAGTTTGAGGCATTCTTCAGAATGGCCAGGGCAGAGATTCTCTGATAAAACTGTGATTCTCAATGACCAGTCTAAATTTAGGACGAATCAGTAGTTATAAGATATTCTGGAGATGTTTTTTTGTTTTTTGTTTTTTTTTTTAAAGTTGGAGTCTCACTCTGTCGCCCAGACTGGAGTGCAGTGGCCGCTCCCGGCCACCGCAGCCTCAACCTGCTGGGCTCCGGCAATCCTTCCGCCTCAGCCTTCGGAGTAGCCGGAATTACAGGCATGCGCTACCACGCCCGGCTGATTTTTTGATTTATTGTAAAGATGAGGTCTCGCTGCCCAGGCGGGTCTTGAACCCACGGGTTCAGGCAATCCACTCACCTCAGCCTCCCAAAGGCGCGGGATTACAGGCTGAGCCACCGAGCCCGGCGATATTCTGGAGATGTAACATCCAGCTGACCTTCACTAAAATCTAACAATGCAGGGATCTGCAGAACAAGTGCTCCTCGTGATGAAAGTCATGTGGTGACAGGTAGGGATGTTTAAAATCAGACTTAAGTAGGCTACAGAAAACCAGCGTTGAGAAATGTGTGGAGTGCCAACCTTTAGAGCAGTAGCACTGCTGGAGAAATCCAGCACACAACTTCCACATTGTATACATACATCAAAACATCACTCTGTATCTGTAAATGTATACAGTTATGATCTGTCCATTTAAAATAATATTTTTAAGTAGGAAACTACCATATGGTATGCCACATATTTGAAGAAAATGGTAGATAAGTGGAAATGAATATTTTTGTGTTTAATATGCGAAGTGATGAGTTCTTTCCTTCCCTTGCACAGTTATATCACCTGCCAGATTGAAATGTTTGACTTTGTTGTGTCTTAACCTCTACATTACTTTAAGCAGCACAAGATATTGACAGAAAACATATAGTTATTCAGCAATGAAAATGTTTAATTTTGACAGCAAGGATTACAGAAGAAATTCCACATGCCATAAAATAATGGCTTTTTCTTTCTTTTTTTTTTTTTTTTCCTGAGTTGGAGTCTCACTCTGTCCAGGCTAAAGTGCAATGACACACTCAAAGCCACCACAGCCTTGATCTGCTAGGCTCAAGCGATTCTTCTTCCTCAGCTTTGCAAGTGGCTGGAGCTACAGGCATGTGCCACCATACCCAGCTAATTTTTTGATATGTTGTAAAGATGAGGTCTTGCCAAGTTACCCAGGCTGATCTCAAATCCCTGGGCTCAGGCAATCCTCTCACCTCTGCCTCCCAAAGTGTTGGGATTACAGGCATGAGCCACCATCCCCAGCTAATGTTTTCTTCTTATTAACGTGGTATATACACACTACGAAATACGATTCAGCTGACAAAAAGAATGAACTAACGTCTTTTGTAGCAACTGAGATGGAATTGGAGAGTATCATCCCAGTAAACTAACACAGGAACAGAAAGCCAAACACCCATGTTCTCACTTATAAGTAGGTGCTAAACTAAGGATCTGCAAAGGCACAGAGAATGATATAATGAACACCGGAGACTCAGAAGCGGGAGGGGGTTAGGGGAGAGGAACGAAAAATCACCCATCAGTACAATATGCACTGACGGGGGTGGTGGGTACACGTAAAACCCAGACTTCTTTGCCACTATACAATGAAACCTTGTAGCCAAAAACTATTTGTACCCCGAAAGCTATTGAAATAATATATAAAAAGAAAAAAAGAACATAATGCTTTTTAAATTCAATTAGATGTAAACGTTTCTATTTAATGTAAACACTGTTTAATTTGCTTAGATAGAAATATAAGCCCAGGAGGAGGCTCCAGGTTACCCTGTGGCACACCACTGCCTCCCTGATAAGGAGACCCTAAGTGCCACCCCTCTCGACTGCCGGTTACCCCAGTCAGACTTCCAGGTGACAGAGGCTACCAGGAGTCTAATTCCGCTACAGGCCACGAGGGGCCTTACTTGTAAGGAAGTAGTAAGAGTTTTGCTGTTTCACAAAGAAAGAATGAATTTGTTGTGTGGTTTGCCTCAATTACATCACAGTTGAAATTCCATTTGCAAGGGTAAGAGAGTTAATAGTGGGCCTTAAATTTAAAATCAACTAAGGTTTACGCTGGTGTGTTGGCAGTGGGTAAATTAATTACACCTTTATCGCTGTTCCATTATCTCAAATATTCTACCATTAAAATGGATGGCAGTGGGGAGAAATTTGGCATTCATTACAACCCAGTGAACTGTTATTTATAGGCAGAAAAATAACCATGGCCACCTGTCAACATGGAAACTACCACCCAGAATCACACCTTTTCACTAAAGGGTCTCTGATGGCTTACTAAGAATAGAAGCTAACCCCCAAGGCAGAATTATGCCTCCTTTCATTTTATTTCAACCAAGAAGTTTAAGCAAGCAGGTTTTACACAACCTATTCACTTTTTAAACTTAGGACTGCACTGTTGTCCATCTCTTTAAAAAGTAACAGAATGGATAAATCTTTCTACTAAATTACTTCAAAAATGGCAGTAGAATGAATATGCAAAGGGCTAAAACAGATTACAAGGAAATGTAGATTTTCCTTTTAATCTCATACGCATTTTCGTAACCCTACCCCACCCTTAAGAACCATGCAAGAACCATGCGAAGTGATTTCTAAATCAAGGGTATGACAGGTTTTTAAAGACGTCAATATGTCATAAAGACAAATTATTAAATAGCTGACATACAACACTACATTATTTAGGGTGATGAATAGGGTTATATGCTTATATAATGAAGCTACAGTTTAGGACTACAGAGATGTAACTCACAAAAATCAAAAGTCAAATGATACACTAGCCTCAGGAAGCTCTCCAAACATAATGGAAAACTACAAAAAGCATCACCCACCCAGTGAATATTAGGAGTGTCTTTGGTAAACATACTAAGTCAATAACATACACTGCTGACATGTCAGGCTGGGCAAAACGGCACACCATGAAGAAACACCCTGAGAGGAATCTTCAAAATCAGCTCAGTAAGTATTTCTCAATTTCAGTACTAGCTTGCTAGTCAGAGCTACGAATACTCATAATCAAATCCGTATTAAAAAGAAACTTATTAGACTACTTCTTAAGGAATTTATTAGACTATTTCTCTAACATTTTCTAAATATAATGTAACTTTTAAAACATCAGTAGAAAATTGAAGTATTTTGGAACTCAAGAGAAAAAAGTGGAAGAGCATTTATTCTACCAATGGACTGCAACTAAGAACCAGGAAAAAGAAATTCTTTGAAACCATAGGCAAATCCAAAACAAAGTAACCTTTTGATCTACAACACTTAGGGGAAAGGCAGGGCGAAATGGTAGGCTAGGAAACATATGATTTATTCAGATTATAAAGTGACATGTATACTGAGGGTACTGGCCTCCAGGTGCTTCTGAGTAGACAGCAAGAAAAAGTCATCAGGCATGGTATTCATAAATATGACCCTGGTCCTGTAGGAAAACAATCTGAATAATGAAACCCAAATACAGGAGTGCAATCTAAAAATAGCCCTTCTGCTTCCACAGAGGCATTTTCCTTTTAGCATTCATTCAAAATGTGTGAGAAGACAAAACAGTTTGAGTTAAGTGAATTTCCAGATTTTACCAAAAGTTGAGTGATACTCTGAACCATTTTCAACCAACAGTAAAAATATACTTTCCCCTTCCTTTACTTTCTTCTTGGAAGTTGCTGGGTGTGGGAGTAGGGAAGGAACACAACACTGGGCAGGAGTACAATTTCTAAATTTTAGGAGCTGATATATTATCTCTAGGTAAAACAACTTAACATTTAACTTATGTCATGGGAAATGATTAGATCCTTGGAATTTTGTCAGTGAAAACTACCATAATTATTTTTTCCCATAAAGAAAGATGAATAGAGAATGATAGAATGTTGACATTGTGATTACATTTTCCTGTCATGTCACAAATTTAAAGATTTCATTCAAAGTTTTTTTTCAACTTCCCTTAAGATTAAAAAATAATAATAAAAGATTGAGAAAAACCAGCTTGCAGGTTGAAACATGTGATTCCAGCACTTTTTCAAAAAAAGTTTAAAGAGTATTTACTAGTAACAACGTTCTATGCTTCAAGCTGTCTTCAACTGCAGGTAAAACCTTTTCCCCAGAGGCAGGCAGCCTTACTTCTTCTCCCCACACTATTAAAAATCATGTAACTACAATGGTTGTGCAAAAAAGGACCAACAGAGTGCCAAGAGATCCCTTATACTATTTTTAACAGCAAAAGCTGATGCTGAGCACAAGCCTAAGATTTTTCTTTGGAACTTTACATGCCCAGAGCTTCCTGTACTTGCCAGTTTTCCTTACAGACACACATATATATATGCTTAAATTTAATTTCTCCTGCTTGCAACCAAAATATTTTTGATATATCAACTAAAAGGAAAAGAACAAAAAAACAGCCCTTTTTGGTGCTACTTGGTGACTTTTCTATGCTCTTATAGAGGTGCAAATCAAGTCAGCACAGAGGGCAATATACCAAGGAAGCAGGTATTAGAGTTTAATCTCCCCCCATCAAGAAGAAAGTTCCAGAGAACATTCTACCAAATGTACTTCAGTGGGCAGTGTCCTGAACTCCAGTCTCAAACTACTTGAAAATGATGGGAGATGCCAAGTTGACCATTCAAATGTAGAAAAAAAAACTAGCATTAGGTAACTAAAAATACATTTTGAGCATATAATGCTTGAGACTCCTTGCAGTTGATCTTAGTTGCTCAATGTCATAAGGCTTCAGTTTCTTGAGTCGGGGTCTCACTTTGTCATCCAGGCTGGAGTACAGTGGCAACAATCATGGCCTACCACAGTCTCGACCTCCTGGGCACAGGCAATCCTATCACCTCAGTCATCCAAGTAGCTGGAACTACATGCATGTGCCACCATGCCTGGCTAATTTTTTTTTTTGTAGAGACAAAGTCTTACTACATTGCCTAGGCTGGTCTCAAACTCGTGGGGCACAAACAATTCTCCCACCTTGGCCTCACAAAGTGCTGAAATTATAGACATGAGCCACTGTGCCCAGCCCTTGTTACTATTTTTAACAGCAAAAGTTTATATTTTATAGCACTGTGCAAAATGAGCCCATGTACTATTTCTCCTTGATCTTCACAAACCCTCTCTAGGTTGTCAGGGAAGACAGGCATCATAACACTTTACAAAAGAGGAAACTGGATCAAACTTTGCCCCAAATCAGAACTAGCAGTGGTAAAGCTGGCACAAGGATAGACTCAAATCAAGATCTGCATCTGCCAAACCCAGCATACTCTACTGCACCACCCTGACACATCCAAAATCCTAGAGCCCACATTATACCTAGTTTCAGGAGTTCTCACTGGTTAATGGAAGAAATGGGGCTAAACAAATCCATGAAGCAGGGTAGAGTAGAGGCAAATCAAAGGTAGAGAAGAAAAGAGGTCCAGTCCTACCCTGTATTAGGGGAGAGAAATCTACTTCATCAGTGTTGTCTCACTAGCCACATTCATTTTTGACTTCGTTGTGAGAGCTATTAACTATCATCAATTGATTCACGGTGTCTTAGACTGTTTGGACTACTATAACATTACCTTAGATTAGGTAGCTTTTAAATAACAGAAATCTATTTCTTACAATTCTAGAGGTTGGTGCCAGTAATATATTCAATTGTATAGTAAGGGAATGCTTTGTGGTTCAGTTCTAGAGGTTGGAAAATGCAAGATCAAGGTGCCAGCAATGTATTCGATGTATAGTGAGGGTTTGCTTTGTGGTTCAAAGAATGATGCTTTCTCTCTGCGTCCTCACATTACCTTCTAATGCCATCATCTAGGTGATTAGAATTCAACATACAGATTATAAGGGACACATTCTGACCATAGCATCCTGCCCCTAGCATCTCAAAGTTCACGTCCTTCTCACATGCAATATACATTCATTCTATCCCAATAGCCCCCCAAAATCTTAACGTGGCCCAGCATCAACTCCAAAGTCTAAAGTCCAGAGTCCCATCTAAATATCATCTAAAACAGATACAGGTAAGACTGAGAGTACAATTCATTCTGAGGCAAATTCACCCCCCAGCTGTGAGCCTATGAAATCAAACAAGTCATGTAATTCCAAAAAATTATGGTGGGAAAGGGCAAACAGAAGGCACTAATATTGTGTCTACCTAGAAAAACAGTAAATCAAAAGCAATACTGCAACCCTGGAGGGATTGCAGAGAGTGATGCCACCATTAAGGACTTAAAAGATCCAGGAGTGATGAATCCCACCTCATCCTCATTCAAGTTTCCTATCTGGCCTGGGAAGAAGACAGATGGGTTTTGGAGAATACAGTGGATTTTCATAAGCTTAACCAAGTAGTGATCCAATTGCAGCTGCTGTACCAGATGTGATTTCACTGTCTGAGCAAATTAACACATCTCCTAGTACCTGGTATGTAACTGTTGATGTAGCAAATGCCCTTTTCTCCATATCTGTCCATGAGGCCCACTACAAGCAGTTTGCTTTCAGCTAATAAGGCCAGCAATACACCTTTCACTGACTTGCCTCAAGGACACATCAACTCTCCAGCCTTATGTGATAATTTGGTTGTAAGAATTTTGATCACTTTGCTCTTCTACAAGATTTCACACTGGTCCATTACCTTAATGACACCCTGGTTGGACCCAGTAAGTGAAAAGTAGCAACTACCCTACACTCACTAGTAAGACATTTGTGTGAGAGAGGGTGGAAAGTAAATCTGACTAAAATTCAGGGGCCTTCTACCTCAGTGAAATTTCTAGGGATCCAATTGGTGTGGGGTATGTCATGATATCTTTTCCAAGGTAAAGGATAAGTTGTTGCATTTGGTCCCTCCTACAACCAAGAAAGAGGCACATCACTTAGCAGAGCTGCTTGGATTTTTTAGTTACTCTAGCCTACTCACCGAGTAACCTGAAAAGCTACTAGTTTTGAGTGGTGCCCAGAACAGAAGGCTCTGCAATAGGTCCAGGCTGCTGTGTAAGCTGGACCAACTTGGGCCACATGACCCTATAGATCCAATATTTCCCGAAGTGCCAGCGACAGACAGGAATATTGTCTGGACCCTTTGGCAAGCCCCTACTTGAACTGCAGCAGAGGCCTTTAGGATTTTAGAACAAGGTCTTGCCATCATCTATAGATGATTATTCTCCTTTCAGGAGATAGCGCTTAGCCTCTTAGTGGGCCTTAGCAGAAACTGAGCATGTGACTATCAGTCATTAAGTTACTGCATGACCTGAACTGCCCATCATGAATCGTGTGCTGTGTGACCCATCAAGCCATAAAATTGGGCGTGCACAGCAGCACTCCATCATCAATTGGAAATGATATATATACAATCAGCCCAATATAGGCCTTGAAGGCACAAGTTACATGAAGAAGTGGTCCAAATGCCCATGGTCCTTATTCCTGCTATATTGCCTTCTCTCTTTCAGCTTGCACCTGTTGGACTCACAAGCATTTCTCTACAATCAGCTGACAGGAGAAGATTAAACTCTAATTTACAGTTGATTCTACACAACAAGCAGGCCCACCTGAAAGGACAGCTGCGGCACTACAACCCCCCTCTCTGGGCCATCCCTGAAGGACAGTGGTGAGGGAAAATCCTCTCAGTGGGCAGAATTTCAGCAGCACACCTGGTAGGAAGGAGAAATGGCCAGACATGCAATTATATACCAATTTGTGGACTGTAGGAAATGATTTGGCCGGATAGCTAAGCACTTAAAACAAACATGACTGAAAAACAAAGAAATCTGGAGAAGAGGTATGTGGATAGACCTCTGTGAATGGGCAAAAGCCATGAAGATATTAGTTTCCCTTGTGAGTGCTCACCAAAGAGTGACTTCATCCTTTGAAGATTCAGTGCTAGCTAGGTGACAAGTGGATAGAATGACCCATTTTGTGGATACTAGTTGGCGTCTTTTCCCAACTATCCTTTCATGGCCCAATGGGCCAATGAACAAAGTGGCCATGGACAGGGATGGAGGTTAGGTACTGGAGCTCAGCAACATCAACTCATCAAGACCAACCTGGCTACGGCCACAGCTGACAGCCCAATCTTACAGCAGCAGAGATCAACAATGAGCCCCAATATGGCACCATTCCCAGGTGATCAGCCAGCTACCTGGTGGCAGGATGATTATATTGGACTGCTTCTATCATAAAGGGGGCAGTGTTTCATCCTTACTGGAATGGACACCTACTCTGGATACAAACTTGCTTTTCTTGAATGCAGTGCATATTCACCAACATAGTATTCCACACAGCATTGCTTTTTACCAAGCAACTCACTTCACAGTCAAAGAAATGAGGGAATGGGCCCAGGAGCATGGAATTCACTGGTCTGAACATGTGCCCCATCAATCTGAAGCAAGTGGCTTGATGAAACAGTGGAATGTTTTAGAAGATTCAGTTACAGTGCTAGCTAGGTGACAATATCTTGCAGGGCAAGGGCAAAGTTCTCTAGAAGGCTATATATGCTCTGAGCACCGTAGTCCCTAAGCAAAGAGGTAGACACCAATGGGACACTAGAAAGGCAGAATTCTTCAGTAAGAAGTCAAAGAATAAGTAAGGGCTGAATGACTCCAAACACATGATGGCCAAATATTTGTGTTCAAATCAAATATTGTATGTGTATATGTTTATGAACGTATAAAAGACTTGGTGCTAGGTCTTGCCTAGATCTAAGATCCAATTCTGGAGAGCAGAAATTTCAATTTACTAGACTTCAGATTAGCCCAATTTTTACCCCGAAGGAAAGAGTACCATATAATAGCCTACATACAAATTTACCAAGAACTCAAAAGAAGTGCCACCAATTACATGAATGTGTGAAACTACCAAAGAATAAATAATGTGAGGGAAAGCATGTATAAACCACTTCCATGACAAGAATAAGAAGTGCTCTTGCTGGTCCCAGAAGACAGCAGGGAATAAGAACCAGGAACTCACCACAGCATGCCAATGTTTTCCCCAGAGGGTTATGCCAAGCACTGGCTAATAGTCAGGAAAAGACTATTTGTTAAAAAGAAAAAACCCAGCCCAGCTCCGTGGCTCAGCCTGTAATCTCACTCTTTGGGAGGCTGAGCTGAGTGGATTACCTGAGCCCGAGGGTTCAAGACCCACCTGGGCAACTTGGCAAGACCTCATCTCTACAATAAATCAAAAATTAGCTGGGCTTGGTAGCCCAGCTACTTGGAAGGCTGAGGCTGAAGGATCACCGGAGCCCAGCAGGTCGTGGCTGCACTGCACTCCAGTCTGGGTGACAGAGTGAGACTACAACTCAAAAAAAAAAAAAAAAAGAAAAAACCCACATAACCCCTCACCTACAAGGTTCCAAAGATCGGCTGGTAATAGGGTGGGCAGGGAGAGGATACAAAATTCTCTTCAGCATCACATGCTTGGCTGTAGAACAGACATAAGTTTGGAGAGGACTTTAGACATAATTTCAGTGCAAACAGCATTACCACCAAATGCCAACATTAGGAAGAACACAAGTATACACTCACAAACCATTGAGAATTATTCAACTTAGTGGAAATAAAAGAAAAAATGCTCACATAGACTAGAAAGGGTCTTCTTAATAATTGTCACTCCTCTGTCCCTTTACCTGAAGCTTCCTAGAGTGCTAATAGGTTGTGTCTGCTATATGGCTTGCAACGCAGTCTGATCCTTGCATATCAGTCACACAAAAGAAGTAATAACATGGCAGTCATGTGTGGAGGGTTAAAGGAAGGAGAAATTATACCCCATTTTTCTGTTTATAAATTTATAAATTCTAAATTCAAATTTCAAGATAGTTAACAAATATCCAGACTTTACAGGCTGGGCATGGTGGCTCAAGCCTGTAATCCCAGCACTTTGGGAGGCCAAGGCAAGAGGACTACCTGAGTCCAGGGGTTCGAGACCAGCCTGGACAACTTGGCAAGACCTCGTCTCTATAACACATTTTTAAAAATTAGCTGACCAAGGTGGCACATATCTATAGTTCCAGCTACTTGGAAGGCTGAGGCAGAAGGATCGCCTGAGCCCAGCAAGTCAAGGCTGCAGGAGCTGTGAGAGTTCCACTGCACTCCAGCCTGGGTAACAGAGTGAGATTCCAACCAAAAAAAAAAAAAAATTTTTTTTCCAAAAAACTGGAAGCCAAAAACAGATATATGTTAAAACCAAAATGCAATCTAGTTCCCAAAAACGGCAAAGCCTATACAGATGAAACTCCTCATATATACGTATGCCATTAGAAAAAAGGCCAGAAGTGATAATCTAATCTTAGCATAATTTTAATTTATCTTTATCTCACTTTTGGACATAGAAGTATCAGTTCTAATGGAAAGCAATGGTAGATAATAACTTTTTAAATACGGCTTCAGAATATTTACCCTCCATTTGAATACGAGCAAATCTCATTACTAAGTATTCCCAGCCCTTAAGAAACAAATGAGGCCAGGCGCAGTGGCTCACGCCTATAATTCCTGCACTTTGGGAGGTAGAGGCGAGAGGACTGCCTGAGCCCAGGGGTTCAAGACCAGCCTGGGCAATTTGGCAAGACCTTGTCTCTCCAGTAAGTCAAAATATTAGCCAGGCGTGTGGCACGCCTGTAGTTCTAGCTACTTGGAAGGCTGAGGTGGAGGGATTGCCAGAGCCCAGAAGGTCGAGGCTACCGTAGCTGTGAGCGTGCCACAGCACTCCAGCCTGGGTAACAAAGTGAGACTATGACTAAAAAAAAAAAAAAAAAAAAGGTAAACAAACAAAAAATAAACCATAGGAAAGAAACAGTACTCAGAAAACACTGGAACAAAATGGCACATCTATTTATTTTTCTCATTCTAGGCTGGGAACAGACAGCAGCAATTTTCCTGATCTCACCTAAGTAAAATTTTTGTTTTGTTGTGCTTAATGTTTTGCTTGGACCTTCTGGGGCAGAAAAAAATCTACAGTCGGCATCTAACATTAGTTTCTGTGACGGAAATGCTTTATCCCTGCACTGTCCAATACAGTAGCCACTAGCCCAAGTGTGAGCATCTGAAAGGTGGCTAATGTGACTAAGGAATTGAATCTTTACTTTTAATTAATTACCATTTAAGTAGCAGCATGACATAGGACATGTTATATTTAGAAGAATCAAATCTCAGCCTTCTAACAACTCTGGTTATAAACCATACTGACATAGCTGGAAGCCCATTAAGAGTGAAAATGTGAAAAAACACAAAAGGAAGATTTTCTTTTGTGAAACTGTAATGAAGACAATCCACTGACAGTCCTCAACTTGATGGTAACAATATGAAGTGCTACAGTGACTTGGCTTTGATAAAGTCTCAATCCTTACTGCCCTTAAGAAATCACCCACAGACACTCAAAGGGAGTGGTCCTGAGACATGGCAGGACAGGCAGGCAGCTGACTCTGTAAGGCTATTGCGGTCAGCAACAAAAAAAAAAGTCCAGATTCAGATTAGGAAGAGCCGGTCTACCCCACCTCACTCCCACCTCCATGAAAACCAGCCCCTTTCAGACAGTTTTTTCTCCCAAGACCAGGTCAGATACAATTCAACAAAGCAAATGTGTATCAGATATCTGTTTTAATGCATTAAAACTACTGAGCAACGGAATTAAAAAGAAAGATAGAAGAACTGCTACAAATGAAGAAAAACCAACGAAGAACTGCTGGTAGCCAGAGCCCCAGCAAAGAGTCAGCACTAGTAGGAATAGCTACTGGGCACAAACAATGACTATCTTCCAGAATGACAGTACCCAGAAAGTACTTATGGAGATCAGGGAATTGTTGGATAGAATGAATAAAAATCAAGAAATGCATCTGTAATCCCAGCATTTTGGGAGGCCAAGGCGAATGGATTGCCTGAGCCCATGGGTTTGAGACAAGCCCGGGCAACTTGGTGAGACCTCATCTCCACAATAAATCAAAAATTAACTGGGCGTGGTACTGCACACTTGTAGTTCCGGCTACTTGGAAGGCTGAGGCGGAAGGATCACTGGAGCCCAGCAGGTTGATGCTGGGGTGGCCATGAATGTGCCATTGCACTCTAACCTGGGCAACAGAGTAAGACTCCAACTCAAAAATAAATAAATAAATAACAGAAATCAAGAACTTCATCCAAACGTAAATGATAAACTTACAAGCATGGGAAGCAGAATTGACCAAGCAGAAGAAAATCGCAGAGTTGAAAGACCAAAATATGGAATGAACCCATACTATTAAAAACATAGAAGAAAAACTTAAGGAAAAAGAGACTCTCTGAGAGATGTGTGACTTTATCAAAAAACCAAATCTACGTCTGATCAGAATACATGAAATAGAAAGAGAAACAGAAAAAACCCTGAAACAAATATTCCATGAGGTCATTCAAGAAATCTTCCTTCATCTGGCCAGAGAGATTACTATATAAGCACAAGGGATTCAAAGAACCCCTGCAAGACATCTTATGAGAAGACCAACCCCTAGACACATAGTAATTTGCCTACACAATGTAGGTATAAAAGAAAAATCCTAAAGGCAGCAAGGGAAAAAGGTCAGACTACCTACCAGGGAAGACCAATCAGAATTACTGCAGACTTACTTGCAGAAACACTACAGGCCAGAAGGAATTGGACCCCAATCTTAACTCTTCCCAGAGATAAACAATTTCAACCAAGAATTTCCTACCCAGTCAGGCCAAGCTTCATTAGTGAGGGAGAATTAAAATCTTTCCCAATCTCTAAGAAAATATGCTGCTTCAAGACCAGCTTTATAGGAGACGTATAAAAGGGGCTGTGCACAGAAGAAAAACACGCACAAAAAAGACCATATATTTCACAAGTTCACAAAGAAGCAAAACACATAGCATATCTATCAAAATGAAAACACACACATATATGAACACCAAAGCTAAATGAAAACAAAATAGCCTTATAAGACTATTATGAAAGGGACAAACTCTCACATTTCAAAAATCAGCCTGAATGTGAATGGACTAAATGTACCACTGAACAACACAGAGTGGCAAACTGGATAAAAACACACGACCCAGTAATTTGCTGTCTCCAGGAAACCCATCTCACCACAAAGGATGCCCACAGACTCAAAGTTAGAGAATGGAAAACAAATTTCCAGGCGAACAGACAACAGAAGAAGACAGGAGTCACCATATTAATATCAGACAAAACAACCTCTCAGCTATACAATTTTAAAAAGATAAGGAAGGACACTACATAAAGGTTCAATTCATCAACAAGAAATATCCATCCTAAACATATATGCACCCAACACAGGAGCACCAGCTTTTATAAAGCAGCTACTAGGTAAACTAAAAAAAAGATATTGACTCTAACACTATCATACCTGGAGACTTAAATGCCCCACTCATGACCCTAGACAGATCATTAAAGCAAAAAAAAAATAAATGAAATAACAAAGAGATCTGGAACCTTAACTTGACGCTTGACCAAATAGACTTCGTGGATACCTAAAGAACACTCCACCCAAAAACAATAGAATATACATTCTACTCATCACCAATGGAATGTATTCCAAGATCGACCACATCCTTAGCCACATATCAAGCATAAACAAATTTCACAAGACTGAAATACTGCCACGCACTTTCTGAGACCACAGTGGAATAAAAATAAATATTACCACCAACACAATTCCCCCAAAACCCACAAAGACATGGACACTAAATAACATGATGCTGAACAACTCCTGGGTCAACACAGAAATCAAAAGAGAAATTAAAAGATTCCTGGAAACAAATGAAAAAGAAGAAACATCTTACCAAAACCTCTGGGATGCCATGAAAACAGTACTGAGAGGGGAGTTTATATCTCAATGAACACACATCAAGAAAATAGAAAGAGAACAAGTTAGCAGTCTAACTAATCATCTAAGGGAACTGGAAAGGCAAGACCACCAAAACCATAACTTCAGCAGGAGAGTCCAGCTCACCAAAGTAAAAGCCCAAATATAGGACACAGAAGACAAAAATACCATAGGAAAAAAAATCAACCAAACAAAAAGCTAGTTCTTTGAAAGGATAAACAAGTCTGATGGACCCCTAGCCAAAATGACCAAGAAAAAGAGAAAAAGCCCAAATAAACACAATCAGAAACACAAAAGACCAAGTCACAACTGACCCTGAAGAAATACAAATGATTATCAGAGATTACTATGCATAGCTGTATGGAAACAAATTCAATAACCTAAATGAAATGGAGGGCGTTCTGACATCATACAACCTCCCAAAGTTGAAACAAGAAGAAATTGAGATCCCAAATAGACCCATAACAACCCAAGAAATTGACTCTGTCATAAAAAAACTACTACCAAAAAAAAAAGCCCTGGACCCGATGGATTTCCAGTGAAATTCTACTAAACATACAAGGAGGAGCTAATACCAATCCTATTGAAAAAATTCCAGGCTATTGAGAAAGACAGAATGCTCCCCAAATCATTTTAAGAAGCTAACATCACACATTTATCATTATGTAGTGTCCTTCCATCATCTTTACCCAAACCAAGTAAAGATCCAACTAAGAAAGAGAACTGCAGGCCAATATCCCTGATTAACATACATACAAAAATACTCAACAAGATTCTAGCACAGCAGATCCAAAAATACACCTCAAAAATCATCCACCATGACCACACTGGTTTCATCCCTGGGATGCAGGGCTGGTTCAATATCTGCAAGACCATACATGTAATTAAATACATCAACAGATGTAAAAACAAGACCCACATGATTATAGCATTAGATGCAGAAAAAGCTTTTGATAAAATCTAGCATCTCTTTTCTTGATAAAAACACTCGAACACCTAGGCATAGAGGGAATATACCTCAAAATATTAAGAGCCATCTATGATAAACCCACAAGTAACATTGCTAAGCGGACAGAAACTGGAAGCATTTCCCTTGAAAATCAGAACAAAACAAGGCTGCCCACTCTCACCCCTCCTGTTCAACATAGTGTTAGAAGTCCTAGCTCGGGCAACTAGACAAGAGGAGGAAATCAGGGGCATCCAAAGAATTATCCCTCTTTGCTGACGATATGGTCCTAAACCTCAAAAGTTCAACAGAAACTGTCAAAAACCACCTTGCACTGATAAAGGACTTTGGCAATGTCTCAGGGTACAAAATAAACATGCAAAAGACAGTTGCATTTTTACACAACAACAACAAACAGGCAGAGAACCAAATAAAAAGCACAATCCCATTCACAATAGCCACACACAAAAAGAATACCTCAGCATCTTCCTAACCAGAGAAGTAAAAGACCTTTAAAATGAACACTACAAAACACTGCTCAGAGAAGTCAAAAATGACACAACGAAATGGAAAAATATTCCATACTCATGGATTAGAAGAATCAACATTGTTAAGATGTCCATCCTACCAAAGGCAATCTAAGATTCAACACTATACCCATTAAATTACCAAGATCATTCTTCTCAGACCCAGAAACAATACAGAAATTCATATAGAAACATAAACAACCATGAATAGCCAGGTACAGTAGCTCGAGCTTGTAATACCAGCACTTCAGGAGGCAGAGGCGAGAGGACTGCCTGAGCCCATGGGGTCGAGACCAGCCTGGGCAACTTGGTGAGACCTCATCTCTATAATAAACCAAAAAATTAGCGAGGCATGGTAGTGCATGCCTGTAGTTCCAGCTTACTTGGAAGGCTGAGGGGGAAGGATCACCTGAGCCCAGCAGATCAAGGCTATGGTGGCCATGAGCATGCCACTGCCCTCCAGCCTGGGTGACAGAGTGAGACTCCAACTCAAACATACAAACAAAAAACCCAACATGAACAGTCGAAACAATCCTTAGCAAAAGAAATAAAACGGGAGGTATCACACTTCCAGACTTTAAACTTTATTATAAGGCTACAATAATCAAAACAGCCTGGTATTGGTACAAGAACAGGCATGTAGACCAATGGACCAGGACAGAGATTCCAGAACCAAAACTTCAATTTCTCAACCAACTTATCCTCAACAAAGCCTGCAATAACAACCACTGGGGAAGGAAGAACCTATTCAGTAAATGATGCTGGGAAAATTGACTGACCGCGTGCAATAGAATGAAACAGGACCCTTACCTATTACCATACACAAAAATCAACTCCAGATGGATCAAAGACCTAAATGTAAAACCTCAAACATTAAGAATCTTAGAAAAGGCAGACAACCCGTAGGCAACCAATTCCTGATCAAAACCACAAAAGCCCATGCCATAAAAGATAAGATTGACAAATGGGACCTTATCAAGCTGAAAAGCTTCTGCAATGCAAAAGAAACCATTAAGAGAGCAGGGTCAACCCTCTCAGGTCTCCTCCACTGAAGGTCTTCTTCCATCCCCTCAATAAATCCTGCTTTCTCAAGAAAAGAAAAAAGGCAAGAGGAATGGGGAGAAAGCCCACAGAATAGGAAAAAATATTTTCCAACTGCATATTTGACAAAGGTCTAACATCCAGGATCTACAAGGAACTCAAACGTGCAAAAAGGAAAAAAACAAACAGCCCCATTAAAAAGTGAGCAAAAGACATGAACAGACACTTCTTAAAAGAAGACATATGAGGCCGAGCTCAGTGACTCAGTGTAATCCCAGCACTTTGGGAGGCTGAGGAGATTGGTTCGAGACCAGCCCGGGCACCTTGGTGAGACCTCATCTCTACAATAAATAAAAAATTAGCTGGGTGTGGTAGCATGCACCTGTAGTTCTGGCTACTTGGAAGGCTGAGGGGGAAGGATTGCCAGACCCCAGCAGGTTGATGCTGGGGTGGGCATGAGGGTGCCACGGCCCTCCAGTCTGGGCGATAGAGTGAAACCACAACTCAAAAAAAAAAAAAAAGACATATGAGCAGTCAACAGACACATGAAAAAGTGCTCAGCCTCACTAATCATCAGAGAAATGCAAATCAAAACCATATTGAGATACCACCTAATCCCAGTAAGAATGGCCATTATTAATAAAACAAAAAACAACAGATGCTGGAGAGGATGCGGAGAAAAGGGAACGCTTCTGCTTCTACGCTGTTGTTGGGAATGCAAACTAGTTCAACCTCTATGCAAAACAGTGTGGCGATTCCTAAAAGAACCAGAAAAAGGCCTTCCATATGACCCAGCAATCCCCCTTCTGGGAATATACATGGAGGAACTTAAATAATTCTACAAAAAAGATACTTGCACATGCATATTTATTGCAGCACTATTCACAATAGCAAAAACATGGAACCAACTGTGCTATCCATTGAAACCAGACTGGATTTAAATTAAAAATGTGGTCCATTGAAACCAGACTGGATTTTTAAAAAAATGTGGTACCAATGCACAATGGAATATTACACAGGCATAAAGAACAACAAAATTATGGACTATGCAGCAACTTGGATAAGTAATCATACTCAGTGATCTATCACAAAAACAAAGAACTGGGTACCACCTGTTCTCACTCATAAGCAGACTCTGAACATTTACTATAATACAATAAGAAAGGGATTGGCAGTAGTGGAACACTGCTGGGGGAGGAGGGCACATACATCAATAAGAGTACCTGATCTCAAACCAGGTAAAGTGGGGAAAAAAGGGAGGCCCAAACTTTACCTGTATGATGACCCTTGTATACCTAAATCTGAATTGTATGATGACCCTTGTATATCATCTGTATGATGACCCCTGAATGATCTGTATGATGACACTTATATACCTGAAAATTAAAAACAATAAAATTGAATTAAAACTGCTAGAAACTAGTATTTTGGGGAGTGTGGGAAGGTATTCTCTACTTTCAAACAGGTCCGAGCATGGCTAGGCTACAAACAAATCAAAATAAATAAATAAATATATATGTATACTGAATATATTTAAAATGCAAGTCTTTATAGCTCCAATTGAAGTTACTAAGCTTAATACATTAATTACTACAGAAATCACATAAAAGGGTTAGTCAACAGGAAACACATCAATTGTTACTCTAATATTAAATTATTCCAGTATTTCATGGTGATGCAAAATTGACTCTTGAAATTGTCATATGTTTTTTGCAAAAAGATTTTTTTGGCCTACTCTGTGAAATACAGGCTTAATAAAAGGAGTAGACAAGGTACATGAGTATAAAAGACAGCTGTCCAAAAATATCATACAAACACCCAATGTCATTTTCATGGAAGCATGATATTGATTTGACAGAGATAACATAGGACACTGTGAAAGAACGTGCCAGAGACAGGTCGCTAATGGAGAGGAGGCTGGAACATGGGGTCTTCTCCTCATTTCAGCAAGGCATTTTGGGGAGGGACCCTCGTAAGTCAGAGGAGGAATGGCCGGACAGTGCTCAAGGAAGAGATAAGTCAACTAAAACAGGGCTAGGGAAGACTTGGAACCCACCTGCTAGACTCCTGTGGGTAGCAAACCCACCCACAAGAAGAGCTTGAAGTGTGTGAGGTCTGTGTGAGGATAGGTGAATGGAAATCCAGAGAAAATCTACCCTTGCAAACTTGTCATTCATAAAGTCCTGCTCTACAAGAATAAAAATGGGGGAATGTGAGAAAGCCTCTAATAAGAGGCTATCCTGCTCAGTTGCTCAGTTATAGTGTCATTTTAGCAGGCAAAATACTCAAATTGCATAACATATGACCAAAAGCAATCAACTGTGGCCAGAAGACAGTAGGACTTATCACATCAATGCATCAGAAGTGACACTTCTTGGTGTTCCCCTCCCTTACCTACCTCTCCACCCTCACCCTAGCCTACTCCCCATGGCTGCCACACAGGGCAAGGAGCTGGGAATTTGCCTCAGGATGTACTGGGCCATTTCCAGGACCGCTGGGTTTGCCTGTTTACTACCACCGTGGATTATGAAAGACCTTGTTATCCTGAGCTCAGACAGGGCTAATGCAAATACCTTAGCCTGGTGCAGGCTTTTAACGAGCCTACAGAGGCCTCAGCCTGCAAAAAGTATGGTCTGTGGCATGGCTGCCAACTGCCCCGAGCCAGCTGACCAGCATCCAGCCACCGTTTCTTTTCCAAACACCGACTGAACAAACCTTGATTCAGCTCTTATGTTACACTCCAGTACAGAACAGCACAGGAGAAGCACCAAGAAAAGGATTTGAGAGAAACTCTTCTGGGCACACACCAAGCATGTTACCATGAATTGTTAATAGCTCAGGGGTCCTTTATGTTTGTTTGAACCTTCCATGTCTAGCTGAGAAAAAGACATATTTCTTTTTTCTCTCCAGGGAGAATAAAAGCAGGAAAATAAAATTCCTGGTAATGTCATATCCAGTCTAACAGGAAGGTTTGTAAGCTCAGGGCTGAAAGGTTTCCAGAGCTACACTGAGCCAATATGAAAATAATTTACTTGATTTTCATTTGTTTCATTTCCTCCAAAATGGTCGTTCAAGTCCCTGATCCCTCACTCACCAGAACAAGAGGAAACATTTCATAAACACACAAAATGCAGTGTTTAAAAAACACCTGAGATATGGAGAAATCAAAACCCTCATTCACTGTTGGTGGAAATATAAAATGGTACAGTCATTTTGGAAAATAGTTTGACAATTCCTCAAAATGTTAAACACAGAGTCTCCACGTGACCCAGCAATCCCATACTTGAAGGTATTTACCCAAGAGAAGTGAAAACACATGTTCGCACAAAGACTTATATACAAATGTCGACAGAGGCATTATTCATAGCAGCCAAAGAGTGTAAACAACCAACATGTCCACAAATAAACAAAATGTGGTATATCCATAAAATGGAATATTATGTGGCAATAAAAAAAGAGTGAAATAATGATACACAGCATAATACGGATGAATCTTTGAAAACATTAGATTTTAAAAAAAGACTATATATTGTATGACTTCATTTATATTAAATGGCCAGAACTGGCCAGGCCATACATACAGAAAGCAGATTGCGGTTTCCTGAGACAGGGTTGGAGCAGATCTATTACACTATATGGGAAAGAAGGAGGTTAACACCATTGCCTAAAGTGGGACATGGGGCTTTGTCACAGTTAACAGAAAAACATCTCTACAAATAAGATGACCGAACTAAGGAGAGTGAGAAAGAAAGAAGCCTATTAGGGTCTGTGATAGCAGACAGCCCTGCCCTGCCCCTGTCAAGTTGAAAGAATCTGAACAGGAAACATTTAACCTCCTTCACGGTGATCCAAATGAACTTAAACCAATATGCACAAAAGAGACAAAGAGGTTTTCCATGCCAGACACAGAGTTGAGTTCTACACAAGCGCCCTCTGCAAACCATCACCAAACACCTGCTGCAATTATCATCAAGAGACCCATCTTCTAAAGTCAAAGGAGGTAAACAACCCTAGGAATCACAGTGAACTTCAGGGGGACATTTGGCTTTGTGCTGACACCCCAGACAGAAAAAGGTGGCTCAAACCAGGACATTAAGTGTCAGATTCGACTGATAGCTTGATGGCATGTTGATTTAATAATGGAAATAGGTGAGCCCCACTGACAAACAAGCCCTGAGGTTACCCTTGGATAGGGAACAAAATCCAAAAAAGAGATTAGAGATTCTATTTAGCCAATCCTTAAAATCAGGACAAGGCAAAGCATGCCACAAACACAACAGGGAAGGGGCATACAACACTGAGAGAAAAATAAACTATTTTCTGACTGCAGCATCGGCTCTTTACTGATTTAAAATTATATTAAATTTTAAAAAAATAAGCTTTACCATCCTTCTACCTACCTTAAATAGTGAGAGAAGGCCACACTTAAAACAAGTATTTACAAATATGTATATCCTGTAGCCTTTTACTTAAGGGCGAAAATAAATTTGTGAGTAACCTGGCACTATAATGCAAACAATTTTTCTTTCCATATAAGTATGCACTGTCCTCACAGCCGGCAGTGGTGTCAGCTTACATCCTATTTTCAGTAGCCTGCAAGTAAGACAACTGGAGTCCTCACTCTGGCTTCAACATTACCCCAAAATACGGCCGGTGTTGCATTCACTCGGGTGAAATGACAAGGTGGGATAAGCAGTGGTTTTCTTTCCTTTTCTCTCTCTCTCTCTCTTTTGAAGTGGGTTCTCACTCTGTGGCTCAGGCTAGAGTGCAGTCACCATCACAGCTCACTGTAGCCTTGACCTCCTGGGCTCAGGCAATCCTTCCACCTCAGCCTCCTGAGTAGACAGACTAAAGGCACACAGGCCACCATGCCCAGCTGATTTTTTTTTTTTTTTTTGATAGAGATGAAGTCTCACTATGTTGCCTAGGTTGGTCTTGAAGTCCTGGGTTCAAACAATCCTCCTGCCTCAGCCTCCCAAAGTTCTAGGATTACAGGTTTGAGCCACCACGCCTGGTCCCTTTCTCTCCTGTCTTTCTGTCTGCTTGTCTCTCAGTTGTCTTTCAGTCTGTCTGTCTTCCTTCCTTCTTTCTTTCTTTTTAGTAAGCTATGAAATCTTTTACACAAATGAAATATCATGAAGACTCCCAATGTGCATGTATATATAAGAGCTTGAAACAGACAGGTTGCTTAAAGTTGACAGGGTGTCGGGGAGGGGAGTGTCGCCCTTGAGGCACCTCCTGGAATCTCGGGACTCGACAGCACATAGTATGAAAACCATTGATAAGTTCCCTGAAAACAAAAACTCGTTTCTACTTTTAATAAAATACATTTTAGAATTTTAACTGAAGCCAAGAAAAAAAGACAGTGATAAAGAGTAATGAACTTCTGGGGGTGGGAAGGGGGAGTAGAAGTATTACAAGGGGTCCTTCATTCACACACATGTAAATGTCTCACACATATACATGTGCCCATTTCTCCAAATGAATGTATATGGTGTGATTAATATAAAGTGTTATTTTTTAATTAAAAAGGAATCATCACACTCTAAAAGCCTGAAAGCCACAGCTACAGAGAAAAAAAGTATTCCACTTGAATTAAGCAATGTAAATGAGTATCTTAAAAAACACTAACAATAGTCCCTTTTTTTCTTTTAAAGATTCTACTACCTAGCCAGGCTCGGTGGCTCGGCCTGTAATCCCACGCCTTTGGGAGGCTGAAGTGAGTGGATTGCCTGAGCCTGAGGGTTCGAGACCCGCCCGGGTCACTTGGCAAGACCTCATCTCTACAATAAATCAAAAATTAGCCAGTCATGGTAGCGCGCACCTGTAGTTCTAGCTACTTGGAAGGGTGAGGCGGAAGGATCGCCGGAGCCCAGCAGGTCGAGGCTGCGGTGGCTAGGAGCGGCCACTGCACTCCAGTCTGGGCAACAAAGTGAGACTCCAACTCAAAAAAAAAAAGATTCTACTACCTACAATGCCAAACTAGTAAGATGGCTTGTCTATTAGCTGTGGCTATTAGAATGGTGCTTTGAGCAGGGTAGGAAACAATGTCACATTTGATAAGCATTGTCTGCCATGGCCATGGAGGGAACAGGAAGTGGGGGAAGGGATATGCCTCCTATATTTGGTATGCCAGGCTATGTTAGACAGTCATCTAAGACATGATGATTTAACTTAATTCTGCATTTCACTAAAATACTGCAGAGTTCTCTATAGCATGAACCATAAAAGATGGTTCAAAAGTTTGACTTACTTGTATTTATTCATCTTAATTGATAATATAAGGACTTTCTATTTAGTACTATTAAAAAGAAACCTCTCACTTCAAAAAAGTATATACCTCCTAACTGTATTAAATGAATTACTATCATATATTTCGTCACACACTTTTAAGCCTAGATATTTAAAATGTTTCTTCAAATAGAACAAAACAAGCTATACGTATGAGACCCTCAGTAAACACAAGCCAATAACAGCTACCAATCTAGGTAGAAAATTAATTATGTTCTATCTTAGAAACTGTGCGTCAAAATTTGGTCGACTCAGGATCAGTCCCACTAAAAAGTGAAACCTACATAAAGCAAGAGAAAAAAATGTCTTATAAATTTTTTTTATAAGAATTAATAGGGGATGGCTGAATCAGAAAATATCAGAAGAGTGTTTCATATTTCTTAAATTGATCTTTGAGAAGTTCATAAAATAAGATGGAATTTATCATTAACAAGAAAAATATGTTCGAATATTTTTGGTCCAGAACTTTATAAACTACAGGAAGAAAAAATTCTTTATAATCATTATTGTTTCATATTAAAGATATTTTTCTTTTTTTTTTTTTGAATTGGAGGCTCACTCTGTTGCCCAGGCTAGAGTGCAGTGCCACGCTCCTAGCCACCGCACCCTCGACCTGCTGAGCTCAGGTAATCCTTTTGCCTCAGTCTTCCAATTAGCTGGAACTACAGGCAGGTGCTACTACGCCCGGCGTTTGTTTTTTGTTTTTTTTTTTTTTAATTTATCGTGGAGACGAGATTTTTGTCAAATTGCCCAGGGTGATCCCGAACCCATGGGCTCAGGCAATCCTCTTGTCTCAGCCTCCCAAAGTGCTGGGATTACAGGCTTGAGCCACCATGCCCAGCCCCACATTAAAGATATTTCAACATGATTTTGCCATTGCAAGTGAAGAACAATAGAAAATTAAGGCAAAACATCTCATGATCCACTGAACACTGGAGGTATTATTTATTCACAGAATGTGAGTGAGGTATCTGATTGTTTACTGAGAAAGGTGATTAAAAATACTCCTGAAGCCGGGCTCGGTGGCTCAGCCTGTAATCCCGCGCCATTGGGAGGCTGAGGTGAGTGGATTGCCTGAGCCCGCGGGTTCGAGACCCGCCTGGGCAGCGAGACCTCATCTCTACAACAAATCAAAAAATCAGCCGGGCGTGGTAGCGCATGCCTGTAATTTCGGCTACTTGGAAGGCTGAGGCGGAAGGATCGCAGGAGCCCAGCAGGTCGAGGCTGCGGTGGCCGGGAGCGACCACTGCACTCCAGCCTGGGCGACAGAGTGAGACTCCAACTCAAAAAAAAAAAAAAAAAATACTCCTGGTGGCCAGGCTCAGTGGCTCAGCAGCTCAGCCTGTAATCCCAGCATTTTGGGAGGCCGAGGCAAGTGGATTGACTGAGCCTGAGGGTTCGAGATCAGCCTGGGCAACTTGGCAAGACCTAGTCTCTATAACAAAAAAAATAAAAAATTACCTGGACGTGGTAGCATGCACCTGTGGTTCCTGCTGCTTAGAAGGCTGCGGCAGAAGGATCGCCCAGTGTCCACCAGGTTGACGCTGGGGTGACCCTGAGCGTGCCACTGCATTCTAGCCTGGGCGACAGAGTGAGACTCTGACTCAAAAAAAAAAAAAAAAATACTCCTGGAGGTTCTGCTCCTTCAGTCTATTTTATAGAGTCCAATCATTCGGTATGTTTACGGTTCAAGGAACCACGGAACAAACAAATCATTTTTCCAGGCTAGAAAGACAATGAGTTGATGTTTTGGAAAGAAAATGCAAATGTGACCTCCTCAGCATCTTAGTTCTTACTCCAGAGAATCCTCTTGTAACAATTGGTTTAAGCCACACTCTCAAACAAATGCACAGGGTCCTACCTGCCAACGTCTTCCTTTCTTGAGAGTTCTATGGGTGTATGGGGCGGGGTGTGTGTGTGTGTGTGTGTGTGTGTGTGTGTGTGTGTGTGTGTGTGTGTGTGTGTGTGTGTGTGTGGTGTGTGTGTGTGTGTGGTGTGTGTGTGCGTGTGAGTTCTATGGGTGTATGGGGCGGGGTGTGTGTGTGTGTGTGTGTGTGTGTGTGTGTGTGTGTGTGCGTGTGTGTGTGTGTGTGTGTGTTTTGTTTGTTGCTTCTTAAAGACAGACAGGTGGAGTGCTTCAAAATACAGTCCCAGAAAATAAAATCTGAACAGAACCATGATACTGAATATGTTGTCTTCTTTAAAGTGTGCTGCAAAACAATGAATACTCTACCATTGGGATTAAAATGTCCAACGTTAAGCTCTCTATGCTTGGAAGAGGATCTATTTCTCTATTTAAATCATAACAAACCTAAAGCACTTAAGAGAAAACCCATTTCTCCCACTATATTGACTTTTGATACGTTGACTTGAAGACAAATGGACCATGATGAGTGTTGCATTCTGTAAAAATACAGGCAAGGCTGTAAATATTTTGCCAAGCATCTGAATATCTGTTTTACAATACCATTTATAAACAAAGTGTCCTGGGTATAACATTTCTTTTATCACATAAACCATTGTAATATAAACTTCTCCTTCTCTCCTCATAATATTTGGGTTATTTCATTGTTCTACCTTCTTATTTTCCAAACAAGTTTAGTACAATGGAAAAACTACGAATCATCTCCCTGGTTTCTACGGCTTCGGAAAAGCCTTCTCATTAGCAGAAAATCACTAAGATTAAGAAACCACAAATGCAAACTCCAGGAAATGCAAAGTGTCAGTAACATGACAGTAGGTAGTCTGAGGTTTCCCTCCAGATAGTGAGGAAAGGGCAAATTAAGACAATTAATTATGCAAAACTGCAGCCAGAGGCCCTTAATCACAGATAAATATTTTAGGTAATTTTAAATGTAACTGGAGTTCTCATAAGCTTCCTTCCAATGGGTTTCATGATTGTTTTATTTATGGAGGTCTTGTGGCTCTTCATATTTGCATTGCTATTTTTTTTTTTTTTTTTTTTGGGTCTCACTACAGAGTCTCACTCTGTAGGCTAGAGTGCAGCACACACTCAAGGCCACTACAGCCTCGACCTGCTAGGCTCAGGCAACACTTCTGCCTCAGTCTTCCAAGCAGCAGAGACTACAGGCATGTGCCATTACGCCCAGCTAATTTTTTCTTGACTTATTATAGAGATGAGGTCTTGTCAAGTTGCCCAGGCTGGTCTCAAACCCATGGGCTCAGGCAATCCTCTCACCTCGGCCTCTCAAAGTGCTGGGAATCTAGGCATGAGCCACCGTGCTGGCCTGCTGATTAATCTCTTTTCTGGTCAGTTCAAAAATATTTAGATTTAAATAGATAATAATACAGAGATCCCCTGATGTCTGTCCATATTATCACAACCCCTAGAGAAGGGCATGGCAAAGGTGCAACACTCCTGTACATTCCTGAACAATATTCCTAAGAGCTAATAAAAGGTGCTCTTCCCCTTATCTTCTATGCACTCACAGTAAGTAGCTTTAGGGGATCCTTGACTTCCCTGTAGTCTACGCCCAACCAACTGAAAGCTGCACATCTCCTATTACTCCCTTTTTCTGAGTGGTTATAAGTTTGAATAATATAGTATCAATGTAATCGTAAGCCTTGTGATTTATATAACTTTTGTACCAATGTAATCGTAAGTTTTGTGATTTGTATAACTTTTGCATAATGCATGATGTCTTAGGCCCTTTACAGCAAGCTTGATTAATGCTTCTGCTGGGCCCTATTGATAAAAGCTGAGATACCTATGATACCTAGCACCAGGAAGTCTGGACTGAAAAATGTCACTATCAATAAATGTGGCCGAAACTCAAGTTCTATACAACGACCTGCTGGTCATGTGGCTAATGTACAGGTACTAAAAAATCTAGGACTATAAAAGTGAACTGTAAAAGCCTAGAGGGTGAGCAGAACCATTTTAGAAAGACCTCAAGTCTGGCTCTGCTCCCTGGATTCAAATTCAGAAATAAACTTCTTTTTACTGGTTCCCTGTCCCTTTGATTTACTGGTATCAAGGGGAGCAGCCAAGTGTTACTCAGACCATAACAATAATAAGCAAACCAGATCATCTGAAAAAGAAAAAATATGCCGGGCTCAGTGGCTCAGGCTGTAATCCCAGCACTTTAGGAGGCTGAGGTAAGTGCATTGCTTGAGGTTTGAAACAGCCCAGTCAATTTGGCAAGACCTCGTCTCTACAATAAATAAAAAATTAGTTGGGTGTGGTAGTGCACACCTGTAGTTCCAGCTACATGGAAGGCTGAGGCGGAAGGATGGCCGGAGCCCAGCAGGTCGACACTGGGGTGGCAGTGAGTGGGCCATTGCACTCCAGCCTTGGCGACAGAGTGACACTCCAACATAAAAAAAAACAAGAAAAAGAAAAATATAAATAGCCTGAGAATGAAAGTGCCTTTTAACACATTTTTATAATGCAAATAAAATAACACATGATAGCTTTGGCTAGCTGTTCAATTACAGATTATTTTAAGATAATAATACTCATTGGCAACAGTAAACAGTGTATAAGAGTGTCAACTGGTAAAACCTTTCTTGAGGACAATTTGGCAGTACACATGTTCCTGAGGTTACATCCAGGCAAACCCACTGTAAATTGAAAATATCACAAATTGAAATGGATTTAATACACCTAACCTACCAAATATCATAGCTTAGCTGGACCTACCTTAAACATGCTCAGAATATTTACATTAGACTACAATTGGGCAAAATCACCTAATACAAAGCCTATTATATAATAATGTATGGGCAGGGCCCAGTCATACCTGTAATCCCAGCATTTTGGGAGGCTGAGGCAGGAGGACTGCTTGAGGTCAGAAGTTCAAAACCAGCCTGGGTAACACAGCAAGACCCCATCTCAACTTATTTTTTAAGTGGAATACCTCACTCACATAATTTATTAGGTACTGAACTGGAAATGAAAACCAATGGTTGTATGGCACATACCTTTTGCCTCATTTTTTTTCTTTTGTTTCTAAGAATGTGTCCTAAGAAAATAATCTAGCCAGGCATGGTGGCTCATGCCTGTAACCCCAGCACTTCGGGAGGCTGAGGAGAGAGGACTGCCTGAGCTCAGGGTCTGAGGCCAGTCTGGGCAACTTGGTGAGATATCATCTCTACGATAAATAAATAAAATTAGCTGGGCATGGCAGTGCACACCTGTAGTTCCAGCTACTTGAAAGGTTGAGGCAGAAGAATTGCCTGAGCCAAGCAGGTCAAGGCTGCGGTGGCCATGAGCATGTCACTACACTCCGACCTGGGCTAGAGTTGAGACTCCCACTCAAGAAAAAAAAAAAAAGAAAATGAGCCGGGCTCAGTGGCTCAGCCTGTAATCCCACGCCTTTGGGAGGCTGAGGTGAGTGGATTGCCTGAGCCCGCGGGTTCGAGACCCGCCTGGGCAAGTTGGCGAGACCTCATCTCTACAATAAATCAAAACATCAGCTGGGTGTGGTAGCACACACCTGGAATTCTGGAAGGATCACCAGAGCCCAGCAGGTCGAGGCTGCGGTGGCCAGGAGAGGCCACTGCACTCCAGTCTGGGCGACAGAGTGAGACTCCAACTCAAAAAAAGAAAAAAAGAAAATAATCTAAAACATGAAAAGGATATTCATGGTAATTTTAATGAAAAAACATCAGAAAAAGCATTAACCTGTAACATGCATAAAATAGAAATAAATGCAGTCACCCAAAAATGTATTATGAAAAATGCTAAATGTTTAGTTGGAAGAAGGATGCAAAAGGGTACAGATAATATATAACCAAAATGTTATTATTTTATTTTTTTATTATTATTATTTTTTTTAGTTGGAGTCTCACTCTGTCACCCAGACTGGAGTGCAGTGGCTGCTCCTGGCCACCGTAGCCTCGACCTGCTGGACTCCAGTAATCCTTCCACCTCAGCCTTCCAAGTAGCTGGAACTTCAGGCGCACACTACCACACCTAGCTAATTTTTTTTAATTTATTGTAGAGATGAGGTCTCGTCAAATTGCCCAGGCGAGTCTCGAACCCACGGGCTCATGCAATCCACTCCTCAGCCTCCCAAAGCGCTGGGATTACAGGCTGAGTCACCAAGCCTGGCTCAAAAATATTTTCAAAACTTCATAAGATTTTTCTCTACTTATACGTACTTTATTTCTCCCATAGTGAGTCTGTATTAATATTACAATCAAAAAATAAGTTTCTGGAGCCGGGCTCGGTGGCTCAGCCTATAATCCCGCGCCTTTGGGAGGCTGAGGTGAGTGGATTGCCTGAGCCTGCGGGTTCGAGACTCGCCTGGGCAGCGAGACCTCATCTCTACAATAAATCAAAAAATCAGCCGGGCGTGGTAGCGCATGCCTGTAATTCCGGCTGCTCGGAAGGCTGAGGCGGAAGGATTGCCGGAGCCCAGCAGGTCGAGGCTGCGGTGGCCGGGAGCGGCCACTGCACTCCAGTCTGGGCGACAGAGTGAGACTCCAACTCAAAAAAAATAAAAAATAAGTTTCTGACTTAATAGTTTCAGAATGGCCTTAAAAATTCCCCATCCTGGGCAGGTCAATGTTTCTCAGAGAAAGGACTACTGTCAGGAAAAACCCAAGATTTAGAAGTGGGCAAAAGAGATTATCGGGTATCCTCTCCATGGACTGCTATTTGTGGTCTAACAGGCCCTTTGGGGATTATCTTAGACTTTTTTGTTTTTAATTAAGCCAGTGGTTCTCAAGGTGTGATCTGTGGGGACTTGGATAGCCACAAAACTTTCCATGTGTTTGCAAGTTCAAAACTAATTTCATAACAACATTAAGATGTAATTTGCCATTTTCACTTTCCTTCCCTCAGCAAGTATACAGAATTTTCCAGAAGCTTTACTACCCGTGAAGAAGTCTTCACACAGATAACATATAAAAGGTTTCATTATTGATTTCTTTCAAATAAGTTAATGAAGTTTTAATATTTCTCAGCTCTAGTTTCTAATATAAGTACATTATACAAACAAATCTCTTTGGGGTCTTCAATATTTAATAGGTTCAAAGGTTCCTGAAATGAAAAAGTTTAGAACCTGATGAACCAGACTATTTCACCAGCTATACGGGGTAGGAATTAAACACACACTTTTGAAAAGTTTTTTTTGAAAAAAAAACACACACTAATGTAATGGCTCTTGTCCATAGCAAAGCAAATGAATTTTGTCTGGTAGTGATACAATTGCTTCACATGCCTGTAAGAAGATAAATATTACATTTTATGGCCTTGAGACTATCAACTAATGTTGTCTACACTAGCAAATTTATTTCAGCATTTCTGATTGTGGATAGATGATAGATAGGTAAACAGACATGTCTCTTCTTCAAATTCTCCTGTGATTTTAATATCTTACTGGTTCCCTCATTAATTAATGAGTTAAAATAAAAATGTTGACATGTGTTTGTTTTATAATTTTGAGAATCTTATTTTTAAATTATTTGAAAATTATTTTTTTAGCAGCAGCTATCTACAAATACATCAGTGTCTGCATATAGGCCAAACACTAATAAAAATGAAAGAGAGGGACTAATTAAACAATTAACCAAATTATGTTTTAAAACAAAAGCTATGATAAGTAAGTTTTACAAATTCAACAAAACAAACCCAGTCAAGATTCTACTTTCACTCCTAAGTCTACTATACTATTTTGTGCTAACTGTAGCTGAAAATAATACAAAACAATTTGTCAAAAATTTAGGAAAGGAGATTTGATTTCTAATAGTCATTACTCATCTCCTCAAAGTAGTTTGATTCTAATGAATTTCTGCAGTTAACATCTTGTATTCTAGCAGCTCTAATCTTTTCTGCTTATTGATTTTAAAATATCTGTTGGAATAAGAGTAGAATCAGGAGCAGCATCTCATATTAGAGATGAAATGCTTGAGCTACAGAAAGATTAAGTGAGTTACCCAATCTTTTCTCTTTTTTTGGTTGGAGTCTCACTCTGTTTCCCATACTGGAGTGCAGTGGCCGCTCCCGGCCATTGCAGCCTCGAACTGCTGGGCTCTGGCGATCCTTCTGCCTCAGCCTTCCGAGTAGCCGGAATTACAGGCATGCGCTACCACGCCCGGATAATTTTTTGATTTATTGTAGAGATGAGGTCTCGCCTGCCCAGGTGGGTCTCGAACCCGTGGGCTCAGGCAATCCACTCACCTCAGCCTCCCAAAGGCGCAGGATTACAGGCTGAGCCACCGAGTTACCCAATCTTACATCTCCAGAGAGGCTGGGGGGAGAATCTCTTCATAATCCCCATTGTTACACAGATGAGAACACTTTTTGGTTAGCATCAAGTATCTCTCTCCCTCTCCTTCTGTCTCTCTCAAGCCAACCCTTTTGAGTGTGCACCTGACACACACTCTTGTTATGTACTCTACGCTGAGACATTACCAAATTAGATTTGTCTGAATGCTATCTGTCTTTTGAAATATAGATTTTATTTTTATATGGTGATAAAACAAACATTTTTAGACATTTATAATGTTTTCATTAAAGCTCTCTCTTAAATGCTCACAATTATATATGAAACATTGTTTATATGTATGAAACATAATTTAAATTAGCCACAAAGCAACCAATGTTACTTTTCTACAGTGAGACCAAAGTATTCTCAGCAGAGTTCTGCAAACTACTCTCCATAAACCAAATCTAGCCAATTACCTGTTTTTTAAAATAAAGTCTTACTGGAACTTTATTTACAGCCATATCCATCAGTATCCACATTGCCTATGGCTGCTTCCTCACTAGAATGGCAAAGTTAAATAGCTGGCAGGGACAGCATGTTCTTACTTATCTCTATTCAAGACTACCTTTTCCTTCAAAATGAGATTTAAATTAGATAACCTCTTCCATTTTCCTTCCATAACAATCATATAAAATTATTCTCCCAGACCAGGTACAGTGGCTCATGCCTGTAATCCCAGCACTTTGGGAGGCTGAGGCAAGAAGATTGCTAGCACCCAGGAGTTCAAGACCAGCCTAGGCAACACAGCAAGACCTCATCTCTACCAAGAATTTAAAAATTAGCCAGGAGTGGTAGTGCATGCATGTAGTCCCAGCTGCTTGGAAAGCTGAGGAGAAAGGATGCCTGAGCACAGGAGGTGAAGGCTACGGTGAGCCATGATGGTGCCCACTGCACTCCAGCCTGGGCAACAGAGTAAGACCACCCTGACTCTAAAAAATAAAATAAAAATTATCTTAAAACAATAAAAATGTTACATTTTAAAAAAACAGAATATTCCAATGGTGAGGACTATAAATAGCATGTTCTTTAAGGACAAAGGACATGTCTTTGGAGAGCCTAGAGATATGAAATAACTAGCAAAGACTCATGGTCAAAAGCAATTATTTCATGACCTCAATTTTTAAAATCTGGTCATTTTTCAAAACTGAAATGCCTTTCTCTTTTAAGATTTCTTTTTCCTTTAACGGAGCTAAAGCCTGATTCAAAAAAACACTTAGGTCAAAGTTCTGAGCAAATCCAAACATTACTTAAATATATCTATGTGCTGTATATTTTCTATAAGAATGTTAGCTGAACGAATTCACACACTGTAAGTACGTAACACTTAGACTGCTCACAATAAGAATCTGAAAAACCAGACTAACTTGCTTTACTCCTAAATGTATATACCTCTTGAAATATCTGTATACACATCGATCTAGTAAATGACAACAGTAAACACTATATATTTACCAAATAGCTTTTGTATTTTGTATCTGGTCACCAGAAGTGACTCGATAGGACAAGACATCATTATTTTCATTTTAACTAACTTACAGGAAATAAAAGAAACAGAATCATGCTGTGCCATGGGTTCTAGACTGTGGAAAAACCTACAGAATAATCCAGTTTTTTTCACAAGTAAGTTATAAGAAAAATATTACAGATTTAGAGAGGTTTAAGGGACATACCAAAAAAACAACTATATATGAGTCTTATTTGAATACTGAGTTGAACAAACTTTTAAAAAAGAGTAAATTTAAAAACTGACTAGATGCTTTGTTATTCTAAAGAATACTTTGTTTTAAGTATAATAATGGGCCTTTAGGTATATTTCTAAAGAGTTCTGGCTTTGTGGAAAAATATGCTAAAATATTTACAGATGCTGTTATATGACATCTGGAACTTGGTTTAATAAAATCCCAGAGTTGAGGGAAAGTGGTTGAGGGTAGAGATGAAAAACAGTCATGAATTGATAACTGACAAAGCTGTGGGTACAAGAAGGATTCTCACACTAGATGTATTAGTCTCTCTCTGTGTGTATATGTGTAGGAATTTTTTTTAATTTTCATTTTCACTCCAGTTAAAACAACTAGCAATGGGAAGCAATGAGTCTGATGGGGAGGTATTTTAAGAACACAGAGGGAGTCTCAAGTGTAGTTGTGAGGTACCATCCATTCTGGTAATTTTTGGATTTTATGTTTTCATTTTAATAATCATCAAGAGTAGAATGACATAATTTGTGTTACCTGGAAGGACAAGCAGAACTATAAGTAATGCCTCATTACTCCTGCCCTCATATAATCCCCCACTTCAGGTTTGGGTGGTACTGGTGACTAAGGTGAGTTACCACTCTCATGATTATTTTGCATTACACGGTCAATGGGAGATTATCCCAGGTGGGCCTGACCTAATCATGTGAGCCTTTTGATATCAACTTTTTCTCTGACTGATTGCAGAAAAAAATTCAGAGAGATGTGCTCTAGCTAGCATGGAAGAAACCAAACATCCACACTGTGAACTGCCAATGTGAGCCACATGGCATGGAATGTGGGTGGCCTCTAGAAGCTAAATGCTGTCTCCAGCCTATAGCTTAGTTCTCTGTCCTGTAGTCACAAGGAAATAAATTCTGCCAACAATCTGCAAGCTTGGAAGAGGACTCTGAACTCAGATGAGAACTGCAGCATAGGCTACACCTGGATTTTGCCTGTTGAGACCCTGCACAAAGAACAGAGCTACAGCAAGCCCAGACTTCTAATCATGTGGTGTTTTAAACTATCATGGTTGTGGTAATTTATTATTTGGCAATAAAACTAACATGCCTGCATAAACATCTTATAACCTAATAACAGCACAATATCTCCAAGTCCACCTTTGCACATGGGTTTAAGATCACCAAGTGAGTACCTAAACATTCAGCAATCTAACTTTTAATACAGTGTATCTCAGAGGATCATGAATTCAAACTTGAGAAACCTTGAGCTACATAATCCCCTGATAAATGACATTTTTTTCTTTTTCCTTTTTTTTTTTGAGTCAGGCCTCATTCTGTCACCTAGGCTGGAATACAGTGGCACTATCATAGCTCACCACAGTTCCTAACTCCTAGGCACCAACAATCCTCCTACTTCAGCCTGCCAAATAACTGGGACACAGGGGCATGCCACTATGCCCAGCTATTTTGTGTGTGTGTGTGTGTGTGTGTGTGTGTGTGTGTGTGTGTGTGTGTGTGTGTGTGAAATGAGGTCTCACTATGTTGCCTATGCTGGTCTCAAACTCCTGGGCTCTAGCAATCCTCTTGCCTCAGTCTCCCAGAGTTCTGATATTACAGGTGTGAGCCACCACACCCAGCTCCTGATAAATGAAATATTTCTCATCCAACAGACAGTTTTACAGGCAAGAGTTCACACTTGAATGCTTTTACAAAATAAAGACTGCTACAGCTGGGCATGGTGGCTCATGACTGTAATCTCAGCACTTTGGGAGGTTGAGGTGAAAGGATTGCCTGAGCCCAGGAGTTCAAGACCAGCCTGGGCAACATAGCAAGACCTTGGCTCTACAATAAATTTAAAAAATTAGCCAGGCATGGCAGCATGGCCAGACCATGTCCATGACAAGCTGTAGTCTCATCTACATGAGCCTGTAGTCCCAGCTACTTGGGAGACTGAGGAAGAAGAATCACCTGAGCTCAGCCAGCAGGTCGAGGCTGCAGTAGCTGCGAGCTTGCTATTGCACTCTTGCCTGGGCAACAGAATGAGACTCAAACTCAAACAAACAAACAACAAAAAAAACACTTCTAGGGCTAATATCTTGCAAAATTATCAAATGAAACACAGAAACAAATCAAAGCAAATTTTGACTATGCCCAGTGCATCCCCCAAATTCTTAGCTTATCATCACAGCAGGTATAAAAAAGAACAAAGCTTTTTAGCTACTAATACCCTAGCTTGTGATCAGGAGGTATTAGAAAAACATGGGCCAGGTACAGTGGCTCATACCTGTAATCCCAGCACTTTGGGAGGCGGAAGCAAGAGGATTGCCTGAGCCCACAGGTTCAAGACCAACCTGGGCAACATGGTGAGACCTCGTCTCTACAATAAATAAATAAAAAAAAATTAGCAGATGCCTGTGGTTCCAGCTACTGGGAGGGCTGAGGTGGAAGGATCGCCTGAGCCCAGCAAGTCAAGGTTGTGGTGGCAGTGAGCATGCCACTGCACTCCAGCCTGGGTGACAAAGTGAGATTCCGACTCAAAAAAAACGAAAAAGAAAAAGAAAAACATGAGCCATGGCCATGAAAAGCTGTGTGTAAAGAAAATAAACATTTTTAAAAGATAAATTAATTTTTTAAACCCCACAGGCCAGATTCCACTGCAGTAAAAATGTACTTATACAAAGTTATCCATATCTCAGGTGGTCCAAAAATATTAAGGAATTACCATAACTATTCTTTGCCCATATCATACATTTGTTTATTCAGATGTAAAAAATTGAGATGTACATGACAGTAACAAAAGGAAAAGTAAGTAATATTATCTCTAAGTCCTACAAATCTAATTCTAAGGTTCTACTTAGTCTGATTCTTTTAATCGTCTTTAAAAAAATAAAGTCGTATTGAGTTATAATTCACATACTATAAAATTCATCCATGTAAAGTGCAGTTGGATGGCTTTTCGTATATTTACAAATTGTGCAACAATTAGTGCTACTTTTAGAACATTTTCATCACCCCCAAAAGGAAACTTAACAGTCCTTTCTTCAATACCATGTCATGCTAACACATTTTCCTAGAAGTAGAAAACCTTAGTCATCTAAGAGTCAAAAATCAGCATTTCGGAAAGAACAAAACTGGGGGAAAGACGATTTGACTACAGGTGTAGTAAACATTGAAAAAAGGGATTGTAGAGTGTTGCTTCCTCTAACAGATGATGCAAATGTTCTCTGGAGAAGACAGGCATGCTCCAAATAAGCAAAACATGAAACCACTTGTCAGTGAAAGCAAAGAGCCTTTGAGGGGGTAGGGAGGACCACTTCACCTACTGTACAAGGTAATCTGTTTGTTTTCAAAGCTGAAAACAATGAAGAGGATAATCTGAGTTTTACCTATTTATGTAAAGCAAAACTTGTTTTAGAAAAGAAAAAATTGGAGATTTCTCTAAGAATATAAAACAGCAATCAGAAATGTTCACATTCAACACTGAAAACTTTTTTTTTACATGACAAGTGAACAAACAAATGATGATTTAAGGTGCTGCTTCCATGGCCTATGGAATATAAAATGGGCAATATATTTTCCTCAAAAATTAGTCATGTCCTTGCCTCTGCTATGCTTGCTAGAAGTTTGGATTTGAAATTCTACCTGTTTTAAATAAGCCGTTTTGTTCTATTTCCCCACTTTGGTCATTATAACTCTGGACCAAAGACAAGGTCCTTCACAGGAGGTAGCGCTGGCACATGGCATAGGCCAAGGAAGGAAACTTGCAACAAACCAACCTAGCCCCTGTTTATGAAGCCAGAGAGCCTGCTAGGAAGTTCAGAGTTAGCTGTGAAATAACCTAGCTCCTTTCTAGATTATTTTAGATCCTTTTCTAGAATCAAAGGTAAGAAGAGGATTTACTACAACTCTCCCACCTATATTTTCTTAATCCCAAGAACACTCATGGTGTTGACCATTTGTAATTGGGTGATTTCTCATTCCTTTTCTTTTTTTTTGAGTTGGAGTCTCACTCTGTTGCCCAGACTGGAGTGCAGTGGCCGCTCCCAGCCACCGCAGCCTCAACCAGCTGGGGGCTCCGGCGATCCTTCCGCTCAGCCTTCCAAGTAGCTGGAATTACAGGCGTGCGCTATCACACCCGGTTAATTTTTTGAATTATTGTAGAGATGAGGTTTCACTGAGTTGCCCAGATGGGTCTCGAACTCTTTCTTTTTTTCTTTTTCTTTTTAAGACAGGGGCTTGCTCTGTTGCCTAGGCTGGAGTGCGGTGCAGTGGCACAATCATAGCTCACTGCAGCCCCTAAACTCCCATCTCAGTCTCTGTAGCCTGCAGCTGGAACTATAGGCGCATGCCACCATGCCTGGCTGATTTTTTTTTTTTTTGGTAGAGACAGGGGTCTCACTACATTGCCCAGGCTGGTCTCGAGCCACTGTGCCTGGCCTCTGACTCCTTTTAGATTAAAATGTAAGTTGGATCCTTCACAGGTTTAGAAGTTTCAGTTAAACTTACCAAGTATAATAAAGCTTCAAGATATCAGAAGCATTAGGTTCAGTGAATTTGGTGGTATACACTAAACAACATGTAAATGACAATTCCTTTCCACAAACTCAAAATTCTGAAACTGTTTTAAATATTTGCACCAAAATAGACATGAAATTTTTAAAAACAAAGCTGTGAATCTAATCAGCTAGGCAGCCAGCTTCAGCAAACATCTTCAACTAGAACCACATCTCTTGAACCAATGGTCTTTTGCTCTTCCCATCTATTTTCAGTACTGGCTGAATGTCAGAATCACCTGGGGAGCTTTAAGAATCCTGGAGATTGGGCCCTGACCCTGATCTACTGGAGCAGCATCTCTTTTCTAAACCATCATGGACATTTCTGATACCCATCCAGGGTGGACAGCTCTAAGGCCAGTCCCAGCAGAAGAGGATCTGTGGATCCCTCAGAAGTCCCACCTGCCCCTCTGATCTTTCGTTTTTACCTTTTAACCCAAACCGGATGCTTCCCTAAGCATTATCTTTGCATCAGTTACTCAAAAAATAAACTCAGGTTGGTTAATTAGAACCTCACAATATTTTCATTTTGTACTCTGAAAATCTTACCGCTATTTTTCTGAAAAGCAAGGCAAGTTTGAGTGTTGCTAAAGCCCAAGTTTTAGAGTTAAGTTTTTTTAAAAAAATCCTTATTTGGGGAGGAAAAAAAATGGAACATCACTCTGCTAATCCTTTTCAGAGTTCTTCCCTTACTGCTGCTGATTTGAGATAAACTGTCATTTTTTTCCCCTAAAGCATTTTGGCCTTTGACAATAATGACAGAGCTGGCCTCTTTTTCCCCCCCAAAGCCTCATTCTCCTTATCCACAGATAACATTACTGACCTTCCTACACAGGCCATGGGCTTCAAAGTTGTTTACCCACTAGCTCTAGTGGGCTTACTCTGATCCAGCATCAATGTCTCACAAAATCTCCCATTGTGACCAAGGACATGTCCTTAAAATGTGGCTGGCCTCCCAGGCTGTGGTCATGGAAGAATGGAGAAGTGACCCCAAAGGGTCTAATCCACTGACCTTTACTTTGCTCTAACCAACTGCCCAAATAAATAAAAACAGCAGGATAGCTCAGTTTCCCAGATGAACTCCAATTTATCACTAAATATCCAAGCTTGGTTCAATGTTTAAAGTCTTCAGGCCATCTGAAATCTGTCAAATGGCTCTTAACTGGGGATGATTTTGCCCCCAGGGAACATTTGGCAATGTCTAGAGACATTCTGGGTTCTTACAACTGGAGGGGGGAGAGTGCTACTGGCATCTAGTGGGTAAAGGCCAGGGATGCTGCTAAACATCCTACAGTGCACAGCACAACCCCTTCACATCAAAGAATTACCCAGTTTCAAATTTCAGTAGTGCTGAGGTTGAGAAACACTGGATTAGCGCACAAAAATGGGTCATTTGCCAGTCCACAGCTAGATAAACCTTTGAAGAAATTCTTATCTCAATTTAATTTAGTTTAAAATAGAAATCACAAACTCAGTGTCTTCAAGGGCCAACGAAGTAAAGACATACCAAAGAAGTTTATTTGGCTATGCATTAGGCACTAGGATATGGTAAGGTCTGTGACAAATCAGAGGACAAATGCTCACTAAAAAACGTCATTCCTTTTTTAAAAAAATAACACTGTGCTGGCCAAACAAAACATGGACAGCTGGCTACAGTCACCCTGTGGACCCCTAGTGGACTCTGGTTTAAAGTGATGGTCAATGGTCACCAAAAGACTCTGTCCAGCTTCATTTTTTATATTCTATAGAACTTCTCGAGCTGTTCAGTAAGAAGGAGACTAAGGGGTCAGATCTTGGGGTTCAGTTAGCTCCAGCCAAGAACAGGTACACTGTACTAAGGGGCTAAAGTTGGAAATTTTGGAGGTGAAAAACAGAGCTCCCCCCTTAGTGATCTCCATTTTAGAGAAATCCAGTGAATATTACAACAAATATTATGCAATTCCATATAGGCAAGGTCATTATTATTATTATATTATTATTATTTTTGAGTAGGAGTCGCACTCTGTTGCCCAGGCTGGAGTGCAGTGGCATGCTCACAGCCACCACAGCCTCGACCTGCTGGGTTTAGGTGATCCTTTCATCTCAGCCTTCCAAATAGCTGGAACTATAGGCATGCACCATCACACTCAGCTAATTTTTCTTGATTTATTGTAGAGAAGAGGTCTCGCCAAGTTGCCCAGGTTGGTCTCTAACCCATGGGTTCAGACAATCCTCTCACCTCAGCCTCCCAAAGTGCTGGGATTATAGGCGTGAGCCACGACCCCCAGCCTAAGGTCATTATTTTAAGATACTGTTCTCATAAAACTTTAGAATTTTTACCCAGAAGATAGCATACTCTATGCAACTACACCGTTGCACAGATGAGAAAACAGACACCCAGGAAGTTTAAAGGAATGCCAGGATTACCCAAAGCCAAACCTAAAATCAACTGGTGTTTCTTTTTTCTCTGTGCAACTGCAAAGCACCAACTGATAGGCAGAGATTTCATTTAAGACGTCAAACATGCATGATTAGTCCCTCCACCAGCCATAAATAAATCATACGTAGATTAAATTTAAACCTACTTAGCATATCCTCTTTCCTCACCAGAAAAATCATTAACATGTTTGTCCAAGTCACTGTTTTAAGATCTTTGTTTACACATAATGGAAGCATTAAAAGCAGGTTAAATAGCTCTAGCCCTCCTTTCAGATCAGGCTGTAGAGAAGAAAGCCAAACCAGCAAATGGAAACATAAGAAGGCAGCCCGATATTAATATCCCTGCATGTATGCATGCTTTCTGTTGGAGGAATTCCTGGCCTGAAGAGATAGTATAAACAAAGACAATCCAGAAGGAACAAATGATAAGATAAGTGAAACCCAATAACTCCCTCTGTTCTCCATCTACTTTCCTCCCTCAACTTGTACCATCAGAAAAACCACCTCAGCTTGGAGAATTACACTGGAGGCCATCTTCTCCCTGCTGCCTCGCAGCTCCCTATTCTGAGGTATAGGAGGAAGGGGGGGGAAGTGCTTCTTCGTAAAGTCAGGGATTGGGGCTCCCATGATGTGGAACCTGCAGAATGGAGACATCTCACGCAGCCCACAGGGAGGCCATGAGAGCAAAACTGGTAAGTTACAACCCAGGGAGTATAGTAGGGAAAGGTGAGGCGTGAAAGAAAGGTAACTTCAATCACAGCCTGAAACTTGGTTAATTTTAAAATAATACATAGATTTTAATTATTAAATCAACACCTTAGCAGAAAATGTCATAGACAAGGCAATGTCTTGCCACAGTTCCTAGAACATCTGTAGTTGGAAGTGTCACCAACCCACAGAATCTCAAGCCCTAATGGGTCATGGAGATTTTCTAGTCCAACGCAATCTCTATTCTTGATTTTTAAAATACAAAAATATAATAGCAGGCTTTTAACCTTCTGAGAACATGCTGCAGTCAGTCTCAGCCAATGGTTTCAATTATATCATTTATTTATTTCACATCCTCTCTGATGCAGACACAACTGCCACACAAACATTAAAAACAAAACAGGAATGTTATTGCTGTTTCTTTTGCCACCATCTTCTTAAATCAAATAGCAGCCACTAACACTGGATTAACAGTAGCTGATTTTTTTTGGTAAATTTTAAATTGGGTCATGCACAGTGGCCACTCCTGTAATCCCAACACTATGGGAGGCAGAGGCAAGAGGACTGCCTGAAAGCAGGGGTTTGAGACCAGTTTGGGCAACTTGGTTAGATCTTGTCTCTACAATCAATCAATCAATCAATCAATCAATATGCAAGCAAGCTGGGCATGATGGCACATGCCTGTAGTTTACTTGAAAGGCTGAGGTGGAAGGATCACTTGAGCCCGGAAGGCCGAAGCTGTAGAAGCCAAGATCGTGCGATTGCACTCCAGCTGGGGCAATAGAGACTCAATTAATTAATTAATGATCGAAATCAGTTGCCTTGAACAGAGCTGTGTGACATTTTCTGTACCCACAACTTCACCAGCTTTCAAAAGAGAATGCAACAGGTCATCTAAATGGTTTAGTTTGCCTGTTTCATGTCCTTTATCTTCTCACAAGTTTTGTAATACATTCTCAGGATTCAGAAGGGCCTGTAGTCTAATCCTCTTGTTACACAATTGCACTTTCCAACTTAACTTGTGTCTAGACATTTCACTGCTTGGTTTTATAAAATCTCTATGAAACTAATGTGATTTTAAGCCTGGGCACATATGATCAATCTATCTTATCTAGTGAATGATGTTGACCACTATCCTTCACTCTTTTTCTCAGGTGCAAATATGCAGAACTTTATGGACGAATAAAGCCAACAGTGGGACCAAAACACACATTGATGACATTTGTCACTCCTTCAAGAGAGGGAAAAGACCAAGGCTATAGGCTTTGGTAAATGTTTAGGAAGCTGCCCCTAGTCCCAATCCAATCTCCATGTGAGGACAGCTGTCAAAAGCATATAGTCCCTTGGCAAACTGTGGGCAAAGCCTTGCCTTTAACTTACAAGGTCCCCCTACCAGCTAATTTTAAAATATGGCACCTCACTTTGCCCCTAGTGGTAATGGCTGTGCATTGATATATCCACAAAGTACTGTCTAGACCCCTTCGTGGCCAAGAGCATGATGAGTTTACCAAAAAAAGGGGGAAACAAATAAGTAAACAAAAACAAACAAAAAGCTGACTAGGATTATAGGTGCAGTTTGTGATTCCAAACCAAGGCAAAGCTAACCCATGCCCTTGACCTGGTTTATACGTTACTAACAAACTAAGCTTAGTCAATAAGGCAGAATATAAGAACCCATCTGAGAAAATAAAAGATGGGCATCTGTATTACCCCAACAATGTTCAAAGCTAGGATCTGGGTTTTGTAAGTCTAAATTCAGAAAGTCCATCAGATGGGCAACGTTTTTCAATCACACTGCAGGTATTTTTTTTTTAAGAAGTGAAAAGGACAAAAGACCAATTTAATAGGTGACCTTAATTGTGTGCCTGGCAGAAATACAGGTAACCTTAAACACCAATCCTGGTACAATTTATAGAACAGAATGAGCACAGGTTATTACTAAGGGTGAATGACATACTTAGGAAGTGTAACAAGATGAATAATAGAGGAAAAAAAGCTTCTGAAATCAATATCCATTGAATACATATTACATTTGAGCAGCCGAACAGCTAATAAGTCTTTTATTTTCATTTTCCCTTCCTGGTAATAGGCTGCTAGGGCTTAGCTTTCCTATTATTTCCTTGTGTTTTAGTCAATTGTCTTTATTAAATATTGTCAAAGTAGCACAATATCCAGTTTTAAGCCAAAAGGAAAAGATCTATTGTAAGTCAGGAAATCACACCAACTACATTGGAAACTGAACCTGCTTCCCTAGTTTTCCACATTTAATTCACAATGATGGCTATGCTTTAAAAGAACTGCATTTGTTAAAAAAAGAAAAAAAAAAGAATTGCAATTGTTTATTTTGCACTAAATTTGTTCCACTGTACAAATAAATACAAGTCTCTCTTCTACTGTGGGTTAGAAGCTTATTTTAATATATAAGGATATCCAATATTAGATTACATATTTGACTACTGCTCAAGTTTTAATTATTTCTTTTCAAAAGAGCTTTCAAAAAAAAAGGCTGGGTGTGGTGGCTCATGTAATCCCAATACTTTGGGAGGACAAGGCAAGAAGATTGATTGCCTTAGCCCAAGGGTTCGAGACCAACCTGGGCAACTTGGCGAGACCTCATCTCTATAATAAATCAAAAACTTAGCTGAGCATAGTGCACGGTGGTGCAGGCCTGTAGACCCAGCTACTTGGAAGGCTGAGGTGGAAAGATCACCTGAGCCTAGCAGATCGAGGGTGCAGTAGTAGCAGCCATGAGTGCCATGAGCATGCCACTGCACTCCAGCCTGGGCAACAGAGTGAGATTTCACTGAAAAAAAAAAAAAAGAGCTTTCACAATTCATGTTAAAAGACTACAAAGCAAGCTAAGAAATTATAGGTCCTGTTACCTCAGGGCAGACTTCTTTGGCCCTATTCTAGGTGAGATCATTTTTTTATCCAATAAGGGATTCAATCTAGTGAAAAGTTATCTCACTTAATATTTAGGGTCTAAGCTGGCCAGGCTCCAAATAGATTTAGAGATGTAATATAAGCATTTTCTTTTTCAAATAATTTGCCTATCACATAGCAAAAAGAAGAAAGCTCCAAAGTCTTCTCACTCAAACACAACATTTTCAATCTTATGCAATATTTTCTGGTCTAGAAAATCAGACTATAAGAACTCATAAAGTGAAGGAAAAATTTTACCCTTAATCAACCCAGGATTTACTGACCCAACACTGTCTCAGAATTAAGAGATGCAAAGGAAGCTGTGATTCTCCCAACTCAAGTTGGGGAGAAAAGAATCACCTGTAGGAAAATCCAAAGCCAGGCAATAGTGTGACATATAATGAACCAAGACGGCCTGGGTCCTTAACCTGGTCTGCCACAGTGTCTGTGAGGCCTGAGCTAGGCAAGCTCCTTAATTTCTCCATGCCTTAGTTTTCTCATCTGTAAAATGGTGATAAAAGTTCCTACCTTGTATAGATGTGAGGACTCAATGATGTAGCCCAGGTAAAGTATCAGAAAGGGTTTGGCATGAGGTAGGCACCTCACATAAGCTATCAGTATCAAACTAGCTGTAAGTGTTGTGTGGTCAGGCTAAGGACTCTAAGGGTGGTGAGGGAAGGGGGGGTAAAAGCTGAGGGATGGGCAGGGAAGGCTTCCTGAAAGCTATGGCACCTGAGTTGGAGCTGAAAGCACAGAAGAATTTAGACACTCAGAGGGGTGCATATAACAGATGAGAAGAACCATTACTGTAGAAAATCGTAACAAGATAAAAATCAGGAGTGCTTAAACATCACTGAGGAAAATAAAATAAGCTCACCAAAACTGAGGGTATATTTGGTAGCCCCAGACTAATTGGGGGTTGGAGGAAAGACTCTTTACACTTGTTGGTGTGCTTCTAGGATTGAACATTTAGCTCATTTTTAGACACATATTCTATGAATACAAACTTGTGTACTATGAATGCAAACTCCCTGAAATGCTGTTTTCTGTTCCTGGAACAGTAGAAAGGATACTAGAAAGTTAAAAGGTAATGCTTTTCTTTTTTAATTTGCTGCAAAAAAGTCTGGAATGGAATGTAGGTCACCAAAAATCAATCTGAATCTTATCTTCATCTATCCCTCTTTCAGTGGGGGTACAAATAAGGCAGTGGTAGCCAGGCACAGTGGCTCATGTCTGTAATCCTGGCACTTTGGGAGGTGGAGGTGAGAGGATTGCCTGAGTCCAGGGATTGGAGACCAGTCTGGGCAATTGGCAAGACCTCGTCTCTACAATAAACCAAAATATTAGCCAGCAGGATTCCCTGAGCCCAGCAGGTTAAGGCTGCGGTAGCTGTGAGCGTGCTACTGCATTTCGGCCTGGGTGACAGTGAGACTTCTACTCAAAAATAAAAATAAATAAGAAATAAGTCAGTGGCTTGGAGGAAGGCGGGAAATTCAGATCTACCCTTCAATTCCAGTCTATCAGCAGCCTCGGCAACTCTAAGTAACAACATCTACATAAAGACAGTAGTACACTTGTTAAGTGAGTGTACTTCAAAGAGGAATCCTTCCGAGAGTGTACTCCAGCTTCCTCCAGCCTGATCTGCCAACCAGAGGTTACTCCCAAGGCACATACAGAAATTGCTCTCAGTATCTTCTTTTTTTTTTTTTTTTTGAGTTGGAGTCTCACTCGGTCGCCCAGACTGGAGTGCAGTGGCCGCTTCCAGCCACCGCAAGCCTTGCCTGCCCCAGCGATCCTTCCGCCTCAGCCTTCTGAGTAGCCGGAATTACAGGCATGCGCTACCACGCCCGGCTGATTTTTTTTTATTTATTGTAGAGATGAGGTCGCTGCCCAGGCGGATCTTGAACCCACGGGCTCAGGCAATCCACTCACCTCAGCCTCCCAAAGGCGCGGGATTACAGGCTGAGCCACCGAGCCTGGCTTCAACTTCTTAAATAGTACCTGTGTGATCAGTTGCCTCTAAACTTTGAGGTCTCCGGGAAATCACTAAGAACAGATGCTGTATTTAAGACAGATGTTCATTTACAATATTTCCTCTATTACCAAATTAGAAAGTGTAATACCAGAATAAATGACACTAGTCCACATTCCTCATCCAAAAAGGAAAAAATCACAATAAGAAATAGAACTCTCATTTTGACTGGTGCCCCCCTCTAGAGAGATAACAATAGTTCACCTAAGTTGTTCACCTGGCTTTATTTCCTGCAAATAGGACAAACTTAACACTTAGAAATACTAGGGCATGGCTCAAAGCCAGGGAGGGCCTCACAGCAGTTATAAGCTCTGTGATTATTTCTTGAGCCAAACATGGAAGGCACCTAGTGGTACCAGGCTTTGTTGGAAAAGTTTGTTTCCTCTGATCCAACAGCTGCAGCTTTTAAAGTGTTTTCACAGAAGCCCACAGGATTCTCTTTATACTGTCCCCAAAATATTTACAAAATGAAACACTTTCAATCTTAACTATTTTGTTGGTAAACACTTTATTTGCTCTGAGGACCACAGTACCAACACTAAAAGCAACATTTTAAACAAAGTAGCACAAATAAAACCACACACAGACACACATTCTTTGTTTTTTCTTTTAGTTGGAGTCTCACTCTGTCACCTGCCCAGGCTGGAGTGCAGTGGTACGCTCACGGTCAGTCCAGCATCGACCTGCTGGGTTTCAGCAATCCTTCCGCCTCAGCCTTCCAAGTAGCCAGAACTACAGGCTAATTTTTTTATTTATTGTAAAGATGAGGTCTCACCAAGTTGCCTAGGCTGGTCTTGAACCTGTGGGCTCAGGCAATCCACTTGCCTCGGCCTCCCAAATTGCTGGGATTACCAGGCTGAGCCACCGAGCCCAGTCAACACACACTCTTAACACCCAGAGTATGTCCACAAAACAAGAAAGCCAGGATTCAAATTCCTTAGCATCTATTCATTGAGCTCCTGTAAGCGCCACCCGAGGATGTGACCTGTCACACCCTCTTCACTGTCACTAATTTATACTTACAAAAACCCATGGAATCTGACTACTGGATGGTAACAAAATGTTAAAAATATTGAACAAATGTTCTTTCACATCAGCCAGCCTGAGACTTGGTCTCTCTCCTTCACCTGTCATATACCTCCTGGGAAAGTTGTCCTGGCTAAGGATAGTGCAACTGAAAGAAATCTAGAAATGCCTGGTTTGTGGATAATAAGAAATTACAGCAATCAATGTGTGTGTGTTGTCCATGTGGGTGAATGCATTCTAAAAGCATATAAATATGAAATGTCTACTTCAAACACATGGAAGGCCTTTTACACCAGACAAACATTTTAGTTTATGCTGAGATGAAATTGCTTGGCAGAAAGCTAAGAGAAATATTACACTGGATGGCTGAACTATCAGTGCAAATAATACAAACTTCAGATCTCCAGTCACAGTTCTACTACTTGCTATTCATTCAACAAATATATATTAAAAACACACAAAATGGACAAACTGCTCTAAAATGCTAGGAAAAGGACAAGAAAAAGACCAGCTCTCAAGCAGCTTATAATCTAGTAAGGGAGACAAATAAATGAAGGAAATTTTCATTTAATGATAAGCTCTAGAGCAAAAACAAACAGTGACAACTTCTGATCCTGTTTCCTCGTGGGGCTGTAAGCACCTCTTTAACACAAAATGATGAGTGTCAACCCCCTAGCACACAGCATCCCAAGCATTCACCTGTACATAGATGCACATGCAAAGACACATACTATACACTGTTCCCCCCAACTGCACTAATGCAAGCAGAGAGGAACCAAAATATTTGTAATAATTCAGCTACACTTAATGCAATTAAGTTTCAAATAACTGCATTCATTAAGAATCTGTCCAGCCTAGGCAACATAGTGAGAACTCCTCATCTCTACAAAAAATAAATTTAAAAAAATAGCCAGGTGTGGTCATGCACACTTGTATTCACAACTACTCAGGAGGCTGAGGCAAGAGGATTGCCTGAGCATAGGAGGCCAAAGTTGCAGTAAGCCATGATGGAGTCACTGTACTCAACACTGGGTGACAGAGTGAGACCCCCAACTCAAAAAGAATCTGTAAAAAGCCAAAACCTAATTTTTTCTAAGACTAAAATATAAGTAGAAGAGTCAGATACTCGAACAGTAGCAGTAGTATAAACTGCATTATAAATAGTCATATAGCTGCCTTGCTTACTTTGAAGAACCAAGCTGTTTTGCCATACAAGTAAGGCTCAGAGATACTAACCTTATGCTACAGTGTCAACAGCTGGGTTTAACCCTCATCTTCAGATTACTTTGAAAAATTTTTTAAAAGACAGTGACTGTGTCTTTCTCAGAATCACAATATTTTATACCTAGAATCAACTTTAAGAAACCCTCTATACCACATGACTGAGATCCCCAGAAGTAAAGGGTTCACCCCAAAGTGGAGTAGCTAGTAATGACAGAACCAGAGCAGGACCCAAGGCTCCTAGTTTCCAGGCCTGGCACTGTGTGCTACACACTCAAGGACTTGCGCCCGTAGGCCTTCAGTTATTAACTGTCCCTAATCCCTTCCAATCAGTTGCATCCAAGGCAAATTAGAGACCATGGAGGCTATCTTTATGCAGAATAGGAGAGAGTGCCCTCCTTAAAGTTGCTTCCAACACTATAGGCTACGTTACTGGGAAAACAAGGCGGGTTGCCCTAAAGGGGAAAGAGATCTTTCAAACTGTAATTTTCAGAGTTTGCCTCCGGAAAAAGGCGCCAATCAATCAGATTCAGGGAGGGAGGTGGAGAAATGAGGTATCTGAGAACTGTGTCCAAGCATTTTACAAGAGAATGGGGGAGGGTCCCGAGGCTGAGAATGGGGTGAGGAGAGAGCAGCTGGACCCAAGGCGAGCATTTGACCACACCCACTGGCCACGCCCTCCCAGCTGCCCGCAGAGCCACATCGAATCGAAACAGCAGTGGCAGCAGTTAAGATTCCGAAGGCAGGAGTCGCCATGGCAACGGGATTCATCTTGCAGGCAAACTCCGCTTCAATTCACTGGGTCCTGTTCGAATCTCAAGAAACTACCAGCTCAGGAAGAGCAAAATGGTCACGGGTGGCATTTGCTCTTGATGCTCTCCTGGGGGTAGGGGTGGGGGTGGGGGTGGAGGTGGGGGAAGGAGAAAGCGTACAGAAATCTATTCCTGAGCCCGTCTAACATTTTTTATGGGGCGAGAGATAGAACTACCCAAACCCAGGCTGGAAGCAACTTGAGACCTCAGCAGGGTTTGAAGAATGAGTAAACGAAAGAACGAAGATGCTGGGGACCGGGAAAGAAAATCCAGAGGACTGTAGAATCCTGGGCCTCACGCAAGTCTCCAGTCACAGGACAAGGCGATCACAAGCAGTTGGCTTTCGGCACCAGCTGAGTAAACCCGATTATCCTGCCTTCCTGCCCCACTACGAGCCAAATTATGAGATTATCTGACGCCCCCACCCCCTTGCCACCTCCTGGCCCACGGTTCCAGGGCAGGCGCTTCGACCCAACCCAGGTGCTATTGGCCGAAGGGGGCAATCGGAGGAGGTGGGGGTTACTGAGATGCGCCCTCCGGAGACAGGAGGCAGGAGGCAGGAGCGCTCTGCGGCGCCGCCAACCCGGTCCGCAGGCGGCGTAGCCTCTCTGGTCGCCGGCCGCCAACACCCTGCACTCCCTCTGCAACGCCTGATTTCCCTCCTCTCCTAGGCATTAAGCTTTAACTTTGAATTACAGGCACCCTGTCCCTTCCGAATGAGGCTTGAAGTAAGGGTGCCAGGGGCGGTAGGGATTCTGCCCGGACGCGGACGCCCGCACGAGTCCCTCCTTCCCTGTCGCTACCTCGGTGTCACCGAGCCGGCCTCGGGAATGCCCATTTCGGAGCCGCCGGGCCAGGAACTCCCACAGCCGCTGCGGGACCCGCAGCCCCCTGTCCCGGGTAGCCCGCAGCAAAGCGGCGAGTGGTACCCTGCGGGCTCCTCGGCCATCCGAGCGCCGCAGAAAGAAAGGAGGGAGGGACCCAGTCCTCGGAGGCGCCTTCCTCCGGGCTCGCCTGGTTTTGCGTTGCGCTGCAGCCATTTTCCCATTCCCAGCTTGGCAGCCGGGAGCTGTCTAGGTCCCGTTCCCACCTAGACCCAACCTGAAGGACGGGTTTAATATTTACCTATTGGCCCGGGAGCTCCGGAGAGGCAGCAAGAGGGTGCGCCGCGGAACCAGCGTCCGGCCCGAAGAAGCACGCCCACCCCCGCGCCACCGCGCGGTGCCACTTCATGAATGAGTGCGGAGGGCGAGAAGGCACGTCCCCCTTACCTGAGCAGCCCCTGCATGGCTAGAAAGGCGGCTCTGCGCTCCGGGTACAATGGGATCCGGTTAAACAGTTTCCTTCACAGCCGCTCGTAGGTTACCAACTCGCAGGTGACATCACCCTCTCCTCGCCTGATAGGATACAAAGTGGCGCCCACTGCGCATGAGCTCTCCGGCCGGACCCTCAGACTTCTGGGAGTTGAAGTGCAGATCTGCTGGCGAAGCCAAAACAGCATCGCTGCCGGGGCTCGCGGAACTACACTTCCCGACAGACTCCTCGGCCGCTCCGTTCCCCCCATCTTGGTCCCGCCCCCGAAGGGATCCGCCCCCTCTCCGCCTTCCAGCCTTGCTCTGTTAGCGGTGGTCGTTCAGAAGCGAAGCTGAGGACAGCACAGTCAAGAGGGAGGAACGCCCAGCGGTCGTGCCCCTTGACTTGACCTCTACTCCCCCCGGCGCAGCTCCAGGGGCCCGAGGCTCGTGCGCACGGGCCAAGCAGCTCTAACCGGGCTTTCTTGCCCCCAGCTGGGCAGGGACGATTAAGACTTTCACTGCCTTCTCCTTGCATGCAACTAATCCAGAGAACTCACCGGTTTCTGGGTGAAATACAGTCCTGGAATTTCCCCCATGTCCCGAGGAAGTGGCGACTCCAGCCCCCAAGAGGAGGCATTCCCGTGTACCCTACTTGGCTCAATTCACCTTGTTTTATCTTTCCTCCTCTCTGTTGAACGGAGACCGGGTGACCGAGCAGAATACGGGGAACAACTTAGTCGGCTGAGCTGACAGAATAACAGAGGTTGTCACCAAAAAAATGCGGTGTAATAGACCAGACAGTCGCCGCAACCCTTCATCAGGGAGACTGTTGCAGCAGCAGAGATAATCCTATCGCGCAGCCATGCTTTGTTCATCCCTGCAGCGGACTTCCCGCCCTGGTGGCTCTCAACTCCCGGGAAGATAACATTTTTTGTCCGAAGTTTCAATAAATTGTGTATATATGTGTACATCTATTTTTAAATCCACAACAATCTCCCCTCGTTTCCATGCCTTTTCTTTCCAATATTTTTTAAAAGACCTTAAACCAAGCAATATCGTGCTATTCAAGAATTGCCCTGATCTTAATACACCTAAATGTTTCTTTTACGGTAAGCAAAAGGTGTGTGGCAGAATCCTGACTCTTTGGGTAGATTTTATTGTTAATGCATACTTTCTTGTAGCATTTTTCCGTTAGTCAATGAATACCAAATATTATATTAATACAAAATTAACATTGAGAGCAAATGTCCAAGTGTCTTTTCATATGGAAAAAATTAATGCATTTAGTTATTTGAGTTGTAAATGTAAAGATTTATAATGGCATTTGATGTGTCTCAACCTCATATAAAGATTGGCCCACACCCCCATTTCACTAGTAAAATCTCTAGAAGACTGCATCTTTTGAAAAGAAAGTTCACAAGATTTCACACAACTTTCCATATAACTGTTGGTAGAACTCTTATTTTCTCATTTCATTCTGCAAGAACAACTTGGTTTCAAATGAAAAAGCATTCATGAAATTGGTTGAGGTTCTTAGGGGAGAGAAAATGCTTTGTTTTGCTGAGAGAGGTATTTCAGTGCTGAATTCTGATTTTCTTTTAACGAGCCTGTACTTAGACCAGACCTATTTTTCTCCACTGAAGATAGATAACTTTGAATGTTGTTCCTCTGTCCTCAGTTATTCCATCCATTTCAAATATTATCTAAAATGGAACCCAGACAACACAAATGTTCCCTTGGTCATCAGATCAACGGAACAGTGAATGATATTCTAATGGATAGACTTAATGTATTACAGTTCATTGTGGAAAAATATTCAGAGAGAAACTTGAACTGAGATGATTCTAAAAGTTCCCCCAATGTTATAACTGTGTCAGGCTTTTAGGTGGAAACATAACCAGTGAGCCTGAAATTTATTGAGTCAGTAAACTGAATGTGGAGACTTTCTATAAGATAGGGCTTATCCTTACAGATAAAAATGCATTGAGGCACACTCTGAGGAGTAATCTTATAGGCCAAATCACCTTACAGCAAGTTTTCTTGGATATTCAGAAATGAAGGAAAGGATGAGGTCTGCCTGAAAATTATATTCTCTATAACAATATTATAGGGATGTGCCATGTGACATAGCTCATCTCCATATAAAGGATAGCATACAGAACAGACTATAAGCACATAAGTGTAGGAAAGTGCACGTGAGCTTTCTTCCTATTAAATAGATATGAATATAGATAAAAGGTAAGGAAAGAGGGGATTGTGTTCAGAAAAATGTTCCATAAGTGGTGATGGATTTGAACTGATGCCTGCACAGTTTCATTGGTAACCAAGGGAAACAAAGATGGCTCTTTAGCATCAGAAATACAGTATGTAAAACTGGAACCAGAGGAAGCTTAACCACTTCTATGGAGTGTCTCTCTGTCTCTCTCTCTCTCTCTCTCTCTCTCTCTCACACCACTCACTTTCATATGCAATCATTGTTTGCATTTAACTTGTTCTAGATGACTCAGTAATCTCATAAACCATCAAAAACACCCATTCTGTCTAGCTAATTGATATTCTCACTGGAAAGGGTTTCTTTACTGTCTTTTCATTTTAAATGGCTGCTGCTGTTCTGCAAAGACCTTATGAAAGGCCCTGCCTGAAACCATAATTGTGGTCTATTAATTAGGAACCTGTAAGACCGTTGAGAGTCAGTTTAATTGACCATCTAAACAGGTGGGAGGAGGGGGAAAGACGCCAGGAGTTATTTTGCTGATCTTTCGAAATAATGTCTTTCAGTTCTGATTACAAGGTTTTGCTGGAGATACTAGGTTTTAGATAAGGGAGGAAATGAAATATCAACAGAGAGAAAGAATTTAAAGTTTGTAGCTTTTCATGTGCTTTCACGCAATAGGTTGGTGGTTTTGCAACAATTGAGGCTGTGTACTGAGCCCACGTTTGGGATTGTGCCATTTTACCATTTGTGAGCCATGTTATCTTGCCTGTCTGTGTTGCTTATTCTCTCCCAGCTTCAATTTCCTTATTTAGAAAATGGGGTTAACAATAATACGTACTTCACGAGATGTTTGAGGATTAAATTAAATGAGGCATATAAAAACATTTTCCAAACCAAAAAAGAACCACACAAATGTTAGTCCTTGTTATTATTTGCAATTTTTCCAGATTATCTCAGAAATGTCAGGCCTAATTACAGAACAAGTTAATCAAAACCGATTTAAATTAAAAAATTCTTATTCTTAACAAGAGTTAAGAAAGAGTTAGAAAACAAGAGTTAGAAATTATATAGCATGCACATATTATCTCATTCTAATTTTTAAGTAGGAAAAATGTATTTTTAAAGGAAAAAAATCAGAAATTCAAAGTTGAACAGTGCTGGTCCTTGACTTTTTCTCAGATCCATACCTTGTCCTTCCTCAGTTTTCCAACTGTCACTAGTATCACAGAAAGCCTTTTTCAGGCTTCCCAGCAGAAAGAGGCACTACTAGGAGATTACAAGAAGGAGGAAGAAGCTAGGGTATTTCTTCACCTCTGCAGAAGTGATGTTTCTGGCAGTGGCAGCACCATTTCTCCTGTTAGACAGGTCTGTCGTGGTTCCAGTTTCTTCCAGATCAGTCTGGCCTTGATTAACACCTCCTTCTTCCTTTGTCCCTCCAGCCTTGGGGAGGAGATAGCTACCTGCCGTTGTTAATCTGTGGGTTTCTTCTCAGATCGTCCTTCTATCACAAGTGTGGCCAAATACATTGTCTCTGTTTTAGATACTATTCAGAATGGATTGTTTTCTTGGTGGAACACTTTAACTGATATACATATGTTTTAGTTAAAAAGTTATTTTAGGGACAGGCAGCAAAAACTTTATATGGCTGGTTTATGCAAAACAAAGAAAATAGTAGGATTTAGTCAAAGGGTTAAACAACCAAGGTTCAGGAAGAAGAGGAAGCAGTCAGCTCCTGGAACCTAAACAGTGGTGGTTTTCAGACCTTCTCTCCAGAGCACTACTCTGTAGTGCTCAGACTCGGTGCTTCTAATCCAAATCTCAAATTCCTGAGAGAAGCTGATTGTCATCTCGGTGAGGATCCCTAATTAATTACATATAGCTGTAGCTCTTAAAGTATAGTCCCCAGATCAGGAGTATCAGTATCACCTGAGAACTTGCTAGAAATGCAAATATTCAGGCCCCACCCACATATCTATTGGAAAACAAACTTGAGGGATGGGTCCCTCCACCTGTGTTTAACCAGTCCTCTAGCTGATTCTGAGCACATGAAAGTTTTGGAACCACTGATCTATGGCAAAGATAACAAGATCACATGACTCAGATTTGATCACTCAAGTCCTATCTTTATGTGTCTGGGAGTCTTCCCAGCAAGGAGGTAGTGTGAATCTGGCAACTACCCCAAGAGGTGTCAGTAAAACTGGTAAATCTGTCAGGGTCCTAATGGTAAACTTGGTTCTTCCTGAGGGAGAGGACTGTAGTATTCTGAGCCAACTATTCAATTTAGTCACTGAAAAGGCACTTGGGAAAGATTCATTTCACTGTGTTTAATTGAGAGCTCAGAAAAACTGAAAAAACGCCTCCAGGACACGACAAAGGAGATGGAATCATATAGAAATGTAAGAACAGTGACAATGGTAAGATTAGGCAAATAAGAGGGAAGGTAAAAAATAGCTCTAGCCACTGAAAACTCTTTCTAGACCAGTCTCATCTGCAAAGCTCCTTGGAATTCAGAAACAGAAACTCTACGTTGGCATATCTTAGCTGCTCTTCCTGTATCTGTTTCTTTATAACTAGCTTACTCTTAGCTAATCTACGAGAACTGCACTGTTCAATTCTGTAGCCACTGGCCCCACGTGGCTACTTTAATTTAAATTCAATAAAATCCTAAAGTCCAGTTCCTCGGTCACAGTAGCCATATTTTAAGTGCTCAATAGCTGCAATGGCTATTGTAGTGAACACCATAGATAAGAGTATTCCCATGATTTCAGAAAGTTCTACTGGACAAATCTGCTATGTGCTCTCTTATTCATGAATTTTTAGATTCTGTTCGTGGTGAAGCTCATTTTCTTTTCTTCATCTTTCCCTGGTCAAGAGAGAGAGAGAAAGAAAGAGAAAATCTATTAGTTCTATTTTATCATTTGAAGCTAAATTATACTATAAGTCATGAAAAAGGCAGATAGTCCAATAGAAAAGTGGCCAAAAATCCTGAACAGGCACTACACACACAAGCATATACAAATAGTTCATAAATATATGAAAAGGTGCTCAAATTCATTAGTCTTCAGGGAAATGTAAATAAAGACACAATGGAATACTACTGCTACATCACAGTGATTAAAATTAAAAGGACCAACTATACTAAGGATTGGCAAAGATGAGAAGCAACTTAAAGCTAGGCATGGTAGCTCACACCTGTAATCCTAGCACTTTGGGAGGACGAGGCCAGAAGATTGCTTGAGCCCAGGAGTTTGAGACCAACTGGGGCAAGACATGGTCTCTACAACAAATCAAAATCTTAGCCGGGCCTAGTGGTGCATGGCTGTAGTCACAGCTACTCTGGAGGCTGAGGCAAAAGCATCACCTGAGTCCAGGAGATTGAGGCTGTGGTTAGCTGTGATGGTGCCACTGCACTCTAGTCTGAGTGACAGAGTAAGACTGATGCAAGAAAGAAGGAGAAGAAGAAACATAAATTTTACATTGCTGGTGATACTACAGTGGTATAACTGCTTTGAAAAAATCTTTGATAATATTTACTAGGAGTGAACATACATATCCTTTATGGCCTAATAATTTCACTTCTAGGAATATACCCAAGAGAATCATGTATATATGTCCATCAAAAGACTATTTGAATGTTCATACTTATGCTATTCATTGTAGCCTAAGGTTGCCATGCAATATTTAGGATATATTTATACTAAAAATATTATTTGTTGTTTGTCTGAAATTCAAGTTTAGCTGGGCATTGTGTATTATTATTTGCTAAGGCTGGCAACCCTCTGATAGCCCCAAACTAGAATCAAGACAATTGCTTATTAACATTAGAGTAGGTGGCTGGGGCTCAGAGGCTCAGCCTGTAATCCCAGCACTTTGGGAGGCCTAGGCAAGTGGATTACCTGAGTCTGTGGGTTCAAGACCAGCCCGGGCAACTTGGTGAGACCTCATCTCTACAATAAATCAAAAATTAGTCAGACATGGTGGCACGCACCTGTAACTCTGGCTACTTGGGAGGCTGAGGTGGAAGGATCGCTGGAGCCCAGCAGGTCAATGCAGGGATGGCCGTGAGTATGCCACTGCACTCCAGCATAGGCGATGGAGTGAGACTCCAACTCAAAAAAAAAAAAAAAAAATTAGAGTGGGTAAATAGATTGTGGCATAGGTACATAATTAATGTTATGTAACAGAAGTCAGCAAACTTTTCTGTAGTGACTAGAGAGTGAATATTTTAGGCTTTGTGGGTCATATGATCTCTGTTACAACTACTCAACTCTGTCATGGTAACATGAAAGCAGTCATGAACATAAAGGAATGAGTATAACTGTGTGCCAATAAAACTTTATTTACAAAAAACAGTCTCCTGACTTACAAATCATAGTTTGCCCATTCCTGTTTTCTGGCTATGAGAATTAACAAGTCATGTCTACATGTAAAAATGTGAATGAACCTCACAAAAATAGCATTGCATAGAAAGCATATATAGACCAGGTGTGGTGGCTCACACCTCTAATCCTAGCCTTCGGGAGGCCAAGGCAGAAGGATTACTTGAGCCCAAGAGTTCAAAACCAGCCTGGGCAACACAGGGAGACCTCATCTCTACAACAGCAACAACAACAAAAATTTAGCTGCATGTGGTGGCACATGCCTGTAGTCCCAGCTCCTCAGGCAGCTGAGATGGAAGGATTGCTTAAACCCAGGAGCTCAAGGCTGTGGTGAGCCATGATAGTACCACTGCACTCCAGCCTGGGTGACAGAGTGAAACATCAACTTAAAAAAAGGAAAAGTATATATATTCTATCATTGCATTTACATACAATTTTTTTTCTTTTTTTTTTTTTTTTGAGTTGGAGTCTCAGACAATCCTCTCGCCTAGGCCTCCCAAAGTGCTGAGATTATAAGCACAATCCACTATGCCCAGCCTGTTCACAGTTTTTTATCTGGGTGCTATTTATGTGGGTACTCGACTTTGTGAAAATTTATCATGCTATACACTTATGATTTGTGTATACTTATGTATGTACCTTATATGAAAACAAAATACTTATATAGATTAAAAATGAGTCAGGCTTGGTGGCTCAGCCTGTAACCTCAGCACTTTGGGAGGCCCAGGGAAGTGGAGACCTTGTCTCTACAATAAATTTTTTAAAAATTAGCTGGGCGTGTTAGTGCACTCCTGTAGTTTCGACTACTTGAAAGGCTGAGGTGGAAGGATCACTGGAGCCCTACAGGTTGACGCTGGGGTGGCCATGAGCATACCACTGCACTCCAGCCTGGGTGACAGAGTGAGACTTCAACTCAAAAAAAAAAATGAGGTCACACCTGTAATCCCAGCACTTTGGGAGGCAGAGACAAGAAGATTGCCTGAGTTCAGGGGTTCGAGACCAGCCTGGGCAATTTGGCAAGAACTCATGTCTGCAATAAATCAAAAAAATTAAAGGGGCATGGTGGTGTGCGTCTGTGGTTCCAGCTACTTAGAAGGCTGAGGCAGAAAGATCATTTGATCCCAGCAGGTCAAGGCTGTGGTGGCTGTGAGTATGCCACTGCACTCCAGCCTGGGTGACAGAGTGAGATTCCTACTCAAAAAAAATGAGGTCAAATGATCTCAATATCATTCTCATAAGAAATTATTTTATGTATTCTGCTTCCCAGGTTTTTTTCTAATTATAGCAATTATGTTCTTTGTAGCAACTTTAGAAAATACTACTACTTAAGGTCATGAAAATCACCTATGAGACTGCAAACCAGGGAGAAATATGAGGTCTGACACATTAAGTTTGTGAACTTGTCACAAATTAAGTTTGTGAACTTGTCACTGTGCACTTTCATTGGCAGCACTGTACAAACAACTCAGTAAAGTTTCATAATCTCTGTATATCAGTGTCTCACAGCTGTGTTCATGTCAACATGCGGTGGTGTCTTGCTGAGTGGCGTTCTTTGCTGTTGTTGCATGTTTTTGCATGCCATCATGAGAATGTCGGAGTTTGAATGAGAGCAACAAAAAAAAATTAAATTTCTTGTTAAACTTGCAAGAGCTAAATCAGGAACATGTTAGTCCAAGTTTATGGGGATAATGCCATGAATGGAAGTGCACAAATGCATTAAACGTTTTTCTGAGGGGAGAGAAAGTGTCACTGGTGAAGAGAGGTCAGGGCGGCCAGTAACAAGCAGAATGACAAAAACACTGCAAAAATTTGCCGAGTTGTATGTCAATATTGTTGGCTGATTATGAGAAGCATAGCAGACCAAATAACCATTGATAGAGAAACAGTAGGAAAATCTTAACTGAAAATCTTGGCATGAGAAAGGTGTATACCAAAATGGTCTCAAAGAAGCTCTTGCATCACGACAATGCACCAACTTACACAGCACTGTCCGTGAGGAAGTTTTTAGTCAATAAATTAATAACTGTGTTGGAACACCCTCCCTACTCACCTGATCTAGCACCCAATGACTTTTTTCTTTACCTGAAGATAAGGGAAATATTGAAAAGAAGACATTTTGATAACATTCAGGACATCGAGGGTCATTAAATGACAGTTCTGATGGCCATTTCAGAAAAAGAATTCCAAAACTGCTTTGATGGGTGGACTAGGCAATGGCATCAGTACATAACTCTCAAGGGGAGTACTTTGAAGGTGACTGTAGTGATATCCAGCAATGAGGTATGCAGTACTTTTTCTAGAATGAGTTTGTGAACTTAATTGTCAGACCTCATATGCTATGTTTATTAGTTTGCTAGGGTTGTTGTAACAAAATACCAGAAAAGTCCAAAATCAGTTCCTGTGGGAGCTGGGCACAGTGGTTCATGCCAGTAATTCCTGCACTTTGGGACACCAAGGCAGGAGGATTACTTGAGCCCAGGAGTACGAAACCAGCCTGGGCAACAAAGTGAAAACTTGTCTCTGAAAACAACAAAATTAGCCAGGTGGGGTGGCATGTGCCTGTAGTCCCAGCTACTCTGGAGACTGAGGCAGAAGTATTCCTTGAGCTCAGGAGTTCAAGGTTGTGGTGAACCATAGTCTTGGCACTGCACTTTTGCCTGGGGGAGAAAGTAAGATCTGACTCAAAAAAAAAAAAACCTTGTGGTTAGGATTGATTGATTCTCAGGGCTATCGGGGATGGATGCATGGATGAATGGTTGGTTGGCTGGATGGATCTTCTTGGCTTGTAGACCTCCATCTACTCTCTGTGTCTCATCACATTATCTTTCTTCTATACATGTCTCTGCAACCAAATTTCTCCTTTTTAATAAAGAGACTGATCATAATGGATAAGACTCACCTTAATGACTTCACTTTATTTTGGCTACCTCTCTAAAGATCCTGTTTCCATATAAAGTCACACTCTAAGATCCTGAGGGTTAGGACTTCAAATATGGTTCACCATATGAACTGAGAGCAGGATTGAGGGTATAAAGTTCAACCCATAATACTCGGTAAACCCAAATAAACTTTGTATGTTATAGTCGCATAAACGTTAAAACAGTTTTATTAGGAAATAAAGATTGAATTGAAAAACAGAAGATAACAACCTAAAACATTTTTTTTTTTGAGTTGGAGTCTTACTCTGTCGCCTAGGCTGGAGTGCAGTGGCACGCTCATGGTCACCCCAGTGTCGACCTGCTGGACTCTGGCAATCCTTCCGCCTCAGCATTTCAAGTAGCCGGAACTATAGGCGTGTGCTACCATGCCCCGCTAATTTTTAATTTATTGTAGAGACGATGTCTTGCCAAGTTGCTCGGGCTGGTCTCGAACCTGCAGACTCAGGCAATCTACTCGCCTTGGCCTCCCAAAGTCCTGCAATTACAGGCTGAGCCTCCAAGTCCATCCTAAAACTTCTCAATAGTAACAAAAACAAAACACATGCGATGCTTTCTGATCTAAGTGGAAGCCTTGATATTGACTATTTTGGGGTTTGAAGGCTGAAATCTTATCTCCAGGTACACAGTCCTGTCACTCTTGATCAGGAATTCTCAGATGAAGACTCTACCAATCTCCCTTCCATTGGTAAAAATTCCCTGGCCATACATTTTAGACAAACCATCCTAAGTTAACTTTCAAAATATTCCCTACTGAGGGTGTCATACAATTTTCATTTTCTTTTTCTCTTTAAACATCTAATCTCTGCATGGGCTCTTTCGCCCTAAAATGGGCAGTCCATGTGTGGCAAAGCCTTGTCTACAAGTAAAAGATGGGCTGAGTATTTCTCTCAGTGGAGAGAAAAAAATTCTGTTTATTCTTTTGGTTTTTGTAAATTTCTTTGCTGGGAATTATCCTGGCAGATATATTCTCCTTTGTGGCAGAAACATTACAGTGTGTAGGATTTATGTAAGAGGCTTGTTTCACAGCAGGTTGTACTAACACTTAGAAACTGGATTTGAAGATTAGGGACAACTTTAGTCCTGTATTACATGAGAACCTTGTGATGTGGAATTTCTCATGGAAAGCCACACTTCAATACAATATGTCATGGCATATTATCTTTGAGAGTATTTTCTCTTCACCAAACTGTGATTATAACCTTTTCTCTCGGGTTGTCTGTGCCCTCTCCCTATGTCTCAAGCTCCTAAAATAATATTTTTGGTTGTCAGAAGACTAACCACCCAGTTAATGGGGAAAGGGAGATATTGGAATGTTTTATTCTGGCTTCACTTTCCTGCAAGTGACAGGTTTTCTTCTCTGGGATTTATATTATTGTTTTAGAAAATTATACTCATTTAAATCTAAACATAGTTAAAGCAAGCAAAATAGAATCTCTACTTTTCACACGTGTGTAGCAGTGATTCTGAATAACAGGGACTTCTCCCTCTTGACTTATGCATGTAAGTTAACTATGCTTGAAACTACACTACCTCTAGCTATAAGCCCAGTCGAATTTGCAAACTGTGTAGCTTTGAGTTAGATCAATGCTAGAATGGGAACCTTTAATGAAAACCCAGATATTTCAGAGATGAATACATGATTTTAAGTAAATCTGATTGTGTCCAATTCACTAGTGGCAGATCCTTGCAGCCATCATTTCAGGAAACCTTTTCACAAAGCACATCCCACTTAACCATGGTGGTGAGGTATTCTTTGTTCAAGGCAGATATACATCTGTGGTATGCTGGGACCATATGACATTGCCTCATGAAAACTTATTATCAACTTTCAGAAATTTTGCTTCGGTTTTTGAGTAGAAGTCTCATTGTGTTGCCAGGTTGGAGTGCAGTGGCATGCTCATGGCCACTGCAGTCTCTGCCTGCTGGGCTCAGGCTATCCTTCCTCCTCAGCCTTCCAAGTAGCTGGAACTACAGGCATGTGCCCCCACCATGCCTGGCTAATTGTTTGATTAATTGTAGAGACACGGTCTCATCAATATGCTGAGGCTGGTCTCAAACCCCTAGATTCAGGCAATCCTCTCACCTCCACCTCCCAAAGTGCCAGGATTGCAGGCATGAGCTACTGCGCCTGGCTTTCATGACTATTGTGAGCCAGTTGTTAAACACAACCAATATTAAAAATTATGCTGGGCATGGTACCTCATGCCTATAATCACAGCATTTTGGGAAGCCAAGGTGGGAGGATCCTTGAGACCGGAGTTTGAGACCAGCCTGGGCAGCACAGTGAGACTTCTGTCTCTATAAAATAAAATAATATAAATAAAACTTAAATTATATTACAGTTAAATAAATTATATTGAAAACAAAGCTAATAAATACTCAAAACTCATTACTTGTTTGTTTTTTTCACTCTTCCTTTCTTACTTTCTTTCTCTCCCTCTTTCTGTCTTTCTTTCTTTCTTAAAGGGCCTCGCTCTGTTGCCCAGGCTGGAATACAGTAGTATAATAATAGCTCACTTGCAGCTTCGAACTCCTAGGCTCAAGCAATTTTCCTGCCTCAGCCTACTGAGTAACTGGGACTATAAGCACATGCCACCATGCCTGGCTTTATCACTTAATTGTTACTACATATTGCTTCTTGCTCTTAAAGTTCCCTCCAATCTGAACGGTTGGAATGCTATGTTATGATGTGCTCCAATGCATCTCTTTCCAACTCTACATTCAGTGACACCAACTGGTTAACAAGAAATCAATCATGGTGGGAGGATTTACAACACAGAAATCTGCAGATGCCATGAATTAGGGCTTCCCTCACAGATCCAGTTGTTCGAGATTTACTGGCATCCCCATCCTCTTGCATCTGTAATAGAAGAGAATAACTCTCCTCTAACCGCTATGCAATGCTTTGCATTTTTCTCTTGTGACTTCATTTTGCTGTTGGATTCTAAAAATGGAGATTGTAAGCATGTGTCATTGAACCCAACTTGGGCAGAAGTAGGTGTAGCATTCGCTCATGAGCCAAAAAGAGCCCAGTTCCTTCTTGGGTTCAGAAGCTGAGCATTTTCCCTCAAACAGGAAAGAGGAATTTGATGATAGGTGTAGTAGGGAGTAGTGGTTTTGAACCAGGAAGAGAAGGAAGTCAGCCTGGGGCTGTGGTAGGTGTAACATGAAATGCAGAGAACATGCCGGAATTATACCCCTGAGGTTACATGACCACACAGCAACTTAGAACAGGGCCCCCAAATACTTCCTTAAAAATGTTCTCATGACTCTACAAATAATGATAAAAATAATCTGAAAAAAGACAGTATAGAACACTTTTATGAAATAAAATGTTTTTATATAAAGGACTGCTCTTTATTCTGGCATCATAGATTAATTATGGCAAGAATAACAAAAACAACTTTATTAAAAGCCTGAGGCTATTAGAAGGTTGCAAACTATATATAGTCATCCACCACATAGCAATGGATTGCAAGATGATGGTGATCCCACAACGGAATAATATTGTATTTTTACGGTACCTTTTCTGTTTAGTTACACAAATACTTACCATTGTGTTACAATTGCCTACCGTATTCAGTACAGTGACATGCTGTCCAGGCTTGTAGTCTAGGAGCAATAGGCTATACCATCTATACTATCTAGGTTTGTGTATCACTCTATGATGCTTCCACAGCAACAAAATTGCCTAAAGACATATTTCTCAGGACATATTCCATTGCTAAGTGATGCATGACTATGTAGGGGTAGTTTATGTGTTAAGAATTATTTTGCCCAAAAGTAATTTTGTGCCCATTTCCCTTGCTTGTAGTAGAGGAAACTTCTTTTTAAAAAATCTATGGAACGGGGAGACACCTCTTATCAACCAGGGTGCCTGAACAGAGCATATTTGTATACCTAACCCTTAACTGTACCCCACAATATCATTTAAAAAATTGATTAAAATAAAAATTAGAAAAAAAATCGATGCTATAATTAGTGATCAAGTTCCTAGGCTAGACCACAAAAGCAAATGCATCCCAGAAGAGAGTTGAGTCACAGTACTGATCTTGTTAGTCTGAGGTCTGAAGAGTGGGGGAGGAACCAATCCTTGCAGGAATGAGAGATGAGAGAGAGGAAAGAGCATACCTTTTCTCTTTTCTAAGCCAATAGATGGTGCCCTGGGAAAATCTGAATCAGTTGAAGTTTGTCCTCATCATTCCCTACACCTTATATATTGATGCCTCACTCTCTCAGTAGCTGGTCCACCCTCCCACAAAACCTCATTCCCTCATGGTACGCTGCACTCCATCATGACACCCTTGCAGGTCTGTCTGAACTTCTAAAGTGTTTCAGGCTCCAAAAATTACTTGATTCCACCTCCCTTCAGTCAGCCCATCCATCCATTTTTCCAACAAAGCCTGTCAAGTGTCATTGAACAAATTTATACAATTGTGTAAATGACTCCTAATTTTCCAGAATCATTTGAATTTTTAGGAATCGTATAAACACAAATTATCTGTAATTGGCAGTATATTGTGAAATTACAAAAACAAACAAGCAGGGCATGATGGCTCACCCCTGTAATCCCAATACTTTGGGAGGCCGAGACAGAAGTTGAGCCCAGGAGCTTAAGACCAACCTGGGCAACATAGTGTATGCTTGCCTGTACAAAAATAAAAATATAAGCCAGGTGTCGTGGCATATGCCTGTAGTCCCAGCTACTCAGGAGAATGTAGTAAAAGGATCACCTGAGCCCAAGTCAAGGCTGCAATGAGCTGTAATGGTGTCACTGCACTCCAGCCTGGGTGACAGTGAGACACTGACACAAAAACAAAACAAAACAAAATAAAAATAAAAAAATTACCAGCCGGGCTTGGTGGCTCAGCCTGTAATCCCGCGCCTTTGGGAGACTGAGGTGAGTGGATTGACTGAGCCCGCAGATTCGAAACCCGCCTGGGTAACTTGGCGAGACCTCATCTCTACAATAAATAAAAAAATCAGCCGGGCTGGTAGCACGCGCCTGTAGTTCCAGCTACTTGGAAGGCTGAGGCTAAAGGATCGCTGGAACCCAGCAGGTCGAGGCTGCGGTGGCCGGAACTCAATAAATAAATAAATAAAATAAAATTTAAAAATTCCCAAAACACATGAGGCAGAATAAGAGTTTGGGGGAAAAGAGTAAAGAGTTTTGGAATAGGGAGGAACAGGGCAAGTTGCACAAAGGCACACCATTAGTGAATTGTTTTATCCTTCAAACTGTGTTTGTGATTTTCACAAACCCCTCCCTTTGACTCACAGATTTTCCTACACTAGCCAAAGCTGGATTTTTGTTAATCCTTGTTTTGATAATTGCCCACTGGTACAAGTAGTCCCAGAATAACAAATGTCTTAAGATTAAATATTATAATCCTCTAAACTTTTTCAGATTTATAGTTGAAAACCTTTACATTTCCCACAAGCTCTTTTCAAAACTGCAGAGCTTTTAGCTTTGAAAGGAGGAGAGTGTGAGGTGAACTGTGTGTATATGTGTGGATGCACACATGTGTGCTGGTATGAGATAAATGTCTGGACACAGACTCTTCCCCCTATACCTGGCTTCTTTCTGCCTGCTTCTCTGGTCAAGGCCAGTCTCCGAAGGATATGCATACTCCTAGTAATGGGTTGTAGGATGCAGGTGACCCATCACAGGATGTAGTTGACCAAGCAAACCTAGGAATAAAGTAGTCATCACTTAATCAATGTAATTGTAAACACTGTATAGGAATTGGAATGATTAACTTGGTTAATTATAAAACTGCTTGCTGTACTATCCTGAGGCGTGAATTCTTTCCTCACCAACTGGCCACCATCCGTGACTCTCATAAGTTTTAATAAATTAATGTCTCTCCCTGCCGGATCTCCAGGTGACTTCTTTGGAATAGGTAAACATTACATGCAAGCCCTTTCAAATTTGGAGTTACTGCATTACAGCTGGGGGAGATCACAGATGTATGGATGCATGTGCAGGCTATTTATTGTTTTGTAAGAAGAACTCAATATGTAATTAAACACAGAGTCGCTATGGAGTTGCTAGCTTTGCCCAGTTTCTAAAACATCTTAGCTCTATAATAAATACTCACATATAAATTTCCTTCTGTCCAGCTGTTCCCATCCCAGACCAAGTTCCTCCCTCTGAATGTATGTTCTGTTTACAATTTGATTCTCATTGCTGCTTCTTTCCTAGTTAAATATATTTCTACTCCCTGAGTTTTTTACAAAACAGGTGTCTTTTGGTGCTTGAACTGCCCTAGAGCTATTTTTCAGAGTTAACCAGAATTCTATTCTCATCTCTAGATCAATCTTACTGGTAATAAATGTTCATCAATTAGCCATGGTTCTTCAGCTGCAAACATGAACACTAATAGAAAAAAAAAAAAAAAAAAAAAAAAAAAAAAACCAACAGTGAACATCAGGTGTAGCCAATAGAAGGTCATGTGCCCTGAAGGTGATCACTGTGGGCCACCTCTGATAGGAGGCAGATCTACATCTTGCATTCATGGTGGGTCAGTCACCACACAACACATAGAATGCAACATGACCCCCAAGGAACTGAGAGACTAAAAAAATAAAAATGAGAGTGCATCTGTCATTTCACTACAGGAAACCTCACCAGAGAAAGGGAGAGAAATTTCTTAGCAACCAGAGCTGGGGTCAGAGAGAGGCATTTTCAAGATGGAAACTGTGCTTCTGCTTAGGCTAGGTTGAAAGGCATTGGGATGCCTAGTTGTTACTTATATTTCTTGCTAAGCAGCTCCTGCTTAATTTTCATTCTAGAGCATCACTATCAGATAGAAATATATTACAAGCCACCACATGTGTGCTTTAAGATTTTCTAGATCAGGTGTGGTGGCTCAAGCCTGTAATCCCAGCACTCTGGAGACTGAGGTGAGAGGATTGCCTGAGCCCTAGGGTTCAAGAACAGCCTGGGCAATTTGGTGAGACCTCGCCTCTACAATAAATCAAAATATTAGCTGGCTGTGATGGCATGCGCCTGTAGTTCCAGCTTCTTGGAAGACTGAGGTGAAAGGATCACCTCTGAGCCCAGCAGGTCGATGCTGTGGTGACCGTGAGCATGCCGCTGCACTCCAGCCTGGGCAACAGAGTGAGACTCTGACTCAAAAAAAAAAAAAAAAAAAAGAGATTTTCTAGTAACCACCTTTAATAAGTACAAAGAGCTGGCCTGGTGCAGTGGCCCATGCCTATAATCCCATGCACTTTATGAGAAGGAAGTGGGAGGATTGCTTGAGGTTAAGAGTTTCAGATCAACCTGGGGCAACATAGCAAGACACTGTCTCTATAAAGAATAAAAAAATTAGCCAGGTGTGCCTCTAGTTCCAGCTACTTGGGAGACTGAGGTGGGTGGATGACTTGGGTCCAGGAATTCGAGGCACCAGTGAGCTATGATGACACTGCATTCCTGCTTGTGTGACAGGGTGAGGCCTTATCTCTTTAAAAAAATTGTACAAAGAAACAGGATAAGTCTATTTTAATAATATATTTAACCAGATAAGATATTTCCAAATACTATTTCAATACATAAACAATTTTAAATTATTAATTAAATAATTTAAACTTTTTTTCATACTAAGTCAGTTTGTATTTTATACTTGCAGCACATCTCAGTTCAGACTAGCCACGTTTCAAGCGCTCAATAATCACATGTAGGGAGTGGCTATCACATTGGGCGGTGCAAGTCTAAAACATCCCACCTCAGGGGGTGAGATGCATGTACCGCTGTTCACATTTACTAAGGATGAGGCTTGTTCTGTGGCTACCTTCTACAGCCAGAAATTGGTTGGAAGCAAGAAAGGGAAAGGACAAAACATTTTAAAAATTTTCCAAGGGGCAATTTAGCAATGCTTGTTATCATCCCCAGGTACTTAGGACTGAAGAGGGTCCTTTGTCAAAAGCAGGCTTTCTTTGTGATGGATCAGAAGCATTCTCTGTGTTCTGGGGAGTTCGATTCATTTTCCTTGTATGCTTATCACCCATTCCATAGGCCTGGGCCTTGGCTTTTTGCACCATCTCCTCTAAGGTTGGGATTGAGAGATATTCCTTGACCCTTACTATCTTTCCTATCTAGGACTACCAAAAGATAACTCACTCTGGAAGCATTTCCTTTGGTCTCTGGTCCTCTTTAAAATGCAAATATTCTGTCTCTGAGGGAGTGTAACTGATAACAATAGCTTTCACTGCTGTTTGGACTTTTCAAAGCAAGCTGAAGGGCACTATTGTGTATCATCCTTAGAGCAATTTGTCAGGACTGGTGCTTTGATGAAAAAGCAAAGTTTCTAAAAAAATCACAGTGATTTTATGATTAGTCTCTGGCAAAGGTTTTCAAATGTCAGTGTGTATATGAATCTATGAGTGTATATATCTCTACAGTTCCAGGGCCTCACGTCCTGAGGGTCAGGGCTGGTATAGAGCTTTATTATTATTATTATTATTATTATTTTCAGAGTTGGGATCTCACTATGTTCCCCAGGCTGGTCTCAAATTCCTGGCCTCAAGCAATCCTCTTGCCTTGCCTTCCAAAGTGTTGGGATTACAAATGTGAGCCACCAAGCCTGCCTAGAGTTTCATTTTTATTTTATTTTTAAAATTTGTGAAAATTATTATTATTATTTTTTGAGTCTGAGTCTCTCTCTGTTGCTCAGGTTGAAGTGCCATGGCACAATTACAGCTAACCACAGACTCGACCTCCCGAGCTCAGGTGATCCTTCCACCTCAGCCTCCCTAGTAGCTAGTACTACAGGTACGTGCCATCATACCCGGATAATTTTTTATTTTTTTTGTAGAGATAAGGTCTCACTATATTGCCCAGGATGGTCTTGAACTCCTGGCCTCAAGCAGTCCTCCTGTCTTGGCCTCCCAAAATACTGGGAGTACAAGTATGAGCTACCATGACCAGCCAAACTTCATTTCTAACAAGCACTCCAGGTAATTTCAGGGAAGGTGGACTGGCTCTCTACAGCTTAGAACTATTGGGGGGGGAACTAAAACTCAGCTTCCTTGCTTTGTGTCATCAACTGTCCCACATTAGGAGATAACACAATAAATCACTTGCATTTTAGTATGAAATTATGTCTCAAATTCTTTTTACCCAGCAAAGGGTTTATCTTGGTAGCATGAAATTCTGAGTATCTTCATGGGAAAAGTCACTGATAGGCAGATTTTAAAAAGATAATAAAAGGTATGATAGAAACTAAATAAAAACATGGACTGTCACCTAAGATAATACTAGGTTTAACAGGGACTTACCTTTTTTCCTGTCCTTATAGACTGTTTTATCTTTTATTAAATCTATTACTTAATTAGTAAAGTTCTCTTTAGATAGGTTACAAAATATAGATAAACAAAAAGGAAGTTACCTACAGACCCATCACTCAGAAATGTATGCTTGCTTTTCACAAAAATGAATTCCTAATGTAATTTGCACCTGCTTTTTGTGTGTAGCTTAATAATTACCTGAAAATTTGTTGTAAGTTTTTAAATGTCTGCATCTATAGTATTGTTTTTAACAATAGTTTCTTCTGTGGTACATAATAATTTAATTAATGCTCTATTTTGGAAGTTTTAAATCATCTTTCACGTTTTTCTTCTTCAATTATTATTTTTTAAAATAGAGACAGGGTCTCACTATGCTGTCCAGGCTGGTATGAAACTCCTGGCCTCAAGTGATTCTCCTGCCTAAGCCTCTCAAAGTGCTAGGAAAACAAGTGTGAGCCACCACACCCAGCCTCTTTTTATTTGTTTTTAAACAAAGCAGTAGTAAAAATTCTTTATATGCATCTCTTTGGGGATAAGTTTGGCTTTTTTTTTTCTTTTCTTTTTCTTTTTTCTTTTTTGTAGAGATGGGTGTTTCATTATGATGCCCAGACTGGTCTGGAATCCCAAACTCCTGGCCTCAAGCGATTTTCCTGCCTTGGCCTCTCAAAGTGCTGGGATTACAGGCCTGAGCCACCATACCCAGCCTGAGTTTGGATTTTTAATAGCAAAAACACAGCAAGCAGAAACTAACAAACACCCACTTCCTATTATCCAGAATTAACTACTACTACTGTTTCAATACATTGTTTCCCAGTCTTTTCGTGTACAGAAATATTTTCATTAGCTGGGCATGCTGGCGCACGCCTGTGGGTCCAGCTACTTAGAAGGCTGAGGTGGAAGGACCACCTGAGTCCAACAGGTCGAGGCTGCAGTGGCTGTGATTGTGCCACTGCACTCCAGCCTGAGTGACAAAGTGAGACTCCAACTCAAAAAAAAAAAATTGTTATTATAAAATAAAAAGATTTTTAAAAGATGACACTGTTCTAGGTAAAATGAAAATTGTCTTTGGCCATCACCTCTAATCTGGTCCGCCCCTTCATGTCTGCAAAGGAAATAACTGTGAGTTTGGTGATATTGCAATTCATTTTTATACATTATCTATATCAATCTATTATCTCTCTATCCATCAATCATCTATCTATTCATCCATCTATCTCGTCTATCTATCATCTATCTACCTGAGTTGGTATCTCACTCTGTTGCCCAGGGGCTCAGGTGATCCTTTGCCTCAGGCTTTCAAGTAGCTGGGACTACAGGTGCATGCCACCATGCCCAGCTATTTTTTTGATTTTTTGTAGAGCTGAGGTTTCACTATGCTGCCCAGGCTGACCTCGACTCTTGTGCTCAAGTGATTCTCCAAACTCTGCATCCCACAGCTCTGGGATTACAGATGTGAGCCATCGCACCTGGCCCATTTTTATACATTTATGTAATATATGAATCAAAAACATGTTGTAATGTCTTGTGTCTTTTTACATAAATAATATTGTTCTGCACATATCATTCTGCAGTTTGCTTTTCAGTCAGCTATTTTTTTGAGGTCCTTTCTCATGTAATTGTATGTAAACAAACTTCATTGCTTTACATCATGATTTCATTTTTATCAGTTTCTTACATATGGAAATTAAGGCTGCCTTTCTTTCTTTTTTTCCTCTACTACAAAAAATACAAATAATAATAATGCAACCCCCAAAACCCAGAATTATCTTTTGGAGGTCAGGCCCTCGTAATACAGGCTTCCTCTGCTAAGTAAGTGTTCTAGGAACCCATTGACATCAGTGTACCAGCTTGAGTTGTTGTGAGAGGCTGTGTTGGGCTTCATTTAATTTTTTTTTTTTTTTTTTGAGATTCTTTCAGAGTGTTTGCCCATTTCACAATGAGTGATTTAGGAGCACACTTGCCCATACCACACTGAGTGTTCATCAGTTTTGAACCCAAACCAGCATGACCTCTATGTCCTACCCTCCCTATTCACCTGATCTCACCCCCAAGGGACTTTTTTGTTTGCTCATTTTCCCAGATGAAAAAAGTCCTCAAAGGGAAACGATTTGCCAATGTGGAAGAGGTGATGCAAAAAATGACAGAAGCACTAAAAGGCATCAAAATTGATGAGTTCAAAAACGGTTTTGAGCAGTGGAAAAAGCATCTCTATTGGTGTATTTAATCAAACGGAGAGTACTTTGCAGGTGACTGAAACTTAAACATGTGAGAATAAATACACATTTTTTTTTCTAAATAAATTCTGGGCTTTTTTTGGCCCCACATACATAAACACACATGTTTTATGTATTTCTCTTCGTGAGTGTGTGTATTTCTCTCTGAGACACTCAAAGGCAGGATTATTGAGTTATAAAGTAGTCTCCTTTTATCTGCAGTTCCATTTTCCATGGCTTCAGGTAACCACAATCAATCTTGTTCTGAAAATATTAAAGAAAAATTTCAGAAATGAACAATTCATAAGTTTTAAATGGCAAGTCATTCTGAGTCATGTGATGAAATTTTGTGCTGTCTCACCTGGGACATGAATCATTTCTTTGTCTAATGTAGCCACACTATATAGTATGTATGTATAGGAAAAAGCATAGTACATAAGTGGGAGGAGCAAAAAACCCCAAAATTTATTCATTAAAAAAAATGTGTATGTATTCCTTTTTTTTTGAGTTGTAGTCTTACCCTGTCGCCCAGGCTGCAGGGCAGTGGCACGCTCATGGCCACCGCAACCTCAACCTGCTGGACTCAGGTAATCCTTCCACCTCAACCTTCCAAGTAGCTGGAACTACAGACAAGCACCACCATGCCTGGATAATTTTTTAATTCATTTTAGAGACAAGGGCTTGCCAAGTTGCCCAGGCTGGTCTCGAACCCCTGGACTCAGGCAATCCTCTAGCCTCCACCTCCCAAAGTGCTGGGATTACAGGCTTGAGCCACTGCACCTGGCCTGTATTTATTCCTAATGTTGAAACTTCAGTCACCTTCAAAGTACTCTTCTTTGATACAATACACCTATCGAGAGGCTTCTTCCAGTGCTCAAAACTGTTTTTTGCCGGGCTCGGTGGCTCAACCGGTAATCCCGCGCCTTTGGGAGGCTGAGGTGAGTTTGAGAGCTGCCTGCGCAGGCGAGACCTCATCTCTACAATAAAATCAAAAACTAGCCAGGCGTGGTAGCGCGCGCCTGTAATTCCGGCTACTCGGAAGGCTGAGACGGAAGGATCGCCGGAGCCCAGCAGGTCGAGGCTGCGGTGGCCGGGAGCGGCCACTGCACTCCAGTCTGGGCGACAGAGTGAGACTCCAACTCAAAAAAAAAAACAACACTGTTTTTGAACTCATCAATTTTGATGCCTATTAGTTCTGCTGTTTGTTTCATCTCTTCCACATGGGAAGAACATTTCCCTTAGAGGGCTTTTTTCTTCTGAGGAAAGAAAAAAAAGTCACTCAGGGTGAGATCGGATGAATAGGGAGGGTGGGGCATGGGGGTCATGCCATTTTTTTGTCCAAAACTGCTGAACAATTAGTGCGGAATGGGCAGGTTTGCTCCTAAATCACCATCACGAAATGGGCAAATGAGTAGAATCTCAAAAAAAAAAAAAAAAAAATTAAGTCAAGTCAAACGCAGCATCTCACAACAATGCTAGCTGTTACACTGAAGCCAATGGGTTCCTAGCAAGGGAAGCCTATACCACAAGGAACCCATCCTCCAAAAAGATAAATTATTTCTGGGTCCCCTTCATAAAGGGGTTGGTACTCTTTGCGGTTTTGGGCATCTGCTGGGAGTCTTGCAATGTATCCCCCATGGATATGGGAGGACTACTGTATACCAACTTAGCTTTCAAACAGAAAAATATGTCTATATAATCAGAATCTTGCCAATGCTTGACAATGAAAATAACAAGACTTTTGACAGTCTCGTAGATGAAAGATAGCATATTGTTTTAATTTGAGTTGCTCAAATTAGTTGTGAGGTCAAGCATCTTTTCCCTTTTTATTAGCTAAACATACACTATGTATAGATATCTGATTATATCTTTAGAAAAAAAATCCTATCTGGACAATTTTAAGACTTTCAGAATATGTTCTGAAATTTCCATTCGAAGATTTTGTAATTGTTGATACTATTGTCACAACCATGATGAATAACCCATTTTCCAGTCTCTGACAAAACTCTGGATTATTCATTTTAATCTTTGCTAAACAGACAAGTAAAAAGCATACATTGTTTTAATTTTTCATTTCTTTGAGTCTGTCAAGGTTAACAATGTTTTCTTTTTTAAAAATACACTCATAGGCCAGGTGTGGTGGCTCATACCTGTAATCCCAACACTTTGAGCACTGAAGCAGAATTGCTTGAGGTTAGGAGTTCAAGACCAGTTTGGGCCACATAGTAAGGTTTTCTCTCTCTCTCTCTCTGTATACACACACACACACACACACACACACACACACACACACACACACACACATGCATACACACACACACACACACACACACACTCATATTTCCCCTTTTGCATGTCATAGTGCATGACTTTAGCCAGCTTTTATATTGGGGTATTCTTTTTCTTATTTACCCACTGTCATATAATTTACAAATATCTTTCCACTTGACTCCTCTTTTAACTTTATTTATGGCAGTTTTGTTATGTACATACATTTTTAAAATTTTAAGTATTTAAATGTTAACATATTATCAGCCTTCTTTTTTATTTTAAATAATAACTTTATTTCTTATCTCAAAATGAATGTTCATTATAACTGTTAAAAATACAAATAAATTAAAAGAAGAAAGTAAGACCAATTTAATTTTGCCTCCTAGATATAAGAATTGCTAACAGCCGGGTTCGGTGGCTCAGCCTGTAATCCTGTGCCTTTGGGAGGCTGAGGTGAGTGAATTGCCTGAGCCCGCGGGTTCGAGACCCGCCTGGGCCGTGAGACCTCATCTCTACAATAAATCAAAAATCAGCCGGGCGTGGTGGCACATGCCTGTAATTCCGGCTACTCGGAAGGCTGAGGCGGAAGGATCGCCGGAGCCCAACAGGCGAGGCTGCAGTGGCTGGCAGCGGCCACTGCACTCCAGTCTGGGCGACCGAGTGAGATTCCAACTCAAAAAAAAAAAAAGAATTGCTAACATTTTGAAGTATATCCTCTGGATTATGTTTATGCATACTTAACATTCATTTGTTTTTACAAAAATAAAAGCACATAGTATATGCCAGTATAATTTTAAAATTATTTATTTATTTATTTTGAGGCAAGATCTCATTGTTACCCAGGCTGAAGTATAGTTGCACGATCACTGTTCAACATTGCCTCAACCTCTTGGGCTCAGGTAATCCTTCCACTTTAGCTTCCTGAGTAGCTGGGACTGTACATGTGTGCCACCGTGCCTGGCTAATTTTTTGACTTTTTGTACAAGTGCGGTCTCACTGGGTTGCCTAGGCTGGTCTGGAACTCCTGGATTCAAGTAATCCTCCTGCCTCAGCTTCCATGCTGGGATTACAGGCTTGAGCCACTGGTGCCCAGCACCAGTGTAATTTTTAAAATGTTATACGTTCTTATGAATCATCAATTTTAAGGCTACATCTCATAAATGTATATATGTGTTTTTCTGAGTCAGGGTCTCACTGTGACACTCGGACTAGAGTGCAGTATCATGATCACAGCTTACCGCAGCCTCAAACTTCTGGGCTCAAGGGGTTCTCCCACCCGGGCCTCCCAAGATGCTGGAATTACAGGCATGAGCCACCATGCCTGGTCTAATGCTACATAACATTACATTTGAGGATGTACCATCATTTATTTAGCCCATCTCTTAATTTTAAATATTTAAATTACCTCCAAATGTGAATAATTTTGAAAGAATTTGTCTGATCCTTTTATAGGAAATGCAATCTTTCACGCACAGTCCCTTCTTAAAGGGAAAAGGTAGGCTCATTCCACAAAGGTCAATTATTTTTAGGACTGAAAATTTATATCATCCTGATATATTGAAGTATTTCACTTCCTTCCATTTAGGAGTGGCCCCTAGTATTTCTTCTGCCTTCTCCAAGTCCTCAGTGAGCAGGGCCATCATGATCTATCTGAACAGTACCTTCTAGAAATGTACGCTGCCAGGCTGGACAGTTTTAAATGGTGTCCCCGTTTAGGCCAAGCCACACTCATGTAAAACAGGTGTGATTTGTGACTCTCCAGAAATCCTGCCATGCATGTGGTTCAGGGGTTAATGTTCTAGGCTGATGTTTCTCCAACTTTGGGGTCCATCAGAGTCACCTGAAGGGGCTGTCAAAACACACATTGCGGGCCCCATCCTCATAATTTCTGATTAAATATGTCTGTGATGGCACTGAAGAATCTGCACCTCTGACAAGTTCCCCGCTGATGCTGCTGCTGCTGGTCTGGGGATCACACTCTGAGAACCCCTGGTTTAGGCTCTCTCCCTCCAAGGTGTCACATTGCAGTTCCCTGCTTAAACTTCTTTTGCAGTTTCCGCCTGTCTACAGGACAAAGTCCAGACTGCACAAGTCCATTACACTCTGGCCTTGAGCTGTGTCTCTCTGGACTTGCTCTTCATACTTTACCAGCTCTTTGCCTCAGGAAGCTCACTTATATGGAATATATCAACAGGTTCTGTGCCCTATGCCTTCTAGGTAGGCTGACAGGAGCCTGGAGTTCTGGTCCTTTTCCCTTCCTGTAACTCTTCAGGCTAAGGGGCCATAATGGGGTCCTGCTATTGTTGGTTCCAAAAGAAATTCACCATTTCTTTGGGTTCCTTTAACACTGCCCACACTTCTGTGGGCAATCTCTTCATTACATTCTCTTTAATTACCCCTTTTTGAGTGCTCCTTCTTTTTCCTGCTCAGCCTCTGGCTGATTCGGGTCCTCATTTCACTTTCCAGGCTCATTTCTTGCTCACCTCCTTCCAGTGACTTAAGAGGGTTGGGCATCTTTTCATGTGCTTATTGGCCATTTTTATGTCTTTTTCTGGAGAAATATCTATTCAAGTGTTCTTTATATATTTTGTATATAAGTCCCTTATCAGATTTACGAGGGAGGACCCTCAAGATGCTTTTTCTACTACTCAAAACAGTTTTTGAGCTTGTTGATTTTCTTGCCTTTTAGCACTTCTGCCGTGTTCTTTAACCTCTTCCACGATGGCAAAATGTTTTCCTTTGAGGTTTTTTTTTTTTTTCATCTGGGGAAACAAACAAAAAAAGTCACTAGGAGTGAGATCAGGTGAATAGAGCGGGTGGGACATGAGAGTCATGTTGTTTTTGGTCAAAAACTGCTGAACACTCAGCATGGTGTGAGCAGGTGAGCTTGTAAATCACCCATCATGAAATGGGCAAACACATTGAAAGAATCTCCAAAAAATAATTCACTGAAGCAGAATGCAGCCTCTCACAACAATGCCAGCTGGTACACTGATGCTGATGGGTTCCTAGAACACTTACCCAGTGAGGAAATCCTGTACCAGAAGGGACCTGCCCTCCAAAAGATAGTTCCGGGTTTTTGAGGAGTTCCCCTGTATACGATTTGCAAATATTTGCTTCCATTGTATGCGTTAACTTTTCACTTTCTTGATGTGCTTTGAGGCACAAAAATGTTTAATTGTGCTGAAATTCAATTTATCTATTTTTTCTGTTTTTGAGTTATAGTCTCACTATCACCCAGGCTGGAGTGCAGTGGCAAGCTCACCACCACTGCAGTCTCAATTTGTTGGGCTCAGGCAATCCTTCCACCGCAGTCTTCCAAGTAGCTGGAACAACAGGCATGCGCCACCATGTCTGGTTAATTTTTTGATTTATTGTAGAGATGAAGTCTCACTAAGTTGTCCAGACTGGTCTTGAACCCCTGGGCTTAGGCAGTCCTCTTGCCTTTGCCTCTCAAAGTGCTAGAATTACAGGTGTGAGCTACTGTACCCAGCCTGTTTATTTTTTCTTTGGCTGCTTATGCTTTTGGTGTTATATCCAAGAAACTGTTGCTTAACCCAAGGAGTATGAGTCTACTTAGGCTGCCATAACAAAATGACACAGATTGGATGGCTTAAACAACACAATTTTTAATTGATTTGTATTTTATGAGTTGGAGTCTTACTCCCTCACCCAGGCTGGAGTGCAGTGCACATATTACTGGCCACCGCAGCCTCGATGCTGGGCTCAGACCATCCTTCCGCCTCAGCCTTTCAAGTAGCAGGAACTACAGGTGTGCGCTACCACACCCAGCTAATTTTTTGATTATTGTAGAGATGAGGCCTCACCATGTTGCCCAGGCTGGTCTCGAACCTGCAGGCTCAGGTAATCCTCTCGCCTCGACCTCCCAAAGTGCTTGATCCGCTGTGCCCGGCCACAACAGAATTTTATATTCTTACAGTTCTGGAGACTAGAAGTCCAAGATTCAGTGCCAGCAGAGTTGGTTTCTGGTGAGGACTCTCTTTCTGACTTCCAAATGATGACCTTCTCACTGTATCCTCACATGATCTTTCCTCTGTGTGTATGCAGAGAAATATATCTTTGGTGCTCCTTTCTCTAATAAAGAAAGACAGATTAGGGCCCCACCCTTATGACCTCATTTAATCTTAATTACCTCCTTATTGGCTCAATTTCTTTCTTTTTTTTTTTTTTTGAGTTGGAGTCTCACTCCATTGCCCAGACTGGAGTGCAGTGGCCGCTCCCAGTCACCGCAGCCTTGACCTGCTGGGCTCCAGCGATCCTTCTGCTCAGCCTTCCAAGTAGCTGGAACTACAGGCACGCGCTACCACATTTGGCTAATGTTTGATTTATTGTAGAGATGAGGTCTCGCCAAGTTGGCCAGGCGGGTCTTGAACCCACGGGCTCAGGCAATCCACTCACCTCAGCCTCCCAAAGGCACGGGATTACAGACTGAGCCACTGAGCCCGGCTGCTCAATTTCTAAATATGGTCACATTGATAATTAGTTCTCCAACATATGAATTGGCGAGGGGGCTGGGGACTCAATTCAGTCTATAACACAGGATAACAAAGATTTATGCCCACGCTTTATTCTAAGAGTTTTATAGGCTGGGCACAGTGGCTCACATCTGTAATTCCAGCACCTGGAGAGAGGCCAAGGTGGGAGGATTGCTTGAGGCCAGGAGTTTGAATCAGCCTGGGCAACATAGCAAGACCTTGTCTTTACAAGAAATTAAAAAAACTAGCTGAATGTGGTGGCACATGCCTGTAGTCCAAGCTATTCGAGAGGTGAGGATGAAGGATTGCCTGAGCCTAGGAGGTCGAGGCTGCAGTGAGTCATGATTGTGACCTGTACCCAGTCTGGGCCACAGAGTGAGACCCCCCTACTCACACAAAAACAAAACAAAACAAAAAATAATTTTATAGTTTTAGCTCTTACATTTTGCTCTTTGACCCATTTTCAGTTGACTTTTGTGTATGGTGTGAAATAGGGTTCCAACATCATTCTTTTATGTGTGAATATTCAGTAGTACCAGTACCATGTGTTATAAGACTATCCTTTCCCCCATTAAATTTTCTTGGCATTGTTGTTAAAAATCAATTGAATATTAATTGAAGAGTTCTGGGACATTTTACATATTAGGTTATTAAAACAGTATATATAAATTATATACTTGTCACATTGACTTAACTTAATAGAATGTAACTTTCTGATACTAGAAATTGACCATGTATGATGTTGGAGGTAGAGCATAATGCCCAACACAAAACATTGCTCAATATGTACTCAGTATTGAAATATATCTTAATGTTTTCTTCTGTTAAAATGCAAATGATATCTGGAAGAAGACATCATTAATTCTGTAATGTGGAATAGTTTCTCAGATTAAAGGTAACAGGAATTATAGAGAAGAAGACACAGAACAGGTTTTGATGGATGAGTTAGGGCAAGGAAATATCTTTAGCATTTGGTTTTGCCTGGCTGAGGGAATACCTTGGACAATTAAAAGTGTACTTTCCGATGCTGGGTCCTTGAAAGGGGCTGTGGCACCAGAAAAAATGCAAGTTGAAATATAACAGGCTGGGCTCGGTGGCTCAGCCTGTAATCCCAGCACTTTTGGAGGCCGAGGTGAGGGGATTGCCTGGGTCAATGGGTTTGAGACCAGCCCGGGCAACCTGGTGAGACCTCATCTCTACTATAAAATAAAAAATAGCTGGAGTGGTAGTGCGCATCTGTAGTTCCGGCTACTCGGAAGGCTGAGGCGGAAGGATCGCTGGAGGTCAGAAGATAGGTTCTGGGGTGGCCATGATTGTGCATGCCACTGCACTTCAGCCTGGGCAAAGGAGTGAGACTCCAACTCAAAAAAAAAAAAAAAGAAACATAACAAGAAGGAGCTAAAGAAGAATTCAACTAATTGGCAGTCTTATCAAGGACCAGCCTACTTTTTGGGAAAGCAAAAATCAGGAAATTGCAAAGGGAGTTTCAGCAATTCAATTAAGATGGGATCACGAGTGCTTAAGAAAGAATACTTGGTTATCTACTTAATTAAAGTGAATGTGATGGTTAATTTTATGTGTCAATTTGACTGGGCCATGAGGTGGCCAAATATTTGGTTAAGCATTATTCTGGGTGTGTCTGTGAGGGTATTTCTGGATGAGATTAACATTTGAATTGGTGAACTGAATAAAACTAGATTGCCCTCTCCAATGTGGACAGGCCTCATCCAAACCACTGGAGACCTGAATAGAACAAAAAGTGGGATAAAGGAGAATTCACTCTCCCTACCTGACAGCTTTTGAGCTAGAAGATTGGTTTTCTTCTGTGGTAAGGCTGGAACTTACACCATAGACTCCCCTAGTTCTCAGACCATTGTATTTGGACTGGAACTATAAACCAGTGGCTCTCCTGCATCTCCAGCTTTTAGACCACAGACTGGGACTTAGCCTTTGTAACGTGTGAGCCAATTTATTATGATAAATCTGTTTTTAAATATGTGTGTATGTATCCTATTGGTTCTGTTTCTCTGGAGAGTCCTAATACAGAAGTAATAACAAATTTAAAGATAAATATATAAGGTAATACAGTGAAAAAGAACCATAGCTCTATCATAAATGCAAACAATAATAAGATTTTAACACATTTCATAGCTTCTTTTCATATTCAGGCATTATAAACCAAGGCAAATAAAATTCACTTTCTAAGTTTCATCCTTCAAAATTCCTTATTTCACTATAAATGTATGTTACTTAGAGTTGCCTCTTGAATCAATAGTAGTATATCAATTGGTTCCTTTAATAACTAATGAATTAAATAATTTTTTACCTGTATCTATATTGTGTGTGTGTGTGTGTGTGTGTGTGTGTGTGTGTGTGTGTGTGTGTATTTTGAGTTGGAGTCTCATTCTGTTACCTAGGCACCTAGGCTGGAATGCTGTGGCATAATCATGGCTCACCATAGCCTCAATCCTCTGGGTCTAGGCAATCCTTCCTCCTCAGCCTGCCGAGTAGCTGGGACTATTGGCATGGACCACTTTGTCAGGCTAAGGTTTTTATTTTTTTTAGATATGAGGTCTCAATGTGCTTGCCCAGGTTGGTCTCAAACTCCTGGGCTCAAGTGATTCTCTCACCTCAGCCTCCCAAAGTGCTGGAATTACAGGTGTGAGCCACGGTGCCCAGCTATTTTATATTTGTATGAGAGTTATGATTTTATCTTCTTTAATACATGCAACACTAGGAACAGAGTCTTCACATTATGTCATATGATTTGTGTACTGACAGCCCTCACAGGATGGGAAACAACACTGTCCTCTCTAGGCTGAGAAATAGGAAGTCAGTTTTACCTTCTTAGTACCTCCTCTTCCACAGGGTTTCATCAACTATCTCACAGTCAGCTATTTTGGGTATTGGAAATAATTCCTGTTTGTAGACTTCATGTGGAAAATGAAAATCTGTAACTAGTAACAGGTTTCAGTTGCGACCATCTTAAAAGTAAGATTACTCTGTCCTTTTAGTTTTTTCTCTACATCTCAAGTCTCTTGGCCTTACTTTCAAAATTTAAATTTTCAAAAACTCTTTTTTCCCCTCTAAACTTTTTATAGCATTCTGTTCTTGTTTCATGGGTATGATATCTTCCCTAATCTCAATGATAATGTTAAAAACAATTTTATAAAGAGTTATAGTATTATTTTTGCTTTCTCAAATTGTACTTTTTGTTTGTTTGCTCTTTAGTTGGGAGCTAAAACAAAATCTTTCATGTTGGAAGTTTTCCTTGGAAGGTGACAATTCCTGGCTGCTCATGTTTGAAACCAGGAAACTGAAAACTGCATTAGAAGTTTGTTTTTGTTTTTTTTTTTGAGTTGGAGTCTCACTCTGTTGTCCAGGCTGGAGTGCAGTGGCACGCTCATGGATACTCCATTGTCAACCTGCTGGGCGCCGGAGATCCTTCTGCCTCAGCTTTCCAAGTAGCTGGAACTACAGGTGTGCGCTACCACACCCGGCTAATTTTTTATTTTAATGTAGAGATGAGGTCTCACCAACTTGCCCAGGCTGTTCTTGAACCCACAGGCTCAGGCAATTTACTCACCTCGGCCTCCCAAAGTGCTGAGATTACAGGGCCCGGCTGCATCGAAAACTCTGAGTATGTTGCATTTACCTGGCCCTTCTTCCCTCCCCATCCCGCCTTAACACACTCTCTTCATTCTCCCTGGATTTGAATCAAGTTGATTCCTCTTTCTGTCAACATTCAACTCAAGCACTACCTCCTTTTTGGAGGCACTTTTGGTGTCCCACTCTGCCCCAATACCTTCACGTACCCCTGGATTACCCCACAAAGATTGTGAACTGCTTGAACAGAGGGCCCCAATTTGGGCTTTCCTTAGCGCCTCACTAAGTAAAACATAGTCGCCTACATATGTCTGTGTTCATAATTATCTGTGGAGAGAATGTATATATGAATGTCCACCTCCAACATGCACTTTATATACATTCCCTATTTTTATCCTCACAATAACTCTACGCCATTCTGCTTTTCTCGTGGTTCTTTCTCTCTTTTCAATTTGTGGATTTAACAACTGATAACATTTGAGCCAGTGAATGTATTGGTATGCAAAAGAACAGTCTTTATATTGCCATATAGATTTAGAGCAGAGAAGTAAGTGATGGGACTGAGTTTGATGAGGGACAGAGAAGGCCGAATGTGTACCTGGCACTGTGCTAAGTAAGCACTTTGTACGTTTTATCTAAGTTATTTCTAAAAAAAAAAATTCATTGATTTATAGATGAGAAGTTGAGGCTCAAAGGGGTTAAGTAATTTGCCCAAGATCACACAGTTATGTTTTAAAATCAGATCTCTTTGGACCCAAGCCTGTGCTTTAGGGTGTCTCTTAAGGATTAAGACAGGTAGGATATTCACTTCGGTGGGACTTTTGGTACCCTGATGGGATAAAGCATTCCTCAGCTCACCCAAGTCCCTGTGTCTGCACTTATGTACTTTTTATTTGCTGCTATGTTTTTGGACCAAGGCTGTCAAAAGAGCCTTATTAAGTCACTTATTGTGGAAATCCCTGATTGGCTTCTCTGTTTCCACCCTGGTGCATGTCTGAACAGTTCAGGGCATAATGCCTTATAAATGCCAACTTTGCATTTATCAGCATGATTTTTAACTATAGAAATCAATGTCATACCCTTATTTTGCTAATGGGTGCATTGAACGGCATCAGTTCTTTTGCATTAAGAAATCACATTATACTTTTCTGTCAACTGACCGAAATAAAGGACTGCTGCTGCTTTCCTTTTGGGCTTGGTACTAAAAAGGCAAGCAAGAGAAACAGAACAGGACTCCTAGTTCCTTCACCTTGCCCACTGTTTACATGGGTACTGACCATGGAACTAAACGAATTAAATGACCTTTCAGGTCTAAATGTCATATGTAGCACTTCAAACATGCAGGAAAGTTCTAGAACTCTTTTCCACAAGCCATTTCTCCACTTAGGAGCATCAGAAAACTCATTCAGTAGATGTGATGCACCCAGGAGCCCAATGAAATGGAGCTTTTGTATTATGGATCATCATTTTTATATTTTTTTATCCCCAGATCATGGGATTTAGGTCGAATCTGATTTGGATAGGCCCAAGGCTAGATTACACAGTTATGATCTTCATTGGAAAAGCAATATTGTGTGTTTTCCCTGCATCTGATTAATGGATTGCTTCCTTACATATACCCTAACTTTCTCCATTTTCTCAAACCATTAATCATTTAACATTACCCTCAGGCGTGAGACAGGGCTTTATTTTTGTGCTTCTTAGGAGTATTCTTTTGAAAGAGTAAGTCATAAAAGCTCAAGTGTATTCATACTCTTTTCAATTTGTGGATTTAACTCATCATAAAACATTCTGACTACACAGAGAAAGGAATTGTGTTAAAAGCAAGTATTATTAATGTAAGACTTCCTCTGGGCACACTTGCCAAACAAAATATTAAACTTCCTTTAAAGAAATTCTTAAGAATTATTAGTTTGTTATTCTATTAAGAGTGTACATGTATACAAATATTCCAAACAAGATAATATGCCCTGCAATGTAATGTCATATGTAGTCTTCAAAAATGGATGCTTTGAGTTCTATAATTTTCCCTGTTTGGGTGATAGCCTAATATTTCTTGATTACTAGAATGCTGGAAAAGTGTAGCTTTTAGGCACTTTTAGGCTAGTCTTGGATATAACAGTCGGCATATCTTTACATTGAAAATATAAATGCCCAAATGGAATAGTTTCTATTTACCACTTTTCTTTTTTTTGATTTATTGTAGAGATGAAGTCTCATCAAGTTGCCCAGGCTGGTCTCGAACCAATGGGTTCAGGCAATCCTCTCACCTCAGCCTCCCAAAGTTCTGAGATTATAGGCGTGAACCACAGTGTCCGGCCTATTTACCACTTTTCTATTTGAATAGATTGCCCATATCTGCTATAAAAGTAGATGAAATACACTAAAATGTTTATTTAAGTCCAAATAAAAAATCACTGCTCCAATATGTATTCTGGAAATGCTCCGAACATTTGTCCTAGTTACCCTCCCTCTTCTGCCCTACTGTCTTCCTCTTGCTTTGCTTAGAACCCCACACTTGAAAAAGCAGCTGTCATTTTTCAGACTAGAAGTAAAACCCACCCTCCCGCCCCTCCCACAAGCCCAGGCGAAGATTTGGTGAGTGTGTGGCCGGGCTATACAGTGCCTGACCCTATCTATGCCCCAGGAGGAGGCTAGACAAGCCCTGCTCTCACAATGCAACAGCTGTCGCAGACCAGCCTCTCTCTCAGCAGAACATGGAGAGGACTGAGTCTCATTAACTGCCCTGAACATCTACATTTTACTTTCTCTGAAAGGACAGGTGGCCCCAATGCAGGCTGTCTCCAGCCTACCCTTTGTCTCTGAAAACATTGGCCTGCCCATCCCCAGGTGGCTTGAGGCTTTAGGGGTGAAATATGATGCAAGAAGAGGAAGGGAAATCTTCGACATGAAACAAAGCCACTTGAGAGCTGTCACATCGGTCCAGGACTTTGATATTGTATGTTTTTGTCTTAAATGCCGGTTACTATAGCTACTGTGAGCAACAGACATAAAGGAACCAGGCAGTGTCTTTTCAGGAGAATTGTGTATCACATTTTTTTTTTTTTTTTGAGCTTCTCTTGCACTGAATGTCAAGTCAAGGATACATACTTTAATTAATGGTTAAATTGGAATGGAAAATGAATCATAATTAAGCACCTGATGTTGATTATCTGTAACCTCAGAAAAATATTTTCAGTACTTTAGTTTTCTGCCAGAAGCAGAAGTGTGCATGGTATAGAGTTAATCAGGAAGAGAGTCTCAGAAACCCATTTAAGCTTACTAACATTGTTATTTATTGTTAGAAATACCCAATGTCAGATTTATTCTGTCAATTCGAAGAAACAATTGATAGCAATTACCTTTTGCTCTGCTCTTCTTACATGATTAGATAACATTTTTTCATATTGTTAGACATTGCAAAGATTCAAGAGTATGAACCATAGTGTCTCACGTAGAAGTTGCAAAGACTCTATGCAGGGCATGGTGACTCACGCCTGTAATCCCAACACTTGGGGAGGCAGAGATGAGAGGATTGCCTCAGTCTAGGGGTTTGTGACCAGCCTGGGCAACTTGGTGAGACCTTGTGTCTACAATTAAAAAAAAAAAAAAAAGCCAGGCCTGGTGGCACAAACCTATAGTTCTGGCTACTTGGAAGACTCAGATGGAAGAATCACCTGAGCCCAACAGGTCAAGGCTGTGGTGGCCATGATAGTGGCACTGCACTCCAGCCTGGGCAACAGCGTGAGACTGACTCAAAAAGAAAAAAAAATGTTTTAAAGACTCCTTTGTAAAAGCTGAAGGCCAGCAGGGAATGGTGGCTCATGTCTGTAATTCCAGCACTTTGGGAAGCCAAGGCAGGAGAATCGCTTGTGTCTAGGAGTTCAAGATCAGCCTAGGCAGCATAGTAAGACTTTGTCTGTACAAAAATAAAAAAATTAGCCAGTCATAAAAAAAAAAACCGAAGACCAACATGCACAACTTTATGTATGATATTTCTCTATTTTACAATCTATTTTCTCTTCAGTGGCCTGCATACTGTCTAAGCAGCCATTGCAAACTCTTAATTTCCTCTTATCTAAATTACTCAGTTCTATGATCGGGGGATATACTGTGAAATTTTGCTTTATAAAGCCTGCACTGCAAAACAATACAGAGACTTATAAAAGATCTCCTTAACCTTAACAGAGAAACAAAACAGCTTCTCTACTCTTGACAGAAATGATTACCAATTTAAGATTTCCCACAGAGAAGCCTCTCTCCATGACACATGGAAAATTTTCCAGAACATAATCTAATAATAGCAAAATAAATAGAAATGCTAAATAAATACTCTGACAAACCTGTAGCTCATAAGCTCATATCACTAATGGAAATCCAGAGTGTTGACAATGTGTGGGTTTTTCCTGTGACCCAGAGCATGTAAGAGGTATATACCCAATCTCAGCGCTATCATATCAGGGTGTAGAATGTCATTGTGCTTTTCCATATGGAAAAATTGATGTACAGAAAAGGGATACGGCTCGCCCATAGTTGTCTCACACAGAAGTGAGTTTATCATGGAGGCAGGCATCCTAGTGTTCAACTGAGGCTTCTAATATACTGCCTGTGCTAGCGTATAAACCCTTTTTACTGTGAAGTCTTGCTATGCACTCCTTACCTTTCACTGCTCCTAGCATGGTGATCAGAAAATAATTATTTTCACAATATATTTTAAAAGTATCCAAGTAATATATGTGCATAATAGAAAACCTGAAACTATATTCAAGAAGCAAGAAAATAAAAATCATTTGCATTTTTATGCATATCCTTTCAGATATTTTCATAGTATACATATAATATTCATAGTATATTCATAGTATACATATAATATACTATATTCATAGTATACATATAATATACATACCTGTAGTTTTTTTTTTTTAATGAGATGGTACAGAAATAATTTTATATTTTCTGCACATGTAGGTTGCTAAAATATAAATATGCTAATAAATATACTTCAACTTTATTTTAATGACTAAGTAGTGATCTATTACACAGATTCAATAATTAAGTGAATTAATGATAGGTTGTGCATTTATTCTGTTTCTACTTTTTTATGAATCCACTAGAGACACTAAACTGAGATGAATATTTTTATTGATAATGTTTGCACATATGCTTTATTACAAACACCTAATGATTGGTTGATTTGTATTAGTCTAATGATATTTTTAAGCCTAGCAACTTCCAGATTGTGTATGATATAAAAGCACATTCCAGCTGGGTGTGGTGGTTCACACCTATAATCCCAGCATTTTGGGAGGCCAAGGTGAGAGGACTGCCTGAGTCCACAGGTTCCAGACCAGCCTGGGCAACTTGGCGAGACCTCATCTCTACAATAAGTCAAAAACTTAGCTGGGCATGGTGGCGCAGTCCTGTAGTTCCAGCTACTTGGAAGACTGCGGCGGAAGGGTCACCTGAGCCCAGCAGATGGAGGCTGCAGTGGCCATGAGCGTGCCACTGCACTCCTGCCTGAGCGACAGAGAGACTCCAACTCAAACAAAAAAACCCACATTCCTCTGAAGGATGCATATTCTACCTCCCTGTGGCACCATACAAATAGCTATCTGTTGAAAGTGACCTTGAATTTTGCAGTCATTTCTACTTCGCAATATTGGCAGACAGAATTTTAGCACTGAGGAGAGAGGAAGAAAGAAGAGTTAAAATCTCTGACTAAATAAAAATATTTTTTGGTTAGTGGAAGAGTCCAACACATTTCCATGAAGCAAATCCTGAATAGAAATATTCTTTAAATGCCAAAGCATAGAAAATACTATCTGTGCAAAGGGACAAATTGTGGAAAATAAACTGTGAAGGTCAGATTATCTTCTAAGAAGCCACATGGAGAAAGAAAACCCTTGATGACAGAATCCCATCAGCCAGTAGATCAGCCTTGAAATATGAACTTTCATGGGATATCCTGAATCCTTCTAGGAACTGCAAATCTCCTTGATCTTTCCGCCTGCAGTGTTTTGGAGATGTTTACAGTAAAACTGTAACCTAAGTCTTGCCTTTCAGGAAAAGGATAACTGGTAACCTGATCCTAGAAAGCTTTCTGCACTAGGCTTTTAAAATAGTGAGTGGAAGGATTTTCCTCTCACCGTGCCCCCAAAGAAAGGAAACAGACGGAAACTAACATGCGTTCAGTCACCCACTATGGACCAGGCACCATGGTAAATACTCTATATGCATCATTTCATTGCTTCCTTCCAATGACCTCATGAGTGACTCATTATTCAACTTTACGTAACAAGGAACTAACATTCAGAGAGATGAAAAACTTTGCCTCAAAACATATAGTTGGCTGGTGGCAAAGACTAGATTTGAAAACAGTTCTGCCAAACTGCAAATCACATGTTTTTTTCTACGTGTATGTTTTAAAATCTTCCCCGTAACGGTCTCACCTAGATCTTGGTAATTCCTCTTTGACATAAAACACTTGCCTTGGCTAGCCAGGCAAAGGCAACTTTGTGAGTTGAAATCTCACCCTTCCTCAGGGTGGCAGCCTTCAGAATATAGGCACAAGGTCACATCAGGCTTGAGTAAAACTTCACCTCCTTCAGTGACTCTGGATTCTGAGGGGGTCATAAACCTGTGTATTTTGTATTTTATAAGGGACACCCATGTGGGAGCCTTTAAACTGGAGGCTGTGATTGTCGTATTTATTGCTCATCTGAGGCAAGGCCTGCTGGTGTACTGGGTTTTTGTCACTAATTTGGTAGGGACACAAGACCCCCATTTCAATTTTCTATTTCTAGAAAGAAGCTTGGAGATAGCCACCTGTAGAGGAAAGCACTTATAAAATGCTAATGAGAAGGATTACAGAATAATAGCTAAATATTATTTCAATGGCTTATTTTAGCAACTCAATCAAGCAATGATAACCCTAATAATAAGAATAATAAAAAGCAATAATAGCACTTAGCCTTTACTGAGCTCTTGCCACATGTCAGATACTCTCTAAGCATTTCACACATGTTCGCACACAAACTGGTGTGTTGCAATTCATTTCTGGCTCTAGCTGCGGGGGGCCAACACCTGCAGAGAGATTTAGAGGGTCTGGCAGCATCGGTGACTATTCTGGAGAAATAAGGAGGGGAGAAAGAAAGAGACTGGACTCCTGCTCAGGTGACCAGAAGCCGTTTAATGGGTGTAATCTTAGGGCTTTTATCCCCAGACTCTGCAAAGTCATCATCACAGGAACAGGTCCAGGCGCACAAAGGACACCCCCCACTCTCAAGCAAATGTTCTTTCATATGTAAGGAAGTACATGAGGAAGAACATGAGGAAGAACAACCACAAATTGTCTTTTTGTATCTTATGCTAGCTTAATGTTCCCCAAACCAGTTTTTTATGTGCCCTTAACTGTATTACAACTACATCATCTTGAATTAAAATTACTCAATGTCTAAACCCAAAACCACCATAGTGAATTATTAACTTCCACTATTATGTACTAATTCAAACTAGTTTTTATTAAAACAATTGCTGCTATGGTTACACTCTCCTAGTACCAGCTGGCCTAATTCAAACTTCACTGGTCCCCCTAAATCAAACTGAACTAACCATACTTCTATAATAAAATGGTTACTTAAATTTTCTTAATCTATATAAACTATCTTCTAAAACCTATATCTATAAATTTCTAAAGGTCGCATCAAGAGAACCTGTGACCTGTACTAAGGCTACTCAAAGCCAAACTTAAATTGTGATAAAGCAAAAGACCATAAGCTGTGGGGAATGGGAACAATAGACTCCTAGGTTAGCTGTGTACATTCTGGTCTCAGAGTTTTCTGTTAGAGCCAGCTGGAGCTTTTCTTGGTAGTTTGTGCCAAATGGAAAAAGAGGGAGGGAATGGGTCAACAGCTCCTGAACACATCCTAGTGCTCTTGGGGTCAACAGCCCTTCCTGATCCCTAACGCTCAGTGGGCCTCCGTGGCCGGCTTCCCAACATCTAGCCACCTAAAGCTGGTACAGATCCCACAAGTTAAAAGCTCAGCTTTCCACAAAACTACCTTCACTTCAGATGCCAGCCACACTTCAGGGGTCCCCGAGGTGCCCATACTTCTGACTGACTGGCTACAAATGTGGGGTTCCCACAGCCCTTTCAGGTTTGATAATTTATGAGAACAACTCACAGAATTCAGGAAAGCACTATACTTATGGTTACGGTTTTCAAGGAAGGACCAGTTCAATGAAGAGACACACAGGGCAAGGTCTGGGGGGAGGTCTCAAATGCAGAGCTTCCATGTCTTCTCCTTTTGGAATCAGGATGTGTCACCTCCTGGCACATCAATGTGCTCATCAGCCAGGAAGATCTATTGAGCTTCAGTGTCTAGAGTTTTTACTGAGGTCTCATTGCATATTCAATCATTGGACACGTGATTGAACTCCATCTCCAGCCCCCTCCCTCTCAAGAGATCAGTGGATCAGCTTTGTCTTTCTGATAACCAGCCCCCATCTTGGGCCTTCTCATTAGCATAATCTTGGATGTGACCAAAAGGGCATGAATAACAAAGATACTTCTATTGCTTGGGAAATTCATTTTAGAAGCTTTCTACCAGGAATCTAGGACAAAGACCAGACAAATTCTTTTTAATACAAAAATACATGTTATTTAATTTGCCCCTCATCACAATCTACAAGGTAAGAATTATCTTCATTTTATAGTAAGAAAATTAATGCTTCAAAGATATACATATCTAACCAGTAAATCCCCTACTACTCTTAAGAATGCTGTGTGGGTCAGGCTTAGTGGCTCACATCTGTAATCCCAGCACTTTGGGAAGACATGACAGAAGGATCACTTGAGCTCAGAAATTCAAGACCAGCCTGGGTAACATAGAGAGACCTTGTCCCTACAAAAAAATAAAATAAAACTAGCATGGTGGTGTGTGCCTATAGTCTCACCTATTCAGGAGGCTGAGGCTGAGGTGGGAGGATCCCTTGAGCCCAGGAGTCGGAGGTTGCAACGATCCATGATTGTACTACTCACTCTAGCCTGGGTAACAGAATGAGACCTGGTCCTTTAAAAAAAGAATGCTTGTATATACACACGTATACACACACATACACACACAAGTATTCTGAGGCTTGTCACCCTTAACTTCTATGGGAGAGAATACTAATTAAATTCCCACTATCCATTCTCTTTTAATTAGGGAAATCCTTGAGTATTAGACAGATACTTGACTGTTAAGTGTCAGAATGACATTTCCCAGCAGCTTTGCATCTTTCCCAGCAACTGTGAACATATGTGATGTATGCAGTTTCTGAAACACGTCCTTGAAAAACAGCTTGATTGCCCTCTACTTTCTCATTCCCTGCTTCCAAGGGCTGGAGCATGGTCTGGCGCTAGTGAACCACCATGAGTCACGGAGATGAAGCAATACCTTAACAGAAGGTGAAGTAACAGGGATAAAAGCAACCTAGCTCCTTATCTAGCTATGATACAGAGCTACCTACTCAAAGCACTGTATTCTGGGATCTCTCTGTTGTAACATTTTGATTTGTATTCTGATGATCACAACTACTAATATAAAGGTTTACTGCAGGCTCATAGCATCACATGGTGGTGAGAATAGTGTCACTAGTGAGCTCACCTTCAAATGTCACTTTTTATTCAGTGTAGAGATCAGCCTGCATTCCTGCTTGTAGTCTCTTGCACGCTTAGCTGTGGACTGTTCTTGATCTACACTCTTTTCATCAGTCCAAGACACTTATGTTTTAAATTGGTTATCTACACGATGAAGCTCATTATTTCTTCTGCATAAATGCATTTATCATATGACAGTTATATTCTTTTCCCCATTGTGAAACTCAGTTGATGAACTTTAAAATGGAGAAAAAGATGCTACAAATGCTACAAACTTTCCTTTGCATATAGTAAATTCAGACTTGCTCTCAGAATGCTGCTTTGCTGCACATGATTTCTGCAGTTACTGCTCTGTATCATGGCTGTGTCCTTAACCTAAGCTTGAATGACACTAGGCTAAGCCAGTTTGGTGACTTTTGCTCTTGGAGGTTAAAGTTTTACTAGAACTAGTATCCTCGTCCTTGGTTTATATTTCTTTTCTATAGGCTCAGGCACATTTTAAAATAAAACTTAACCCTCCCAGCACTTTGGGCAGATTGTTTGAGCCCAGGAGTTCGCGACCAACCTGGGCAACATAGCAAAACCTTGTCTCTGCAAAAAAATCAAAAAATTAGCAGAGCATGATGACACATGCCTGAAGTCCCAGCAACTTAGGAGGCTGAGGGGGCGAATCACCCGAGCCCAGGAAGTCAAGGCAGCTGTGAGCCGTGATTGTCGTGATCATACCACTGTAGTCCAGCCTGGGTGAGAGAGTGAGACGCTGACTCAAAAAATAAAATGAAATGGAACTTAACTCAATGTATCTCATTGAAAAACAGGAAATCTAAAGGACACTAGATCACAATTTTTAAACTTCCAAAATCTGCAACAACTGAAAAATCCCAACTGATTTGGTCTTTTAAAACTCAACTTCTTATGCTTGCCCCATGAGTTATTTTATAGCTGCACAATAAAAAGATTACTAACAACATGGTATGGGGCTATTTTTAAATGAGTTCAGTGAAAAACGAATACTATGTTTTCAGAACTGGCCTCTGTCTTTTAAGGAAGTAGTTTAAGGTATTTGAAGGTTAGAGGAGGGTGTGGTTATTTACATAGTTTGGGATTCCCAAATTACCTACAAATCTAAAAACAGAAAGATTATTATGTGTATATGGAGGACAAAATGAAGTAAAACTCAAAGTATTCTTACATTCTGTTTGGGTTTCAGAGGGAACATTTCATGGTGGTAGATGAAAAAACAACTATTTCTGAAGTCTACATATAAGATCATCAAAGCATAGTAATGCCTACGTCTGAAAGGCTGAGACCAGTCAGAGAAAAGTGGATTGCAAAGTATTCAGTAAACAGGAAGATGGAATGGCTTCCTTTCAAAGTGGGGCTCTAATTATTCCTCCTGTTTATCTGTAATGGAGAAGTAGACAGTCATGCAGAGGGCCACAGAGAAGCCCATTTCATTCTCTTCTCTTTTAGTCTAATTCTCTTTTATAATGTAACATTAATACAAATTACTTTAATAGACTAGATTTTATTTTATATTTTAAATTTTTTGGGGACAGAGTCTCACTCTGTCACCTAAGCTGGAGTGCAGTGGCATGATCCTAGCTCACTGTAGTTTTGACCTCCTGGGCTTAAGTGATTATCTCACCTCAGCCTACTCAGTAGCTGGGACTACCGGTGAGCACCACCACATCTGCCTATTTTTTTTATTTCTTTGGTAAGATTGAGTTTTGCTGTATTACCCAGGCTGGTCTCGAACTCCTAGGCTCAAGCAGTCCTCCTGCCATGGCCTCCCAAAGAGCTGGGATTACCGGTGTGAGCTACTGTACCCTGCCTCAGCTAGATTTTCTTAATTCCTGGCTAAGGAAAATTTTAAAATATTAAGTATAATGTCCATTTTATTTTTCTCCAGAGGATAATTGCCCTTCAGTTCTTAAGTATTCAGCTCCTTACACAGGCTTTGGTGGAGGTCGTGGGGTAGTATACACAGGTCTAAATAGGGGTGGGAATGTTCAGTCCTTGCTGGCTTCATGAGACCAATTCCTGACTCTGCTGTAAATGTCACAACTCACACGGTAATGTAGCTTCGCATACAACTTGGGAAGCACCTCGGCATCAAAGACACTCACTTTAGAAATGTCCCTGACAACTGTGACCTCCACTATGTTTTCTTTTCTCTTTTTTTAGTTGGAGTCTCATTCCGTCGCCCAGACTAGGGTGCAGTGGCAAGCTCACGGCCACCCCATGGTTGACCTGCTGGGTTCAGGCGATCCTTCCGCCTCAGCCTTCCAAGTAGCTGGAACTACAGGTGGGTGCTACCACACCCGGCTGATTTTTTATATATTTTTTGATTTATTGTAGAAATGAGGGCTCACCAAGTTGCCCTGTCTGTTCTCGAACCCACGGGCTCAGGCAATCCCCTCACCTCGGTCTCCCAAAGTGCTGGGATTACAGATTTAAGCCACCACGCCTGGCCTCCATTATGTTTTCAATGATAAACTTCTTAATAATCTTATCCTTGGGCATGCATCAGGTGCAGTTCGTGCATCCAATGGGTTGCACGTGACCATGACCCTTTTTGGTATGACCACTGTTCCTTCTTTTCTATGTCATCTTGGATGCAAGGACCAGAAAAAGTAGGAAAATATTTTTGAAACAGAGTAGGGAAAATGATAATGGCAGCATTTTAGATATTTTATTTCATAGGGTACTTGGTGAGGACTTCAGGTGAAACCTCAATGGGGTTTAATATTTCTTTTTCTTTTATATTTATATATTTTTAAATATTATTAAATTTTATTTTCTAGACATGAATTCTCACTATCTTGCCCAGACTGATATCTAACTCCTGGCCTCAAGTGATTCCCCACCTCAGCCTCCCAAAGTACTGGGATTGCAGGCATGAGCCACAGTGCCTGACCCTCAGTGGGGTTTTAATATGAGGCTTTGCACAACAGAGGATAACTTAGGGAAACTCGGAATAGAAAGTGTTGTGTAGGGCAGGTGGAATTACAGGATGGCTCATGCCTGTAATTCCAGCACTTCGGGAAGCAGAGGCAGGGGGATCGCAAAGAGCCCAGGAGTTCAAAGACCAGTCTAGGCAACATAGTCAGACCTCATCTCCACAAAAGATAAAAAAATTAGCTGGGTGTGGTGGCATGCACCTGTAGTCCCAGCTACTCAGGAGGCTGAGCCAGAAGAATTGCCTGAGCCCAGGAGGTGGAAGCTGCAGTGAACCATGATCATGCCACACTGCACTCCAGCCTGGGCGACAGAATGAGAACATGACTCAAACAAAAAGAAAAGAAAAAAATAATTACGTAGATGGCAAGCCCAGAGTAAAAAAGAAGGTGAGAAGGCAAAAAGACAAGCTTCCTCTTTTTTTTTTTTTTTTTTTGAGTTGGAGTCTCACTCTGTTGCCCAGGCTGGGGGGCCATGGCACAATCACAGCAACCCCAGCAATGACCTGTTGGACTCCGGCGTTCCTTCCGCCTCAGTCTTCCAAGTAGCTGGAACTACAGGCGTGCATAACCATGCCCAGCTAATTTAAAAAAAATTTTTTAAATTTTTTTATTGTAGAGATGAGGTCTCGCCAAGTTGCCCAGGGTGGTCTTGAACCTGAGGACTCAAGCAGTCCACTCGCCTTGACTGCCCAAAGTGCTGGGATTACAGACTGAGCCACCGAGCCTGACCAAGCTTTCTCTTAATCAGGGAAATTTTGCCGTGATCTCTGATGCTGTCAGAAATAACTATGAACCTCTGTTACCTTAAACATCTTTATTTTCATTTATTTATTTATTGAGTTGGAGTCTCACTCTGTTGCCCAAGCTGGAATGCAGTGGCATGCTCATGGCCACCGCAGCCTCAACCTGCTGGGTTCAGGGGATCCTTCTGCCTCAGCCTTCCGTGTAGCTGGAACTACAGGCACATGCCACCATGCCCGTCTAATATTTTTGATTTATTGTAGAGATGAGTTCTCACCAAGTTGCCCAGGCTGGAACCTGTGAGCTCAGGCAATCCTCTCACCTCAGCCCTCCAAAGTGCTGGGATTATAGGCGTGAGCCACTGTGCCCAGCTGCCTTAAATACATTTAAAGTAGAATTTTGTTACTGTAAAACACCTTCATTATATAAAGAACTAGTTAACGAATGCAGAAATTTTTATTTATTTATTTATTTATTTATTTGAGTTGGAGTCTCACTCTGTCACCCAGACTGGAGTGCAGTGGCCGCACCCGGCCACCGCAGCCTCTACCTGCTGGGCTCTGGCGATCCTTCCGCCTCACCCTTCCAAGTAGCTGGAACTACAGGCGCGCGCTACCACGCCCGGCTCATTTTTTAAATTTATTGAGAGATGAGGGCTCGCCAAGTTGCCCAGGCGGGTCTCGAACCCGCGGGCTCAGGCAATCCACTCACTTCAGCCTCCCAAAGGTGCGGGATTACAGGCGGAGCCACTGAGCCCGGCCAGAAACTTTTTTTAAAAATGTGGTTATATTTTAAATTATAAAAATAGGCTTAAAAATAACTGTTTTTGTCTGTTACAAGAGATAGCAAATGTCGGTTACATACAGGTTGGTTGTTGTCAATATTTGAAGTGTAAGTTTGCTAAATTGAAAAAAATTGAACGGAAGTATCTTTTTCTTTAAACTTAGTGTAATTATGGTGTGTTCATCTTTACAAAGTAGACAAATGAAATGAATAACATTCCAATTTGACTGAAATATTTAGAAAATACAGCTGAAGACCAAATTGGTTTGTTTAGGCTCAATCTAGCTGAGTAATTACTTTAGTTCTTCCATTATTTTAAATGTGAGATTGTTCATTCTGTCAATCCATGCATTGCTCTAGAGTTTCCAACTCAGTTCTGCATACTGAAAGATTTACTTATAAAGAACTGGTAGGTGTCTGAGCTTAGAAAACGTCTCTGTCATTATGTGTATAACGTTATTAAGAAGTAAAAGACTGATATGAGTTTTATGTACATATAAGAATTTACCATTTGAGGGATGATCATCTATACCTCTGTTGTTGATACTCTCTCGGCCTTGGGCAATAATATGATCAACATCATCAAATATTTATTTGGTACCTGCAGGAGTGCTGCTTCTGCACTGGGCCCGATGCCTACTCTCTTCTGGGGCTTAAATAGTGTTGAAACTTCAATTCCACAAAGAAAATTGTAAAAATCCATTTCTGAGCTGAGCTTTAAAAATGAGTATGTTGCTGGGCACAGTGGCTCATGCCTGTAATCCCATTAATTTGGGAGGTGGAGGTGAGAAGATTGTCTGAACCCAGGGATTCGAGACCATCCTGGGCAACTTGGTGAGATCTCATCTCTACAATAAATAAAAAGATTAGCTGGGAGTGGTTGTGTGTGCCTGTGTTTCCCCCTACTTGGAAGGTTGGGGCAGAAGCATCGTCTGAGACCAGTAGGTCGAGCTTGTAGTGGCCACAAGTGTGCCACTGCACTCCAGCCTGGGCGACAGAGTGAAACCCTGGGGAAAAAAAAAAGAAATATTATTACATACTTATGTCTATTGTATAACCTGCTTATACTGGAGCCAAACGAAAATTTCCAAATCCTTAAAACCATCACCAAGAAGGCAGACTTCCTCTTTTAAACTAAGAATCAGATGATTGATAACTTTCAGAATCTGTCTGATTGTTTTGGATTATAGTGGGGGTGACTGTTCCGGGTTGAGAGAAGTAATCAGGGCTCTGGATAACTTATCCCCACTATTGTGTGTGTGTGTGTGTGTGTGTGTGTGTGTGTGTGTGTGTGTACATGCAGATGTTTATATATGAGGGGTACCCAAAAAACTCAGAATTATATTTTGGAGGGTGGGCCCCTCATTGTACAAGTTTTCCCTGCTAGGTAAGTGTTCTCGGAACCCATTGGTATCAATGTACCAGCTAGCATTGTTGTGAGAGGCTGCATTCAGCTTCAGTAATTTTTTTTAAGATTCTTTTAACGTGTTTGCTCATTTCATGATAGGTGATTTACACTAACAACCTGCTCACACCACGCTGTGTTCAGTAGTTTTTGATAACAAATGACCTGATTCCCATGTCTCACCCTCACTATTCACCCAATCTTATCTCAAGCGACTTTTTGTTTCCCCTATGAAAAAAGTCTTCAAAGAGATGTTTTGCCCAAGTGGAAGAGGTGGGAAAAAAGGTATTAAATGCACTAAAACATATTAGCATTGATGAGCTCAAAAACTGTTTTGAGCAGTAGAAAAAGCTTCTCCATAGTTTGTGTCAGAGAGTACTTGGAAGGTGACTAAAGTGTTTTTTGTTTTTTTCTTTTTCTTTTTTTGAGTTAGAATCTCACTCTGTCACCCAGGTTGGAGTGCAGTGGCACGCTCATGGCCACTGCAGCCTCACCCTGCTGGGTTCAGGTGATTCTTCTGTCTCAGTTGTTTGAGTAGCTGGAACTAAAGGTGTGCACCACCAAGCCCTGCTAATTTTTTTGATTTACTGTAAAGATGAGATCTCACCAAGTTGTCCAGGCTGGTCTTGCCTCTGGCTCCCAAAGCGCTGGGATTACAGGCATGAGCTACTCTGTCCAGCCCTAAAGTTTAAACATGCAAAAATAAATACATACTTTTTAAATAAATAAATTCCATTTTTTGAGTACCCCCTAGTAATAGTATTATGTGTACATAATCATTAGATAATTACACTGTAGTTACTTTATCAGGTCTTAAATTTTTCTGGGAATTCTTATAGCTCATCAATAAATAATTTTATTCTCATTGTATTTTCATCAGTTATGTGTAATTATATACCCTTACCAGGCCAAGAGAAATTCTAATACTAGGGCTTTTTGTTCATAAGAATAGTTCATTTCAGGTCTTCTTCCTCCTTTAGTTGTGAGATCCTTATTGGTAGCTTGTAATGGTTGACTTATCCATGGTAGCATGCGGCAGACTGGAAAGGGAGGTGGGCCTAGGATGAGCTCTATTTCCAGAAAAAATGCAACAGTGGGAGGCAGACCCTGCTGAAGGGGCTGGGAGGTCATCCAGGTAAGCAGATGCATAATTTGGAGTAGTGATTTTCAAACTTTAGTGTTCATGAAAACCACTAGGAGAGCATGTTGGAAACATGGATTCTTAGACCCCACAACAAGAGATTCTGATTCAGTGGGGTTGGTGGATCAAAGTAAGCAATATTTCAAACAATACTCCTGGGCGACTTTACTGCAAGTTGTCTATGAACTATATTTTGAGAAACACTGATCTAGTGGGTTGTAAACTAGTTAACATGATGGTGAGAGATGGCAGTTGGCAACAGCAATGTCAAATCCTGGAAATGGGGTGCCGTGGAAGATAGAGCCTTGACTAAGAAATTCAGATATAGACAATATTCTGAGATCTGAACCAGCAAACAGTGACAGCAGGAAAGTCCCAAGGATTCCATTTACTAGACTGAGAGAAATCTCTAGCCTTTGGAAGGAGGGCTATGAAGAAGCAGACAGTGCGGTGTCTGGGAAGACAAGACACCCCCATTTGACCCAGGGCACCAGAGGGAGACTGGAGTAAGAAAGAATTCCTATTAGGGGTTGAATTGTGTCCCCTATAAAAAGACATGTTGAAATCCTAATCTCCAGCACTTCAGAATGTGTCCTAGTTTGCAACAGGGTATTTACAGAAGTCATGAAGTTAAAATGAGGTCATTAGGGTGAGGCTTAATTCAGTATAAGTAGTGTTCTTGTAGAAGGAGGAAATTTTCACACAGAGACAGACATACAATAGGGGAAGATGATGTGAAGGCACAGAGAGAGGAAATGATCGCATGACTGGAGTGGTACTTCTACAAGCCCAGGAACACCAAGGAAGTCCCACAAACACCAGAAGCTAGAAAAGGCAAGGAAGGATTCTGTGCTAGAGCTGTCAGAGGAAACACGGCCCTGTCAACACCTCAGTTTCAAGCTTCTAATCTCCAGAACTGTGAGACTGTACATTTCTGTTGTTTTACGCTACTTAGCTTATGGTACTTTGTTGTCATAGCCTTTGCAAAACTAATACAACCCCCATATTTCTTCCTATCCTTGTTGCCACTACCCTGGCTCTGGCTACATGACCCTCTTCAGCAGTTTTTTTTTTCGATGAAGTCTTCAAAAGCTTTGCTTCTCTTTCACCATTCTCAATGTACACTCTGTGGCCAGAGTGGTCTTTCTAAACACAAACTGGTCAGTTCATTTACTTGCTTCAAATTTGTGGGTTTCACTTCCTGTTTCTCTATCTTAGGAAAGAGTCCAAACTCCATGTCATGGCTTACAGCCCTCTTTTGTCTGACCCTCCCCACTTCCCCGTCCTCATCTCTTGAGATTTACTGTGTTTCTCTTAACCCTCACCCCCCCCCCCACATTCTACCCTCCAAAACTGGCACTCAGTTTTTGGAATATGTCATATTTTCTTTTCTTCTGGCCTTTGTAGACACTGAATCCTCTGCTTAGGACTCTTTTCCTCTGCCTCTTTTGATATCTAAATTATATCATGCTTTAGGTCTTTTATCAGCCAGGGGTCTCCAGAGAAACAACCAGTAGGAGAAATAAGTAGATAGATAATAAGAGGAGATGTATTATGATAATTGGCTCATGTGATTATGGAGGTTGAGACAAGCCATCATTTCTCATTTGCAGGCAGAGAACCAAGAAAACTGATGAAGTAATTTGGTCAAAGTTCAAAGGTCTGAGAACCAAGGGAGTCAATGTATAAGTCCCAGTCTGAAGCCAAAGGCCTGAGAACTGAGGGAGCTACTGGTATAAGTCCTGGAGTCCAAAGACCTGAAAATCAGCTCTAATGTTTGAGGGCAGAGAAGATGGATGTCTCAGATCAAGAAGAGAGAGAGAGAGGCTGGGTGCAGTGGCTTATGCCTGCAATACCAGCACTTTGGGAGGCTGAGGTGCGAGGATTGCTTGAGTCTAGGAGATTGAGACCAGCCTGGGTAACATAGTGAAAGCTTGTTTCTATTTAAAAAAAAAAAAAAAAGCAGAAAAGAAGGAATTTACCCTTCCTCTGCCTTTTTGTTCTATCTAATCCCTCATGGATTGGATAACACCTACCCACATTGGTGAGGGTGAATCTTCTTTACTCAGTCTTTTGATTCAAATGATAATCTCTTCCAGAAACACTCTCAAAGACACACCTGGAAATAATGTTTTACTAGCTATCTGGGTATCCCTTAACAAGTTGACACAGATCTCATCTTGGGCACCCTTTCTGTAACACTTGGGCTTGATGTTTTTTCTTGAGCATCCATAGCACCCTTTAGTGCCATCCATAATCAGAGCACTCATAGTATTGGGTTATCATTGGCTGCTCTATTGTTGGTGCTTGACCCACTAAATGCAAGTTTCATGAATACATAGACCAGATCAGTGGTGGCTCAAGAATTTGAGAAGAGGATCTGAGGCAATCTGGTCATAAGAAAGGCCAGGAATTTATCGGGGATGAGGAGAGGGCTAAAGGACATTATGGGGTGTCTAAAGTCTTCTAAATCTATTTATTTATTTATTTATTTATTTATTTCTTCTCCTTCATTTTCTTCCTTCCTTTATTTTTCTTTTTGTCAGAACCTCACTCTGTCTCCCAGGCTGGAGTACAGTGGCACGAACACAGCTCACCACAGCCTTGACCTCCTAGGCTCAGGCAATCCTTCTGCTTCAGCCTCCAATAACTGGGACTATAAGTGTGTGCTACCATGCCTGGCTAATTTTAAAATTTTTTTTGTAGAGACAAGGTCTTGCTGTGTTGTCCAGGCTGGTCTCAAACTCCTGGGCTCAAACAATCCTCCCGCCTTACCCTCCCAAAGCGCTGGGATTACAGATGTGAGCCACCATGCCTGGCCCCAAAACTGTTTATTTTACTGCCTTTGGCAGGCATTATGTCTGTCTTGTTTAAAATGTGTCTGGCATATAAAAGGTGCCCCAAAATGTTGAATAAATGAATGACCAATTGGGAAGTGGGAAGTTTCATGATCAGTATTTACACCCAAAGTCAGATCCTGAGGCACTGAATCTCAAGTAGAGCGGTAGCATTTTAAAAACCTTCTTGCCTAAGGTCAAGATTGGTTGTAGGTGCCCAAGCTATCAGAAGAGGAGATACAAATCCTAGAAACCAGGCCAATTCCACTGTGAGAAAGCTGACTAGTCATTCCTCATTAATTTCTTTGGCCTTGGTCCTTCCTGCTGCTCATTGAAAGTGTAGTTCTTATTATCTACTCTTTACCAGTTGCTCCCTTCTTTTGTAGCAAAATAAAAAAAGAGCACCATTTCTCCAAGATAGATGGTCTACATAAGAATGATTTTATGCTCTCTAAAGATGCCACACAGCAGATACCCTCTTACACGCTTATTGAATGGACTTGCCTCCAGCACAGCCATTCAGAATCCCATGAAATGGTGTCTCCTTAGGAAATGGTAACCTGTGCATTAAAAGGAGACATTGCAATAAGGATCAGAGGAGAGAAGAAACAAACTTTGGAAAAAGAATTTGTATTGCTCTTGAAGAGAACTAGAAGGACTTAATAGTGTAGAATCCTGACAATTACTTGCTAGATAGCCAAAAAGTATTTGTTGACTATTTTCAAGGAGCAGTGTTTTGGAAACTAAGGAGGCCATGAAAACAGGTTGAGAACTTTCATAAGTACATTTGATATGATAATGGAATATATACAATAGGAACATTTATGTGTAGAAAATACTGCATTTCTACAATATGCATTTGGTAGAGGAAAGGATAAGAGAAAGAATTCAGCAACCATGTAGCATCATACTGTTCCTTTCCTTTATCTTTTCCTGTGGAAACGTAGGCTGCACTCTGGGCCAGGAAGTCAAATTGGTATCATCTCAAGTGTCAACTAAGGATAATAGCTCTTAGCAACTGTTGATGTGTGGAGAAGAATTCTGAGAGTACTTCTAGGCTCATTGAGAAAACAGTGTCATGATTAATTAGGATGTCTGCCAATTAATGGAAGGAGAACAAACGGCATCACATATTTTCATAAACTTGCCAACCCTGTTGTAGACCATTGACCGATATCTGAGTATCTTCTGGGTCTTTTAGATCCTATTGCCTTCTGAACTATAAGCCAGAATTTCTTCTTTTATTATTTATTTTTTTTTTAACTTAATTTTACTATGAATATGTGAGGTACAAGTCAGGATTAGATACATAAGTCATCTACATGCAGGTGAAGTTTGGGCCTCCATTGGTCCTCCCTCCCCCTGATTTAGGGTCAGGTACCCTTTGTGTTATTACAAGCCTCGCCTCCCCTCCTTGACCCCACTCCCCAACCCTGGCAGTGTCCTGCAACTGCCGATTCTTCCTTTATGCTATTGTGGTTAATGTTCCAGTCCCACTTACAAGTGAGAACATGTGGTGTTCAGTTCTTTGATCACTAAGTATGATTGTCTCCAACTCCATTCAATTTGCTGCAAAGTCCATGATTTTGTCCTTCTTTATGGTTGCTGTATATTTCATAGTGTACCATGTTTTCTTTATCCAGTCAGTCCACTTTCGATGGGCAGTAGGGTTGGTTCCATGTTTTTGCTATTGTGAATAGTGTGGGAATAAACATGGTGTGCAGATGTTTTTTTTTGTAGAGTGATGTATGTTCCTCCAAGTATATTCCCAGAAAGGGGATTGCTGGATCATATGGAAGGACAATTTCTAGTTCATTTAGACATTACCGTATTATTTTCTATAGAGGTTGGACTAGTTTGCATTCTTCACCTGCACCCAGTATCTGTTGATTTTGATTTATTAATGATGGCCATCCTTAGTGGAGTCAGGTGGGATCTCAATGTGGTTTTTATTTGCATTTATCTGATGATCAGTTTATTTATTTATTTATTTGAGTCGGAATCTAGCTCTGTTACCCAGGCTGGAGTGCAGTGATGCTTTTCCAGCTACTGCAGCTTCAACCTCCAGGGCTCAGGCGGTCTTCCCACCGCAGCCACCTGAGTAGCTGGGAACAGGTGCATGCTCCATACCCAACTAATTTTTTGAATTTTTGTAGAGATGAGGGTTTGCTTTGTTGCTCAGGCTAGTCTCGAACTTCTGGGCTCTAGCAATCTTCCTGCCTTGGCCTCTCAAACTGCTGGGGTTACAGGTGTGGGCCACTGTACTGTCAGAACTTTGTTCTTCTAAGATATTCTTCTGATGAGATGGAAGATTTTGTCTTCTAGGTTGGAAAATAAGAGATTCAGTGAAAAATACCCATATACTTACTCTAATTTAAAGATTGCTTATTAATAAATCATTAAAACAAAATATGCTTTTAAAATCTATTAAACATTAAAGATGAAATTCTCATTATTTGAGAAACTTTAGGAAAATGTACACTCTCATATAGTACTGACCAGAGTGCAATTTGGTATAACCTTTTTGGAAAGCCTTTATGTAACATATATATATATTATATTTTTTAAATATTATATTAAATATATATACATATTTTTTTGGAGCATACTTGGCTATTTATTTTTTTTATTTTAAAAATGTGGAGTACAATTCAGGATTAGGTATACAAGTACAGGTAAAGCTTGGGACTCCCTTTGGTCTCCACTTTGCCTGGTTTGAGATCGGATACACTTATTGATGTTGTGTTCTCCCTCACCCCCCGGCAGTATCCTGCTACTACCAATCCCTTTTTTTATTGTATTATGGTAAATGTTCAGGACCCACTTATGAGTGAGAACATATGGTAGTCTGTTCTTTGTTTCTGTGATAGATTACTGAGTATCATAGACTCTAAATCAATCCAAGTTGCTGCAAAGTCCATGTGTTTGTCCTTCTTTATGGTCGCCTATTATTCCATTGTGTATATGTACCAACTTTTTAAAAATTCAGTCCAGTTTCAATGGGGAGCATTGGTTCCACATTTTTGCCATTGTGAATAGTGCTGCAATAAACATATGTGTGCAGTTATCTTTTTTGTAGAATGATTTGAGTTCCTCCAGGTATATTCCCAGTAGGGGGTTTGCTGGGTCATATGGAAGGTCAATTTCTTTTTTTTTCTTTCTTTCTTTTTTTTTTTTTGAGTTGGAGTTTCACTCTGTCACCCAGACTGGAGTGCAGTGGCCGCTCCCGGTCACCGCAGCCTCGACCCACTGGGGTCCGGCCATCCTTCCGCCTCAGCCTTCCAAGTAGCTGGAACTACAGGCGCACGCTACCACGCCTGGCTAATTTTTTTTTTTTTTTTTTGAGTTGGCGTCTCACTCGGTCGCCCAGACTGGAGTGCAGTGGCCGCTCCCGGCCACCGCAGCCTTGTTTGCTGGGCTCCGGGGATCCTTCCGCCTCAGCCTTCCGAGTAGCCGGAATTACAGGCATGCGCTACCATGCCCAGCTAATTTTTGATTTATTGTAGAGATGAGGTCTCGCTGCTCAGGTGGGTCTCGAACCCGCGGGCTCAGGCAATCCACTCACCTCAGCCTCCCAAAGGCGCGGGATTACAGGCTGAGCCACCGAGCCCGGCTCTAATTTTTGATTTATTGTAGAGATGAGGTCTCGCCAAGTTGCTGGGGTGGGTCTCGAACCCGCGGGAGTGCTGGGATTACAGACTGAGCTACCGAGCCCGGCTGGAAGGTCAATTTCCAGTTTCTTTAGAAATTGCTACACTGTTTTTGGTATAAGTTGAACTAGTTTGCATTCCCACCAGCAGTGTAGAAGCATTCTTTTTTCTCCGCAACCTCGCCAGCATCTGTGTTGTTTTATTAATGATGGCCATTCTTATTGGGGTTAAGTGGTATCTCAATGTAGTTTTGATTTGCATTTCTCTGATGATTTAGTGAGGCTGAGCACTTTTTCATGTGTCTCTTGGCTGCCCATATATCTTCCTTTGAGAAGTGTATGCTCATGTCTTTTGCCCACTTTTAATGGGATTGTTTATTGTTTTTCTTTTGACACTTTTGAGTTCCTTATAGATCTTGGATGTTAAGCCTTTGTCAGGTATACAGTTGGCAAATATTTTTTCCCATTCTGTGGGCTGTCTCCCTTCTCTCTTGATTTATTTTGCTTTTAAGAAGCTTTTCAGTTTAATGAGGTCCCACTTGTCTATCTTATCCCTTATGGCATGGACATCTGGGGTTTTAATCAGGAATTGGTTGCCTACTCTGATTTCTGTAAGGTGTCTCCTGCATTTTCTAAGATTCTTATAGTTTGAGGTTTTACACTTAGGTCTTTGATCCACTTAGAGTTGATTTTTGTGCATGGTGATGGGAAGGGGTTCTGTTTCATTCTCCTGCATTGGTCAGCCAGTTTTCCCAGCACTATTTACTGAATAGGTCCTCCTCTCCCCAGTGATTGTTGGTGGAGGCTTTGTCGAAGATGACTTGCTTGAGAAATTGAGGTTTTGCTTCTGGAATCTCTGTCCAGGGTAACATATATTAAAAACCCAAATGCTGGGTGTGGTGGCTCATGCCTGTAATCCCAGCACTTTGGGAGGCTGAGGTGAGAGAGTCGCTTGACGCCAAAAGTTCAAGACCATCCTGGGTAACATGGTGAGACCTCCATCTCTAAAGATGTCCTTTCATTCGGTGATTTTAATACCCAAACATGTCTTAATCACATAATCAATTAGGTACAAAGATTTATATTTACATATATTTCATATAGCTTGTTTTTTAATGGCAAAAGTTGAAAAAAACCTAGATCTCTAAAAATATAGGATTGATTAAATACATAATGTTATGTGCATTTAATAGAATAATATGGGAGCCACCAAAAAGTTCTCAAAAGATAGGCCTGGTGCAGTAGCTCTTAACTGTAATCCCAAAACTTTGGGAGGCCAAGGCAGGAGGATTTGCTTGAGCCCAAGAATTCAAGACCAGCCTGGGCAACATAGTGATACCTCATCTCTACACAAAAATTTAAAAAATTAGCCAGGCATGGTGGTGTGTGTCTATAATCCCAGCTACATGGGAGGCTGAGGCAGAAGGATTGCCTGAATCCAGCAGGTCAGAGCTTCAGTGAACCATGATCATGTCACTGCACTCCAGCCTGGGTGGCAGAGTGAGACCTCAACTCAAAAAAATCTCAAAGATTATTTTTTAAAATGTTAATGTTATCCATTAAGTGAAAAATGCAATCTACAAAGTACTGCTTAGAGTATGATTATAATTTACTAAAAACATTTTTCTCTTTAATACTGTATGTATTAATAGTGTGTCACAAGCACATATACACACACAAAGACTGAAAGGAAATATGTCAAATGTCAATAGAGATGATCTCTGGACTGATGGGTAAATATCCTCTTTTTTTTTTGAGCTTCTCAATTTTTTTTCATACTGAAATGTAAAACAGGGAAAAAATAATTGCTTCCTCAAAGTTCTCCCATTTCCTAAGTTAGCTCTGGGTGGTCTAGCCTATCAATGTGTCTCCAGCTAGGACTGAACAGAATTCTTTATCATAGTTTGCTACTTCAGCATACACCGTGCAAAGCAAGCTACAAATGATTTTCCCCCTGATTTCTATAGACAAAGAGGTCGAAACATTGGAGGGAAAGAGGGGGCATAAATAATTAGGGTAAAGACAGGCTGCAAGTCATTGGCAAAGCCTTAAAGAAAATTCAGGACTCTAGCTTCCTACCCCCAAACTTGAGTGTCTCCACCACACTCTATTGTTCAAACCCACTTGGCTGTCACATGCCTTCTAATCAGTTAGGATTCACTCTGCAGAATTGGAACATGAATGAAAAGGTTCTTTTCTTCTTTCTCAACTGCTGTTGTTAAGTCTTCTCCTCTGAGGCCTCCAAACTAAATGGCTTTCCAGCTTTAAAGAGCCCCTCCTACTTTCTGTGACTACGAATTGTTTGCTAGGCTTCATGTGGCCATTTAAAAAAAATCAACATCAATGTTAGCTTTGTCAACATGTTGATATTGACCTCTTATTGTTTATTAAGGCATATGTAATTTTGAGGTAACATACTTCTAATTCTAGATGTTGTAAGATTGTTATTGTACTAGTTTCTGCAAGTGAGCATGAAAAAAACAAGAACTTATATGTAAACAACACAATATATCCATCAGAAGGGTAGAGCTGGTTATGGGTATAGAGAGCCTTTTTACAGTGTAACAAAGAAGGAAAGAATAGGTCTGGAAGCACAGAAATTTGTCTATTCTTTATCTGATTTACTCTCTGACTTGCTCATAACTCAAGTTGTTCTTTTCACTTTCCCAGAGATCCGGTGTCTCAACTGTAATAGAATAATTTATGCCCTTCTCATAAAGCACAGGATCAGGGTAAGGCAACTCAGTCAAAGTAAAGATTAGTTCAAAGTAACACAAACACCTTGCAAGTTCTATCAGCTTAAAGGAGTATATCAATTAGTAAGATGTTATTAAGTGACTTCAATGTTTTGATTAAGGATAATACCAATATACCTTACATTTGTGTAAAACTTATTTATGAAGTAATACAGTTTAAAAATGTATTCTCAGCTAAATTTGTCAAATATTGACTTCTAAAAGCCTTGGACATTTAACATATAAAGTAACATTAATATAAACATTGAGGGTACATTTTATGTGAATTTGAATTATTTCAAATTCATTTACTAAAACATTTTTTTCTCTTTAATGTTGTATGTATTAATAGTGTGTCACAGTGTGCACGTGCGCACGCGCACACACACACACACACACACACACACACACACACACACACCCGAAGACTGAAAGGAAATATATCAAATGTCAACAGGGATGACCTCTAGATTGATGATTAATACAGTGCAATATAAAAATAAAGTTTTCCTTAATGTACACAATTTGAGATAATGAGACTCCCCAGATTAAAAATTAATCAGAAATCACATGATTTAAAAACTAGTGGATCACTGATGCTCTTGCTTGGCATGTTATGATTTCATTTTAGCTATTAGACAAAAATATGAACTCTGGCTCATCGGTACTAATTCTAAATGACACAGGTCTTGAGATAATCTGAGTACTAAATTAGTCAAGGTGTGTAGACATATATCCTTTGTATAACATGTCCCTGGGGTTTATATAAAAACAATTATGGGATATCAAGCATTTATTATCTCAAGACCTCTCACTCTAAGACTTTGAATTTAAATTAAAAAATCAGATCAAGTAATGCCAGCATTTTGAGGTCAGTTAATCCATAGTTCTGAATTTGCAGGAACACCAAATGCTTGGTCTATACTTTTTAAAAGCCATAGTAAGACTCTGACAACCTTCTTTCATCATAAACTCTACAAATACAGTTTATTTGTGTTCCCAAACAGGCTCTGATGACTCTAAAATGACATTGACGTTTATTGCTCTATTTATACTGAACTAATAGCTTTTTAATGGCTAAATCTAAGAACTATATTGGGTCCTCTTCTGCTTGACTTTCCCGTATCATTTCCTTCTTGAAACCTCTCCCTTTGCTTCCTGAATCCAACTCTTTCCAGTTCTCCTACCTTTCAGCACTCTGCTTCTATGAATTTTCCGCTTACTCTTCTTTTTCTCCTCATGCCTTAAATGCTGATGTTTCTCAGGGCTCCAGCTATCGATCTATTCCTCTTCTAATCTATAAATCTTCCTCAAGTGATTTCACCCCTTCCCTTGACTCAATCCATGTGGTAATGACTCCTGTGACTACCATTAGTACTGCACACCTAATTAAATGACCCTAGGCACCAAGACTGAATTCATCATAATCGTCACTGTCTTCAGCAACTTGTTCTTGTCCTTTTTGTCTTCTATGTTTCATCCTTCATTAATGGCATCGTTCAGGATTCAAGCTAGAAGACAAAGGGACATCCTCAATAACTCCTTTTCCCTCATGATTTACTCGCCAGTTTCTCATCAACTCTTACTAATTATATTATAAAATATACTTTAAAGTTCATTTCTCTATCTCCACTGTAAGTAGGGGTCTCCCTCATGACTTGCTTGGACTACTACAGTAGCTTCCTAAACAGCGTCCTAATACCAGTCTCTTTCTCCACATAGTCCATCCTCCACTCCACTGCCAAACCTTTCTAAAAGTCAGATCTGATCACTCTAAAAATTCCACTGGCTCTTTGACCAATAGAAGTGTTTGAATGGGCCAGTCATGGTGGCTCATGCCTGTAATCCCAGTACGTTGGGAGGTGGAGGCGAGAGGATTGCCTAAACCCAGAGGTTCAAGACTAGCCTGGGCAACTTGGCAAGACCTTATCTCTACAACAAAGATAAATTAGTTAGTTGAGTGTGGTGACGCACACCTGTAGTTCCAGCTACTTGGAAGGCTGAGGCGGAAGGATTGCTTGAGCCCAGCAGGTTGAGGCTGTAGTAACCATGAGTGTGTCTCAGCACTCCAGCCTGGGCAACAGAATGAGACTTCGACTCAAAAAAAAAAAAAAAAAAAAAAGTGTTTGAGTGCATGACGAGGGAATTTGTTTACTAGAAAATTAATATTGTATCAAGAGTTTATATTCTGGAGTCAGACATAATTTAACCAGAAGTTTTTTGTTTATCATTTGAGTAACTTTGAACAATCTCTCTAAGCTTTAGTTTAGACATCTATAAAAATGGAATAAAAATATTACCCACTCATAAATTATTATGAGGATTAAATGGGATAATGCATGTAAGGTACTTAGCATAGTATTTGGCTTATAGTAAGCACTTTGTAAATGGCAGCTATAATAGTTATTAGATTCCCAGACTTAGGGGACTTGGTTGTTTTATTTTTTATTTTTCTGAGTCAGAGTCTCACTCTGTCACCCAGGCTAGAGTGCAGTGGCACAATCACTACTCACCAGAGCCTCGACCTCCTTGGCTCAGGCGATTCTCCTGCCTCAGCTTCCTGAGTAGCTGGGACCACAGGCACACACCACCACACTCAGCTATTTTTTGATATTTTTTAGAGACAAGTTCTTGCCATGGTGCCTAGGGTAGTCTGAAACTCTGGGCCTAAGCAATCTTTCCCACTTCAACCTCCCAAAGTGCTTGTATTACAGGTGTAAGCCACCATGTCTGGCTTAGTTGTTTTAGTACTTTTCATGAATCCCAGTGTGACTTAAGATCAAACTACGAGACTTTTGAATTTATCATTATTTCTCCTCTACTTTGTGACCCTGAAGATTGTACATGTATTACATTTTTTCTGATGCTTATTTATTGGTAGGGTTTTTGTGCAATATAGTTTGTTTCATACCTGAGTGATTTTATCACTATAGAACTTTTTTCCTGATTTTTTTTTTGGGGGGGGTTGGAGTCTCACTCTGTCACCCAGACTGGAGTGCAGTGGCAGCTCCCGGCCACCGCAGCCTCGACCTGCTGGGCTCCGGCGATCCTTCACCTCAGCCTTCCAAGTAGCCGTAATTACAGGCATGCACTACCACGCCCGGCTGATTTTTGATTTATTGTAGAGATGAGGTCTCGCCAAGTTGCCCAGGAGAGTCTCGAACCCGCGGGCTCAGGCAATCCACTCACCTCAGCCTCCCAAAGTGCTGGGATTACAGGCTGAGACACCAAGCCAGGCTATTTTTCCTGATTTTTGAGTAGATATGTACCTAATCCCTTAAAACTTTTATTTATCTAATAAGTCAGATTCTGGATTATTTTCTTTGGCTCAATTTTAAAACAAAATAATTTTTTAAATTCAAAGGATTAATTTACTCTATTGCCTTGCATACATATAAGGGAAAAATATGCCCATACTATAAAATAAACATGCTGCAAGTATTTCTAAAAATTTCTAGCAGAAATATTTTAAATACAGATATATTTTGCATGTTACTTTATTTTATTTATTTATTTATTTTGAGTTGGATTCTCACTGTCGCCCAGATTGGAGTGCAGTGGCCTATCCTGGCCACCGCAGCCTCGATCTGCTGGGCTCTGGCGATCCTTCCGCCTCAGCCTTCCAAGTAGCTGGAACTACAGGTGCGCGCTACCACGCCCGGCTACTTTTTTATTTATTGTAGAGATGAGATATCGCTGTCCAGGCGGGTCTCGAACCCGCGGGCTCAGGCAATCCACTAACCTCAGCCTCCCAAAGGCGCAGGATTACAGGCTGAGCCACCGAGCCCAGCTTTTGCATGTTACTTAAAAACAGTTTCTCTGTAACCAAATTGGTTGAAATCCTCTGAGAAGCAACATCCATAAAATCAGCCAAGGATGTAGTCAAAGCTCCTCTTTTACTGTAATGTACATGTTATTGCAACTAAAAGTAGGACAATTTTAGAGCTGTTAAAATTGATAGCACTTGACTGAGTGCAGTGGCTCACGCTTGTAATCCCAGCACTTTGGGAAGCTGAAGCAGGTGGATTTCTTGAGGTGGGTTCAAGAACAGCCTGGGAAACATAGCGAGATCTTGTCTCTACAAATTATCAAAATTTTGCTAGGTATGGTGGTGTGAGCCTGTAGTTTCCAGCTACTTGGGAAGCTGAGGAAGGAGGATCACTTTTATCATACAAATACTTAATAAAGTCTATACAGAGAAGAAAAATAGTTTTCCAAATGTTCATCAGTTCTGTAGACGTTTCCTCCAGAATTATTATTTATTTATTTGTGTATTTATTTATTTTCATTTTGAGTCGGGGTCTCACTGTCTGTCACCCAGGCTGGAATGCAGTGGCACCACCATGGCTCACCAAAATCTCTACCTCCTGGGCTCAGGTAATCTTTCTGCTTCAGCCTCCTCCCAAGTAGCTGAGCCCATGGATGCATGCCACCACATCTGACTGATTAAAACAAAATCTTTTTTTTCTTGTAGAGCCAAAGTCTCTCTATGTTGCCTAGGCTGGTCTCGAACTCCTGGGCTCAAGCAATCCTCTTGCCTCAGCTTCCCAAAGTTGAGGATTATAGGCATAAGCCAGCATGCTCAGCCTCCAAATTATTATTTAGAAATGAAATATTTGTTTTACTTCCGTTTGGTTGTAAATGTGTTTTATTGATTTACCAATGCTATCGTTTTTTTTGGGGGGGTGGAAGAGAGAAACATTGCAAGCCTTGACTTACAAAGATGTTTTAGCAGTTACTTGTAGGACCTTCTTTGAAAGCCAAATCCACCGAATAGCAGTCTCTAGTGAGGCAGCATGGAATTGTGAGAATGGATACTAGGTTCAGAGTTTGAATCCTGGCTCTGTCCTTATGTTGATGTTGGGCAAACCACTTTACGTTTTTGAGCTGCCATCTATCCTGCCTTCTTTTTTTATTCCAAACATTTTTCCATGTGCATAAAAACATTTTAAACAAAAAAATTCCTTTTTGTTTGTTTGTTGGTTTATTATAGAGAATAATGTGAAAAATACAGATAAAGAGATTTCTAGGAGGAAGCATGGGGGAAAGGGTCCTGAACTTTCTTTCTTTTCTTTCTTTTTTTTTTTTTTTTTGAGCTGGAGTCTCACTCCGTTGCCCAGGCTGGAGTGTAGTAGCACGCTCATGACCACCCCAGCATTGACCTGCTGGGCTCCGGCATCCTTCCACCTCAACCTTCCAAGTAGCAGGAACTACAGGCACACCCTACCACACCCAGCTAATTTTTGATTTATGGCAGAGATGAGGTTTCAAGATGCTCACGTTGGTCTCGAACCCAAGGGCTCAGGCAATCCACTCGCCGCGGCCTCCCAAAGTGCTGTGATTACAGGTTGAGCCCCTGAGCTAGGCCTGATGCCTGCCTTCTTAAGGTCATTCTTTAAAAGATCTTTTCATAAAATTTCTCTCTATTCCTGTTGTCTCCTCTTCCCCCCTTTCTTCCTTTCTCCCTCTTCTCTTTTCCTTTCTCTCTCCCTCCCTTCCTGTCTCTCTTTCATCCTTCTTCCTGTTTTTCTTCTTTCACACATTGATCTCTTTTGGCGTGTAGTTGCAAAGCAAACCTTTCTGTCTGCTGTACAGATGAACAGTTATTAGAATGCAGTTTCATGATTACACTGTATAACCAAACTACAGAGTTTTGGTTGGAACAAATCGAATATGCTTCAGGAATAAAAGATAATAGCCAAATGAATAAAATTAATTGAAATCTGCCAGAAACAAAGAACTGAGTACCGCATGTTCTCACTCATAAGTGGGCCCTGAACAATTATCCTAATACTATAAGAAAGGGATTGGCAATAGTGGAACACTGCCAGAGTAGGAAAGAGGTGGGGCACACTTTGTCAATATGGGCACTTGATCTTAAACAGGTAAAGTGGGTACCAAAGTCAGACTGAAACTTTACCTGTACAATGGCCATTTGCATACCTAATTCTGAATTGCATCTCACATCTTTAATATAAATAAAGAATTTTAGAAAAAGACATCTGCCATAATTCTGGTTGGGTAATCCTTCCTGTCTTTTCAGTCACAGCATGAACTCACTTCCCAAAATCTGATCTTGCCCATATATTTGTTATAATTTCCAAAAGGACCCAGCTATTTCTCAGAGGATTACACACATTTATTGAGACACTAGCTCATCTTTTTTTATTATTTTGCTCTCCTTCCAAATACATTTCTTGAACATAGCTCTGCAGTCATATATCATCCTGAGAATCACAGTTCTGGAGTCTCCAGAGCTGTAGATCATCAGCTGAACATAATTCTCAAGTCCCTGGGTGCCACTCTACATATTCCAGCCTCACATTACTTTGGCCTCTTCTTTGATGTCCAGAATTTGGTGTTTCCACATGTCCATTCTCAAAGATTTTGTTTTCATTTTTGGAGAGAGAGCTGCATTAATGTATCTGCAGAACAATCACATTTCTTTTTCAAGAGTAACTTTTATTCATGAGATATTATGAGGCATCCACATCCACAGTTTTGGCACCATCTTTTAATAAACTTAAGTTAGAATTATAAAATAACAGAGATAAAGGGATCTTAAGAGACCATCCTCTTTTTTAGCGGTTGTCATAGCCTTTTGTCTTTGGGCAAATTGGATGATTTATTTATTCCTACCACACCAGAGCAGCATGCAGTTTAGTGTAAAAAACAAAAAAACAACAAAAAAAGTTCAAACTAGTCTATGATAAAATGGGCTTTGATCATTGGAATGGCCATACACTTTATGTCAAAGGAAATGGATGTTGAGGATAGGTGAGCATATATCACAGGGTCTGAACAACACGTTTCCCCAGGGTGGACTGGAATTCCAGTGGTTCATGATCCTGTCAAAATCAAGTGGTGAAGAGAAATGGACTCCAGATTTTCCCCCACTACAGCTAAAACTCACAGATGTTAGTCAGTGTGAATATGAGAAATATTAGGACCTCAATTTTCTCTCATGTAAATTATCATTCAGGAAAAAAGTAAAAATTATTGATCGTTGGGTTACAGCTTCAAAAGGAACAGGTGTTCTGTGCAGAAGTCAGTTCAGTTTTGTGTGAAAAAACAGACCACCCTAGGAGCAAGAGTGCTAATTCCTGCTAAGCCACATGGTAAGAGCAAGCAAATTCGTTAGCCATATGGGATCAGTCAAGGGAATCTGTTTTATAAAGGTCTTGGTGTCAGTCCAGGACTATTTGATAGGGTCTCTGGTACCTGAGGCTTAGGTCTTTTATGCATCTCTTGCACGTTTACCATCTGCTTTAGCCTGTGTTTTTGGAGTTAATTTACTTCATATGATGTTAGACCTGGAAGAAACCTTAGAGTTCATTTGGCCTCTTGGCAGCCAATTAATGCGCCTTTAGGGGCTAGACACTAATGTAAATGTATGACACTGCTGGGTGTAGGTGAGAGAAAGTAGGGGGACTGGGTTGAACCAGGGAATGGAACACACACAGCGCGCGCGCGCGCACACACACACACACACACACACACACACACACACACACACACACTGCATGTCTAAGTATGTATGGGGCCACATTTAACTCATAGACCACAACTATGGAACTGTTAAGTCTTTAACCCAACTATTGTCTAGAGGGAGGACCTCAGTCCAGCCGCATGGTTGATGGCAAAGCTAAGAATAGAATCTGTCCCTTTGTCCCAACAGGGAGGTTTAAGGAAGTGTGTTCCTACACACATGAGACAGGGTCATGACAGCATGTTATCACCCAGAAACACCATCACTTAGTGTGACTGGAGTGCAGGCTTCAGAACAAGAGGGAGGAAAGTGATAGGTGAAGGGCTAGATAATGGAGCCAGCTGCTGGACCCTGAAGCATCTTCTCTGCCACTGAGTTTGGGCCTATCTGCCACTGAGTTTGGACCTATCCTGGGAAAAAACTAAACACAACCAAACTTGGGAAGCCACTAAATTACAGTAAAGAAACTTGACTCAGACTGTGTGCAGTGGCTCATACTTGTAATCCTAGCACATTGGGAGGCTGAGACGGGAGGATTGTTTGAGCCCAGGAGTTTGAGACCAGCCTAAGCCACATAGTGAGACCTCCTCTCTACAAAATAAACAAAATTTAGCCGGGCATGGTGGCACATGTCTACAGTCCCAGCTACTCAGGAGGCTGAGGCAGAAGGATTGCCTGAGCCCAGGAGGGCCAGACTGCTGTGAGTCATGATCATGCCACTGCACTCTAACCTGGGTGACAGAATGAGACTCAAACTCAAACAGAAACAAAAACACTGTGTTTCTCTTTTTGTTCTTCATCCACTGTGGGAAGACATCTGTGAATAATGACATAAAGGCTTATAATTCCTGTGAGCAGCATTATATGATATCATATCCCTTCAGTGTTTAATTAGTAGCAAATAAATGACAAGCATTTCTGAGTCATCATTTATAAGAAAATACAACTTTGTGGAATATTATATGTTATTTTTTTCTCCTCCATAGACAACGATGGTGAGAATAAAAATGTACTCTAAATTTGCTTTTATCCCAGGCTTGCTATAAGCACTCTTTTTACATAGGACCTGTTATTTGACTTTATGGAATCTCCTAACTATTGATCTCTGTACTTTACCTGTTAGACACTGCATCTTGACTTGTCTTTCTAATCTGGCTTGAATTTTACTGCCATCATTCTCCCTTGTTAAATCCCTGGCCACTCTTCTTTGGTTGCCCCCAAATGGATGAGTGGTTCCTAACTGTGGTGCATCACTGGGGCGCTTCCTCAAAATATAAATGTCCAGACCACCCATCAGGTTCATGGAACCAGAATCTCTGGGATATATGGTCCATACATGTATGTGTTTCCAAAAACATTCCCAGTGTGATTCTGATGTAAATTGTGCTTTAAAAAATCACTGCTCCTACCCAAACCCTCTGTTGGCTATTCTAGCTATTTTTTTCATCTCCACGATTGCATTAGGCAGCTGAGAAGTGCAAGGGACTGTAACACAACACCCTGCTCACTAGACTACAGTTTGGTGGTCACCAGCCTCAACTGGGTGCTCCATCATCCCATCAAGTTCTTTTAATTGACTAACCCACTTATACTCCATAATCACCATTTCAAATCTCCCACACTCTCTGACTTATTTTCTTCTCTCAGTTTCAGCAGATAATTATTTGCCTCCTAAGTAAAAAATTCGCAATTCATTTGCAATGAAATTTATAAACCTACTGGTATTGGCATCTCAATGGAGGAGAAGCCTCTTGTATTTAAAGCTAATCCTTTCACATGTTGTCTAGTTCTCATGCCTCCCTACCTACCCTAACAACCATGAAGCTAAATTCAGTGGATTGATACTTTTTATTAGTCATCCTGATGTTTTAGGACTATTTACATAGTCGACTGTTCTGTCCTTCGTTTTCCTTAGCTTCCTTAGTACTATACACTCTCTTGGGTTTTTTGTATCTTGCTGTCCCTCTCTCAAGTCTTCTTTACTGGGCTTTCTTATAAAACCTTTATAAGATTTTTTTTAATGTATTTGCAGAACAATTACATTTCTTTTTAAATAGTAACTCTTATTCATGAGATATTATGAGGCATCCACAGTTTTGGCACCATCTTTTAATAAACTTAAGTTAGAATTATAAAATAACAGAGATACCCGGGCTCAGTGGCTCAGCCTGTAATCCCGCGCCTTTGGGAGGCTGAGGTGAGTGGATTGCCTGAGCCCGTGGGTTCGAGACCTGCCTGGGCAGGCGAGACCTCACTCTGCAATAAAATTTAAAAAAAATTTAGCCGGGCGTGGTAGTGCGCCTGTAATTCCGGCTACTTGGAAGGCTGAGGCGGAAGGATCACTGGAGCCCAGCAGGTCGAGGCTGCGGTGGCCGGGAGCGGCCACTGCACTCCAGTCTGGGTGACAGAGTGAGATGTCAACTCAAAAAAATAAATAACAGAGAGAAGAGATCTTAAGAGACCATCTTCTTTTTAGCAGTTGTCATAGCCTTTTGTCTTTGGACAAATTGGATGATTTATTTCTACCACACTACAGCAACATGCAGTTCAGTGCAAAATAGTTTTGAAATAGGTTTACATACTATTTAATTCTATTTATATATCATTTTTTCTTTTTCTTTTTTTCTTTTTTGAGACAGAGTCTCACTCTTGTCACCCAGGCTGATGTACAGTGGCAAAAACAAACTCACTGCAGCCTTGACCTCCTGGGCTCAGGCTATCCTTCTGTCTCAGCCTCCTGAGTAACTGGGACTACAGGCACACACCACCATGTCTGACTGATTTGTGTGTGTGTGTGTGTGTGTGTGTGTGTGTGTGTGTGTGTGTGTATGTGTGTCTGTGTGTGTGTAGATGAGGTCTCACTATGTTGCCCCAAGCTGGTCTTGAACTCCTGGACTCAAGCAATTCTCCCACCTCAGCTTCCCAATATGCTTGGGATTACAGGCGTGAGCCACCATGCCCGACTTCTACCTAACCTTTAAATATTGAAGTTTCTCAGGCTCTGCCCTATCATTTTATCATCCACTCCCCACTTTCTTCAAACTTTTATCTTTGAACTACAGTGTGTGTGTGTGTGTGTGTGTGTGTGTGTGTGTGTGTGTGTACGTGTGAGTGTTTGTGTTCAGTTACTGGAACTCAGATGTGCAAACATGTAACTTATTTTTTAAACATTTCTAATTTCTATTGATAGTAGTAGCTCAATCACCTTGGCTCAGGGTTTCTCAACCTCAACACTATTTGCATTTTAGGCAGGATAATTCTTTGTTGTGAGGGCTGTCCTATGCATTTGTTGGATGTTTAACAGTATCCCTGGCCTCTACCCACAAGATGCCAGCAGCCCCCTGCCCTCCCTAGTTGTGCCAACCAGAAAGCGTCTCCAGACGTTACCCAATGTGCCTGGAGGTGCAAAATTTTTGTTGGCTGAGAACGACTGCATTTGGCTTAAGCTATCTTTGCAGGGACCTTGTCACTTTCTGTTTCACATCATTTCCCTTCTTCCCATCTCCTGGATGTGGTCAGAAGCTCTGGGGGGTGGAGGTATAATCTTGGCATTGAAAGAGAAAACTTTGGTCTACCATGGTGCCTCTGTTGGCATCTACTGTTGCTGTCAGTCAAAGCCTGTTCTCTCAACAGGTTCTTGGCAGGGCAATTGCTTGGCTGGCTTTTGCTATCATTCCCGTCGACACAGTTCCTTCCTTAATGCTGGGTTGGTGGCTGCTGAGCTTCTGAAACTCAGTAACATTTTTAATCTAATCTCTAACTCTAGCTGCCCACCCCACAGCTTTTACTGTGGGGGCCTCTTTCCCTCTTCTGCAAGCCGACACTAGCTCTCTCTGTGCTCACTTGAGGCCCTGATTACTTGCAGGGACCCCCCATCAAAGTGGAGTCTGTGTATGAGCTGGGGTCTCATCTCCTTTCTCCCTGCACCTGCCCTGTCCTTTCCATTTTATTGTGGTTACTCCATGTTGGCATGAGGTACCCTGGTAGGCTGCTTCCTCCCAGCATTTCAGACAGAAAGTTGCCTGCTATCTTGTCTTTCATCTGCTTTCTTGCATCTTTCTGGAGGTTTCCATCACCACTTTTTTCCTAGGGTTTCGGACCTAGAGGGAGCATTATGTGCAACCCTTTTACAGAGACCACACATTAACTCCCTTTATCTCTATTAACCCTGACAGGTCTGTCTAGCTCCCTCCCTCAGGTCTTCTTATCTCCTCTCCACATTTTGTGAAAACTACTTTTGCAATCAGATCTTTGACTTTATTATATAAACATTATACAGGCAGGACCTGGTGGCTCATGCCTGTAATCCTAACTCTGTGGGAGGCACAGGTGTGAGGATCGCTTGAGGCTGAGAGGTAGAGATTAGCCTGAGCAATGTAGCTAAATCCTTGTCTCAACAAAAAATTTTTTAAAAATTAGCGGGACATGATGGCATGTACCTGTAGTCCCAACTACTCGGGAGGCTGAGGTGAGAAGGTCCCTTAAGCCCAAAAGTTTGAGGCTGCAGTGAGCTATGATTATGTCACTGCACTCCACCCTGGGCTACAGAGAGAGATCTTGTCTCTAAAAACAAAACCAAACAAAACTCACTATATTCTGAATGCTTCATGTTCTTTTCCTTCTGGAGTTCAAGAAACCTTTTTCCTTTATTCATTCAAATCTGTCTCTGCCACATTCTGGGACTCATGTGTTTTGGAACTCAATATAAGCTTTTAAACCTACTATTTGATTCTTTTGTTCTTCCTGGGATTTTTGGCATTCTTTCTTGACTGGGGCAATAGGCCCAGCATTGAGGTTCAGTATAACTGATAGAAGAATTGGACAATAAAAAGAAATTATCAAAAAGGAAAGATATATTATTTCCACTATGAAGTTCTGATTGATTTACTTTTGCATTTTCTTTTGCAAACACCCCTTATAGGGCTCACCAAACATTTCATTTCTATCAGAACTTAATCTCTTCAGAAGTAGAGGGTAATATTACCTATTGCCGGCGTTGAATGGGAGTTTGGGGACATGAGGGTCACAGAGAGCTGATCATGTCATAAAACAGTTTGAGTCCTCAGGAATCAGCTTTGAGAGAGACTGCTGGCGTACAACCTTCAGTTAATGTGGACATAACCAATAAAAAATTTGAAGGGGTGTAAAGTGTATATATATGTGTGTCTTAAAAGTTATTGGCAAAGCCTGGTTGTTTTACTGCCAGTAACGGTCATTCATTTCTTTCCCCTATAATTCTATTTAGCTTCATTCTGAGCTGATTCAAATAGGAAGCCGACACGATGTCTACTGAAAATCGTTTTAATCTCCAAGTTCCATGAAACAATCTAAGACACTCATATAACTCACTTTCCTGGAATGAAGTTTGTAGCAACTACAGTGCTGCCAATTTTATTTTTAGAAACGACTTCATGCATTTTACATTGAATTAAGTCTAGTTCCTTTCTGTGACAGTTGGGAAGATGTTTTAAATCTCAGCCAGTGGGCAAAGAATAATTTGTTTCTGATCTACATTTTTACTTTGAAGAGACCATCGACTGTATTAATTAAACAAATGCTGTTTTTGTTGCTTTGCACAGTCCTTGCTACAACCTGCACAGTCTGTTTGACAATCTGAGACAACAATGGATGTGATAAAAATAGATTTTATATTAAAATGAGCCAATCTGACATGGAACTCAAGGGACTGATTCTGAAGAGTGATAATTACACATACTGCATTTCAGAATCATCAGTGCTTTATGGTCCCTGTCTGCAAGTGCTTCTGAATGGAATTTCAAAGCCCTTGAAGATCCACATGTAGCTTTTCAAGATAAACCCTACCTCAGCTGGTTTGTAAACCTCAAAATTACTGCCCACAGGGGAAAAAAAGCACAATTTAGAAAAGAAACCCCATAAAAATACACAGATGAAATATAGGTTGAAAATGATACATAATTACTGGTACATTACTGATCATTACTGGTGTTAAGAGTTTGCTCTGATTAAAGAGAGAATAAGTCTTCAAGGTATTAAATAATTCTTAAAGATGCAAAATGACAGTTAATGATGGATTTCTATGCCCCACTAGAACAAACTAAAAAGTGCATATGTGGGTAATTTAAAAAAACTGTTTCTTGAAAGATAGGATAAATACTGACGATCATATTTGCTTCAAGTGTGGAGATTGAATAACAAGTCAATCTTCAGTCAACCCTTTGCTCAGAACAAACAGAAAAGAGAATTCAGAAAAGCCCCAAGGTCGAGAGCTGTGAGGCTGACAGATGACAACTCCCAAAGTATCACTGCTGAGGAGGCTTACATGCAAACCTCAAACATGTGCCAATCCATCATTTACACCCTGTTAGTGACTTCTTTTTAAAGAGTAATGCTGTTTTTATGTTTGTATTTATTTTCCTCAGCTTTTTATTTTGAAAACTTTCAAACCTACAGAAATGTTGCAAGAATAGTGGATGAATACCCTCATATCCTTCACCTACACTTACTGATTGTTAACTTTTTATCACATTTGTGATAAATTTGTGTGCCTTTTGTATACATCCCTCCCCCCAACCATTTGTAAGTAAGTTGTGGATATTAGACTCTTGCTGCTCTAAATATTCAGTTTGTATCTTTTAAACACAAGGACATATTGTGGATAATGGTATCCACAATACCATTATCATACCCGGACATTTAACATTGTTATACATTTACTATCTAATTAAACAAAATGTTCCACATTTCCCAAATTGTTTCCAAAATGTCATTTATAGAGCTTTTTTTGTTTTGTTTTGTTTTTTGGTTTTTTTTTAAATTGGAATCTCACTCTGTCACCCGGGCTAGAGTGCAGTGGCATACTCATGGCCACCCCAGCATCCACCTGCTGGGCTCCAGCGATCCTTCTGCTCAGCCTTCCAACTAGTCGGAACTACAGGCATGTACTTCCATGCCCAGCTAATTTTTGACTTATTGTAGAGATGAGGTCTCACCAATTTGCCTGGGCTGGTCTCAAACCTGCAGGCTCAGGCAATCCACTTACCTTGGCCTCCCAAAGTGCTGGGATTACAGGCTGAGCCACTGAGTTTGGCCTGTAGATTATTTTTAATCCAAGTCCATTAAGAATCATACACTGTATTTGGTTGTCCTATGTCCTTTGCTCTTTAATCTAGGTCAGGGTAAACAAAAACATTCTGCAAAGGACCAGATATAATGAACAAATATTTACATGCATAATAGAAAGAATATATTATTATGTAATAATAATTATATAAATATTTTAAACTTTGTAGGCCATACTGCCTTTGTTGCAACAACTTGACTCTGTTGTTGTAGAACAAAAACAGCTATAGACAATGTAAAGGGAACAAATATAATTGTGCTTCAATAAATCCGTATAATTTTCATGTGTTACAAAATGTTATTTTCTTTTTTTCATCCATTAGAGAATATACATACTTTTTGTAGCTCATAAAAAAGCAGTAGGTGGCAGGATTTGATCCATGAACCATAATGTGATGACCCATATCTAAAACAATCCTCTGCCCTTTTTTTTGAGTTGGGTGGGGCCTCACTCTGTCTAGGCTAGAGTATGGTGGCATGATCACAGCTTACCACAGCCTCAACCTCCCGGGCTCAAGCAATGCTCTTGCCTCTGCCTCCTGAATATCTGGGACTACAGACACATGCCACCACACCAGGCTATTTTTATTTTATTTTATTTTGTTTTATTTTTTGAGTTAGAGTCTCACTCTGTCGCTCAGGCTGGAATGCAGTGGCATGCTCCCGGCCACCACAGCCTCAACCTGCTGGGCTCTGGCGATCCTTCCGCCTCAGCTTCCAAGTAGCTGGAAATACAGGCACACGCTACAATGCCCAGTTGATTTTTGATTTATTGTAGAGACGAGATCTCACCAAGTTGCCCGGGTGGGTCTTGAACCTGCGGGCTCAGGCAATCCACTCACCTCGGCCTTCCAAAGTACTAGGATTACAGGCTGAACCACCAAGCCCGGCCTTCAGGCTATTTTTAAAACAATTTTTTTGTAGAGACAAGTTCTCATTATGTTGCTTAGGTTGGTCTTGAACTTCTGGTCTCAAGCAATTCTCCCACCTTGGTCTCCCAAAGTGCTGAGATTACAAGGCATGAGCCACCATGCTCTGCCTTGCCTTTTGGTTTGTCTGTTTTTAATAAAGGAAAATTTTACTGAAGTATATGGAAATGTACACAATTTTAAGTGGACAGTTTAATAATTTTTCACGAAGTGAACATGCTTATATAACACACTGCAGAATAAGAAGTACTTTTTATTTTATTTAAAAAAAAAACAAACTCCACTTAGTTGTGTCAGGTATGTTGATTCAATGGTGGTTAGCACCAGGTCTAAGTGTCCAAGTATAGAATGCTTCTAGAAATGGTTTTGACTGTTATTATCAAAGAGCCCTCATCCTCTGTCTACACAGAGCAAGCAGATCTGCAGTGATCTGAATGTGTCAATTATCCTGCCTACTGGGCCAGGTCTGCTAATTTCTGTGATAATGTCACATCTGGAGCTGTTTCAGAAATCTGAAATCTCCTGTAGATCCCATGAACTGTTTATCCCTTTTTGTCTAGCCTTCTTTCTGCTCTACCTCAGAGGGTACCCAGATCTGATAGACTGGAAGGTGCTGTTTTAGGAATAGACTCAAGAAAAGGAGGAAGTCAGCAAGTCTTGGAATGTGCCAGAACTCACTTGGTTGTTGGCTGACTGGAGGGAAGCCAAGAGCCATAATCCCAGGTGGGTAACTGGTTTATAAATCCACTTAAGGCCATGCTTGTGTCTTGTTTGTTACATTTCACTTACCATAGGGTGCAACTTCTCTTGGGCTTTGTAAAAACAAAACTGGCAAAGGCTCCTTTAGACATAGGAATGGTCACGGGTAACTCACGAGATCTCCTGAAGCAGAAATAAACTGCCTCACAAGTTCCCAGTTTTCCTATTTTCTCAGGCATCTTCAGTGTGTTTACAATTTTTCTAGATGATCCCCAGGTGAAGTAAAGATTAACCCATTATTTCAGGACATGGAGTCATACGTCTCACAGCTTCTCTGAAAATGGCAGAATTGCTTGGATGATTGTTTAGGACACACATATTTATTTGAGAGAATTAGATGTACAACCAAATAAATGGTGGTCCTGCCCTGAGGTTCAGCATGCTTAATCCCAGGACAACGTTCACTGCAGGTATATAATACTTTCCTAGGGAATCTCACACACTCACATTCCAAAATAAAGACCCAACTTTGTAGGTCTAAGTTTGAGAGACCTATGTCAACACTGAAGAATTGAACAGATTCAGATCTGCCTTCACTCCTGAGGTCCTCAAGTCCTTTTTTTTTTTTCCAGTGTCAGACCTAATTTTATGTTAATATTCATCACCTACCCCTTCTTTAAACTATTTTTACTTGGGTAAAGGCATTTGACTATTAATTCTTCCATATTATTGAAAATAGTTTTTTTCCTATTTCACATTTCAAATTTAAAAAGTGGCACAATTCAACTAAACAACAAAACCAGCATGGTAGTTCACATCTGTAATGCCAGTGCTTTGGGAGGCCACGGAGGGAGGATGACTTGAGCCCAGGAGTTTGAGATCAACCTGGGCAACATAGTAAGATCCCTGTTTCTACAAAATTTTTTTTTTTTTTAGTTGGAGTCTTTCTGTCACCCAGACTGGAGTGCAGTGGCATGCTCCTGGCCACTGGAGCCTCGACCTGCTGGGCTCCAGCAATCCTTCCGCCTCAGCCTTCCAAGTAGAGACAAGGTCTTGCCAAGTTGCCCAGGTGGGTCTCAAACCCATGGACTCAGGCAAATCACTCACCTCGGCCTCCCAAAGGGCGGTATTACAGGCTGAGCCACCGAGCCTGGCCTCTACAAAAAACTTAAAAGAAAAATTGGCCAAGCATAGTGGCATGTGCTTGTAGTCCCAGCTACTGTGAAGGTTGAGGCCAGGGGATGACTTGAGCCCAGAAGTTCAAGGTTGCAGTAAGCTGTGATCGTGCCACTCCAGCCTGGGCAACAGAGGGAGACCATGACTCTTCAAACAAACAAGCAAACTAAAAACCAACAACATGGCAGAGAATCAAGCTCTAGTAGGAAAACCAGAAACCAATCAGACAATACATACGTATTGGGGAATTTCAGAATTGGGAAGGAAAAATGATGCCATGAATCCTGGTAGCTTTTTATTTTTAAGTTTATTTATCATGATGAAACTTGAAGAGATGATAGGCTTTCTTCTTGTAATTTATGATAGGACAAGGTTGTTGGTTGTTAAGGAAATCTTTCTCTAGCTTTCCCATTTAGCTATGTTTCCAGGTTCAAGGCATCATAAATAACCAATGAAGAAAAATACTGTTTAACCATTGAGACAATCTTTATAAACGTTCACATTAAAAATGTATGGTTGGTGTGAAGATTTAATTTTAGCCACAGTGTCATTTCTGTATTTTGCTGTGGCCATATTTTCCTTTGCATTTTCTGTTCTAGCTATTTAACTTTGAAGCCCACTAAAGATGAAAAATGGGCATCTACAGAGCAGGTGTATGTACCTTTAGCTGTTTAGTTGCTGACCTGGCATTTCCTCCTCTGTAGCATCAGCCACTGTGATCTCATTAATGAACTTCAACTAATAAAACAGTCTCAAACCTGAGAGATGGGAGAGGAAAGAGGGAGCAGTAGACGTAAACTGACTGTTATTTCTTTTGTCTATAAATATGGTAAAATAGACTAATGCACACCTAACCACTCCTTCTACTCCCACTGTGTGATTTCCACAGTTATGCAAAATTGTGTCAGAGATACTCATTGAGTAAATGAGTTTTCTGAGTTAGAGTGTAGCAGCACAGATGTGTTCATACAGTGACTTTCATTTCATTGCAACCAAACAGAAGCCTTTGCATGATAGAGAAAAAGACTCTATCTTGGACATGGTGGATCACACCTGCAATTCCAGCATTTTGGGAGGCCAAGGCTAGAGGATTGCTTAAGCCCAGGAGTTCAAGACCAGCCTAGGCAATAGTGAGAGCTCATCTCTACAAAAAACTAAAATATTTAGCCAGATGTGGTAGTACATGCTTGCAGTCCCAGGGCCTTGGGAAGCTAAGGTGGAAAGATTGTCTGAGCCTAGAGGTTGAAGTTGTGGTGAGCTATGATTGTGCCACTGCACTCTAGTCTGGGCCACAGACTGAGACCCCAACACACGAGTGGCAGGGGGAGACATCTAGAACAGGCAATTGATTACTATTATTGTTGTTATTGTTTAGGCAAACTGAGAAGAGGAAAAATTTTTGCCATTCTTTTTCATAACATGTTAGCAAATATCCTGGAATGCAGCTTGTAAAATGGTTAAAGTTGTGGGGAATATAAGCAATACAAGCTTTTTTCATCTTCTTTTTTTTTTTAAGTCTTGGTTACTAAACTTTCATTAAGTATGAGTAGGCTGCTGAGGTTTCTGTGGGAAATATCACTTGGCAAGTAAGTCTTGGAAGAATTGCAAGGCTCAAGTCAGGTGTCCTACCAAGATCTCAGAGCACAGAGCTATTTAGCTGCCTGGGAAGAAGGGTTGAGAAAGTTTCCCTTGATTTCCAGTGGGGAGAGGCTATCTCAAGACTTATTTTCTTTGCTTCCCAGCACCAGTGTAAAGTGCTGAGATATTTCAAGTCTAACAAGAGACGGGGTAAATAAAACATGCAGTGATAGGCTAAGGGTGCAGAGAGACATACGGGCTAGATGGGAATTGACTAGTTTGGTGTCTAAGAGAAGAAAGGATCTAGAACAAGTAAGTCTGAGGCCAGAATTTTAAATGAGACATTCTGATAATTTTATAAATATAGTTTTTCTTTCCAAGTATATTCCAAATTCCTTAAAGGTTTAGGTCTTTTACTTCTGTGTCTTTGACTTCTTCAGGAAGCCTGGCACAAAGTGATGGATCAATACCTCTCGTTGACTCATATTGTACTTTAACAGGAAAAATATTCTCATTGCATTTTGTCTCTGTGTATATTTTGATAATTATTATGAGGGTGAATTTTGCAGTAGAGCCAGGCTACATTCTTTATTATAAAGGATATGAATGGATAAGTGTAGAGAAATAGCCTCACCCAGTTTCTTTCTTTCTTTCTTTCTTTCTTTTTTTTTTGAGTTGAGGTCTCTCATTCTATTACCCAGGCTGAAGTACAGTGGTACAATAACGGCTCACTGCAACCTTGACCTCCAAGGTTCAGAGGGATCCTCCTGACTCAACCTACCGAGTAGCTGAGATTACAGGCCTGTGCCATTACACCCAGCTAACTTTTTTTTTTTGAGTTGGAGTCTCGTTCTGTCGCCCAGACTGGTGTGCAGTGACGGCTCCCGGCCACTGCAGCCTCGACCTGCTGGGCTCCAGCGATCCTTCTGCCTCAGCCTTCCAAGTAGCCGGAATTACAGGCATGCACTACCACGCCCAGCTGATTTTGGATTTATTGTAGAGATGAGGTCTCGCCAAGTTGCCCATGTGGATCTCGAACCCGCGGGCTCAGGCAATTCGCTCACCTCAGCCTCCCAAAGGCACGGGATTACGGGCTGAGCCACTGAGCCCGGCATCCAGCTAGCTTTTTAAATCTTTTTTTGTGGAGACAACATCTCACTATACTGTCTAAGGTGGTTTTGAACTCCTGAGTTCAAGCAATCCACCTGCCTCATTCTCTCAAAGTGCTGGAATTACAGGCATGAGCCACCACACTTGGCCTAGTTTTGTTTTGTTTTTGAGTCGGAGTCTCACTCTGTCACCCAGACTGGAGTGCAATGGCACACTCATTACCACCACAGCCTTGGCCTGCTAGGCTCAGGTGATCCTTCCATCTCTGCCTTCCAAGTAGCTGAAACTACAGGCTGCCATCACACCAGCTACTTTTTTTTTAATTTATTTATTGTAGAGATGAGGTCTCACCAAGTTGCCCAGGCTGGTCTCAAACTCCTGGACTCAGGCAATCTTCTCACCTCCACCTCTCAAAGTACTAAGATTACAGGTGTGAGCCACCATCCCCGATTTACCTGGCCTAGTTTTTAATCCTTAGATTTGATTTTCTTTCTGATCTGTGAGATATTTGGAGAAACAACACTGCCACCTTCTGGTAGATACATGTAATCTTTCCCTCAGCCCAACAATGGTGCTGTGTCCCATTATCTATAATGTTTAACCAGTACAGATTTGATTTGATTTGAAGTTTTGCAAACTTCGAATCAAATCTAAATAATATCTTAGATAAAATGGCTGAAGGCCAAAGGCCTACAAAGAAGGCATTTGACTTGTACTTTTGTTGGAAAGGGATATGATTTTGCTATCAAAGAAAATCTAATCCCAGTTCATCTGGGATGTCCTCTTTAAGAGCTACTACCTTACTGGGGTATTCTAATAGACCTTTAGCATAACAAAGAATGCTCTGGCATTGGGCTGGGGATGATGGGAGTACGTTGGCAGGAAAATATGGTGAATATTTCACAAACAAGTTATATCAGTCACAAAAAAAGAAATGGGTAAGCAGGTCAGACAACCTAAGTGATGAACAGGTGAATAGGATTCTCCACGCCATGCTTTTGGATTTGTAGCTCATATTGTTTGGGGTTAAATGTTTTCAGTCACAGTTACTTGGCTAATTCACTGGAAACTCATGTGAACCCCTGTTTTTTTAGAGCTGGGAATTGTAGTAGGTGTCAGTAAGAACTAGTTGCATGAATGAATGAATGAAGAAACATCATGATTTATGGTTCATCTCTGAAATACACTGTTAAGGACTGGGGCTAGAGAATACATTTTAGCTTCTCCAATCCAAATGGCAACTGCTCATAAGGGAAGGACAGCATTCAGGGTCAAGTCTATTCATTTTCCCCCCACTTGATCCATGCAAAGAAACATTGATGACACTGGAATAAAAAATCAAGATTAAAGTCTTTTCAAGGTAATGCTATAACCATTAGGGTTTATGTACTTATAGGAATATGCACCTTTGTCTTTCACCAGGCTATTTTATACTTTTATAGAAATCAAAGCTAACGTGTAGAAAGCTAAGAGCAATGCAACTATGTCTGTACACATATAAATAAATTCTGTCCAGGGCAGGGTTAATTAACTTCTTTCGCCACCCCATAAAAGAATCAGTTTTGTTTCCATTTGCAAATTCCTTTTAGTATTTCTGATCTATAAATGTCTCTGCTTTTTGGCTTCTCCTCTGAACCTGTTGCTAATGGAGCCTTATTCTTTCAACCACCAAAGAATGGTGCTATATCTGTTTAATGGGATTTCATGTTACCAGCCTCTGCTAGTATTTGAGGCCATCGTTTTACTTGTTCCCTTGCTTAATGAATGAGTTAAGTGAAAGCTGGACATATATTTGCAAGAGAGTCTTGGTTTTTCCATTGTTTCTCTCCAAAGATCCTTTAACATCCAATATTAAAAAATAAGTTGAAGAAGGAGTCTGGGAGCCTTTTCCTGTTTGGTTTCTTTGGAAGTTACACCATAGATAATCCAAAGATTAATTCCCTTGCCTTCCCTGAAGCAGAGGGTGCAACTGACAGTGATTGAGACTGTCCACCTCCTTAGTGGACTCTCAAACCCTTTCTGGTACTCCTTTGCTGGAAGTACCTTCAGTGTCTGCCACATAGTCTTTGGACTGTCCTCAGGTTTCCAGCATTGTGTGAATTTCACTAGACATCTGGCTTTGGTACTGGTCAAAGCTGCTTCCAGTTCTAGCGCTCCCATACACTGGGTGTGGGGTCTTGTGGAAGTTATTAGATGCTTCTGTTTACTCATCTGTAAAATAGAACTATTTTAAAGAGGGAATGAGCTAATGTATATTGTACCTGGTACATAAAAAATCCTCATGTCTTACCCATTATTGTTGTTCTTATTATAATTATTGAGTTGGAACCTTAATCTATCACCCAAGCTGGAGTACAATGGCACATTCACAGCTTACCACAGCCTCAACCTGTCGGCTCAGGGTATCCTTCTGCCTCAGCCTCCTGAGTAGCTGGGAGTACAGGTGTGCACCACCACACCTGGCTAATTTTTAAATTCTTTTTTTTGTAGAGATGAAGTCTCACTATGTTGCCCAGGTTGGTCAAGCAAGCCTCCTGCCTCAGCCTCCCAAAGTGCTGGGATTACAAGTGTGAGCCACCACGCCTGTCCCCGTTATTGTTTTATAGAAAGAAAAATATAGGCAGAGAGCTTGGTCTGACTGATGTGTAGCTCTGCCGAAACTCTGCAGTTGCAGTGTTTGGAGGTCATGACTGCACAGGCAGAACATCATCCATATAGGCCTGCACAGGGCTTTGGAGGATCTAGGGGGGTGGACTGGATCAGGCAGTTTCCTGGAGTGAAGACACCAGGTTTTACCTTTCAATGACTCAACTGTGGGGGTGCCAAGTTGTGGTGACTGGCATGTGGCAGCCAAGGGCAGTGGCTGTGTACTAACTGCTACAGAAGATTTTTTTTGTTTTAGATTTTATTTTTATTTATTTTAATTTTTATTTTAGAGTTGTAGGATGCATGTGAGGATTTACTACATAGGTAAATTGTGTTCTGGTGAGGTTTGGGCCTCTAATGAGCCCTCTCTCTCCCCGTAGTGGGCCTGGTACCCAGTGTATTGTTGCATGCCCATTACCTCTCCTACTCCCTCTTTTTGCAGTGTCTAGCATCTGTAGTTCTCACCTTTGTGCTCATGTGTCCAGTGGTCAGGGCCCGCTTTTGAGTGAGCACATGCAGTGTTCAGTTTTTTGTTCCTGTGATAGCTCACTTAGTATGATGGTCTGCAGCTGCATCCATGTTGCTGCAAAGGACATGATTTTGTTCTTCTTTATGGCTGTATAATATTCCATCATGTATATGTACCACATTTTCTTTATCCAGTCCCCTTTTAATGGGCATCTGGGTTGATTCTATGTTTTTGCTATTGTGAATAGTGCTGCAATTAATATACATGTGCAGGTTGTAGAGGTTTTTAAAATTTAATAGAAGGCTGGATGTGGTGGCTCATTCCTATAATCCCAGCATTTGGGAAGACTGAGGCAGGTAGTTTGAGTCCAGATTCTTGAGACCAGTTTAGGTAACATAACAAAATCTTCTCTCCACAAAAAGTCACAAAGTTAGCTGGACATGGTGGCGTATGCCTGTAGTCTCAGTTACTCAGGAGGCTGAGGTGGAAAGATCACCTGAGTCCAGGAGGTTGAGACTGTGGTGAGTCATGATTATGCCGAAGCAGTAGTTGGTGTAGGTCAGACATAGATAGATACATTTCTTTTCTTTTATTTTCTTTTGAGTTGGAGTCTCACTCTGTCGCCCAGGCTAGAGTGCAGTGGCACGCTCACAGCCACCCTAGCATCGATCTGCTGGGTCCAGGCGATCCTTCTGCCTCAGCCTTCCAAGTAGCCAGAACTACAGGTGCACGCTACCACACCACACTAATTTTTTGATTTATTGTAGAGACAAGGTCTTGCCATGTTGCCTAGTCTGTTCTCAAACACATGGGCTCAGGCAGTCCTCTCGCCTTGGTCTCCCAAAGTGCTGGGATTACAGGCCTGAGCCACAGTGCCCACGGCAGATAGATGCATTTCTTTAGACAGTTTTTGGTTTAAAATAAAGAAGCACCCAGATATCTTTTCTGTAGGCTGGGCTGGAATGTGGGCTCACCAGGCCACCCTAGCCCCTCAGATCATCAAAGGAAAAGTCCATCAGGCTGGTTCTCAGACTGGGATTCGAAAGCTGTAGAAATGTTAATCAGATCATCTTTTAGCTCATAGTTACCAAATCTGGCAAGTCAACCTACCAAGACAAGATGCATGTTTCAGAAAAGGTCATTCCCTCACCCATTAGAGGCAGAGAGATGGTAATCTCTCCAGAGCAGTGGATATTGGTAGCTAACTCATTAGCATGTCAGTCACTAGGTAGCTATATCAACCTTTCCATCAAAAGCAAAAGCATGGTTCTCCCCTGCCCAGCAACATCTGTGGCACCCAAACATGGGGCATGAGAAACTCAGCAATCATCATGAGTGTGAGTATGGCAGCCAAAATATTTCTCTATCTCTATCCTCTCTTGGTCTCTTCTGCTTCAACTTTGCACTCCTCTTCCTTCTCAGGGTCACCTATAGACTCTCTTCTCTGCTCCGTCTCTGCTCCCTCCAGCCAAGATCACTGGCCCTCCCTGACCACAGGCTGATGGAGGTGAGATGGGTTTAACCCTTCACCAAGCAGAATTGAGACTCCAGTGATCCTTCCTAATGGAAGGACTAGAGGAGGTGGGGAAAGCCAAGCTTCATTCTGAGCAGTGACCATAAGACCTCATTTTCTTTCTCTCATGCTTCACTTTTGCTGTTCTGCTAGGAGTGGGGAGGAAGGGATTTCTGCTTGGAACAGGGACAGAAAGTTTTTTTTTTCCTGGTATTTGAGCAAATTGCTCTTATTTTCAAATGCTAGCTAGCAGTCAGGTTATTTAAAAGTGAGTCTGTTTCTAAAGGTTTTTAAACCTTGCCCAGGATAGATTTCAATAAACTATTTGTCCTTGTAAAACTGTTGAAAATTCTCTTAGAAGTATAGTATATTTTAAGCCCATCCTCTGTTAAAGGATCCTGCTAACCAACAGGAAAAGGCGGTCTATGCCATTCTAATTTTCTTTTCCAACCAGACTTCCAAGCACTCTAAAACTCTAGGCAGTGCAGAAAACTATTTTAAAAGCTGGTCCCTAAACCTTGCTTCCTACAACTTTACGGTGAAGGGACATAGAGCTTATGCATGGCACCAGAGGCAAAATGTTCCTCCAGGAAACAATAAGCTCCTATTTTTTAGACATTAGTGCTAGGTAACACCACTGTTTATTATGTGAGGTTCGCTAAAAGGCTTTTTTTTTTTGAAAAAGGAAGTTTGATCACCTTGCTGTGCCTGATTGGCTCATTCTGCAGGACAGGTGAAGTGCTAGGTGCTCTCTGTGTGGCACATTAAATCATGAGAACTGATCACTCTCACCTGATTGTCTATACGTTACAATTCCTTTTCCAAAAGCCTTGTGCCAATCTCTGACGCTTCTTAAACTATAGTTTAGTGATCTATTGAGGGTCTTGCAAAATTGCCTGCTCATTAGAAATGGGTGGGAACAGATCATTTTCCAACCAAGGAGCCTGTTCATTCTAAAAAGCTACACATCAGATCATTTCAAACAGCACTGCTGGAAGGTCTCTGATTAAACCTCATTAGTTTGTGGCCTCAAGTCAGGGAAAGTCTTGTGTGGGTGGACACAGGGAACACTGAGGATACTCAACTCAGGAAGCCATCAAATTCCCAGGAATGCCTGGCATCACTACTATGGCCTTTATTTTTCATTTCAGAATTTTCCTTTGAAAACTGCAGCACACAAGGTTTTAAAGGCAAAATTCTGAGTTGTTTTTTTTTTTTAGGAATGTGAATGAGAAAATATTCCATCTTAGAATCCCCATTGGGTAATATTCCATCTTAGAATCCCCGTTGAGTCAAATTTTAATGAACAAAAAAATTAGAATTAAAAGGATTAAAATGAAAAAAAGTTAATTCATTATTGCAATAAAATCTGGACTCAGAAAAGTTATCAAGGTAGATTTATATTGTAAACAAAAACAGAAATGGCCAGAAGTTTCATATGTACAAGCAGTTTTGACTTTACAGTATTTCACTAATTTGCAAAAAAGATTATAATGTATGGGGCACTAGATGCCCAGTTCCAGAAGCTAGACTTAACACCACAGATACCAAACTTTCAATTACAGGAAACTTAAGGTTTCTAATAATCAAGACACTGAGGAAACAAAAGAGAGGCACCGTTATTAGAGGCAGCAGTACCAAAGTTAGACCCCTCTATTGGCAGTCGCCATTAGTGACAAAACTCCAGCTACCTGACTAAAACCTGGTAAGAACAAACCTGCTAAGGGGCATGTTATCTGTTGCTATAAATGCAATCAACCAGGACACTTGAAATGTAATTGCCCCCAGATGCCTAGACTTCCAAGACTTTGTTCACTCTGTAGACCAGAAGACCATTGGAAGAACAAACGTACCTCTTCTGGAAAGAAGGGGGAACACCTGGCTTGAGAAATGGTGTATGCTGAGGAGACCTGGGGATATTTTACAATGCCCCACACCAGCTTTACCATCACCCCAGCAACCCCCAGGTGAATATTAGGGTACTGGAATCCAAATTAATTTCTTACTCAACACAAATGCCAGTTATTTGGCCCTAGCCACACATGCTGAACCTTGCTCCTCTAACACTTGTTCCCCAGTGGGAGTTGATGGCATTCCAAAAACCCCATCTCACTTTTTTCTTTTTGAGTTGGAGTCTCACTCTGTCACCCAGGCTGGAGTGCAGTGGCATGCTCACGGCCACCCCAGTGTTGACCTGCTGGGCTCCGGTGATCCTTCCACCTCAGCCTTCCAAGTAGCCAGGTCTATGGGTAGGCACTACCACGCCTGGCTAATTTTGATTTATTGTAGAGATGAGGTCTTGCCAAGTTGCCTGGGCTGGTCTTGAATCCATGGGCTCAGCCTCGGCCTCCCAAAGTGCTGGAATTACAGGCTGAGCCACTGAGCCCAGCCTCCATTTCACTTTAAAACATCTCATTTTTCCTTTAAATTATCCCAATAGACAACCTCTAATCAACAGATTTTTATTGTATGGCTTGTTGATTCCTTGACAGTCACCTTGTAATACACCCAAACCCAGACCCCAGCACAGGTCCATTACAGCGCCCACATTTTGTGTTCCTTATACAGTTCAGCCAGTTCTAACCAAGTATAAATTTTGAATCGTTATTTAAAACTAGGAAAAAATAATCTTATCTTAATAGAAGATTACCTAAAGATTAATTCAAATTATGAATTTTAAAAAGAAATTAAAAAGAAATTTAAAAGAAAATAAACCAGCAGGTAGGAAAGAGAGAGGTAAAGAAAGTTATGGCTATGAAGATGTATTTTTGGTTAGGAAGGTTATAAAGAAAGATAATAATTTTGTTTAAGAAAGGATCTTGTATGGTACATTTTTGTACTATAATAAAATTACTGATTATTTGAGATAAAGGGAAGTAGAAGGCAAAACAGAAATTTCAAGCATATTGCAGATGGTCTGTGTAAGTTGTAAATGGTCTATGTAAAGTTAATGAAAAGGAATGTATGAAAGGAATTTTATAAAGGATCAAATTTGCTATAGGAGATTATTTAGTTATTTCTATGAATTAACTGACATTAGACCAAAATGCCATTATGTCAAAACAACAAAGTTTTCTTAAAATGGTAATCTGTCAAAATATATGAAAGAGCTCTAAATAATTGGCTTAAAAGGAAAAGTAAGTGCTTAACATGTTTTATCAGAAAATAAAAACTTTAATTCATGTCTTTTTTAAAATTGGTAAAATAAAATCCTTCAGAATTTAGATATTTTGTCTAAGTTTATTAGTTCATTGATTAAATACTATTTCTGCTAAATGTTTTAAAATATAAAACTTTGCTTCTGTAATACTGCTTATACTTAAGTTGTCTGTAAACTTATATCTTCAGAGTCAAGCTATTAAAATATAAAGCCTAGTCCCAGACATTGTCCTAAACTCTAATTCTGGTACATAATTAAAATTGCTTGCCTCCTAGGTTTTTACTAAAAATAAGTCACTAAAAGTTAACATCATAATTGGTGAATATAATTAAATCTGCTAAAAATAAGAAAATTAAGGAAATATAAATGATGGGTAAATTAAATAAACAAGAGTTGGAAAAAAGTGAATTTATATTCTAAGGTAGAATGATAAAAATAAAATTAAAGGTTTGAGTGAGTCGTTGGAAGTTTTATGCCAAATTAATCTTATGAGTGATGAAGTTAGCTGAAGTCTAAAGGGTAAGGTATAATTTAGTTTTCTATAAATTAAGCATCCTAATTCTTGGCCAGAATCTAGGCCCCTGTATCAGAATAACATTTTTTTTTTTTTTTTTTTGGTTGGAGTTTCACTCTGTTGCCCAGACTGGAGTGCAGTGGCCACTCCCGGTCACCGCAGCCTTGACCTGCTGGGCTCTGGCGATCCTTCCGCCTCAGCCTTCCAAGTAGCCAGAACTACAGGTGTGTGCTACCATGCCCAGCTAATTTTTTGATTTATTGTAGAAATGAGGTCTCGCCAAGTTGTCCAGGTGGGTCTCGAAACTGCGGGCTCAGGCAATTCACTCGCCTCAGTCTCCCAAAGTGCTGGGATTATAGGCTGAGCCACCAAGGCTGGCCAGAATAACATTTTAAAAGCATTAATCCGTTCTTTAATAAAAATTATAAAATGTTATAATAAGCTTATAAAAATCTGTATGAAAATCTTATCTTGTAGTTGAAGTAATAAAAATTAAATGAATTTGCTTATAAAGTTTTATTAAAATTAGTTGGTTTTTTTTTTGAGTTGGGGGTCTCATTGTGTGATCTAGGATGGATTGCAGTGATACAATACTGGCTCACACAACCTCGACTTCCTCAGCTCAGTTGATCCTTTCATCTCAGTCTCCTAAATAGCTGGAACTACAGGTGCATTCGACCACATCCAGCAAATTGTTTTGACTTTTTGTAGAGATGAGGTCTCACTATGTTGCCCAGGCTGGTCTCAAACTCCTGGGATCAAGCAATCTTTCTGCCTCAGCCTCCCAAACTGCTGGGTTTACAGGCATGTACCATTGTGCCTGGCCTAAAATTAGCTTTGATATTACTAATACCCTCATGCAAAGATGAAATTAGCTATTTTAAGAAATAATAAAAGGTTTTTGTTTACTTTTAAAGTAAACTACCAAAAAAAGTGGGGATAAAGGGACAGATTCAGTTGAACCCTGGTGTTTTTCTTTTTACTGCCTAAGGAAATGGATCTGTATCAGAGAGTAAGGTTTTTTGTTTTTCATTGTCTCTGAATGATCATTTTGGTTAAATGAATGGCTATTTTGCAGTAACCTGTAAACCTGCGTTAAAACATCATGTTTTTAAAACCTTTGATATTTAACAAGCTTTCCAACATAAAAATTTCAGGTTCTCAATTCAGTTTTCTGATCTTTTTAATTTTTTCTTTTTTTTAGTATTAGGTTTTCTTGAAATCCCAGGAGACAGTTAACTTATTTGGTATGCTAAAATCACACAAGAAATATTGTCAAGCATGAAAGAGTGTTTAACTTTTCTAAGGTTATATTTATGTGTTATTGGCATGATTTCTAAAATTGTATAATGCTGATATGTCCAACTATGTGATATCAGGTCAGCTAGAAATTAATGAGTATATTACTTCTAAATTTATTTATAATTACTTTCCTGTCAGACTCCTGGGAAGGAGGGGAGGCTGTCCCAATCAACATAGTACTGCTTGAGGAGACGAAAAGTCATTTGAAAGACAGAAAGCAGCTTTGGTTTCCAGAAATTGCACCTCTCCCTACACCTTTTTCCTGGACTGCCTCCATAATGGCTCACAGTTGGTGGGGAGTGCCTGACAATCAGCAGAATTGTGTTATAACCAGCATCTATTGCCAGGCATGGTGGCTCACATTTGTAATCCCAGAACTTTGGGAGACAGAGGTGAGGTGAGAGGATTGTCTGAACCTAGCGGTTTGATACCAGCTTGGGCAACTTGACGAGACCTTGTCTCTATAACAAAAATGTTAAAAATTAGTCAGGTGTGGTGTGTGTAGATCCAGCTACTTGGAAAACTGAGGTGGAAGAATCATCTGAATCCAGCAGGTCAAGGCTGTGGTAGCTGTGAGTGTGCCACTGCACTCCAGCCTGGGTGACAGTGTGACTCTAACTCAAAAATCAAAATTAAAAAATAAACAGCATCTATTGTAAAGCCTAAAAGTAGTAGCTGAAATCTTTTTCAGGCTTTGCCTACTCAAGCTGTCATCCACAATTATTGTTTTACTTTAATCCTTTTCTAGAAATGGTGTATAGTTAACTGTAGAACTCCAGCAAGTGCTCTTCAGTGTTAATTGCTAACAACTTTAAAATCTTCTTTCAGGATTCTTATTAAAAAAACTTATGTGCTCATGAGGATTGCTAGTCCAACATAGAATTGCTGACAGAACAAGAGTTAATTGCATAGACTGGATTAATAGAAACCAAATAATTTTATAATCTTTTTTTGTTTTTAAAGTATTGCTAATTATTTTTGTTGTTTTTCAGAGTAAAAGAAAAGGCAACACCTTTTTTGGAGCTATTTAAAGCCTTTCTTTTTTTCACAAATAATAAAGCAGTCTCTTATAAGTAAAATTTAAAACAGTTATCTTTCTTTCTACCTAATTTCTCCAAAATTTGGAAACTGTGAATATTAATCTTTGACAGTATGGTTTTTTGAATCTATTTTCTTTTGTAACAGAATGTTATTGGAAACACCGGATATTTTACCAAGGCTTTAATTGGAGTAATATTTTAGAACAAAATGCTTTAAGGAATTAAGATTAAGGTCTAATCTAATCTGAGATTCCTCATAGAAAAAGTTCCAACAAAGCTTATTTAAAAAGGCCTATAAGGCAGACAATTATTCCTGTTGCATTTTATGTAAATAATATATATTAAGTCTAAAACTCCCCAATAAACTGATCCTACTATAACTTGCCTTTAATAAAAATGGTGGACTGGAGGGGAAAATTATATTTCAAGAGAATCTATAGTACATCTGCTTTAAATTCTCTTGCTCACTGTATTTGAATTTTTATTATTTTTCCTTTTTTTGAATTTTTATTATTTTTCTACAATTTAAACTTAAATTGTATTTCCTAAGAACATGTCTTCAAACTAACATTTTCAATTTTATATATATGAGGTTCACTTAAGTACCTGGTTCAATCTACAGTCCAGAAAAGTCTGTCAGGTTACTACTGCAGTCTAAAGATAAATCAGAAACTCTAAAAGCTAATTTATATAGTATTCCAAAGATTAATCTGTTTTTCTTGTCTCTATAGAAGTGTCTTTTTAAAAAAAATCTGTTTAACCAGGAACGGTGGCTCACGCCTGTAATTCCAGCACTTTAAGAGGTAGAGGCAAGCCGGGCTCGGTGGCTCAGCCTGTCATCCCGCGCCTTCGGGAGGCTGAGATGAGTGGATTGCCTGAGCCCGCGGGTTTGAGACCCGCCTGGGCAGCGAGACCTCATCTCTACAATAAATCAAAAAATCAGCCGGGCGTAGTAGCGCGCGCCTGTAATTCCGGCTACTCGGAAGGCTGAGGCGGAAGGATCACCGGAGCCCAGCAAGTCGAGGCTGCGGTGGCCGGCAGCGGCCACTGCACTCCAGTCTGGGCGACGGAGTGAGACTCCAACTCAAAAAAAAAAAAAAAAAAAAGAGGTAGAGGCAAGAGGATTGCCTGAGTCCAGGGGTTCAAGACCTGCCTAGATCCCTTGGTGAGACCTCATCTCTACAATAAATCAAAAAATTAACTGGGTGTGGCGGCGCACACCTGTAGTTTCAGCTATTTGGAAGGCTGAGGTGGAAGAATTGCCTGCACCCAGTGGGCCAAGGCTGTTGTGGCTGTGAGCATGCCATTGCACTCTAGCCTGGGTGACAGTGAGACTACTAATAAAAAAAAATTTAAAAATAAGGTGAAAAAATTAATTAAAAACGTCTGTTTATCTATGTTATCTATACAAAACCAGGCCACCTGCAATATCACCTTTAAAAATGAAATGTAGCTGTTTTCTGGGGCTGTACAATTGAAATACTTTGAGGTTTCTTTACTCATTCAGTCTCTACTTATAATAAAGCCACAGAAATTGAAGTTTGCCATTTAGATTATACTAGTAACCTTAGACCCTGTAACCCTTTTACAAAAGGTGATCATTCACCACCTAAATTGTCAATATACCCAGCTTCATTTAATTTCTCTACTTGCTGTACATGGAGGGATTTGCTTGGGCCCATTGTAATAATTATAATCCTACTAACTTTTGGTCTCTGTCTCTTTAACTACCTGGTTAAATTAGTTACTTCCAAAATCAAGCAATTCCATGCCTGCACAATGGTCATGCAAAGATTCCAGCTGTGATGCCATCAACACAATCCATCTGAATGTTTTCAGATCAGTTAGGGCAGGATTTGTGATCCCTGGCTAGGTAGGCCTATGCCCCTTGTTAGCTTTGAAGCAGTTACAGAAGACAGACTTTCTTCTCTCTGCACCCCATATGATTATAGGACTGAAAATCTTTAAGGGAAGAAGATGTGGCAGGATAGTCAGTGTAGGTTAGACATAGATAGATAAATTTTTTATAAGCAGTTTTTAATTTAAAATAAGGAGGCATCCAGACGTCTTTTCTGCAGCCTGGGATGGAATTTGAACTTGCCAGGCCATTACACTCCCTCAACTCATCAAAGGAAAAGTTGGTTCTCTAACCAGCTAATCAAGCTGGTTCTCTAATCAGGTATCAAAAGCTACAGAAATGTTAATAAGACCAGCTTTTAGCTCATAATTACCAAATCTGGCAAGTCAGCCTACCAAGACAAAATTTATGTTTTGGAAAAAGGTCACCTCCTCATTCATCAGAGGTGGAGAGATGCTAATCTCTCTGGAGCAGCAGATACCTGTTGCCTGCTCATTAACATATCAATCACTAAGTATCTATATCAACTTTTTGTCAAAAGCCAAAAGTGTGGTTTTTCTCCTGCCTGAGCCTCCTGGCACCTCTCTCTCTCTCTCTCTCTCATAAATTCAGTTTTAAAACTTTGCTGGTCACTCTGAAATTCCCTTCAGTGTGAGTCAAGAGCCCACCAGTGTTACACTGCACTCCACCTGGCAACAACACCACTGCACTCTAACCTAGGTGACAGAGTAAGACCCTGACTCAAAAACTAAATAAATTTAATAACTGGTATAGCACTGCTGAGTAAAAATCAACCCTGGGAGAGGGTTGGTGAGCTAAGTTGGGGGTGGGGAGAAAAACATCTTCCCAGATACTTCTAAGGTATATTTTGCAGGGATGGCCATAGACAGATGGATCTTTAGGTAAATAACTTCTTTACCCTTCTGACAGGTTTTGTCTGAGGAGCAGCTAACATGGAGATTTCTTCGGTAGTGGGCTCTACCATCCCACCCTTCTAATATGGATTTCAACTGCTGGTAGATGTTACTTTTGAACAGGGTAGGAAAAAAAAGAGGCTGTTTAAATATCACAGAGGCCAGCAGCAAAGTCACTCCTTTGAGATGCCTCAAAGATGGAGGTTATCACTCTCTTTTCTTCAACAGATAATTTCTATATAATAGGAAGAGATAACTCTGACATTTTCATTTTAGGCGCAGAAAAAGGAAATCTGACACCAGTGAACAAAAGTAGCTGAAATTTTATTGTAAAAAGCTATAAACGAAGATTCTGAACATTACGTGTATTATTATTTTGGTTACTTTGCATTTATTGATGTTTTACTTCAAATATCCAGTAGAGGGCATGAAAGGAATTGGTTTTGTTTGGCTCACACTATTGAAGACAGATTTGAAATGCAAAAGCAAATGAATTATATATTACAGCTTTCAGACAGGATACAATGGATAATCTTTAAACATCAACCTATGTTGCAACCTTTCCTTTTTCCTATTTCTTATCTATATCCTTCATTTAAAATAAAATACTTAACTCTCTAGAATTAGATCTCTTAATTTATTTACAAAATGCATATGAAATCATTAAATAAAATATCACTGATCTATATTCAGATATATTAGACACAAACCTGAAAAATATACCATATAACTTTAGTACATGATGACACAGTGTCCACAATAAGCAAAGTTCCACCTTCTGGCGGAAACTCTTCTTCTTTAGAATGCTATACTGCTCTTGGCAGGACCTATAGTGTCTAGCTCCTGCTTCAGATCTCAAGACAGGTGTTGGAAGCAGAATGAGAACCGTTCACAATCAGCCTTGGTGCTAAACCTGATTCAGGATTGACTTAGCAGTTGTTTCCTCACTTGTCTCTGATTTTGGTGGAAAAATGTAAGAAAAGCACAAAATAGCACTATGTTCAAAGAAAGCCTACAATGTGCTACATACTGTATCAGACACTTGAAAAATAATTTTAATCTTTATAAGAACCCTACGTGGCTCAGCCTGTAATCCCGTGCCTTTGGGAGGCTGAGGTGAGTGGATTGCCTGAACCCGCGGGTTCGAGACCTGCCTGGGCAGCGAGACCTCATCTCTACAATAAATCAAAAAATCAGCCGGGCGTGGTAGCGCATGCCTGTAATTCCTGCTACTGGGAAGGCTGAGGCGGAAGGATCGCCGGAGCCCAGCAGGCGAGGCTGCGGTGGCCGGGAGCGGCCACTGCACTCCAGTCTGGGCGACCGAGTGAGACTCCAACTCAAAAAAAAAAAAAAAGAACCCTACAAAGTCAACTTTACAATTCCCATTTTTTTCTGAGGCTCAGATTGCATGTTTCACAGCATTTCTTTGTTTGGCAATCTGCTCTATTTCTCATAAAATCTTTGGGAAATAAGAAATAAATCTTCCCTGTGAAAAGGTCAGGATCTAGAATCCTTACTAGATCTAAGACAAGATCAGGATATGAAATCATAAAATGACAAATCAGGTCCCTTCTCTATCTACATATTTTGGATACTCTCTTTTATTGTATTTTTCCTAGCCAAATCCCACATTTGGTTGATAATAATGTGTGCTTTTATTTTTGCTGTCTGTTAAAAAACATTTTTTTTCTTCTGATTCGCTTTTATAGTAGCTCTTCACATTAATTGGCACCCCTATATTTGTAAAGTGATCATCTTCTCTAGAGTGGTCACGTTGTCACCCTTCTCATATCATTCTTTTTTTTTTTTTGAGTTGGAGTTTCGCTCTGTCACCCCGGCTGGAGTACAGTGGCATGCTCATGGCCACCCCAGCGTCGACCTGCTGGGCTCAAGCAATCCTTCTGCCTCAGCCTTCCAAGTAGCTGGAGCTACAGGCACGTGCTACCATGCCTGGCTAATTTTTTTATTTATTGTAGAGATGAGGTCTCATCAAGTTGCCCGGATTGTTCTCGTACCCATGGGCTCAGGCAATCCTCTCACCTAGACCTCCCAAAGTGCTGGGATTACTTACAGGCTTGAGTCACAGCTCCTGGCTATCATTTTTATGGCGTAGGGTCCTAGTGTTCCACAGATGAGTTTCAAGGATACCAGCAATAAAATACTTTGAAGAGTTTGTTTAAGATCAAGATTATTGGACCCCAACAGAGATGATAATTTGAATCAGAATCTTTTGGGGTTGAGACTTAAGAATCTGCATCTTCACATACTCCTCAGATATTTCTCATACACGTCAAACTGATACACTTGCTTAGAAAATGTGACCATGGCTTATGGCTCTGGCTACCTCGACTTCCTTGAGGTTTCTTTTGGCTACTAAGCCAACCACACAGGTTAGTAGAAGAATCATGGCTTTGGGAAGCAGAAGTTTCTAGATGCTGATCATTTATTTAGCTTCCATTTCCAACAGCTGTAAAATAATAATCGACCTTGCAGTATTTTTGAAGATAAAATGAAACAATATAGGTCAAGTACAGGTCTAGCTCAGTGCCTCATCCTTATTGACATCTCATATAATGGTAGGTGCTAATAATTAAACATGAAATCCCATTAAATAGATACAATTCTATTGCTTGGTGGTTGGTAAAATAAAACTCATTTATAAAGTGAAATGCTTACAGGTAAAGCATGGTATCATTTACATTAAATTTTAATTCTAAAGGAAGATTATAATTAAGTGCATCTTCTGAAAATAATTTTTCCAGTCAAGTGATAGATAAGTATGATAAGTTTCCTTTATACAAAGCTTGCCAGATGCTAGGAACCTTTGGATCTCTTACATTTCTGTCTCTTGTGAGCAAGGCATTGATTGCCTTTTGTTTCAGACTATCTTTTCAAGGATATTTGTATAGTAAACAGTCTTGGAAAATAAGGGAGTGTCTTCCTCTGAAGTAGACATTATAAAAAATGCAGTTTCCCTAAACTCTGCGTTGCTATCCTACAATACAACTGTATTCCGGCTTCCTTTTGGGTGCATGTGTCTCACTCCTGCACACCTAGGGAGCAAGAGAAACTGATGTAAATATGCTGGTGCCTGTGCTGCTTGCAATGTATGTCATGATAATCAAGCCCTTGGTCTCTGACCTAGGAATCTCATGTCTTTTGTCAGCATCCAGAAAATTGTGGCCAGTCAACTTGTTAAAGTAGGGTAAAATCTCAGACTTCTTCACAATCCTTGACACTATATAAACACATATATGTATATATATATTTAAATTTATTGTAGAGATGAGGTCTTGCCAAGTTGCCCAGGTGGGTCACGAACCTGCGGGCTCAGGCAATCCACTCACCTCAGCCTCCCAAAGACGTGGGATTACAGGCTGAGCCACCGAGCCCGGCATAAACATATTTTTAACACATGTTTAAATTGTTGTTGTTGTTGCTTAGCCCAAGTTCTTGTCTGGTGAAATCCACAATGACGACTGAAGGAGTAGGTGACTTGACTAAGATTACAAAGCAAGTTCCAAGCTGAATCTGAAACTCCGAACTCATGCTTCTAGTACTCTTCTCTTTCTTTTAATCATTGACATTTGGTTAAAAATCTAAGACAAAGAATATACAAAAAGAATGTGATTTTATCAGAATAAATAGACATTATAATACAGAAAAATTATGTCTTCTATTGAGTCATTGGGATTTGAACAAAGTCATCCTCAGGCTAATTCCTTGGCTAGCTTTTTCATGAAAATGGTGATGAACTGGACTTCTTCAGTAGTATTTTCATAAAAAAGCCGAGTTCATGTATTGCCCAGTGATATGCACAACAAAGCTATATGATGGAAAGTAGAGTTGCCAACTTTGCCAGCAAGACTTGGGATGGATGGGCATGTTGAACTTGTACACAAGAAAGGAATTCTGGGTTACATTGGACTCTAAGGTGATGGAATTCACAGAGAGCTAATGGATGAACTGTGAGAGAGAGGTCAGGTTATGTGTTTGGGGTGAACGGTGGCAAGGGCATAAAATGAGGAGGAAAATACAATAGGTAATTTCACTCAAAATATCATTTTCTTATAAGCTGTTTAGTGCATTTTGGTCAACAAAAGAAAAAGTTAAAAACTTGGAAGTGAAAACAGCTGGAGAGCATTAAGCAATCACCAAGAGTTCACAGAGCAAGGCAGCGAGAGGTTGGGATACATTCTCGGAAACAGAGAGCACTTGATTTAAAGACCTATCAGGGAACTTGGCTGTGTCCCGAACATTGCTCCCTCTTAGGTCTCAGAGTTCCAGTCAATAAAATACATAGATATTCTTTACCTTAGTTTAGAGTATTCCTGTGACAGTAACATTCTCTGGAAGGGTAAGGAGAGCCCTTCATTAGTTAAGTTTAGTATAATTAGTTCATCAGGTAGTTATAGTCAAGATTGAGCAGGCATAGAGGGTACAAATGGTGCAAAGTGTCTCTGTCCTTAAATAGCTTACTATCCAGTAGGGGAAACAGTTACCTACAAAAATAATTACAATAGAATGAGAGATGTATAATAATAAAAATATGGATAAGATGCAGAAGTAGATCATAAAGAGTATTGATTCTATGTTGGGTAGGGAGTAAAGTTTTATAAAAAAGGTGACCTTATGGCCGGGTTCAGGGCTCAGCCTGTAATCCCATGCTTTGGGAGGCCGAGGTAAGTGTATTGCCTGAGCCCGCGGGTTTGAGACCCGTCTGGGCAACTTGACGAGACCTCATCTCTACAATAAATCAAAAAAATTAGCCGGGGTGGTAGCGCGCGCCTGTAGTTCCAGTTGCTTGGAAGGCTGAGGCGGAAGGGTTGCCGGAGCCCAGCAGGTCGAGGCTGCGGTGGCCGGGAGCGGCCACTGCACTCCAGTCTGGGCGACTGAGTGAGACTCCAACTCAAAAAAGGAAAAAAAAAAAAAAAAAAAGGTGACCTATGACATGTTGGTTTTCTTGTTTTCCCGATTTAATGTGAATCACTATTAGACCCTTTGTTTCCTTTTTGTAACATGAGCTAAAATGACCTAGTCTTCCCTGTTAATAGCATATCCCTCTTAAATTAGATGGTCTCACTTTATTTCACCTTATGGAGGAAATAATTTAAAGTCCATAGTAAGTTGCTTGATTTTTTGAAATGTTTTTCAACTGTACAGATATAATAAATAATAAACCTTTTGTATATGATTACACAATTACTGAATGATAGTACAATAAGATTATTCATCAATTTGCTTCTTTGTCATAATTATGCTGAAGACTAGTTTTTTCTGTTTTGTTTTTTTTTTCAGTTGGGGTTTCACTCTGTCGCCTAGGCTAGAGTGTAGTGGCATGATCATAGCCCACTACAGCCTCGACCTCCTGGGCTCAGGCAGTTCTTCTGTTTCAGCCTCTTGAGTAGCTGGGACTATAGGCACACATCACCACACCTGGCTAATTGTTTTTTTTTTTTTTTAATGAGCTGGAGTTTCACTCTGTCACCCAGGCTGGAGTGCCGTGGTACACTTATGGTCACCCCAGCATCGACCTGCTAATCTCTGGCGATCCTTCCATCTCAGCCTTCCAAGCAGCCGGAACTACAGACGTGTGCTACCACGCCCAACTAATTTTTTATTTACTGTAGAGATGAGGCCTTGCCAAGTTGCCCGGGCTGGTCTCAAACCTGTGGGCTCAGGCAATCCATTCGCCTCAGTCTCCCAAAGTGCTGGTATTACAGGTTGAGTCACCAAGCCTGACCCACACCTGGCTAATTTTAATTGTTTTTTTTTTTGGAGAGACAAGGCCTCGCTATGTTGCCCAGGCTGGTCTTGAACTCTTGGGCTCAAGCAATCCTCTTGCCTCAGCCTCCCAAAGTGTTGAGATTACAGGCATGGGCCACCATGTCTAGCCAAGACCAGTTTATTAACTGACTTCAGGATTGAATTGAACTTAACAGATGAGCCACTGAAGATTTGGTGACCATGAAGATCCCACAACATCTTTGAATCTAAAGTCTCTTACCATAGGTACCCCTGATCCTGATGACAAATGTTAATTTAGATTCCACAGAGACATAAAAGTTGTTAGCTTTTCTTGGCATTTTAGTCATTGTCATCTCATCTACTAGGTACTTTGTGATAGTACGTAGTATTTTCACAGATAACCTTCCCTCTTGCTTTTGGGAACATCATCTGGACAAAATGCTCAGGCTTTACTTCTTCAAAATTCTTTTACTTTTTCCTAGGGACTTCAAACATGGCAGGAGTCTTATTTATTTGTTATTTCTCTTCAACTTCCTTCATCAATTTTTCCACAATCTGTTCATTTAGGTGTTTGAAGATTGACTCGTTCTGGGAATTTAGATTAAAGGGCAACGGGCAGGAAAGGCCTTCCCAGTGGAAGAAACAGGATTCACATAAATAAAGAAATTTTAAAAAGCAAAGCTTTCTTTTCTTTTTTGGAGGGTTGGAGTTTCACTATGTTGCCCAGGCTTGAGTGCCGTGGCACACTCATGGCCCCACCAGCTCCATCCGCTGAGCTCCAGCGATCCTTACGCTTCAGCCTTCCAAGTAACTGGAACAACAAGCATGTGCTACCATGCCCGGCTAATTTTTTTTGATTTATTGTAGAGACGAGGTCTCGCCAAGTTGCCTGGGCTGGTCTAGAACCTGCGGGCTCAGGCAAGTCACTCGACTTGGCCTCCCAAAGTGCTGAGATTACAGGCTGAGCCACTCAGCCTGGCCAAGCAAAGCTTTCAACATCAACAGAAAACAATAAACAAGGAGCAGAGAAAATGGCAGGAAATGGGGCTGAGAAGGCGGCAGAGATTGGTCATGAAAAACCTTGCAAATTATTTTGACCATGACACCAAAGTAGGTTTCTAAAGCAGGGGATGCCAAGATCAGATTTCTGTTTTTAGATTGCTATGATGGCAATGTTGTGACTAGATTAGGCAAAAGACGGACTCACCAGAAGAACAGCAAAGATGAACTTCAGTCTTATAGTTGAGAGACAGTGAAGGCTTTACTAGTGGAAATGAAAATGGGATGGGAAACTAGATTTGAAAGCTACCGAAGAAAGATTTCATACAAAAGCTACTGAAGAAAGAATTCACACAAAAAGTGATTTAGGAGATGAGTGAGGGACAGGTAGGAAAGAAGATCATCAGGTTTTTGATTTTGGTGAGTAACTAAATGGGGAAGCCATGACAAAGAAAAAATAGGAGGATATGAAGGTTTGAGAGACAAGTATGAGCCTGACATCATCATGGAATGCCTAATTGAAAATATGCAGGGGAAGTTGGAAATGTAGACCTGAAACTGAGAACAAAACTTTAGCTGATAATATGTACGTGTGGAAAACAATAGCAGTAGAAAACACAGGAGGAGGCTGGGTATGTTGGCTCATGTCTGTAATCTCACCACTTTGGGAGGCCAAGGTGGGAGGATTACTTGAGCCCAAAATTTGAGACCAGCCTAGGAAACATAGCAAAACCTAGTTTCTGAGAAAGAAAGAAAGAAAGAAAAGAAAGAAAGAAAGAAAGAAAGAAAGAAAGAAAGAAAGAAGGAAGGAAGGAAGGAAGGAAGGAAGGAAGGAAGGAAGGAAGGAAGAAGGAAGAAGGAAGGAAGAAGAAGAAAGAAGGAAGGAAGAAAGGAAGAAAGAAAAAATAAAACATAGGAGGAGATATGCTCAACCAATGAGCTAGACATCAATAATTATGTCTTCCCCACCACAGCCTCTCCTATAAAGGTGATCCTTAGATAACATTATTTTACCATTAATTCAGCATTCACTTGGCAAATACTTTTTGAGTCTTTGTTATGATATACATTATGGCAGACATGAATGATCATATGGTGACCAAGACATACAAGGTCCCTGCCTCATGGAGCTCATGTTCTAGTTTATGATATAGGCAGTGGGAACATCATATGCAGTAGCCTTTAGGCAGAAAAAACCCTGATTGTGTCTAGGAACTTCATCATGAAATGAGGTTGGAGAGGTGGATCAGGGCCATATCATAGGGTGCCTTTTAGGTCATGCTAAAGAGAATAGAACTCTTTCTAAGCCTCTGCAGGTTTGTAAGCAAGGCAGTGTCAAAATCAGCATTATTATGTGTTGCATTCCACTAATAACCATAGTGGATTGACTTGGAAATGGGTTCCATTCTTAGACTGACCAGTAATTTCTGACAAAGTCCGGTGCAAATAGATTAGCCAGACCAATCAGGATTCTTTCCTTCAGGAGTTTGCCTTGATAAACATTGAATAAATGTGGCAATGGTTGGTAGAGGTTGCTGAAATTAATGAGATCCACAGAGAAAAAAAAACCATTATGGGCTGTGTGAAAACTGAAGTTGGGAGGAAGAAGAAAATATAGTATCGCATAAGTAATGTGGCAGAGGTAATGGAGCACTGCCTCACCTACATGGCTACCTTGAGGGTCACCAGAGAGCATGGCGAGAGATTAAGAAAGACACAGACACAAAGACATAAAGAAAAGCTGGGGCCATGTGGGTCACTTTCCTCTGATGGAGGAGAAGTGACCCCAAACTAGCTCAGCATGTTTATTTTATAATCAAGCACAAAGGAAGTTGGAAGGGATTCAAGGTCTGTGAAGGAGTTATAACGGAATTTTGTTGCTACCTAAATGGCGAGCTGTTCCACAGTTATCTTGTTGTAACTAAGGCTTTATCTGCACCATGTGCACCCGGATGTGTGGGCATCTGAGACGCTGTTCTGTGTAGCAGGCTGCATCCCTTGCTCTTTGGCTATGATGCAGAGCAACCCAGTGAGACATTGCCTTTGCTTGGGGCCTTGCCTTGCTCAAGGCCTGCTGTTCAGACAGCACTCATTTGCTCCCCACAGAGCACATTCTGTTTTTTCATTCAGTGAGCTATCTTTGTCTTTTACTGCCCCATGTGTACCATTACAATCACCTCTTCCCTATTTAAATCAGCTGTGTGAACCTCTCTTGTAATGAAAGCTGTCCAATTAAGATACCTAGGAGCCAGGTGCAGTAGCTTACACCTGTAATCCCAGCACTTTGGGAGGCAGAGGCAAGAGGATTGCCTGAATTCATGGGTTTGAGACCAGCCTGGGCAACTTGGCAAGACTTCGTCTCTGTAATAAAATAAAAAAATTAGCCAGATGTTGTGGTGTGCACCTGTAATTCCAGCTACTTTGAAGGCTGAGGCAGAAGGATCGCCTGAGCACAGCAAGCCAAGGTTGCGGTGACTGTGAGTGTGTCTCTGCACTCCAGCCTGGAAGACAGAGTAATACTTAAAAAAAAAAAAAAGACACCTAGGAAGAACAGGTAAAGAGAGAAGAGGGCAGAGTTCACTACTGTATCCTCTGTCCCTGTGAATGAGTCACCTGTACACATTTTACTGCAGCACTTATAGATTAGATTATCCTTGTTTATTTGTGTGCCTCCCTCATGATTTGCATGTCTTATTCATCTTGGTATCTAACAGCACTGACAGTCATGCCTAGCATATTACTTGGTACTAAAAAAATGCTTATTGAAAGTAAAAATTTATTTATTTATTTATTTATTTATTATTTTTTGAGTTGGAGTCTCACTCTGTCGCCCAGACTGGAGTGCAGTGGCCACTTCCGGCCACCGCAGCCTCGACCTACTGGACTCCGGTGATCCTTCCGCCTCAGCCTTCCGAGTAGCCGGAATTACAGGCATGCGCTACCATGGCTGGCTGGTTTTTTTGATTTATTGTAGAGATGAGGTCTCGCTGCCCAGGCGGGTCTTGAACCCGTGGGCTCAGGCAATCCGCTCACCTCAGCCTCCCAAAGGCGCGGGATTACAGGCTGAGCCACCGAGCCCGGCTTTTTTTTGTTTTTTTTAATGGAAACAGAAAAATTGTATTAACTGATATAACAGAAAACATTATCTATTACGCTTTTGGGCTGTTCCTTAAACTGAATAATCTCACCTCAATGTATCTTTGTAAAGGTATGAAGTAGAACTCCATAGTATAAAGATGAACTTTAAGAATGAGCCTCTGATAAAAACAATATACTTAAAACTCTTAGAACATTTGTTTTATGCTGTGAGTTTTCTGGGTCATTACACATGAATTAATTTGCACCAGACTTTATATACCACCTATATTTATAGAATTTCCCTCCAGTGGAAATCTTTACCTTCTTAAAGTTGTTAAAATCGAAAACTTTCCTGAATATTTTATTTATACAGTTTGTGTCCAGTGTACATTCTCACGTTTTTATGAGGATGTGGATAAATTGAAGGTTTTTTTCACATTACTTGCATTCATAAGGTTTCTCTCCATTGTGATTTCTTTCATCTTCTAAAATAACTGGGATGAGTAAAGGTTTTCTTACATTGTTTATTTTTATTGGATGTTTTCCCCAGTATGAATTTTTCATATTTTTGAAGACAACTGGAATAGCTGAAGGTTTTACCACATTGTTTACATGTACAGGGTTCTCTCCAGTGTGCTTTCTTTCATGTTTTTGAAATTCACTGTGACAAATGAATGCTTTCCCATATTCCCTACATTTATAAGGTCCTTCCTTCTCCATTGTGTATTATCATGTGTCTTTGAAAGCCTTCAAGTGAAATTAAGACTTTCTCACGTCCCTTATATTCATGTGGTTTCTCTCCAGTGTGAGCTCTTCCATGTTTTTGTAAATCCAAAGAATAATTGAAGGTTTTTCCACCTTTATTACATTTATAGGGGTTTTCTCCAGTGTGTGTCCTTTTTTGCCTGCAAAAGCAACTGGGATAACTGAAGCTTTTCCCACATTCTTTGCATTTGTAGGATTTCTTTCCAGTGTGCACTCTTAAGTGTACCTGAAAGGCTGGGTGAGCACTGAAGAATTAGGATCTCCATGATGGTTCATGAACTTGAATGGAACTGGAGCATGTGTGGAGGATTTATCACATTGTTTACATTGGTAGGGCTTCTTTCCAGTGTGAGTTCTTTCATGTCTTGTAATAAACTGGGAGAAATAAGTGCTCTCCCATATTCTTTACAATTATACAGTGCATCTCCATTGTGCTTTATTATATGTCTTTGAAAGTAAAGGAGAGAAATAAAGCCTTTCCCACATTCCTTACATGCATAGTTTCTCCCCAGTGTGAATTCTTTCATGTATTCAAAGGGAACTGGGCAAAGTGAAGGCTTTACCACATTTTTTACATTTATATTATCTTTTACTTTGTGAGTCCTTTCACGAATTTGAAGGGAAAAGAGATGTTTGAAAACTTTACCACATTGCTTGCATTCATAAGATCTTATTCCAGTGTGAATCCTTTCATGTGTTTGAAATAATTTGTTCGAGACCGCCTGGGCAGGCGAGACCTCATCTCCAATAAATCAAAAAAATTAGCTGGGCATGGTAGCATGCGCCTTTAGTTCCAGCTACTTTGGAAGGTCGAGGTGGAAGGATCGCCAGAGCACAGCAGGTCGAGGCTGCGGTGGCGGGGAGCGGCCACTGCACTCCAGTCTGGGCGACAGTGAGACTTCAAAAAAAAAAAGAAATAATTTGTGATTCATAAAAGTTTTTTCACATTGTTTACATTCATAGTGTTTCTCGCCAGTGTGAGTCATTTCATGTATGTGAAAGGATTGGAGATAAGTGAAAGTTTTCCCACATTTTTTATATTCATAGGGTTTTTCTTGGGTGTGTGTCCTTTCATGCCTTTGACAGGAACTGGATGACTGAAGACTTTACCACTCTCTTTACATTTGTAGGGTTTCTCTCCAGCATGCATTCTCAGGTGTACTTGAACTATTGAGTGAAAACTGAAGGTTTTCTTGCACTGCTTACATTCATAGGGTTTCTCTCTAGTATGAGCTGTTTTATGAACTTGAAAGGAAGTAGAACATGAGAAAGTTTTACCACATTGATTACATTCATAGGGTTTCTCTCCAGTGTGCATTTTTCCATGTCTGTGTAAGAAACTAGGAGAAATGAATGAACATACTTCACATTTATAAAGTGTACCTCCATTATGCATTATGATGTGATTTTGAAAGTACTGGAGATAGCTGAAAGTTTTCCCACATTCCTTATATTCATAGATTTTCTTTTTACTACAAGATCTGTGAACTTGAAATGGAAGATGTGAAGGCTTTCCCACATTGTTTACACTCATAAGGTCTCCTTCAGTGTGACTCTTTTATGTCTTTGAAAGAAACTGCGTGAAATGAAGACTTCCCCACATACTTTACATTTATAAGGTGTATTTCCATTGTGTATTATGATTTGTCTCTGAAGGGATGGAGATAACTGAAGACTTTCTCACATTTCTTACATTCATGAATTTCTCTCTACTGTGAGTTATTTCATGAACTTGAAAGGAAATGGAACATGTGAAGGATTTACCACATTGCTTACATTCATAGGGTTCCTCTCCAGGGTGAATTCTCTCATGTCTTTGTAAGAAACTGAGAGAAATGAATGCTTTGACAAATCGTTTACATTTATAAGGTGTATCTCCATGGTGCATTGTGATGTGTCTTTGGAAGGACTGGAGCTAACTGAAGACTCTCTCACATTGCTTACATTTACATGGCTTCTCTGCATATTTCTGATATTCACGTGTGTGGCCTCTTGTGTGCCTAATAAGGGTTGAATGGTGCATGAAGACTATTCCACATATACTACATTCACATGGGTTCATTCCAGTATGAGTTTTCTTATTCAGACTAAGACTTGGAGTCTGGCCAAATGTTTCATCACATTGACTGCTTTCTTTACTTCTACAATCTTTTTCTACCACATGAGTGCTTAGATTGTCACTTTGGTTTTAGTACTAGTCTTTAATGTTTTGATCTTCCCATTTTTTACCTATGGAGGGCAGGTTCTTGAAAGTTTCCTGTATAACATCTCTGTAGTTTCTTCTGGGAAGTGTTCAGCAAAGCCCACTCCTCCTGGGTGAAGTTCATGGCCACATCTTCAAAGGTCACTGAGTCCATTTCTTGGTCCTGCAATGTCCTGGGGTCCTCTCTAAAAATTTGCCTTTAAAAATGCTTATTGAATTGAGTTGAATGTGGAACCCTAAAATTTTTTTGAAGTTTGAACTTAGGAGGAGAAATAAGTACAAAGAATAGTTTTGGAATGATGTAGTAGCGGTAGATGGGGAACGAGAAAGGAGTAACATTTGGAAAGAAGTGGATACGACATTCATGGGGAGGAGTAGGTCAAAAGCTGTGGAGAAGTTGAAATAGCATGCACTAAAAATGCCTATGGGATTTACCAATGGGTTTATTACTGAGATCGAAGGAAAGGTCATACTGTCATCCACTTAAGAGGCAGAGCGAATGATGTTTAATAATATATTACAGCATGTACTGATCTTATTGGTTTTCCAAAATCAAGTATTACAAGCTTCACTTATATTACCACTTCAAACCAGAGGATAAATCCCTAATATTTTATATAAATAAACAAATAAATCATTAAAACTTCGATACACTCAGATTAATATGCACACATAATTTTTTTAGGCTTTAATTTTTAGAACAATTTTAAGTTCAAAGCAAAATTAAGAGGAACATACAGAGATTTACCATATACCCCTGTGTCACACATACATAACCATCCTCATTATCAACATATCCAACTAGAGTGGTGTATTTGTTACAACTGATGAACCTACATTGACATGTCATTGTCATTTAAAGCTCATAGTTTATATTAGGCCTCACTCTTGATGTTGTACATTTAATGGATTTGGAAAAATGTGTGATGACATGTATTCACCATTGTACTATCACGGTGTAGTTTTACCACCCTAAAAACATGCTATGCTCTTCCTATTCACCCATCCCTTTCCCTTAATCCCTGGCAACCACTGATATTTTTATTCTCTCCAAAGTTTAGTCTTTGCTTTCTTTGTTTTTGAGGCAGTTCCAAAATCAGGGGCTCCTGGGTCAAGTGATCTTCCCATTCAGTCTCTTGAGTAGCTGGGACTACAGGCACATGCTACCAGGTCTGGCTTTTTTTTCATCGTAGAGACAAAGTCTTGCTATATTGCTAAGGCTTGTCTCAAGCTCCTGGGCTCAAGTAATTCTCCTGCCTTGGCCTCCCAAAGTGCTGGGATTACAGGAATGAGCTGCACCCAGCCCATAATTTTGTCTTTTACACACTATCATATATAGTATGTAGCCTTTTGAAAAGACTACTGGATGTAGCCTTTTCAGGCACACTTCTTTCACTTAGTAATATGTGTTTGGTTTGCTAAGTACCTTTTAGCACTGAGTAATAGTCTATTGTCTGGATGTACCACAGTTTATTTATTCATTCCTCTTACTGAATGACATTTTGGTTGCTTCCAAATTATGGCAATTATAAATTAAGCTGCTATAAACATCTGTGTGGACATAAGTTTGCAACTTTTTTGCATGGATACAAGAAGCATGATGAATCATATAGTAACAGTATGTTTAGTTTTGTAAAAAACTTCTAAACTGTCTTCCAAAGTGGCTGTACCATTCTGCATTCTCACCAGCAATGGATGAGAGTTCCTTCTGTTCCACATTCCCCCCAGCATTTGGTGTTGTCAGTGTTCTGGGTTTGGTCATTTTACTAGATGTGTAGTGGTATCTCACTGTTCTAACTTGCATTCGCTTGATGATATGTGGTGTGAGGCATCTTTTCATGTGATTATTTGTCATCTGTATATCTTCTTTGGTAAGGTCTCCTTTGAAGTCTTTGGCTCATTTTTAGGGTTGTTTGCTTTCTTTTATTGAGTTTTAAGACTTCTTTGTGTATTTTGGGTAACAGTCCTAACATGTCTTTTGCACATATTTTCTCCCAGTCTGTGTCTTTTCTTCTCATTCTCTTAACATTGCTTTTTGCAGAGCAAAAGTTTTGAAATTAAATTAAGTTAGATTAGATTATTTTTGAGTTATAGTCTCACTCTGTTGCTCAGGCTGGAGTGCAGTGGTGCAATCATGGTTCATTGCAGCTTTGACCTACTGGGCTCAAGTGATCCTTCAGCCTCAGCCTACTGACTAACTAATTTTTAAACTTTTTTTTAGAGATGATGCCTCGTCATGTTGTCCAGTCTGGTATCAAATTTCTGAGCTCAGACAATTCTCTCACCTTGGCCTCCCAAAGTGTTGGGATTACAGGCATGAGCCATCATTCCTGGCCAAGTTTTAAAATTTTAATGAAGTCCAGTCTATCAAGAATTTTTTTTATGGATCATGCCTTTTGTATTGTATTTATAGAGTCATTACCATGCTCAAAGTCACCTAGGATGACTGTGCTATCTCCTAGGATTTTTATAGTTTGACATTTTACATTTAGGTCTATAATCTGTTTTAAGTTAATTTTTTGAGGGGTGTAAAGTTTGTCTAGTTTTTTTTTCTTTGCATATTGATGTCCAGTTGTTCTAAGACCATTTGCTAAAAGATTACCTTTGCTCCACTGTATTGCTTTTACTCCTTTGTCAGGGACAATATTTATGTTGATCTATTTCTAGACTCTGGTCTGTTCTGTCAGGAGCAGATGTGATGTGGGGAGCAGACAAGCACTGTCACTGTAGCAAGCCTTGAGTAAAGGCCCCAAGCAAAGGCAAGGTCTTGCTTAATGGCCCCAAGCTCGTAGGCAAGGTCTCACTTGGAAGCTCTGCATCCTAGCCAAAGGAAGGCTGTGAGGGATGCAGCCTGCTACACAAAATGGTGTCTCAGATGCCCACACATCTGGGTGCACATAGTATAGATAAAGCCTTAGCTACAACAAGATAACTGTGGAACAGCTCGTCATTTAGCTAGCAACAAAATTCCATTATAGCTCCCTCACAGACCTTGAATACCTTCCAACTTCCCTTGTGCTTGATTATAAAATAAACATGCTGAGCTAGTTCGGGGCCACTTCTCCTCCATCAGAGGAAGGTGTCCCACCTGGTCCCAGCTTTTCTTTATATCCTTGTGTCTGTGTCTTAATCTCTCACTGCTTTCTCTTGGGACCCTCAAGGCAGCCACGTGGGCTACAGCACTGTTCCATCAATCTATTTGTTTATTCACTCACCAATACCACACCATGTTGATTACTGTAGCTTTATAATAAGACTTGAAGTCAGGTAGTGTCAGTCTTCCAACTTTTCTTCTTTTTTTGTTGTGCTATCTGAATACTCACTGCTACTTTGACTTCCTTTAAAAATCATAATTTCCGTCTAAATTCTGTCAGAGAGATCTGGGTGAAAAAGTTCAAGAAATGTGAGATGAAGATTAGATCTTGAAAGTCTTTGGTTTTCTCCAAAGTGATTGATGCAGACTTTTATCCCACAGGGGAGGTTGTAGCAGTGTTTGAATGCAGGAGGGGCCCTGTGACTCTGATCTTGCTACAGAGTCACCATCTATAATCAGTCTCTTTCCCTGGATGTTATTAAACTTAAACTTTTAAGCTTTTAGTTGTTTGCTTTCTTTTCTTCCCCTTTCACTATTACAAGAAATACCACATCCACTTTAGAACTACAATTTTGGCTGCCCATTTTTCCATTGCTTTGTATCTTTTGGAGTTTTATATCCAATATATGACTCTGTTGAAATTTTTTTCTAATATAAAAATGTTCATGAACTTTGGTTCCTTTTAATTATGTCTGAATTTCTGGAAGTGCTTTTCTCCACTGAAGATTGTACTGTGAGAGAAATGACTCTTAGCCATCCAAGTCATTTGCAGAAATTTCTTGTCTGTTGTCAGGTGGCTCTAGCCTTACTGGTGTTCTGCTTACTGATATCTTAAATCTTTTTTTCTTTTCTTTTCTTTCTTTTTTTTTAGTTGGTCTCACTCTTGTCACTCAGGCTGGAGTGCAGTGGCATGCTCATGGTCACCACAACCTCAACCTGCAGGGCTCCGGCGATCCTTCCATCTCAGCCTTCCAAGTAGCTGGAACTACAGATGCACGCCACCACACCCAGCTAGTTTTTGTGATTTATTGTAGAGATGAGGTCTCATCAAGTTGCCCAGGCTGGTCTCGAAACTGCAGGCTCGGGCTCAGGCAATCCTTTCTTCTTGGCTTCCCAAAGTGCTGGGATTACAGACTGAGCCATCACACCTGGTCTTAAATCTCTTTTTTTTCTATATCACATCACGTGGATTTCACTCTATTTCACATCACGTGAATAGACAGTCTTCCATGGCTATTCCCTTGTAACTAGATAGATAAGCCTACCCAGATTCATGTCATCAGTAAGTTTCTCCTCTGTCTTTTTAATGAAAAGAAGTGACTCTTTGTCTATCTCAGCATTTCTTCTGTCTTTGTAAGCCAAACTTTATAAATATAAAAAAACTTTCATACTTTCAGTACTCCTACAACCTGTTGTGGGAGTGGGAGTTGAAAGACAGTGATAGGAGTGACCTCAGGGATGTGGCCCATAGGAGTCTTCAATAGAACTCTGTAGCCAAAGTCCTTCTGTCTCCAGGGAGAACTCTGATACCATTGTTTCACTGCTATTAGTCTTTCACTAAGTTTAGCTGTTAAGAGTCAGTAGTTGTCCAAGTGTATGCAAAGTCAAAGGATATTACAATGAGGAAGATTTGACCTTATCTGCAAACTGGAAGATTCAATAGAGAGGGAGAAACTGGGATGAAAGACAACCCTATCAAAAGTGGTGTGCCCTAGGCATCAACCTGATATAACAATTAAAATGCCCTCATACAACAACTGGTCTCTTGCCCACATCAGCAATTTTTTTTTTTTTTTTGAGCTGGAGTCTCACTCTGTTGCCCAGGCTGGAGTGCAGTGGCATGCTCCTGGCCACCACAGCCTCGACCTACTGGGCTCAGGTGATCCCTCTGCCTCAGCCTTCCAAGTAACTGGAACTACAGGTGCATGCTATCATGCCCTGCTAATTTTTTGTTGTTGTTGATATATTGTAGAGATGAGGTCTCACCAAGTTACGCAGGCTGGTCTCAAACCCTTGAGCTCAGGCAATCTCTTGCCTCGGCCCCTTAAAGTGCTAGGATTACAGGCTTGAGCCACTGTGCCCAGCCCCACATCAGTAATTTTACTACTACTGCTACTGCTACTGCTACTACTACTATTTGGGTTGCTTTGAAGGAGGTAATAGAGATTGTGGGGTGAGAGCTAAAAGTTCTCCAGCCACTCTTTGGTGCCACTATTGAAATTTCTTATCATCTGCTGAAGATTTTGGCATCCATCTCCTCTCCAACTTGGCTACTATAGTTATTATTACTCAACAGGATGGCTATACATCTCCTTGATGCCTTTTAGGTCCTTTACACTCTCATCTCCTGTGATCTTCTCATTCACTGCTCCTCAGCCATACTCTCCCAAAGTCATATGTTTGTCTGTAAGGCTCTTTTTGGGTGATCTATTAATAGTTCGGTAGTTCCTTTTGAAAGCCAAGCGGCAAGCTTTAAAGACCCGCCAGGCAGGTTTTGTTTGAAAAGGTCAAATGGCCAGAGACTGATGGCTCTCATGGAAATGCAAAAGAGTAACTAATTCACATACTTATCCAAAACCCCTCTTTTGAAGTTGATGGTTTACAACCCTGCAGTTCCTAGAAATCATTTGTTCTTTGAAAAATCTGGTTTTTCTGAACACCACCTTGTAAATTCCAAAGAGAATATGTAATTGCTCAACACGACCCCCTACCTTACCTAAATGAAGGTATAAGACCCTGCTTCTCCCATTCTGCGGGGCTCGCCCTGGAAGTATTAGCCCCTCGAGCCCGCTGGGTCTGCCAGCGTAATAAAGTGCCACTTCCTATGATAGTCTCGGTGTCACAATCTCTCTGTCTTCCCGCTACAACCTCTTTATCTGCATCTTGCAGCTCTCCCCCATCTTCAATCTTGGCTCCAGTCTTATTGAACACCTTTCACTTTCTCTGAGCTCTGTTATTCCCCAGATCAAGGCAACACTTGAGAGAACACATATATTATCTCTGCCTGAAACATTTTCTCCTCCTGACACCAAGATTCCAGTTATCTACCTAGCTTCTGCTTACCCATCCATTAAGCTTGAACTTAAGCAGTGCTCTCTTAGGAAAGCCTTCACTGACCCAAATGACATAATGTGGGCTCCCTGTTCTACATTCCAAGACATTGGACATTTTTCCATTGTAGCACATCTCAAAACTTTGATGAATTAATTAATCATAAGATTACTTAATTTTGTCTTGCCTCATCCTCTGCTACACTGTAAGCTGGAACCATATATTCAACAAGTGGAATTGTTCACTGTTGTATCCTTAGCCCATACCGTAGTGGCTGGTATACAATATGCTCAGCAAATATTTGTTGAATGAACAAATGAATCAATACTGAGTGGTGAGTCTGAAGTTACAGAAGAAGAGAATTCATTCTTCACTTTAACATGAATACAATTCATCAACTATATTCAAATTGTCACCAGTTTTGCATACACTTATTCTTGTGTGTATGGGTTCAGTTTTATACAATTTTATCTCATGTTTAGGTTTGTGTGAACACTGCCACAGTCTATATACACAGAGTTCTATCACAAGACTCCCTCATGCTGCCCTTTCATGTTACAGTTAGCTCTCTTCTTCACTTCCTCCTTTCTAGCCATTGTTAACCACTAATCTGCTCTCTACCTCTATTTTTATAAAACAGTTTTATTGAAATATAATAGATACACAAAATTGCACCTATTTAATGTGTGCAATTTTGGTGAGTTTGAACATACATAAACATCCATAACACCACCATCACTATCAAGGTAATATATATATTCAATATCTCCCAAAGTTTCCTTGTGTCCCTTTGTTTTTTTTTTTAAATTTTTATTTTTTGTGGTTAGAACACAACATGAAATCCACCCTCTTAACAAGTTTTGAAATGTACAATACTGTATTGCTAGTTATAGTCACTATGTTGTTCTCTAGAATGTATTAATCTAGCATAACTGAAACTTTATATCACTTAAATAACAAGTCCTCATTTTCATCTCTCCCTGGATCCTGGCAACTGTTATTGTCTTCTCTGCTTCTATGGAATTGCCTATTATAGATACATCACATGAATGGAATCATGCAGTGTTTGTCCTTATGTGAATAATTTATTTCACTCAGGATTGAAAGGGCATAAGGAGTCAATATATCCAATGGGTGGCCATTTTAACACTGCCTAGTTCTGTCATGTTTTTCAGTAGTTCACTTTAACTTACTAATCACTAGCCAAGGACACAACAGGTTTCTCAGAGGTAGCTATTGAAAATTGTTTTACAACCCCCTCCCCAGCTTGCTTTGCAAACAAGTTAACCTAATCAGACCATCATGAACTTTATGACACAGACCCCATCAGCATGGCAACAATCATGTGACCAACCCACCCATCTGCCTGCCATCCATCATTAGTACCTGTGCATACCTGTCCCCTTTCTTTCTTTCTTTCTTTCTTTCTTTCTTTCTTTCTTTCTTTCTTTCTTTCTTCCTTCCTTCCTTCCTTCCTTCCTTCCTTCCTTCTTTCCTTCCTTCCTTCCTTTCTTTATTAATTACAAAGATGTGGGGTACAATTCAGGGTTAGGTATACAAACATTGGTTATACAGGTACCCTTATTGATGAGGTATGCCCCTCCTTCCCCTAGTAGTTTCCCTCAACTCTCAATCCCACACCCTCTCCCCTGACAGTTTCCCATTACTGCCATACACTTTCTTCTAGTATTATAATTGTTCAAGGTCCACTAATGAGTGAGAACATATGGTACTCTGTTCTTTGTTTCTGTGATAGATCACTGAGTATGATCGACTTCAAATCCATCCAAGTTGTGGCAAAGTTCATATATTTATCCTTCTTTATGGCTTCTTGATGATGTGAAAAAAACCACCACCCAATCACCTTAGTAGCCTGCCCTCATTTAAGAGAAGATTTAAAAGCAATCAACCTTGTTTTGCTAATAAAATTTGTTTTAAAGATTTAAATAAATAAATAAATAAAAGCAATCAACCTCAAGCAGTCATTTGCCATTGCTTTGTTAAACTCTGGTGTGTCCACATGGCTTTTAAGCTATGATCATGATGTTTCCTAGCTTTGGCCCCCTCCCCCACCTTGGGGAGGTGAATCTCCTCTCTTTCTCTCTCCAATTTAATTTCTAAATAAACTACATTTTCCAATCTAACTTCTGTGTAATTCTTTGCATCTTTCATGTGGCACCGGATTACAGACCAGACATCCCCCATCCAGCCTGACCTAATGTTTTAGAGGCCTCAAATGGGATTATTAACCCAACAAGGATAATGTTCTCAAGGTTCACCCATGTTGTCCCAAATGACAATATTTTCTTCTTTTTGGGGGGGGGAGGTTTAAAGTGTTTATTAGATCCTATGTTTTCTGGTAAATGGTTTTTCTAAATTAGGGATGGTGTCTTGTTCATGGGTCTGTTTCGGGAAGCTCTTGCAGTGCCTGGAAATGAACTCAGTAGGTGCTTCCTAGGTGTGAAATGAAGTCAGTTTCCCAGGGGTGATGAAGCCCTGGATTGCCAGAAAGAGAGATAAACCCAAAGGAGTCCAAGATTAGATGAAAACAGCTGAGTAACTATATTAAGGAAAGGATGTTAAAATGGAAGGGGGTACCATTTTCTTATCTTATTTATTTTTTGAGTCAGAGTCTTACTCTGTCACCTAGGCTGGAGTGCAGTGGCACACCCACGGCCACTACAGCCTCAACCTGCTGGGCTCAGGCGATCCTTCCGCCTCAGCCTTCCAAGTAGCCAGAACTACAGGCATGCACTACCATGCCCGGCTAATTTTTAAATTTATTTTATAGATGAGTTCTCGCCAAGTTGCCCAGGCTACTCTTGAATCCCTGGGCTCAGGCAGTCCTCTCACTTCTGCCTCCCAAAGTACTGGAATTACAGGCTTGCCACTGCACCTGGCCTGGGTGGTCCATTTTCAAGGGTGTGCTTGTGATCCTCTTGCAGGTACATGCTAGGAGAGCAGTTCTTGGGGTGCATTAGAGCAGCAGTAAGTTGGCCTGTGATATTCCTCTGATAAAATTAAATAACAGTTCTTTCCCAGTATCCATTAAAAATGAAATAATCGGTGGAATATTCCTCATGTTCATGCTTTTTCCTTAAGTCTTTGGTGCTTGCTGTTTTGGGTCAGTACTAAAAATGAGCATAAAATGATCTCTACAAAAGTACAGTTACGATGATTAAGTTTAATGAGTCAGTGCTTGACTGAGTTCCACAAAGAGCTCTGTGGCCTCCCCTGGCTCCCCTAACAAGTTTGGGAACTGCTGGTCTCCAGTGTTAATGAAACAGAGCTCCCTGGGGACCAGTGAAGAGAAGGCTTCATGGAGTTCCCGACAACAAGTCTAGGAATTGTGTCTTATAAAAGACAGTTATTATGTTGCTCTAGTCCATTCCCTGGAAGGCTGGTAGCTTATCTAACACTATCTATTCAGTGTGGAAGAATCCCATTGCTTTACTTAACTCACCTTACTAGCCTTTAGAAAGGAGCCATCCAGGGGGAAGTTTCTGGTAAGTGGAATTGTGTGAGTCTAACACTAGCAGGGAGACAACCAGATGCCGGCTGACAGCGGGGAGGAAGGCTGGCGGTTTGTTTTCTTTTGTGACAATGTCCCTGACTAGTTTTTCAGAATTTGTTTCCACCTAAAAGCGTTCTCTTTAACGAGATCATCTGGAGTATTTGGTTTTTTTGAGTTGATCAGACAGTACATGAGTAATAAAGATTTTCAGTTCTGGTCTGCCATAGGGATTTTTTTAAAGTCTCCCTGTTCAGAGAAAAAAATTATCATGGTGATTTATCTTCATGGAGTCTGGTACATATGCAAGTTTTAATTCGTTCAGTATTTCTTTTTTTTTTAATCAATATTTTTTATTATGGTTTTGTGGGGTACAGTTAAGGGTTAGGTGTACAATTACGTTTCATCCAGGTACCCTTTGATAAGAGGTGTTTCCCCATCCCCAGACAGATATTTGCTACTGTTAGTCCCATCCCCCTCTCCCCCCCATAGTTTCCCAGTACCGTCAGTCATTTTCTTATAGTATTAATTGGATGTTCAAGGTCCATTATATGAGTGAGAACATGTGATACTCAGATCTTTGTTTCTGTGAGAGGTCACTCAGTATTATAGACTCTAGTTCCATCCAGGTTGCTGCGAAATTCATGATTTTGTTTTTTTTATGACTGCATAGTATTCCATCGTGTATATGTACCACGTTTTTTAATACAGTCCTCTTTTGATGGGCAGCATAGTTGTTTCCAGGTTCTTGCTATTGTGAACAATGCTGTGATACACATACGTGTGCAGGTATCTTTTTTATAGAGTGATTTGAGTTCTTCAGGGTATATTCCCAGTAGGGGGATTGCGGGGTCATATGGGAGGTTGATATTTAGAGCTTTGAGGAATCGTCACACTGCTTTCCACAGAGGTTGCACTAGTTAACACTCCCACCAACAGTGTAGAAGTGTTCCCTTTTCACCACACCCTCTCCAGCAGCTGTTATTTTTTGAGTTGTTGATAATTGCCATTCTGACTGGAGTTAGGTGGTATCTCAGTGTGGTTTTGATTTGCGTCTCCCTGATGATTAGTGAGGTTGAACATTTCTTCATGTGTTTGTTGGCTGCTCGGATGTCCTCTTTTGTGAAGTGTCTGTTCATATCTTTTGCCCATTTTATAATGGGGTTGTTTGTTTTTTTCTTTTTAGCACATCTGAGTTCCTTGTAGATCCAGGATGTTAAGCCTTTGTCAGACCTGGTGTTGGCAAATATTTTTTCCCATTCTGCAGGCTGTCTCCCTGCTCTCTTATGGTTTCTTTGGCCTTGCAGAAGCTTGTCAGTTTAATAAGGTCCCACTTGTCTATCTTCTCTCTTATGACCTGTGGGTTTTGGGTTTTGTTCAGGAATTGGATGCCAGTTCCGATTTCCATGAGGGCATTTCCTTCATTTTCTAAGGTTCTTATGGTTTGAGGTTTTACATTTAGGTCTCTGATCCATTTGGAGTTAACCTTTGTGCATGGGGATAGATGGGGTCCTGTTTCAATCTTCTGCATGTGGTCAGCCAGTTTTCCCAGCACCATTTACTGAATAGGTTCTCCTCTCCCCAGTGGTAGGTGGTGGTAGGTGGAGGCCTTGTTGAAGATGAGTTGGTTGAGAAATTGAGGTTTTGCTTCTGGGATCTCAATTCTATTCCATTGATCTATATGCCTGTTCCTATACCAATACCAAGCTGTTTTGATGATTGTAGCTTTATAGTAAAGTTTGAAGTCTGGTAATGTGATATCACCTGCTTTGTTTTTTTTTTTTTTTTTGCTAAGGATTTTTCTGGCTATTCTTGGACGTTTGTGTTTCCATATGAATTCCTGGGTTGTCTTTTCTAGGTCTGAGAAGAATGTTGTTGGTAATTTGATGGGTATTGCATTGAATTTGTAGATTGCCTTAGGTAAGATGGACATCTTCACAATGTTGATTCTTCGAACATGAGCATGGGATATTTTTCCACTTGTTTGTGTCATCTTTGATTTCTTTGAGCAGTGTTTTGTAATTTTCATTGTAAAGGTCTTTCACGTCTCTGGTTAGGAAGATGCCAAGGTATTTCATTTTTTTCTGTGGCTATTGTGAATGGAATTGTGGTTTTTATTTGGGTTTCTGTTTGTTTATTATTGGTGTAGAGAAATGCGATTGTCTTTTGTACATTTATTTTGTATCCTGAGACTTTGCCAAAGGCCTTTATCAGTGTAAGGAGGTTTTTGACAGTCTCTTGGGTTTTCAAGGTACACAATCATATCATCTGCAAAGAGAGATAACTTGACTTCCTCTTTTCCTATTTGGATACCTCTGATTGCCTCCTCTTCCCTGATTGCTCTAGCCAGGACTTCCAATACTATGTTGAACAGGAGGGGTGAGAGTGGGCATCCTTGTCTTGTTCCAGTTTTCAGGGGAAATGGTTCCAATTTTTGTCCATTTAGGAGTATGCTGGCTGTGGGTTTCTCGTAGATGGCTTTTATTATTTTGAGGTATGTTCCCCGTATGCTTAGATGTTCAAGGGTTTTTATCAAGAAGGGGTACTGGATTTTATCAAAAACCTTTTCTCCATCTAATGATATGATCATGTGGTTTTGTTTTGACATCTGTTGATGTATTTAATTACATTTATGGTTTTACGAATGTTGAACCAGCCTTATATCCCAGAAATGAAGCCTACTTGGTCATGATGGATGATTTTTGAGATGTATTGCTGAATTCGGTTTGCTGGGATCTTGTTGAGAATTTTAGCATCATTGTTCATCAAACATATTGGCCTGTAGCTCTCTTTCTTTGTTGGATCCTTACCTGGCTTGGGTATCAATGTGATGTTGGCTTCATAAAATGATTTGGGGAGAGTTCCATCTTTTTCAATCACCTGAAATACCTTCAGTAGAGTTGGTATCAGCTCCTCCTTAAATGTTTTGTAGAATTCTGCTGGAAAGCCATCTGGACCAGGGCTTTTTTTTGTAGGAAGTTTTCTTATTACGTAGTCAATTTCCTTGATTGTTATTGTTCTATTTAGGGTCTTAATTTCTTCTTGTTCCAATCTAGTTAGGTTGTGTGATGTCAGAAAGTCCTCCATTTCCTTAAGGTTTTCAAGTTTTTTTCTTACAAGTGTACGTAGTAGTCTCTAATGATCTTTTGTATTTCTTCAGGTTCAGATGTGACTTCATCTTTTGTGTTTCTGATTGTTCTTTTTTGATTTTTTTCTTATTTTTTCTTGGTCAGTCTAGCTAGGGGACCATCGATCTTGTTTATCCTTTCAAAGAACCAGCTTTTTGTTTCATTGATTTTTTGTATTATCTTTTTGTCTTCTATGTCCTGGATTTGGGCTTTTATTTTGATGATCTGGATTCTTCTGCTGATATTAGGGTTTTTGTGGTCTTGCTTTTCCAGCTTCTTTAGGTGGCTTGTTAGGTTGTGAATTCTGTTCCTTCCATTTTCTTCATGTGTGTTTGTAGGGATATAAATTCCCTCTTACTACAGTTTTCAAGGCATCCCAGAGATTTTGGTAAGATGTTTTTTCATTTTCATTTGTTTCCAGGTATCTTTTGATCTCCTTTTTGATTTCATCATTGACCCAGGAGTTGTTTAGCATCATGCTGTTTAGTGTCCATGTCTTTGTGGGTTTTGGGGGGACTTTGTTGGTGTCAATGTTTATTTTTATTCCATTGTGGTCCAAGAAGTTGCATGGTAGAATTTCGGTCCTTTTAAATTTGCTTATGCTTGATTTATGACCAATTACGTGGTCAATCTTAGAATACGTTCCATGTGGTAATGAGTAGAATGTATATTCTGTGGTCTTTGGATGGAGTGTTCTGTAGGTGTCAATTAAGTCCATTTGGTCCAAAGCCACATTTGTGTTCCGGATCTCTTTGCTGATTTTTTGTCCTGATGATCTGTCTAGGGTTGTGAGTGGGGTATCCAAGTCCCCAGTTATGATGGTGCTAGAGTCAATATCTTTCTTTAGTTTTCCTAGAAGTTGCTTTATGAAAGTTGGCACACCTATGTTGGGTGCATACATGTTTAGGATAGATATTTCTTGTTGATGGATTGAGCCTTTTATCATTATGTAGTGGCCTTCTGTATCTTTTTTGATTTTTAATAGCTTGAAGGGTATTTTGTCTGAAATTAACATCGTTACTCCTCCTTTCTTTTGTATTCCGTTCGCCTGAAAGCTTGTTTCCCATCCTCTGACTTTGAGTCTGTGGGTGTCCTTTCTAGTGAGGTGAGTCTCTTGAAGGCAATAGATCATTGCCTGATGATATTTTATCCATTTTGCCATTCTATGTCTTTTCAGTGGTGCATTTAGTCCATTCACATTTAGGCTAATAATTGAAATGCAAGAGTTGATCCCTGTCATTAGGTTCTTACCGAGTTGTTCCTGTTTGTTTGTTGTCTTTCTTTGGGTTCTGGAGTTGGCTCATGTGTGTTTGTAATCTTTTGCCTGTACTCTTGTGAAGAATGTTGTTGTTCTTTTTTCTTTTTCTTCTGTGTTCAGTACTTTCTTAAGTGTTTACTGTAGAGGTAGTCTGGTGGCAGTGTAGGTTCTTAGGGATTGGATATCTGGAAAATATTTCAATTCTTCCTCACTAATGAAGCTTAGTTTGGCTGGGTAGGTTATTCTTAGTTGAAATTGTTTATCTTGTAGAACTTTGAAGATAGGGATCCAGGCTCTCCTAGCCTGAAGGGTTTCTGTGGATAAATCTGCTGCTATTCTAATTGGTGTTCCCTGGTAGGTAGTCTGACCTTTTTCTCTTACTGCCTTTAGGAATTTTTCTTTTATAGCTACTTTGTTTAGGTGATTTATTATGTGTCTGGGAGTTGGTCTTCTCATTTGTTTTCTTGCAGGGGTTCTCTGAATCTCTTGTGTTTGAATTTTTTCATCCTTGATGAGATGAGGGAAGTTTTCTTGAATGATTTCATGAAATGTTTGTTCCAGTGTGGCTTCTGTTTTTCTCTCTGCCTCAAGAAGCCCAATTACTCTTAGGTTTGGTCTCTTGAAGTGGTCATTCATCTCTTGAAGGTTTTGTTCTGTCTTTTTGAGCTTCTTTTCTATGCTTTTGACAGTTTGGGTTAGTTCTGTGTTTTGGTCTTCGAGCTCTGAGATTCTTTCTTCTGCTTGGCTAATTCTGCTTTCCATGATTATTAGTCTGTTATTCATTTCCATCACAGTATTCTTTACTGCTGTCATTTCTGACAACAGCTCCTTCCTATTTTCCTCTTGTCTCTCCTCAATTTTTTAAATTCTCTCCATTAATGTCTTGATGTCTGGGTTTGTTGCATGTGACCAGTCATTCTGGGGGCTCTTCATCGTTTGTGTTCCAGAATCTGTTTTCTCAGTGTCTGATCTCCCAGGGGTCTGTGTGAGACCTATATTCTTCTTTTGGTTTTTTTCATTTGTGTGGTTTTTCCCCCTCCCTACTTTTTCCTTCCCTCCACATCACTGTCTTCTTTAATTTTGTTATTCAGGGGTAAAGGGATTGGTTTTACTTCTGTTTGTTCAATCTCCTATTCTTCATGTATATCCTCTTACTTTGTTCAATTCTGGAGTTGCACTGTAGGTTGGGGGTTGTCCTTTTTGCAGTTTTGAGATTTACTTAAGGAGGGAGCTGTGATTCAAAATCTGTCTGCAGGTCCTGGTATTCACTGACAGGTGTGTGGATAATCTGGAACCCACTTCCCACTGCCTTGAATCTGTCTGTGCAGTGGGGCTGTAGTTTACTCCCTGAAATAAAATGTGGTTAGCAGAGGGGAGAGAATGGAGTAGACAGTGGGTTGAAGAGGAGGGTGGAGAGATAGAGGAGTAAGGGGGGAAACAAACGTGTGCCACCAAATGGAGAGAGAGACCTATACTGAAACAGATAAAAACAATAGAACACAGCTACCGATGAATCAACTCCCATACAAAAAAAATAAAACATATAGTGATGCTAACATACAAGCTAACCAACCACCTTATTGGTGTGCTGTTCCTCTATACAAAGATATGGTTTACAGAAAGAAGAAAAGAGAAGAAAAGTAAGAGGGGGAAGAAAAGGAACAAACAGTAGGTGTAGAATTAAGTCATTAAACTAACAGAATCAATGAAGCACACTCTGAGACATTTTGTTTAAGTCCAATGTCCTTTCAGTTCTGATTTCTAGCTTTCTTTTCAAGCAAGTAAATTAATTTGCAGTTAGGGTCAGTTGCCTCTGGTCTGCTGTGAAGAACAGTTCAGATCACTCTCCCTTCACCACTCTGGCCTATGTCTTTCTCAAGCTTGTTTCTCCCATATTGGTGTTGTTACCTTGAATCACCAGCAGGTGGTGCTATCTCAGCTGCTCGCCCCAGAGGGAGTGGGGCTGGACAGGAACCAGCAGAGACTGGAGATGGTGCCTGCCTCAGGGCACAGGTAGGAGACTCACGGCAGGCAGGACATCTCGGTCATAGGAGAGGTGGGGCTTCAAGGACTGAAGTCATGAATCACCTCCGGCCCAGGTGGTGCGATGTGCTACCGGTGTTGGCGGCGGCTGTGGCAGTGGCAGCGTCTGCGCTGCAGTGGTTGTCCAGTCCTCTGCCATGCCCCAGCGGTGGCAGCGGCCAAGCTCCATATGGAGAGCAGGCTGTGATTTTGGGGTCCGCAGCCCCCAGGGTGAGAGCCAGAGACCCACTGCAGTTCTCCTTTGCAGAGGACTTCACAGACCAGGTTGCCCCGTTGCCATCTTTCCGGACTGTTCCTTCTTCTTTTTTAAAAAAAAAATTTTCTTTTAGATTCAGGGGATAGAAGTGCATGTTTGTTACATAAACATATTGTGTACTATTGGGAATTGGGCTTCAGGTGGTTAATTCCCTAATACTGAACATTGTATCCAAAAGGTAACTTCTAAATTCTAACTCCCTTCTCTACCTTCCCCCTTTTAGTGTACCCCATGCTTATTATTTTCATTGTTGTAGCCATTTAGCTTCCACATATAACATAACTTATGATGTCTTATTTTCTGTGTCTGAGTTAGTTCACTTAGAATGATGTTCACCAGCTCCATCCATGTTGCCACAAAGGGTATGATTTTATTCTTTTTATTACTTTATAGTAATTATTTATCCAGTCAATCATTGACGGGCACTGAAGTTGGTTCCATGATTTCACTATTGTGAATAATGCTGCAATGATTATACAAGGACGGGAACTTTAAAAAAAATTATCTTATTATAGAGATGTGGGCGTACAAGTAAGGATTAACTATATAAGTAGGCTGCATGCAGGTGAAGTTAGGGCTTCTAACTGGCCCTCACTCCCTCTGGTAATGGACCGGGTACCCTTGGTCCACTCCTCTCCATGCAGTGCTCAGAGACTACAGACCCCTCCCTTGTGCTAGTGTGACTAATGTTCAGGGCTCATTTGTGAGTGAGAACATGCAGTACTCAGTTCTTTGTTTTTATGATAGATTACTTAGTATGATGGTCTTCAACCCTATCCATTTTGCTGTGAAGTTCATTAGTTTGTTCTTCTTTATGACTGCATAATACTCCATCACATATACGTACCACATTTTCTTTATTCAGTCCACTTTGGATGGACAGCAGGGTAGGTTCCATGTTTTTGCTATTGTGAATAGAGTGGCAGTAAACATATATGTGCAAGTGTCTTTTTTCTAGAATAATTTATGTTCCTCAAGGTATATTCCCAGGAGAGGAATTGCTGGATCATATGGAGGATCAATTTTAGTTCTTTTAGGAGTCACCACTCTGCTTTCCATAGAGGTTGAACTAGTTTGCATTCCCACAGTGTAGAAGTATTCCCTTTTTTCCAAACCAAAACCAGACTCTGTGATTTTTGACTTCTTGATGATCGTCATCCTTACTGGAGTTAGGTGGTATTTCACTGTAGTTTTGATTTGCATTTGTTTGATGATTAGTGAGGCTCAGAATTTTTTCATGTGTCTGCTAACTGCCCGCATGTCATCTTTTGATAAGTGTCTATTTATGAACTTTACCCACTTTTTAATAGGATGGTTTGTTTTTTTTCTTTCAGTTCATTTGAGTTTCTTGTAGATCCTGGATGTTAGGCCTTTGTCAGATAAGTAATTTGCAAACATTTTTTTCGCATTCTGTGTGCAGTCTCCTCACTCTTTTGATGATTTCTTCTTGTACAAAAGCTTTTCAGCTTGATGAGTTCCCACTTGTCTATCTTAGCTTTTATGGCATTTGCTTTTGGCGATACGGTCAAGAACTGATTGCCTACTCCAATGTACCTAAGAGTGTTTCTTGTTTTCTTCTAGGATTGTTATAGTTTGAGGTTTTACATTTAGGTTTTTGATCTATTTAGATTTGATTTTATATATGGTGATAGGTAGGGATCCAATTTCATTCTTCTGCATGTGGTCAGCCAGCTTTCTTTTCTTTCTTTCTTTCGTTCTTTCTTTTTTTTCTTGTGTCTCAATTTCTTCTTGTTTCAATCTGGGGGTGTTGTGTGATCAGCCAGTTTTCACAGCACCATTTGCTAAATATGGTCTCCTTTCCTCAGTGATTTTCATTGATGGCCTTTGTCAAAGATGAGTCGGTTGAGATACCATGTTTTTGCTTCCAGAATCTGTTCTGTTTCATTGGTCTATGTGCCTATTCTTGTTTCAGTACCAAGCTGTTTTGGTTACTGTAGCCTTGTAATAAAGTTTAAAGTCTAGAAGTGTGACTTCTCCCACTTTGTTCCTTTTGCTGAGGATTGTTTTGGCTATTCATGTTCCTTTTTATTTCTATATGAATTTCTGCATTGTCATTTTCAGGTGTGAGAAAAATGATGTTGGTATTTTGATGGATATTGCATTGAATCTGTAGATTACCCTTAATAGGATGGACATCTTAACAATATTGATTCTTCCAATCCATTAGCATGAAATTTTTTTTTCATTTGTTTGTGTCATTCTTGATTTCTTGGAGCAGTGTTTTGTATTTCTCATTGTAAAGGTCTTTCACTTCTTTGATTAGTTAGATGCTAGGGTATTTTTTTTTCTTTTTTTGGCTATTATGAATGGGATTGTGCATTTTATTTGGTTCTCTGCCTACTTGTTGCTGATGTACAGAAATGCAACTATCTTTTGCACATAGATTTTGTACCCTGAGACTTTACCAAAGTTGTTTATCGGTGTGAGGAGGCTTTTGACAGACTTCCTGGGGTGTTCACAGTATAGAATCATATCATCTGCAAAGATGATGTAACCTCCTTTCCTTTTGGATACCCATGATTTCCTTCTCTTGCCTGAATAGAAGGGTTGTGAGTTGGCATCATTTTCCTGCTCTCATTCTTTTTGTTATTGTTATTATTATTATTATTATTATTATAAAGATGTGGGGTACAATTCAGGGTTAGGTATACAAACGCTGATTATGCAGATACCCTTGTTAATGGGGTATGCCCCTTCCTCCCCCTAGCAGTTTCCCTCAACAGCCAATCCCACCCCCCCTCCCTCGACAGTTTCCCACAGCTGCCAATTTCTTTCTTATAGTATTATAATTGTTCAAGTTGTGCTTATGAGTGAGAGCATAAGGTACTCTGTTCTTTATTTCTGAGATAGATCACTGAGTATGATTGACTCTAAATCCATCCAAGTTGCTGCAAAGTCAGTATATTTCTTCTTCTTTATGGCTGCATGATATTCCATGTGTATATGTACCACATTTTTTTAATCCAGTCCAGCTTTGATGGGCAACATGGTTGGTTCCATGTTTTTTCTATTGCGAATAGAGCTGCAACAAACATACGTGTGAAGGTATCTTTTTTGTAGAATGATTTAAGTTCCTCCGGATATATTCCCAATAGTGGAATTGCTGGGTCACATGGAAGGTCAATTTCTAGTTCTTTCAGAAATCGCTACACTGTCTTCCAAAGAGCTTGCATTAGTTTGCATTCCCAGTAGCAGTGTAGAATCGTTCCTTTTTCTCCACATCCTCACCAGCATCTGTTGTTGTTTGTTTTATTAATGATAGCCATTCTTACTGGGATTAGGTGGTATCTCAATGTGGTTTTGATTTGCACTTCTCTGATGATGAGTGAGGCTGAGCACTTTTTAATGTGTCTGTTAGCTGCCTGTGTATCTTCTTTTGAGAAGTGTCTGTTCATGTCTTTTGCCCACTTTTTAGTGGGGCTGTTTGTTTCTTCCCTTTCAGTGTGTTTGAAATCTTTTTAGATCCTATATGTTATGCCTTTGTCAGATACACAGTTGGCAAATATCTCTTCCCATTCTGTGGGCTGTCTCTCTGCTCTCTTGATAGTTTCTTTTGCTTTGCAGAAGCTCGTTAGTTTGATGAGGTCCCACGTGTCTATCTTATTTCTTAAGCTTTGGGCATTTAGGGTTCTGAAGAGGAATTGGTTGCCAGTTTCAATTTCCATAAGGGTGTCTCCTGCATTTTCTAAGATTCTTGTAGTTTGAGGTTTTACAATTAGGTCTTTGATCCATTTAGAGTTAATTTTTGTGTATGGTGAGATGTAGGGGTCCTGTTTCAATCTTCTGCAGGTGGTCAGCCAGTTTTCCCAGCACCATTTACTGAATAGGTTCTCCTGCCCTCAGTTGTTGTTGAGACTTTGTCAAAGATGAGTTGGTTGAGAAATTGAGGCTTTGCTTCTGGAGTCTATCCTAGTCCATTGGTCTACATGCCTGTTCTTATACCAATACCAGGTTGTTTTGATTACAGTAGCCTTATAGTAAAGTTTGAAATCTGAAAGTGTGATACCTCCTGCTTTGTTACTTTTGCTAAGGATTGTTTTGGCTATTCATGGTCGTTTATGTTTCTGTATGAATTTCTGTATTGTCATTTCCAGGTCTGAGAATACTGATGTTGGTAACTTAATGAGTATTGCACTGAATCTGTAGATTGCCTTTGGTAGGATGGGCATTTTAACAATGTTGATTCTTCCTATCCATGAGCATGGAATAATTTTCTATTTTTTTGGTGTCTTCTTGGATTTCTTTGAGCAGTGTTTTGTAGTTCTCATTGTAAAGGTCTTTCACTTCACTTCTCTGGTCAGGAAGATGCAGAGGTATTTCATTGTGCATGTGTGTGTGTGTGTGTGTGTGTCTATTGTGAATGGGATTGTGCTTCTAATTTGGGTCTTTACCTGCTTGTTGTTGGTGTATAGGAATGCAGCTGTTTTTTGCACATTTATTTTGTACCCTGAGACTTTGCCAAAGTCCTTTATGAGTGCAAGCAGGATTTTGACAGATACTCTTGACTTTTTCAAGTTATAGGATCATATCATCAGCAAAGAGAGATAACTTGACTTCCTCTTTTCCTATTTGCATACCCCTGATTTCCTTCTCTTGTCTAATTGCCTGAGCTAGGACTTCCAATGTATTATTGAGCAATAGGGGTAGGAGTGGGCAGCCTTGTCTTGTTCCAGTTTTCAGGGAAATGTTTCCAGTTTCTGTCCATTTAGCAATGTTAGCTGTGGGTTTATCATAGATGACATAGGGGCATCCCCCACCCACCAGGTGTTTCCCCAAGAATGAGGAAAGAGGATCCCCAAACTATCTCACTGTTCCTCATGCTTGGTTAATATTCCTCAAAAGCAATACAACAATTCTAATATCATAATATTCTAATAATCAATAACTTTTAAAACTTATGCATACACACACCTAATGACCAACCTAAATCCCAATTCCTCTTTATTTTACACTAATTCTACCTACACTATAGAAACTCTCAACCATAGCCCAAACCAGTTCCTAAAGAATATGACCCAGTCAAAAGATCTCGCTGGGCCCTTAGGAATGTGGCCCCACCCAAAGTTCATGCTGGGCCGTTTCTAGTACTCTAGATAATTATCTATATTATTAAAGTTGAAAACAGTACTTTATATGTATATACTAATTCTACAAACATAATTTTAAATCTTATAAAGAAACTTATACCATATTAAATGCTCCCAAATGTGACCTGAGTTTGAATTATGTTAAGTTTAAAGCCAAAACCGCAGTCTGTGAGAAACGGGAACAATGGACTCCTAAAGTAAGCCATGCCTGTTGTACTCTCAGAACTTTATGCTTAGATCATCAAAGTCCCTGCTAGTGGGACGTGCCAAACAGCAAGGAAGGGAAGAGGGAATGGGCCATTAGCTCCTGAATTCATCCTAGTGGTCTCAGGGTCCGCAGCCCACCTGGATCCCTAACGCTCAGGCGGGCCTCCACGGCCAGCTCCCAACACTGGATTTTATCAAAAGCTTTTTCTGCATTTAATGATATAATCCTGTGGTTCTTGTTTTTACATCTGTTGATGTATTTAATTACATTTATGGACTTGCAAATGTTGAACCAGCCCTGCATCCTGGGGATGAAGTCTACTTGGTCATCGTGGATGATTTTTGAGATGTGTTTTTGGATCTAATTTCCTAGAATCTCATTGAGAATTTTTGCAGCTATGTTCATAAGGGATATTGGCCTGTAGTTCTCTTTTTTTTGTTGGATCTTTACCGGTTTGGGTATCAGTGTGATGTTAGCTTCGTAAAATGATTTGGGGAGAATTCATCTTTGTCAATTGCCTGGAATACTTTCAGTAGGATTGGTATCAGCTCCTCCTTTGCATTTTGTAGAATGCTGCTGTAAGCCATCCAGTCCAGGGCTTTTTTGCAGGTAGTTTTCGTACAACAGAGTCAATTTCCTGGGTTGCTATTGGTCTATTAATGACTCAATGTCTTCTTGCTTCAACCTGGGGAAGTTGTGTGATGTCAGAAAGTCCTCCATTTCATTTAGGTTATCAAATTTTTTTCCATATAGGTGTACACAGTAATCTCTGACAATCTTTTGTATTTCTTCAGAGCCAGTTGTGATTTGATCTTTTGTATTTCTTTTCTTTTCTTTTCTTTTGAGTTGGAGTCTCACTCTGTCACCCAGACTGGAGTGCAGTGGCCGCTCCCGGCCACCGCAGCCTTGACCTACTGGGCTCTGGCGGTCCTTCTGCCTCAGGCTTCCAAGTAGCCAGAATTACAAGCATGCACTACCACGTCTGACTGATTTTTTTTTTTTTGATTTATTGTAGAGATGAGGTCTCGCTGCCCAGGCGGGTCTCGAACCTGTGGACTCAGGCAATCCAATCACCTCAGCCTCCCAAAGGCATAGGATTACAGGCTGAGCCACCGAGCCTGGCTTTTTTGTATTTATGATTGCATTTATTTGGACTTTTTCTCTCTTTTACTTGGTCATTCTGGCTAGGGGGTCCATCAATCTTAATACTTGCAAAGAACCAGCTTTTTGTTTTGTTGATGTTTTCTATGATATTTTTATCTTCTATGTCCTGTATTTGGGATCTTATTTTGGTGATTTGGAGTCTTCTGCTAAAGTTGGGGTTTTGGTGGTCTTGTCTTTCCAGCTCCTTTAGGTAATTTGTTAGGCTCTCAACTTCTGATCTTTCCATTTTCTTGACATGTGCCCATAGAGATATAAATTCCCCTCTTAGAACTGTTTTCGTGGCATCCCAGAGGTTTTCATAAGATATTTCTTCATTTTCATTTGTTTCCAGGAATCTTTTAATTTCTACTTTGATTTCAGTGTTGACCCAGTAGTTGTTCAGCATCATGCTGTTTAGTGCCCATATCTTTGTGGGCTTTGGGGAAATTTTGTTGGTGTTGATATTTATTTTTATTCCATTGTGGTCTGAGCATGTGCATGGCAAGATTTCAACCTTATGGAATTTGTTTATGCTTGATTTATGGCCAAGGATGTGATCAATCTTGGAGTACATTCCATGTGGTGATGAGTAGAATATATATTCTGTGGTTGTTGAGTGGAATAATCTGTAGGTATCTATTAAGTCCATTTGGTCGAGTGCCAAGTTTAAATTTTGAATCTCCTTATTGATTTTTTGCCTCAGTGATGTATAGTGATCTAATCACACATCTCTTATAGGCCTTGTTCTTTCTTTCTGAGTCTTCTTTTTTTGTTTTTTACAGATCTGATTAATTCCATGTCCTAGTCTTCAAGTTCTGAGATTCTCTCTTCAGTTAGATTAATTCTGTTTTTCATGCTTGCCATCTTGTTATTTATTTCCTGGATGAAATTTTTTATTGCCAAAATCTCTGTTACAAGTTCTTTCAGTGTTGCATCTTGTGTTTCTTGAGTCTTATTCACTCTTTCCATCCATTACCTAATCTCTGTCATATTCTGGGGCCAGTCACTGGTGACTTCCATTATTTGGGTACCAATGTCTGATTTTTCAGGTGTTTTTGTCTTTGTTACACCTGAAGTTGCCTGAGGTCTTCCTTTAGTTTTTCCTCATTTGTGACTGATCTCTTGTTTCTCTTTAGTTCTGTTATTCAGTGTCAGTGGGAGAGGCTTTCCCTTCTGATGTCTGCTCAGTCCTCTATTCTTCCCTGACCCAGGCTCTGGATTTGTTCTATTTTGAAATAGGATGGTGGATGGGAAGCTTTCCTGTCTCTTGTAGTTTATTCAAATAAAGTAGGGGATAGTGCTTGAGAATTCAGAAACTACTTGCAAATTGCAATGTTCACTTATTGTGGTATGAGTTCCCTGAGACCCACTTCCCACCACCACTCTATATGATGATGCAAAGCTGAAACCAATGCAAAAAACAATTGAACACACACATAGACATGCATACATACCCCCCAAAATTGGAATAACAACAAAGTGAAACAAAACAAACAAAAACAACAAATAACCAGGAAAACTAAACATTCACACACATGCCTAGCACAAAGTGAATAGAGAAGAAAAACATATAGACCGGGCGGGGGGAATTTAGGTCAAACCCTCACACATATATTGACACACATCTTAAACTATGAAAAATGAAAATGAAAAAACCTGGAAGAACAAAAAAGCAAAAACAAACCAACAACAACAAAATTGAAAGATGAACACTCAATCATTCCCATACACATATAAACAGAAAACAACAAATAAAAGAAGAAAGCAACAGAAAAAGAAAAAAATTGGGGGGCTACAGATAAAATTCTCACATACACATTCATGGAAAAATATTTTAAAAATAGATGAACTAACAGTCAAAAAAATTTTAAAAATTGAAAATAAAAAAACCTGCCCTCCTGTGGCAGGCTCTGTAATTGTTCTTCTAATCAGGTCTCTCCTGCAGAGCCACCTCTTTCACTCTCTCCTCAGTGTGCAGAGCAGGGAAGGAGGAAGGTCAGTGGAGGTGGATGGTCTGCAGTCCTCCCTTACCACTCTCATATGGTCAGGGAGATCTCTTCTGGTGGGGAGGAATGGGATTGTCTCTTCCCCAGGTATGTACACGTGGGGGGATCCCCAGCCAGGCCTATCCTAGAATGGAGTTCTCCTATTGCTACTGATGTCCAGGCTCCACCTGGACTTGTCCCTCTCAGTCCTGGCCCAGCTGTGTGGATTTGACATTCAGAGAATTGAAGGGGAGTAGGGGGTTTGGGCCAGCCCTGGACTCACCACTGATCTCTTTGGAGTCCTTCCTCATCCTTTTCTGGTCACACCATTTGTCTCGTGGCTGGATTAGGGTAAGGAGTGGGGCACCTGGAACTTAGCACTTGTCAGGTCTCTCCAAAGTTTGTGCTTTCAGGATATTCCCTCTGGGTCATGATCAATCCCTGAGTAGTTGATCTGCCAGTTACAGAGATCAGGTCTGTTGCTCCGTGGTGAGCAAGCCAGAGTACTTTCCTGCCCCACTTTCAAGATGGTGGTGGGGTGCCTCTCTGGGACTTTGCCTCTGGACTCCCTCTGCAGCCCCTGCTGCCAGTGCTCTGCCAGGTGCTGAAGTGGTGAGGCAAAGCCAGGAGCTGTCAGTCTCTCTCCTGCTGAAATGATGAGGGAGAGCCTGAGGCAATGGTTTCTCCCTGCCACTTTTTTGCAGAAAAACTTTTGTCCATTAAAAAAAAATAATGGCATTTGTCTTCTGTGACCTGGGAAGAGCCAGGGGTGGAGCAGAGAAGCTGCAGCACCAGCTGTTGCACCAGGGGCCTGGTCACTTGCTCACAAGCCCCCACTTAGACAGTCTCTCCCAGCATTTTCTTCCCAGGGAGGGTTTGTTGATTGAAAAAAAAAAGAAAGAAAAAGAAAATGACGCTCAGCCACTGCACCACAAGAGCCCTGGTTGCTAGCTCCCTAGCCCCCACTCAGTCAGCCACTCACATGCCCACTCACTCACCAGCACGTACACAAAATTTTCCATACACTCACTCACATGGGGACTTGCATGGTGCAACTGGCTCCACCGCCATCTTCCCCAATTTGCATTTTTCTGAACATATTTTCATATACCTGTTGGCCATTTGTATGTATTCTTTGGAGAAATGTCTGTTCTCATCCTTTGTTCATTTTAAAAATCAGGTTACTTATTTTATTGTTATTAAGCTGTAGAAGTTCTTTATAAATTTTGGAAATTAACCCCTTATCAAATATATGGTTTGCAAATATTTTCTCTCATTCTATAAGTTGCCTTTTCATTTTGTTTCCTTTGCGGTATAAAAGTTTTTCAGCTTAATGTGGTCACACTTGTCTATTTTTACTTTTGTTGCCTGTGTTTTTGGTGCACATAAAAATATAGTGCTAAGACTATATGCATTGTGTAATGTCTCTCTCACTCTCTCTCTCTTTCTCTCTCTCTTTCTCTCTCTCTCCCTTTCTTTTAGTTAGGGTCTCACTTTGTCACTCAGACTAAAGTGGTGTAGCACAATCATGGCTCACTGCAGCCTCAAACTCCTGGGTTCAAGAGAACCTCTCACCACAGCCTCCCAAGCTGATAGGGACTACAGGCATATGCCACCATGCTCAGTTTATTGTTTGGCTTTCTGTAGAGATGGGGTCTGATTATATTACCCAGGCTGGTCTCAAACTCCTGGACTTAAGCAATCTTCTTGCCTTGGTCTTCCAAATTGTTGGGATTACAGATGTGAGCCACTGTGCTTGGCCCAGTTTTCTTAATACCATTTGTTGAAGAGACTATTTTTCCCCCATTGTGTATTCTTGTCAAAGAACAGCTGGCTGTATATGCATGAATTTATTCTGTGCTCTCTATTCTGTTCCATTGATCTATATGTCTGTTTTTATGCCAGTTTCATATTGTTTTCACTACTGTAAATTTGTAATGTATGTTGAAATCAGGAAATGTAAGCCTTCAACTTTGTTCTTTTTCAAGATTGGTTTTGTTTATTAGCATCCCTTGAGATTCTCTATGAATTTTAAGACAGATTTTTCTTCTGCAACAAATGCCATTGGGATTTTAACAGAGATTTCTTTAAATCAGTAGATCACTTAGGTGACTGACATCTTAACCACATGAAGTCATACATCTCTGAACATAAATCCATGAACACAAGATGTATTTTCATTTATCTGTGTATTCCTTCATTTCTTTTTAAAATTATTAATAGAGATAGGATCTTGCTATGTTTCCCAAGCTGGTCTTGAACTCCTGGCCTCAAGCAATCCTCCTGCCTCAGCCTTCCAAAGTGCTAGAATTATAGGCATGAGGTACTGCACCTACCTGGCATTTTCTTTAATTTCTCACAGTAACATTTTTTAGTTTCCAATATACCATCTACCTCTATTATTTTTGCCATTTTAAGAGTGCTGCATTAATGAAATAATATTGCATATAACCTTTTGAGATTGACTTTTTCTCATACAGCATAATTCTCTTGAGATCAATCCAAGTTGTTATGCTTATCAGCAACAGTTTATTTCTTTTAATTGCTGAGAAGCATTCTATGGTATGTATGTACCACAGTTTGTTTATTCACCAGTTGGAGGTATTTGTTTTTTTTTTCTTTTTTTCTTTTTTGCCCATTATAAATCAGGCTACTAAGAACATTCATGTACAGGCTTGGTGTGAACATAAATTTTAATTTCTCTGGAATAAGTGCCTAAGAGTGCCATTACTAAATGATATGGGAAGCACATGTTTAGTTTTGTAAGAAAAAGTTTTTATCATAGATATATGTATGTTTAACAATATTTTGCTTAATCTTTCTAGTATCTATATTCAATAAAAATAGAATTATACCATATGTAGTCTTATGGAACTTAATTTACCATTCAACATTAGATTTTCAAGATTTCCCAATGTTAGTGCATATACCTGCAATTTATTTATTTTCATTATTTTATCAATATTATAAATGCTTCACTTTGTGACTTTATTATGACTTTATCCAGTCAAGAGTGGATAGTAGATCAAGTTGCACCATTTTGTGAACAAAATGCATCATTTTACAAATGAGATACTGTTCATATGCAGTAGTCTCCTCAGGCATATTCCTAGGATTGGGTTTGCTGAGTGTTAAGAAATTTAAATGTTCAGCTTTCAGATGAAAGGCTGTATTAATTTCCTATGGCTGTCTTGACAAATGACCATAAACATAGTGGGTTAAACCTACAGGAATTTGTTCTCTCACAGTTTTGGAAGCCAGAAGCCTGAATTCAAGGTGTCAGCAGGGTTGGGTCTTTCTGGAAACTCTGAGAGAGTCTGTTCCATGCTTCTCTTCCAGCTTCTGGTGGTTTCCAGCAATCCTTGGCATTCCTTGGTTTACAGCTGTGTCTCTCCACCCTTCACCTCCATCTTCACATGGTGTACTTTTGTGTGTGTGTTGGGAATTTTTATAGGAGAGAAACCTAGTGTTGGTATTGGAAGGGATATGATCCAGAAACAGGCAAGCAGGGATGGAGAAAGATACTCTGCACATTGCACTGTGCTTTACCAAATGTTCACATTATCTCAAATGATCCTCAAATCAACCCTGTGAAATAGGCAGTATCTTAATTCTTATAATTAGAAACTGAAAATTTTCCAGAGCTGGGATTAGAACCAAAGTTGTCAGAGCTCAAATATAAGCTTTTCCTAGGATTCAAGTTGAACAACTTCCATGGACACAAAACTTAGACCTTTTTTGCTGGATTGCCATCTGGATATTTTGATGTGCGGTAATATTAACTGCTTAATACAGACCTTGTTCACGTCTTCTCCTTGGGTTATAATTCTAATACTCTTTTGACTCTGCTAACAATTCTGAAATCAATTGCACTATGCTAACTTTAAATTGAAAATGGCAGGGACTTGTAACTGAGACCATACCAGGGATAGCAAGAAAGCTGATCATTTCTACTACAAAGTCTTTCTTTTCTCAGATTTTCCATGGATGGCACTTATAAATTTCCTCACCAAATACTTGATTTATCTCATAGCTATTGCCAAATGTATGATTCATCTTGTACTGCTTGAATTCTGTTGCAGGTAGGTGAAGAGCAAACCCAACTCCAACCTTGAAGAATTTCTCGTTTCCTTCAAAAGAACACCAGTCTGGGGCAATCCCTTCGGGTCCCCTCCCACTGTGGGAGTTTTTCTGTCTTCTCAGTAATCCCACTTAAAAAACAAAAATACCAGTCTTTAAATAATCAGGTTCCACTGGCTCACTGAATTTTTGCCACTACTTCTGAAAATATATCATTTTAAAAACATTTTTCTTTGCTATATACTGTAGATTATAGCATCTAATGAAAAAACATTCAAAGATTTCTGATCTCTTTCTAGGAAAGACTTCTAGCTTCTTCTACTTTAGAGATGGGCAGTAGTCTATCGTAGGGATGCAATACAAGAAGTATTAGAAGAAGCACATGTTAGGCTTTTCCCTCCTGGCTCGTGGTTTAGGCATTTCTTTCTTGGACAAAGAAAAAAAAAAGGAATAATTGAAAAGGACACGCTGTTCACTTAGTTGCTTTTACTTGACAGAAAGCAGAGAAACTTCTACTACTAATGTCTATGAGATGTTCTGTTAGTAACGACTGAAAATTTTTATGTTGTTAACCATGGTATCAATTGGTCTTAAAGTCCTAAGACATGGTCTTTTCCCTTTTTTGTTCCCTGCTACCTTGTTAGGATTTTCTTCATCTTAGTACTGCTATATTTTTACTTCACTGAGACTTGAAAGAGACAAAAGACAGGAGCTTGCGACAAGTTTGTTAGCTTACACCTGAAGTTTATCTTTTTTAAAAAATATACATTTATACCTCTGTTTTCGGCCCCACAAATTTGGTCAGTATTTCAAGTCTTTTCTATACAGGATGGAACATTAACTACGCTGACCTTGACTTTTCTTCTTTACTTTCCCCTCAGATTAGTGAAACTTTTATGTTGATAATATCTAGGTTTTAAATTCTTATGTTAGAATTCTCCACAGTTGTTTTATATGATTTGGAAGGAAAAAATAAACAGGCAAATGGACTGGGCACAGTGGCTCATGCCTGTAATCTCAGCAATTTGGGAGGCCGACGTGGGAGGATTGCTTAAGCCCAGGAATTCAAGACCATCCTGGGCAATACAGCAAAACATCACCAATACAAAAAGTAAAAAAATTAGCTTGGCGTGGTGGCACACACCTGTAGTCCCAGGTACTTGAGATGCTGAGGTGGTAGGGCTGCCTAAGCCCAGAAGGTGGAGGCTGCTGTGAGCCGTGATTACTATGATCATGCCACTGATTTCCAGCCTGGGCGACAGAGTGAGATTCTGATTTAAAATTAATAATAATAAATTAAAAAATTAAAAGAGATTCAGTTGTTTGTCACTAGCCTTGGGCTGTGTCGCAGCCTTGTTCTTGCTTCTTCCTCTTCTTTTTTGAGTTGGGGGTCTCACTCTGTTGCCCAGTTTGGAGAGTGGTGAAATGATCACTACTCATCCACCTCAACCTCCTGAGCTCAGGTAATCCTTCTGCCTCAGCCTCCCAAGAAACCAGGACTACAGGCGTGTACCACCATGCTTGGTTAATTTTTAAATTTTTTGTAGAGACAGGGCCTCACTATGTTCCCCAGGCTCGTCTCGAACTCCTAGGCTCAAGCAGTCCTCCTATGTTGGCCTCCCAAAGTGCTGGGATTATAGGCGTGAGCCACCTCACCTAGCCTTGCTCTTTTTTCTGCTTCCTGCTACTTGCTGATTCTTCCTTCCACCACCTGGCTGTTTTCTGTTCACCTTTCTGGTCTGAGCTAAACTGTGCTTATTCGATATGGTTGTATCTAATGACAAATCTTAATTTCATTCCCTGTTATTGTCTCTCATAGTAACCTATTCTCACACAGAGCATCAACCACACATTTCACACATTGTAATCACATATCTATCTGTGTTACCTCTGTCCTTCCCGCTAAACTGTAAACTCTAGGAGAGCAGAGATCCTGTCTATTTGGCTCACCATTGCAAACATATAGTCTCACTTAGTGTCTGTCATCCAAGAAGTATGTATTGCATGAATTAATTGGTTATCTATCTATCTATCTATCTATCTATCTATCTATCTATCTATCTATCTATCTATTGAGACAGAGTCTTACTCTGTTGCCCAGGCTAGAATGCAGTGGCACAATCATAGTTCACTGTGGTCTCAAACTCCTGGGCTCAAGTGATCATTTTCCTCTGTCTCCTGAGTAGCTAGAACTACATGTGCACTCCACCACATCTAGCTAATTTCAAAAATAATTTTTATGCTGTGTTGCCCCGACTGATCTCAAACTCCTAGCCTCAAGTGATTCTCCTGCCTTGGCATCTCAAAGTGCTGGTATTACAGACTTGAACCATTGCACCTGGTCTAATTGGTAATTTAAAATCAAGACTTGAAAGATTAATGAAGTTTAGCTTGGCAAAGGGTTGATGTTGAGGATATTATGGTGGGTGCACCAACATTTATTCCACCTCTTGGGTATTGTGTTACAGCAGTACAATTTGAGGCATTGGCCTCTGCTGTCAGGATACTCGTGAATTTATCTAAGCCACATTATAAATTCCATACCTCTTATCACATATGGCATGCCTCTGGTGACAGTTATGTGTTCAGCAGTGAAGACTCCCTGGCTTAACTAGGTGCAATCCGACTGAGGGGAAGAAGTGTTGTTCCATGGTTGGGAAGAAAGATACCTACTCTCTCTTCAACCAGATGTGAAGAAGAGAGCATGTTGCCATATCCTGCCAGCTGCCATCTCATGCCCATGCGAAGAGTCTAGTTTAGGATGAAACAGAGGCTTGCATGGCACAGCAGAGGATGTCAAGAGCTGGGTTTGTGAGATTATTTATGAGGTGCTGCATCAGCAAATGCTAATGCCTGACCTGCCTCAGAGATGCGGAGAGAGGAAGGATGCCTCAGACAAAGGGAATTGGTGAGGAAAGGCCATATTTTTTTTTAAGGTTTCAATCTTTATTCAGTATCCAATAGGAACAAAGCATTTAAAACAATTTTTATTATATTTTTATTTTTAAGATATGGAGTACAATTCAGGGTTAGGTATACAAATGTTCATTATGCAGGTATGAAGGGCTACATATTTAAGGAATGGGAAGAAAACTAGTACGGCTAGATTATTAACCTGGAGAAGATATACCTGAGATAAAGATGAAAAAGTGAGACTGGCCCAAATCATCAGTGGTTTATAGGTCATATTAAGTATCATCAGTTAAGAACTCAATCTCTGAGCTGGGCATAGTGACTCATGCCTATAATGCCAGCTCTTGGAAGGCTGAGGTGGGAGGATAGCTTGAGGCCAAGAATTTGAGATCAGCCTGGGCAACATAGCGAGACTCCATCTCTACAAAAAGTAATTAAAATATTAGCCAACCATAGTGGTGCCACTACCCAGAAGGTTGAGGTGGGGGGATTACTTGAGCCCAGAAGTTCACAGTGAGCTATGATCACACCACTGCACTCCAGCCTGGACTCCAAAAAAAAAAAAAGAACTCTATTTCTGAAATTAAATCCCAGCTTTCCTATTTTCAGCTGAATGACCTTGGGAAAGCTACACAATCTTCTCTCTAGACCTTTTTTGTAAAAGGATGGCAGTATATATCTTCTTTCTGGGAAGATTAAATGAAATATTGCAGATAACTTAGCACCATAGGAATTCAACAAATGAACCAAATAAACGAAATAAAAAGTTATTACAATTGAGTGCCATTATTATTTTTGGGTAGAATTAATGTGAGACAATGATATTAACTATAATGATTTTGGACTTCCTAAAAGGTTAAGCAGAGCGGCATCATGATCAGATTTCTATTTACGAAGCTTCCTCAGACTGCAAAGTAGATAATGTATTAGTAAGGGGAAAGTAAAGTAGCGGGGAGTTCAGATAGGAGGGGCTATGGCATATCCCAAGCAAAGATGTTGGAGGTTTGGACTAAGGTGGAGATGATAAAGATGGAAAGATGAAAGGCCCATCAGTGAATCAGAAACAATGAATCTGGTTGAAAATAATTAGACTAACCCATACTGGCTTGAACAATAAAAGGTTATGTAATGGAAAAGCCCAGTGACCCTATGGGCTTCAGGGTTGATTAGATTCAGTAGTTTAATTATGCCATAAAGTTCCCAATTTCTTTCTACTTCTGCTTTCTACCTTATGTGGTGTTAACTTCCTTCCAAGGCTGACTTTTTTGTGTAGTTGCATAATGGCTGTCTACAGTTTCCAGGGCTAGTGCTCCTTTTCCACATGGTGAAAGGAGAGTATGCTTGTTATATTCTCAGAAGAAGGAGGAGGCTTTTCTCTTGGAAGTCCCTAGTGAAGCCTTTCCTTTCATTGGCTATAGTTGAGTCAAATGCCCATCTCTGAACCAAATTTGGCAAGATTCATTAATTATGCTGATTAATCTGAAGCACAAACAACCATGTACATGTCGAGAGTGGAGCCAAGTTCCGTACTGCTCTTTAACTGTGGCAATAAAGACTGAGACTCAACTGTCTGGTTTAGTTATTAAAGTAGGGTTTGGATTATTGTATGTTGAAGACATGATCACAATGCCCACTAAAAGCAAGCCATATAGCCCACAAAAGAGAATGGTTGGGAAATGAGAAAATGAGGACAGCGCAATGCCATCTTCACATTTCAGGGTGAGAGGGGTGGTCTGCAGAGATGGGTACTGCTGAGAGACCTACCAAGGTAAGAAGAAAAAGGAAACATTAGCCAGGCATGGTGGCTCATGCCTAAATTCCCAGCACTTTGGGAGGCGGAGGCGAGCCTAGAGGTTCCAGACCAGCCTGGGCAGCCTAGGGGTTCTAGACCAGCCTAGACAACTTGGTGAGACCTCATCTCTACAATTTAAAAAAAAAAAGCTGGCCTTGGTGGCACACACATGTAGTTCTAGCTATTTGGAAGAGTGAGGCAGAAAGATTGCCTGAGCCCAACAGGTCGAGGTTGATGAGCTTAGTAAAGGTGGGTTTGGGGTTATGGCAGGGAGCAAAGGGAGGTATGGAAATGGAGGCATAGAATGTAGATATATTCCTGAGAAACTAAGGTAATGAGGGCATAATATGCAATGAAGGAAGTGTTTTGTTTGCCTTTTTATATGCTTGTTCGTTTTGAAATGGTGGAAAGTTAACATATTTAAATTCTTATTGAAATCATTTATTATAGAGGAGAAGGAGAGGCTTTATATGAGTGGGACAACACACCTTTGAATATCACACTGTACCCATTGGTAGACCAGTATCTTTTTCTTGTGTGTGTGTGTTGTTTTTTTTTTTTCATATTTTTTATTTTAAAATTGTGGGGTACAGTTAAGGGTTAGGTATACAAATATGCATCGTTCAGGCACCCTTGTTGATAAGGGGTGTCTCCCCGTCCCCAGATATTGACTACCATTAATCCCACCTCCCCTCCCCTCCCTACCCCCCCATAGTTTCCCACCACTCTCAATCCTTTTCTTTTAGTATTATGATAGATATTCAAGGTCCACTATATGAGTGAGAACATGTGATTCTCAGATCTTTGTTTCTGTGAGAGATCACTCAGTATTATAGACTCTAGTTCCATACAGGTTGCTGCGAAATTCATGATTTTGTTTTCTTTTATGGTTGCATAGTATTCCATCGTGCATATGTACCACATTTTTTTAATCCAGTCCTCTTTTGATGGACAGCATGGTTGGTTCTAGGTTCTTGCTATTGTGAACAATGCTGTGATAAACATACGTGTGCAGGTATCTTTTTTATAGAGTGATTTGAGTTCTTCAGGGTATATTCCCAGTAGGGGGATTGTGGGGTCATATGGGAGGTCGATATTTAGAGCTTTTAGGAATCGCCACACTGCTTTCCACAGAGGTTGCACTAGTTTACACTCCCACCAACAGTGTAGAAGTGTTCCCTTTTCACCACACCCTCTCCAGCAACTGTTATTTTTTGAGTTATTGATAATGGCCATTCTGACTAGAGTTCGGTGGTATCTCAGTGTAGTTTTAATTTGCATCTCCTGGATGATTAGCAGTTGAACATTTCTTCATGTGTCTGTTGGCTGCTCGGATGTCTTCCTTTGAGAAGTGTCTGTTCATATCTTTTGCCCACTTTGTAATGGGGTTGTTTGTTTTTTTCTTTTCAGCACATTTGAGTTCCTTGTAGATCCAAGATGTTAGGCCTTTGTCAGACCTGGAGTTGACAAATACTTTTTCCCAGTCGGTGGGCTGTCCACTACTCTCTGATGATTTCTTTGACTTTTTGCAGAAGCTTGTCAGTTTAATGAGGTCTCACTTGTCTATCTTATCTCTCATGGTCCGTGCATTTTGGGTTTTGTTCAGGAATTGGATGCCAGTTCCAATTTCCATAAGAGTGTGTCCTGCATTTTCTAAGGTTCTTATGGTTTGAGGTTTTACATTAAGGTCTCTGATCCATTTAGAGTTAATTTTTGTGTATGGGGATATATAGGGATCTTGTTTGAATCTTCTGCATGTGGTCAGCCAGTTTTCCCAGCACCATTTACTGAATAGGTTCTCCTCTCCCCAGTGGTAGGTGGTGGGGGCGTTGTCAAATATGAGTTGGTTGAGAAATTGAGGTTTTGCTTCTGGAATCTCAGTTCTATTCCATTGGTCTATATGTCTGTTCCTGTACTAATACCAAGCTGTTTTGATTATTGTAGCTTTATAGTAAAGTTTGAAGTCTGGTAGTGTGATACCTCCTGCTTTTTTTTGTTGTTATTTTTTTTTTGCTGAGGATTGTTTTGGCTATTCTTGGTCATTTGTGTTTCCATATAAATTCCTGTATTGTTTTTTCTAGCTCTGAGAAGAATGTTGCTGGTAATTTGATGGGTATTGCATTAAATCTGTAGATTGCCTTAGGTAGGATGGACATCTTCACAATGTTGATTCTTCCAATCCATGAGCATGGGTTATTTTTCCACTTGTTTGTGTCATCTTTGATTTCTTTGAGCAGTGTTTTGTAGTTTTCATTGTAAAGGTCTTTCACGTCTCTGGTTAGGAAGATGCCATGGCATTTCATTTTTTGTGTGTGACTATTGTGAATGGGATTGTGCTTTCTATTGGGTTTTCTGTTTGTTTATTATTAGTGTAAAGAAATGTGATTGTCATCAAGAGAGCAGGGAGACAGCCTACAGACTAGGAAAAAGTATTTGCCAACTCCAGGTCTGACAAAGGCTTAACATCTTGGATCTACAAGGAACTCAAATGTGCTGAAAAGAAAAAAACAAACAACCTCTTATAAAATGGGCAAAAGATATGAACAGACACTTCTCAAAGGAAGACATCCGAGCAGCCAACAGACACATGAAAAAATGTTCAACCTCATTAATCATCAGGGAGATGCAAATCAAAACCACACTGAGATATCACCTAACTCCAGTCAGAATGGCCATTATCAATAACTCAAAAAATAACAGTTGCTGGAGAGGGTGTGGTGAAAAGGGAACACTTCTACACTGTTGGTGGGAGTGTAAACTAGTGCAACCTCTGTGGAAAGCAGTGTGGCGATTCCTAAAAGCTCTAAATATTGACCTCCCATATGACCCCGCAATCCCCTTACTGGGAATATACTCTGAAGAACTCAAATAACTCTATTAAAAAGATACCTGCACATGTATGTTTATCGCAGCACTGTTCACAATAGCAAGAACCTGGAAGCAACCATGCTGTCCATCAAAAGAGGACTGGATTAAAAAAATGTGGTACATATACACGATGGAATACTATGCAGCCATAAAAAAGAACAAAATCATGAATTTTGCACCAACCTGGATGGAACTAGAGTCTATAATACTGAGTGACCTCTCACAGAAACAAAGATCTGAGTATCACATGTTCTCACTCATATAGTGGACCTTGAACATCTAATGTAATGCTATAAGAAAATGACTGGCAGAGGTCGAAACTATGGGGGTGGAGGGGAGGGGAGATGGGATTAATGGTAGTAAATATCTGTCTGGGGATGGGAGACACCTCTTATTAACAAAGGTGACTGAACGAAGCATATATGTATACCTAACCCTTAACTGTATCCCACAATATCATACTAAAAAATATTGATAAAAAAAGAAATGCTGTTGTCTTTTGCACATTTATTTTATGCCCTAAGACTTTGCCAAAGTCTTTTATCAGTGCAAGGAGGCTTTTGACAGATTCTCTTGGGTTTTCAAGGTACATAATCATGTCGTTGGCAAAGAGAGATAACTTGACTTCCTCTTTTCCTATTTGTATCCCCCTGATTGCATTCTCTTCTCTGATTGCTGTAGCCAGGACTTCCAATACTATATTGAACAGGAGGGGAGAGAGTGGGCATTCTTGTCTTGTTCCAGTTTTCAGGGGGAATGGTTCCAATTTTTGTCCGTTTAGGAATATGCTAGCTGTGGGTTTCTCGTAGATGGCTTTTATTATTTTGAGGTATGCTACATGTATGCCTAGATGTTCAAGGGTTTTTATCAGGAAGGGGTGCTGGATTTTATCAAAACCTTTTTCTGCATCGAATGATATAATCATGTGGCTTTTATTCTGACATCTGTTATTTAATTACATTTATTATCTTGTGAATGTTGAACCAGCCTTGAGTTCCAGGGATGAAGCCTACTTGGTCATGATGGACGATTTTTGAGATGTGTTGTTGAATCCGTTTTGCTAGGATCTTGTTGAGAATTTTGGCATCTATGTTCATCAAAGATATTGCCCTGTTGTTCTCTTTCTTTGTTGGATCTTTACCTGGTTTGGTATCAATGTGACGTTAGCTTCATAAAATGATGTGGGGAGGGTTCCATCTTTTTCAATCACCTGGAATACTTTCAGTAGGATTGGTATCAGCTCCTTCTTAAATATCTTATAGAATTTTGATTGAAAGTCATCTGGTCCAGGATTTTTTTTGTAGATAGTTTTCTTATTACATAGACAATGTCTTTGATTGTTATTGGTCTATTTAGGGTCTTGATTTCTTGTTTCAACCTAGATATGTTGTGTGATATCAGAAAGTCTTCCATTTTCTTAAGGTTTTCAAGTTTGTTTCCATACAAGTGTACATAGTAGTCTCTAATAATCTTTTGTATTTCTTCAGGGTCAGATGTGACTTCATCTTTTGTGTTTCTGATTGTATTTATCTGGGCTTTTTCTCTCTTTTTCTTGGTCAGTCCAACTAAGAGACCATCGATCTTGTTTATCCTTTCAAAGAACCAGCTTTTTGTTTCATTGATTTTTTGTATTATCTTTTTGTTTCTATGTCCCATATTTGGGCTTTTATTTTGGTGATCTGGATTCTTCTGCTGAAGTTAGGGTTTTGGTGGTCTTGCATTTCCAGCTTCCTAAGGTGACTTGTTAGGCTGCTAATTTGTAATCCTTCCATTTTCTTCATGTGCATTTGTAGGAATATGAATTCCCCTCTTACTACAGCTTTCATGGCGTCCCAGAGATTTTGGTAAGATGTCTCTTCATTTTCATTTGTTTCCAGGTAACTTTTAATCTCTGTTTTGATTTCATTGTTGACCCAGGAGTTGTTTAGCATCATGCTATTTAGTGTCCATGTCTTTGTGGGTTTGGGGGGAACCTTGTTGTTGTTGATGTTTATTTTTATTCCACTGTAGTCCGAGAAGGTGCATGAGAAAATTTTGATCTTTTGAAATTTGTTTATGCCTGATCTATGGCCAAGTATGTGGCCGATCTTAGAGTATGTTCCATGCGGTGAGGAGTAGAATGTATATTCTGTAGTCGTTGGGTGCGGTATTCTGTAGGTATCAATTAAGTCCATTTGGTCAAGAGTCACATTGAGGTTCCGGATCTTGTTGCTGAATTTTTGTCCTGATGATCTGTCTAGGGTTGTGAGTAGGGTATTAAAATCCCCAGTTATGATGGTGTTAGAGTCAATATCTTTCTTGAGTTTTCCTAGAAGCTGCTTATGAAAGTTGGCACTCCTATGTTGGGTGCATATATGTTTAGGATAGATATTTCTTGTTGATGAAGCGAACCTTTTATCATTACGTAGTGGCCTCTGTATCTTTTTAAATTTTTGATAGCTTAAATGGTATTTTGTTTGAAATTAGGATTGTGACTCCTTTCTTTTGTGTTCCATTTGCCTGAAAATTTGTTTCTCATCCTCTTACTTCGAGTCTGTGTGTGTTTTTTCTAGTGAGATGGGTCTCTTGAAGGCAATGTATTGTTGCCTGGTGATATTTTATCCATTTTGCCATTCTATGTCTTTTCAGTGGTGCATATAGTCCATTCACATTCAGGCTAATTATTGAAATGTAAGAGCTGGTCCCTATCATAAAGTTCTTATAGAGTTGTTGTTGTTGTTCCTCTTTGTTTGTTGTCTTTCTTTTGGTTTTGGGGTTGGTTCGTGTGTGTTTTACTCTTTTTCCTGTACTCTTGTGAAGAACGTTGTTGTTCTTTTTTCCTTTTCTTCTGTATTTACTTTCTGTACTTTCTTAAGTGTTTCTTGTAGATGTGGTCTGGAAGCAGCGTAAGTTCTTAGGGATAGGATATCTGGGAAAAATTTTAATTCTCCCTCGCTGATGAAGCCTAGCTTGGCTGGGTAGGTTATTCTTGGTTGAAATTGTTTATCTTTTAGAACTTTGAAGATAGGGCTCCAAGCTCTCCTCCTTTTAACACTCTGTCTGACAGATTCTGCCACAATGGTAAGTATCCTTAGTTACAGCAAATATAAGTTTGTCTGACAGGTGTGTGAGGAGTTTGAGAATCCCATGTGTGCTGTGGCACATCAGGAGAGAAATGCCTGTATAGGGTCTGCAGGAGGTGAGAGAGGTGAGCTCCTGATTACGGGTAGAGGGACTGACTTTGGATAGGAGGTCTGCCTCTTCCCTTGTGATGAGATGAGAAGAGAATGAGTTTAATCATGCACAGTTGAGGACTTCTCACCCAGTGATTTATATTTTATTTAAACAAGGAGGCATCTGCTGTTGAGTGATGTGAGAGTAAAAGGAATTCAGAGCTTTGAGGAACATGGAGCAGCTTCTCAATTGTTGTTGCAGAGAATATGGGAATGAGATGGTCAGAGAAATGTAATAATGTTAGGCAGTGCTGCCATTACAGAAGATGTTGAAGACCTTGAATTTGTAGAAATACGTATTTTCCTGACTGTGTGACATTTTCCAGCAATATTTAGTTGAAGAAAACCTCATATTCAGAAATGTTCATGTTCAGAAATGGGGAAACTGAATAGTTAGATTTGTTAGGGTCTAATGAAAGGACAGAGGGTCAACAGGATTTGGGGAATAACTAAGAAGAGTGACTGAAATGAAGGGCCCTGGAATCTAGGCTTGATAATGAAAAGAGGCTTGGGTGAAATATTAGAGGGCTCCTCCCAAAACTGCAATTGTTTTTTGGAGGGTGGGCACCTTGTAGTACAGAATTCTTGTGCTAGGTTAAGTGTTCTAGGAATCCATAGACATCAGTGACCAGCCAGTGTTGTTGTGAGAGGCTGCGTTTGGCTTCAGTGAATTTTTCTGAGATTCTTTTTACGCGTTGCATTTTATGATGAATGATTTATGAGCACACATGCCCATACCGTGCTAAGTGAGTGTTCATGAAAAGTGGCATAGTTCCTGTGCCCCATCCTTTCTATTCACCCAATCTCTCCCCAAACAACTTTTTTTTTGTTTCTCCAAATAAAAAAAATCCTCAAAGGGAAATTTTTGTTGATGTAGAAGAGGTGAAACAAAAAACATCAGAAGCACTAAAAGGCATCAAAATGAATGAGTTAAAAAACTGTTTTGAGCAATGGAAAAAGTGTCTCGATAGCTATATTGCATCAAATGGAGTGTACTTTCAAGGTGACTGAAGTTTAAAGATGTAAGAATAAATACACAATTTTTTTTAACTCTTAAATTTTTTATTTTAAAGAGTTAGGGTACAATTCAGGGTTAGGTATACAAATATACATTATGCAGGTACCCTTGTTGATGAGGTGTGCCCCCCTTCCCCAGGCAGATTCCCACTACTACCAGCCCCACCTCCCCACCCCCCTCACCCTACAATTTTTTATAAATAAATTCCAGAGTTTTTTGGGTCCCCTCTTATACGAGAGAAAAAAGAGTCATTTGGTGGCAATCTCAATGTGGCTGGAAAACAGTTGCAGTGGTAGTGATTTAGCTAACAAGCAAGAAAGATGGCAGGAGAACAGAAAGAAATAAAAGTATCTAAATTCATGACTTTGGCAGTAGAGAAGCTTCAGCTGTGGATACTATTCTTTTACAGAGATTGGTGCAAGTGAGGTGGCAAAGGTTCATGGAAGATGAGGAAAGTCAGTACTGAGAGACCTGGTTGTTAATGGGGACTCTTTGGATGTTGAAGTCCTGTAAGATGATGACAGGAGACAGATATAAAGATTTCAAGTGCTTATAACCAAGGCTGGCCCTGGATAGCATAACAACAATGGAAAGATCAATGAATCCAAAGCCTGAAATGCTGAGTTTTCGTCTCATCTTGGTCAGTGACTATCTGCATAGCTTTGGGCAAGTTGTTTAATGCCTCGTGATCTTAGTTTGCTCACAGAACATGAAGGAATTATTCTGTTAAGGTCTCTTCCAGGTATAAAGATGCTACTATTCCATGATTTCGTTATACCAACCTGTTGGTGCTTGAGTGTATCCCATTCTTCTTCTCTCAAGTTTTTGGCAGATTGACAAATAGACATAGTAATATGACACCAAAATAACAGTTTTATTACTGATAAAGCTGGACTAGAGAATGCTTCTGTACTAGAGTCCAAAAGATCCTTCTTAGTCTTAGTGCCAAGAATTGCATTTACCAACCCTGTCTTGCGAAGCAATTGGTTGGGCAAGCACTGGCTTTTACCCTGTAGGGACAGGCCCTTCCCCAGCAGGCTCAGAGTGTGGAGGAGAGGTGGGCGCAGGAAGCTGCAAGGAGACCATCCCTTTAGAGAGGGCAGGCCAGGGAGAATGAGAGAGACCACATGTGGACAGTGGCTGCTGACACAGTGACCCCTGCTTGACAGAGTGAGGATCTGCTCATGGTTTTGATCATTCTTCCTCCTTACAGAGAATGAATGGAGGGAGGAAAGAAGGGTAAATGGTCTCTTTCCAACACCACCCATTTAATGGAAGTGTCTCTTTTATCTTCTGCAGCAGGGACTTGGAGAAAAGAGAAAAATATTTCCTCCTTTATGATCCACAGACTAACAACCAAAAATAAGTGATTTTAAATTATATGTATGCTGTTATATATCTGTGAGAGAGAGATGCAGTGTTAACATGGAGAAAAGGATCTCAAATGATGACAGAGTTCCAAGAACATTTTTCCATAGTTTTCCAAATGTTCCATTTGTAACTTGGATTCAAGTCAGAATTACGAGGTTTCTAAGCAACACTAGTAGAGACAGCAAACAAGGCTCGAGTCATTTTAAAAGCAATTAGAATAAACAGATTCCCTGTCACCATAGCTCTGCCCAGATCTGCTGAGCCTTGGATCTCATTTCTGGTGACCCATCTCAAAACTGTTAACAACAATTGCAATAATCATGATAAAGACCCGTCTGCAAGTCAGTGAGAAAATGCAACTTGAGTGTTTAGTTGCAGATTTCCAACCACCTCTCTCACATGGTGTTCTGTTAAGCTGACAACTTTTCTCCTCCTGGTTCTGAGACTTTAGTAGGGAGATCCTAGAAAGCTGGCTGTGCCTGGTGGTTTACATCTGTAATCTCAGCAATTTGGGAGGCCAAGGTGGGAGGACTGCTTGAGCCCATGAGTTGGAGACTGACCTAGGCAACAAAGCAAGATCTTGTCTCTACAAAATAACTAAAAAATTACCTGGGAGTGGTGATGCATAACCGTAGTCCCAGTTACTCGGAAGGCTGAGGCAGGATGATCGCCTGTGTCCAGGACGAAGAGGCTGCAGTGAGTTGTGATGGTGCCACTGTACTCCAGCCTGGGACAGAGTGAGGCTCTGAGTCAAAAAAAAAAAAAAAAAGGGAAAAGGAAAAAGCGACAATTTTTATTCTAACTTTTTTGAAGGAAAAGAGGGAAAAGAAAAGAAAGAGAAAGAAAGAAAGAAAGAAAGAAAGAAAGAAAGAAAGAAAGAAAGAAAGAAAGAAAGAAAGAAAGAAAGAAAGAAAAAAGGAAAAAGAAACTATCCAAGAGGACCATAAATCCTAGGACAATGGCAGTTACTCCTGAATACTGGGGAAGGTTGCACTGGCCCTGCCTTGCTCATAGAACTAGGCAGGCACTTTCAAGGTGACAACTATGAGATTGTCAGGGGAATCTCATCTCCCTTCTAACATCTTCCCTGTTGAGGTTTCTCAAAGTCCATCATCAGAGGCTTGGATAGAAGGAGTTAAAGGGAAGTTAAAATACTGTTTGAGTTTAAATTTGGATTTGATAACATGGGAGAAGTTACATCTAAGATGCTAAAAAAACTCTAGAACCTTAATGTGAATTAGTTTTAGCAGATCACATTCCATAGGGCAACTAGCTGAGAGCAGGCTCCTACAAGAAAGAGGCAGGACCTCGTGCATTTTGAAAGGGAGTGGGTGCATGGAAATGGCTGAGGGGAGTGGGAAGCAAGACTTAGGAATGACTGCCCCAAGGGAGGAAGCATCATAGAGAAACCATGAGATGAGCAACACCAGATGAGGGTGATGTACTGCCTGAGGAGACAGGAAGACACCATCCATCGCTTCCACTTTGCCTTCACTTCCACGTACGTTTGACTTTACCACTTCCAAACACCTGGGACAGCACTGCACCGTGCATTCATGCCTGCCCAGGCCAGAGCTGGAGAGTTGGACAACTCTGTTGTCTTCCAGCAGCGGCCTCCCTCTGTTTCAGGACTGACCTCAGGACTGTTCAAGACACTCAGATTAGACACACACACACACACACACACACACACACACACACACACACACACACACCCAATAATCATGAGAACATAATAGAAATAACAATGATCCCAATTTCAATCTTTTTTTTTTTTGAGTAGGATTTTCATTCAATTGCCCAGGCAGAAATGCAGTGGCAAAATCATGGTTCACTGTAACCTCAACCTCCTGGGCTTAGACATCCTTTTGTCTCAGCCTCTTGAGTAGCTGGGACTACGGGCGCATACCACCATGCCTGGCTAATTTTTTTTTTCTTTTTTTGCCCTGGTCTTGAACTTTTGGACTCAACCAATCTTCCCACATCAGTCTCCCAAAGTGCTGAGATTATAGGTGTGAGTTACTGCACCTGGCCTTTCTTTTTTTCAGAGATAGGGTTTTGCTTTATTGCCCAGGCTGGAATGTAGTGGTGCCGTCATAGTTCACTGCAACCTTGAACTCCTGGGCTCTAGTGATCATCCTGCCTCAGTATCCCAAGTAACTGGGATTACAGGCACACTTGGTAATTTTTTTAAAAGTTTTTTTGTTGTTGTTGTTGAGATGGGATCTTGATATGTTGCCCAGGCTAGTTTTATACTCCTGGCCTCAAGCAATCCTCCCACTCTAGCTTCCCAAAGTGCTGGGATTACAGGTGTGTGCCACCATGCCAGGCCTAATACAGAATAGAAGCTCCCTAGGATACTAAGTGGCAAGTATGCTAACAGATGGTGACTGATAAGCTTCAGAATCAAAATATGAATAAGTCTTCTTTACTAAAATCTAAGCATGCCACCCTCCTGCTACTTCCTTCCAACTATAATCTGGGGACACTTCCCCTTTTATCTTCTTCTACAAAGTGCTGCCATATGGAGAGAACAGAAAAGTCTGGAAAACCCCAATTAACTGGATCTCAAGTAATTAGAGCTCTCACTTACATGAATAATTTTTATGTTGGTTTCAGAGAAAAACTACAAAAAAACCCCACTGATACATAAATTTGAGCATTAAAAACATTTCCAGGATAAGTAACAACCACTTGGTGTAACTAGAAGATAACTGTGTCACATAATTCCTGAGTGCTGGGCTTGGGAGACATGAATCCTCTTCACCCACATCCTCTTCAGAGAAGATTCTGGGTTTGCTGTTAGGGATGGATGCAGGAGGGCCAGATTCTGTGCTCTTAAACACAACCCAAGACAGTTTTAAGTTTTAGAATTAGTGGTTTGTTTTTTTTTTAAGTCAGGATCTCACTCTTTCTCCAATGCTGGAGTACAGTGGAACGATCACGACTCACCACAGCCTCGACCTCCTGGGCTCAGGCAATCCTACCTCAGCCTCTGGAGTAGCTGGGCCTACGGGTGAGCACCATCATGCCTGGTTGATTTTTCAATTTTTTTTTTTTTTAATAGATGAGGTCTCACTATGCTGCTCAGCTGGTCCCTTCTCTTGCCTTGGCCTCCCAAAGTGCTGGGATTATAGGAGTCAGCCACCGTGCCTGGCCAGATTATTGTTATTTTTAAAAGGAATTTAACTATATTCACCATTCTCAGTTTACTGAGGCAGGAAAGTAGGTTCACTGAGTTTAAGCCATCTTGTAGGGTAGCCTCTAGCCATCTCTGAGGCAACCATGAGACTCTATTCTCTAAGCACTTCAGCTAATTGTGGTTTTATTGTACAAATCAAACACAATGGTTAGCACTGTTGCAGCACATGTACAATTTATTCATATCTAGAACATGGAGAGTCTCAGGAGACTAACCAGCAGGTTGCAGAGAGAAAATCAGTGGTGTTGAATTTTGATGTGTCACTTAATTTTCTGAGTTATTTAATTTCATCTCTCAGATTGACACATCATCACGTTCTTCAGATGACTAATGCAGGAAATCAAATCTCTTTGCTTCAGTTCAGTTTGTATTTTCCTCAATTTAATTATCTCAGTCACGTGTAGCCCTACTTCCAGACCAGCCCCTGTGGTAATGCTTAGTTAACAAGGCCACTGATGAGAAAGTCCTGGTTGTGCTGCAGTGTACTCTGCTACATTGTAAGCTGTGTCCCCAGAGGACACAGATTGGGTTTGATTTCAGCAGTTTAGTTTGCTTTCTAACACTTTTTATTTATTTATTTACTGAATTGGGGTCTCACTCTGTCACCCTGGTTGGAGTACAGTGGCACAATCAGGGCTCACGACAGCCTTGACCTCCTGGGCTCAGGCAATCCTTCCATCTCAGCCTCCCGAGTAGCTGGGACTACAAGTGCATGCCACGATGCCCAGCTAATTTTTTTTTTTGTAGAAACAAGGCCTCATCATGTTGCCCAACCTGGTCTCGGACTCCTGGGCTCAAGTGATCTTTCTACCTCAGCTTCCCAAAGTGCTGGGATTATCGGTGTGAACCACCTCACTCAGCTTTATAGCACTTTCTGTTTTGATAAAATGTGCATGATTTAGTCACACCCAAGTGCTTTAGGAAAGCAGAAAGAGACCCTGTAGTCATTTGCAGAAATTGTGGAGACTTAATTTATTTAACTATTTATTCATGATTTTTCCTATATTTTTCCTTCTCCCTGACTTGCTAAGATCAGCTGGCCCTACCAGAAAGTTCTTCAGAAATCTCTGTAGTGGGAAAAGCACAAGGACCAGAAGCTTTTCTTATCTTTCACAAGAGTTCAAGCCCATTAACAAGGTCCTATGTTTCCAGAGAGATGAAGCAGAGAGAGAAAGTTCTTGAGAGCGAAGGGGAATGACAAGCAGAAGATTCCGGGGGATTAGGAAGGGATGGGGGGTGGGGGGTGCTGCACATTCCTCTCTGCCCTGCCTGTGGGATGGAGTCTCAAGGGAGCTGGTATCTGACTTCCAAGAAGTGGTCCAGGGAAGTGGCTGCAAGTGGATGGGAGCACATGTTACACCGAGGGAGGCAGGGCCCAGGGGGTGGGTCAAGTGTAAATACCTTGTAGTGCCATGACAGGTTGTGAAGAAGGTAAAAAGAAGGGTTCTCCATGCCGGTTACCTGGTTTTGGCCCTGGTGGGCACCCTGGCTTTTACCCCCACCCTATTCCCATTCTGTGGACAACTTTCCACTGTGGGAAACTGACTCCTCCTTCCCTGTCAGTTCAAGTTCTATCTCTGCTATTCCATCTACTCCAGTCCACTTATTCTGCTCATTCACAGAACTCCCACATGTACACATCACCCCACACAGAGAAGCATTTTATGCTCAATTGTCCTAAAGTCTTCTCTCTTTTTTATTTAACAAATATTTATTGGACCCCTGTTGTGTGTGCTAGTCTCTATTCTAGGCATTAAGAATACAATGTGCACACACAGACAAGGACCCTGTTTTCAAGGTGCTCACATTCTGGGGAGGAGGGTGCAGAATGATAGTTCCTGCTCTTTAATGTGTGCCAGACTCTTGTCCCAATCTAACTGTAGGTCACAAGAAGGAAAGAGTCACAGAATACTTTGGCAGGCACAGCTCTCCAGATACTCCTTGAGGAGAGTTGTACTTCACAAACTCCCCCATAACACTCCAGAATATGCAGATACACTAAATAATTAAGAAAAGATGGCCCACAGTTGTCAAGCGGGATCCTATAAAGGCTACATGCCACCATGCCTTAGCTAACTTTTTAACTTTTTTTTTTTTTGTAGAGGCAAGGTCTCACTTTATTGCCTAGACTGGTCTGATACTCCTGGGCTCAAGCAATCCTCCCACTTTGGCCTTCCCAAGTGCTGGGATTGCAGGCATGAGTCACGGCACCCGGCCTTAAGTTTATATTTTGTTATTATTCTTGCTAAAGACACATGAATGCAAATATTGACTTTTGGTGTATTTCCTTTGACCTTAGAAGAACTGAAGTTAGAACTCCCCAATAACTTAGTGAAAGGCTATTGGCAATTTTTGAGTTGCTCATATAACAAGCTGATTTTCCCTGTACAGGGAGGGACTTTCCTGCTGTAGCTTGAAAGTGTCCTGCTGATTAAAGGAAAAAACATACCCAGGAGTCAGCAGGTGGCAGGTCCATTATGGCTAAATATCTTTCCAGGACTAAGTGAGATGTTGGTTTGAAAATCTGGTTCCCTTGCCAAAATAAAGATAAAACATGGAAGCAAAGCAAAATGAGAGTGGGTGGTCTTTTTCCAAATTATTGTCATTTTCAAAAATTTTCCCTCACAGTATTGAAAGCCAAATATGTCCCTGGAGAGAGAAGTCTTGGATCTACATGGTATGGTAAAAATAAAACAATGGATTGATAGTTTCTAAGAAGAGCAATTATCTTGTATTTGCTATTAGAATTACCTGGTTCAGACCATTGCTTATGAGCCATTCTTCCTGTTGATAATATCATTTGTGAGGCAGAGATCCCAACCATGGAATTAAGAATTGTCTTATTTATTTTTCTTACAATGATGTGTCAAGAGTAAGGAAAGAAAAGTCTGAAAGAAGCCAGGTAGTGGGGAAGAGATATTTACAATCATTAACATGGTATAGAAGTAATCATGGATCTCAGATAGACCTCAGAGGGACGCCAGATGTGTTACTAAGATTGAGAGAAAACCTGGCTAGGAATGTATGTGAGATAGAATCTCTCCTTGCCAATGATACCCTTGGCAAGGAGGCTTGAAAGACGAAAATTAGGGTTTTCACAGCTTCTCTTGCAAGTTGGCAAGTAGAATTTTGCTAAAAAAAAAAAAAAGGGAGAGTGGGAACTGTCGTATAAAAATACTCTTTTTCTTTGTGCCTGCATTTTATATTACAGAAAGTTTCCTACTAAGGATATAGAGCTAGGATTGATTTTTCCATCCAAAGAGTCAATTGTCTGAGGCTATATGCACAAAAGTGAGATTTTATTCTCTCTTAGAAAGTGAACTCAGGAAAAATCACATCCTTGAGTCAGTCACATAGCAGACGAGAGGACTCTGCTATGCTAGAAGAATGACAAGGATAAAAATGTTCAGTCAATTTCACTCTACTTTTAAAAACAAGTGATGTTTTTCTAGCCACATTTGAGGTCTTTGAGCTTTCTTTAGTTATTTGCAGATTAAGTCACATTAGGGAGGTCATGGGATCCCCACTTTTCTAGAACATTATCCTATCAAGTGTTTTACATTTTTCTTCAGGCAGTGATCATTTGATTTGAAGGCGTTCACTTTCCAGTTTCGTTTTCTCAAATTACTAACAGACTTAAAAATTTCTTCCCTTAATGGGGACAAAAATGGAGGAAATATATTCTGGGTTGCCTTAAAAAGACAGAATTGAAGGAGTAGATAGTTACAGTCGAGCCCAGGAAATGTCAGAGATTCCAGAATGTGCCATTTTTGTTCTGGCATAATAATGGTAGATTTTCTTTGGCGATCTTATTACTCTTCTATCTCTGCCATGTGACAGATGACTGTAATCTTTGTAGCTTTCCCACAGATGCTGCTCTTATTTAAGCTGAAAGTAATCATTTAAGTTTGTAATGCTAATGGCTGAAAATTAATTTTCAAAAATTGAAGTTGACTGAGTTCAGTGACTTATGCCTGTAATCCCAACACTTTGGGGGACTGAAGTGGGAGGAGTGTTTGCGGCCAGGAGTTTGAGACCAGCCTGGGCAACACAGAGAGAACTTATGTCAACAAAAAAAAAATTAAAAAATTAGCAGGGTGTGGTGGTGTACACCTCTAGTTCCAGCTACATAGGCTGAGGCAGGAGGATCTCTTGAGCCTAAGTGTTTAAAGCTGCAGAGCCATGATCGTGCTACTGCAGTCCAGCCCGGGTAACACAGTTAGACCCTGTCTCAAAAAAAATAAAAGAGGCTGGGCACAATGGCTCATGTCTGTAATGCCAAAACTTTGGGAGGCTGAGATGGTAGGAAGGATTGAGCTCAGGAGTTTGAGACCATCCTGGGCTATTTAAGAAAAATTAACTATATAATAATAAAAATTAGAACAGAACGGATCATAGCAACTAAAAAATAATATGAATCACAAAGTACATAAATTAAGTGCTGTGAATAGTATTTAGAGACATGAAATACAAGACACACTTCATTTGCTGCAGGAAAAAGCAATAAAGAAAAAATTTTGCATTGCTCTAATTTGTTGTTTCTATGAAGCTTTGGATTTCAGTTATCTTGAAGTTGCCAACATCCCACAACTAAGGTGAATTCCAGGAAAATCTTGTTAGGGCCAGATTTTGCTGTCTCCAAACTACATTATAAAACATTTGTCTCTATATGCTGCCCAATGCATGTTCATAGCAGAAAAAGACTCAGCTAATAAAATAAGCAGCTGGGCAAATAATCCAACATGTATGTACTACATAGTGTTCCAGGCCCTGTTTGTTCGTTTGAGGTTTGCCGGTACCTGGCACTGCTCTCTAACCAGTCTTCCCATATTGTGCCTTTGTGTGCCACATTGAATTTCTACCTGCTTCTTCACACTGTCACACCATTTTTCCAGTCTCACAGTAAACAGTCAGAAATGTGCTAGAGTTGTTTCGTTATCAGTTACTTGCACCTGGAGAGCAGATAATGTTCATATTAAATTGCAAAAGTATTTTTATTTTATTTTATTTTATTTTTTGTCTGTCCTTCAAATCAATATTTGTAACATATTTTTTTAATGTGATTTTTTTTCTTAGTTCCACATCTTGCCTTTAAATACATACCTTGATGAAAATCTTTGACAATTCTTCTTCCTTTTATAATTTACGCAGTTCTCCACCCCCCTTCTTCTTTTTGTAGAGATGGGTGCTCTCTATGTTGCCCAGGCTCCTGGGCTCACACAAGGTTCCTGTGTTGGCCTCCCAGAGCACTAGGATTACAGGCATGACCACTGCTCCCAGCCTTATACAGTTCCTTTTTATGAAGCCTTGCTGTTATATAGAGATTTCAAAACAAGCACAGAACAGACTGTGTGAACCCAGCTTTATTGTTCATTATACTGAAGGAAGGGGTGGAAAGCATGCCATGAATGAATGAATGGATGAATTATGACCAACCCTATACCAGTTAGCTAGGCCTTAATTTAAAGAACCTGCATGATATGAAGTTTCACTAACCTCAAAACAATTAGATGAGATCGCCTGTCATCTTCTACATTCCCTGATACCATTTTTTTGAAAAGCATCAGGAGAAGGAAGAGACCCAGATTCTAGTCCCTTCTTCCTGGCATTCAAAGTAATTGAAACCGTTGGGTGGTTTCAATAGCTCTCAACATGACCCAATCATGAGAGAGAATGATAAACCCTTAATGCAAAATCATCGTGAGGATAGAAAGTGGCAGGGCAAAATGAATGGTTTTAAAGAGAGTTGGTTGGTTGTACTTTGGCAGGGTGAAGGCAGGAAACCATCCTGCCCCACAGAGTTTCCTGCTCTGATCTGCTGCCTCCTGGGGACGCGTGGAGTACCACTGAAGCAGTCTCTCTGATAAAGAGAGACACTCTTCATGAAGGAAAGTTGTAGACTCACACCATTTAATTGATACCCTGAAAGGAGACATTAACTTTCTTTGTACTTCCAGGTTGATAGAATGGGATGTAACAGTTGTCCTATTTTACACTTAAGAGGATAAAATCAGCTAAGAATACACAAATAAGATGAAATGTTGAGATAAGTTACTATAAAATGAGATGAAATGGTATAATAGGTCAAGAATGATTAAAATTAGACAAAACTCCTCAATAATTATAAAAATAAGATGAGATTAAAAACACTGAGATTATATGAGTAACAATAAAATAATTAGCTGAAAGAAAATCTCACATAAATATTGCTAATATGCTGGTGCATATCTTTTGAGATACTCCATAAATGAGGTAATGCCATACAGTGCTGTTTATAACTTGTTTAACTTTAAAATGTACCAAATATATGCTTGCACATCAACAAATATAGATATTTATCATAACTTTTAGTGACTGTATAGGTTTCCAATTTATGGTGAAGTGACTATTTTTGGCATTCTCATTATAGTGATCAAACTTGGGGGTTATGATTATGGTGGTAAACAGGAGTCTGTCTAAGTGGACACTTTTCTCCACAGATGTTTTTCTTTTTCTTGTAAAAATACAGCAACAGGGGTCATAGTTGTGTTCAGAATTAAGACAATGAGAATTCTCATGAATTAAAAGATAATTTGAAGGTCAGCAGGACCCAGACAGAAGAATATCCTGATTTATTAGACTCATCTTCCTACATTAAATGAAAAAGTTGAGTCAATGTTAGTTTGACCTGCTTCTCTCTTCCCGGGTCTTAAAGTGAAATATCTTCCAAAAAGAGATACTGCTTCTTCCCATTTTGATATAATAGCCTGGAGCTGAGATACTGGCAAATAAAAAGCTATCTATTTTAGTGGACAGAAATTTGGAGAGACATTATAAATATTCTGAGCCCTGGATACACTGAAGCTATTGCAGTCAGTATTACTTCTATCCTTCTTGGACAAAACCCTCCCTAACCATTTTCTCTATATAATTCTAAATTAGAAAGCCTGTGAATTTATGTAGATGGCTTATGATCCAGGAGGAGTAGAGCACATGCTTAAGGGAAACATACCTGGACCCGTAAGAGTCTTTACGAGGACCAGAGTGAGAGGGTTTGGGGAAAATTGTCACTGAAAAATATCTATGGTTTTTTGTTCTTACAAATAAATGTTTTAAAAAATTTATGGTGATAAAAATAGCTTAAAACAGCTGAACTGTTCAGAAGGTCTAAAGTAAATTAAAACTGGCTAAATGCATCATAATTTATTTAGTCAGTTTTTTATAGATAGACATTTAGTTTCTAACTCTTCTGTTTCTTGGCAGGCAAGTATCTTTGTACATGAGTCTTGTCACATTTACTTGAACATACTCTTATGATAATTGCATTAAAATATCCTGCTGTAGGAGCTTTTCTGTCCTCTCAATAAATCTGCTTTAAAAAAAAAAAGTTAGAAACAGTCAATGAATATATGAATTCATAAAACCTACCTCACTGAACTATCTGACTGGAAAATAATATGCAAAATTGCCATTGTGGTTGTCCACATAAGAAGTTCTAAATAAATGACAATAATGATTATGATCATGTTTTTCACACATAATCTAAAAATAAAACAAATTACCATTTTTCACATTTCGGATTAGATAAGTTTTTAAAAATATTTTTAATATAATGGCAATACATAGTATTGGTGATAGTCTTCAGAAAACAACTATTCTCTTATACTTTTTGTGGAAATATAAGTTATATTATTATTATATTATCAGAGGGCAACTTAACAATATGTATCAAAACTTTAAAATATGTATTAAAACTTTAAAGTTTAAATACATATGTTAAGTTGCCCTCTGATAATATAATAATATAATAACAACTTATATTTCCACAAAAAGTATATGAGAATAGTTGTTTTCTTAAGACTATCACCAATACTATGTATTGCCATTATATTAAAAATATTTTTAAAAACTTATCTAATCTGAAATGTGAAAAATGGTAATTTGTTTTATTTTTAGGTTATGTGTGAAAAACATAATCATAATCATTATTATCATTTATTTAGAACTTCTTATGTGGACAAACACAATGGCAATTTTGCATATTATTTTCCAGTCAGAATAGTTCAGTGAGGTAGCTTCTATGAATTCATATATTCATTGATTGTTTCTAACTTTTTTTAAAAATTATTTATTTATTTTTTATTATGAAGTTGTGGGGTACAGATAAGGGTTAGGTATACAATTGCGTTTCATCAGGCACCCTGTTGATATGGGGTGTTTCCCCGTTCCCAGACAGATATTTGCTACTGTTAATCCCATCTCCCTCCCCCCACCATAGTTTCCCAGTACTGTCAGTCATTTTCATATAGTATTGCATTGGATGTTTAAGGTCCATTATATGAGTGAGAACATGTGATACTCGAATCTTTGTTTCGGTGAGAGGTCACTCAGTATTATAGACTCTAGTTCCATCCAGGTTGCTGCGAAATTCATGATTTTGTTCTTTTTTATGGCTGCGTAGTATTCCATCGTGTATATGTACCACATTTTTTTAATCCAGTCCTCTTTTGACGGGCAGCATGGCTGTTTCCAGGTTCTTGCTATTGTGAACAACGCTGCGATAAACATGCGTATGCAGGTATCTTTTATAGAGTGATTTGTGTTCTTCAGGATATATTCCCAGTAGGGGGATTGCAGAATCATATGGGAGGTTGGTATTTAGAGCTTTTAGGAATCACCACACTGCTTTCCACAGAGGTTGCACTAGTTTACACTCCCACCAACAGTGTAGAAGTGTTCCCTTTTCACCACACCCTCTCCAGCAGCTGTTATTTTTTGACTTGTTGATAATTGCCATTCTGACTGGAGTTAGGTGGTATCTCAGTGTGGTTTTGATTTGCGTCTCCCTGATGATTAGTGAGGTTGAACATTTCTTCATGTGTTTGTTGTCTGCACGGATGTCTTCCTTTGTGAAGTGTCTGTTCATATCTTTTGCCCATTTTATAATGAGGTTGTTTGTTTTTTTCTTTTCAGCACATTTTAGATCCTTGTAGATCCAGGATGTTAAGCCTTTGTCAGAACCGGTGTTGTCAAATATTTTTTCCCAGTCTGTAGGCTGTCTCCCTGCTCTCTTGATGGTTTCTTTGGCTTTGCAGAAGCTTGTCAGTTTAATAAGGTCCCACTTGTCTATCTTCTCTCTTATGACCTGTGGGTTTTGGGTTTTGTTCAGGAATTGGATGCTAGTTCCGATTTCCATGAGGGTATTTCCTTCATTTTCTAAGGTTCTTATGGTTTGAGGTTTTACATTTAGGTCTCTGATCCATTTGGAGTTAACCTTTGTGCATGGGGATAGATAGGGGTCCTGTTTCAATCTTCTGCATGTGGTCAGCCAGTTTTCCCAGCACTATTTACTGAATAGGTTCTCCTCTCCCCAGTGGTAGGTGGTGGAGGCTTTGTCGAAGATGAGTTGGTTGAGAAACTGAGGTTTTGCCTCTGGAATCTCAATTCTATTCCATTGGTCTATATGCCTGTTCCTATACCAATACCAAGCTGTTTTGATGATTGTAGCTTTATAGTAAAGTTTGAAGTCTGGTAATGTGATACCACCTGCTTTGTTTTTTTTGCTGAAGATTGTTCTGGCTATTCTTGGACGTTTGTGTTTCCATATGAATTCCTGTGTTGTTTTCTCTAAGTCTGAGAAAAATGTTCCTGGTAATTTGATGGGTATTGCATTGAATTGTAGATTGCCTTAGGTAAGATGGACATCTTCACAATGTTGATTCTTCCGATCCATGAGCATGGGATATTTTTCCATTTGTTTGTGTCAACTTTTATTTCTTTGAGCAGTGTTTTGTAATTTTCATTGTAAAGGTCTTTCACGCCTCTGGTTAGGAAGATGCCAAGGTATTTCATTTTTTTTGTGGCTATTGTGAATGGAATTTGTGTTTTTTATTTGTTTCTGTTTGTTTATTATTGATGTAGAGAAATGCGATTGTCTTTTGTATATTTATTTTGTATCCTGAGACTTTGCCAAAGGCCTTTATCAGTGTAAGGAGGTTTTTGACAGATTCTCTTGGGTTTTCAAGGTACACAATCATATCATCTGCAAAGAAAGATAACTTGACTTCCTCTTTTCCTATTTGGATACCCCTGATTACCTTCTCTTCTCTGATTACTCGAGCCAGGACTTCCAATACTATGTTGAACAGGAGGGGTGAGAGTGGCCATCCCTGTCTTGTTCCAGTTTTCAGGGGAAATGGTTCTAATTTTTGTCCATTTAGGAGTATGCTGGCTGTGGGTTTCTCGTAGATGGCTTTTACTATTTTGAGGTATGTTCCCCGTATGCTTAGATGTTCAAGGGTTTTTATCAAGAAGGGGTGCTGGATTTTATCAAAAGCTTTTTCTGCATCTAATGATATAATCATGTGGTTTTTGTTTTGACATCTGTTGGTGTATTTAATAACATTTATGGTTTTATGAATGTTGAACCAGCCTTGCATTCCAGGAATGAAGCCTACTTGGTCATGATAGATGATTTTTGAGATGTATTGCTGAATTCGGTTTGCTAGGATCTTGTTGAGAATTTTGGCATCTATGTTCATCAAAGATATTGGCCTGTGGTTCTCTTTCTTTGTTGGATCTTTTCTGGCTTGGGTATCAATGTGATGTTGGCTTCGTAAAATGATTTGGGGAGAGCTCCATCTTTTTCAATCACCTGGAATACCTTCAGTAGGGTTGATATCAGCTCCTCCTAAAATGTCTTGTAGAATTCTGCTGGAAATTCATCTGGTCCAGGGCTTTTTTTGGTAGGAAGTTTTCTTATTATGTAGTCGATTTCCTTGATTGTTATTGGTTTATTTAGGGTCTCAATTTCTTCTTGTTCCAACTTAGGTAGGTTGTGTGATGTCAGAAAGTCCTCCATTTCCTTAAGGTTTTCAAGGTTTTTTCTTACAAGTGTACGTAATAGTCTCTAATGATCTTTTGTATTTCTTCAGGGTGAGATGTGACTTCATCTTTTGGGTTTCTGATTGTGTTTATTTGGTTTTTTTCTAGTTTTTTTTTTTTTGTCAGTCTAGCTAGGGGACCATCGATCTTATTTATTCTTTTGAAAAACCAGCTTTTTGTTTCATTGATTTTTTTCTATTATCTTTTTGTCTTCTATGTCCTGGATTTGGGCTTTTATTTTGGTGATCTGGATTCTTCTGCTGAAATTAGGGTTTTTGTGGTCTTGCTTTTCCAGCTTCTTTAGGTGGCTTGTTGGGTTGTGAATTTCTGTTCCTTCCATTTTCCTCATGTGTCTTTGTAGGGATATAAATTCCCCTCTTATTACAGCTTTTAAGGAGTCCCAGAGATTTTGGTAAGATGTTTCTTCATTTTCATTTGTTTCCAGGTATCTTTTAATCTCTGTTTTGGTTTCCTCATTGACCCAGGAGTTGTTTAGCATCATGCTGTTTAGTGTCCATGTCTTTGTGGGTTTTGGGGCAACCTTGTTGGTGTCAATGTTTATTTTTATTCCACTGTGGTCCGAGAAGGTGCATGGTAGACTTTCAGTCCTTTTAAATTTGCTTATGCTTGATTTGTGTCCAATTATGTGGTCGATCTTAGAATATGCTCCATGCGGTGATGAGTAGAATGTGTATTCTGTGGTCTTTGGATAGAGTGTTCTGTAGGTATCAATTAAGTCCATTTGGTCCAGAGTCTCATTGAGGTTCCGGATCTCCTTGCTGATTTTTTTGTCCCGATGATCTGTCTAGGGTTGTGAGTGGGGTATTAAAGTCCCCAGTTATTATGGTGTTAGAGTCAGTGTCTTTCTTTAGTTTTCCTAGAAGTTGCTTTATGAATGTTGGTGCACCTATGTTGGGTGCATATATGTTTAGGATAGATATTTCTTGTTGATGGAGTGAAGCTTTTATCATTAGGTAGTGGCCCTCTGTATCTTTTTAAATTTTTGATAGCTTAAATGGTATTTTGTCTGAAATTAGGATCGCGACTCCTCCTTTCTTTTGTGTTCCATTCGCCTGAAAATTTGTTTCCCATCCTCTTACTTTGAGTCTGTGTATGTCCTTTCTAGTGAGATGGGTCTCTTGAAGGCAGTATATTGTTGCCTGGTGATATTTTATCCATTTTTTCATTCTATGTCTTTTCAGTGGTGCGTTTAGTCCATTCACATTCAGACTAATTATTGAAATGTGAGAGTTCATCCCTATCATGGAGTTCTTATTGAGTTGTTGTTCTTCCACTTGGTTTTTTCTTTTTTTTTTTTTTCTTTCTTTTGGTTTTGGGGTTGGTTTGTGTATATTTTATTCTTTTCCCTGTTCTTGTGAAGAATGTTGTTCTTTTTTCCTTTTCTTCTGTGTTTAGTACTTTCTTAAGTGTTTCATGTAGAGATGGTTTGGTGGCAGCATAGGTTCTTAGGGATTGGATATCTGGGAAAGATTTTAATTCTCCCTCACTGATGAAGCTTAGCTTGGCCAGGTAGGTTATTCTTAGTTGAAATTGTTTATCTTTTAGGACTTTGAAGATAGGGCTCCAAGCTCTCCTAGCCTGCAGGATTTCTGCAGATAAATCTGCTGCTATTCTGATTGGTCTTCCATGGTAGGTGATCTGGCCTTTTTCTCTTGCTGCCTTTAGGATTTTTTCTTTTGTGCCTACTTTATTTAGGCGAATTATGATGTGTCTAGGAGTTGGTCTTCTCATTTGTTGTCTTGCAGGGGTTCTCTGAATCTCTTTTTTTGAATTTTTGCATTACTGATTAGATAAGGGAAGTTTTCTTGAATGATCTCATGGAAAGTTTGTTCCAATGTGGTCTCTGTTTCTCTTTCTGCCTCAGGGAGTCTGATTATTCTTAGGTTAGGCCTCTTGAGGTAGTCACTCATCTCTTGAAGGTTTTGTTCTGTCTTTTTTAGCTTATTTTCTGTGTTTTTAAGAGTTTGGGTTATTTCTATATTTTGGTCCTCAAGCTCTGAGATTCTTTCTTCTGCTTGGGTAATTCTGCTTTCCATGTTTATCAGTTTGTTATTTATTTCATTCACAGTATTCTTTATTACTGTTATCTCAGATATCAGCTCCTTTCTAGTTTCTTCTTGTGTCTCCTCAATTCTTTTTAATCTCTCCATTATTGTTTTGATATCTACGTTTGCAGTTTGAGACCCTTCATTCTGGGAGCTTTTCATTGTTTGCATTCCAAAGTCAGTTTTCTCAGTGTCTGGTCTCCCAGGCATCTGGGAGAGACCCATACTCTTCTTTTGGTTTTTCTTCATTTCTGTAGATTTTTCTCCCTCTCCCCCTTTCCCTCCCCTTCTTCAATTCTGTTTTTGAGGGAAGGTGGGGTTGCTTTTATTTCTCTTCTGCAATGACCTGTTCTTCCTTATGAGGGTCTTCTGGCTTTGTTCACTTTTCCCTCTGCTTTACAGTCTGTCTATTCAGCAGTATGTAGTCTTGGTCCCTAGATTTAAAAAGGGGGTGTATAAAAGAGGAAAATAATGGACGAAGGGGGGGTCAATAGGGAGTTAGAAAAAGAGAAGTGTGAGAGGGAAAACAGATATACATACCAACTATCAGGTGAGAAGGAGACACAGGGACGGGAAGAGGTGAAGAAAGACACGTAAGAAAGATTCCCTAAAGAGTACTGATAGCTACACAGAGACAGGCCAATAAAATCGAGAAACAGTGTAAGTCAGAAGGTAAACAACAAACGTGATCTAAACCAACAGTTACAATGATAAAATCATAAGTCAAAATAAGCAAAAGAGAGAAGTGCGAGAGGGAAAACAGATATACATACCAACTATCAGGTGAGAAAGAGACACAGGGCTGGGAAGAAGTGAAGAAAGACAGGTAAGAAAGATTCCCTAAAGAGTACTGATAGCTACACAGAGACAGGCCAATAAAATCAAGAAACAGTGTAAGTCAGAAGGTAAACACCAAACATGATCTAAACCAACAGTTTCAATGATAAAATCATAAGTCAAAATAAGCGATCAAACTAGAGTCACTTCTCTGATCTCCGATTCCGGCCTCCCCCTTTTGTTTTTCGTTGCAGTGTAGGGGTGGGGCTTTGTCTCCTGTTTCGCGCTGTTGCCTTAGGAACTGAGCTAAAGTTTGCTGATAGGTGGGTGGGGCAATGGAAGCCTGCCTGGAGAATAGCAAGGTAGTTTAAGCAGATCTGTTTTTCTCCACTTGTCTGGGTCCCTGGCTTGGGGTCTCGCACTGAGTGCCTCAGGTAGGGTGGGCCCAGAGTTCCAGAGCTCCAAAGTTCCAAAGGGCAGGCAGTGGGTGGTGAGAGTGGCTCTGGGCCCCCCACAGGGTACTTCAGCCAGGAATGGGACCGGTGTCTCTGAGGGGCGGGCGCCCAGAGCCTCCCTGTGTGACCAGTGGCTTGGTGCCAGGTGCCGGGCTGGAGACAATGCAGCCGGGGAGGGATCTGGAGGGGGCTGGGACCGGAGACTCCCACACACACAGTAGAACAGCAGCAGTAGGGGGGAGGCCGCAATATCTGGCCCTGCGTGGGACTGAAGTTCCCGGGCCTGGCACCAGCATGGTTGGTGGTGGGCTGGGTGATGGGGGAAGAGAAGTAATAGCCTTTTTGGGAACTCACGTTCAGAGAATCTCACTGGTTCACTTATGCCATCACCATCTTGCTTCTCATCTCCAGCTTTTTTTTTTTAAAGCAGATTTATTGAGAGGACAGAAAAGCTCCTAGAGCAGGAAGGGACCCGAAGGGGTTGTCTGACTGTTTCTAATTTTTTAAAATTAATTTTCATTTATATCTTTTGCCCATTTTTCTGTTAGGATTTTAAGTACTCCTTAAATGTTAACTTTTTCTTTATAGTCTTCTTTTTTGGGGGATATGTCTTTATTGGCACTTCTGTTGATCAAAAGTAACTGATAAATCAGGAAGTATGGAGGAAACTCTAAAACTGAATACAAACAGAAACAAATGAACCTCAATGTATATCAAAATGATAACAACTACATACAGAACAAAAATAATTAATACAAGTGACTTTTGGCTGTATTACTTTGATGTACACCCTCAAGGAGATATATTCCAAGGACAGAAAAGGACTACAAAGAAATGTTAAGCTTTACTTAATATGTTTGTTGTTGTTAGTAGAGGCATTGGTATAGTAATTTTGAAATTATTTGCTTAAATTTAGAATCGAGCATATAAGGATAGATGGATTAGTGTTGTTGGGAAACAGACTTATATTGAGGCCTAAAGGTGCTCAAACATGAAATGGTACAAAGAGAGGAAGAATTCTCAGGTGTTTACTTGGAATAGGAAATATGAACTTACCATTTTATATATGTTGGGTTTATTTCTTAAAGCAACCTCTGGGTTTGTAAACATGCTCCAACAGGAAGCAGGCTGCCCAAGCTATGCAGTTCCCAAGAAATGTCTACTCTCTTATACTGTATCCTTTAGGTGTGGGCACGAGGACTGATTGGCAAGGAATTAGTCCCAGAGCTAGGAACCAGGGATATTAGGGAGTCCTCAGCGCTAATCCAGGGACTTGCTCTGTCACCACAATGGGGATCTCCACACTGACCAAAAGAACTTAATTACCACTATGAAAACATTGACTATGTTGGGTTTCCTTTTTTTCCCTTTTCGGTTCCTAATCAGTCATCTCTGATGGGAAAAGAGCAGTTTCTGAGACTGAAAGTGATCTGGCCACAGGAGGCACACGTGGAGAAAACTGCTCATCACCAAGAGATCCTGGACTTCCAACTTGATGATGTAACTGGATAGGACTTCAGGAATATCTTCTGTGGGAAAAGGGAAGGGATTTTTCTTGGCAAGTCAAGTGCACTTGAATATTTGCATGGCTAGAGGAACAGTCTGTAAAAGAGGTCACTTGCTAGCTGTCCCCAATATCTACTCCCCTTTTCCCTTATTATGAGAGAGATCTTGAATTTTCACAAGTCCCAACCTCCCTTGCACTTACTCTTGGCCATGAGACCAAGTTTTGGACAAAGGGGTGTAAATGGCAGTGTTGTGACAACTTTAAGTCGGTGCCCTTAAAGGAGAGGTGTGCCCTACTCTGCCCACTTTCTCTACTTTGCTTCAACTGTGGATGAGGTGAGAATTAGTGGAGATGGTGCAATGATTAGAAAGGAGGAGTCTCAGTCCCTGATGACCTTATGGAACAGGTCTCCTAAATTGGCATTGTACTATTTACTTCTAGATTGACACACAAAAAAGAAACAAACTTCTAAGTAACTTTTTCAAAACATTGTTATTTTGGACCCTTATTATATACAGCTAAACTTATAATTCCAATTTACATGTGTAAGATTATATCTTAATGCATTTTGGCATGCTAGCATTCCTTAAATGCAAAGGAATTAAATTTCTTTGTATAAATTTATGTTGAGACAAATGTATTGGTTTTAAGAGTTTAGATTATAATAGCATCTTAGATGAATTGATTAGGAATTTATTTCTATACTAATGTTTTTTTGGTTTTTTTGAGTTGGAGTCTCACTCTGTCGCCCAGACTGGAGTGCAGTGGCCACTTCCGGCTACTGCAGCCTCAACCTGCTGGGCTCCGGCGATCCTTCCGCCTCAGCCTTCCAAGTAGCTGGAACTACAGGCGCGCGCTACCATGCCCGGCTAATTTTTTTGATTTGTTGTAGAGATGAGGTCTCGTCAAGTTGCCCAGGCGGGTCTTGAACCGTGGGCTCAGGCAATCCACTCACCTCGGCCTCCCAAAGTGCTGGGATTACAGGCTGAGCCACCGAACTCAGCCAGAGAAATGGTTTTTTTTAAGTTTTTCATGGGAAAACATTAATATATATTCTTTCAAACAGAAGTTTGGGAAAACGTGTTTGTTTTTACTCCTTTTATAAATGGGTGCTTTATATTTTCAAGTATTTTAATTGATTGCTTGGAAGGTATCTTTTCCAAACAGAAATATCTTTGGAAGCATAAAGATAGTCAAACACCATTTAAAAGCCCATCTGGTTTACATTAAATCTACAAATTTAGAGTTATTTTAGAAAGCTCAAAAACTTATTTTTAAAAACAAACAAGTAACATTAGCATACACGTGCTAAATATAAATTGTTAAAAACAATAGAATACATGCAACTAGTAAAGACATGGAACTTGTTCTTTTCAATTTTGAAGTTTAAAAATCAACCATTTCTGTCACTGACATTGTTCTAACTGAATGTACAAAGCAACTATAGCTGTTTGGCATTAGATTGATCAACTTCACTTTTTTGCTTAAGAAAACTTTGACCAATCTTTTAGATTCAACTCAGAGCCCCTACAACTTCTCAGCAGAGATTTTTCTCTTATCATAGTATAAATAATAAATCATTGAATTTTTATTAACCTTGTCCCTTGAATATCAAGTTGACCTCTAAAAATGAACAGCCAACATTATCACTGGTTCACCAATTTGTATTTTTGAGAAACCATACCTTTTATAGGCACAGCAAATATAGTGAAGTATAGATAGGAGCTTTCTTGAATCCTTTACCTCTCCATTCACAAAGGAATAGAAAAAAACAAACAAACAGAGGATTTGAACTAGACTGGAAGCTTGTTTGGTCACGAGTGGGGTGAAATGGGGCAGAAATTAAAGCATAAAAATAAGATAATCAAAATGAGGCCATGTGTCAGAGATTCCACTTTTTATAGAACAAATTCCTAAATAAAGTGTTATTTCTACCTATTGGGCCCACTTAAGAAGATAAACCAGGGCTGGCAGACAGGTACACAGCTCTGGAGAATTTGAAAATCCTGCATCAGTTATTGTGCAAATGTGATCCTAATTCCTAACTAACTTCACAAAACAGAAGTGCTATATCTCATGTTGTATGATAAAATACAGTCGGCACTTTGCATTTACATTTAATCTTAACAGTATATTGATCTTTTCTTATCTAAGACTATGTCTGGCATATATGGTTGCAAAAACAGGGTGGCATGATTCCAGTTTCGAGTTAAATAGATGGTAGGCAGCCTACCGTAAGCTTACATTATGGTTTTAAAGGGCCTCCTACCTTAGAGATAGGCATTAGGAAATTCAGCAATGAGAATTCTGTCTTGTTATTATTATTTTAAATATAGTCACTTTGAGTCAACACCAAAACATACGTATGCATTTAAAAACAATGTAACATAGAAGCAACACAGTTTTTATACCCTTCCTTTTCTATTTTACCTAGCCATATCTCTTTCTAAATTATATATAGATTCACTACACTTTTAAAAGTTTGCCAGAAATTCCATTTAACTAGCCAATACTTTATTAACATATAAACTGTTTTATATTATTATTAACAATGCTCCTGGCGAGATGCCCCCCCTTCCCAAATTCTGATAAAAAACAAATAGAAACAAGGTCTTTCTATATTGCCTAGGCTGGTCTCAAACTCCTGGGGTCAAGTTATCCTCTTGCCTCAGCCTCCCAAAGTGCTGGGATAATAGGTGTGAGACACTATGCCCGGCCCCACACTCTAATTTTTATCTCAGCTAAGTCCTCCAGATGTGGTACAGCACAACTGCAGTGTTACTGTTTATACTAGAGTCTCTGTAAATAGTGGCCTCTGGAATTGATTTATGCACAATCTTCTAGGCTGTATGTGATAGCCCTGGCTATGGAATTTCACATGCTCCTAGAAAGATCGTCGTCCCTGCCCCATCTCCACACTCACCTTTCCAACTTTCTTCATTTGACTCTTCCAAAATTCCTAATAGACTTTTTCCAAGAAAGCCATCACAATTAAATTCATTATTTGTCTCCCCAAGTCCAAGAAAGACCAGAAGATTTAGAATCTGAGAAACCACTAGGGTGAATTCTGAAATCTGATGAATCAGTTTCCTAAGTCCCTGTTCCCCTTCAACTCTGACTCTGCAAAGTTTAACCTTCTGAGTTCGTTTCTCAACACCCTGTCTCTTACCTGGGAGAATGCCTTATTAAGACCTAATTTTGACTCCAGATAGAGGCAGAGGCAGATGCTTTCCAAATGTTGGGATGATGTTATGAAGTTAAATACAGGTTATGTATTTGGGAGGTGAACCTAGAAAATAGTGGTAAGGAAGTGGGGAAGAGAGATTGAGAAGTGAAGGAAGACAATGAAGAGTTCATTTACAAGCATGTTAATGCTGTGGGCAACTGGGGCTCAATTCCATAGAAGAAACTTGGTGAGAAGTGTAGGCTGTGTCTCAGAATTATTCTCTTTAAGGGGTAAGGAACCCAGAGAAGTAATTCATCAACTCCCCATGTATTATTGATATATGACTGATTTCAGGGGCATTAACTTGCTGAAGCATCTGCTTTGTCCTACTTTGTGGCTGGGTCTGCCCTCAAAGGCCAGATAAAAGCTCTCAGACAGAAAGGTAGGTTTTTGGGCAAGTACCAACAGTGTCTGCTTGCAGTGGTGATTCATGCCCAGATTTTTCAGGCATGTTGGCTGATAAATTTTCTATTTTTTGTTTAAGAAAATTTGAGATGGGCATATATCATTTTAAACCCAATGAATTCTTACTAATACATATAGCAGACATATATTATATACCTATACATAATATATAGTGATTTATAATGACTATAGTTCACCATAAAATTATTGTGAGAAATATCAAAATGAATTAGATGCCATACCCATATAAAAATAATAATCACAAGGCTGGGTTTGGTGGCTCAGCCTATAATCCTAGCACTTTGGGAGGCTGAGGTGAGTGGATTGCCTGAGTCTGTGGGTTTGAGACCATCCTGGGAAAATTGGTGAGACCTCGTCTCTACAATAAATAAAAAATTAGCTGGGTGTGGTAGTGAGCGCCTGTAGTCCCGGCTACTTGGAAGGCTGAGGCGAAAGGATCACCTGAGGCCAGCAGGTCGACGCTGGGGTGGCCGTGAGTGTGCCCTGCACTCTAGTCTGGGTGACAGAGTGAGACTCCAACTAAAAAAATAATAATAATAACAATTACTATGACTAATAATAGTTACCAGCTGGCTGTGTTGGCTTATGCCTATAATCTTAGCACTTTGGGAGGTCAAGGTGGGAATATTGCTGGAGTTCAAGAGTTTGAGACCAGCCTAGGCAAAATAACAAGACCTTGTCTCTAAAAGAAAAATAAAAAGAATTAGTCAGACATAGTGACATGGGCCTATAGTTCCAGCTACTCAGAAGGCTGAGGCAGGAAGGTCACATGAGAATGGGAGGTCGAGGCTGTGGTGAACCATGATCATGCCACTAGCACTCCAGCCTGGGCAACAGAGCGAGATCCTGACTCAAGTAATAATAATAATAACAATAACAACAACAACAATAGCCATGTATTACTAGTTATACAGTAAGTCCCCTACATACGAACCTTCAAGTTGCAAACTTTCAAAGATGTGAATGTGTGTTCACAGGTTCAATCATGTAAGTTAGTTCATGTGTCTGATGTACTTTTCAAGGTACTGTACTGTAAGATTTAAAATGTTTTCTTTATTTTTTGTTTGTTTTTAATGTATTATTTGTGTGAAAAGTATTATAAACCTATTACAGTACTATGTATAGCCAATTATGTTAGTTGAGCACCTAGGTTAATTTGAATTTATGAACAAATTGGACTTACAAATGTGCTCTCAGAACAGCACTTGTTTGTATGTAGGAAAGTTACTATAGTCTGAATTTAGCAGCCATCTACTATATATCAGACCCTATGCTAATACTTTGCATGATACTACAAGCATTTACATTTTACTGAATCCTTAATTTGAGCCATGATTTTTAATTGTTTTTTTTTGTTGTTGTTGTTTAATCTTCAGAACCTAGGAGTTAGGTATTATCATCTTTCTTTTTTTCTCTTTTAGCAAAGAAAACCAAAGCTTATAGAGGTTAAGAATTTGCCCAAGGTCACGAGTGAGTGGCATAGCTGTGATTCAGATTATCACCACTAGAGATGAAAACCTAAGTGGGGAGAAATTAAGCAACTCGCCCAAGATTACATAAACAGAGATTTTTAAATTATAGGGATGATGTTGTGGGGTATCAACTAGTGGAGGAATATTGCATATGGTAGGCAAAATAATAGCCACCCCCTCCTACCACAAAGATGTCCATTGCTAATCCCAGGAATCTGTGAATTTGTTGTCTTACATGGAAAAGGAGAAAGTAAGGTTGCAAATAAGCTGACCTCGAGATGGGGAGATTACACTATATTATCATGGCGGATGCAATGTATTCACAAGAGTCCTTCCAAGTGAAAGAGGGAGGCAGGAGAGTCCGCTTTGACGGTCTGAAGATGTCTGCCAACTCTGAAGATGGTGGAAGAGGCATGAGCCAAGGAATACAGATGGCCTCTATAAGCTATGCAGGCTTATTATACAAGAAAACAGATTTTTTTTCTTATATTTTTCCATCTAGTCTCCAGAGATGAAAAATCTTCTGACATCTTGACTGGATCAGTGAGATCCATTATGAATTTATGAGCTCCAGAATTGTAACAATAAATTTGTGTTGTTTTAAGGCCACTAAGGTTGTGGTAATATGTCAACAGAAGCAGAAACGAATACATTGAAACAAAGGGAAGGGAGACTGTCTATAGAATTAGCCACTCCCAAGGTTCCAGAAAGTGCTATGGTGTCAAGATGATATCACTTGGAAGGGTTCTACATCACCACTCAAATGCTGATGGGCTATTCCCTAAGTGCACAGTGGAGGAGAAGAAAGCAAAAAGAAAATTTCCTTTTAAATGTAGTACTGCTTTAAGATATCTTATTTGAGTGAAATCCTCTCCTAATAAAGTTCTGGCCTAGTCTTGGACAAAGACATCCCTGGGATTGTTGTTCTTCTAATAATATATAATAAAATGCTTCTTGACAAATCACTGGATGCATTTTCCTTTTCATACCCTTTTGGTGACTCAGCATTTTTAATTGTTTTCCTTGATCATAGATACAATAAAAATAAAAATGAATCTATTATATCCTACTTAACTAGGACCCTTTCTTTTTAGAAACTAATATTCTTTACTTTTTTTGTGTGTTCTTTTTAAATTTAATCTAATTTTATTGAGTTGAGGTCTCACTTTGTTGCCCAGGCTAGAGTACAGTGACACAATCATGGCTTACTGCAGCCTCAACCTCCTGGGCTCAGGTGATCTTCCCTCTTCATTCTCCCAAGTAGCTAGAACTTCAGGTGCTTGCCACCATGCCCAGGTAATTTTTTGATTTTTAAATAGACAAGGTCATGCTATATTGCCCAGGTTGGTCTCAAGCTTCAGCCTCCCAAAATGCTGGGATTACAGGCATGAGCCACTGCATCTGGCCTGGGAAGGCAACATTTAAAATTAAAGCATCTGGCCTGGGAAGGCAACATTTAAAATTAAACATTTAGCCGGGCTCGGTGGCTCAGCCTGTAATCCCACGCCTTTGGGAGGCTGAGGTGAGTGGATTGCCTGAGCCCGAGGGTTCGAGACCCGCCTGGGCAGGCGAGACCTCATCTCTACAATAAATCAAAAAATCAACCGGGCATGGTAGCGCATGCCTGTAATTCCGGCTACTCAGAAGGCTGAGGCGGAAGGATCGCCGGAGCCCAGCAGGTCGAGGCTGCGGTGGCTGGGAGCGGCCACTGCACTCCAGTCTGGGTGACCGAGTGAGACTCCAACTCAAAAAAAAAAAAATTAAACATTTAAAATGTATTAGTTTCTGCTTCTGTTTACATATTACCACAACCTTAGTGCCTTAAAACAACACAAATTTATTGTTACAATTCTGGAGGTCATAAATTCAAAATGGATCTCACTGATCCAGTCAAGATGACCTCCTGTGCCTCTCATTTTACTGTTCTTTAGTTTTCTAATAGAATCGGTTGTTTCTTAAGCCTTTAGATGCATACTGATGATGGACTTTGCTGCCTACTACTTAATAGGGACAAAAATATTTCAAACTTTGGAGACAGATATTCGGAAAGAGCTGAAAAATTCCATTTGGGAGGCCCAAATCAGCTTTAGTGGCAAACTATGACTATGCTGATATAACTCCAGAAGAACTTGAAATCTTTTTACAGGTAGGAGATGAAAGGCTTTATTTTTTGAGTTATAAATTTGCTGTCTGTATAAAAGGAAACTATAGATAGATGATTCTATAAAATGCCTTCCTATGTGCTTTAGCTATACTTAGATAAATAATGGCACGAGTTTTTCTTCTATCGGAAGAGAGACCCTCCCCCCCCAAAAAAGGGAGAGATAACCCCAGATACTGGTAGGAGACAAAAAGATGGCAGTAAAATGCAAAGGGGTAAGATAGCTACAGGAAAGGAAATGAGAGAGCAGCAATTATAAAGGCATGTCTCTAAAAGATATTCTGAGGGTTGGAAGAGAATAAACTTGTACTGGACTAACTCTCTCACTGATAACAATTAAGAAGGAAAACACAATATTGAGAAAATAACCGTATGAAAGCACAGGAGTATAAGCAAAGCAGGCAGGACCCAAAGGGGGATGGCCATTGAAAGTAAACACATGGGCTAAGCTCCACATTTACTTGTCTTTTCCTTTGTGGGCACTTTCTAGTTAACTCAGCTTCGTAAGGGATAAGTCCTAGCAGAAGGCAGCAGTCTTGTTGGGTTGAGGAGACACAAAGTCACAACTGGGGAGCTCTAACAGTGGTTGATATATGAAGAGAAAGTCCCAGAGAGAAAAGATCTTCAGGAGGAGAAAGACCCAAATCCCACATGTAATACTAATTCTCTGAAGTCGGCCAGTTCCTAAGATGCACATGTGTAGAGTAAAATGCCAAGAAAATAAATGAAAGCATCAGCTGTGATTCTAAAGCACTAGTTAAGACTTCAGAGGAACTTGGTAAACACCCAAGCTTTATGTTGGGATCCCGAAAACACTATACTCTAGAAATAAAAGCAAAATTGAAATAGAGCAAGACTTAACAAAACGTAAAATTAACCACCCCAAATATCAAGGTGAACCGCTGGTTTTTAATCTGCCTGTCAGATAAAATTAAAACCCTCTTTTATAGAAGAAAACTTTATCCAAAGCCTCTACATTTTTTTTTCATACACAATGGTCAGCATCTGGTTAAAAATTTGGAAGTATGATTAAAGATAGGACCAAATGCCTGGACACTGAGTGAAACAACAGACATTAGAAGGAGATCCATAGATAATTTCATATGGAATTATCATTTGGACACTTTAAAATAAGTTTGAATAGCTTGAGAAAATCTTGAAAAAGATACAGAATTTTAGTAAAGGTCTGGACTTCTTTAAAAAGTGTGAACCAAAATTATACAGAAGGAAAACAGATTGGTGGTTGCCAGAGGTTAGGGATAGGGGGTGGTAATGGTGGATGTGACTATAAAGGAGTAGCATGCGGGAGATCTTTGTGCTTTGTTGATGAGATAGTTCTGTAATCTCAAATGTGGTAGTGGTTACACAAATCTACATATGTACCAAAGAGACGTAGAGCTGTATACATGCATTTTACCAATGACAATTTTCTGGTGTTCATATTATATTATAATTATATAAAAAGTAACAATTGGGTTAGGTTAGATGCCTCAGTCTTGTAATCCCACCACTTTGGGAAGCCAAGGAGAGTGGTTTGCCTGAGCCGGGGAGTTTGACACCAGTCTGGGCAATTTGGTGAGACCTCATCTCTACAATAAATAAAAAATTAGCTGACTGTGGTAGTGTGTGCCTGTAGCTCCAGCTACTTGGAAGGCTGAGGCGGAAGGATCGCTGGAGTCCAGCAGGTCAATGCTGGGGTGGCCATGAGCATGCCACTCCAACTCAAAAAAAAAAAAATTGGAGGAAACAGAGTTAAGTGTACATGAGTTCTCTCTGTACTACCTTTGCAACTTTCTATAATTATAATTGTTTTAAAATAAAGGCAATCCCTTCGGGTCTCCTTCCACTGTGGTAGCTTTTTTGTCCTCTTAATAAATTCTGCTTTCTAAAAAAATAATAATAAAAATAAAAGTAAAGGCAAAAGAGTTAAATACAATTCTGTGATTGAAAAATAAAATTACTGAATTTAAAAATTCTGTGGATAGTTTTAATAACAGGTTAGATATAGTAGAGAGGATCAGCAAATTGGAAGGCAAATCAGTACAGAGTATCCTGAATGGTATTTAGGGAGAAAAAGTATGTAATAATACAGAAAAGGGCAAAAGAAACACTTGTAAAACAGTGAAACATTCTAATAAAAGTGGCATTGAGGGTCCCAGAAGAGGCAAACAAAGAAGATGGAAGTAAGAGTGGAAGAAATATTGGCTACACACGTCCCCAAAATGTTGACACACATCAAACACAGAGTCAAGAAACTCTGCAACTTCCAAGCAAGATAAATATAAAGAAAAACACACTCAGAGCCGGGCACGGTGGCTCAAGTCTGTAATCCCAGCACTTTGGGAGGCCGAGGTGAGAGGATTGCCGGTGCCCACAGATTTGAGACCAGCCTGGGCAACTTGGCAAGACCTCATCTCTACAATTAATCAAAAAATTAGCCGGGCATGGTAGCATGTGCCTGTAGTTACGGCTACTTGGAAGGTTGAGGTGAAAGGATTGGCTGAGCCCAGTAGGTCATTGCTGGGGTAACCATGAGTGTGCCACTGCACTCCAGCCTGGGCAATGGAGTGAGACTCCAACATAAAAAATAAAATAAAATAAGATAAAAAAGAAAAACACACTCAGAATATCAGTCAAACTTTCAAAATTCAAAGAGAACGATAAAACATTAAAAGCATCCAGAAGTATAAACACACATTACCTTCAGGTGCACAACAATAAACTCTTCATCTGACTTTTTATTAGGAAAAATGGAAGTAATAAGAAAATAGAATAGTACATATAAAGAGCCAAAAGGAAAAAAATGTCAATCTAAACCTAGTCAAAATATTATTTAAAAAGAGGATGAGGTGTGGTGGAATAATTTTGTCATCAACAGACTTGTACTAAGATAGGGAATAAATGGAGTTCTTTGGACTGAAGAAAAATAATTCGAGATGAAAGTACAGAACTGCAAGAAAGAAAAAATCATAGGAAATGTTAAAAATGTGGATAAATGTAAATTGATATTGACTATTTAAAGCAATAACCATATAATGTTTTGTGGTTTCCAAACATACGCAGAGTTTAAAAGCATAGCAGCAAGAAAATGCAAGACTAGAGAGCAGTAATGATGTTAAGGTGAAGTAAGGCTCTTGCATTGTTTTAGAAGGGGTAAAAGTGTTATAAATTTAAGGTAGATATAAATATGAAGTCAATCATATTATTTGCAGATGACATGGGTGTTTATGTAGAAAATTCAGAAGAATCTATAAGTTATTAGAATTAGCGACTGCATTTAGCAAGATAAATGTATTAAGTTAATTACATTCAATTTGATTACATTTGATTTGATAACACATCTTTGGAAAAGAAAGTTTTAAAATTACAAAGGTTTGAAAGCATATAACTAGGAATAAATCTAAAAAAAGATAGGTAAAGCCGCTGTACTGAAAATTATAAAACATTGCCAAATAAACTAAAAACCTATATAATGAAGAGATATACTATATCTATGCATCCAAAAATTCAGTACAGTTAAGATGCCAGTTCTTCCCAAATTGATTTAGAAATTCAGTGTAATCCAAATCAAAATACAGCAAGCTTTATCATGAAAATTTACAAACTGATTCTACATTCTTTGAAATGTAGAGAATAATGAAGACACTGTCAAAAAAGAACAAATTTGAGTGCCTTACATTACCAGATTTCAAGTCTGAATTGAAAGTCACAGTAATTAAGACTGCATGTGTTGGCAAAAGAATAGACAAAAGAGGGTTTATGGGCCAGAATACAGAGTCCAGAAATAGTTTCACACAAAATGGTCGATAATTTTCTTTTTTATAAATGTGCCAATGAAATTTATTAGGAGAAAGAAATTTCTTTTAAATAAGTGGTGCTGTAGCAACTGGTATTTGTATGGAAAAGAATAAACATTAACCTCTGCTTCTCACCACACACAAAATTTAAGATGAATTATAGACCTAATATGACTTAATGACTAATGAAATGCAAATTAAAGCTGTACTGAAATACCACTACACATCCATTAGAAGGGCTAAAATTAAAAATAATGACAATGCAAATGAGGGAAAAGACGTTAAAATTGTAATTCTCATATATTGATGGCAAGAATGTAACTTGAAATAATCCACTCTGGAAAACAGTTTGATAATATTTACTGAGGCTAAATATACATCTACCTTATGACTTAGCAATTCTGTTCTTTGGTATACTCACAAGTATATATACATTAAAAGACTTAAGAATATAAGACTTAGAAATATAAGAAAACTCACAATAGCTTTATTTATAATAGCCCTAAACTAGAAAAATGATGTTTATCAATTTAATGAGTGAATTGTTATATGTTCATATCATGAAAAACTACACAACTATAAAAAACCTACAGCTATAATGACAACTACATGAATAGCACTCAAAATATTAATTTAAGGAAACCAGAACACAATCAATTTCTGCTATGTAATTCTATTTACTTGAAGAACAAGAATAATCAAACCTATCTATAGTTGTAGAATTAAGATGAATCTTTAACTCTGGTGGTGCTATTGATGGGAAAATGACATGAGGGAGCCTTCTAGGACCCTGGAAGTGTTCTGAATCTTGATCTGAGTAGAGCTATATGAGTGTATTCTTATTTGTTTGTTTGTCTTGAGTTGGAGTCCCACTCTGTCAACCCAGACTGGAGTGCAGTGGCACAATCACAGCTCAACCTCCTGGGCTCAGGTGAGTCTTTCATGTCATCCTCCTAGTAGCTGGGACTACAGGTGCATGCTACCACACCCAGTTAATTTTTTGACTGTTTGAAGAGATGAGGTCTTGCTATGTTGACCAGATGGTCTCAGACTCCTTGGCTCAATTTCAGACCTTTTCTCTTTATAATCATTTCCTTTATGGTTCATATATTTCATGACCTTACATGCCATCTATAACTCCCACATTTATATATGTTCAGATTAAGCCTTTCTCATAAATTCCAGAATGTATACCTACCTACCTATTAGAAATCTCCACATGGATGTCTAGCAGACATTGCAGACTCACTATTTCTTTCTTTCTTTCTTTCTTTTGAGTTGGAGTCTCACTCTGTTGCCCAGACTGGAGTGCAGTGGCACGCCTCTGGCCACCGCAGCCTTGACCTGCTGGGCTCTGATGATCCTTCCGCCTCAGCCTTCCAAGTAGCTGGAACTACAGGCGTGTGCTACCACGCCTGGCTAATTTTTTTATTTATTGTAGAGATGAGGTCTTGCCAAGTTGCCTAAGCGGTCTCAAACCCGTGGGCTCAGGCAATTCACTCACCTCAGCCTCCCAAAGCACAGGATTACAGGCTGAGCCAATGAGCCTGGCTGACTCACTATTTCCAAAAGCAGACTCACTATTTCCAAAATCAAACACTTTATTTCCCCCTTTTAAAAAATTTAATTTCTCCCACTAGAATAGAAATTCCACAAAGTCAGCAATATTTATTTCATTCACTGATGTATTCCTGATATTCCATAGGTGTTTATTGAATGAATGAATGAATGAATGAATGCACAGCTTGTGAGTTATCATCACTGAAACATACAAGGTTATTGATTGTAATTTGTAATGACTCTATCCTTATATAAGCCCCTAACCCATAGAGAAAGACTGATTTTTCTATACTGTTTTAAGGGACATGTTATATGTTTAATCAAATTCATGCTATCTTCTTTTTGTTTTAACTTGCAGAAGCTGAATTTTTCTATATGAAATGGAATAATTCCCTAGAAGGAGATTTTTTCCCCCTCTGTTTTTGTTTATGTTTCAATATTTGTTTTGTTTTTTATTTTTATCTTTTGGTGGGTTTTAGTCCCTCTGTTTGTGCATGGGTATTTTTGAGGGCAAGTGCATCATCAGGGTTTTTTTTTGTTTGTTTGTACATTTGTTTGTATTTTTTTTGTTTTTGTTTGCTTCTTTGTTTATTTGTTAGTTGGTGTGCCTGTCTGTTATTCTTCTCCTTCTCCTCTCTCTTCATCTCCTTCCCATCTCCCTTCTTTCTTTTTCCATTTTTTTGCTTTTTCTTATCTCATTTTGTTTTCAGGAGGCATTTATATGCCTCCACCACATGGACAGATTGTAAGGTGGTGGGAAGTGGATTCCAGGGGACTTACACACCTGTCAACAGATACTGCGATCTGCAGATAGATTTTGAACAACAGCTCCCCCATCACATCTTAATCAAACCTCAAAACTGCAAAAAGCACAGTCCTCAATCCCCAGTCTGGCTTCAATATTGAACAAATCCAGAGGATCAACACAAAGAAGAATAGGGGATTGAGCAAACAGAAGTGAAAGATAGCCACCCTATCACTGAACAATGGAATTAAAGAATGGGAAAAAGGCGGGGGTGGGGTGGGGAACCATTACAAATGAAGAAGAATCAAAGGAAGAACACAGGTCCCATACAGACTTCTGGGAAGACAGCATCTGAGAATAGACTTCAGAACTCAAACAATGAACAGCCCCAAGAATGACTGGTCTCAAACCACAAACCCAGACATTAAGATAGTAATAGAGAGAATGAATAGAAATGAGGAGAGATGGGAGGAAAGAATGAAGGAGTTGATAACTGAGATGATGGCAATCAAGAATACAGTAAATGAAATAACAAACTGGCAAGCATGGAAAGCATAATTAACCAAGCAGAAGAAAGAGTCTCAGAGCTTGAGGACTAAATTATGGAATTAAGTCAAACTATTAAAAACATAGAAAAGAAGCTTAAAAAGATGGAACAAAGCCTCCAAGATATGTGCGATTATATCAAGAGACTGAACCTATGATTAATTGGGATTCCTGAGGCAGATAGAGAAACAGAGACCACCCTGGAACAAACATTCCATGAAATTATCCAAGAAAACTTCCCTCATCTCATCAGAGATATGACCATTCAAACACAAGCAATTCAGATAACTCCTGCAAGACATCAAATGAGAAGATCAACTTGTAGACACATAGTAATTTGCTTAAACAAAGTAGATATAAAAAAAATTCTAAGGACAGCAAGAGAGAAAGGTCAGACTACTTACTTGGGAAGACCAATTAGAATAACAGCAGACTTATCTACAGAAACACTGTAGAGAAGAGTGGAAGAGAGTAGAGTCCAATCTTCAAAGTTCTCAGAGATAAACAATTCCAAACAAGAATTTCCTACCCAGCTAAGCTAAGCTTTATCAGTGATAGAGAATTTAAATCCTTTTCAGACAGTCAATCCCTAAGAGTTTACCCTGCCTCCAGACCAGTTCTGCAAGAAACACTTAAGAAGGTATTAAAAACAGAAGGAAAGAAAAAAAAAGAATGACCATGCTGTCCCCAAGAATGCAGGAAAAAGACTGAAAACACACACAAATATTAGCCCCCAAATCAAAAGAAAATCAACAAGCAAAAAATAACAAACCCTATAAGAACCTCATAATGGGGTAAACCCTCACATTTCAGCAATTAGACTGAATATGAATGGACTAAATGCACCACTGAAAAGACACAGAATGGCAAATTGAATTAAAAAAACATGGCACAGCAATATGCTGTCTCTGGAAGACTCATCTCACCACAATGGACACTCACAGACTCAAAGTAGGAAGACGGAAAACAAATTTTCAGGCAAATGGAGCACAAAAGAAAGCAGGAGTTATGATCTTAATATCAGACAAAAAAATGTCCTTTAAGCTATCAAAAATTTAAAAAGATATGGAAGGTCACCACATAATGATAAAAGATTCAATCTATCAATAAGAAATATCCATTCTAAACATATATGTGCCCAACATAGGAGGACCAACCTTTATAAAGCAGCTTCTAGGTAAACCAAAAAAAGATACTGACTAATACTATCATAGCTGGGAACTTAAGTGCCCCACTATCAACCCCAGATAGACTATCAAGGCAAAAAATCAACAAGGAGATTTGAAACCTCAACTTGATGTTTGACCAAATGGATTTAATAGATACCTACAGAACTCTCCACCCAATAACCATAGAATATACATTCTACTCATCACCACATGAAACACACTCTGAGATTGATCACATCCTCGGCCATAAGTCAAACAAACAAATTTCATAAGATTGAAATACTGTCAAGCACCTTCTCAGACCATAGTGAAATAAAAATAAGTATCAACACCAATAAAGCTACCCTAATATCCACAAAGACATGGACACTAAACAGCATGATGCTGAACAAATCCTAGGTCAACATGGAAATCGAAGCAGAAATTAAAAGATTTCTGGGAACAAATGAAAATAAAGACACATCTTACCAAAACCACTGAGATGCTATGAGAGCAGTACTGAAAGGGGAATTCATTTTTTCACAAGCACACATCAGAAAGTGGAAAGCTCACAAGTTAATAGCCTAGCAAATCACCTAAGGGCATTGGAAAGACAAGACCACCAAGATCCTAACTTTAGCAGAAGAATCCAGATCACCAAAGTAAAAGCCCAAATATAGGACATAAAAGACAAAAATATAGCAAAAATCAACACAACAAAAAGCTGGTTCGAAGAAAGGATAAAAAAGATTGATAGTACCCTAGCCAGATTGACCAAGAAAAAGAGAGAAAAAGCCCAAATAAACACAAACAGAAATGCAAAAGATCAAATCACAATAGACCCTGAAGAAATACAAAAAATTATCAGAGATTACTATGAACACCTGTGTGGAAACAAACTCAAAATCTTAAATGATACGGAGGACTTTCCAACATTACATAACCTCCCAAGTTTGAAACAAGAAGAGATTGAGACATTGAATAGACCAATAACAACTTAGGAAACCGACTCCATCATAAGAAAAGTATCTAGAAAAAAAAAAGTCCTGAACCAGACAGCTTTCCAGTGGAGTTCTACAAAACATAAAAGGAGGAGCAATTGAGAAAGATGGAATTCTCCCCAAACCATTTTATGACGCTAACATCACATTGATACCCCAACCGGGTAAAGATTCAACAAAGAAAGAGAACTACAGGTCAGTATTCCTGATGAACATAGATGCAAAAATAGTCAACAAGATTCTAGCAAATTGGATCCACCAACACTTCTCAAAAATTATCCACCATGACTAAGTAGGCTTCATCCCTGGGATTCAGGACTGGTTCAACATCTGCAAGATCATACATGTAATTAAATACATCAACAGATGTAAAAATAGGAATCACATGATTATATCATTAGATGCAGAAAAAGCTTTCGATAAAATTAAACATCCTTGTTGAAAACAACCTCTTAAACACATAGGCATAGAAGGAACTCAAAATAGTAAGAGTCATCTACGATAAACTCACAACCAACATATTGCTAAACAGACAGAAATTGGAAACATTTTCCTTGAAAACTGGAACAAGACAAGGCTGCCCACTCTCACCCCTCCTGTTCAACATAGTTTTGGAAGTCCTAGCTGGAACAATCAGAGAAGAGAAGGCAATCAGGGGTATCCAAATAGGAAAAGAGGAAGTCAAGTTATCCCTCTTTACTAACAATATGAATCTATACCTTAAAAATCCAAGAGAATCTGTCAAAAACTTTCTTGCACTGATAATAGACTTTGACAAAGTCTCGGGGTACAAAATCAACATGCAAAAGACAGTGACATTCTTATACACCAACAACAGACAGGTAGAGAACCAAATAAAAAGCATAATCCCATTCACAATAGCAACAAAAGAGATAAAATACCTCGGCATCTTCCTAAGCAGATAAGTGAAACACCTTTACAATGAAAATTATAAAACACTGCTCAAAGAAATCCAAGAAGACACAAACAACTGGAAAAATATTTCATGCTCATGGATTGGAAGAATCAACATTGCTAAGATGTCTATCCTATCAAAGACGGTCTAGAGATTCAACGCAATACCCATTCAATTACCAGCATCATTCCTCTCAGACCAGGAAACTACAATACAGAAGTTCATATGGAAACATAAATGACCATGAATAGCCAAAACAATCCTCAGCAAAAGAAACAAAGCAGGAGGTATCACATTTCCAGACTTTAAACTTTATTGTAAGGCTACAGTAATCAAAACAACCTGATATTGGTACAAGAACAGGCATATAGACCAATGGAACAGGATAGAGATTCCAGAAGCAAAACTTCAATTTCTCAATGAACTCAGTTTCAGCAAAGTTTCCACTAACAACCACTGAGGAGAAGAGAACTTATTCAGTAAGTGGTGCTGGAGAAACTGGCTGATTACATGCAGAAGATTAAAACAATATCCCTAACTATTACCATACACAAAAATCAACTTGAAATGGATTAAAGATGTAAAAGTAAATCCTCAAACTATAAGAACCTTAGAAAATGCAGGAGACATCCTTATGGGAATTAGAATGGCAACCAATTCCTGATCAAAACCCTAAGTGCCCATGCCATAAGAGAAAAGATGGACAAGTAGGACCTCTTCAAACTGAAAAGCTTCTGAAAAGCAAAATAAACCATCAAGAGAGCATGAAGACAGTCCACAGACTGGGAAAAAATATTTGCCAACGGTATATCTGACAAAGGCCTAACAGCTAGGATCTACAAGGAACTCAAATGTGCCAAAAAGAAAAAAAAACAAATAACCCTATTACAAAATGGGCAAAAGATATAAATAGACACTTCTCAAAAGAAGACATATGAACAGCTAACAGATATTTTTTAAAAAAATGCTCAGCCTCACTAGTCGTCAAGGAAATGCAAATTAAAACCACACTGAGATACCACCTAAATCCAGTCAGGATGGCCATCATCAATAACTCAAAAAACAACAAATGCTGGAGTGGATGCAGGAAAAGGGAACACATCTACACTGTTGGTGGTAGTATAAACTAGTAGAACCTATGTGGAAAATAGTATGGCAAGTTCTAATAGGTCTAAAAATTGACCTTCTATATGAACCAGCAATCCCTCTTCTGAGAATATACCCAGAGGAACTCAAATCACTCTATGAAAAAGATACCTGCACATGCACGTTTATTGCAGCATTTTTCACAATAGCAAAAACATGGAACCAACTGTGCTGCCCCTCAAAAGTGGACTGGATAAAAATAAATTGGTACATTTACATGATGGACTATTATGCAGCCATAAATAAGGACAAAGTTATGAACTTCACAGCAACTTGAATGGATTTAGAGTCTATCATACTCAGTGATCTATCACAGAAACAAAGAACTGAGTACCACATGTTCTCACTCATAAGCAGACCCTGGGAAATTATTATAATACTATAAGAAAGGGATTGGCAGTAGTGGGAAACTACCAGGGGATGGGGAGGCACACCTCATCAACAAGGGTACCTGTATACTGAATGCTTATATACCTATCCCTGAATTGTACCCCACATATTTAAAATTAAAAATTAAAAAAAAGACAAACCAGGAAATTGATGCTGTCATACAAAAACTACCTACAACCCCCCCCCCAAAAAAAACAAAAACAAAAAACCCTGGACCAGAAGACTTTTCAGCAGAATTCTACAAAACATACAAGGAGGAGATGACACCAATTCTGTAGAAAGTATTCCAGGCAATTGAGAAAGGTGGAATTCTCCCCACATCATTTTATGAAGCTAACATCACATTGATACCCAAACCAGGGAAAGATTCAATAAAAAGAGAACTACAGGTCAATATCCCTTATGAACATAGATGCAAAAATTCTCAACAAAATTCTAGCAAATCGGATCCAAAAACACATCTCAAAAACCATCCATCATGGCCAAGTAGGCTTCATCCCCAAGATGCAGGGCTGGTTCAACATTCGCAAGACCATAAATGTAATTAATGTAATTAACTTCAACAGATGTAAAAACAAGAACCACAGGATTATATCATTAGATGCAGAAAAAGCTTTTGATAAAATTCAGCATCACTTCTTGATAAAAACCCTCAAACACCTAGGTATAGAAGGAGCATACCTCAAAATAGTAAGTGCCATCTATGATAAACTCATAGCTAACATATTGCTAAATGGACAGAAACTGGAAACATTTCCCCTGAAAACTGGAACAAGACAAGGCTGCCCACTCTTGCTCCTCTTGTTCAACATTGTGTTGGAAGTCCTAGCTTGGGCAATTAGACAAGAGAAGGAAATCAAGGGTATCCAAATCAGAAAAGAGGGAGTCAACTTATCCCTCTTTGCTGTTGATATGATCCTATACCTTTAAAATTCAAAAGAATCTGTCAAAAACCTGCTTGCACTGATAAGGAACTTTGACAAAGTCTCAGCGTACAAAATAAATGTGCAAAACACAGTTGCACTCCTATATACCAACAACAAGCAGGCAGAGACCCAAATAAAAAGCACAATCTCATTCACAATAGCCACACACAAAAAAAACGAAAGAAAGAAAAGAAATATCTTGGCATATTCCTAACCAGAGAAGTGAAAGAGCTTTACAATGAGAACTACAAAACACTGCTCAAATAAACCCAAGAAGACACAAACAAATGGAAAAATATTCCATGCTCATGGATAGGAAGAATCAACATTGTTAAAATGGCCATCTTACTAAAGGCAATCTACAGATTCAATGCAATACTCATTAAGTTACCAACATCATTCTTCTCAGACCTGGAAATGACAGTACAGAAATTCACATGGAAACATAAACGACCATGAATAGCCAAAATAATCCTTAGCAAAAGAAACAAAGCAGGAAGTATCACACTTCTAGACTTCAAACTTTACTGTAAGGCTACAGTAATCAAAACAGCCTGGTATTGGTACAAGAACAGGCATGTAGACCAATGGACTAGGACAGAGATTCTGGAAGCAAAGCCTCAATTTCTCAACCAACTCATCTTCGACAAAGCTTCCAACAACAATCACTGGGGAGAGGAGAACCTATTCAGTAAATGGTGCTAGGAAAACTGACTGATCACATGGAGAAGATTGAAACAGGACCCCTACCTATCACTATACACAAAAATTAACTCCAAATGGATCAAAGACCTAAGTGTAAAACCTCAAACTGTAAGAATCTTAGAAAACGCAGAAGACACCCTTATGGAAATTGGAACTGGCAACCAATTCCTGATCAGAAACCTAAATGCCCATACCAAAAGAAATAAGATAGACAAGTGGGACCTCATCAAACTAACAAGTTTTTGCAAAGCAAGAGAAACCATCAAGAGAGCAGGGAGACAGCCCACAGAATGGGAAAAGATATTTGCCAACTGTATATCTGACAAAGCCCTAACATCTAGGATCTACGGAACTCAAACACACTGAAAGGAAAAAAAACAAAACAGCCCCATTAAAAAGTAGGCAAAAGACATGAATAGACACTTCTCAAAAGAAGATATATGGGCAACCAACAGACACATGAAAAAGTGCCCAGTCTCACTTATTGTCAGAGATATGCAAGTCAAAACCACATCCAGATACCACCTAACCCCAGTAAGAATGGCTGTCATTAACAAAACAAACAACAACAGATGCGGGTGAGGATGAGGAGAAAAAGGAATGCTTCTACACTGCTGGTGGTAATGAAAACTAGTGTAACCTCTCTGGAAGACAGTGTGGTGATTTCTGAAAGAACTAGAAATTGACCTTCCATATAACCCAGCAATTCCCCTATTGGGAATATACCTGGAGAAACTCAAATCATTCTATAAAAAAGATACTTGCATACGTATGCTTGTTGCAACTGTATTCACAATAGCAAAAAACATGGAACCAACCATGCTGCCCATTGAAGTTGGACTGGATAAAAAATGTGGTACATATACACAAATGGAATATTATGCAGCCATAAAGAGGGACAAACATGAACTTTGCAGCAACTTGGATGGATTTAGAGTCAATCATACTCAATGATCTATCACAGAAACAAAGAATAGAGTACCATATGTTCTCATTCATAAGCGGACCTTGAATAATTATAATACTATAGGAAAGGTATTGGTAGTAGTGGGAAACTGTCAGGGGAAGTGAGGGTGGGATTGGCAGTTGAGGGAAAGCGCTAGGGGAGGGAGGGGCACACCTCACCCACAATTACTTGCGTAATTATCGTTTATATACTTAACCCTGAATTGTATCCCACATCTTTACAATTAAAAAAAGAAAAAGAAACCATGGTCACTAGAAAAACCAAACCAAAACAAAACAAAAAAAGAACCTACAATTATTTGATTATCAGGGCTCATTTTCCGCCCCAACACAGTATGCTTTTTTATATGTTAAAATGTTTTTCATTTGAAAGAGATATATAATCTAGTATTACTTTCCTTTATTATATATAAAAAAGAAAGTATTACAAATTCTGCAATCCAATGTAATAATTACTATATGCATATTAATAAGCACTAAAATTCAAGTAAATATTTACGTTATGTCCCTTTATCATAATACAAAAAGTACGTAAAACCCTTAGAATAATGTCTGTCCCATTTGAGATACTCTGTAAACAAAAGTTTAAAACTTGTTATTTTTAATATTGGTTTACATATCTGTCTTTCTTCCTCTGTCCCAGTAAAATTATATCCTCTGTGTGTCTTTTTTTCTTTGTATCTCAAGTATCTTCCATTGTACTAATAGGAAAAGCTCAATATGTGATTTCTGAGAATGAAGATATAGTATATTGCATTGTTGAGAATTTGAACTACATCATGTAAAGCATTTAATCAGCTAATAGGATATAGAACTGTAATAGGAATATCCAGTTTTCAGATGAGAAAATATATTTATTTTCTCTTGTGCTTTGAAGTGTTGGAATGTCTCTGAACAAAATACAACCGGTTTATAAATTGATGTCCTGAACTCCCAGATAACAATTGTCCATCTTACTCTTTTGGATAGCCAGTGAGATCCAGAGCTGGAGATGGGAGTGAACAGGTCACAAAACAAAAGAGTATTGTAGTCTGAAACCTAGGGAGGGCTAGAAGAATGGACAGGCTTCAAATGTAAATTGAAACAAAATTCATGAAGAAGAAGAAATGAAATAAAAGGTCAGCAATAGATATCCATAACAAAGGAGATGATTCAGCTGATAGAGCCAGGAAATACCCCCATTTGCAAGAGAAGTCTGCAAATCAGCATATGGTAGCATACACCAAGTCAGCTCTTGGTCAGGAAAAGATATGTAAAGGACAAATAATGGTTTAGTGGACAATAGCTCTCTGTTACTGGGTTGATATTAACATTTCCTTCCTTCCTTCCTTCCTTCCTTCCTTCCTTCCTTCCTTCCTTCCTTCCTTCCTTCCTTCCTTCCTTCCTTCCCTCTCCTCCCCTCCCCTTCCCTTCCTTTCCTTTCCTTCCCTTTCCTTCTAGCCATCTTCCCTTTTTTTCTTTTAGAAACAAATTAAAATTTACAGGCGTTTATTCTTGATAACTGGGCTTCTCATTTTCATTCTGCTACCATTATAAATTTTTGTGCATACAAAGGGTTGAATTTCTAAGGAAGGGCTGTATTTCACATTCATCACTTTAAGCACCATTGGCTTTGGTGACTATATATTACCTAGGTCAATTGATACTAATTATAGAATTGTATTAGCAGTCACAGTCACAGTATGAACAGATCTTTAAATAAGATGATAGCTAGAAATTTAGCAGTTATCTACTGTCATAGGATGGAGGCCAAAATCTGTTTTAAAAATTTCAGTCACTTGACAATCCATGAAAAAAATCCAAAATGATAATAGATTATAACTAAAAATTTAGCACTATAGTTTTATAGTCTCACTGAATTTGATATTCATTTCAGAAATATTGCCTCTTAATTTTCAGTTGGTCTTTAATAATCTATAATAGTCAGTGATTAGATACCAAATGCAGAATTTTTGTGGTTTTATACTAATGTGCTATAGTTTATAAGGGGGAAGATGAGATCAGAGTCAAAAATTATCTTTCAGTGATTTAATTTTTGCCTTTAGTCATAACTCCTTCTAGGAATTATGAATTTACCCACTAATAATACACTTTGGTGTGCCTTTGGTCTTGCCTGAATAGCTCTTATGCTTGGTTGTTTAAATAAAAGTTTTGGAAAAAAGCCTAGAGAAAAGCTCACTTTCCAAATGTTATGTCAAGAAAAAACAATGCCATCTGGGTAAGGTCTTCATATATCTGACCTCTGAATGAACACCAAAAAAGAATATCTTAGACGCCCTTTTGTTCTTGTTTGGCTGTTTTGTTTTTGAGCTGGGGTCTCACTCTGTTGTCCAGGTTGGAGTGCAGTAGCACCATTACAGCTCACTGCAGCCTTGACCTCCTGGGCTTAGGCTATCCTTCTGCCTCAGCTTCTCAAATACCCAAGACTGCAAGCATGCGCCACAACGCTCGGTTCATTTAAAAAATTTTTTGTAGAGACATTGTCTCTCTGTGTTACTTTGGCTGGTCTTGAACTCCCAGGCTCAGGCAATCTTTGCGCCTTGGCCTTCCAAAGAACTGAGGTTACGAGCATGAATTACTGTGCCCGGCCTCAAATGTCATTTTAAAAATAGTGGGAGAAAATTATGTAAAAGAGAAGAAACATATTCTCTTTATTAGCTTGCCATGTGGGTCACATTCACAGTGAAGTTTTGTAATTCTATTTTATTTTGAATTATAATAAATAAAAATATAAAATCTCAACTCTCCTCATCAAACTTTTCATTTTTTAGGTCTTTCATTATGCAATATTTGATATATTCAGAATAATTTATGTAATCATATGCTTAAAAAATAATAAACTCCATGAACCTTTCATATAACTTATGAGGTAGAACTAATGCCAAACCAATGTAAACTGCCTGTGTGCACCTCCCCAACCCAGCCTTCTGGCTCCCCAGAGGCAATGTTTATCTTCATCCACATGGTGAGTGTTTAGTTACCAAGTTATTTTCCAGAGTAGTTGCCCAATTTCTACTCTCACTAGGAGTGCATATGAGTTTCCATTACTCCATATTTGTACCTTTAGTTGATATGGTCAGTTTTAAACATGTTTGCCTATCTAATATGTATAAAATGATATCTCATTATAGTTTTGCTCTGCCTATTCCTGATTGTGCTAGAAACTGAGAAACCTTGCGTTTCTGGCTATTCGTGTGTGTGTGTGTGTGTGTGTGTGTGTGTGTGTGTGTGTGTGTGTGTGTGTGTGTGTGTGTGTGTGTGTGTGTGTGTATGTGTGTGTGTAATGCCTCTTTGAATTTTGCCCATTTTTTTCTACTGGGTTACTAATTATTTATAGGTTTTTTTTAGTACATTCTGAATATGAATTTGTTTTCAGTCATATTTGTTGTAGATACCATTTCTGGTTTGTGGCTCATTTTTTCACTCTTTGTGGTAACTAGGTAAACTGATGCTCTTAATTATAATATAGTTCACCTTTTCTGTCATCTCTTTTATCACTTTTTTTGTCTTGTTTTAGAAATTCTTCATACCTCAAGGTAGCAAAAATTTTTTTCTGACTGATACTAATGTACAGAGCCAGATTAACTGAGGCCCTAACTCATGTGACTACTCTAAGCATTGTAAATGAAATTCAGTCACTGACTTTTTTTTTGAGTTAGAGTCTCACTCTGTTGCCCAAGCTGGAGTGCAGTGGCATGATCTTGGTCACTGAAGCCTTGACATGCTGGGCTCAGGTGTTCCTTCCACCTCAGTCTTCCAAGTAACTGGAATTACAGGTATGCATCACCACGTTAGGTTAATTTTTAAATTTATGGTAGAGGTGAGGTCTCACCATATTGCCCAGTCTGGTCTCAAACTCCTGGGCTTAGGCAATCCTCTCACGTTGACCTCCCAAGTGCTGGGACTGCAGGTGTAAGCCACTGTGCCCTGCCACAGTCACTGTCTTAATGGTCATTAATTATATGGACTAAAATTAGATACAGAATATTTAATGCCCATTGGGCATCAGTCCCTGTGCTAAATATTTTGTATAACTAAAATGTATTGAGTACTTATATGCTAAATACTCTACATGCATCTAATCTTCACAATAACCTCAGATGTCGGTAAATAATACCATTTTACATATGATGCATTAGATTTATGATGTTGTACATTGCTCAGCAAGTTACATGCGAAGATAGTTTATTCAAACATAAATAGTATAAGAAAAACATGAAACAATCAAAATAAAGTTAACATTTTGAAGTCCTGCTCTGGGTTTTCATATTCCAATTTGGGCAAGATTATACAGATAATGAGTGTCATAATGATGAGCAAAGTGTTGGATCAAAGAGAAGGAAGCGGACATTCTGGCTAGCAGAGGTTGGGAACACAAGGAGGTTGAATGGCCACAGAATCGAGCTGTGTCTTAGGGGTAAGAAGAACACATGGGAGACCAAGGAAGTGCAGATGGGGTAAGATTCAACTGAAAGACTTCAGGAGCAAAGAGTAATTCTGGAGGTGCTGTGGTGTTCAGAGTCTGAATCACAAGGACATTTCTGATTGTTGCCCACTGGACAGATGTGGTCATAATGAGGAGGGGGAACTTGTCATTCCCAAGGATCCAGATGAAACCATGGAGTGTGGATGAGATCATTTAGATAGGCTCAAAATGTCAACTCAGGTGGTAAGATATTGAAGGATGAATGAGTCATTGCTTAGAATTATGCTGAATAAGAAGCCAAGGCCTTTATTTTTTGGTTTGATCATTTGAGTGAGAGATCTGGCCAGATAATCTACCATGGTTTTGAGTTTTCTCCCCTTGGAAAGGAGGCAGCTTTAATACAGTAGCATGAATATTGTAGAGAGTCCTAAGAAAAAATTTTAAAAATAAATTTTATTGAGTATTTTAAGGTACATATAGATAGTAAAAAATTTACTATAGTGAAGCAAATGAACATATCCCTTGTCTCACATAGTTACTCATTTTTATTTTTCTTTTTGAAAAAGAACAAAAGAACAGCTAAAATCTCATTTAGCATGAATTCCAAATACAGTACAATTTTATCACCTTACATCTGCCACTGTATATTCCTTTACCTAAATCTTTTCATCCCCCACCTCTGGCAACCACTGTTTTGTTCTCTATCTCTGTATATTTTCATTTTTTTTTTTTAAAAAAAGATTCCACATATAAGTGATATCATGCAATATTTTTCATTCTCTGTCTGACTTATTTCACTTATCATAATGTCCTTGTCTCTAGTAGCAACATCTCATTCTTTTTTAGGGTGGAATAATATTCCATTTAATATGTATATATTATCACAGTCTATCCATTTTTCCATTGACAGATGTTTATGGTTGTTCCCATATCTTGACTATCGTGAATAATGTTGTAATGGACATGGGAGTGCAGATATCTTTACAAGACTGTAATTTCCTTTGGGTGTGTGACTAGAAGAGGAATTTTTGGGTCACATGCTATTTCTATTTTTATTTTCTTTAGAAACCTTCATACTGTTTTCCATAATGGTTGTACCAGTCTATATTCCCACCAACAGAGTACAAGAGTTCCCTCTTCTCTGCACCCTCACCAACATTTGTTATCTTTTGACTTTTTGATAATAGCCATTCTACTGAGTGTAAGGTGGTATATCATACTGGTTTTGATTTGCATTTCCTTAATGATTAATGATGTTAAGGGCCTTTTCATATACTGTTGGTCATTTTATGTCTTCTTTGGATAAATGTCTATCCAGGTCTTTTGCCTATTTTTATCTGGATTATTTGTTTTTCCACCTTGAGTTGAATGAACTCTTCACAAATTTTGGATATTAACCCCTTATCAGATATATGGTTTGCAAATATATTTTTCCAATTTATAGGCTCCCCTTTCATTTTCATGATTGTTTTCTTTTCTGTGCAGAAGATTTTTAGTTGTTATAGTGTCTTTATTTTTGCTTTGTGGCTTGAACTTTTGATGTGGTATTAAAACAATCATTTCCAAGGCTCATGTTCAGTTTTCTGTTAGGAGTTTTATAGGTTTTGGTCCCAAATTTAGCTCTTTTTTCCATTTTGACTTGATTTTTGTGTATGATGTAAGATACAAATCTAATTTCATTTTTTTCATCTATGAATCCCATTTTCTCAACAACATTCATTGAAAAGACTATCCTTTCCTCACTATATCCTCTTGGTGCCCTTATCAAAAGTCAGTAGGCCATGTATGTTTGGATTTTCTTCTGAGCTCTCCATCAGTTCCACTAGTCTGTGCGCCTGTTTTTATGCCAGTACCATCCTGTTTTGATAGCTTTGTAATATAATTTTAAATCAGAAAGTGTGATGACTCCAACTTCGTTTTTTTTTTTTCCTCAGACTTGTTTTGGCTAGTCAACATCTTTTATATTTCGTGTGAATATTAGGAATATCCTATCTCTGTGAAGAATATCATTGGGATCTTGATAGGGATTGTGTTTAATCTGTGTCTATTGCTTTGGCTAGTGCAGGCATTTTTTTTTGAGTTGAGTCTCACTCAGTCACCCAGACTGGAGTGCAGTGGCTGCTCCCAGCCACCACAGCCTCGCCTGCTGGGCTCCGACAATCCTTCCGCCTCAGCCTTCCGAATAGCTGGAATTACAGGCATGCGCTACCATGCTTGGCTGATTTTTTGATTTATTGTAGAGATGAGGTCTCGCCTGCCCAGGTGGGTCTCGAACCCTCGGGCTCAGGCAATCCACTCACCTCAGCCTCCCAAAGGCGCGGGATTACAGGTTGAGCCACCAAGCCCAGCTTAGTGCAGGCATTTTAACAGTATTAATTATTTAAATCCATGAACAGGACATTTTTTCCATTTATTTGTGTCTTCTTCAATTTCTTTCATCAGTATTTTGTAGTTTTCAGTGTACACACTCCCAAAATCAGTGTACAGATTTTTTTCACTGTCTTAGTTAAATTTATTCGTAATTTGTTAATGCAATTGTAAATGGAATTATTTTCTTGATTTCTTTTTTTAGTTAGGTCATTATTTGTGTTTAAAAAGACTACTGGTTTTTGCATGCTGATTTTGTATCCTGCAACTGTATTGAATTTATTTATTACTTTATTAGTTTTAGCAGGTTTTTGTGAAATCTTTGGGTTTTTTACATATAGGATTATGTCATCTGCAAATAGAGGTATTTTACTTCTTTTCAATTTGGATGTCTTTGTTTTTTTTCTTATCTAATTGTTCTTACTAGTACTTTCTGTACCAAGTCAAATATAAGCAATGAGAGTAGTTATCCTTGCCTTGAACTAGATATTAGTGGAAAAGCATTCAGTTCTTCCTCATTGATTATAATGTTAGCTGTGGGTTTTCCTAAATGGCCTTTATTATGTTGAGGTATTTTCTTTCTGTACCTACACCGTTGAGAGCTTTTATCAAGAAACAATGTTGAATTTTGTCAAATGCTTTCTATGTAAGAATTGAGATGATCATGTGGTTTTTATCTTTGTTTCTGATAATGTGATGTATTACATTGATTGCTTTGCTTATGTTAAAATAACCTTACACGCCAAAGATAAATTCCACCTGGTCATGATATATAATCTTTTTGATGTGTTTGATTTGGTTTGCTAATATTTTAGTGAGCATTTTTGCATAGATATTCAGCAGATAAATTGACCTGTTGTTTTATTTTCTCATGATGTCTTTGGCTTAAGTATCAAGGATGATGCTGGCCTTATAAAATGTGTTTGGAAGTATTCTCTTTTGTTCTGTTTTTTTAGAAAAGCTTAAGAAGTATTGGTATTAGGGTTTTTTTTAGTGTTTGACTGTGAAGTCATCTGATCTTGATCCTTTCTTTGTTGGGAGGTTTTTGACTATTTCTTCAGTCCTTTATTTGTTATTGATCTCTTTAGGATTTCTGTTTCTTACTGATTCAATCTTGGTAGGTTGTATTTTTCTAGGAATTAACCCATTTCCTCTAGGTTATACTATTTGTTGGCAGAGAATTATTCATAATAGTCTCTTATGATCTTTTTTGTTTCTGAGGCATCTGTTGTAATTTCTTTCCTTTTATTTTATCTCCCAAATTCTGGTTTTGTTAAACTGACAGATGTTGAGGTGTTTAATTAGAACCACAAGATAAACTAAAAATAACTATAAACTCTTTATTCACTTGCTGGGATAGAGTAAGCAAAAGACGAAATAGGTGCTGGCTCCTCAGTGTTTCATTTCCGCCACAGAATGGCAGGGGTGAGGTAAGGCAGACAGTGTAGACAAGGGGATTGTCCCACTGCCGAGAAGTCATGAACAAAAGGCTTCTACCATTTGCAGGAGCCTTTGTTCATCTGCAGGAAGACAGGGAAGGGAAGGGAATGGAAGGGAATGAAAACGTACTGAGTCATAGTGGAGAAATGTGTCTTAGGCAAAGCACCCTGGCAAGGAGGTCTTAAGAGAGTTCCCTGAAATATGCTTCAGTTGAGGGTCCCTGATAAAGAACCCTTCAGATGGAGGTGTCAAGGCTAGAAATTCAGATAGGTAAATGAGCATGGCTGGCTCAGGGACACCTGAGTCCATCCCTACAACCCCCTCCAGAGACTACAAAGCACTGTCCATGGGCCAAGACCAGTATAGAGAGGGTAGCCTCCCGCTATGAGGCCTGCCAGGCAAAGCCTTGTAATTGCCTATGGTCACGCCTGATCAACCACACATAGAACCTTGGCCCGGAGCTGGACTCCTCAGATTAGTCCCACCAGCTCAGCTGATGTGAAGGGCTCAGTTGTTTTCTCATCATCCCGTGGTCTCTTCATCTCTGGCAGACCCTGTCTGCAGGCAGACACATCTACATTTGCCCCAGGGTAAGTTGCCATGGAGCTCAGCTGACCTATGAAGGGCTCTTTCTTCTTGTGAATTCATTCATCATGGCTTCCTTGTGTCCACTGCTCAAAAGCACAACAGAAAACTAAGGTTATTATTTTATCTCCTTTATCCTTGGTATTACCACAGGAGCAAAGAATTTTCACATCCTGATGGAGTAGTAAGTGCTTTATGCACTATGTTCTGGATGGTCTCTGCTGGCACTCCAGTCCACTCTTGACTGTTCTGCACACTGAACTTGGAAACTGTATCAGTAGGCAGCCCTGCTTCCGTTTTTTGATTTGGCAAATGAGAATTACTGGCAGTAGATCAGATGGAGGGGAGAGGGATTTGGAAGTGTGTAATCCCTCAGTTTTACATCTGCTGGATCACCAAGGGCCAGCTGCATCCGTCTGTTGAAACATCTGCCGGTGTCCTCTCCTACAGCTACAGTCACTGTCTCTTAGTACAAGTACCTACTCTCTTCTTTGCTCCTTTGTGCCAGAGGTGGTAATGGCTTTTTAATTTTTTCAGCATTGGGGTACTTCACTATCTCTTGTAAATGTCCCTTTCTACAACTCTATAAATAGTCCCTTTATTAAATGACCCTCAATTCTCCATTTGAGTGTGCTGTTTCCTATTGTAATTCTGATTTATTATTATTCATCACAGCCACACTTTATTAGCTAAGTATAATTATTCTCCTCATTTTACGGATGTGGAAATTGAGGGTTAATAACTTGTTAGTAACAGAACTGCAGTTCAACTTTGGTCTATTTAACATAAGAGATACCACCTTTAGCCAGTTCACTCCAACTGTAGTGTGCAGGGAACATCTGAAGGGTTGTATTTTGGAGACAGGAAGACAATTACAATTATCTAGGTGAAAAACAAGCCCTTTAAGCCACAGACAGTGTAGATGGAGATCTTGCAATAATTTGGGTGCTTTTACGAAGAAGGATAAAAAAGACCAGGTGACCAACTAACACACATATACTGGTGTGGTGTGTGTGTGTGTGTGTGTGTGTGTGTGTGTGTGTGTGTGTGTGTGAAACTAGGTGGGTATGTGTGAAGGAATTCATGGAGTGAAGGATGACTTAAGGTTGTCAACTTAGATAACTTCTACCCCAGCAACCACCCTATTACACTTGGTTCTCATATAAGTAATAATAATCATTATAATGGCTTTGAAATGAATGTCTTTTTTGGCTCACAGAAATTGTCTATGGTGCAATAATGAGAAGCAAACAATCTTAGCCCTAACAGATCTTCCTTTCTCTCCCAAGCTGGTAGACAGATATTGGTTCTTGCCAGACTGCTAACTTCAACAGATTGAGTTGACGAGTTTGTAACAGAGGAAAACTTGGAGGGATGAAGTGTAAGAAGTACCCCATCATTTATGATCTCTAGGCATATGGCTAGGAACAGGGGAACAGAAAACATTGTGCCTACTGGCATTTGCCAGTCTACAATGAATCTTGATGGAAAAATACATTAACTTTCCCTCTTTTAAGATGTGTCTTAGTTGTCACCATCTTAATATAACTAAAAAAAATTTTCCCTAGGAAAAGCATGCCGTATTATTAGGAGTATTAAATCATTGAGAAACACTGAAGTCAGCTAAACCCCTTTAGCCAAGTACAGGAACCACACTAGTCAAAATGCTCTGGGTGAAATTCATTACTTAATCAGCCATCTTCCAAAAGCAAAGTATCTTCTTCTAATTACTTTGACATTATCTTCAACCATGCCTTTAACTTTTGAGGTGGTTTGACTAATCAAAAAAGGCCTTTCGACACTATAGATAAACTACTTATAAGAAGGGAAGGCTAAGTTTGAGAAGAGGGTTCTTCAAGGACTTTCTTGGTTAAATGTACCCAGCATAGTTGTGGAATTACAGAGCTGTTCATCTTTGGTATTTAAAAGGGCAACAGGGACCTGGGTCCCTTTGATCTTTGAAGGCTCTTAGTTTATTAACATTTTGTAAAAATGCCAAAGCAGTTAAGTAGTTAAAGTGTACTATATATACACAACAAATTAATACTTCTAAAGAAAAAATATAGTGCAATATAATTATGCTATTAAAAGATAATTACAACAGCCAAGAAAGTTTTTGTTCAGGAACTATGCAGTTAATGGTACACAAACTTAAAAATATATATTGAAAGTCTTCATCTTTCAATGTCATTGGTATGTCCTATTAGGAGATTTACACTTGGGGTCTTTCACAAATGAGGGTCTCAGATAAATAGTCTTCTAGGTCTCCACTAGAATAGGGCTAGTTCCAATTCATTTGACCCAAGAAAGTACTTTAAAATAAACTTAGAAGCGGGTGTGATGGCATGTGCCTATAATCCCAGCACTTTGAGGTACCAAGGCAGGAGGATTGTTTGAGGTTGCAGTGAACTATCGCACTACTCACTCAAGCCTGCCTCTCTAAAACAAAAATTAAATTTAAAAACAGACTTCAAAGGTGATGAATATCCTAAATACCCTGACTTGATCATTACACAGTCTATGCATGTAACAAAATATCACATATGCCCCATAAATATGTACAAATGTGTATGAATAAAAAAAAGTAGACCTCAGACTTAGTCTTGGAGAAAGATGATAATATTTCTGATATACTGCTGCTCCCCCACCAACTCTCCTTCTATGTGACATTTTTTGATGGCATATTTTGAGTTTTTATGACTTAGGAAGTTGACCTTGCGTCCTTGTAGGGATGATTCAGAATACTTACTCTTCACAGGAATTTCCTTTGTGCCTGTAGCACGATCATTACTGAAGAACTTCTGCTACAGTGTAAATTGGGTCCATCTCCAAGGACACTGGCCCAGGAGACTCGGTCATACGGGTTTGTGTTCAAGTTCTGCCCCACCAAGACTAGTTAAGTGACTTTGAGAAATTATTAATGACACTAAGCCTTCATCTTAATTGCAGAATGGGATTAATAATAGTCCGTGTCTCATAGAGTGATCTGAAGACCCAATGAATTGCCACAAAGAGAGCACTAGTGTGATACCTCACATCTTCCAGGCACTCAATAAATGTTCGCCATTGCCAAAGAATACTTTTTCCAGATTCACACCCAAATTTTTAGCAACAAATATCGACATAGAAGATACAAAAAAATCAAAACAAATTTTTTTTACTACTTTTTGATTTTTTTAATGTTTCAAATATTTTACTTACTTTAAAGTGGGTTGGAGGCACTAATTACTCTGACAGGCTCTGAAATGTGTAATAGCCCTTTTGTAGTGCCAAGATTTGACCTCCAGATGTCAGTATGTACTCAATTGACTGAGGTAGTTACTATCTGCACCAGGAGATGGTTAAAGCTCCTCTACATGTATGTATTTTTTTAAAATTACAAAATCACAATAATCTTTAAAAATATTTTTTTAAGGTAACAAGCAGATAAGCCTCTTTGACTTTGGAAAAACTGCACCACAAAGCTAGCATGGAAAACATGCAACAAATACATGAAGCTGGAAATATCATTTTAAGAAAGTTGGACAGCATTATTATTTATTATTTTATTTTTTAATTTTATTATAAATAAAAACATGGAAAAGTGTTAAATTGAACAGTTGTTCTTGGAATAAAATTATTGTTTTGTAATTATGATATCTGTCCTATGATTCCTCAAAATTTATTCAAGAGAATCAAAGGCACATCTGACATTCTCTACATTGCATAGCTGTGCAGTACATATTTAGAGCCACTTCCATTAGAAAGTGCATAAAACATAGTTCCATGTCTATGAAAACCATACAAAGGTAACTTGTTCCAGATAGTGTCCCAGATTTATTATGGATGTTACTATAGAAACCACAAGAAGTTTGCTCTTAGAGAGCATTGTTTTTCATTTTATTCATTCAACAAATATGTATTGAGTACCTGCTATATTTCAAGCAGATTTTAGGTGTTAGGAATACAGCAGTGAACAAAGCAGGCAAAATTTTTGCCCTTATGGGGTTAGCTATTTAGGGAAAAGAGACAGACAGTAAAAACAAAAATAAATAAACAAACAAAATAGTGTGGTAGAAGAGAAGTGTTACAGATCAAAAAAGAGAAGAAAGGAAACACTTAAAATACAGTGGTTAATGTAGGCCATATTGAAAAGCTGATGTAAGCAAAGACTTGATACAAGTGAGAGAGCAAGCCAGAGGTGCAACCCGGGGGGAAGAGCACGCCAGGTAGAGGGACCAGCAAAGGCAAAGGCTCAAGAACAGTAAGGCTACTGTGGCTGGAACAGACTAGGATGTGGGGACTCTTCTAGGATTTGGAAGTCTTGACATGATTTGACTTATGTTTTAATAGAACCTGTCTGCTTGCTCTGCTAAGAGTAGATGAGATGTGTGGGACAGGACCAAACAGGAAAAATGGTCAGGAGGCAGCTGTAATACTCTAAAGTGGAGACTGGTAGTTTAGAGGAACATCAGGTGGGGCATCTAAAAGTTGTAGTTTAAGTGAAGATACAACAGGGGGAATCACCCAAAAAACTGAAATTATTTTTTGGAGGGTGGGCTCTTTGTGGTGCAGGTTTCCCCTCTAGATAAGTGTTCTGGGAGCCCATTAGCACCAGTGTACCAGCTAGCATTGTCGTGAGAGGCTGTGCTCAGCTTAAGTGAATTTTTTTTTTAGTTTCTTTCAAGACATTTGCCAATTTAATGATGAGTGATTTATGAGCACACCTGCTCACACTGCACTGAGTGTTCAGCAGTTTTTGACCAGAAACAACATGACTCCCATGCCCCACTCTCCCTATTTACCAGATCTTGCCCAGGTGATTTTTTTGTTTGTTTGTTTGTTTCCCTGGATGAAAAAAATCCTCAAAAGGAAATGTTTCGCCAGTGTGGAAGAGGTGAAACAAAAACATGACAGAAGCACTAAAAGACATCAAAATTGATGAGTTCAAATACTGTTTTGAGCAGTGGAAAAAGCATCTCGATAGGTGTACTGCATCAAATGGAGAGTATTTTGAAAGTGACTGAAATTGAAACATGTAAGAATAAATACACAATTTTTAATAAACTCCAAGTTTTTTGCCCCCCCATATGGTTGCCTCTGCTGCCTGTAAAGGTCTGCTAGCTTAAGGATGAAGCTGCTTTAAAGTCCATCCTAAAATCAGACAAACAAACAAAAACCCCACTCATAGTCCTGTTATGACAATGCATTACATCTTGGAAGCAGATTATAGAAGTTAAAAGGAAAAAAAGAAACCTCTTTATTTTATAATAGTGCCAAAAGAAGAGTCAGAAAAAAAAATGGCAGCCTGGCAAACACATAAAACTCACTGATGTTTGTGGGAAGCAAAATGCAAGGTTTCTTCTGACACTGGCAAAAATACCGAAGTCAAATTTCATTATTAAAATAAAATTCCATTTTCTCTGGAATCTGAATTTCTTCTCTTACACCACACTTATCTCAGAAACACCAATTCGGCATTTTTAAAATTAATAAACCACTTTTAGAGCAGTTTTAGACTTACAGAAAAATGAGTAGAAAGTATGCATTCTCATATACCCCATCTCACCTTTTCCACCCACTCACAACTTCCTTTATCGTTAACACTTTGCATTAGTGTGGTAAAATATACCACACTAATGTGAGATCTTAATAGCCAATATTGATACATTATCTTTTTTTTTTTGGTCAGGGTCTCACTCTGTTGCCCAGGCTGGAGTGCAATGGCACAACCACGGCTCGTAGCAGCTTCGACCTCCTGGACTCAAGTGATCCTTCCACCTTAGCTTCCCGAATAGCTGGACTACAGGTGCATGACACCACACCTGGTTAAGATTTTAAAACTTTTTTGTAGAGATGGGTTCTCGCTGTGTTGCAAAGGCTGGTCTCTAACTCTTAGGCTTAAGCAGTCCTCCCATCTTGGACTCCCAAAGTGTTAGGATTAGAAGCATGAGCCACCATGCCCAGCTGATACATTATAATTAATTAGAGTCTGTAGTTTACATGAAGGTTCACTATTGGTGTTGTACATTTCCACGGGTTTTAACAAGTGCCTAACATCATGTATACACCATTCCAATTTCATACAGAATAGTTTCATAGCTCTAAAAATCCCTGTGCCCCACCTAATCATCCTTCCCTTCCTTACCCAGGATCCTTGGCAACCACTGATCTTTCCCGTCTCTGTAGTTTTGCCTTGTCCAGAATGTTATTTACTTGGAATCATATAGTAAGTGACCTTTTCAGACTGGCTTCTTCTTCTTTTTCTTCTTCTTTTTTTCCTGGTCTGTTGGTCTATGTATCTGTTTTTGTGCCAATAGCATGCTGTTACTGTAGCCCTGTACTATATTTTGAAGTCATGTAATGTGCTGCCCCAGGTTTGTTCCTTTTTGTTTAGGATTGCTTTGGGTAGTTGTGCCATTTTTTGGTTCCATACAAATTTTAGGATTGTTTTTTCTGTTTCTGTGAAGACTGTCATTGGTATTTTGATAAAGATTACCTCGAATCTGTATATTTCTTTGGGTAATCTGGTCATTTTAACAATATTAATTCTTGCAATCCATGCGCATGGAATGGGATTCTTTCCGTTTGTTTGTGTCCTCTTCAATTTCTTTCATCAGTCATTTTAACCTTTTTTTTTTTTTTTCCTGAATCGCGATCTCACTCTGTCACTCAGGTTGGAATGCAGTGTGGTATGATCATGGCTCACCACAGCCTCAACCTTCTGGGCTCAGGCTATCCCTCTGCCTCAGCCTCCCAGGTAGCTGGGACTATTGTGTCTGGCTAAGAGTGGCTGTTTCTTTTCTTGTTTTTTTTACTTAACAATACACATTTGAGTCTCCTCTATGTCTTTTTGTGACTTGATAGCTTATTTCTTTTTATTGCTGAATAATATTCCACATATATTCTATTTATCTCTCCCTTTATAAAAAGGTAGCAAGTGATTTACTTAAGATGAACAGCTATGTGCAAGCATTCTGGTTCCCTCTTGTTAAACTAATATGTATCCCAGTGTCAGCAGTTCATAAGTCAGTAAGAGTGAACTAAAAATGGATTTTCAAATGGTCTTTACTTAAAAGCACTGGCACTTGCTTTCTGTACATTTTTCCTCTCCATATTCTAACATATGTACAACTGAAACCACTGATTTAAAAACTGCCTTATTGTCTCACAAAGTGACTGTACCATTTTTCATTCCCACCAGCAATGAAAGAGAGTTCTTGTTGTTCCACATCATCACAAGCATTTGGGGGTGCTTTGGATTTTCGCCATTCTAAATAGATGTTAGTGGTAATTCATTCAGTTTCAATTCCTTAATGACATATGATGTTGTGTATTTTTTCATATGCTTAGTTATAATCTATAAATATTCTTTGATGAGATATCTGTTCAGATTTTTTGCCCATTTTGAAAATTGTGTTGTTTGCTTATTTAATGTTGAGTTTTAAGAGACAGTTATATATTTTGACTGTAAGTCCTTTATTGGATATGTGTTTTGTAAATATTCTCTCCCAATATCCGTTTTTAAAAAAAATTCTCTTAACAGTGTCTTTTGCAGAGGAAAGGCTTTTTTTAAATTTTACTGAGGTAAAATGTATCCATTTTTTCTTTCATGAATTGTGGTTTTGGTGGTATTGTCTCTGTAAATCAACAAATCTAAGGTCAGCTAGTTTTCCTTCTATATTATCTTCTAAAAGCTTACTTGTTTTGCATTTTACATTTAGGTCTATGATTATTTTGAGTGAAATTTCTGGTGAAAGATGTAAGGTCTATTACACTCATTGTTTTACATGTGGGTGTCCAGTCATTCCAGCATCATTAGTTGAAAATATTCCCCCTTTTCCTTTTCATTTAACTGCCTTTGCTCTTGTGTCACAGATCAGTTGATTGTATTTGGATAGGTTTTTTTGGGGGGGGCTCTTTATTCCATTGATCTATTTGTCTTTTTTTTTTTTTTTCAGCACCATGCTGTCTTGATTAGTAGGGCTTTATATTAAGACTTGAAATTGGGCAATGCCAGTTCTCTGACTTTTTTCTTCAATATTGTGTTGGTTATTCTGGGTCTTTTACTTTTTTATATAAATTATAGAATCAGTTCATGGATATCCACAAAGCAGCTTGCAGAGGTTTTAATTGGGATTTCATTAAATCTATAGATCTATTTGGAAAGAATTGACAGCTTAACGATATTGAGTCTTCCTATTCATGGACATGGAGTATGTTACCATTTATTTAGATCTTCTTTGACTTCCTACATCAGAGTTTTATAGTTTACCTTACATAGATCTCATACCCATATTGTTAGGATTATAGTGAAGTATTTTATTTCCAATTCTGTTTTTAAGTATGTATACACACACGCTGTATATAAGTATATATATATATTCTGTAATGTAATATTGCCTAAATCTCAATTGACTGATACATCTTCAAATTTTGGACTAAAAATAACAGAAAATGTGTGCCTTTCAAAGCTGAAAAGCAAGAAATACTTGTGAAGCCTAGAGTTTTTGTTTGCCTTCAGTGAAGCCTTTGTCTGACAAGATTTTCATTCTTAGCTCTACAAAGTTGATGGGGCATAATGGAATGTTTTTTCTGTGTTAGGCTCTACATGTGTTAAGTGTGAACTACTAGTAGGTGAGGTGAAAGAGAAAGATATTAATAGCAGGTTGCCATATTGTTGATAAAATGAAGTGATCTACAAAGTTTCATAATGTATGGAGCTGGCATTTTTCCATGGTTTATCGGTGAATGTGATTCAAGAGGCCAGAGTGCCACAGATCGAGTAATCACACTGCTGCTTGATTCTTTTGTTTTATTTGGAAGTGTCTATGTGTCCCTTCCTTTGCCCTTGTATAAATATATTTTTCAAGGCCAGGTATGGTGGTTCATGCCTGTAATTCCAGCATTCTGGGAGGCTGAGGGAGGAGAATTGCTTGAGCTCAGGAGTTCAAGACCAGCCCAGACAACAAAATGAGACCTCGTCTCTACAAAAAAAAAAAAGCTGAGTGTGGTAGTGAACACCTATAGTCCCAGCTATTCCAGAGGCTGAGGCAGAAGGAAAAAGAAAAGGAAAATAAATTTTTCTTCTAGCTTTGTATTATCATCTTTGTATGCAGAACTCTAAACTCTGCTGTTTATCCTCCCTGCATGCCAGAGGACATTCTGATTGTGGTGACAACTAATATCTTCATTAATATGAGATACATCTGTTCTGGTAAGACATTAAAACAAAATAGACTGCAACATAGCCATGTAAAGGCTTTCCAGTGTCACTGGCACCCACCCTTGAAATTTTTCATTTACTGTGCTTCAGGAAAAAAAAAAATCCAGTTATTCCCTGAGCCCTACTTCCATCCTGTGTCAAAGAAAGTACATCAAAAACATGTTAAAATAGTAAAATCTATTTTAGATGATACATTATGTATCATTAGAATTATGTAACAGTCTTCACTTAGAAAACATTTTTTGAGCAATTTAAGTTCAAAAGCTTTCAAATACTGAACTATTTATGGGTAAAATAATAAGATGTTTTGGATTTTCTTAATACAGTAGAAAAAAAATATATGTGAGTGGAGGGGGAGAGAGATGAACCCAGGTTGAGAAAGTGGTGATAACTCTTGAAGCTGAATGATAAATACAAGAGGACTCATTACAGTACTCTCTTTATTTTTCTGTGTGTTTTGAACATTTTTATACTAAAAGGTTTTTTTTTTAAAGGCGAGATCTTAAAAAAAAAACACTAACAGAAACTTTCAGAGTAATAATAGTTAATGATTGTTAATATGCAGAACTTTCTTCACCTTTCTGTCAAGAAAGATGTGGCTTTGGGAAGAATCCAGGAAAGTTAAAGGCATGGGTGAATTTAAACATAGCTTCCAGATGGAAACTAAAGAGTAAACTGAGATCTAACAAACAGTGGAGTGGCTTTGAGTGTGATGAAAGAGTTGCAAGGCAAAATTTCATCAGAATCCAGGAGAACAATGAAAATTGTAATTATAATGATAGGGATAATATGTGATGATTACTATGTGTCAGGTAGCATGATAAACACCTTATAGTTACTTCACACCAGTTCTCTGAGGTACTATTATTTTCCTTATTTTGTAGGTGAGCAAACAGTGACCCAGAGTGCTTGCCCAAGGTCACCCTCTCTAAGTAATGGAACCATATTTGGAACTAAGAAAACCAGTCTCTAGAGTCCACATTAGGCATTACACAATGCTTTGTCTTAAAGCCAAAGAAAGGCGAACTTGATTAAGTAAATTGGAAATGCTTGGGAAAATCTGATTTGTCTATGAATCTGGGCCAAACTTAAGTAAAGCACATGATTCTGTGCATTAGAGGTTGCACACACTTGGTGAAAAGGGAGGGCTGGGACCAAAATGAAAGGAAGGAGGCTCTTGCCTTGGGTGCAAAACTTAAGGGAATATGTATCAAATAACTCAGTAATCAAGATACATAATATCTTAATGCAATATCTTAAAAAGTGAGTGCAAAGAAATTTATTATAAATAATCAAAATTTTAAATGCAGGATTAGTAACAGCGCCATTCCAAGTCATATTAAAGTCTGAAGCAATAGGAAAATCAGTCCTGCTGATATTGTTTTTACTTAAAATTTTAATATTTTTCTCATCATGGATTTTTTTTTGCATAGTTTTCTTATGCTTTAAAAATATTGTGGCTCACATCTATAATCCCAGCACTTTGGGAAGCCGAGGTGGGAGAATCGCTTAAGGCCAGGAGTTTGTGACCAGTCTGGGCAACATAGTGAGACCTCGTCTTTACACACACACACACACACACACACACACACACACACACACACACACACACACACATTAACCAGGCATGGTGGAACATTTCTGTAGTCCTAGCTACTTGGGAGGCTGAGGCGGAAGGATCACTTGAGCCCAGGAGATCGAGGCTGTGATGATCCGTGATCATGCCACTGTACTCCAGCCTGAGGGACAAAGTGACACCCTATCTCAAAAGAAAAAAGAAATGAAAAAAAAAGAGAGAGAGAGAGAGAGAGAAAGGATTCAAGAAGAAAAAAAAATTCTTGTAAAATTAAAAAATAATATTGCACTAAAATATGATATATCTTGATTACTGAGGCTTTTAGTGCCCTGCTACATTTTGTACTCCAGGTGAGTAAGACATTAGTCCTAGCCTGTAAGCGTTGATAATTAACTGAAAAGTGGTTGTATTTCTTGGGGCTTCCCCTTCTTTCTACCCTTAAATTATTCCAATAAATCCTAGGATTTGCTCAGTTCAAAGGAGCTAGTTCTGCTTTCAAATATCTTTCAGGGAGAAAAGTAACTGGAAGATCTAATCAGAACACCAGGAAGCCACTTTTTGGGTGACTGTTACTTTGATTGCTGCATTAACATTGTTGCAATTCACAGTCCAAAGCTTTCTGTGGCTGCACTCAAAAACTGCTAATGTGCATATAAATCACCTAGAAACCTAAATAAAATGCAGATTCTGATTAAGTCTGATGTCTGCCTGAGATTATTAATTTCTCACAAGCCCCCAGATGATGCCAATACTACTGATGTGAGACCACACTTGAGTCACAAGGTTCACCTGTGAGGCTTGCTAAACATCTGGGATTTCTGGGAAGGAACTGTCAGAGATTTTAGTATAGCACATCTTAGCATAGGCTCCAGACACCCACATTTTCAAAAGGCATCCCAGGTAAATTAGGTGCAGGTGAAGTGTAGATCACACTTGCTGCACTCCATTTTAGCTCCCTGGTCCTCTCTTCAACTCTGTCCATTCTGCTGAGTTGGGTCCTTGGCTCTCTTGGACCTTCGCTAACTCTGTCTCTAGTTCTCACACCTACTATCAGAGTCTGTTGACAAAAATGACTGCTCACCTACATGAAGGCAAGGAAGAGGAAGGAAGTGAGGAAGAAGGACAAAGTGAGGGTGAAACTTCCAGGTTAGGCAAGAAGACTATAGATCCACAATTATCCACTGAGGCTTGCCCAGAGCCTCTTCTTAACCCTTGTATCTGTTGATTTGGGGCTTCAGGCATATTCCCCATCCTTTAAGAATCCATAAAATTTGGCATTTGCTGATGAAACTCATTCTTGGTTTCTAGACTATTCCTTCATTCATGGTGATTGTGAGATGGCTTATGCTTCAAACAGAAAAATGTCAAAAGCTGGTAAGATTTGAAAGAGCTGGAAAATTTAACAAGCAAAGGTAACAACTTACATAAATACCTGCAAAATGTAAGAAGGAAATTTATATGTGCAAGTCAGACAAGAAATTGACTTCACAATAAGATAAAAGACTATCTTTCCCACATGAAAACCTCAACAAGAATACACTAAGCTGTGTGGCACCACTTCCAGGCATCTAGCTTGTTCTTTGCCATCTCCTGTTTTCCTCATTCACAAGGTTGACAGTGGCTCACAATACAAAGGCGTGAAATTTATCTGTCTCCCTAGCATATGGGATTGAGGTTAAGAAAAGGAGAGAAATATCAGGTACAGTATCTGAAACATAACAGGAACTAAAATGCTAAATGGATGAATAAATGAATACTCAAAGTGTTTATACCACTGTCAATGGTATACAAACAAGATTTTCATTTACAGGCAGGAAACGAGAAATGATAACTACATGGTTAAAGTCTATAGCTCAAAAAAAAAATCCTTAAGCCAGGCTCGGTGGCTCAGCCTGTAATCCCGCGCCTTTGGGAGGCTGAGGTGAGTGGATTGCCTGAGTTCAAGACCCGCCTGGGCAACTTGGCGAGACCTTATCTCTACAATAAATCAAAAAATTAGCCAGGCGTGGTAGTGCACGCCTGTAGTTCCAGCTACTTGGAAGCCTGAGCGGAAGGATTGCTGGAGCCCAGCAGGTCGAGGCTGTGGTGGCTGGGGACGGCCACTGCACTCCAGTCTGGGCGACAGAGTGAAACTCCAACTCAAAAAAAAAAAAATCCTTAAAAATAATTATTGCTAGTTCTATAAGGAGAATAAACCGAACACTAATATCTGACTCCTCTGTATATCTGTTTATTTTTGTCATATATTTATATGTAAAACATAGCAAACTATAAAATTCTCACTGAAATTTATAAAAGCACAAAAGAAGTGGCTAAGCTAATCCACTCAGTACAAATGGTTGCCACTGAAACAGAATTGATTCAGGAATCAGAAGAGCAGGTACTTAATTTCAATTTACTCTTTTTTTTAAAGCATAAAATGAAATCAGGCAAGAACAGTTACTCAAAATATTTAAAATAAAAAAGGCTAGCAGTCTTAAATACTTAATAAAGGTGAATGGTAGAATGGACCCTGCTGAAAATGTAGGTAGATCAGAAGAATCTCTAGAAGAATTCTTCCTGAATTTAAAGAATAAATAGAAATATGTAGAGAAGATGGCAAACATAAATGGCATAGAAGATGAATGACAAAGAAGAAAAATCTCTATAGTCATTTTGAAAAACGATTCCCTACCAGATACCATCTGCTAAAATTCAGCATCTATATATCTGAGAAAACATTTTATGAGCTAGTGGGGGCAGGAAAAGATTCCCCAAAATATGACACCTTGGCATACTGAGTGCTTTGAAATTGAAAGACCTCAGAAATAAGCCTCAGATCCAAGTTCTCTCTCTGACCTTCCCCCACCTCACTACCTCTCTGACCCTCTTTTCTGAAGCACTGGAAGGAACTCTTTATAACTTTTCCTTGTCTGACTAAGAAAGCTTCTTTCCAAAAGAATTGCAATTGTTTTAAGACCTCCCCCCCCCACCCCAGAATCTCCTCAAATAACTAGGCAAGATCAACCACTGGAGAACAGAGTGGGAGTCATCTCTTTGCCCAGACAGACTTGTTATCTATTCTCTTGAGGGTAACTCTGAGTAATCACCTGGGAGGCTGTATCTGCTTAATAAAGACAACCTTTTTTCACAGTCAAGTTCCACCCCTAGCCTTCCTGACACCACCCCCTGAACTCTGAGGAACTTTGCCATTTACTTCTTCATCCCCTGTCTCCTCCTTCCCCTATACAGAAGGGTATATAAGCAAATGTACTCCATGAGGTTATTGGGTAATCATCTTCCTGTAATTCTCTTGGGCTAGGCACAATAAAATGTGTATGCTTATTTCTCCTATTAATCTGCCTTTTGTCATTCATTTTCAACAAACCTTCAGTGTGTTAAAGGTAAAGCTTTCTCCTTCACTCTTACACTAGAAAAAGAAGAAAAATTGCTTGATAGAGAGTTTCTCTCAGAAATACTTATAACCAGAGATATTCCCATCTATGTTAAGCAAAAATCAAGTTGCCTTTAATGATCACTTAAGCATTATTTTGAAGGTATTTGATGCATTAAGAAAAAATAGTAATCTATTCCGGAAAAGATAAGTCAAAATATTATCATTTACCTAGACAATTTTTTAAAACTAGGAAACGATGTCAACTAAGATCAACTAAAATATTAAACCATGCAGAAATCAAACATAAGAATACCATGTTGAGATAAAAAATAAATATACAAAATCTAATCAATTTTCTACATACCAAAAATGATTTAAAATATATAATGCCATAAATGACAACCTTATTACATATTTTCATTTCTCTTTTCTAATGCTAAATTCATGTAGTCTAAACTAAGGAAGAAAATGGGATGCCATCAGCGAACACAGAATTTCAACACATTTTTGGAAGACAGAAAGTAAATGGAGGGGTGATGTCTGATGGAACAATGAGTGAAAATCAGAGCCTTGTACACATAGACAGTCATGGAGTCAGCCTCAGAGACACTCTAGGCTCAAAAACCACAGCTTTTCACCTGTATGTTCTATTTACCTCTTGAAAGTACAGTTTGGCCAATTTCCCAATCAAACTATTGGAGACCCTGTCTCAGTAGTGGTTAAAATAGTTTTCTTTCCTTCTTGAGGTGAGCCATCTTGAGATGATCCCCAGAGGAGATTTGCAAAGGACTAGTCCTGGTTCTTTCTTTTTCAACCCTGGAATACAGAACACAGATATGTCTTCTTAAGACTATAGGACATTCATTATTATTATTATTATTATTATTTGTGTTGTGTGTGTGTGTGTGTGTGTGTGTGTGTGTGTGTGTGTGTAGAATTGGGGGGGGTCTCACTCTGCTGCCCAGGCTGGAGTGCAGTGGCATGATCAGCTGGGACTACAGGTGTGCACCACCACACCTGGCTTTTTTTTTTTTTTGTAGAGGCGAGATCTCACTATCTTGCTGAGACTGGTCTTGAACCAATTTACCATTGGATCACCCTGTAGTCCTGTGTGTATGGAGATGGAGGGCAAGATGCTCCTTCTCCATCAACTTGGAAGATTTCCTGCAGTTCAGGCAGGAATCCACACAGCTCTATGGCAGTAAACAGAGTAGGAACACAACTTAGATGTCTCTTTGGACACAAGTGGAGATGAGATTCTACAGCAGCGGCAAGAAAGGTCTGTTAAGCTTTCTTGAGTGTAGCTTTGATATAAGTTAAAGAACCAGATTCTAGTGGTGGTGAAAATGTCTTATGGGATTAGATGCAGTGGCTCACACTTGTAATATCAGCACTTTGGGAGGTCACTACACAGAATTGCTTGAGCCCAGGAGTTCAAGATCAGCCTGGGCAATATAGTGAGAACTCATTTCTACAAAAAAATTAGCCAGCCATGGTGATGCACATCTGTGGTCTCAGTTGCTTGGGTGGCTGAGGCAGAAGGATGGCCTGAGCCCAGGAGGTCAAGGCTTTGGTGAGACATGATTGTACCACTGCATTCCAGCCTAGGTGACAGAGTGAGACCTGGACAAAACAACAAAAAAAGGCAGAGTGGAGGATGAGGGGATTCAAGTAAAGTAGAAAGTCCCTGTGACCGAATGGAAGCATGGTTTGGGTTAGCTGCAAAGGAACCCAGACTCTCGGGCATGGGGCAGACACTGAATACCTGGCTTAGTAGAAACCAAGAGATAAAATTATCACTCAACAATTATTTAAAGACTGCTAGTTGATTTTCTTCCCCAGTATGATTCCTTTCATCCCATTGCTTCTAATAATATTTTGTACAATTTACCAGGTTGGAGTATAATTTTCCTTCCTGCAAGACCACTTTTTTTTTTTTTGGAAATGATGCATCTTCCAGCTACATGGGATAGCCAGGATAAAACTTTGCCTTCCACATGATGGTTTTTCTGACTGTGCTAGGATGGAGTTTTTATCATCCAGAAGAGGAGTGCTTCCCTTTAAAACACAAGATGGTTCCATTGATTTGAAATGGAAACAGTCATCTGGTGGTATTGGGGCACACATTTCACCGAAGTAAAAAGCAAAAAACGAAACCAAACTGTTGTTTTATGTGATAGCTTGTGACTACCAGAGAAATGCAGTTAGTGCTACATAATGGGAACATAAAGGAGTATAGAAGGAACCTTGAGTGCTCAGTAGTGAACACAAGAATAATTCTCTGGTTGGTCTCTGGCCTTATATAGCTATTCCAGCATGCCTACTTCCCTTGGCCTCCTCATTCCTTCGTCCCCAAAGGGCTAATTCAGGCATTTCCATTGCACTCAGTGCTTTCCACTGTTTTTTCCATGCTTCCAAGAGCTACTCACTGCAACAGTGCATCTGCCCCACCCCCTGAAGTTCTTTTTTAGGGTGTTAAATTCCATGTCATGAGCAAATGCCACCAAGTCAACAGGAAGCTGAGGCAAGGAGGATCACTTAAGATTAGGAGTTTGAGAGCAGCCTGAGCAACACAGTGAGACCCCCATCTCTACAGAAAAAGAAAAAATTAGCTGGGAGCAAACCCGTCGGGTCCCCTCCCACTGTGGAAGCATTTTTGTCCTCTCAATAAATCCTGCTTTCTCAAAAAAAAAAAAAAAATTAGCTGGGAACAATGGCACATGCCCATACTCCTACCTACTTGTGAGTTTGAAGTGGGAGGATCACCTGAACCCAGGAGCTTGAAGCTAAAGTGAACTGTGATCATGCCACTGAACTCCACCCTGAGTGACAAAGTAAGATCCTGTCTCAAAAAAAAAGATGCAAAGGACTTGAATAAACATTTCTCCAAAGAAGATATACAAATGGCCAATAAGCCCATGAAAAGATGCTCAGCATTACTAAACAATAGAGAAATACAAATTAAAATCACAATCAGAAACCATCTCATGCTTATTAGGATGGGTACTATTTAAAAACAATACCAAAAATAGAAATAACAAAGATTAGTGAGGACATGAAGAAACTGGCATCCTTGCCCATTGGGGGTAGAAATATAAAATGGTGCATTTGCTATGGAAACCTATATGGCAGCCTTACCACAAATTAAAAACAGAATTACCAGTTTTTCAAACAATTCCACTTCTAGGTATATTTAAAAGAATTAAAAGTAGAGTCTCATAGAGGTATTTGTACACCTATATTTATAGCAGCATTATTTACAATGGTCAAAAGGTATAAGCAACCCAAATTCATTGCCAGATGAATAAATAAACATAATATGGTTTACACACACAATAAAATATTACTTATCCATAAAAAAGGAAACACAAACACATACTACAACATGGGTGAACATTCAGGACATTGTTTAATGAAATAAGCCAGTCATAAAAAACAAGAACCATATAATTCCACTTGTATGTGGTATCCAAAGTAGTCAAATTATAAAAGCAGAAAGTAGAATGATGTTTTCCAAGGCCTAGATGGAAGGGGGAATAGGGAGCTATTTCATAGGTACAGAGTTACAGTTTTCAGAATGAAAAGAATTCTGGAGACAAATGGTCGTGTCAGTGACACACCAATATGATTGTACTTAATATCACTGAACAGTACACTTGAAAATGGTTAAGATGATATGGTTTGTGTTATGTTTATTTTGCCACAATTTTTTTAAAAGATGAGGCAATATAAAACAAAAATAATAAAATTTAAAACAGAACTATAGAAAACATCAATGAAATAAATTATTTGAAAAGGTAAAAAAAGATATACCTCTAGCCAGACTGACCAAGGAATAAAATGAGAGAAGACACAAGTTTTTAATGGCAGAATAAAGAGAAAAATCACAATAGTGCCTACAGACATTAAAAGAATAATAATATAATACTATCTATGCATTCAACAACTTAAGATAAAATAGACCAATTCATTGAAAGAAAACCATAAAACCCTCATGTAAGAAGTACTATTAATAGATAACCTATATGGTCTTATGTTTATTAAATAACTTAAATTTGTAATTGGAAACTTTATACCAAAAAAGATTCAGGTCAAACAGACTTACTGACAAATTTGTCCTACCATTGATAAGAAAGCAATACCAATTCCACACAGCCTCCTACAAAAAAATAGAAGCAGAGGAATCACTCCCAACAAATTTTATGAAGCCAGCAACATCTTAATACCAAATCAAACACAGAAAACAATAGAGCAATATCCCTCATGAATATAGATAGAAAGTTTTCAACAAAATATTAGGAAATCTGCTGGCATGTTGACACACACCTCTAATCCCTGCTACTCAGGAGACTGAGGTGGAAGATAGCTTGAGCCCAAGAGTTTGAGGTCAGCCTGGACAACATAGCAAGAGTCAGCCTAAATTTAAAAAATAAAAAAAAGGATAAAATATTAGGAAATCCAGTACTATAAAGAAAGACAATACATGACAGCCAATTGAAATTTATTCCAAAAATTCAAGGCAGTTTCAAATTTTAAAATCACTCTAATTCACTATAATAACATACTAAAGAAGAAACATCACATGAAATGCTAAATAGATGCAGAAAAAGCATTTCACAAAATTCCACATCCATTCATAATAAAAACTCTCAACAAATAAGAAATAGAAGGAAGTTCCTCAATTTGAAAAAGTGAATACACAAATATCTACAATATCTAAAAAGAATATTTCACTGATGAGACTAGCATCAGAAGATAAGATTAATAAACATAAGTATGCTGCAGTTTATTTTATTCAAACTGGTGCACACAGGGAAAAAAAGACCAAAAAATCTGAATCTCAGTGAACTATAGAATATAAGTGTGCATGGCAGAATAATGATTAAAATTTTTAAATTTGATAAAGGAGGAATAATGATTGAAATTTTTCCAATTTTATATAAACTACGAACCCACAGTTACAAGAGGCTCTGTGAATCACAAGCAGGATAAACACACACACACATACATGTACACATACAAATACATTTTCGCACACACACAAAACTGTACACAGCATAGTCACATTGCTAGAAACCAGTTATCTAAAATGTAACCACAGGAAAAGAGAAACAGTATGTGAAGAGCATCAAATCTAAAAATAATAGCAGGTTTCCTGTCATAAGAAATGCAAACCAGAAGACAAGGGAACAGTATCTTTTACATGCTAGACTAGAATTATATATCCAATGAAAATGTCATTAAAAAAAGATAAGACAAAATCTTTTTTAGACAGACAAAACCTGAGAGAATTCATCACCAGTTAAGACTTTTGTGATTTTTGTGAATCTTCATATGTTGAGTAGTTTTAAATTGTATTCTTTCTGTACATTTTGAATGTTACACCATGATAAAAAGGAATAATATACAGCCATAAAGAAGGACAAATATATGGACTATGCAGGAACTTGGATGGATTTAGAGTCAATCACACTCAGTGGTTTATCACAGAAACAAAGAAAGAGTTCCATATGTTCTCACTCATAAGTGGACCTTTCTTATAATGCTATAAGAAAGGGATTGGCAGTAGTGGGAAATTGTGGGGGGTGGGTGGGATTGGCAGTTGAGGGAATTTCCTAGGGAAGGGAGGAGCATACCTCATCAACAAGAGTAACTGCATAATCAACGTTTGTATACCTAACCCTGAATGGTACCCACATCTTTATAATAATAAAAAAATGGTTTTAAAAAAAGGAGATAGTTTTTCAATAAATGATTCTGAAATAACAGATTATTCATATTAACAACAAATCTTGATACTTAACTCATACAATTCACCAAAATCAACCTGAAATATGCCATATAAATAAAAAATAAACACTAAACCATATGTATAAAGGGCATATAACTCTTCATTAAGACAAATAAAAAAGCAGGAGAAAGATTTGAGCAAATAATTCACAGAGCAAATCATTCACAGATAAAATGGCCAATAAACTCATAAAAATGCTTAACAGGCTTAGTCATCTTGGAAATGCAAATTAAAATCACAATGAGATATCTAACATTATATTAGCTAACATTTAAAACCTAACAATATCAAATTTCAGTGAGGGTGTAGAGCAAATGGAACTGACATATTGATGGGAGTGTAAAATTATACAACCACTCTTGGAAAGCCACCCTGTTTGGCTATTTCTTAGAGAATTACACACACACACACACACACACACACACACACACACACACACACACATACACAGTATTTCACATATCAATTCCACTCCAAGGCATCACAAAAAAATGCATTTCCTCACAAAGACTTTAAAAATATTTGTAGCAGCTTCATTTATGATAGCCCAAACCAAGAAACAACTCAAAGTTGTTTTGATTATTTGATTATTCAAGTTGAATAATCAACTTGAATAGATTTGGTATAGGTATACAATAGAATACTACTCAGCAATAAAAAGGAATAACATAGTGATAAGTGCAATAACATGAACAAATATGAAAAACATCATGCTAAGTGAAAAAACTGAGCAACAAGACTATATTATGTGAATCCCACAAAATACTTGTATATGATTCCATTTATATGAAATTCTGGAACACATAAAATTATAGCAACTAAAAGTGGGTTGGTGGTTGCCTGAGGCTGCCGTTGGTGGTGGGAATTTTAGTAAAACCTGAGGAAGATTTTGTGGATAATGAATATGTTCTTTATATTGTATATGTTCTTTTCTTGAGTTGTAGTCTCACTCCATCACCCAGGCTGGAGTGCAGTGGCATGCTCATAGTCACCCCAGCATTGACCTGCTGGGCTCTGGTGATCCTTCTGCCTCAGCTTTCCAAGTGGCCAGAACTATAGTGGGTGCTACCACACCGACTAATTTTTTATTTATTGTAGAGATGAGGTCTCACCAAGTTGGCTGGGTCTCATTGGTCTTGAACCCAGGGACTCAGGCAATCCACTTGCCTTGGCCTCCCAAAGTGCTGGGATTACAGGCTGAGCCACCGAGTCTGGCCAATGTATATGTTGTATATCATAATTTAGATAGTTTTTACATTGGCATATACATTTGCAAAACTCATTAAACTGTATACTTGAAATGAGTGCATATTATTTTATAAAACTATGCTTCAATAAAGTTGATTTTAAAAACTCACAAAAATTAGAAATAGAACGAAGAATAACATAATGATGAATATCTATCATTGCCTTCATCAAATCTTAACACTAATAGCAAAAGTCAGGAGCAAGATAGAGATGTCCACTATCATCATTTTTATTTCACTTTAAATTGGAGTTAATAAGATAAGACCAGAAAAAGAAGCATAAAGCATAATCAATTAAAAAAAGAAAGGCTATCAGTCACAGACAGTATAATAGATGCTTAGAAAATACAAAAAGAATACACAAAATATTAAAATTGGTAATAATGTAATAATCAATCCGAACATGTAATAATGCTAGTGATTGATAAAGGTGATGATGATGGTGATGATGTCATTCATAATAGTAGCAAAACTATGTCACCTAAGAATAAATAAAATGTGTGCAAAAATGTTAATAAAAAAATTTAAATCTTTATTGAAAAACTTGGGAAAATATATATGAAGCCCTAAATAAATGAAGAAATACCTTGTTAGTGTTTAAGAGTACAATACTATCACATAATAATTCTCCTGAAATTCAAAGAAATGTCAATCAGAACCCCAGCGGGGTATATCATGGAGTGTGATAAGCTGATTAGGAAATTTATGCAAAAGAGTAAAAACATTTATTTCAAGACTTATTTTTTTTTTTTACATTGGAAAATATAGTTTATTTAGAAAGAAATTAGAGAGAGACAATCTCTTGTACTTGAAAGGTTACATTTCTAGTGAGATGTGGGGCTTTTTCTTGGATGACTTCATGGAATGCTTGTTCCATTGTGTTTTCTGTTTCCTTTCCTGCTTCAGGGATACCAATGAGGTATATATTTGTCTTCTTGATATAGTCCCACATCTCTTAGAGGTTTTGCTCCTTCTTTTTGAGCCTTTTTTCTATGTTTTTGACAGACTGGGTTAACTCCATATTTTGGCCTTCCAGCCTGATTGATCCTACTCCCTATGCTTGCTACTGTATTTTTAATTTTCAGAATGACATTCTTCATTTTCACTGTATCAGAATGGGTCTTTTTAAAATTGACCAGCTCTACTTTTACTTCCTGCATGATTTTGGTGAGTTTCACTTCACTTTCTTATGGTTCTCTTTATTCATTTTAGCCATCTGGTCTCTGATTTCTTTGACTGCCATCTGTGGCAAGTCATTCTGGGGGGCTTCCATTGTTTGTGCTCTGATAGCTGCTTTTCAGACACTGTCTCTTTAAGAATTTAAAAGATTGCCTATTTTTTTGTTGATTTTTTTATCATTTGTGACAAGCCTCTCTTCCTTCTCCACCTTTACTCTTTGGTTTGCTTGCTCTGAAACTAGTCAATAACCTTCTGTTTAGGGCCCTTTTTGTCATTCAATATAAGTCACTCATTGAGAGAGAGAGGGGAGCACTCACTGCTGCTCCACGCTCCATCCTGTGACAGGCCTCCTCACTTCTGCAGATTTTTTCTCTCTGTTAATCCTGTCAAGTTGGTTTGTAAACACTATTTCAAGCACTCTATGGAGAGGGGGTGGGAGGAAGGGCCCCCTTCTGCTGTGTGTGGTTTACAGTCCAGAGGCCTTCCCACTGGAAAAGTCTTCAGGTGTCTTTTGTCTCATTCCCTTCCTGTTCAAGTCCATGTCCAGCCCTTGAAAGAGAGTCAGTTCCCTGACACAGGGGGGATTCACCCTGTGGACATGGGCTGGGGATGACTCTTCCTGATGTGGCAGAGGAGTTGGTTGCCGGTTGTAGACATTGGACACCAGTTGAGTTCAATCTGCAGGAAAACTTCCTGGCCTGGGAGCTGGCTACTGTATTCTGCTGGCAGAAGGCATGCTCTTTGATGGCTGTCCAAGCATGAGTTTGTTCCCCATTCTGCTTGGATTCCAGTCACCTGCTGCTGTACTCTGACCAAGACTCCTTCTGTGTGGGATCAACAACTCACATGCAACAACCCCAAAGCATCTCAGGATCACTCACCCCCTCTCATTCACAGACCATGGCTTTAGTTCCTGTGCAAGCCTGGCCTATAATGGGGGATTGGGGTCCCAGATTTCAGCATCTACCAATGCTTTCTGGTATCTCTGTGTTCAAAGAGACCTTTACTGGGTGCAGGGTGTTTCACCTGTCCAAAACTGTTCAGGTTGTCTCCATCTTTCCATGGCTGGGTTCCTTCTGCTCAGCAAGAGAGGTGCCAGTCTGCTGCTCCATGATGGTCATCTTGAATCTCCCACCCTCAGATTCTTATCTCCTTTTCAGAACACCTTTCTGAACTTTATAAGGATCAATGCTAAAATAAAATTTTCAGGATCACTTCAATCAGAATATTTTTAGCTTTCATAATCATCTAGTGGTTGGGTTGTAATTTGTTCCTTCTTTGACTTTCATATTTTTCCACCTTCTTATCATCTGCTACCTTCTTCTTTCTTCCCAATCTGCTTGATTTCCTTTTTCCTACTCTATTATTCTCTGTCTGGTTCATAGCTAAAATGAAATGTTCTTTATGATAAACTATATTTAACTTCAGTATAAGAAAGGGATTGGCAGTAGTGGTATACTGCCATGGAGGGGGCAGAGGGGACACAGCATTAATAAAGGTACCTGATCTAAGCCAGGCAAAATGGGGACCAACAGGAGGCCCAAACTTTATCTGTATGATGACCACTTGTATTCCAAATTCTGAATTTTACCCCACATTTTAAAAATTAAATTAAATTTAAAAAATAGTAAACTATATTTGCCTTCAATGAAGGAAGTTATTTCATAGAATTTTCACCCAAAATGACTTCTCTGCATGGATAGCAGTCTTGTTACTAAAAATAAACATACCTTCATTTCTTACCTGCAGAAAATGCTTGACATTTTCTTGGGTCATATTAAAATGGTTTTTTTGAAAATCAATTTTTGTCTTATTTGCCAACTGTCTCTGCTGTACCTCAGAGTCTTTCTCCAAAGCTCAAAATATCATTGTCTCAAGCAAAGGAATAGTATGTAAGTAAACAATAGAATGCCCAATAGGACTTTGGTGTACTGTCTCTTCCTTATACACTGGAGTGAGGTCAGAAGAATTCAAATCACTTCAATTTCCTCCCCAAAGAAACCCAGTACTGAACAACAAAGCAAAACAAAATTTTCAGACATTGGATATAAAATTCTCTCATATTTATTAACATACATTTAGACAACTATTAAAAAAAAGACTAATCACTAAATAGTCATGAAAACAAAAACGATAAAAAAAGACTCTGTAGCCCCTGACTATAAAATTCTTTATTTTTAAAAATAGTAAGTTTATAATAATAATAATTAGTATTTTTAGAGATAGACGCATATTGGAGAGTTAAAGTTGGCCAAATAACTCAATTATTTACTCAGATGAATATTTTTAAAACAGTATATATTAATGCTTAAATTTTCTGATAAAATAGATTAAATTAAACTATTTACACTCTACCAGTTGCTAGTAGTGTAAACTTGGGCCAGTTCAGATTATTTGTATGTAAAATGGAGATAATAATAGCTACTTGATAAGATTATTATGAAGATTAACCGAGTTAGTATATTTAAATGCTTAGAGTAAGGTGTAACAAATAGGAAATGCCCAACAAATCTTTGCTAGTGGTCAAAGAAGTAGTGGTATTTGTAGCAGTAGTAATAGTAGGAGGAGGAGGAAAAGGAGGAAGAGTAACCACTCTGCCTTCTAATTACTGCACCCCTTTGCCTTGCAAAGCATGAGTATTTTCAAGCCTCCTGTTCTACCAGTCCCCCATGGCCCTTTTCCCAGCTATAAGATAGCTCGCCTCCTATGGTCAGTGAATCTCTTTGTATTTGCCCCTTCAGACTATTCACTCATATTCAATATTATATTATATGTATACTATACTATAATAAAATATAATATAATATCTGTGCCTTAACTGTTATCCTCCTATCCTTCTCCACTTACTAAAATGCTCTTTAGATTTTTGGACTTGGATGAATATCTGATATCATCTGTAATATCTTCTCCAATGCTCTCTAATCAGAAATAAGGTTTTGTGCTAACTCAATTATAGCAGTTACTTATATTATATTTGAGTAAAATTCCTTAGAGACATTAGGTGGACAATCTTATTTAAGTTTTCACATTTCCTTCAAACACATGACAGTGCTTTATATCCTCAATAAATGCTCTTTGGAAGCAATTGAATAATTTGCATATAATTTATTATCAATGAATATTTATATTTTTCTGTTACGATGAAAACATCCAGAGGCAATATAAAATGTTGCAAATATCATGGGCTTCAGAGTTTTGTAACACTGGATTTGAGTCCAGCTCAGTCACTATCTATTTTGTGACCTTGAAAAGGTAACTTCTCTGAATCTCCATTTTCTTATCTGTAATGTGAATTTCATCATCTTTCCCATTTTGGATTTTAGTTTCTGTGTAGAATGCTTGACACATGGTAATTTACCAATAAATAGCTTTTATGACTAGTAACAATTGCCTTTAGGCAGAAAGAATCTTTGTAGCACATTGGTTATTTTTAAAATATTTGTTGAATGAATGAAACATGGTAATTAACAAACTTGGAGCCTGAGTCTTGGCCAGAAGAACTTTCAGAGAATTAGAATACAAGAAACATGAATGGGTCATTTCCGCTTCTCTTGATACCCAAGAAACAAAACGGGTTTATTTCTCTGTTAATTTATCCTTTACTGCTATGAAATAGAAATGAGACAGCTATTTTGAGTGCATGAACCAAGAATGCATCTCTAATACACTCAGAAAAACATTGGACCTGTCCTGGGTTTCAGGTTTTTGTAAACAGGAATGAATCCAAACTTGGACCAATCCCCATGATTATTTCATACAGTGTAGAAGGTGACAGTGCCCCCATATTCAAACAGCTTCTCTAATGCCAAATCACCCTGTTGGAGCAAAGCAGTAGAGCACCTTTTGAACCAGTAGTCTTGCCTGTGTTGTAATGCCAGGATACTTTGAAGGGTAACATAAGTCAGCTTATTGCAGATGGAAACTCCCAGAAGCTTTGTGTGCTAAGCAAAATGTTGGAACATAGTAGGTTATGCTTTTTATCTCATAGTAATAATAATAATAATAATAATAATAATAATAATAATAAGAAGAAGAAGAAGAAGAAGAAGAAGAAGAAGAAGAAAAACAGCTTTGTTTTGTGCTTGCTATGTGCCAGGTGCTATTCTCAATGCTCTTCATGATGAAATCTCTGTGAATCATAACACCTTATGAAATAATTTTAATAATGCTGCTTTACAAATGAAAAATGGACACTTAGATAAATTTAAAAATTTGTCCAAGTTCACAGAGCTATTGTGATGTTAGTAAAGGTGAGACTCAAACGAATGTCTAATAAGCCTCCATCTTATGTATGCCCTTCACTGCTATTCATTCATCTATTAGATACATTTTCATTGAGCACCTGTTTATTTCATGGTCATAACTCTTCTGGTACTAAGAAGCAGTGAACAAAACAGACAAAAATTCTTTCCTTCATGGAGCTAATATTCTAGTGAAGGGATTGAAATAATAAACAAAAGCATAAGTAAGGTAAATAGAATGTCAGATGAAGAAGAAAGCCCTGGAAGAGACTAGAGCCAAGAAGGGAGACAAGAGGTATGGGGTTGGGAGCTGCCATTTTAAATGGAACGACAAGGGAATATTGCACTGACAGGATAAAAGCTGATCAAAGGATTAAGGGAGGGAACTATGACAATCTGAGGAAAAGCTTTCCAGGCAGTGGAAGCAGCAAGCGCACAGAATCTGAAACTGGAATATTTTTAATTTGTTTTAACCTATGTGAAGGACAACAAAGAAGCTAGAGCAGACGTAGTGTGGGAGGAATGGATATTCCTAAAAATCAGGGCCCAGTTGCAAACAAGAGAGGGCATGGATGCTCTGTGATCCAAAACATTATGTTGCATACAGGATCTGTGGAGAAAATTTATACAAGAAATAAATGCACACAGAATGGCTGTGGTTTACTTCCAAGGAGTCAAACTGGTAGTAGGAAAAAGGGATAGAATACACTTTTCATTTAATACACTTTCCTACTATCCATACAGGGAAATATAAAGATAATGTTAAAGTAGATCCGCGCAAAAAAGAGAAGCGGCAAGATGGTGATGGGGCAACCCGGACTGTGAAGCCTTCTGCAAAGGAGAACTGCAGTGGGTCTCTGACTCTCGCCCCGGGGGGCTGCGGACCCCACCATCGCAGCCTGCTCTTCATATGGAGCTGGGCCGTCGCCACCACTGGGGCATCGCAACGGACTGGACAGTCACTGCGGTGCAAAAGGTGTCACCGCCGCCCCTCACAGCCCCCCGCACCTCTCCCACTGCCACCGCTGCCACTGCCGCTGCCGCAGCCTCCATGACAGCCGTAGCACATCACACCACCCAGGCCGGAGGCAATCCACTTCAGTCCTTCAAGCCCCTTCAGGGAAGATCTGCTGGGATTGCTGCCACCTCTCCTGTGACTGAGAAGTCCTACCCTCTGTAAGTCTCCTGTTGTCTGCCCTGAGACAGGCAGCCATCTTGTTCCTGTCTGGCCCCACCCCTCTGGGGCTAGCAGCTGAGATAGCACCACCTGCTGGCGATTCAAGATAACAACACCGAAACGGGAGAAACAAGCTTGATAAAGACATAGACCAGAGTGGTGAACAGAGGGTAATCTGAACTGTCCTTCACAGCAGACCAGGGGCAACTGACCCTAACTCCAAACTAATTTACCAGCTTGAAAAGAAAACTAGAAATCAGACCTGAAAGGACATTGGACTTACAAAACATCTCAGAATGTGCTTCATTGATTCTATTAATTTAATGACTTAATCCTATTCCTACTGTATTGTTCCTCTTTTTCCTTTTTCCTCTTCCTTTTCTTCTCTTTTGTTCTATCTGTAAGCCATATCTTTGTATAGAGGAACAGCACACTAATAAAGTGGTTGGTTAGCTTGTATGTTAGCATCACTATATGTTTTATTTTTATTTTTTATTTTTTGTATGAGAGTTGGTTCGTCTGTAGCTGTGGTCTATTGTTTTTATCTGTTTCAGCATAGGCATCTCTCTCTATTTGTTAGCACACTCATTTGTTTCCCCCCTTACTCCTTTATCCCTCCACTCCCCCTCTTCAACCCACTATCTGCTCCATTCTCTCCCCTCTGCTAACCACATTTTATTTCAGGGAGTAAACCTACAGCCCCACTTCATAGAGAGATTCCAAGGCAGTGGGAGGTGGGTTCCACATTATCCACACACTTGTCAGCGAATACCAGGACCTGCAGATAGATTTTGAATCACAGCTCCCCCCTTAAGTAAATCTCAAAACTGCAAAAAGGACCATCCCCAACCTACAGTGCAACTCCAGAATTGAACAAAGTAAGAGGGCATACATAAAGAATAGGAGATTGAACAAACAGAAGTAAAACCAATCCCTTTACCCCTGAAAAACAGAATTAAAGAAGACGGTGACGTGGAGGGAAGAAAAAAGTAGGGAGGGGGAAAATACCACACAAATGAAGACAAACCAAAAGAAGAATATAGGTCTCACACAGACCCCTGGGAGATCAGACACTGAGAAAACAGATTCTGGAACACAAACAATGAAGAGCCCCCAGAATGACTGGTTACATGCAACAAACCCAGACATCAAGACATTAATGGAGAGAATTTAAAAAATTGAGGAGAGACAAGAGGAAAATAGGAAGGAGCTGATGTCAGAAATGACAGCAGTAAAGAATACTGTGATGGAAATGAATAGCAGACTAATAAGCATGGAAAGCAGAATCAGCCAAGCAGAAGAAAGAATCTCAGAGCTCGAAGATCAAAACACAGAACTAACCCAAACTGTCAAAAACATAGAAAAGAAGCTCAAAAAGACAGAACAAAACCTGCAAGAGATGAATGATCACTTCAACAGACCAAACCTAAGAGTAATTGGGCTTCGTGAGGCAGAGAGAGAAACAGAAGCCACACTGGAACAAACATTTCATGAAGTCATTCAAGAAAATTTCCCTCATCTCATCAAGGATGAAAAAATTCAAATACAAGAGATTCAGAGAACCCCTGCAAGACAACAAATGAGAAGACCAACTCCCAGACACATAATAATTCGCCTAAACAAAGTAGCTATAAAAGAAAAAATCCTAAAGGCAGCAAGAGAAAAAGGCCAGGCTACCTACCAGGGAAAACCAATTAGAATAGCAGCAGATTTATCCACAGAAACCCTTCAGGTCAGGAGAGCCTGAATCCCTATCTTCAAAGTTCTAAAGAAAAACAATTTCAACCAAGAATAACCTACGCAGCCAAACTAAGCTTCATTAGTGAGGGAGAATTGAAATCTTTTCCAGATATCCAATCCCTAAGAACCTATGCTGCCACCAGACCATCTCTACAAGAAACACTTAAGAAAGTACTAAACACAGAAGAAAAAGAAAAAATAACAACAGCATTCTTCACAAGGGTACCGGCAAAAGATTAAAAACACACATGAACCAACTCCAAAACCAAAAGAAAGACAACAAACAGGAACAACTCTGTAAGAACCTTATGACAGGGATCAACTCTTGCATTTCAATTATTAGCCTAAATGTGAACGGACTAAATGTGCCACTGAAAAGACATACAATGGCAAAATGAATAAAATATCAGCAGGCAACAATCTATTGCCTTCAAGAGACTCACCTCACTAGAAAGGACACCCACAGACTCAAAGTAAGAGGATGGGAAACAAACTTTCAGGCAAACAGAATACAAAAGAAAGGAGGAGTAGCGATCTTAATTTCAAACAAAATAGCCTTCAAGCTATTAAAAATCATAAAAGATACAGAAGGCCACTACACAATGATAAAAGGCTCAATCCATCAACAAGAAATATCTATCCTAAACATATATGCACCCAACATAGGTGCACCAACATTCATAAAGCAACTTCTTGGAAAACTAAAGAAAGATATTTACTCTAACACTATCGTAACTGGGGACTTTAATACCCCACTCACAACCCTAGACAGATCATCAGGACAAAAAATCAGCAAGGAGATCCAGAACCTCAATATGACTTTGGACCAAATGGACTTAATTGATACCTACAGAACACTCCATCCAAAGACCACAGAATACACATTCCACTCATCACCACATGGAACATATTCTAAGATCGACCACATACTCGGCCATAAATCAAGCATAAGCAAATTTAAAAGGACCGAAATTCTACCATGCACCTTCTCGAACCACAGTGGAATAAAAATAAAGATTGACACCAGCAAAGTCCCCCCAAAACCCACAAAGACATGGACACTAAACAGCATGATGCTAAACAACTCCTGGGTCAATGGCGAAATCAAAACAGAGATCAAAAGATACCTGGAAACAAATGAAAATGAAGAAACATCTTACCAAAATCTCTGAGATGCCCTGAAAGCTATAGTAAGAGGGGAATTTATATCCCTACAAACACACATGAAGAAAATGGAAGGAACAGAAATTCACAACCTAACAAGCCACCTAAAGAAGCTGGAAAAGTAAGACCACAAAAACCCTAATTTCAGCAGAAGAATCCAGATCACCAAAATAAAAGCCCAAATCCAGGACATAGAAGACAAAAAGATAATACAAAAAAATCAATGAAACAAAAAGCTAGTTCTTCGAAAGGATAAACAAATCGATGGTCCCCTAGCTAGACTGATCAAGAAAAAACGAGAAAAAAACCAAATAAGCACAATCAGAAACACAAAAGATGAAGTCACATCTGACCTTGAAGAAATACAAAAGATCATTAGAGACTACTACGTACACTTGTATGGAAACAAACTTGAAAACCTTAAGGAAATGGAAGACTTTCTGACATCACACAACCTACCTAGGTTGGAACAAGAAGAAATTGAGACCCTAAATAGACCAATAACAATCAAGGAAATCAACTATGTAATAAGAAAACTTCCTACAAAAAAAAGCCCTGGTCCAGATGGCTTTCCAGCAGAATTCTACAAGACATTTAAGGAGGAGCTGATAACAATCCTACTGAAGGTATTCCAGGTGATTGAAAAAAGATGGAACTCTCCCCAAATCATTTTTCGAAGCCAACATCACATTGATACCCAACCCAGGTAAAGATCCAAAGAAGAAAGAGAACAACAGGCCAATATCTTTGATGAACATAGATGCTAAAATTCTCAACAAGATCCTAGCAAACCGGATTCAGCAATACATCTCAAAAATCAACCACCATGACCAAGTTGGCTTCATTCCTGGGATGCAAGGCTGGTTCAACATTCGTAAATCCATAAATGTAATTAAATACATCAACAGTTGTCAAAACAAAAACCACATGATCATATCATTAGATGCAGAAAAAGCTTTTGATAAAATCCAGCACCCCTTCTTGATAAAAACCCTTGAACATCTAGGCATACGGGGAACATACCTCAAAATAGTAAAAGCCATCTACGAGAAACCCACAGCCAGCATATTCCTAAATGGACAAAAATTGGAACCAATTACCCTGAAAACTGGAACTGGACAAGGATGCCCACTCTCACCCTGTTCAACATAGTATTGGAAGTCCTGGCTAGAGCAATCAGAGAAGAGGAGGCAATCAGGGATATCCAAATAGGAAAAGAGGAAGTCAAGTTATCTCTCTTTGCAGATGATATGATTGTGTACCTTGAAAACCCAAGAGAATCTGTCAAAAACCTCCTTACATTGATAAAGGCCTTTGGCAAAGTCTCAGGATACAAAATAAATGTACAAAAGACAATTGCATTTCTCTACACCAATAATAAACAAACAGAAACCCAAATAAAAAACATAATTCCATTCACTTTAGCCACAAAAAAAATGAAATACCTTGGCATCTTCTTAACCAGAGACGTGAAAGACCTTTACAATGAAAATTACAAAACACTGCTCAAAGAAATCAAAGATGACACAAACAAATGGAAAAATATCCCATGCTCATGGATTGGAAGAATCAACATTGTGAAAATGTCCATCTTACCTAAGGCAATCTACAAATTCAATGCAATACCCATTAAATTACCAACAACATTCTTCTCAGACCTAGAAAAAACAACACAGGAATTCATATGAAAACACAAACGTCCAAGAATAGCCAGAACAATCCTCAGCAAAAAAAAAAAAAAAAAAAAAAAAACAAAGCAGGTGGTATCACATTACCAGACTTCAAACTTTACTATAAAGCTACAATCATCAAAACAGCTTGGTATTGGTACAGGAACAGGCATATAGATCAATGGAATAGAATTGAGATCCCAGAAGCAAAACCTCAATTTCTCAACCAACTCATCTTCGACAAAGCCCCCACCACTTACCAATGAGGAGAAGAGAACCTATTCAGCAAATGGTGCTGGGAAAACTGGCTGACCACATGCAGAAGATTGAAACAGGACCCCTATCTATCCCCATGCACAAAGGTTAACTCCAAATGGATCAGAGACCTAAATATAAAACCTCAAGTCATAAGAACCTTAGAAAAGGAAGCAAAAACCCTCATGGAAATCGGAACTGGCATCCAATTCCTGAACAAAACCCAAAACCCACAGGTCATAAGAGAGAAGATAGACAAGTGGGACCTTATTAAACTGACAGGCTTCTGCAAAGCCAAAGAAACCATCAAGAGAGCAGGGAGACAGCCTACAGACTAGGAAAAAGTATTTGCCAACTCTAGGTCTGACAAAGGCTTAACATCCTGGATCTACAAGGAACTGAAACATACCGAAAAGAAAAAAACAAACAACCCCATTATAAAATGGGCAAAAGATATGAACAGACACTTCACAAAAGAAGACATCCACGCAGCCAACAAACACATGAAGAAATGCTCAACCTCACTAATCATCAGGGAGATGCAAATCAAAACCACACGAGATACCACCTAACTCCAGTCAGAATGGCAATTATTAACAACTCAAAAAATAACAGCTGCTGGAGAGGGTGTGGTGAAAAGGGAACACTTCTACACTGCTGGTGGGAGTGTAAACTAGTGCAACCTCTGTGGAAAGCAGTGTGGCAATTCCTAAAAGCTCTAAAAATCGACCTTCCATATGACCCCGCAATCCCCCTACTGGGAATATACCCTGGAGAACTCAAATCACTCTATAAAAAAGATACCTGCACACGTATATTTATCGCAGCGTTGTTCACAATAGCAAGAGCCTGGAAACAACCATGCTGCCCATCAGAAGAGGACTGGATTAAAAAAATGTGGTACATATACACGATGGAATACTACACAGCCACAAAAAAGAACAAAATCATGAATTTCGCAGCAACCTGGATGGAACTAGAGTTCATAATGCTGAGTGACCTCTCACAGAAACAAAGATCCGAGTATCACATGTTCTCACTCATATAATGGACCTTGAACATCCAATGTAATACTATAAGAAAATGACTGATGGTACTGGGAAACTATGGGGGGGGATGGGTTTAACAGTAGCAAATATCTGTCCGCGGATGGGGAAACACCTCTTATCAATAGGGTGCCTGAATGAAACGTAATTGTACACCTAACCCTTAACTGTACCCCACAAAACCATAATAAAAAATATTGATTAATAAAAAAAATAGTAGATCTGCATATTGACTTGGAAAAGGAAATATGACTTAGGACTCAAAACACTGGATTATGAAGTGCATGTAATTGAATGCATTACCAATTTATTCATATGTCACTACAGATTTCCTTTAGAAGTTCTTAACACAATAACAAAAGCAACAATAACTTCATAATTATAGAATTAGAAAAGAAATGGAACAGTCAAGTGCTGAACTAGTAAACAGCCATTTGAAATTTTTGCATAGATCTGTATTTTGCATAAAATGCATGCAATACGTATTTTAATAGCAGGCTTTAGGATTATAGATATAGAATGACTCTATTTTAATAAAAGATTCTAGAAGGTAAGCTTCAGTGAAAGGAGAGCTTTTTTTCTTTCTTTCTTTCTTTATTTCAGTGCTATGTTCCTTACACCTAGTTTCTAGGGCTTGGAATACACATATAAATATGTTGAATGTTGAAACAGTAAGCAAAAGTGTGAATCCACACACAAAATACAAAACCAAAAAGTCCTGTTCCAATATGTTAAAATGTTTTTTATTTTTTCTTCTTACTTATCTGTATTTCCTAACTTTTAAAATTAACATATATTGTACAACACAAATTCTATTTTATTTGCTGTTTATTTAAAGGTTATAAGTTTCATGGCTAAGGCATTTAGACAGCATCCACTGCCAAGAGTAGCTGTAACTCATCATTACCTAGCTTAGGACTCAAACAGAGATCAAAAGTGCGCTCAGCAGGACCATCAGATTTTATTGGGTAGACATAGTACCTTTTGCAAGAAGCTGATAAGAAGAGACTGAACAAATACAAGTTAAAAACAAAGCAGAGTTTCTAAGCATCAAGAGATTACAGGGTGCTGTTGCATCGTAGAAGGAACACAGGGAGAAGACAGCCATATCATTCGGGAATTTGAGATGTGCCATTACTTGTAATTTAGTTTTAGATGCTGTGCTTGCAAATTGGGTAGCTGTCCTTTGTGGATTAAACAGAATTCCCCAGGTGTAGGTGTGATTTGTCCATGATTTACTCAATTATGGATTTTCTGTTGAAAAATGATGCTTCTATTAAAACAGTAAGAACAAATTGTGGACTTGTTGGTCTGCCTGAACAGGTATAAAGCAGAGACTACTCCGCTGGGGCCAGGAAGAACAGTTGGGGCTGGACCAAAGTTAGTTGGTAGTATTTTCCAGATAGTTAAAAAAATTCTGGTGATAACCATTTCACAAAGAGACTTTGAGGACATCCTTTCTTAAATTTCAGACTTATGTAAGAATTTTAGGAAACTGTTTGCTGGCCTTCTGTAACTACCACAGCCCAAAGACTTGAAAACTAATGTCATGTAAACACCAATTTTGGGGAGCTGTTTTTCTAAAAAAAACTTCTGTGTTAAATGTATATGTTTAATTAAACTATACTATATGTGATCATTTTTATCTTCTAATAGTTTCTTTCAGTCAAATAATTTTTTATCTTTGTACATGCATTTGCTACTATTGTTTTACCTTATTTCCTATATTCTTTAACTTTTATTACCTTATGTATCTATTAACTATATTTATCTTATATTATATTATTTTTAAAATATTTTAACTTACTACACCATCTTGCTAATATGTTCTCCTGAATAATTTCATCCTTCTATACAAAAATGCAGTCTCAACAGTCCATTTTATCACATGATGTATGCTCACATTTCCTTTATTTTATTTATTTATTTATAATTAATTAAGATTCGGGGGTATATTAATAAGATTCAGGTTTGTTGCATGGAAATATTCCAAAATAGTGGAATTTGGATTTCTTTTATCTTTTTTTTTTTTTTTTTTTTTTTTTTTTTGAGCTGGAGTCTCACTCTGTCGCTCAAACTGGAGTGCAGTGGCCGCTCCCGGCCACCGCAGCCTCGACCTGCTGGGCTCCAGCTATCCTTCCGCCTCAGCCTTCCGAGTAGCCGGAATTACAGGCATGCGCTACCACGCCCGGCTGATTTTTTGATTTATTGTAGAGATGAGGTCTCGCTGCCCAGGCGGGTCTCGAACCTGCAGGCTCAGGCAATTCACTCACCTCAGCCTCCCAAAGGCGTGGGATTACTGGCTGAGCCACCTAGCCCGGCATGGAATTTGGATTTCTAACGTACCCATCACCCAAACAGTGAGCACTGTACCCAACAAATAATTTTTTTTACCCTCACTCCCTTTGTGCTGTCCCCTCTTTTGTCCCCAGTGTCTATTATTTCCATCTTTATGTCCAAGTGTACCCATTGTTTTGTCCCCATTTATAAGTGAGAACATGCAGGTTTGCTTTTCTATTTCTGAGTTATTTCACTTAGAATGATGGCCTTCAGCTCCATCTATTTTGCTACAAAATACATGACTTCATTATTTTTTAAGGTTGCATTTTATTCCATGATGTATATATGCTACATTTTCTTTTTTCAGTCATCTGTTGATGGACACTTAGATTGATTGCATGACTTTGATATTGTAAATAATGCTGCAATAAACATACGAGTGCAGGTAGGTGTCTTTTTAATATAATGAAATCTTTTCCTTTGGATAGATGCCCAGTAATGGGATAGCTGAGACTAAGATAGCACTATTTTTAGTTCTTTCAGAAATATTCATACTGTTTACCACAGAGGTTGTATTAATTCACCTTCCCACCAACAGTGTATTAGCATTCCATTTCTCTACATGCCTGCCAGCATCTGCTGTTTTTTGACTTTTAAATAAAAACAATTTTGACTGGTATAAAGCCGATATCTCATTGTTGTTTTCATTTGTATTTCTCTGATGATTAGTGATGTTGAGCATTTTTTCATATGCTTATTGGTACTTGTATGCCTTCTATTAAGAAATATCTGTCCATGTCCTTTGCCCACTTTTAAATGGAATTTTTTGTTGTTAAGTTATTTGAGTTCATTGTACATTCTGCATACTAGTCCTTTGTTAAAGGCATAATTTGAAATATTTTCTCCGATTGTATAGGTTGTCTGTTTACTCTGTTGATTATTTCTATTGCTGTGCAGAAACTTTTTAGTTTAATTAAGTCCAATTTGTCTATTTTTGGTTTTGTCACCTTTGCTTTGAGGATCTTGGTCATAAATTATTTTCATAAGCTAATGTCCAGAAAAATTTTTCCTAGGTTTTCTTCTATGGCTTTTATAGTATCAGGTCTTACATTTAGATTTACATTTTGAGTTAATTACTGCACATGGTGAGATGAGGTCCAATTTCTTTTGCAAATGGCCAGCAAATCTTCCCAGCACTATTTACTGAATAGAGTATTTTTTCTCCATTATTGATTTATTTTTATTTATTTTATGTATGTATGTATGTATGTATGCATTTATTTATTTATTTATTTTTGTGAGTTTTGCCAAAGATCAATTGGCTGTAGGTATGCGGCTTTATTTCTGAGTTCCATATTCTAGTTTATTGATCTCTGTGTCTATTTCTGTACCAGTGTAATGTGCTCAATTACTATATTGTGGTATTATTTGAAGTCAGGTAATACGATGCTTCTGGCTTTGTTCTTTTTGTTTAGGATGGCTTTGGCTCTTTGGGCTCTTTTCTGGTTTCAAATAAACTTTAGAATTGTTTTTTCCAAATCTATGAAAAATGATGTTGATACTTTGATAGGAATTATATTGAATTAGATTGAATTAGATTGCTTTGGTCAGTATGATCACTTTAACAATGTTATTTCTTTCAGTCCATGAATGTAGAATGTTTTTTAAATTTGATTTTGAAATGTATGATTTCTGTTGCCAATGTTTTGTAGTTATCCAGATTGTTCACCTCTTTGGTTAAATGTATTCCTAGGTATTCTTTTTTTGTGGCTATTATAAATAGGATTGAGTTCTTGTTTTTTTCCCTGAGTTTGAACATTATTGGTGTATAGAAATGCTACTGATTTTTATGTGTTGGTGTTGTATGTTTTAACTTTTCTGAAGTTGTTTATCAAGTCTAGGAATCTTCTGGGGGAGTTTTTAAGATTTTCTAGGTATATGATCATGTTATCAGTGAACAGAGATATTTGACTTTCTCCTTTCCAATTGGTGTCTTTTATTTCTTTCTCTTGCCTGTTTCCTCTGGCTAGGACTTCCAGTCCTAGGTTGAATAAGAGTGGTGAGAAATAGATATCCTTGTCTTGTTCCAGCTGTTAGTAGGAATGCTTTCAACTTTTCCCCATTCAGTGTGACACTGGCTGTGGGTTTGTCATATATGGTTCTTATTATTTTGGGGTATAGCCCTTCAATGTCTAGTATGCTGAGGGTTTTTAGTTTTTATCATGAAGAGATGTTGGATTTTATCAAGTGATTTTTCTGCATCTATTGAGATGATATTTCTTTGTTTTTAATTCTGTTTTTGTGGTAAGTCACATTTATTGATTTGCAAATATTGGCCCATCTTTGCACCATTGGAATAAAACCCATTGATTGTGATGAATTATCTTTCTGATGTGCTGTTGGATTTTGTTTGCTAGTATTTTGTTGAGAATTTCTGCATTTATGTTCATTAGAGACAGTGGCCTGTAGTTTTTGTGGTTTTGTTTTTTTGCTTAATTTTGGTACAAGGTTAATACTGTTTTCATTGAATTAGAGAGGAATCCTTCCTTCTTGACATTTTTGGATGGTCTTAGTAATATTAATGTCAACTCTTATATCTGGGAAAATTTGTCTGTGAATCCATCTGGTCCTGGGTTTTTTGTTGTCGTTAGAAGATTTTTATTAATTATTCAGTTTCATTGCTCATTAATGGTCTATTCAGAATTTGTATTTCTTCTTGGTTCAATCTTGAGAGTTTGTTTGTTTCCAGGAATTTATCCATTTCCTCTAGATTTTCTAGTTTGTGCACATAGAGATGCTCATAATAATCTTTGATGATCTTTTGTATTTCTGTTGCATTGGTTGCAATGCCGCCTTTATCACTTTTAATTGTGCGTATTGAATATTTTATTCTTTTTCTAGGATAAACGAGTTAGCAGTCTCTCAATCTTGTTTATTCTTTTAAAGAACCAACTTTTTGTATTACAGATCCTTTGTATCTTTTTATTGGCCTCAATCTCATTTTAGTTCTGATCTGATCATTGTTATTTCTTTTCTTCTGCTAGCTTTTTGCTTGGTTTGTTCTTGCTCTTTTAGTTCCTTGAGGGGTAACATTAGGTTAATTTGAGTTTTATCTTTTTGATGCAGGCATGTAACACTATAAACTCTCTTTGTAGCACTGCTTTGCTGTATCCCATATATTTTAATGTGTTGTGTATCTATTTTCATTTGTTTCAAATAATTTTTAAAATTTTTATCTTAATTTCATTGGTTACCCAAAAGTCATTCAAAAGCAAGTTGTTTAGTTTGTATGTACTTGTGTCACTTTGAGAGAGTCTCTTGGCATTGATTTATAATTTTATTCCTTTGTGGTCTAAGAAGATGCTTGATATGATTTTGATTTTTAAATAATTTATTGAGACTTGCTTTGTGGTCAAGCATATGGTCAATTTTGGAGAATGTCCCATGCACATACGAGAAAAATATATATTCTGCAGTTGTTTCATAGAATGTTCTGTAAATGTTTCTTAGATCCATTTGGTCTGGAATCCATTTTAAGTCCAGAGTTTCTTTGTTGACTTTCTGCATTGATGACCTATCTAGTGTTGTCAGTGGAGTGTTGAAGTCCCCACTATTATTGTATGGCTATCAATCTCTTTTCTTAGGCCTAGTGGTATTTGTTTACAAATCCAGTGCTCTGTTGTTAGATGTATATATATATATATATATATTTAGAATAATTAAGTTTTCTTGTTGTATTGAACCTTTTATCATTGTCTAATGCCCTTCTTTGTCTTTTTTTAGCCGTTGTTTGTTTAGTCTGTTTCATCTGCTATAAGAATGGCTACTTCTGCTTGCTTTTGTTTTCCATTTGTGATATATATCTTTTTCCACCCCTTTACTTGGAATCTGTAGATGGCTTTAGCCATTATGTGGGCTTCTTGTAGGCAGCAGATGGTTATGTCTTGTTTTTAAATCCAATTTACCAGTCTGTATCTTGTAAGTGGAATATTTAAGCTATTTACACTCAAAGTTTATATATATATGTTAGATTTTGTTCTTGTCATCATTTTGGTAGCTAGTTGCTTTGGAGTTTTAATTGCATAATTGCTTTATAGGATCTGTGAGCTTTCTACTTACATGTGCTTTCATGTTCAGAACTTCTTTGAAAATTTCTAGTAGGACTGATCTAGTGGCAACAAATTCCCTTAGTATGTCCTTTGGTCCAAGGTTAATACTGGTTTCATTGAATTAGGGAGGAAATACTTGTTTAGGAAATACTTTACTTCTTCTTCATTTATGAACCTTAGTTTGACAGGATATAAAATTCTTGACTGGCATTTTTTTTTTCTTTAAGGAGGTTCTAAATAGGTTTCCAAACTCTTCTGGATTGTACGGTTTCTGCTGAGAAGTTCACTGTTAACTTGATGAGGTTTCTTTTATAGGTGATTTGACACTTCTCTCTAGTTGCCTTTAAGTTTATTTTCTCATATTGACCTTGGATAATATGATGATTATATGCCTTAGTGACATTTATCTTGTATATTATCTCCCAAGTGTTCTCTGAATTTCTTGTATCTATATGTCTATATCTCTAGTAAAAGCAAGGAAATTTCCCTGATTTATTCCCTCAATTTTTTCCCCAAACTCTTCCACTTTCTCTCCTTCCTTCCTTCCTTCCTTCCTTCCTTCCTTCCTTCCTTCCTTCCTTCCTTCCTTCTCTCTCTTTTTCACTCTGTCAGCCAGGCTGGAATACAGTGGCATGATTATTGTTCACCACAGTGTTAAAACCCTGAGCTCAGGCAATCCCTTTGTCTTGGCTTCCTGAGTAGCTGGGACTACAGGCATGAGCCACCATGCACAGCTAATTTTTTTTTTTTTTGGTACAAAGTCTTGCTACATTGCCTAGGCTGGTCTTGAACTCCTGGTTTCAAGCAATCTACCCAACTTGGCCTTCCAAAGTGCTAGGATTACAGGCATGAGCCACTGTGCCTGGTCTACTTTTTCTTCTTCTCCCCCATGAATGCTTATAAGTAGTAGGTTTGGTCACTTTACATAATCCCGTTCTTCCTGACAGCTTTGTTCACCTTTAATATTTCTTCGTTTTTGTCTGACTAGGTTAATTTGAGAGACTATTTAAGCTTTGAAATCCTTTCTTCTGTTTGATCTAGTCAATTGTTAAAACTTTCAATTATGTTTTGAAATTCCTCCTGTTAATTTCTCATTTCCAAAAGTTCTGGGTTTGTTTTTTGTTAATATATTTATTTCATCTTTCATCTCCTTGTTTTTCTGATTTTTTGGTGTTGGTTTTTAACATTCTCTTGGAGCTCATTGAGCTTTCTTACAATTCATATCTTGAATTCTATATCCATCATGTCAATGTATTCACTTTGGTTAAAACCCATTTCTAGAGAGCTAGTTGGTCCTTTGGGGTGTCACAACACTATATTTCTTCATTGTGTTGGAGTTTTTGTGGAGACTCCTTCTTATTTGTAGACACTGACATCGCTTACTTTTGAATTTATTTTTGCTTGGGTGGGATTTTTTTTCTCCTCACCTCCTTGAGGGTGTGATTGCTGTGAATGTTGGGTAGCGTCCTTTGCCTTTGCTTCTACGTGTTTTTAGGGGGCTAATGCTCTGTATGAATTTCTTGGTTATAGATAGCCTAGTGTAGTGGGTTCTTAAATGCTAGTTTGTAGGCTGTGGCAGGGCTGTACTGTGCTTGGGATCAGGTTCATTGTCTCCTACTGAAATGGGGAAGTGGAGGCCTTGGGAGACATCACATTCCCCAGGACTACACCTGTCAGCAGTAATTATGTTAGGTTGCGCAGTTGACCCCACTGGCCAGTAGGTGGTGCTTGCAGCTAAAAGTCAGCTGAGTGTCCTGCAGTTGTAAAGGGCCATGCACTTTAACCTCCTGGCCAGTAGGTAGCACTTTCAGGTGAGAGGCAGTTGCAGTGATGGCAGTGGAAATTTTGCTTAACCTTTGTGATTGGGGAGGTACCTGGACATTCCTAGTGGTGGGCTGATGTAGGGCTCTCAGAGGTCCCATCCTGTACTCTGCCTCTGAGGCAGCTGGAGAGGGCAAAGCTGTCCTAGCCTCCGACCAAGCCCTCTGAGGGGAATATAAGCACTGACCTTGGCAGAGGTCTAGGGGCAGCTCTCAGGCTGCTGGAGCAACTCCCTAGGGAGGGAAAAAGGTGCCTCTTCTGTGCCACAGAGCCCACTCAGGGGGAGAGGGCAACTGGGATTTTCAGCCCAAATGGTGGCTTTGGGATCTGCCCAGCTTCCACACCCCTGACCTGGCAGGTCTCCCTCCAGTGTCTGGCCTTAGCAGCAGGCCTGACCAGTTAGGATAGTTCCAACCATCTGCACCCAGATCTTCTAGCCATCCTCGGTGTTCTGGACTGCAAGACTGCTCTTTGCAGAATCTGTGGTTATCAGGTCATACCCTCCCCAGTGTGGTCTAGTGAAGGGGGATTTCCAACTTCCATATCACCACACGAACCCACACCACACTCTTCTCTGCGTGCATGGTGGAAGCTCCTCTTCGGCTCAAGATCCGGCCGTAAATCTCATCTCCATATCCTTGGCTGATCCTCATCCCTGGGGAACTTGGATCAGGCCAGCAGATTTGTCCTCTGGCCCTTCGGGGTCAAGCACTGGCTGTGATGGGGGTGAATTGCACCCAGGTCACCAACAACCAACTTAGGTGGGGTAATGGAGCTCGTGCTGTGCCTTCCTTGCCCATGGGAATGCCAGGCAGGCAGCCTTGGGAGGGACCAGAAGGCATGGTGGTGGGGCCTGTCATAGGGTCATGAGTGTGCCTGGGCCCTACTCTCACCCTGTCTGAAAGACAGCAGGTGGTGCAACTGCAAAGAAGGACACAGAACCTGGTGGGGTTGGCACGCAGAGTCATATTTTGTTGCAGCAGCCTGGCACACTAAAACCATGGGGACTCCAAGTGGGTTCAGGGGGTGCCTTTGTGTATTTTCTAGGCTGCTTCCCCTGGCAGTCCATAGGTCTGCAGGGGTAGTGGGAACTCTTGTAGCTAGGATCTCAAAGTTCTGCAGTGGTGCCTGGGGTCCTTCACTCAGAGTCCCCCTTCCTTGGGGACTCTGGGAGCCAGTCTTGGCTCTTGATGTCGGAGTCTGCAGGCCAGTCCTGGCTCCTGATGATGCCAAGCAGGCAACCCTGCTTCTTCTCTCTTCAACCACGGTGTTTCTATTGCCTCTCGATTAAATTTCAGTGTTTTTTCTCAAAACATATTTTTGAAGTGTGAAGGTTTGCTTGTTATTTTGGTTCCTCTCATGGAGGTGTATCCAGCTGCATCTAGTCAGCCATCTTTAATACTCAAATCTCCTTTTTTTTGGACAGGGCCTCACTCTGTCACCCAGGCTGGAGTGCAGTGACATGATCATGGCTCACTGCAGCCATGGGCTCAGATGATCCTGCTGTCTCAGCCTTCCAAGTAGCTGGATCTACAGGCAGGCATCACCATGTCCAACTAATCTATTCCTTCCTTCCTTCCTTCCTTCCTTCCTTCCTTCCTTCCTTCCTTCCTTCCTTCCTTCTTTTCTTCCTTCCCAAAGTCTCACTTTGTTATCCAGGTTGGTCTCAAACTCCTGGCCTCAAATGATCCTCCTGCCTCAGCCTCCCAAATTGCCGTGATTACAGCCATGAGCCACCGTGCCTGGCACATTTCCTTTAAATGTGCCCATTAAATCACTCAAATCACGCCTGGGTCTTCTCTTTGTATACCCAGAAATCTCAGGGATGCTTGATCTTTATCTCATCCAGGATGTTGCTCCCTGACCTTCATCGCCAGTCATTGCTGCATTCATCCAAGGTGCTCCATGTCAAATCTGACTGGGGCTTTCAGTTTACAATGTTTGAATACACAGCTGGTTCCTCTAAAGGACCAGGTCAAGTTCTACTATCCGCACTACATCACCCAGAATAACTTATGCAGAAAATGTTTGTTGCCTAACCTCAAAGACATTCTACCCTTCTCACTCTCTTGCTGGTTTGTAATCCTACCCAGTAGGAACCAAGGAAGTATACCAGGGGCTTCAGAAAAAGGTTTTTCTCCATAGTAAGAAAAAATGTGTGAGGGGAAACAACTTTCCATATACATTGAAGGTGATCTCTTCTACATGTGACGCTCAACCTGACTCCAACCGTCATGAGACAATAAAAGAAGATGTGGTCAACATAGTGAGGATGGTGAGAGAAAAGATTGAAGAGCACCTGGGTTGCTGAGCAAAATCTGGAACCATTTTGCCTCTAGGCTTCCAACAGAAAGTAATATTTTATTACTTAAGCCAATTTCAACCGGGTATTATGCCACTCATTGCATCCTAACTGGGATGTGCTGACCCTATGAGAAGGTTTATGACTTCAGGGAACATCAGCTAACCCCAGCTCTTTTCCACCTTCATGAGTATTTTACTTTACAAATAATTGCATCTTACTGCTACTTAGTTAAGCCACCATAACCTCCCCAACAAATTTCAGTAGCTGAATCACCAAAAGGAATCAGATTCTTGCCCCCCCCCACCAAATGTTTGGGCTCTGTGTAAATTTTCCTACAAATTCCTAAGCAACTCCCAAGTTTTTAATCTTAGTGTGTTTTGTGTTGCTATAAAGGAAAACCTGTGGCTGGGTAATTTATAGAGAAGAGAGGTTTATCTGGCTCACAGTTCTGATGGCTGCAAGAGTTCAAGGTTGGTCATCTGCAACTGGTGAGGGCCTTCAGGCTCCTTCTACTCTTGGTGGAAAATGAAGGGGAGCTGCTGTGTGCAGAGATTATATGATGAGAGAGAAAGAGAGAGAGAGAGAGGGAGAGAGAGAAAGAGAGAGAGGTGGGAGGTGCTAGGCTCTTTTTAATGACCATGTCTCATGGGAACTAATAAAACACTCTCAGCCCCCGCCCCCCACCCGCCAGGAAAGAACTCAACTCACCTATTCCTACACAGGAAGGATCTGCCCCCATGACCCAGACCCTCCCCTTAGGCCCCACCTCCTACACAGAGTATCAGATTTCAACTTGAGTTTTAATGGGGGCAAACAAATCATATTCAAATTATAGAGTTCATATCAAACTTTCTTACAGAATAAAAATGCAAAGCTTCTCCTCACTATACAGCTGCTACACAATAACTTTCTTCACAATTATGGAAGCAAAATATATGTATAGAAAGAACTAGAAAATGCCAAAAGAATGACACAAATTTCAATTTATCATCCAGAATTATGTTCAGTTAACACTTCAGTATATTTCTTTTGAATCTTATACAATTGAGATAATACTGCATGCACTGTTTTGTATCTTTAGTTTATTTACTTAACATTATATTGTTTTTCATCTTTCATTACTGTTCTTCAAAATCATAGTGTTTAATTTTGGAAAATATCCTATCACGATGTCCCAAGATGTATCTAATCATTTCATTACATACAAAGAAGATATTTAACACAGATGTTAAAATGATGGGTTCCAGAGTCAGAATACCCACTCCAACTTGTGTTAGATGAGTGACTTTAGGAAGGTGGCTTAACCTCTTAGAGTCTTGGCTTTCTTATCTCCAAAACGAGTATAAATAACAACACCTACATCCTAGATTTGTTGTAAGAGACAAACAATATAAGCACTCCTAATAGATTCTGGTACAAAGTTAATACTCAATAAATATTTATTATCATTATAAAATTTTTAGGTTATTGTTCATTTTCTCAAATGTAAATAAAATATACATGTCTTAAAACATCCTTGAACATTAATCCCTTTTTGCACTTCTGATTATTTCTTGGAGTTATGTCATAGAAAGAGAATTCCTGGTTAACGTCTATTTGTTTTTGATAATTCACCATAATTTTTTGTTTATTATTATCTACAATTTTTTTTTGTCAGAGTCTCAGTCTTGTCCAGATGGAGTGCAGTGTGCGACACTGTCATGACTACTGCAGCCTCGACCTGCTGGGCTCAGGTGATCCTTCCACCTTGGCCTTTCAAGTAGCTGGAACCACAGGCATGAGCCACCACAGCTGGCTAATTTTTTGATTTATTGTAGAGATGAGAACTTGTCAAGTTGCCTAGGCTGGTCTCAAATCCCTGGGTTTAGGCAATTCTCTCACCTCCTCCTCCCAAAGTGCTTGGGATTGCAGACGTGAGCCACCGTGCCTGGCCATCAGACTTTTATGAAGATAAAAAAGAAGAAAATTCAAGTATCAAGAGACAGTGGTGAAAAGAATAGATTCCCTAAGCAAAATAAGTATTTTCCATTTTAGTTATTTTTTCAGTCAGCCTCCCAACATTTTAGGGTGTCCTCTAAAGTTGAACTTCTTGCCCCTAAAGTGAAGTAATGAAGTTTATCTATAGGTCAAAATTGGTCCCTAATGATAACAAGTCTATTCTGGGGACCACTCAGATGGCATGCTGGAATGGTATTTTCTTTTTCAACTATAGATTCTCACTTTCCTTTTTTGAAAAGAAATGTGATTAAGCAAAACTCTATGTTCTTTTCTCCACACAGCTATTCAACTCATGGAAGCAAAAGAAGTGGCTAAGAGACTCCTTTCTGAAGCAATCCTCACTAGCTCCCTAGGCATAATTTTAATGAGCAATTGAAAGCTCTCATCAGTCAGTTGTCAATTTCCTCAGCTGTACCTTCATTCATTCTATGTTCTGATTGAGGATGCTAATATGTCTTTAGATGCCTGCTTGCCACCACTTCAAAGAGAAGCTACAGCCTCCTAAATACTTAGTTACTAGTCCTTGAATTCTCTACCCATCATGGCAGACAATGAGATAACAGTGAAAGGAAGAATGCATCTTCTGTCTTTCCTACTCAAAAAAATCCCTTCACCAAACTTATTTCTCCTTTCTAATTCTTTGGATCTTTCCATTTAATATAAACATTGTTTTGCATTAAATTGCATAAGAGTCACTAAGAAATATTTCACTAACCCCCAGCATTTGCAGTCTGGATTCCATGACAGATTCAGATCTTTGAAAACTATGCTTCTTTAGCAGGGGGTCTTTGTAGCTTGTATCTGTGCTGCTTGCTTTTGCTGCCCTCTTGTGGATTCCCAGGGTCTCAACGCCCTGTGCAGCCTTTTGTCCGGCTGCCTGGTCTCACCCTTTGTCATCTGTTTTCTCCGCCATGTAGTCTCCTCTTTTACTCACATCTATGATATCTGTAGGAATTCAGGCCCTCAATGACTCATCCAGATTCATGACTCCAATCTGTGCCCAGGACTGCGGTGTTATTCTTTTCTAGACTCTATCTGCCTTCCAGCAATGGTGTTCTTCCTCATTCTCTTTGCTGAGAAGTGTACATTTTTAGTGTATTTGGTTAAGTGATTATTTGTCTAAAAGTGGCATTCTCAACCCTTTTTATTTGTTTAAAAATGAAATTCCCAACCCTTTCTTATTTGTTTAAAAATAATATTCCCAACTTTTTGCCAGTGATCAGGCTGGGCACATCTGTTAGCAACCATTGGCTTGATCACTGTGTGTCTAACAGGCATTTCTCAAGGGCCTTTCCCCAGGACCCGTTTTCCTACTTCTTTGATTTTTTTTTCTCCATGAAGTCCAATATACTTTTTCCTGTTTCAGAGAGCCTTGTAAATGTTCTATCTAAAATCTAATGAAGACTTCTAATTCAGAATCATTTGCCAAAGGGAAATGGCTGATCTACTTAAAAGTAATCATTTAGTTTTTCCTGGCACTTTCTCACATTCTGGAGAGTGATTTCGGCTACTTTCTTTGTGGAAACATTCTTTTAAAATTAAAAATTTTAAAAATTGTGAGTGATGATGCCAACTTTCATTGAAAGAGAAAATCAACAGTAACAATGAGCTAGCAAACGGGATGGCACTGGGATCTAGGGTTAAGAAGAGTCATCTACTTATTGACTCAACTAAACACACCAACACTCTCTTAAAAACACAGGTAAACAATGACTGGATGTGTGACGTTATTTTAACAACTTAGCTGTGAGGATGAATACTGAACTCTAGTGCTCTCTATTTCTATGACAAGGTCACCCAACCTCACAGCATCTCAGTTTACTCATCTTTTAAAATAGAGATAATAATACATACTTTGCAGGGTTGTTATGACAAATAGATGGGATATTTTTATGCATTGTAAGTAAGGATACAAATATAAAAAATTATCATTTATGCTCTATTTTGGTGGGGATAAAATTAAAAGAAAAACCATACCAGAGCTGCCAACCACAAAGTCTAATGGGTCCTTAATAAAATTTAAACAATTAGTACAAGATAATTCATAAGAATAAATTTTATTCTAAAGGCAATTTTCCCTACTACCTATCTTAAATATGAGAACATTTGTAGGATATATAATTTACCATGTCTTCTATTAAACAAAAACCTCCAAGTACAGATAGACCTTAGGTTGTAATTCATAAAGCAATGAACGTGAAATTTGGGGAGAAAATAGGACAATTCTAAGTTTAGGTAGATATTGTCACAAATGATTCTGGCCACTTTGTGAGTCCAGTTGATTTTAAGGAACAAGACTGACCTGAAACAACCAAAATGGTCACCTTGCTAGAAACAACATGGCAGAAAATGAGTATCGTTAGGAAATACATTCCTCTAAATGACTGCAACAGTGCTCTCAGGAAAGGCTAACCCCACTGAAAAGCTAGTTTTCCAAGTCCTGCTGCTACTAGCTTCAACATGAAGCTACCTTGTTTTGTCAGCCTTCATTCTGCACAACTGCCAACCTTTACTCATTCCTTTGGGTCATAGGAGGTCTTAATTGTCATTCTGAGATTCAGATTCTGTAATTTTTTCTTTTGAGTCGGGATCTCACTCTGCCATCTAGGTTCCATTACGGCTCCTTTGTGACTCACTGCAGCCTCCACCTGCTGTACTCAGGCAATCCTTCTGCTTCAGCCTCCCAAATAGTTGGGACTGCAGGTGTGCACCACTATGCCCGGCTAGTTGTTTTGATTTTTTTGGGTAGAGTTAAGGTTTTGCTGTGATGCCCAGGCTGTCCTTGAACTCCTGGGCTGAAGCAGTCCTCCCACTTTGGCCTCCCAAAGTGCTGGGATTGCAGGCATGAGTCACCACGCCTGGTCAGATTCTGTAATGGTTTAACTTAACCATTGCAGTTATTTTTGGCTCAATAACCCATGCCAGATAATTTTTTTAGAAGAAATAGAACCCTCTTGTAAAGATAAATCCCACACGGAACCTCAATTTACAAAACAGTTCAGAGAGGCAGATGCTATGGTTGAAGGAGGCGTCAGGGAAGTGTCTGGATGTCTCTGAGGTCCTCTATCTGTCCTTATTCCACTCCTCTGACAGTGGCTCCCATTCCACTTCCAAAGATCTTTAAACCTTTAAGGAACACAGATTGAAAAAAAATAATCTGTGTCAATCTGACAATTGATTTTCTAAGTAAGAACAAAGCTATAAAACAACAGGAAGATTAGCTGGCATTGAGAGAAACCAGATCAGTCTCTGGAGTGCAGATACCGAAGACGAGGAAGAGTAGTGCTCTGTATCTCGACAGGGGTATGGGTCATACAGGTGTACACCGTTGTTAAAATTGATCTGTGCATTTAGGATCCATGATCTCACCCTACACGCTTCAATAAAATATCTGAAGATCAGAGTCAGTCTAAATCTGGTTAGACTCCAGATAAATCCTGACTCATATTCATGTAACTAAAAAGATGCCCTGTGACTTGTTTGTTTCACGTATAAAGACTAAGCACATGTTTACAGAGCATCATACATTGTGAACTATATTTCCAAATTAAGTAACACAATCCAGTGGTGTTAATTCAATAGTTGCAAGGTGTATCATTGTTTGATTTCCAGGCCCAATTTGTCTTTGATGAAGACAAGTGAGGGTGAAACTGCCCTTATTAAATGGATTAATAATTTATACCACAATTGAGAGAATTAGTATTGTAGTATCATAGAGACTAGTCTCAGAAAAATGATTCCATAAAGCCAGCTAAGTTTTAGGTCAAAGTGAAGTGTTAATTCTCAAGTAGTACTAAGAGTTAAGAATCTCATTCCAAAACAGTGGCTCATATGGTTTTTGATTGTCACACACTTTTGTGAATCTGATCAAATCTAAATCCTTCCTTTTAAATATATGCGCATGAACATACACACACATTCAAACACCCCAAGCAGTGCATGCATTTTTTGAGACTCATGTTCCCTGAAGCCTACCCATGAATTTCTGGTAAAGAATCTGCACTTGAAATATTTTCTCAGCAGCAGAAAACTTTATTTGAGAATAATCACTATAGTGTGGTAGAATAATAAAAAAGCTGTCCAGGGGCAATGAGTTAATGCTCTATCCTTGAGGTTTTTGTTTTTTTTTTTTTTTTTTTAAATTGATGAGAAATTCATTTTCTCCAAAGTGGCTTGTGTCTATTAAAAGAATATCTAAGATATGTGCAATGTTGTTTGGTTTTCAGAGCATTGGCATATAATGCCACATGACTTTCCTGGGGGCTTTTTCATAATAGACATACATTGAACTCGATTTAAAACTTCTATGACCCTTCCAGCAATTCCAGAATGTTTCAACCTCATTTTTTGGATAGGAAAATTCAAGTACAAAGATACTCAAGATGAGTTGGCTAGTCAGCACCAGACTAAAAAACACTGACTACTTACTCCAGCATCAGCCTCTTTCTTTTGGCTGTGTTGCCAACCAAATGCTTTAAATAAGTAAATAGCAGCAACAACAATAATAATTATTATTTGTTGAGCAGTTCCAAGTATTGAGCTAAGAATTTCTAAAACAACAACAACCAAAAAAAAACCACAAACACATTCTGAACCATGAATTTGGAAACAGAATTTTAAACATGGGTTTACACTGAATGATAATTAAAAAAATAATAATGTGAGCATATTCTTTATCATCTGGTGATTGTCTTAAATTTAGATTGCTACTTCCTTTTCAGTGTCCAAGTTGTATTTATGCTTGCCATTGTGTTCATACTGTGTAAAAACGCAATAATTTTATGGCATTCCACAAAAAAGAAAAGTTTCCAGCAGTTCAAATAGAAAAAGGTGATGAGGGATCTATGTTCATAGAGTGCATAATACTTTTTGAGAAATATGCTTAACAAATACTGATGCTGATTGAATACTTAGTTTTGAAAATAATATTTAATTTTTCTTCCAGAATACCAAATTGGCAGGAAATGTTATAATAAATATAAAGAAATTGTTCTAGCACTTCTGGAAATAGATTAATTCTCATTAATGCAGATTTCAGTTCCCTAAAAATACTAGCCTTAATGCTAATCTTCAGTAATTAATTAAAATTGGCATGCAAAAAATTTTTGTTTATAGGATTTTAATAAACTGTAAGGTCCAACTAACTTGAACTAACAAATAAATCCTTATATTTTTAAGCTTCATTTTGTATAATATATTTGAGCAAGTGTTTTCTGTATTAAAAACAGGAGGTATAGAATCTGACATGAACCCTCATCTTACTACTTAATTCAATATCGGTGATTTTGTGTTAGCAAGCAATATTATCTGTTGTGTTAAATTCTATTAACTTAAACTGTTTTTATTTATTTATTGGTTTTGATTTAAAAATTTGATTGCTGAATAAGACAAATGTAAAGAACTTATTTCCAGTTTTAGGTTTATATGTTTTAATAATATTATAATACAAAATTTAAATCAATCTTGGAGAAATTCATGAGAATGTTTTTCCTTTGAAGGGGATCAAAATATCATTCAAGTATAAGAAACACTGATCTAGATTAGCATTGATTAATTTATCAGTATTGTTTTGTTTTGTTTCGATCCTTGTCACCCTAGTTAGGGTGATGTGGCATCTCATTTTTTTGTTGTTTGAAAACAAAACAAAACCTCTTAGCTTTAAGAGGTAGGGTCTTACTCAGATTGAAGTGCAGTGGTACAATCATAGCTTACTGTAACCTTGAGCTCCTGGGCTCAAGTGATTCTCCCACCTCAGCATCCCAAGTAGTTAGGACTAAAGGCATGCACCTCCATGCCTAGCTAATTTTTTAAAACTTTTTTTTGTAAATATGGGATCTTTTTATGTTTTCCAGGCTGGTCTTGAATTCCTGACCTCAAATGATCCTCACTACTGGGCTTCCTGAGTCACTGGGACTACAGGAGTGAGCCACTGCACCTGACCTTTCAAGGTAGTTTTGGTTTGCACTTCCCTGATGATTAATACTGATATCTTTTCATGCCCTTATTTGCTATGTCTACAACTTCTTAAAGGTAATGTCTATTCAGATTCATTGCCCATTTTTAAATAGGATATTTATCTTTTTATTATTGAGTTGTAAGAGTTCTAGACACGAGTTCCTTATCATGTGCAGGTGTGTGTGTGTATTTTTTTTTTAGTTAAAGTCTCACTTTGATGTACAGGCTGGAGTGCAGTGGTATGTTCACAGGTACCATCTCGACCTTCTGGGTTCAAGAGATCCTTCCACCTCATCCTTCCAAGTAGCTAGAACCACAGGTGTGTACCACCATGCCTGGCTAATTTTTTGGACTTATTGTAGAGTTGAGGTCTCATCAAGTTGTCCAGGCTGGTTTCAAATTCCTGGACTCAGACAATCTTCTCACCTCCACCTTCCAAAGTGCTGGTATTACAGGTGTGAGCCACCACACCGGCCAGATACATAATTTATATATTTTCCTCCATTCTATCAGTTGTCTTTTCATTTTTCTGATGTCATTTGAAGCACTAAGTTATTTTATTTTGTTTTATTTTGATAGCTTTAGAGGATGTAAATAGTTTTGGATTACATGTGTGTATTGTAGAGTTTTAAAGTCTGGACTTTAAATGCACCCACCACCCTCACCTGTGCACACTGTACTGGATAAGTGATGTTTCATCCCTCCGCCTCTTTCCAAGGATTATCAATATTCTTAAGACAAATTTTTTTGCCATATAATTATTCAGTTTCTCAAGCTTATCCACAAGAAGATCATGACAAATTTTGTCAATTACCTAAATGAAAGTGATACATTTTGGGTGCCTATGGCATTCCCCTTGTCTATATGTCCAGTGATGCCATTTAAAACATCATAAACTTTGGAATGAAGTTTAGTGGGCTATTTAATCTATCTAGAAACTCAAGGAAAGCCACATTTGTTTCATTTGATCCACTCAGAAGCCTATTCTTCACTAAAGAGAAGATGGAATCCAAAATAGGACTTAAGTAACTTCAGTATCATATGGTAAGCATTGGGACTATAAGGGTGCTTCACAAGGAAGAGTTATAGGAGACATATAATATTTCAATACTGAAGCATGGTTTCCTCTTCTCTCTCTTTCTCACTCCCTGGTAGAGGGAGTGATGTTATCTCTACTGTAGTTCAATATTAGCCTGTATCTCAGTTACCAACTATAGATAGCTACAGTGTCCTGCCTCCTTCTGGAAGATGGTCACACCCACCAGTTGAGGTCTTGGGCAAAAGCTTCTATTGCAGGTCCAAATTCCAATTCCTGCCAATCTCTGGATGCCAGCCACATAAAATCTCACCTGTTTTTTGGTCTTCTTTGAGGAGACCCATCCAAGCAGTCACTGATGGTTGCATATTCTGTGAGGAGGAACCTTGTATCCTTTGTTTACCTTTCTATTTTAAGTATCCAGCATGGTACTTAGGATAGAGTGGGTTTTTAATAAATACTTATTCAACAAATAACTGAGTAGTTGAATGAAGGCCTTAGAACACACCCTAAACTACCAATTATACAGAAACTTTAAAACATTTTTTTTCTGACCTCAGAACACTAAGGGTACTTAAAAAAATTCCAGGTTACTTTATTTTTGTTGTCTCCAGATTTAGTAGCTCTTTCCTTGTGGACATTCTAGCTTTTAAAGGACTCCAAAAAAGGGGGGGGTGGGATCTCCTCACACCTTTCTCAGTCATGGAACAGGAGGGAATGTATATTCTCAGAGCCTGGAAGTCAGCATCCCTTCTCTTTCAGGAGATTTAGGAGGGAGAGTTTCAACTGTCCAAACAGTGGAGGCAGAGACCTCTCCTTTACCTCAAGAGCTGGAGGGAACATTCTTTATTCTGCTCAGAAGTCTAGAAATTCAATGTGAGCAAAAAGTAGTACTTTAAAAATTGGTTTGTAGGAAGACTTCTGTGCTTCACTGTTCTTCATTGCTTGCTCTCACTCTCTGCTTCAATAAAAAGACCCCTGAGCCTTACCTAAGCAAAATGATTCCATCTATTCAGATAATCTTATTTTTTGCCTTTGCTTAACAATGTATAAGACAGTAGGGCTCGGTGGCTCAGCCTGTAATCCCGCGCCTTTGGGAGGCTGAGGTGAGTGGATTGCCTGAGCCCGCGAGTTCGAGACCCGCCTGGGCAGCGGGACCTCATCTCTACAATAAATCAAAAATCAGCGGGGCGTGGTAGCGCATGCCTGTAATTCCGGCTACTCGAAAGGCTGAGGCGGAAGGATCGCCGGAGCCCAGCAGGTCGAGGCTGCGGTGGCCGGGAGCGGCCCCTGCACTCCAGTCTGGGCGACAGAGTGAGACTCCAACTCAAAAAAAAAAAAAAAGTATAAGACTTTTTCTCATTTTAATTCTCATTTCAGATAAACTTCCCAGAATGAAAGTCCGTGATTGTGATCTAACTCGCAAATTTCTGCTAAAAATTCGGATTACACTACAGGAACGAAGGGCCTTCTCACATTAAAAAAAAAAAAAAAAAACCAAAAGGAAAACAAAACTTATTTATTGCTACAAAGGCCACCTAATCATTAAAAATTAGCGTATTTGAGACAAGATAGCTGGACTATAAATAGAATGATTAATGCCAACATCTCATCTTCTAAATAAGAATTATGTCAATTTTTAGTATTCCGTTATGTGCCAGTATGACAGATTGTATTTTTCAAAAATGGCCACAAAAATTTTCCTTGTTTCACATGTCACTCCTCAACAAGTAGCGGAGTCTATTTATTCTCCCCTTGAAATTGGGTTGAACTTTGTGACTGTCTGCCTAAATGGAGAGAATGCAGTGGAAGCATCACTGCTTACTTCCAAGGAAAGGTCATAAGAGCTTCATCTAGTTTTCTCTCTTAGGATATTTGCCCTTGGAATCAAGGGATAATGTTGTGAGGAAGTCAAAGTCTCATGGAGAGGCTACGTGTAGGTTGGTGGCAGATCACCCTAGCAGAAGTCTCAACTAGACAGCATCACCACTATATATACAAGCCTTCAGGTGATTCCAGACCCTGGTCTTCAAGTAACCCCAGCGGAAGGTGAGTGGAGCAGAAATAAGTTATTCTCACCATATCTTGTCTTACAAAAGTTCTGTGAGCAAAATAAATATTGCTGTTACCTTATACCACTAGGTTTGGGGTTTTCTATGCAACAATGGACAACCAAAACAACTAAACGCTGTTCTCTCATTCAATCCTCATAACCAATGAGAGGTAAGTATTAACTTCATGTTGCCAACAAATCAACATTCACTGTGCTAATACCTGGAAATACATTAGTGAACATGATAGACTTGGTTTCTGTCTCTACCAAGCTTACAAGGTGGAGTGATTATGTTCATTTCTCTAAGATCATAATCTATAAGCCAGTGAAATCACTGCTGGCCTTCACTATACATATGAGGACAAAGGATCATATTTTCTCTAGAAGTTGTCTTACTCTTAACATTCTCCAGCAGGAATAAATCAAATCATATGTTTCTCTTGGCTTCAGACGGGGTGTGTGTGTGTGTGTGTGTGTGTGTGTGTGTGTGTGTGTGTGTGTTTGTGTGTGTGACAATTGGTCAGAATTCTTTCCTTATAATTTTACAGACTGAAGTAGATTTTTGTAGGGTCTGTTTTATTTTCAACTTTAATGGAATATATTGACAAATAGATATTTTATATATTTAAGGTGCACAACTTTATATATATATATATATAAAGTTTCCTACAATCAAGCTAGTGAACGTATACAACATCTCACATAATTACTTTTTCGTGTGGTGAGAACACTTAAGATCTACCCTCTTAGCATATTCAAAATATGTAGTATTGTTAACTATAGTCATTATGCTGTACATTAGATGTCCAGAACTTATTATATCAGTCAAACTGAAACTTTGTACCCTTTGACCAACATCTCCCCATTTCTTTTCTTTTTTTATAAAGATGTGGGATACAATTCAGGGTTTAGGTATACAATGTTGATTATGCAGGTACCCTTGTTGATAAGGTATGCCCCTCCCTTCCCTAGCAGTTTCCCTCAACTGCCAATGCCACCCCGCCTCCTGACAGTTTCCCACTACTGCCAATAACTTACTTATAGTATTATAATTGTTCAAGGTCTGCTTATGAGTGAGAATATATGGTATCCTGTTCTTTGTTTCTGTGATAGATCACTGAGTATGATTAACTCTAAATCAATCCAAGTTGCTGCGAAGTTCATATGTTTGTCTTTCTTTATGACTGCATAATATTCCATTGTGTATATGTACCACATTTTTAAAATCCAGTCCAGCTTCGATGGACAGCATGATTGGTTCCATGTTTTTGCTATTGTGAATTGAGCTGCAACAAACATACCTGTGCAGGTGTCTTTTTGTAGAATGATTTGAGTTCTTCTGGGTATATTCCCAATAGGGCAATTGCTGGGTCATATGGAAGGTCAGTTTCTAGTTCTTTCAGAAATCGCCACACTGTCTTCCAAAGAGGCTGCACTAGTTCGCATTCCCACCAGCATTGTAGAAGCGTTCCTTTTTCTCCACATCCTCGTCAGCATCTATTGCTGTTTGTTTTATTAATGATGGCCATTCTTACTGGGGTTATGTGATCTCTCAATGTAGTTTTGATTTGCATTTCTCTGATGATGAGTGAGGCCGAGCACTCTTTCATGTGTCTGTTGGTTGCCTGTATATCTTCTTTTGAGAAGTGTCTATTCATGTCTTTTGCCCATTTTTTAATGGAGCTGTTTCTTTTATTTCTTTAGGCATGTTTGAGTACTTTGTAGATCCTAGATGTTAGGCCTTTGTCAGATATACAGTTGGCAAATATCTTTTCCCATTCTGTGGGCTGTCTTCCTGCTCTCTTGATGGTTTCTTTTGCTTTGCAGAAGCTCATTAGTTTGATGAGTTCCCACTTGTCTATCTTATTTCTTAAAGTATGGGCATTTAGGGTTCTGAATAGGGATTGGTTGCCAGTTCCAATTTCCATAAGGATGCCTCCTGCGTTTTCTAACATTCTTATAATTTGAGGTTTTATATTTAGGTCTTTAATCCATTTAGAGTTAATTTTTGTGTATGATGATAGGTAGGGGTCCTGTTTCAGTCTTCTGAATGTGATCAGTCAGTTTTCCCAGCACCATTTACTGAATAAGTTCTCCTCTTTCCAGTGGTTGTTGTTGGAGGCTTTGTCAATGATGAGTTGTTGAGAAATTGAGACTTTGCTTCCGGAATCTTAATCCTGTTCAATTGGTGTATATGCCTGTTCTTGTACCAATACCAGGCTGTTTTGATTACTATAACCTTATAGCATAGTTTGAAGTCTGGAAATGTGATATCTACTGCTTTGTTTCTTTTGCTAAGGATTGTTTTGGCTATTTGTGGTGCTTATGTTTCCATATGAATTTCGGTATTATCATTTTCAGGTCTGAGAAAAATGATGTTGGTAATTTAATGGGTATTGCATTGAATCTATAGATTGCCTTTGGTAGGATGCACATCTTAACAATGTTGATTATTCCAATCAATGAGCATGGAATATTTTTCCATTTGTTTGTGTCTTCTTGGATTTCTTTGAGCAGTGTTTTGTAGTTCTCATTGTAAAGATCTTTCACGTCTCTGGTTAGGAAGATGCCGAGGTATTTCATTTTTGTGTATGTGTGTGTGGCTATTATGAATGGGTTTCTGCTTTTTATTTGCTTCTATGACTGCTTGTTGTTGGTGTACAGGAATGCAACTGTCTTTTGCACATTTATTTTGTACCCTGAGACTCTGCCAAAGTCCTTTATCAGTGCAAGCAGTGTTTTGACAGATTCTCTTGGATTTTCAAGGTATAGGATCATATCATCAGCAAAGAGGGATAAGTTAACTTCCTCTTTTCCTATTTGGATACCCCTGATTTCCTTCTTTTGTCTAACTGTCTGAGCTAGGACTTTCAACACTATGTTGAACAAAAGAGGTGAGAGTGGGCAGCCTTGTCTTGTTCCAGTTTTCAGGGGAAATGTTTCCAGTTTTTGTCCGTTTAGCAATATTTTAGCTGAGGGTTTATCATAGAGGGCACTTACTATTTTGAGGTATGCTCCTTCTATACCTAGGTGTTTGAAGGTTTTTATCAAGAAGGGATGCTGGATTTCATCAAAAGGTTTTTCTGCATCCAATGAGATAATCATGTGGTTCTTGTTTTTATATCTGTTGATGTATTTAATTACATTTATGGTCTTGCGAATGTTGAACTAGCCCTACATCCTGAGGAAGCCTACTTAGTGAAGGTGGACGATTTTGAGATGTGGTTTTGGATCTGATTTGCTAGAATCTTGTTGAGGATTTTCACAACTATGTTCATAGGGGAAATTGGCCTGAGTTCTCTTTTTTTGTTGGATCTTTACCTGGCTTGGGTATCAGTGTGATGTTAGCTTCGTAAAATGATTTGGGAAGAATTCCATCTTTCACAATTGCCTGAAATACTGTCAGTAGGATTGGTATCAGCTCCTCCTTGTACGTTTTGTAGAATTCTGCTGGAAAGCCAACTGGTCCAGGGCTTTTTTCTGTAGGTAGTTTTCTTATGACAGAGTCAATTTCCTGGGTTGTTATTGATCCTTTTAGTGTCTTGGTGTCTTCTTGTTTCAACATGGGGAGGTTGTGTGATGTCAGAAAGTCCTTCATTTCATATAGGTTATCAAGTTTGTTTTATAGGTGTCCATAGTAATCTCTGATAATCTTTTGTATTTCTCAGGGTCAGCTGTGATTTGATCTTTTTTATTTCTGATTGTGTTTATTTGGAACATTTCTGTCTTTTTCTAGGTCATTCTGGCTAGGGGTTTATCAATCTTGTTAATTCTTTCAAAAAGCCAGTTTTTAGTTTTATCTCTTATGGCATGGACACTTGGGGTTTTCATTAGCAATTGGTTGCCAGTTCCAATTTCCATAAGAGTATCTTCTGTATTTTCTAGGATGCTTATAGTTCGAGCTTTACTTTTAGGTCTTGGATTCATTTGGAGCTGATTTTTGTATAGTGATAGGTAGAGGTCCAGTTTCAATCTTCTGCATGTGGTCAGCCAGTTTTCCCAGCACCATTTACTGAATAGGTTCTCCTCTCCTCAGTGGTTGATGGTGGAGGCTTTGTTGAAGATGAGTTTGTTGAGAAATTGAGGTTTTGCTTCTGGAATCTCTATCTTGTTCCATTGGTCTATATGCCTGTTCTTGTACAAATACCTGGCTATTTTGATTATTTTAGCTTTATAAAAAGTTTAAAGTCTGGGAGTGTGATACCTCCTGCTTTTTTTTCCTGAGGATTGTTTTGGTGATTTGTGGTCGTTTATGTTTTCATATGAATTCCTGTTTGTTGTTTCTAAGTCTGAGAAGAATGCTGCTGGTAATTTAATGAGTATTGCACTGAATCTGTAGATTGTATTGGGTAAGATGGACATCTTAGCAATGTTGATTCTTCCAATCCATGAGTAGGGAATATTTTTCCATTTGTTTGTGTCTTTGATTTTTTTGAGCAGTGTTTTGCAGTTTTCATTGTAAAGGTCTTTTATATCTCTGGCTAGGAGAATGCCAAGGAATTTCATTTGTGTGTGTGTGTGTGTGTGTGTGTGTGTGTGTGACTTTTGTGATTGGGATTGTGCTTTTTATTTGGGGTTCTGTTTGTTTATTTTTGTGTATAGAAATGCGACTGTCTTTGCACATTCATTTTATACCCTGAGACTCTGCCAAAATCCTTTATCAGTGCAAGGAGGTTTTTGATAGATTCTTTTGGGTTTTCAAGGAATAGAATCATATTGTCCACAAAGAAGTATAACTTAACTTCCTCTTTTCCCATTTGGATACCCCTGATTTCCTTCTCTGGTTTGATTGCTCTAGCTAGGACATCCAAAACTATGTTAAAAGGAGGTGTGAGAACGGGCATCCCTGTCTTCTTCTGGTTTTCAGAGTAAATGGTTCCAATTTCTGTCTGTTTAGCAGTATGTTGGCAGTGGGTTTATCATAGATGGCTCTTACTATTTTGAGGTATGTTCCATCTATGCTTAGATGTTTGAGGGTTTTTATCAAGAAGGAGTGCTGGATTTTATTGAAAGCTCTTTCTGTGTCTAATGATATAATCATGTGGTTTATGTTTTTACATCTGTTGATATATTTAATTATGTTTATAGTCTTGTGGATGTTGAACCAGCCCTGAATTCTGGGAATGAAGCCTACTTGTTAATGTGAATGATTTTTGAGATGTGTTGTTGGATCTAGTTTGCATGAATCTTGTTGAGAATTTTAGCATCTATGTTCATCAAGGATATTGGTTCCCGTAGTTCACTTTCTTTGTTGAATCTTTACCCTGTTTGAATATCAATGTGATGTTAGTTCATAAAATGGTTTGGGGAGAGTTCCATCTTTCACAGTTGCCTGGAATATTTTCAACAGGATTGGTATCAGCTCCTACTTGTATGTTTTGTAGAATTCTGCTGGAAAGTCATCTGGTTCAGGGCTTTTTCTAATGGGTAGTTTTCCTTTGACATAGCTGATTTCCTGGGTTGTTATTGGTCCATTTAGGGTCTTGATTTCTTCTTGTCTGGGGAGGTTGTGTGATGTAAGAAAGTCCTCCATTTCATTTAGGTTTTCAAGTTTGTTTCCATACAAGTGAATGTAGTTAATCTCTGATAATCTTTTGCATTTCTTCGGGGTCAGTTGTCACTTCATCTTTTACATTTCTGATTATGTTTATTTGGGCTTTTTCTCTCTTTTTTTTTTTTTTTTTGATCATTCTTGTTAGAGGCCCATCATTCTTGTTTATTCTTTCAAAGAACCAGCTTTTTGTTTCATTGATTTTTTTTTTTTTTGAGTTGGAGTCTCACTCTGTCACCCAGACTGGAGTGCAGTGGCCGCTCCCAGTCACTGCAGCCTCGATCTGCTGGGCTCCGGTGATCCTTTCACCTCAGCCTTCCAAGTAACTGGAATTACAGGCACATGCTACCATGCCTGGATAATTTTTTGATTTATTGTAGAGATGAGGTCTTGCCAAGTTGCCTAGGCAGGTCTCGAACCCACAGGCTCAGGCAATCCACTCACCTCAGCCTCCCATAGCGCGGGATTACAGGCTGAGCCACCAAGCCCAGCTTCATTGATTTTTTTTGTATTGTATTTTTGTCTTCTATGTCCCAAATTTTGACTTTTATTTTGGTGATCTGGATTCTTCTGCTGAAATTAGGGTTTTGGTGGTATTGCTTTTCCAACTACCTTAGGTGATTTGTTTGATGCTTAACTTGTGATCTTTCTATTTTCTTCAAGTGTGTTGGTAGAAAGATGAATTCCTCTCTTAAAACTGCTTTCAGGGCATCCCAGAGATTTTGGTAAGATGTTAATTAGTTTTCATTTGTTTCCAGGAATCTTTTAACTTCTGTTTTGATTTCCTTGTTGACTCAGGAATTGTTCAGCATCATGCTGTTTATTGTCCATGTCTTTGTGGGTTTTTGAGGAACTCTGTCGGTGTTGACATTTATTTTTATTCCACTGTCATCTAAGAAGGTGCATGGCAGTATTTCAATCATATGGAATTTATATTTGATTTATGGCTTAGGATGTGGTTGATCTTAGAGTACATTCCATGTGGTGATGAGTAGAATGCATATTCCGTGGTTGTTGGGTGGAGTGTTCTGTAGGTATTAATTAAATCTATTCAGTCATGCATCATGTTGAGGTTCTGGATCTCCTTGTTGATTTTTTTGTCTTGATGATCTGTCTAGGGTTGTTGGTAGGGTATTTAAGTCCCCAGCTTTGATAGTGCTAGAGTCAATATTTTTTTTTTTAGTTTACTAGAAGCTGCTTTATGAAAGTTGGTGCTCTATGTTGGGTGAATATATGTTTAGGATGTATATTTCTGTTGATAGATTGAGACTTTTATCATTAGGTAATATTTCCATATCTTTTTAAATTTTTGACAGCTTAAAGGGGTTTTTGTCTGCTATTAAGATTGTAACTTTTACTTTCTTTTGTGTTTTGTTGCTTGAAAATTTGTTTTCCATTCTCTTACTTTGAGTCTGTGAGTGTTCTTTCTGATGAGACAAGTCTCCTGGAGACAACATATTGTTGCATCATGATATTTTATACAATTTGCCATTCAATGTCTTTGCAGTGATGCATTTAGTGCTTTTACTTTCAGGCAAATTATTGAGATGTGAAACTTATCCCTGTCATGAGGTTCTGATAGAGTGTGTTGTTCTTGCTGCCTTTTGTTTGTTGTCTTTCTTTTGATTTCTTTGTGTTTTCAATCTTTTTCCTTCATTCTTGGTCATTCTTTTTTTATTCTTTCTTCTGTGTTTAATACTTTCATAAGTGTTTCTTATAAAGTTAGTCTAGAGGAAACATAACCTCTTCAGGATTGACTGTCTGGGAAGGATTTTAATTCTCCATTGCTAATAAAACTTAGCTTAGCTGGGTAGGCAATTCTTAGTTGAAAATGTTTATCTTTGAAGATTGGACTCCAATCACTCCTAGCTTGAAGTGTTTCTGTAGATACATCTGCTGCTATTCTAACTGGTCTTCCCTTATAGGTAGTCTGACCTTTCTCTCTTGCTGCCTTTAGGATTTTTTCTTTTAGTCCTACTTTGTGTAAGTAAATTACTATGTGTCTAGGAGTCGATTTTCTCATTTGTTGTCTTGCAGGGGTTCTCTGAATTTATTGTGTTTAAATGGTCACATCTCTGATGAGATGAAGGAAGAGTTTTCTTGGATAATTTCACAGAATGTTTGTTCCAGTGTGGTCTCTGTGTCTCTATTTGCCTCAGGGATTCCAAATAATCTTAGGTTTGGCCTCTTGATATAATCACTCCTCTCTTGGAGGCTTAGTTCTGTCTTTTTAACTTCTTTTCTATGTTTTTAACAGTTTGGGTTAGTTCCATATTTTTGTTCTCAAGCTCTGAGATTCTTCTGCTTGGTTAATTCTGCTTTTCATGCTTATCAGCTTGCTATTTATTTCATTCTCCATATTCTTTATTACAGTTATCTCAGTTATCAACTCCTTCTTTCTTTCCTCTTGTCTCTCCTCGTTTCCATTTATTCTCTCTATTAATATCTTGATGTCTGGGTTTGTGTTTTGAGACCAGTCATTCTGGGGACTCTTCATTGTTTGAGTTCCAAAGTCTAAATTCTCAGTTGTCCTCCCAGAGGTCTATATGAGACCCATATTCTTCCTTTGATTTTCTTCATGTGTGTAGGTCTTCCTCCCCTCATTTTTGTTTTTACCTCTTCCTTAATTCTGTTATTCAGAGATAGAGGGGATAGCTTTTACTTCTGTCTGCTCAATCTCCAATTTTTCCTTATGTAGATTCTCTGGCTTTGTTCAATTTTCAAACTGGACTGGGGGTGGGGAACTGTGTTTTTTGCAGTTTTGAGACTTAATTATGGGGGGATCTGTGATTCAGAAGCTATCTGCAGATCCCAGTATATCCACTGACAGTTGTGTGGGCCCCCTGGAGTTCACTTCCTACCACCTTACAATCTGTCCATGCAGTGGGGATGTATGTTTGCCCCCTGAAAGCAAAATAAGATAAGAAAAAGGAGAAGAATGGAAAAAGGAAGGAGAAAGACAAAAAGAAGGTGGGAAGAAGAAGAGGGAAAAATAGACAGACACACCAACTAATGAAAAAACAGAGAAATAAACAAAGACAGTAAAAACAAAAACATACAGACAACCATACAAACAAACAAGCAAAAATGCCTGTTGATGTACTCATCCTCAAAAATAACCATACACAAACAGAAAATCTAAAAAAGAAACCCATTAAAATAACAGAAACAAAACAAGTATGAAAACATTAAAAAAAAGAGAAGGAAAAAACCCCAAAACTCAAACAAACAAACAAAAACTCACTCTGTGGCTGCTGCCACTATGTTAAGGAGTGGCTCCAGTCTCTAGCCTATCCCATCCACTCTTAGTGCAGGCAGATATGGTTGCTCTCTGTGTGAGTCAGATACCCCATGGACCACTGTGGGAGGAGTATGAGTCAGATCAGGACTCACCTGACTTGTCTGCTGCTGCTGCTGTCAAGTCTCCCACTCAGATCTGACATGTTTATTCCTGTTCCAGTGTGGGGGAGTGGCTTCTGTCTCTCTGAGTCCAATGAGGGGATAGCCTCTGGGTCCAAGGTTGGAGGCTGGACAGACCTGAGTGGGGCAATGCAGGTCTCTGCCCAGTCCTGAACAGAAAAAGTGGCATGGGTCAATGTCTCCTCACTGGTGGTGGGGCTCCATTCCAGATTTTCAGCCCTACCTTTTCCATGGTTCCTGCTGCTCATGCCCAGTCTGCTGCTGCAGTTGATGACATGGGCCAGGTGCTAGGTGGTGAGCAGCAGTTATTCTCTGGTGACTTCTCTCAAGAGAGCCCCAAGAATGGCAGACAATCCTGTGCACCAGGAGCTCCAATCGCAGGGCTGTGATGGTTTGCAGTCACCTCCAGAGGAGAGTTCCAGGTGCACGAACCCAAGTCTCCCCTCAGATGGACTTTCACTCACCCATCAGCACACAGCCACTCACACAGAGAGTCTTTATGGACACTTGCTTTTGCGGAGACTCTCAGACTCTGTCCTGTTCCATTGCCATCTTGCCTTTCTCCCATACAGTTTTCTGTCTGTGTTCTCCTGTAGCTCAAGTGTCTTTGAAATCATCATTTTAAATTAGTTTTCAAGCAGTTCATGGTTCTCAATTTCTTTAGGATTTGTTACTATAGCTTTATTAGTTTCTTTTAATGATGTCATGTTTGCCCAATGCTTTGTGATCTGTATATCCTTGCCTTGGTGTTTGTGCATTTGAAGGAACAAACACCACTTTCAGTTTTTATAAACTGATCCAAAATGTAAAGATCTTGTCCTGCTATATCCCTGGGCATACAGAACTGCCTCTAGAATTGCAGTAAAGTAGAATTGCCACCAGGTAATGAGACTGCTTTTGAATCTGTAGTTAGGTCTTCAGATGGTGGACCTGTTTCTGGGGTAGGGGAATATGATTACTGCCAAGTCAACAGGAAGATGAGATGTCCTCTGGAACTGGAGTAGAGTAGTGCTGGAACCAGGACATAGAACCACTTCTGAGTCTGCGCTGTTGCATTGGCAGACAGCAAGCCTGTTGCCAGAACCATGGACAAGTGTATCCCCTTTTAGGTTTCTGGGTAAGTAAGACAATTTCTGGTACCAGGGTAGAGCAGGGTTGGCAATGGGCAATAGCACTATGTCAGGATCTTCCATTGGGTTTACGATGGGGTCCAAGGTTGGTGGGCCTGTTACCAAGGAATACGGCAGCGCAGTGGGGTTAGAGTCAGATCACAAGGCTGTTTCAGGATTTGCCATCCAATTTGTGGTCAGTAGTCCTGTTACCTGAGGTAAGGTGGGACTAGTAGTAGGACAATGACCAACCAGGGTTACAGTCAGGTCCACAGGAGGACAGAATTGTTTCAAGTCCTTGGCTGGGACCACAGTCAGCAAGCCTGTCACCAGGGTGCAGACGTGCATTCTCAAAGTGACTCTCCTCAGTCCTGGGTTTCACTGGGGCTCTGTACTCCCTGCCCGTATCCCAAAGCTTTCACAAGGGCTCTTGTGTCTTTGGATAGCTGCCAATTTTTTTCTGTAAAAGAGCAGGGGACCCTTTATTATGCCAAGTTACTGATCTTACTCCCAGACTATGTCTTAAACTATTAGAGTCTTTCTTTCTTTTTTTAATTTGATCTTTTAAAATATTTTCTGTAAACATTCTTATTTTTCAAGTAATGCATGCTTTACTTGAAGGGAAATCTTAAAATATAATCAATCAAAAAGTAAAATTATCAAAAATATTTAATATACAAAGATAACCTCTATTCAATATTTTATTAAATATTATATATATATATATATAACTCATTTTTTAAAGGAAACTGGCACTGGACTATATAAAAATGCTGCTCTGTATTGATTAAATTCTTTATAAAAATACTTATAATAATTTGTACTGTGGGGCTCATGTCTGCTCCAAGATCCTGAATGTGGAACAAATATTTCTTTATCAGTATTTACACAAATCCATCTGTTTAATTTTAAAAATTTATTTAGCTTCTAGTTAAACATGTGTCTTTGATCTTTCCCCAAACCTCAATAATTTTGCAAGATGGAAATTGGCTGGGCCCACCTAGCACACTGGAGCAACTGGTATTTACTACTGGCCTAAGTCAGTGTCTGTAAATTCAATATCTATGAGGTAGAGGTTTCCATAGGCTCTCTTGATAGGGAAGTCGATCTCAAGTAGCTCTCCCAGGCACAGGTAGTCCTTTTCAAGATTCTACTACTTGTTCAAGCTATCTTCTCATTTTTGGTATCAAATAGCATTTCTCTGTTGCGCATGACACCCTACTCTGCAATAATTTCAAGCAAATCTACACCTACAACTCTGGAGTCTCTCTATACCTGTCTAAAATCTGTAGTTGTAATTTAAAGAAAATTGTCCAAGCTCCCTGTTAACAAACTATCTTACCAAGCCACCTCTCTCCATTATTCTTTCTTTGGTTCTGGCTGTCTTGGAACAAGTCCCTAAGAATTTGTCTCAGTGGACATCCAATGGAGAAGTAAGATGTTCCCTATTTCCTACAGCCACACATAAAATTGAGTGCTCTTTCTACTTCTCATTCTCATCCACAATTACAGTATGAAGAATCAGTTGAGTATTCTCCATCTGCATTTCAATACCAAATTTGTAGGTAGACCAGAAACCTCATGTCAAGGACCGGTTACTATTTTACCTTAACCCTGGAAAATTTAATTGGCTCTGTATTCATTGAAAGGTCTACACTCTTCAGTAATCTCCAGGAGCATAAAAAGATCTCAATCAATACTTCACACTATCCTGTACTGGGCAGAAATAAGCATAAACACTGGACATCCCTAGATAACAAAATATAAACATAAAATCAGGAGGCCCAGATAACAGACAACACTTTACTGTCAACCTCATGATCACATTTCCCTGGTTGCATATCCTCTTTTTTTTTTTGAGTTGGAGTCTCATTCTGTTGCCCAGACTGGAGTGCAGTGGCCGCTCCCAGCCACCGCAGCCTCAACCTGCTGGGCTCTGGCGATCCTTCCGCCTCAGCCTTCCAAGTAGCTGGAACTACAGGTGCATGCTACCACGCCCAGCTAATTTTTTGATTTATTGTAGAGATGAAGTCTCGCCAAATTGCCCAGGTGGGTCTCGAACCCGTGGGCTCAGGCAATCCACTCACCTCAGCCTCCAAAAGCACGGGATTACAGGCTGAGCCACCGAACCCGGCGTATATCCTCTTAATGATATGAAACTTAGACATTGATCTTCATGTCAGCTCATTACTAGCAGAATTCCTTGTGAAACCCTAAATCCATTTTACTACACCATTGCCTGATATTCAAGACAAGGAAATAAGAAATAAGAACAACTTTTCTCTCTTTTGCCTGATTCAACCAATGACTTGCTTACCCTATGGGTAATAATCACAATGATCCCAACTAACAACCCTCTATGGATAAAATGATTTCTTACAACAAAATTTTCCTTCAATTTAGCAAAGTCTAAACCCCTTTGTTTGAGCTACATACTGCAACAAGCACAGGTGTAAATCTTTCAGAAGCTCAATCAGAAGCAGGGGTGCCAGGTTCTACACTTTATTTCAGTTACAGATGACCTAAGGCTCAAGAAACCAGAACACCATGTTCATGTCCTCTTCATCAAGTCGAAGAAGTAATAATGCCAGGCAGATACTCCATCCTGGGCTACTCTGTTCCATTTAACATTGAAGAAGGGGTCACAATTCAGTAGTACAAAACAGGCTTATTCTTCTGCTTGCAGTACCTGACGGCTTCACAATCACTTGATTCATCAACAGAAAGGCTGGATACAGCAACAGTTCCAAAACTGTCACTTTTAGATTCCCACTACTCCTGATAAAATCTAAACTCAAATCTTTCAAAAAATTGCATGAAACTGTCCTCAGAGGCAACCAAGTCCTCTCCAAGCCTTTAAACTAGCAGGTCTGGATTTGTAGTGCCCCGGTTTCTAGCATTTTTTGGGCATGTTGGTAGGTAGAACCAAATCAGAGGTTGTTCTAGGATTAAAAATAAGCAAGAAAAGGCTTAGAGGTTGTCCATGTTTTCTGGCTTCGGAGACAACAGTGTCTCTGAGTCCAGAAATCATGGACAACCTCTGAGGTCAGTTTCAGAAAATGATCCAGTGAGAGTCAAGGCCCAGAGAAGCAAAGTTAGATTTCTTAGTGACCACCTGAAATCTATTCCACAAACCTATCAAAAACTTTCCCTACTCTTGCTGCTCCACCTCTGAATTTGGATTACTGCATCGTATCCATTCCAGTATGCTTTATTTAAGCAGTCAGACTCACAGCATACGAGACTTCACATCAAAGCAAGTCCAATTGCATACTTGATTAACACACTAACTCCTCAACCAGCGAACTCAACTAACATCCTGCATCATGTCCTCATTTTTTTTTTTTTTTTTTTTTAGGATGGGTATTTTCTGGATAATCACGCTGGTGATTTCTCCATCTTACCTCTCAGGTTTAATGTATGCCCTCCAGTTGTCTCTTACCTACTGCCTCTATTCTTGCAATGCAATACAATCACCTTTGCTAATGGCCCTATCAGCTTGACCTGATCCAAGACCCATTTCATCTAATTGGTATACCTGTCAAATATATGCCATCCCTGAAGAGAGGATCCAAACGTCAAATTCATTCAATCAACTCTCAATACTAAGGAAAGGGACAAAGTAAAGTAACACATATTGCAGAATATTGCTGAGGGAACGAACACTAAACTTTTATAATCTCTTGCATTTCAACCTCAGTCACACTGGTAACAAAAGTGAAATGGTGCATGCTTAAAATCAGGGAAGTAGCATCAATCTAATTTTGAAAAGCTTGCTGGATCTAGCAAGGATTCTCTTAAAAATTTTTTGATATTCTTTTAATTTAGAAAGGTAAGCTCATTCAACTAACTATAGTTTATTCTTAATGTTTTAGGATTCTTCAACTTTCTGGCTCATATATGTTCCAGTATATTTATGATTATCTCAGATATCTGGAATCATTAACAAATTAGCTGTAAGTTTAAGGTCCAGGCTATGGAAGTTGTACTTCACCCATTAGCAGCATCACATACTCTCAAATGGCAACTTCTGAATCTTGGTTTTAGATTATTGTGGCAATCTGGGTTTCATTATTAAGGAGAGATAAGCTGACAGAGTGGACCAGTTCCCACTATCTTGGAATAACAACCTAAGAATTTGGAAAATGTGAGCATAAAAATATTCAGGGATTTGAAGAGTGTGGGTTATTTTCTGTCTGGAAGAGAAAGAGCAGAAGATTATCACCCAAACAATTTTGATATTGGGTTTTATCTTTCTGCAACAAGCAGACCATTTATAATGAGATTGTGAAGTGACTCCTATCGCTTTTTTTATTTTTAGCTTCATGTTTAGTTAGTAACAGTGGAGTCTAGGTGCCAACATGATTTTAGCAAATACTGTCCAGATGTGCCAGTGATTTAAACTCCTCATGGCCAAGTAGAGATACAAAGTAAGAAAAGCAATGAAAAGAAAAGGAGTTTTCACGTAGGGAATCTTTTTTTTTTTTAATTGGAGTCTCACTGTTTCACCCAAGCTGGAGTGCAGTGGCACGCTCACACCCACCGCAGCCTCGACCTGCTGGGCTCAGGTGATCCTTCTGCCTCAGTCTTCCAAGTAGCTAGAACTATAGGCATGTACCACCATGCCTGGCTAATTTTTATTTATTTATTTATTGTAGAGACAAGGTCTCACCATGTTACCCTGGCTGGTCTCAAACACGTGGCCTAAGGCATTCCTCACACCTCAGCCTCCCTAAGTGCTGGAATTACAGGCATGAACCACCACACCCGGCTGGGGAATCTTCAAAATGGTTTCAGAAGGCTAAAATTCAACTATGAATTTCAATTTATTTTAACTTTTCTTTGATCTCTAATAGTGTCTATACCTCAAAAATAATCCCAGAAAGGAAACAATTTGGATTATCTTTTTTCATTGCAAGGATAAATATTTTATTTCAGTTTTTACATCAATAAATAAAAGCTGCATATATTAATTGTGTACAACATAATGTTTTGAAATGAATATACTCTGTAAAATAGTTCAATTGAGTCAATTAATATATGCATTACCTCGCATACTTGTCATTTTTTCTGGTAAGAATCCTTAAAATATACTTCTTGAGCAATTTTCAAAGCACAATATATTGTTATTAACTATAGCCACCATGTTGTTCAATAAATCTCTTGAAATAGATCCTCCTATCTAACTAAAATTTTGCATCACTGGGCTAACATCTTCCAACCCATCACCCAGTCCCTGGTAATTACCATTCTACTCTCTATTTCTGTAAGTTTCAATGTATTAGATTCCACATATAGTTGTCTTTCTGTGCCTGACTTATTTCACTTAACATAACTGTCCTTCAGGTTCGTTCATTTTCTTGCAACTGTCAGAATTTCCTTCTTTTAAAGGTTAAATTGCATTCCATTGAGAATATATACCATATTTTTAATCCATTCATCTGTTGATGAACACAGCTTCATTTCATACCTTGGTTATTGCGAATAATGCTGCAATTAGCATGCAAGTGCATATATCTCTTTCACATACTGATTTCATTTCCTTTGGATATATATCTAGGACTGGAATTGCTGGATCATATAGTAGTTCCATTTTTAATTTTTTGAGGAAACTCTATACTGTTTTCCATAGTGCTCGTATTGAGTTTCATTCCCGTCAACAGTGTACAAGGGTTCACATCCTCACCAATACTTGTTTTATGTCTTTTTTATAATAGCCATTCTAGCAGGTCAGAGGTGATATCTCATTGTGGTTTTAATTTGCATTTTCCTGAGGATTAGTGATGTTGAGCATCTTTTCATATACCTGTTGGTCATTTGTATATCTTCTTTTGAGAAATGCCTATGCAGGTCATTTGCCCATTTTAAAATTGAACTGTTTATGTTCTTGCTATTGATTTGTTCGAATTCCTTATATATTTTGGATATTAAACATTTTCTCCCATTATATAGGTTGTATTTTTACTCTGCTCATTGTTTCCTTTGCTCTGCAGAAACTTTTTGGTTTGTCTATTTTTGATTTTGTCGACTATGCTTTTAGGGTCATAGTCAAAAAATCATTGTACAGACTAATGTTCTGGAGATTTTCTTCTATTTTTTTTCCAAATAGTTTTATAGTTTCATGTCTTACATTTAATACTTTAATATGTTTTGAGTTGTTTTTTGTATATAAAATGAGATATGGTCTAATTTTGTTCTTCTGTGTGTGGATATCCACTTTTCCCAACGTCATTTATTGAAGAAACTGTCCTTTCTCCATTGTGTGTTCCTGGCACTATTGTCAAAAATCAATTGACCATAGATGCCTAGGTCTATTTTTAGACTTTCTATTCTATTCCATTGGTGTCTATCTGTCTGATTTTATGCCAGTATCATGCTCTTTTGATTATTGTAGGTTTGTAATATATTTCAGAATTCTGGAGTGTTTGTTCCCAGTTTTGCTCTTTTGTCTCAAGATAGTTTTGGTTATAGGGAACTTTTGTGGTATCATACAAATTTTAGAGTTTTAAATTTCTATTTCTGTGAAAAAAATCATTAGACTTTTTGTTAGGGACTTTACTGAATCTATAGATGGCTCTAGGTAGTATGGACATTTTAATAATATTGATTCTTTCCATTCATAAACATGGAATATGTTTTCATTTATTCCATGTCCTCTTCAATTTATTTAATCAATATTTCATAGTTTTTAGTTTACAGGTCTTTTACCTTCATGGTTAAATTTATTCCTAAGTATTTTTTACTGTCATTGTACTGAAGTATATTCTCCTATACCTAAATTATTGAAAGTTTTTATTATAAAAGGATGCTGAATTTTGTCAAATATTTTTTCTGCAGTTATTGAGATGACTATGTGGTTTTTATGTTTTATTCTGTTAATGTGGTATATCACCTTTACAGATTTGCATATGTTGGACCACTCTTGTGTCCCTGGGAGAAATCCCACCTGATCATGATGAATAATCTTTTTAAAGTGCCATTGAATTTGGATTGCTAGTATATTGTTGAGTATTTTGCATCTATATTCAAGAATATTGGCCTGTGATTTTCTTTTCTTGTAGTGTTCTTGTCTGGCTTTGGTAAAAGATCAATGCTGGCCTTGTAAAATGAGTATCTTCTCTTCTTCCATTTTCTGGAAGAGTTTGAGAAGGATTTTTAATTATTTCTTCTTTAAATGTTTGGTAGAATTTAGCAGTAAAACGTAGATTTTTCTTTGATGGGAGACTTTGTATTACTTATTCAATCTTCTTAGTCATTATTGGCCTATTCAGATTTTCTAGTTTTTCATGATTTAGTCTTGGTAAATTGTATGAATCTAGAAATTTTCTCATTGCTGTGTTATTCAATTTGTTGGCGTATAATTGATCATAGTGTTCTCTTATGATCTTTTGTATTTTTATAGCATCAGTTGTAATGTCTTTTCTTTCAATTTTTATTTTATTTGAGCCTTCTCCTGTTTTTAGTATAAAGGTTTGTAGATTTTGCTTATCTTTTCAAAAACTTAACTCTTAGTTGTTATTAATATTTTCTATTTTTTCTGATTTCTGTTTTATTTATTTATACTTTGATCTTTATTATTTCCTTTCTTCTGCTAGCATTGAGATTAGTTTATTCTACTTTTCCTAGGCGTTTGAGGTATAACATTAGGTTGTTTTAATTGAGATCTTTGTTCTTTTTTGATGTAAGCATTTATTGCTATAAACTATCCTGTTAGAACTGATTTAGTTGTACCCCACAAGTGTTGGTATGTTTTCTTTTCTTTACTGTTTGTATAAAGATATTTTTATATTTTCTTTTAATTTCTTCTTTAACCCATTGATTGTTCAGGAGCATGTCATTTAATTTCTATGTATTGGTGAATTTTTTTGAAATTATTTCTATTAATTGATTTCTATTTTCATGAAATTGTGGTCAGAAGAGATATTTGATATGATTTTAATAGTCTTAAATTTGTTAAGACTTGTTTTGTGGCCTAACAAATGATCTACACTGAAGAATTGTTCCATGTACACTTGAGAAGAATCTGTATTTTGCTGCTGTTGTATGGATAACTATTAATATTTGCTTTAAATATCTAGGTGCTCTGATGTTGGGTACATATAGGTTTATAATTCTTATATCCTTCTGATGACTTGATTGCTTTAAAATTATATAATGTCCTTCTTTATCTCATTTTGCAGTTTTTGTCTTAAAGTCTATTTTATGTGATATAAGTATAGCTACCCCGCTCTCTTTTGATTTCCATTTGCATGGAATATTCTCTCGTCATTTACTTTCAGTCAATGTGTGTTCTCAAATGTAAAGTAATTCTCTTGTAGCAGTATATATTTGTTCTTGCTTTTTGATCCATTCAGCCACTTTCTGTCTTTTGATTGGAAACTTTAATTCAGTTACATTCAAGGTAATTATTATAAGGAAAGACTAATTACTGTTGTTTTGTTACTCATGGTCTGGGTGTCTTCTAGATCCTTTGTTCCTTTCCTGTTCTCTTGCTGTGTTCCATTGTATGTGATTAGCTAATTTTCTTTCTTTCTTTCTTTCTTTCTTTCTTTCTTTCTTTCTTTCTTTCTTTCTTTCTTTCTTTCTCTTTTGTGTATCTACTATAGGTTTTTGCTTTGTGATTACCATGAGACTTACCTAAAACATCTTATAGTTATAACTGACTATTTTAACTTAACTTTGCATACAAAAACAATACTAGGAAAGGCTTCAAGGTTACTGACTAGAGACATCTGGCACCCACCATCCTTCACAAAGAAGAACCAAAATAGAAAGTAGGCAATCACACTTTGAATAGATCATCTAAGAGAGAACACTGAAATTCAACAGAGAAATGACAGGAAATAACTAAGGAAAGAAAAGAGAGGGAAGTGAAACTGCCTGCTCACTCAGGGTTGAAAATCTGGAGAGGCTGCCCAATGTAGGGAAAGGGCAAATGAAAGTTCTCCAGGGGTTCACATTCCCACAACATACTCCTAAAATTCTAGCTATAGCAAAGCACCTCAACCCTCATGGGCCCTGAGACTAAAGTAGTGAACTACCTGGAAACTGTTCAATGTCATTACTCCAGAGAGGGAGCTTACACTGAGTCCCACACACCTCTTGAGTCCTAAGCAGCTACAACACAATGCCATTTTGAGATCCAGCTCCCACCAGACTGTATTCTGTGCTGGAGCCCAATAGCTCCTGCATCTCCACATCCCTGAAGCCCCATTGATATCCCTTGCCCACAGCCACCACTGTGACTACCTGCTGCCTCTGGAGCTAAAGTGAAAGCCACTGGCAGGAACCATGCTGTCCCCAGCAGTGGGGCTACTATGTATTTCCATGCACCTTGAGAACAGGGTCCCCCATTCATAGCCACTGCCACTGCTGGGTGCTGTTGCCAGGTGCCAAAGTACACCCCATTGGAGGTGATCTTGCGACCCCATGCGGTGGGGCTGCTGTGCTTTTACAGGTACCTTGAGAATGAGCTACCCTACTCACAGCCACTGCCCCTGCTAGCTGCCATCACTGGAGCCAAAGTATGAGCCACTGGCAACAACACTGCCACCCTCCAGCAGTGGGGTGGCCATGTATTTACCAGTGCCCTGAGGACTGATTCTCCTGCCTGCAGCTGTCGCCTAAGGATGAAGCCCACGCTCCTCAGCCACCTTCCCATAGCTTCTGCTCCTGAAAACAACTCTACACTCTCCAGCAGCAGAGCTGCATCGCAGCCACTGCTGACCCCATATGAACACTCAGCTTAGGGTGTGGGGATCAACCCATGCCTGGTCATAACAGTCAGTACCTGTATGTACCACCAAGGCTTCTAAGGATAGGCCCACTCAGCCTGGTTTTGCTGCTCCAGTGCCCAATCACACCATTCGGGGTCCTGGAGATCACTCTACTCCATCTAGCACCACTGGCACCTGAACACTCCTCTGGGAGCATGAGGAAAGGCCCACCTAGCCTGCTGCTATGGCCACAGTTGACACCTATCCATATACACCACCTGAAGACCTGGAGACTGGCCCACCCAGACAGTTGCAGCCACCACCAACACCAATGCAAACCACTTGAAAATCATAAGGTTGTTCCACCACTGCTGCTGTCATTGCCCACACCACATCTGCTGTGCAGAAGCCTAAGGACATGCCCACCTTCCCAACTCACCCCTTCCACTTCTGAACAAGTTCCCCGGAAGCCCAAGAATCAACCCACCTCCACCTACTAACACTGGTTCTAGCATATGCCACCCAGGGAACCAAAGACAGGTACACTTAGGCTGCAGCCACCACCCTGGGGCACAAGGAGTGGCCCACCTGGCATCTCTGATCTTGGCAAAACTTCACCAGAGTGTCCACTAACCACACCCTAAGTCACTGAGGAAACTATAGACACCACTGATGCTGTTTACAGCCAAAGAAATTATATGGAGACTATAATACTACAAGCACCCAGAATCAAAGGCAAAGTGCTCTACCCAGCCAAATCCATACAAGCATCTTCAAAAAAAAATTTCCCCTACAAAAACAAATTTTAAAAATGAAAGGAATTGACTGTTATACCAGATGTGCAGATATCAATGTAAGAACACAAGAAACAGGAAAAAGTGAGAAAATACAACAACTTCAAAAGGCACACAATAATTCTCCAACAAGTCATGTCAATGAAAGAAAATTCATGAAATTACAGAAAAAGAATTCAAAATGATGATATTAAATAAGCTCAATGAGTTACAAGAGAGCACAGATAAGCAATAAGAAGTAATCAGGCCAGACACAGTGGCTCATGCCTGTAATCCCAGAACTTTGAGAGACCAAGATGAATGGATTATTTGAGCCCAGGAGTTTGAGACTAGTGAGACCTCCTCTCTACCAAAAAAAAAGAAAATCAAATAGCCAGGCATAGTGGTGCTACTTGGGAGACTGAGATGAGAGGACTGCCTGAGCCCAGGAGGTCATGGCTTCGTTGAGCTATGACTATGCCACTGCACTCCAGCCTGGGCTACAGTGAGACTCCAACTAAAAAAAAAAAGGAGTCAGAAAAACAATTCAGGATATGAATGAGAAACTTATCAAAGAGACAGATATAATTTTTTAAAATAACACAAAAATTCTGAAACTAAAACCAAAGAATTTATAAAATGAAATAAAAATGCATTTGGAGCTTTAACACAGGTCTTTTGAAATAATCCAGTCAGATAATTTTTTAAAAAAGAATAAAAAGGAATGAACAAAGCCTGCATGACTTATGGGGCACCATTAAGCAAACAAATATTTGAATTTTCAGTGTCACAAATGGTAAAAAGAAAAAAAAGGAATAGAAAGCCTATTTATTGAAAAAAATCATTGAAAAGTTCTTAAGACTAACAAGAAATGTATACATCCAAATAAAGGAAGCACAGAAATCCCAAACAGATACAATTTAAAAATGTATTGTCAATAGCACATTATAATCAAACTGTCAGAAGTAAAATACAAAGAGAGAATTCTAAAAACAGCAAGAGAAGAGCTTCTAGTCACTTATAGGAAATTACCCCCATCAGACTAACAGTGATTTCTCAGCAGGCCAGGAGAAAATGTGATGATGTATTAAAAATACTAAAAGAAATAAACTTTCAGCCAAGGATGTTATATCCAGAAAAGTAATTCTTTGTAAATGAAAGAGAAACAGTCTTTTTCAGACAAGTAAAATCTGAGAAAATTCATCATCACTAAAACAGTCTTACAATAAATGCTATACCTAAAATCAAAAGGACAAATCTACCATCATGAAAACACATGAAAGTATATACCCACTGGTGAAGCAACATACACAAATATTGCTGGAGACCAACTCTAGCCGGGTTCAGAGTACCCCAAAGGTGGAGACGGCATCGGCGATTGGGGGGAAGAAGAAAGAGAGAAAGAGAGAGAGAGAGAGAGAGAGAGAGAGAAAGAAAGAGACTGGACTCCGGTCTAGTGCATAAGCGATGTGTGTCTTATTGGGAATTACAATGGGTCTTTTATACACAAAGTCAGATGTGGGAGGGGCGTCCCCCACCCACCAGAAAACTTAATCCATGACAACTTAATCAATGATTGCCTTTAAACCCTTTTCATATGATAATCTTAAAATCCCATAACAAAGGATAACCTAATCCGTGACTGACATATTCTATAAACCTTTTTCATCCTAAGCTGATTGATTTATGCCAAGTTAAACAATTCTATAGAAGCTTAAGTATTTACTTTACAAACGAAAGTGGCCCATCCCAGAATGTTTGGAATGTAGCCCAGTCCAAACTTCACAGTGGGCTACCTACAAATAGCCCAGCTGCATTCTTTCAATAGAATGGCTGTCTTCTAAAACTATATTCTACACAATTTACACCTTATTCAACTTCAGTGAATCCTGAGATCACAACCCAGAAGCCTGTGACCAATACTAAGGCTCTTAGATGTGACCCAAGTTTGAATTGCAAGTTGTGTGAAAGCCGAAACTACAGTTTGTGGAAGACTGGGAGCAATGAGCTTCTAAAGTGAGCTTGTGTTCATCTCGGTCTCAGAGTTTTTATGTTTGAGCTTATAGGAGCTTAATCTGGTTAGTGCTGAGTAGAAAGGGGGAGGAAATGGGGTCAATAGCTCCCGAACGCATCCTAGTGGTCTCGGAGTCAACAGTCCTTCCTGATCCCTAATGCTCAGTGGGCCTCCGTGGCCAGCTACCAACAAAATATGAAAGAGAAAGGACTGAATTATTACCTACAGAAAAACCTCCAAACCACAACGATAAACAATAAGCAGAGTAAGGTGACTATAGTTAACAATGTATTTACATTTTAAAATAGGTAGAAGAAAGTACTTGAAATGTTCCCAACACATACTGAAGGTGATAGATCCCATATATACCATGACTTTATCACTACACATTTTATGCATTTAACAAAATAACACAGGTACTCTATAAATATGTACAAATATTATTTATCAATTTTTTAAAAAGAATGGGAGGAGCTGAGATTCTTAGTTAGCAGCCCCAGAGGAAGTTTCTTCTGTTTTTCTGTTCATAATAGACTAAGCTCTTGAATGTCCCCAGTTGGAACTATTTAAGAAGCTTACTCACATGAGCCAGTTGTCATGGAACACTGTACTACAATACTCATCATGGAAGAATTTTACAATAAATATTTTTTTAATCTCAAAAAACCTCTATATTTTTACTACAACCCAAATCCACATTTTTTTGATGTCACAATATATATCTTTTTATGCTGTGTGTCTTTTACCAAATTATTGTTGCTACTATTATTTTTAATAGTTTTTCTTTTTAACTGCATACTATAGATGCAATGGAATCACATACTCCAGTGTGGTATTTGAATATCCTGAATTTGATAGTATACTTATTTTTATACAGTGAGTTTTATACTTTAGTGACATGTTTTATGTTACTAATTCGTGTCCTTTTCTTTCATCTTGGATAGTTCACATAGTTAACATTTCTTGTAAGATAGGCCTGGCAATTTGATGAATTTCCTTGTTATTCTAGTAAAGTGTTGATCTCTCCTTCATTTCTAAAGAACAAATTTTCCAAGTATAGTATTCTTCGCTGACAAGATTTTCCTTTCCTCTTTGAATATCTCATCCCACTCTCTCCCAGCCTGTAAGGTTTTTGCTGAGAAATCCACTGCTAGTTTTACTGGAATTCCCTCATATGTCATTTGCTTCTTTTCCTTTGGTGCTTTCAGATCCTCTCTTTGTCTTTGACATTTGACTATTTGATTATAATATGCTTTGGTGTAGTTTTGAAATGAATCTGATTGGAGATTTTTGACCTTCCTGTACCTGGCTATTTATATTCTCTAGATTTGGAAAGTTTTCTGCTGTTATTTCTTTAATAATTTTCTGCCCATTTATTCTCTCTTCTCCTTCATAAACTTCTATAACTCAAACAGTTTCTCTTTTGATGTGGTCTCATAATTCCTATGTGTGTTTCTTTTTTCATTATTTTTCTTTTTGCTCCTCTGTCTTTACTTTCCAAATAAGCTGTTTTCAGGCATTTTCAAGTTCATCAATTCTTCTGCTTTAACAATTCTGCTATTGATATTTTATATTGCATTTTTCATTTTATTCTTTGTATCTTTCAATTCCAGAATCTGACTTTTTTTTTCTTATATTTTCAAGCTCTCTCTTTGATTTATTATGGTGGTCACAATATCTTTCAGGGTTTTTCAAATTATTTCCCTGCATTCTCATGATATTTGCTGACTTAAAAAAATTATTTTGAATTGTCAGGCAGCTTATATATCTCCATTTCTTTGAGGTCTGCTCTTGGGAGATTATTGTGTTCTTTTGGTTGTGTTTATCTTCTTGTTTTTTTCAAGTTTCTTATTGCCTTATGTTGATGTCTCTGCATTTGAAAAGGTAGAGACTTATTTCAGTTTTTTTCAGATTGTTTATGTCTGAGAAACACCTTCACCAATAAGCCCATTCAGAGATTCTCTACAGCCTATCTAGCATGGTCCATAGGTGAATTTGCTATTGGAGTTCTTTAGCAGACTGTCCCGGTGCCTGGGTCAGCAGGTGGGTGGGATTGATGCTTGGGTCCATGGGTAGGGTCTGAGTCTGTATTTGCGGGGACTGGTCTGAAGCCTGAGTTCACAAAGGCTAACTTGGCACTAGAGTGAACCTAAGGCCCGAGTCTGCAGGGATTGGCCAACTGCTGGGATGGCCTGGTGTCTGGACCCATCTGATCTGGAGACTCAGTCTGTGGGGCTTGTCTTGACATTGCAGTCTACGATGATGGACCTGGACTCTGGGTCTGCTGAAGCATGAGGCCAGAGGGACTGGCCTGGAGGGTAGGCTGTGGGGACTGGCCTGACACTTGGCAAGCCCAGAACCTGTATCTGTAGGTGCTGAGGCCAGGGTTGCTGACCTGGTGCTTGGGAAAGCTCAAAACCTGGAGCTGCATAGGTCAACTTGGCTCTGGGCTGGTTTGAAACCTGTGGTGGGCCTAGAGCTTGAGGCTGCAGGGCTGGCCTGTATTAAGAAATATTTTTAGTACCCAACAGGCTTATGTCTTATGATATTAATTTCTAAAAAGTCTCAATTCTGTTTTCAACTACTAAGCATTACTCTGCTTCTAAGAGACAGTCTTTCCTCCGTAGTGAATGAAGGCCACACATACCAAACCTCACTGGCTGCTATAGCAATGATCAGTTCTCAGGAACCCTGGATAAGTAGAGTTTCCCAGGCTAGGGTTTCCTAAGCAATTAAATCTGCATTACTGAATGTAAAAGCTTTCACTTAAGGTACCTATTCTGGCCATCACTCATATGATACTCTGCATTTAAATCAGACCACCTAAATGGAATAGAAATGTAACCAGCAGTCATCAGTATTGTTGAAATATAAAACCAAAATAGAATGACCCCTGAGATATCCACTGTTTATATTATCTGCTTCCTCACAGTGTTACGTGTGCATAAATAATAGTCCTGAAGAAAGTAACAGAAGGCCAGAATGAACATCTGGAAAAATGCATGGCAAATGTATAGTCCATTCACTTCATTTCATTTGTGTTCTTTGTATCAATCCGTTCCAGTTTGATAGCACTACATAGGCTCATAGAAGAGTCGTTATTTTGCTCTGCACATTTACTCTTATAGTGAGATTGCAGAAGTTTACAAAAGTTGAATAAAGGGAAGCAAATCCAATTTTTTTTTACCCAAATGAGTATTTTAATGTCACTGAGACAAAAAATGTTCTCTTTCTCTCTCCTTCTCTTACCTCTGACCATCAAGGAAGACTTAGAAATGCTATTGTAATCATAGCTTACATTCCAACATTTCTTGATACTCTGGAGTATATAGAAAATGAAAAGATAATGTTTTACCCTGAAAGACTGGAATGGAAAAACCTTCTGTTCATGGGATCTCTCTGGAATATAGTGATTTGTGTGATTGCAATCACAGAGCCAGCTAAAATAGCATATGAATTCTCCAACGTCTTCCTTCTGTCAAAAGAAACATTTCCATGAAAATACCTTTATAGCTTAAAATGGCTGTCTGCTATCCAAAAAGAGCTCTAAATGACTATTAAGCAAGCAACCAGTAACTTTGGCTAAATGTAGAGTAATTAGAACTATTTTCAAAGTTTTGAAAGATTACTCTAACCTTTTTCCTCTGCCAAGATTAGATGGAATCAAGAAAATAAGCAGCTTGGAGATAAATAAGACTGAAGTGTTTGGTTGAAGTCTCCTTAGAGACAAAAATGAGTCAGGACTGTATTCGAAATTAAAATACATCTGTACCTTCGGAGTAATTTTTAAAATTTTAATTATTATAATTAACTGGGGAAAATGGGATGCTATAATCACAGAACATCTTTTCCTAAAAAAAAAAAAAAAAAAATTACAAAACTGTCAGGTGTGGAGTTTGTCAGTGTGAGGCACCATTTTTACAAATCCTGGCGAGGTTCATCATTTTAGTTACTTTTCTCTACCCCATTCCTTAGTCCCACTTATATTCCCTATACTGCCTGATTACTTTCTCCATTGTGCTTGATATGTGCCTTATGTATATCAAAACAGTTATAAGTACACATTTTGTATATGTATATTAACTTACATACATAATGACATTGTGGTATAGATATTGTTTTACTTCTTACTTTGGGAAAAACATTATACTTTTAAGATTTACTCATGATGTTCTATGTGCATAAAATGCATTCCTTCTGACTGCTGCATAGTAATCCATAGTGTGCATCCATCATTTCCTCTTTAAATTCCCCAGTATGGATACTTAGGTGATTTCCAACTCCTCACTACAACAAACAACACGATGATGAATATCTTTGTACAGTTTTTTCATGAATCTGTAAGAGAGTTTCCTTAGGGTATGGATCCAGGAGTGAAATTCCATAGTCATATATGCATTCTTAATTTTGCTGAGTACTTTAATACCTACTTGCTCTTTAAGACAGCCAGGCCAGTTTACTCTTCCACCAACGGTATATAAGACTGTCTGTCACCCCACTTTCTCATTGATATCTGATAGTGTCTTTCTAATTTTTGATAACTTAATGGGCATAAAATGGCATCTTGTTGTTTTAACAATGTTAAATCTTTTTGCAGGAAGGCTGAACACATTTTTGTTTGTATGCGGGTAATTACATTAGGTAGGAACATGCCATTGCTTCAAAGTAAAAGAATGAGGAGGGCACCGGGCTCGGTGGCTCAGCCTGTAATCCCGCGCCTTTGGGAGGCTGAGGTGAGTGGATTGCCTGAGCCTGCGGGTTCGAGAACCGCCTGAGCAGCGAGACCTCATCTCTACAATAAATCAAAAAATCAGCCAGGCGTGGTACTGCATGCCTGTAATTCCGGCTACTTGGAAGGCTGAGGCGGAAGGATCGCTGGAGCCCAGCAGGTCGAGGCTGCGGTGGCCGGGAGCGGCCACTGCACTCCAGTCTGGGCGACAGAGTGAGACTCCAACTCAAAAAAAAAAAAAAGAATGAGGAAGGGCTTGTATATGAATGCTGAAGGGGTTATTGGAACAGATGCTGTGTTTGCTCAGCTTAGAGTTTATTTTTCCAGCCCTTTCAATGATTCCATGAACTATTCATACCCTTCAATAAACTTTCTTCTGCTCAAAGTAGTGAGAGGGAATTTTGGTGTTGTCAACTAAGAAAATTGACCTATACAGTAGTTGCTATCACAAATAACCATTCACAAATCCTCAATGAGTAAATGAGAATCTAAGATTGGCTATTCAGATACGGTGGGTTTGAATGCAGTAAGGATCTGCTTCACATTCTAAGACAGGTCACCGAAGGATTTTACGAGTGGAATTTTATTTTCCCATATATATTTTTAAATAAATTTGATAAAAGCTTCAAAAATACTCTTGGATTTATTACTAAAATAGCATTAAATTTATAGAATGATCTTGGGATAGTACATACTGTTACAACATTAAGTTGACCATCAATGAATACAATATGGCTCTCTATGTAGGCTTTCTTTTATGCCTTATAAAAATGTTTTTAAATTTTCTCCACAAAAGTTTTGTGAATTTTTGTTAGATCATTTTCATTTCTAGGTGATGTTTATTTCTCCTCTAGTGTACTAACAATCCTGCTTTGATATCCAGGAAATTATGAATGACATTTTAACGTTAGCTATTATAACCATATTATATAACCAGTATAAAATAGAGAATGGCAGAAGAAAAAATAAAATAGTTTATTATTTATAAATATATACTTCAGATTTTAAGAAAATGCTCCTGTGGATGATGTCTTTCTAGTACATTTTCTAGTCAGTTATTGCTGGTGTAAAGAAATAGTATGGTTTAAGGAAACCTGCTACGTTCTCTTATTAGTCTTAACAGTTTCCAATTGATGATGCTTTTCCAAATGCAGATGATCTTATCATTTTCAAATAATGACTGTTTACTTTCTCCCCTTCCAATCTTTAGCCTCTTATTTATTGCCACATTTCATTGACTAAGACCCCAACCTTATGTTAATCAGGATCAGTGGTCTATTCTTGTCCCCAGTCTTAAAGGAAATGTGTAAAGGGAATGCACAATAATCTTAAGAAATAGTAAAGATTTTACAACCTGACCTCCCATTTGCCATCAGCCTCCTGTCTGAGACCTGCCCATCCCTGACTTCCGGCACTCTTCTTTCTAAGAGCTATCTTCCTCTGTTGCAATTACTTGTCCTTGGAGTGTGGAATGGGGGAGAGAGAGAGGAGGTGGGGGAGTCCAGGGCCTTCTCAATTGTATGTACTTATTTTATCCCTTCCCACTTCCCCTGGGATCAAAGACTGCCCTTGTGTTATTCACATTGACCTGGGCTTCTCCTTTTGTGTCAAGTTGTAGTAGGGAAGGCAGGTTTCATTCAGGGCTCTCCCACACCTGTGCTATCCTCCATCTGTGGCTCCTTGCCCTTTTCTTTTCCTAGGCTATCATTTAGCCATAACCTGGAAACCACCCAATTTCTGTCCCTACAAAGACTTTTCAGTTTTTCCAGTATCTTCTTAGACCTATCATTTATGCAGCATCTACAGGATTGAGTTTAGAATAGGGATCCAGAAATTCTATTGAGTAAATCTTACATTTTTGCTCTCTGATGTCTAAAAATGCAAACAACAGAGACAAAACTAGATTGACAATGTGCCAATGTCACAACCTGCATAAACAAACTATAGAAAATTAGTGGAATACTGTGAAAGTTGGCCTAAGACTAGAAAGGAGACCAAAAGATGACTCACGGCCTTCACATAACTTGCACTACAAAGAGATTTCAGCAGAGGAGGTGATTGCTGCTGAAAAAAAACTGCACTGATATTCTATTTTCATATGTCTAAAATCTAACCTTTAGTCTACGGAGGCTAGAGGTTGTAAGATGGGTTAAGAGAAAAAGGGAAGATAGTAATGGGCCAATCACAGTACAGAAAATCTGTAGCCAGAGATCTTTGTCCAGAACTGAGACTTGACATACTCCCTGGGTAAAGGAAACAGCAGAATTGAAACGATGACATTTAAGACAAACCCAGTGCAAAGCTTCTGATGGTCCATGTCATGGCTCCTGCTTTTCCTCCCACACCATTCTCTGATATGAAATTATACTTCACAAAGGAAAGTACTGACATTTGAACTGTGCATAGATATAGAATAAAAGTGGAGAGATGGAAAGGAACATAAACAAAAGACAGAATAGTTCTCATTACCTCAAAGCAATTACAAATAATGGCCCATTCCTCACTGTGACATAATGAAAAATAAATATTTGGTCTTTGTCTCCAGTTCCTGGCACATAGCTCCTAAAACCCTTGGAAACTCTGGAGTGTCTTTTGTATGCTGATTAGATGATTGGTGACTGGGAGCGCCCCCCCCCAGATAACTTCAGGATGGTAACTGGTGGCCAGAAAAATCATCCCTTAATTAGAAACTTGGAACCTTCAGCCCAATTCTCCAAATCTGGGGAGAGAAGAGGGACTGGAGATTGAATTAATCACTAATGGCCAAGGAGTTCATCAATCGTGCCTATGTAATGAAACCGCCATTAAAAACTCCTAAACAATGGGGTTCAGAGAACTTCCTGATTGGTAAATTCACTGAGGTGCTGGGAGAGTGGCCCCCCTAGAGAGGCCAGGGAAGCTTTCACCCCTTCCCCTGTACTTTACCCTATTCATCTATATCCTCCATTTGGTTGTTTTTGAGTTGTATCCTTTATAATAAACCAGTTAATATAAGCAAAATGCTTTCTGAGTTTTATGTGCCATTCAGCAGGGGTTTGTGGAAACCCCTGCTTTGTAGCTGTCTGGTCAGAAGTACTGGTGGGAAGTTGGCTCTTATAACTGGTATGAAGTGAGGTCACTCTTATAGGACTGAGCCCTTACACATGCAGAGCCTCACACTATCTCTGGGTGGTTAATGTCAGAATTGAATTGCGTTATAGAACATCCAATTGGTTTCCAGAGAGTTGGAGAACTGATTATTAGTGTGGAAAAAACCCCCACATATTTGGTGCCAGAAGTATTATGAGTAAAAACAGTTTAGCCTCACAGAAACTTTTACTGTTAGAGTCCCTCACTTTGTGTGATTCCAGGCCAGCTTTCTCCTGCTTGATCCACAGTTATTCCATGGGTCATTATGTGTAATTGCTTTGAGGTAACGACAACTATTCTATCTTTTGTTTATGTTCCTTTCCATCTCTCCACCTATATCTATGCACAGTTCAAATGTCAGTACTTTTCTTTGTGAAGTACTAATTCCACATTTATTCTTTGTCTAGCTCTTCCCCTGGCTGCTTTGTCTTTCCCAGGCATGAGCCAACCACTAGGATAATGTGTCCCCCAACTGCAGGGCATATATTATATCTTTAAAGGTCCAAATGAAGCTCACCTCCCATCTCTTCCATTAAATTCTTTTTTGGAAACTGAAAAGTTACCAAGTAAATATAGTATAAGAAAAAATAAAATATTATACGTAAAATTTGATTTTACATAAGCTAAATATAACCATAATGGTATGGACTAAAAAACTGTGTGTGTGTGTGTGTGTGTGTGTGTGTGTGTGTGTGTGTGTGTGTGCGTGTGTGTGTATAGGCAAATATATATTTTTGGATAGCATTTCATACTCCTTTAAAATTTGTGGTAAAATGTACATAACATAAAATTTACTATCTTACCCATTTTTAATGTTCAGTTCAGTGGCATTAAATACATTTACATTGTTTTGCAGCCATCATCATCATCCATCTCCAGAAATTTTTAATCTTCCCAAGCAGAAACTTTGTGCTTATTAACCGATGACATCCCATTTCTCCCTTCCTTTAGCCCCTGACAACCACTATTCTTCTATTTGTCTCTAAATTTGACTACTCCAGATACCTGATATAAATGGAAGAATTTAGCCTTCTTAAAATCAAATAAGTCACGTTTTATAGGAGTCTGCTAACCTGTACTTTGCACAGTCAACATTGTTCTTATTCTTCAAACTGATTAGGGATAGATTTAAGTCATAACTGGTTGAATGTGACCATGTTACATTGTTGTTTTTTTTTTAATCTGGGACCAATAAACAATTCATTCTCAATCTTAAATGTACTAATACTAGTATAAAACTTATTCTGGATGAAAAACGTAAGCTGAAGAAGAAAGTGCAGAGTTATACACGTAGGAAAGGATCACAGAAAAATATATGACAGAATTCAGTAACATTTTGGGTTTTAATTCCATCAATACATGCACCAGCTAGCTTGAAACCACAGGGATGAACATGCCTTCCTTGGCTGGAATAAGAGGCAAGTCTTCTGGCTTGGCTTCACCAAATACACACATCAATAAGTCAGAAAAAAAGATATAATCAACTATTTGTTCTGATTCTTGGTTTGGAGACTTTCAAAAGCTGAAATTGTTATGAAACAGTAAGATGATATTTATTATTTTTAGAATTTACCTGTTGGCCTTTCATAATAGAGAAAAATTTCACACTTAAATATTGCTCCAGGATGGCCTTTTGTAATTGAACTTTGTTTAGATTAAATTCTGAATGTTACTTACTAATCATCAGTTGTTTACTAAATGCCTAATATGTTTCAGGCACTGTGTTAGGCATTGAGGTTAAAAAAAAGAAAAAGCACACCATAATGGTTCATGAAGGAAAAGATGAAGGGGGAAGAGGAGGAAAGAGAAAGATAAGAAGAGAGAGAGATAAAATGAAAAAATAATGTGGCAAAAGGTTAACAATTGAGAAATCTGGGTAAAGATAAAACAAGATTTATTTGTACTATTATTGCACTTAACTGTAAGTTCAATATTGGTTTTTAAGATGCTACAAAACGAATAAGAAAACATAATGTAAATGATCATAAGCAATTCATTTAGAAAGCCATGTTATGAAAGGATCTTCTGGCCAGACGCAGTGGATTATACCTGAAATCCCAGCACTTTGGAGGTGGAGGCAGGAGGATTGTTTGAGCCCAGAAGTTCAAGACCATCCTGGGGAACATAATAAGACCTTATCGCTACAAAAAATTTCAAATATTAGCTAGGCATGGTAGTCCAGCTACTTGGGAGTCTGAGGTGGGAGGATTGCTTGAACCCAGGAGGTTGAAACCAGCCTGAGCAACATAGTGAGATCTTTAAAAAAAAAAAATTGCCAGGTTTAATGACACGGGAGACTGAGGTGGGAAGACTGCTTGAGCCCAGGAGTCTGAGGCTGTGGTGAGTGTGTTGTGATAGTGCCACTGCACTCTAGCCTGAGCAACAGAATGAAGTCCCAACTCAGAAAAAAAGAAAAAGAAAGAGTCTTCCAAACTTATTTTTTTAAAGAAATGATTCTTAATCATGTCATTGGGCATTTAGAAGAAAACAGTATTCCATGGTCAAATCAGTTTGCAAAATACATACAATGCCCTCTCTTAAACAGTCTAATTTCAGCATGTTCATGAATCTGAGAAGTCCCACTGAGAACCAGCTGGAAAGAAAGTAGTTAGATCTGAAAAACAGTTGGAAAGAAAGCCAACTACTTTATTCTGTTTAACTCAGGATATCACAATGTATTTGGCCATAAAACTCTTTTTGTGAGTAATACCTATTAAAATAGAGATTTCAGAAATGCCGTTGTATAATAAAAGATAAGGAACATTCTCAATTTGTGTGCCTTCAAATTCACTTAGAAGAAACAATCTACTTGTAATGCTGTATATGCTGCTGAGTTTGTACAGATACACTTCCAGTTGGCTCTCAGACATCGTTGTGTGCAGATAAAGACATGTGGCCCCCTTTTTAATTAGAAACCCTTGGTTTCATAATGTGGTGTTTATTAAATCTCATGCTGAGATAAATAATTTTTGTGTATGTAATTTTCTAGGGCTAATAGCTGAGTTTTTAGAGCAGACTTTCACCAAGCTCTAATGAGTACAATTAAATGAACCACTAAGATAAAACAAATTATCAGTTCAGCCACCCATTGTGAATCAGTTGATCTTGAAGTACCTGATGTAAATGCAAGATCATTGGCCTTTTGCCCAAGATTGCTAGAGGCAAGCTTATCCAGGTAATCTCTCCTTGCTTCCTTTAGTCTTTTCTAAAATTTCCCCAAGAGTAAAAGGTGTCTTCACATACAGGATCAGATTTGTTTTGACACTAATATTGATATTCCTATTACATTAGTTCTCACTAAGTTTTTTAACTAGTAAAATGTTGCATCTGAATAATTTGAAAACTTCTACAAAGTAGTTAAGACAAAACATTTCTTAGATGTGAAATCAGTCTTATTAGATGTATTTAAATGTATTCAGCTGTTTCTGAGTAACTCCAATACCCCACTTCCTTTTATACATACATTTAGGAAAAATGACCAACACCTAATGCTAATTCAGTTTTATAATGAATATAATGAGTTGTTGCTACAATACTAGCAATACATGATTGCTAGTAATCATGAAAATATTTCTTAAAGTATAATTTCTTTATCATTGTACATGTCAACTCATAGAGCAGAATATAATGATTCTTAAAGAGAAAGCAACACAATGCACCAAATCTTATTTATTTCATTGACTATATTGTTTTAAAAATAACTGCATTCGTGTAAAACATGGTATTATTAAGTAGTGAAAAGCAAGATAAGTTACAATACCAAATATAAAGCAACGTATTATGAAGTAATTAAAAGCAGGAAGAAAGTATAACGCCAAATAAAACAAGCTTCAATATACTAAATTGTCATTTTTAAATTGTCATATTCTTTACTACTACACTCAGCACACCGGATAAATTGTTCTTCAACCATACTAAGTAGCTGCCTTCATTTATTTAGCTAATCTTTGTTCCTTGCATTATCTAAAATAATAAAAAGTAAAAAAAAGAAAGAAGACTAAAGGCAGAGAGAACCTAATATCCCTTGTGACCCAATTGACAGCTTTTGTATTTAAATATAAAATAATATAATTTTTATTTCTGATGGTGAATTGCTATGTAGAAAACGCTAATGGTATTTTTCTTGCTTAGATGAATGGTAGACAAAATGGGTTTTAATTATTTGCAAAAGAGCTACAAGTCAGAGTTTAACTCATTGAAATATTTTATAATCACTTATCTTTTCTTTTCTTCATTCATTAGTACAAGTATTTACAAACTACAGCCCACAGGCTGGCCACTGCCTTTTATACATAAAGTTTTACTGGAACAAAGTCATACTTATTTGCTTATATATTTTCTATGACTACTTTTGTACTTCAGTAGCAGAGTTGTAATAGTTGTAACAGAAACTTTTATGATCCACAAAGCCCAGCATATTTACTACTGGGGCTTGCTGGCTTCTGATCTAATCAGGCATTCAATCATTAGTTATCATTTAACAAGTATTTTGCAGAGTCTAACAGGCATTGGTCTCAGTGCTAAGAATACAGCAATGAACATAAAGTTTTAGTCTCTGTTTCAGTGGAGTTGATATTTTGGTGGAGACAGTTACACAGCAATAGTATCAACAATGCAATCAAGTCTAGAATCGGGGAAATACAGCAGAGTATAAGAACACAGATCATAGAATGGAGAGGGGCATAGTAAAGGTGATCCTGGCAGGAAATGGTATCTAAACTGAGATATGAAGGATAAGTAGGAGTCAGTCAGGAAAGTAAGACCCAGGAAGAAAGAAGTCTGAGAGACTGTGAGTGTTGCAAGGAGAAAGAACACATGCCAAATCCCAGGATAAAAGAAATTGTGGCATGAGTGATGTTCAGTCTTGTCAGAGCAAAAGCTTCTAGGGGAAGTGATAAACAGAAAGAGATACAAGCAAGATCCAGATTGTGTTGGCTCTTATAAGGAATTTATTCTAAGGAAACTGAAAAACCTTTGGAGAATTTAAGTTATGGGGTAGATACAATCAGATTTGTATTTTAGAATGATCACTTAAACTTTAGCATGGAGTTTGGAGAAGAGGAAGGCTAAGATAAGTGATTATAAAATATTTCAATGAGTTAAACTCTGACTTGTAGCTCTTTTGCAAATAATTAAAACCCATTTTGTCTACCATTCATCTAAGCAAGAAAAATACCATTAGCGTGGACTCAGGAAGGTTCACAGTTCCACTAGCCTGAAGTTGTAGTTATAGTTGGAGAAGGTATAATCTTTGTTTAATTGTGTGGATGTGCAGCAGATACTAGAGAAAACTCAAGCCAGCTACACATGCTTGGCCAACCCTGAAGCTGAACATACATGCATAGAAAACATAAAGGGCCCAGCAGAGAGTAAGAATTTAGGTGTACTTGAAAATGGAAAAAACTCATGCAATTCAACCATGTAACCGAAAACTATTTGTACCCCTTAGAGCTACTGACATTTAAAAAAAAGAAGAAGAAAATGGCATAGACCTGGAATACTTCTCGAACCCTTACCCAAATGCACTTTATCAGCTTAAAGTGGTTAAGCACAATCTCTATCCAACCAATGCTTGGCCAACATAGACACAGGGATGACTCCAAGGAGGCAAGCTTAAAAATAAAACAAGGCTATTAAATAAAACAAACAAATAAACAAAACCACTAAGCAGAGATATCAGCTGTCACAGACCAAAAAAGATACAGATTTCACAGATGTAGCCCAGGTAAGTTACTCAACAAAGAAACAAATAAAAAACTATCAATGGCAACAACCTTCAGAAAGGAAAAAACCCCAGAATCCATAGCTGCCTCAGTCTATTATATAAAATGTCCAGATTTCAACAAAAACAATTAGACATACAAAGAGACAGGAAAATTTGACCAATACTCAGGAAATATAGCAGTCAATAAAGACTTTGAGTGTTTCCAGGTATTGGATTTAGCAGAAAACTTCAAAGCAACTAATTATAAATGTTTAAAGAAATAAAGGAAACCATACAGAAGTATGACAATGATGAATAAACAAATGGAGATTCTCAATCATGAGATATGAATTATTTTTAATGGAATTTTGATATTGAAAAGCACAGTAATCAAGTTGAAAAATTAACTACAAGACCTCAAGAAGAGGTGTTATATAGCAAAAGACAAAGTCAGTGAACTTGAGACTTGATTAATAAATGTTATCCAACCTGAAGAAAAGAGAGTAAAAAATTGTTAAAGAAAAATTAACAGAGCCTATTACACATGGGAAAACACTTTGCCTATCAACATATACCTAGTAAGAGTACAGGAAGGAGATGATAGAAACAAACAGAAAAATATTTAAGAAAATAGAGGTTTAAATTTTCCCGAGATGAATGAAAAACAGTAGTTTACACATCCAAGAAGCTCACTGAAGCCTAAGCAAGATAAGACACAAACAAACCCATACTTAGCCATCTCATAGTCAAACTATTGAAGGCCAAAGACAAAGATAAACTCTTGAAAGCAGCAAGAGAAAAATGATCTATGTACAAGAAAACCATAATAATAATAGCAATTGACTGTCTTCTGGAACAATGAATGTGAGTGCAGTGAAATAACATTCAAAGTGTTGAAAGATGTGGAGATAGACTGTTGACCAAGAATTTTATATCCAGCAAATCCATACTTCAGAAATGGTGTGAAATAAAGACATTACAAAACAAAGACTAAGATAATTTACTACTAGCAACCAATGTCTTGTAAGAAATTACAGGAAACATTAAAAGATATCACTTAGACCAAAATAAAATGACTCTGGATGGTGACTCAAATCCACAGAAAGAAATGAAGAACACCAGAAATGCAAAACTGCAGGTTAATATCAAAGAATCCATAAGTACATATTTTTTTCACTTTATTTTTTAATTTATTCAAAATACATGAGATTGAATAAAGTAATAATTTTAATATTACATTTTGGGTTTCTTTCATATGTAAAAGTAATAAATGACAGGGCTAGGAAGTAGGGTATTTACTGAAGCAAAGTTTCAGGAAAAGGGTATAATAGATGATGATATCCCTACAATCTTTTTATTCATTAAATGTGTTCTAAGGTTGCTACCAATAGAAGCAGAATTAGCATTTTGACCTCTCCAGTGTTCTAATCTAGCCCTAAAACTTTGTGACTTTAAAAAATGCAAAGATATTATGCCTGTGAAAGCTACCACAATAGGTATAATCTAATAACCCTTAAATCAATCAACTTTCTAGTGTCTTTAAATGTCAAAATAATTATTTGATTTCTCCATCATATTTAACTGAGTTGTGTGCTTTGGCAACTCACATCCTCTCAGAAGTAGACCAAGATATGATTAGACAAGAAAGAGATTCACTGGGGGAAATGCTTGCAAAGGATGAAGGGAGAAGGGAGCGGAATTAAGTAGAGACCAACTTCAGATTACAGTGTAGGCCTGAGACCTATGAAATGAGAGAGAGAGATGGAAGGATTGGGTAGGAAGACTTTAAATTTCAATGCAGTGCTGAGAAATTTTTGACTAGGCCAATCAGAAATCTCCGAGCAAAGTTTCCCTGCTAGAGGAGTCCAACATTGGGCAGACCCAGTTCTGTTACTCATACTATACTTATTATTGGCTGGGAACAACACAAGGGAAGTGTAACCTCACTGCAAGTAGATGGACCCAAAGGTGCAACAAGTCAAGCATAAAATATTCCGGTGGGTGGTCTGGCCTTACGTGCTACATCTATTTTAGCATGTCTGCTTCCTTCAGTCTCTTTATTTTGTTTTCCTTCCTCTGCTGCTGCCAAAGTAACTCAGGTCTTTCCACCGCACTGGGCAGCAGTCATCGTTTTCTCTATCCTCCTAAGAGCCATACTAAGTTTGCCTAATCCCCTAAGGCCTTACCAGTAATAAAACTCTGTGTCCTGAGATAGCACCCCAAAATCAATGAATTCTTGCTTAAACATTCTTTTGTTCTAGTACCCTCAAAATCCACTCGAGGTGTAATTTCCTATTTTGAATGGTGCAGGCTAGCTGATTGTTATAACTTCTTCAGGATATAATTTCTTCCCTCCCAGTGATGGTTAATTTTAGATATCAGCTTGACTGGATAGAGGGTTATCTAGATATCTGATAAAGCATTATTTCTGGGTATGTCTGTGAGGGTGTTTCTAGAGAAGATTGGTATGTGAGCTGGTGGACCAAGTAGGGAAGGCCTGCTTTCAATGTGGCAGGCACCATCCAATCAGGTCGGGTTCCGGATAGAACAAAAGGTGGGGGAAACCCAAAAGCTCTCTCTCTCCTGCACCTGGGAAACCTTTCTTCTTCTGTCTTTTGACATAAGACTTCCATGTTGTCTAGCCTTTAGACTCTAGGACTTGTACCAGTGGTCCCTGGGTTTTCAAATTATTAGTTGTGGACTTACACCATCTGCTTTCCTGGTTCTGAGGCTTTCAGGCTTGGACTGAGCCATGCAGACAGCCTATCATGTAATTTCTCAGCCTTCATGATCATGTGAGCTAATTTCCTTAACGAATACCTGGTTTATGGTACTTTGTTGTAGCAGCCAGAATGAACTAAGACAATGCTCCAGATTTGAAGACCTTTATTCTCTAATGTAGCATTGTCACAGTGCTATGATAGCTATCAGACAAATTAAAGATTTGAGAACATTGAGGAAAATTCCTAGAGATAAACTAAGAACTTAGAAGATTTTAACTTTAGATGTTATCATTCCTAAAGTCCATTGGCCTTTCTCTACCACAAAAAAAAATCTCTAAGTTTTTTGCCACCTTTCTCTGCTCCCCTTGAGAACTTTCTCTCATTCATTTCTTGGCTTAGTCTCAATTCTCGAAATTCCCCTTTTTCTGGATTGTTAGGGGGAAAAACAATATTTCACTCTTTTGCATACCTGTATTTAGTTTGTGGATAATTTTTCTCTTTTAACTACTATCTAAGAGGTCGATCTGGAGCCTAATTTGGCATAACCAAACGAGGGCTAAGTAAGGTGTTTATATTAAATATAATAACTTACCAGGACTTCTGGTGCTTTCTTATATCTTGACTTTGGCTACTTACTGTGTTTTTATTTGTTAACAAATTATTGCAAAATAAATCTCAGGTTAAACAGAAGGGTATGATAGACTCATTCAAAAACATAGGAAAACAAATAGCCATAAGTCACAGACTTTTCTATGCAATTCATCATCTCAAGTTCATTTTTCAATCTATTGGTAGTTTCTTTGAAGGTTGGTAACATTTAATAATGGCAAATGTACATAAAAAAGACTATATATCAATTTATGAACAGATGTAGGCATGTAGCCAACATGTATAAATGGAAAATGTTTTAGAGGAGCTAATTCTTTGATGTATAAGTTCTTTTATTATAATTTTTCTTTATCTCCCCCATAAGGAAAAAAAAAGTAAGAACCTAGTTCAAAGCACAATCAGTCTTTCATGGTAAAGACAATGGATGGAAGCAATTTGAAGCAAATGCCCTTTGATTAAAGAGATCACTATTTGACTTCTCAGTAAATAATCAACATCAAAATAAAAGTCTAGATCTTTTCAACTTCACATGGGTATGGTTTATTTTAGCAGAATTGAAATGGTATATGCACTTTGAACTCTGCAGCTTAAATATTTTAAAAGGACTCTTTGGAAATAATTTTAAAATAACTCAATTTTATTTGTGCACCAAAGCACGGAGAATTGAAAGCAAATCAAGATTCCTCAAGACATATTGGTCTTTCAGCATCACCGTGTACCTGTAACTTTGATTCTGAAATTGCCCTTGCATGTGTTTGTTTTGAAGTCACTTCTGATGGGGGGAGGTGTGTGTTGCAATACATAGAATAAGCAGGAAATGAAACCTGGAAGAAAAAAAATCTATTCCAAAATTCAGAGTAATGTCCATAGCACCAAACATTTGTCCCCCTACTCCCCCTTTTATTGAGTTGGGATCTCACTCTGTCGCCCAGGCTGGAATGCAGTGGCACAATCACTGCTCACCATACACACTCCTAGGCTCAGGCGATTCTCCCACCTCAGCCTCTCAAACAGCTGAGATTAGAGACTTGTGCCACCATACCCAGCTCATTTTTAATTTTTTTTTGTAGATATAAGATCTTTTTATATTGCCTGAACTCAGTGTGAACTCCTGAGCTCAGGCAATCCTCCAATCCTGGCCTCTAAAACTGCTGGAATTACGGGTGTGAGCCACTGCACCTGGCCGACCTTTGTCCCCTTTCCAATGAAAATTTCCTCTATTCCAAGTGATGACATACAACTGCTCCAATTTTGAACAAACCTATGCTGCCCTTGTATTAGTTGATTATTGCAAATAATTTATTTTCTTACAATTTCCTAGGAAAATGATTATTTTCACAAGTGTTCTCTGCTAGGATGGCCCAGCAATGGAAGCTCTGTGTGGCGGGAAAGCTGAGTGCTCTTCAACTGAGGATGCACACAATGTATAAATACAAAAAAGATGGTTCTGTGCGCCAGCTAGTAGGCATGAGCCGAGAAAAAAATGACTCTTGCCGCAGTAGATCTGCCTCCCACTCACTTATCCCTAGCTTATGGCAAAGGAGAGAGATTTCTTAAATGATTAAAATTACTAAATTATTAACAAGCTATTATTAAGTTAATAACATTAGTTTTCTAGTGCTTTAAAATTCCTTTTATTTTATTTTTTTCTTTTAAATATGTGTGGTACAATTCAGGGTTAGATATACAAATGTTTATTGTGCAGTTACCCTTGTTGATGAAGTGTGTTTCCCCACCCCCGGCAGTTTCCCACTACTGCCAATCTGGCCCCCACCCTCTGTTGGCAGTTTCCCACTATTGCCAATTCCTTTCTTATAGTATTACAATAGTTGTTCAAGGTTCACTTATGAAAGAGAACATGTGATACTCGGTTCTTAGTTTTCATTATAGACTCTAAGTTCATCCAACTCACTGCGAAGTTCATAATTTTGTCCTTCTTTATGGCTGCATAATGTTTCATCGTGTGTATGTACCACATATTTTTTGTCCACTCCTCTTTCAATGGGCGGCATGATTGGTTCCATGTTTTTGCTATTGTGAATAATACTGCAATAAACATGCATGTGCAGCTATCTTTTTAATAGAGCGATTTGAATTCCTCTGGGTATATTCCCAGTAGGAGGATTGTGAGGTTGTATGGAAAGTTGAGTTTTAGATCTTTTAGGAATTGCCACAGTTTTCCACAGAGACTGTAATAGTTTACCTTCCCACCAACTGTGTAGAAGTGTTCTCTCAATGCAACCTCTCCAGCATCTGTTGTTTTTTGAGTTATTGATGATGGCCATCCTGACTGGAGTTAGGTGGTATCTTGGTGTGGTTTTAATTTGCATTTCTTTGATGACTAGTGAGACTGAGCATTTTTTCATGTGTGTGTTGGCTGCTGGTTTGTCTTCTTCTGAGTAGTGTCTATTCATAATCTTTTGTCCACTTTGTAACGGGGCTGTTTGTTTTTTTCTTTTTGGCATGTTTGAGTTCCTTGTAGATCCTTAGGCCTTTGTCAGAAATACAGTTGGTAAATATTTTTTCCCAGTGGGCTGTCTCCCCACTCTCTCAATGGTTTCTTTAGCTTTGCAGAAGCTTGTCAGTTTGATGATGTGCCCATCTCTTATGGCCTGGGCACTTGAGGTTTTGATCAGGAATTGGCTGCCAGCTCCAAATTCCATAAGGGTGTCTCCTATGTTTTCTAAGGTTCTTATAGTTTGAAGTTTTGTGTTTACATTTAGGTCTTTAATCCATTTAGAGCTGACTTTTGAGTATGGTGATAGGTAGGGGTCTTGTTTTAATCTTCCGCATGTGGTCAGCCAGTTTTCCAAGCACTATTTACTGAATAGGTTCTGCTCTCCACAGTGGTTGGTGGTGGAGGCTTTTAGAGGATGAGTTGGTTGAGAAATTGATGCTTTTCTTCTGGAATTTCTATCCTGTTCCATTGGTCTATATGCCTGTTCTTGTACCAGACTGTTTTGATTATTGTAGCTTTATAATAAAGTTTAAAGTCTGGGAGCGTGATGCCTCCTTTGTTTTTTTGTTTTGTTTTGTTTTTTGTTTTTTTGCTGAGGATTGTTTTGGCTATTCATGGTTGTTTATGTTTCCATAAGAATGCCTGTATTGTCATTTCCAGGTCTAAGGAAAATGCTACTGGCAATTTAATGGGTGTTGTGTTAAATCTGTAGATTGCCTTGGGTAGGATGGACATCTTAACAATGCTGATTCTTCCAATTCATGAGCTTGGAATATTTTTCCATTTGTTTGTATCATCTTTGATTTCTTTGAGCAGTGTTTTGTAGTTTTCATTGTAAAGGTCTTTGACTTCTCTGGTTAGGAAGATGCCAAGGTATTTCATTTTTTGTGTTTGTGGCTATTGTGAATGGGATTGTACTTTTTATTTGGGTTTTTGTTTGTTTACTGATGGTGTATAGGAATGTGACCGACTATTACACATTTATTTTATACCAAGACTTTGCCAAAGTCCTTTATCAGTGTAAGGTTTTTGACAGATTCTCTTGGATTTTCGAGGTATAGGATCATGTTGTCTGCAAAGAGGAATAACTTTACTTCCTCTTTTCCTATTTAGATATCCCTGATTTCCTTCTCTTGTCTGATTGATCTATGACTTCCAAACTGTGTTGAACAGGAAGGGTGAGAGTGGGCATCCTTGTCTTGTTCTGGTTTTCAGGGAAAATGGTTTCAATTTCTGTCTTTTAGCAGTATAGTGGCTGTGGGTTTCTCGTAGATGGCACTTACTATTTTGAGGTATGCTCCATCTATGCCTAGATGTTCAAGGGTTTTTATCAAGAAGGGATGCTGGATTTTATCAAAAGTTTTTTCCTCATCTAATGATATAATCATGTGGTTTTTGTCTTTACATCTGTTGATGTATTTAATTACATTTATGGTCCTTGGAGAAGTTGAATCAACCCTGCAGCCCGAGAATGAAGCCTACTTGGTCATGGTGGATGATTTTTGAGATGTGTTGTTGGATCTGGTTTGCATGAATCTTGTTAAGAATTTTAGCATCTATGTTCATCAAGGATTATGGCCTGTAGTTCTCTTTCTTTGCTGGATTTTTACCTAGTTTGGGTATCAATGTGATGTTAGTGACATAAGATGACTTGGGGAGGGTTCTACCTTTCTCGATTGCCTGGAATACTTTCAATAAGATTGGTGTCAGTTCCACTTTGTATGTTTTGTAGAATTCTGCTGGGAAGCCATCTGGTCCAGGGTTGTTTTTTTTTTGTAGGTAGTTTTCTTATGACATAGTTGTTTTCCTGGGTTGTTATTGGTCTATTTCGAGTCTCGATTTCTTCTTGTTTCAATGTGTTGAGGTTGCGTGATATAAGAAAGTCTTTCGTTTTGTTTAGGTTTTCAATTTTGTTTCCATATAGGAGTACATAGTAATCACTGATCTTTTGTATTTCTTTAGGGTCAGTTATGACTTCATCTTTTGCATTTCTGTTGTGTTTATTTGGGCTTTTTCTCTCTTTCTCTTGGTCAGTCTAGCTAGGGGTTCATCAATCTTGTTTATTCTTTCAAAAAGCCAGCTTTTTGTTTCATTGATTTTTTTTCTTTTTTCTTTTGTATTCTATGTCCCAAATTTGGGCTTCTATTTTGGTGGTCTGGAGTCTTCTGCTGAAGTTAGGGTTTTGGTGGTCTTGCTTTTCCAGTTTCCTTAGGCGATTTTTTAGACTGTTAACTTGTGATTTTTCTATTTTCTTTATGTGTGATTGTAGAGATATGAATTCCCCTCTTTGAACTGCTCTCATGGCTTCCCGGAGATTTTGGTAAGATTTTCTTCATTTTCTTTTGTTTCCAGGAATTTTTAATCTCTGTTTTGATTTCCGTGTGGACCCAGGAGTTGTTCAGCATCATGCTGTTTAGTCTCCATATCTTTGTGGGTTTTGGGGGAACTTTGTTAGTGTTGATATTTATTTTTATTCCACTGTGGTCTGAGAAGGTCCATGGCAGTATTTCAATCTTATGGAATTTGTTTATGCTTGATTCATGGCCAAGGATATGGTTGATCTTAGAGTATGTTCCATGTGGTGATGAATAGAATGGATAATTTGTGTTTGTTGGGTGGAGTGTTCTGTAGGTATCAATTAAGTCCATTTGGTCAAGAGTCACATTGAGGTTTTAGATCTCCTTATTGACTTTTTGTCTTGATGATCTGTCTAGGGTGGGGTGTTTAAGTCCCCAGCTATCATGGAGTTAGAATCAATATCTTTTTTTAGTTTACCTAGAAGCTGCTTTATGACAGTTGGTGCTTCTATGTTGGGTGCATGTATGTTTAGGGTGGATATTTCTTGTTGATGAATTGAACCTTTTATCACTATGTAGTGACTTTCCATATATTTTTTAAAATTTTTGATAGCTTAAAGGGGACTTTGTCTGATATTAAGATCATGACTTCTGCTTTCTTTTGTGTTCCATTCACCTGCAATTTTGTTTCCCATCCTCTTACTTTGAGTCTGTGAATGTCTTCTCTGGTAAGACGAGTTCCTTGGAGACAAATATTGTAGCCTCACGGTATTTTACCCAATTTGTCATTCTGTGTCTTTTCAGTGGTACATTTAGTCCATTCGCGTTCAGTCTAATTATTGAGATGTGAGTTAATCCCTTATAGAGTTTGTTATTGTTGCTGCTGTTTGTTTATTTGTTGTCTTTCTTTTGATTTTTGGGGTTGATTCATGTGTGGTTTTTATCTTTTGCCTGCATTCTTGTGAAGGGCATTGTCATTCTTTTTTTCCTTTCTTCAGTGTTTAATACTTTCCTAAGTGTTTCTTGCAGAACTGGCCTGGAGGCAGCATAAACTCTAAGGGATTGAATGTTTGGGAAGGATATTAATTCTCCATCACTGATGAAGCTTAGCCTAATTGGCTAGGTAATTCTTGGTTGAAATTGTTTATTTTTGAGAACTTTGAAGATTTTGCCCCAAGCTCTCCTAGCCTGAAGTGTTTCTGTAGATAAGTCTGCCACTATTCCAATTGGTGTTCCCCAGTAGGTTATTGACCTTTTTCTTTTGCTGCCTTTGGGATTTTTTTCTTTTATACCTACTTTGTGTAGGTGAATTACTATGTGTCTGGGAGTTGGCCTTCTCATTTGTTGTCTTGTAGGGGTTCTCTGAATCTCTTGTGTTTGAACAGTCACATCACTGATGAGATGAGGGAAGTTTTCTTGGATAATTTCATGGAATGTCTGTTCCAGGGTGATGTTTGTCTCTCTGCCACAGGGATTCCAATTAATGTTAGGTTCAGCCTCTTGAAATAATTGCTCATCTCTTGGAGGTTTTGTTCTGTCTTTTTAAGCTTCTTTTCTACATTTTTAACAGTTTGGGTTTAGTTCCATATTTTGGTCCTCAAGCTCTGAGATTCTTTCTTCTGCTTAGTTAATTCTGCTTTTCATGCTTATCAGTTTGTTGTTTATTTCAGTCACTAAATTCCTTATTGCTGTTATCTCAGTTATCAACTCCTTCATTATTTCCTCTTGTCTCTCCTCATTCTCCTGTTTATTTGCTCTATTAATATCTTGGTTGAGTTCCAGAGTCTGTATTCTCAGTGGCTGACCTCCCTGAGGTCTGTGTGAGACTCATATTCTTCTTTCGGTTTTTCTTCATTTGTATAAGTTTTCCTCCCACTTTTTAAAACCTCTTCTTTAATTCTGTTAAATGATGAGGGGATAGCTTTTATTTCTCTTTGCTCAAACTCCTATTTTTCCTTATGTATATTCTCTGGTTTTGTTCAATTCTGAAGCTGGACTAGGGGTGGGGGCTTGTGCTTGTTGCAGTTTTGAGATTTAATTGGGGGGGGCTGTGATTCAGAAGCTATCTGCACATCCCAGTATCTGCTGACAAGTGTGTGGACCCCTGGAACCCACTTCCCACTACCTTATAATCTGTCCATGCAGTGGGAGTGTCTGCCCCCTGAAAGCAAAATGAGATAAGGCAAGAAAAAAGAATGGAAAAAGGAAAGAGGAAGATGAAAGGGAGGTAGAGAGAGAAAAAGAAGAGAAGAGAAAACAGGCAGGCATGCAAACTAATGAATAAACAGAGAGACAAACAAAGAGAGAAAAAACAAAAAAGACAAAAACATACAGTAATACAAACAAACAAAAACCCCTGTTGGCATACTCTCCCTCAAAAAATACCCACACATAAACAGAAAATCTAAAAAAAAAATTAAAAATTAAAATAACAGAAACAAGCTGAGCTGATGGCTCAGCCTGTAATCCCGTGCCTTGGGGAGGCTGAGGTGAGTGGATTGCCTGAGCCCACGGGTTCGAGACCCGCCTGGGCAACTTGGTGAGACCTCATCTCTACAATAAATCAAAAATTAGCCGGGCGTGGTAGCGCGTGCCTGTAGTTCCAGCTACTTGGAAAGCTGAGGCAGAAGGATCGCCGGACCCCAGCAGGCAAGGCTGTGGTGGCCAGGAGTGGCCACTGCACTCCAGTCTGGACAACAGAGTGAGACTCCAACTCAAAAAAAAAAAAAAATAACAGAAACAAGTCAAGTACAAAAATGTAAAAAAAAAAAGAAAGAAAGAGAGAAGAAGAAAAAGCTAAAACAAAAACAAAAAACAATAAGAAATAAAAAGTTCATGCTCTGGCTAATTCTGTGAGTTCAGGTTCCTTTCAGGCATCCACATTAGGGAGGAGCTCTGGTCTCCAGCGCCCCCCGCCTGCTCTCAACGCAAGCTGATAGGGTTGCTGTCAGTGTGGGTCAGACACCCCACAGACTACCGTGTGAGGAGGATGGATCCAATCCAGACTCACCCTACTCACTGCTGCTGCTGCTGCTGCTGCTGCTGCTGTCCAGCCTTCCACTCAGATCTGAGGTGTCTGTACCTGTTTCATCATGGGGCGTCTGTCTCTCCTTGTCTGATGAAATAAGATGGAGGATGGACAGAGCTGGGAGGGGCAATGCAAGTCTCTACCTGGTCCTGGGAATAAGAAGATGGCACTCATCAGTGTCCTGTCACCAGCATTGGAACTTTATTCCAGATTTCCACTACCTACCTTCTCATGCCAGGTCTGCTGCTACAGGTGATGGTGTGGGCCAGGTGCCGGATGGTGAGGGGCATCTGTTCTCTGTTGTCTTCTCTCAAGAGAGCCCTGAGAACAGCAGACGATCCTGCATGCATGAGTCTTCAATCTCAGTGGTGGGTTGCAGTCACCTCTGGAGGAGAGCCCTCGGTGCATGAACCCAAGTCTCCCCTCAGACGGACTTTCACTCACCCATTGGTACATACTCACTCAGGCAGAGAATCTTTATAGACACTTGCTTTTGTGAAGACTCACAGTCCAAGCTGTTTTGTCACCATCTTGCCTAGAAGTCTTAAATTCTTAAAATCAAATTCAGAAGAGCAAAAAATTAAAAGTTCAAGTCCCTTAATTTCCCCATGCATAATCAAAGAACCTTTCCCAGTAGTAAGCACATAACAATTGACTGTGTATTCTTTCTGACCTTTCTATACCTTTACATATCCACTTACAGGTACATGTATATGTACCAGGTTGAATAGCATCCCTACAACATTAATATCTACCCAGAACCTCAGAATGTGACCTTATTTGGAATAAGGGCCATCGCAGATGTAATTAAGGCAAGGATCTTGAGATAAGGTCATCCTACATGAAATTGGACCTTAAATTCAATGTTGAGTGCCCTTAAGGGAGGGAAAAGACTACACAGAGACACAGAGGAAAGGCCATGTGAAGATGGGGCAAAGATTGAAGTGATGCATCTGTAAGCCAGGGAGAACTAATGATTCTCTGTCATCATCAGAACCTAGAAGAGAGGCATGAAACATATCTCCTAGTAGGGTCTTCAGAGGAAGCAGCTCTGCCAATACCTTGATGTTAGACTTTTTATTTATTTTTTTAAATCAGGGTCTCACTCTGTCATCTAGGCTGGAATGCAGTGGTACAGTCATGGCTCATCACATAACCTCAACATCTTGGGCTCTGGCAATCCTTCTACCTCAGCCTCTGGATGCAGCTAATTTTGTAAATTTTTTGTAGAGAAAAGGTCCCACTATGTTGCCCAAGCTGATCTTGAACTCCTGAGCTTAAGTAGTTATTTTGCCTTGGCCTCCCAAAGTGTTGAGATTACAAGTGTGAGCCACTGTGCCCAGCTGATTTTAGACTTCTTGTCTCCAGAACTGTGAGATAATAAATTTCTGCAGAGGAGGGTCAGGAGGGCCAGTCAGACTATGTGAGTCCCTGTGTGAGTGAGCAGGTGTATGGAAAGTTTTGTGTATGTGCTGGTGAGTGATTGGGCATGTGAGTGGCTGACTGAGTGAGGGCTAGGGAGCAAGCAGCCAGGGCTCTTCTGGTACAGTGGCTGGTGCCAGACCTGCTGGACTTGGATCCTAGTGATTCCCGGGATGCAGAAGCCAAGTGTCATTTTTTTAAAAATCAACAAAATCCTTCCTGGGAAGAAAATGCTGGGAGAAACTAAGTGGGGGCTCATGAACAAGTGGCCAGGGCCCTGGTGCAACAGCTGGTGCTGCAGCTTCTCTGCTTGAACTCTTCCTCTTTCCAGGTCACAGAAGCCGAGCGCCATTTTTATTTAAATGGACAAAAGTTTTCCTGTGAAGAAGTGGCAGGGAGAGACTACTGCCCTAGGCTCTGCCTCACTACTGCAGCAGTAGAGACTGTCGGTTCCAGGCTTTGCTTCCTCACTTCAGAGCCTGGCTGGGCACTAGCAGCAGGGGCTGCAGAGGGAGCCCAAAAGCTGAGTCTCACTGAAGAGGGCAAGGGAGGCACCATGCCACCATCTTGAAGGCTGGGTAGGAAAGTACTCTAACTTGCTCACTACAGAGTAACAGACCTGATCTCTGACTGACAGATCAGCTATGCAGGGATTGATCATGACCCAGAGGGAATATCCTGATCACAAACTTCGGAGGGACATGACAAGTGCTGAGTCCCAGGCGCCCCACCCCCTGCTCTGATCCAGCCACGAAACAAAGTGTATGGCCAGAAAAGAATGAGGAAGTACTCCAAAGAGATCAGTGGTGAGTCCGGGGCTGACCCAAATCCTCTCCTCCCCAGAAATCCTCTGAACATCAGACCCACACAACTGGGCAATGATTGAGAGGGACTAACCCAGGCAAAGCCTGGCTATCAGTTGCAATAGGATAACTCCATTCCAGGATAGGTCTGGCTGGGGCACCCACTGTGAGTACATAACTGGGGAAGAGACAATCCTGCACCTCTCCACGTGAGATTTTCCCATAAGAGTGTGGGAGGGGAGGACAGCAGCCCCACCCACCTCTACTGCCCATCCTCCCACCCTGCTTCAGACACCGAGGAGAGAGTGAAAGAGGTGGAAGCACTGCAGGAGAGATTAGACTAGAGGAACCATTAGAGCCTGCCATAGAGGGCAAGTTTTTTAAATTTTTAAAAATTTTTGCCTGTTTTTCAGTTCATCTATTTTTTAAATATTATTCTTTTGTGTATGAATGTGTATGTGAGGGTTTGATCTGCATAACTGCAATCTTTTTTCTTTATTATTTTATTTTATTTCTTTCTTCTTTTGTTGTTTTCTGTTTATGTGTTTATGTGAATGACTAAGTGTTCATCTTTCAATTTTGCTGTTGTTGGTTTGTTTTTGCTCTTTTGTTTTTTGTTTTTTTTAATAGTTTAAGGTATGTGTCAATATATGTGTGAGGGTTCAATCTGAATTCCTTTTTTTCCCCTGATCTTTCTGTTTTTCTTCTCCATTCACTTTGTGCTAGGCATGTGTGTGTCCCTTCAGTTTTCTTGGGGTTTTTGTTACTGTTGTTGTTGTTGTATGTTTTGCTGAACTTTGTTGTTATTCCAGTTTGTTTGGGGGTGTATGTGTATGTCTGTGTGTGTGCATGTGTTCAGTTGCTTTTTGCATGGGTTTCTGCTTTGCATCATCATATAGAGTGGTGATGGGGAGTGGGTCTCAGGGAACACATACCACAATCACTGAACATTGTAATTTGCAAGTAGTTTCTGAATCCTAGCACACCATCCCCTACCTTATTTGATTTCAGAAACTATAAGAGAAAGCAAAACTTCCCATCCATAGTCCTATTTCAAAATAGAGCCCATATCAGGGAAGAATAGAGCCCATATCAGGGAAGAATAGAGGACTGAGCAAACATCAGAAGAGAAAATCTCTCCCACTGACACTGAATAACAGAACTAAAGAGAAAAACAAGAGATCTGTCACAAATGAGGAAAAACCAAAAGAACACCATAGGCAATTTCAAGTGTAACAAAGTAACTCCTGAAAAATCAGACCTTGGAGCCCAGACAATGGAAGTCACCAATGACTGGCCCCAGAATATGACAGGGATTAGGAAATAGATGGAAGTGTGAATAAGACCCAAGAAAGACAAGATGCAACACTGAAAGAATTTGTAACAGAGATTTTGGCAATAAAAAATTTCATCCCAAAAATAAATAACAAGATGACAAGCATGGAAAGCAGAATTAATCTAGTTGAAGAAAAACTCTCAGAACTTGAAGACCAGAACACAGAATTAACCCAATCTGTAAAAAACAGAAAGAAAGAACATAGCCTACAAGAGATGTGCAATTATATCAAGAGGCTGAACCTATGCCTGATTTGTATCCCAGAAAAGGAAAGAGAAATGGAGAACAACTTGGAGCAAGTATTCCAGGAGGTGATTCAAGAAAACTTCCCCCATCTCAACCAAGATGTGACCAGCAAAGCACAAGAGATATAGAGAACCCCCATAAGACATCAAATGAGAAGACCAAGCCCTAGACACATAGTAATTTGCCTACACAAAGTAGGCACAAAAGAAAATATCCTAAAGGCAGCAAGAGAGAAAGATCAGACTACCTACCGGGGAAAACCAATCACAATAGCAGCAGATCTATCAGCAGAAACACTACAGGCAAGAAGGAACTGGAGCCCTATATTCAAAGTCCTCAAAGATAAACAATTTCAACCAAGAATTTCCTACCCAGCCAAGATCAGCTTCATCAGTGATGGAGCATTAAAATCCTTCTCAGACATCCATTCCCTAAGAGATTATGCAACTTCCAGACCAACTCTACAGGAGACACTTAAAAAGGTATTAAGCACAGAAGAAAGAAAAAAAAAGAATGACCACACATTTCCCAAGAGAAAAGCAGAGCACAGAATCAACAGAGAATAAAGTGCAACAAGAGACTTGAAAAAACACGCATATATCAACCCCCTCAAAAAGGAAAACAAACAAACAAACCAATAACTTTATAAGAGCCTCATGACAAGGATCAACAATCATATTTCAATAATGAACCTGGATTAAATGCACAACTGAAAAGACAGAATGGCAAAATGGATAAACAACTATGACCCAATTTTTGTCCATTCAGGAAGCTCATCTCACCAAGAGGGACACACACACAGACTCAAAGTTAAAGGATGGACAATGAGTTTCCAGGCGAATGGATCACAAAAGAAGGCAGGAGTCATGACCTTAATATCAGATAAACCAATCTTTAAGCTATAAAAATTTTAAAAGAGAACACTACATAATGATAAAAGGTTCAGTTCATCAACAAGAAATATCCATTCTAAACATATATGCACCCAATACAGGAGTGCCAGCATTTATAAAGAAACTACTAAGTAAACTAAAAAAATATATTGACTCTAACAATATTATAGCAGGGGACTTGAATACCCCACTAAAAACTCTAGGTAGATCATTGAGGCAAAAAATCAACAAGGAGATCCAGAACTTAAACTTGACCAAATGGACTTAACAGATACCTACAGATTATTCCACACAACAACCACAAAATAGACATTCTACTCATCACCACATAGAACATACTCCAAGATCAATCACATCCTTGGCCATAAATCAAGCATAAACAAATTCCATAAGGTTGAAATCTTGCTATGCACCTTCTCAGACCACAGTGGAATAAAAATAAATTTCAAAACCAACACAATTTCCCCAAAGCCCCAAAGACATAAACACTAAACAACATGATGCTGAACAACTACTGGCCCAACACTGAAATCAAAACAGAAACTAAAAGACTCTTGGAAACAAATGAAAATGAAGAAATATCTTACCAAAACCTCTGAATGCCATGAAATCAGTTCTCAGAGGGGAACTGATCTCTATGAGCACACATCAAAAAAATGGAGAGATTACTAGTTAAGAGTCTAAAAAATCACCAGGGAGCTAGAAAGAGAAAACCACCAAAAACCCAACTTTAGCAGAGGAATTCAAATTATCAAATAAGAGCCCAAATATGGGACATAGTAGACAAAAATATCATAGAAAACATCAACAAAAAAAGCTGGTTCTTTGAAAGAATTAATAAGATTGATAGATGCCCCCCCAGCCAGAATGATCAAGAAAAAGAGAAAAAGTCCAAATAAACACAATCAGAAATACAAAAGATCAAATCACAACTGACCCCAAAGAAATACAAAAGTTTATCAGAGATTACTATGTATATTATATGGAAACAAACTTGATAACCTAAATGAAATGGAGGACTTTCTGACATCATACAACCTCCCCAGGTTGAAACAAGAAGACATGGAGACACTAAATAGACCTATAACAACTCAGGAAATTGACTCTGTCTTATGAAAAGTACCAACAAAAAAAAAATCCCTGGACCAGATGGCTTTCCAGCAGAATTCTACAAAACGTACAAGGAGAAGCTGATACCAATCCTATCGAAAGTATGTCAGGCAATTGAGAAAGATGGAATTCTTCCCAAATCATTTTACAAAACTAACATCACACTGATACCCAAACCTGGTAAAGATCCAACAAAAAAAGTGTACTACAGACCAATATTCCTTATGAACATAGATGCAAAAATCCTCAAGAAGATTCTAGCAAATCAGACCCAAAAACACATTTCAAAAATCATCCACCCTAACCAAGCAGACTTCATCCCCAGGATGCAGGGCTGGTTCAACATTCGCAAGACCATAAATGTAATTAAATACCTCAACAGATGTAAAAACAAGAACCAAAGGATTGTATCATTAGATGCAGAAAAAGCTTTAAATAAAATCCAGTATCCCTTCTTGATAAAAACCCTCAAACACCTAGGCACAGAAGGAACATACCTCAAAATAGTAAGTGCCATCTACAATAAACCCACATCTAACATATTGCTAAATGGACAGAAACTGAAAACATTTCCCCTGAAAACAGGTACAAGACAAGGATCCCCATTCTCACACCTCTTGTTCAACATTGTGTTTGGAGTCCTAGCTAGGGTAATTAGACAAGAGAAGGAAATCAGGGGCATCCAAATAGGTAAAGAGGAAGTCAAGTCATACCTCTTTGCTGATGATATGATCTGATACCTTCAAAATCCAAGAGAATCTGTCAAAAACCTGCTTGCACTGATAAAGGACTTTGGCAAAGTCTCAGGGTACAAAATAAATGTGCAAAAGACAGTTGCATTCCTATACACCAACAACAAGCAGGCAGAGACTCAAATTAAAAGCACAATCCCATTCACAATAGCCACACACACACAAAATGAACTACCTCAGTATCTTCCTAACCAGAGAAGTGAAAGACCGTTATAATGAGAACCACAAAACAGCTCAAAGAAATCCAAGAAGACACAAACAAATGGACAACTATTCTATGCTCATGGATAGGAAGAATCAACACTGTTGAAATGTCCATCCTACCAAAGGCAGTCTACAGATTCAACACAATATCCATTAAATTACCAACATCATTCTTCTCAGACCTGAAATGATAATACAGAAATTCATCTGGAAAAATAAATCACTACGAATAGCCAAAACATTCCTTAGCAAAACAAAAAAAGCAAGAGGTATCACACTTCCAGACTTCAAACTTTACTGCAAGGCTACAGTAATCAAAACAGCCAGGAACTAGTACATGAACAAGCATATAGATCAATGGAACAGGATAGAGATTCCAGAAGCAAAGTCTCAGTTTCTCAACCAACTCATCTTTGAGAAAGCCTCCAACAACAATCACTGGGGAGAGGAGAACTTATTCAGTAAATGGAGTTGGGAAAACTGGCTGATCTCATGCAGAAGATTGAACCAGGAACCCTACGTATCATAATACACAAAAATTAACTCTAAATGGATCAAAGACCTAAATATAAAACCTCAAACTATAAGAATCTTAGAAAATGCAGGAGACAACCTTATAGAAATTGGAACTGGCAACCAATTCCTGATCAGAACCCTAAATGCCCATATCAGAAGAAATAAGATATACAAGTGGGACCTCATCAAACTAACGAGCTTCTGCAAAGCAAAAGAAACCATCAAGAGAGCAGGGAGACAGCCCACACAATGGGAAAAGATATTTGCCAACTGAATATCTGACAAAGACCTAACATCTAGAACTTACAAGGAACTCAAATGCACCAAAAGGAAAAAAACAAACAGCCCCATTACAAAGTGGGCAAAGGACATGAGTAGACACTTCTCAGAAGTAGATATACGGGCAGCCAACAGACACATGAAAAAGTGCTCAGCCTCACTCATCATCAGGGAAATGCAAATCAAAACCACATTGAGATACCACCTAACCCCAGTAAGAATGGCCATCATTAATAAAACAAACAACATATGCTGGCGAGGATGTAGAGAAAAAGGAACGCTTCTACACTGCTGGTGGGAATGCAAACTAGTGCTTCCTCTTTGGAAGACAGTGTGGTGATTTCTGAAAGAACTAGCAATTGACCTTCCATATGACCCAGCAATTCCCTGTTGAGAATATACCCAGAGGAACTCAAATCATTCTATAAAAAAGATACCTGCACACATATGTTTGTTGCAGCTCAATTCACAATAGCAAAAACATGGAACCAATCATGGTGTCCATCAAAGCTGGACTGGATTTTTAAAATGTGGTACATATACACAGTGGAATATTGTGCAGCCATAAAGAAGGACAAACATATGGATTTCGCAGCAACTTGGATTGATTTAGAGTCAATCATACTCAGTGATCTATCACAGAAACAAAGAACAGAGCACCATATGTTCTCACTCATAAGCAGAACTTGAACAATTATCATAATACTATAAGAAAGGGTTGGCAGTAGTGGGAAACTGCCAAGGGAGCGGGGGTGGGATTGATGATGGAGGAAACTGCTAGGGAAGGGAGGGGCACACCTCATCAACAAGGGTACCTGCATAATCAACATTTGTATATCTAAACCCTGAATTTTACCCCACAACTTTAAAATAAAATATAAATAAATACATTTCTGCTGGTTTAAACATTCAGCTTGGGGTAATTTTTTTATGGCAGCCCTAGGACAAATGGTTTTCAGTGGAGGCATACTGCTCCTTATTGAAATAATGTGAAGTAGGAACTGGATGTAGTGGCTCACATCTGCAATCCCAGCACTTTGGGAGGTCAAGGTGGGAGGATTGCTTGAGTCCAGGATTTTGAGACCAATTTAGGCAATATAGTGAGACCTTGTCTCTACAAAAAATAAAAACCACCACCTGCATGTGGTAGTGTGCACCTGTAGTTCCAGCTACTCAGGTAACTAAGTCAGAAGGATCGCATAGGCCAGGTGGTCGAGGCTATGTTGAACTGATTGTGCCACTGCACTCCAGCCTTGGCAATAGAGTGAAACCTCTAACTGGAAAAGGAAGGAAGAAAGGAAGGAAGGAAGGAAGGAAGGAAGGAAGGAAGGAAGGAAGGAAGGAAGGAAGGAAGGAAAAAAGAATATGATAAGGGGGTTTGGGTTTCAAATGATTGGAAAATGATACTCTCATTTACTGGACAACATCCATCTCTGTTCCACACCTTAAGAAATTGTCCAGCCTTCTGCATAACTTTTGAACATCTCACCAGACAATTATGTAGGTTAAAAATCTATTTTAAATTATTTAAGGCAAAGTTCTTATGTTGTTATACAAATATACACAAAGTATCTTTGCATAGTTTAAATATACACACATTTCCTAAGTTTTTGAGAAATGCAATTACTGTAAAGTGAAGAGTTTGTATTTCCTCTTGTTTGGAGTCATATCAATGATATGTTGATCTGCATTTGTAGATGTTGCCTCAAAGCATCAGACATTATTATTGTACCTACTAATTTCATTATGCTTGAGCATTTATATAATGCAACAGATATTAATCAGGGTTCTTCAGAAATATACAGCTGATTATATATGTATATATTATATGTACATATGCATGTATATATGTATGGGTGTATGTGTAGATGTTGTGTGTATGTATCTTACAAATGCCCACATCTATATAAATATAGAGATACTGATATAGAGATAGAGATACAGAAACAGATACAGATAATGATATATAGGTTAGATATATAGATATAGATAGATATAGAAAGAGTCAATCCTTAAACAACATGGGTATGAAGTTTGAACTGTGTGGGTCGATCACCTCTAAGACAGCAAGTTTAACCCTTCCTCTGTCTCTTTTTCCTCAGCCTACTCAACATGAAGATGATAATGATAAAGACCTTTATGGTGATCTACTTCCACTTAATGAATTGCAAATGTGTTTTTTCTTTCTCATTATTTTTCATAACATTTTCTTTTCTCTAGCTTACTTTATTATAACAATACATTATATAATACATATAACATACAAAATATGTGTTAATCAACTGTTTATGTTATCAGTAAAGCTTCCAGTCATCAGTAGGTTATTAATTGTTAAGTTTTTAGGAAGTTAAAAATTATACAGGTATTTTTGGCACTAGTAATGTCAGCACCCCATCTCCATGTTGTTCAAAGGTCAACTGTACATATACACACATACATATATATATAAAGAAATTTATTTATTAAAATATTGGATCATACTAACTATGGGGACTGACAAGTCCCAAGATTTGCAGGTTGAGTTGGCAAGATGGAAACCTAGGAGAGCCGATGGTGTCGTTCCAATACAACCCTGCAGGCCTGAGAAGCAGGAAAGCTGATGGTGTAGTACCAGTCTGAAGAATGGCAGTCTTAAGACCCAGGAAGAGCTAATGTTTCAGATCAAGTTCAAAGGCAGAAAAAAAAAAAACCATGTTCCAGTTTAAAGAAAGTCAAGCAGAGCAAATTCCTTCTTACTTGGAGGAAGGTCAGCCTTTTCATTTTATTCAGGCCTATCCACAATAGGGAGAGTAATCTGCTTTACTCAGGCTAGCAGATTTAAACACAATTTAAATGTTTATATCATTCAGAAACACCCTGACAGACACACCAAGAATGATGTTTGACCAAATACCTTGGGCACCCTGTAGCCCAGTCAAGTTGATACGTAAAATTAATCATCACCAATATTATTGTATAAATTACTTATATTTCTACTTTATATTTTAGTTAATGCATTTTATTGTTTTTAATTGTAAAAAAAGGTTATATTATCTATGAACTTCATTTTACCATAGCAAAGGAAGCATTGTAAGATATTTGTTATAAAGAGGAGTCACTGGTGATTAGATGGTTAAGAACCACTAATCTAGAAATGCTGCTTTCTGTTGTTATGCCTCACCAGTCCTTGAAAAATAGACTATCAAGAGATAGACAATAATATATTTCATTATCTAATACTTTGGTTGTTTCTCCCTCTTTTTTTTTTTTTAGCTAGTGTCAAAAATGCCCTGGAGAACATGCTTGTACACACATCTTTGTACATTTTACAATATTTCTGTATAATAGATTCCTTAAACTAGAATTCTCAAATTCCTCAAACTAGAATTTTCAAATGAGTATGTATATTTAAAATTTTGATAAACACTATATCAGTATGTTTCAAGACTAGAACTCTTTCTTCAATGGAAATCATATACCAAAGGTTATATAAAACAGATATAAACAGAGCTGCTTTTGAAGTAAGAATAGAAATCTGGAGGCCCCACCTATTCCTTTTTTGGCCTAGCCGGTTCTTGGGCATCTCTATGGAACCCCTTATGCTTCAAGGTACATAGCTGGAAAGCCACTGGCTTGAGCCATTATGTACTTTTTCTTGGTAGCTTTGGCCTTGTGAGGATAGACCTGTGAAACCTTTCAATGCTTTCTCCTCACTTTCCCTTGTATTCAGTTAGTAACTATCAGGTTCAACATTTAGTCCATTTACCAGTTGTGTACAGATTAACCAGCTAAGATCCCCTTGTTACCTTTGTAATTTTTTCCCTATCTGGTTTTAAAAATGTTTTGAGTACATGTACTTTAAAAATACAAAATGTAAAAATATAGCCTAACAAAATAGCATAATGCACATACCTATAAGACCACTACTCAGATAAAGAAATAGAACCCTACCTGCAGCCCAGAAGCACCCCAGACACAACCACTACACTCCTCCCCAATGACAACCACGTTTGTAGTAATCACTCCCTTGTTTTTCTTTATACTTTTGCCCTAGTATAGGGACTTTGTGTCAAAGGAATAATACAGCATATATTTTCTATTCATTGGTGCAATATTATTTTGTGAAATGTGCACATGCTGTTGTATATGGCTTCTTCTCAATGTTATTGCTATGTTGTATTCAATACTGTAAATATGCCACAATTTATTTATCCATTCTATTGTATATGGGCATTTGTTTGTTTTTAGTGCAAGGTTGTTATGAATAATGCTGTTATGAACTTTCTTATAAACATCTCCCAGTTCACATGGTCTTGCATTGCAATTTTGCGTATAACTGGAAATGGAATTGCTGGGACAAAGGTCATGCACTTTAGTTTTCCACTTACCTGGTGATTTCAATCATCATTTTCTCAGACATTTCCCATAATATTTTCCAAAATACAGAGTTGGATGGAGGATAATGAGAATATTCTAAAATTAAATAGTGGTGATGGCTGCACAACTCTAACATACTAAAAACCTTAAATTGCACACTTGAAAAGGACAAATTGTATGGCATATGAATTACACCTAAAGTATGTAAAGTTATACATAAACAAAGAAATAATCATGTCAATAAGAATTCAACCCTGAATTGTACCCCAATCTTTAAAATAAAAATAAATAAATAAAAGAATTCAGGATTGTTGATGGCAGGAGCAGTATACAGAGGACTTTTTCTACCTCCAACCATCCTATCAGGCATTATGGGTGTGTGTCAGGGTCGGTGCTGGGAGAAGGAGCAGAAGAATTGAGGTGAGTGATAAGGAAGAGGAATAGCAAGAACTGGTAGATTTTGATGGTAGCTTAGGATAATGCAATGGTACTTGTATTACTTAATAATGATAAATAAGGAAGAGAAAATGGGATAGGATTGATGGTGTACTATGATATGCTTAAATGCACATGATTTTCTGATCTGCACATATTAGCTCTCCTAAGAAGTGTTAATATGTGCATGGACTACATGAGAGAAACTGAGCTGTAGGGATGGACCAGAGTCACAGAGTTAATACATATAGATAGTAATATTAGTAACAATTAGGGCTAACATGTACTACTTACAACTTCACATTTATTTATATTTATTACGAAGTTTTGAATCCTAGCTGTGTTATTTGTTATCTGTGTGACCTTAAGCAAATTACTAGGCTTTTGTGAGCCTCACTTTCTCCACCCAATAAGATACTATTGTGCATTTCTGGAGAATCGCCACTATTGCCCCCCCACCTTACTTTAAAGGAGGATGTGCAGTAGTAGCTATACCAGTTAGAAGAAGTGCACACTTCCCCTGCACTCACCTGACATAATCACCTTAATGAGGTAAGGCTGCTAGCAGGAGACCTCCCCTGGGTCAAAAGAATGCAGAAAACTGCCTTTCTGCTTGAAACTAGGAAAAATGAAAAAAATTGAAACAATAATTTCTCAACAAATCATCCTGTCACACAAGCATCCTGCTAGCTGAAGAATTCTATGAGAACAATGACAAATACCCTTGTTGAAATTGCATGGTCATCTGTACTTTTTACAATATGGTATGAGAAACAATATTTTAAAATCTACAAATCACTCTTTGAAATACACTTTTATCCTTTTTTTGGATAAAGTGAGGATAAGCTCATTTTGCTAACAAATATGAGTAATACAACCTACACATCAGTTTTGTTCATTTAGAAGTTTTGAGGACAGTAAAAGTGCTCAGAAAATTCCAGAAGCCTGTTTCTATCAAAAGAATTAGGACGGCTTCTTCAACAGTTGAATATTACTCTATAGAACATGTTTCTTCTATAAATGAAGGCCTTGTTTTAGAGCCAGCCTGGTTGCTTCGATTTTATTGGAACTATAGTAAGAAACTGGTTTGCTGTGAATTCCTGCCTTGTGGTTGAAGGTGTGCAAAGTCAACATGGTGCCTGAGCTGCCTCGCGGGCTTCAGCCACCCAAGTCCCAGGTGGAATTAAATGTATTCAAAGAGGCTGCTTTGAAATTCTAGTTTTTAAAGCATGCTTTTCAGAGCAGCAAAGAACAAATTCTGTGTGTATTTACTGCAGCTTATGTATCCCATACATAATAGCTGTATTGAACATTTATGGGTCTTCTCTGAAAAATTGCAGATAAGAATAGAAAGTATGTTGTGTGTGTGTGTGTGTTGCTGTTGTTGTGGTTGTTGTTGTTTTGCATTTTTACCAAAACATCAGACTCCAATGGACTGAGGGCATGATGGAACCAAGAAATAAAAAAGGGAATCGGTTACTGCAACGTGTAGTTTTCCTGGTGCAAATAAATCCGTTTTGCTCATGCAGGTCTTGAGGCATAAGAACATAAGACCACCAAGCAGTTCCAGAATCCTTTCCTCCAACCCAAGTTCCTGCTTCTGTTCTCCACAGAGAGCATGAAGGGGAAGGGGCTGAGCTGGCAGTCTCCAGGAGTTCCGTCAGACAAGGTCAAGGGGAAATGCAGGAAGTCCTTTTTTGTTTGCACCATTATCTGGAACATTTTTCTTGACTTTCAAATTTTAAAACTAGTGTGGTTTAATAACAAATGGCCTACAAATGTTTATGTTAAGTAAGTTGACTTGTTTATAAGGTGACCTAGCAACAAACGCTCACTGCTTTTATTGTCTGAAAAGTATTTAAATGTGCTTGATTTTCATCTCATCTGTCTACTTATAGCAGTAAGAGACTAGCAAAGAAACTACTCTATTTTTCAAAAAGGTAGGGAAAAATCAATGCAGGGCATTTGTTATACGGTGGTAGAAGAGCTGGAAGCCAAACAGGACATAGGGTGGCAACCCAGAGTCTAACAACAGAGGAGAGAGACAAAGGGAGCTACGTGGTGTTACCAGAGCCTGAGGTCAGGGTCCCCTGATAGTAGCTGGCACAGCAGCAAGGTCACCCTGCGGGAACTGAGATACAGGCAAGAGCAGCCACTGTTGGAGAAGCCACCCAAAGCAGAGGGCCATCCTGTGTGCGCCCTCCCTCCTGCACCCTCACATCTCACCTGTCATAAGTACCTCTCATCGCTCAAAAGCTAAAGTCAGCAGACATTGGAGTCTGGGAATCACAGCCCTTAGTGGTCAGGCTCTCTGCCAGAGAGAGCAGAGCAGGATATGGGAAATAAATGTTTCTTGAGATCATATGTTTCTTAACCAATCTCTGACTTCTAAATGCTAAAGAAAAAAATATATCAGATATGATACTGTGGGAGATTAGGTTTCAAAGACTACAGCAGCCAAAAAAACTCCATTTTCCCCCATCTGCTAGCTCAGGACCATTTGTCTATGGTATTATCAATCTCAAAAGTTCTTCCAACAAAAGCTCTATCCCATGGGATGAAATGCAGGCCCTTCCTGGGATCAGTTGCCTTCTCCTTGATTGTCTTGACATTGTCTCAATATTTTCTCATACTCACACAGGAACTATTATGCAGCATTTTTGTGAGCTGTCACAAGGAAAAATGACTGTGGGACAAATCCATGGCTGATAGGGTACGTCTGCCACATGTTTTCCAGAGCTTTGAGATACAGGGAGAGAAAATTAAAGAAAATGGAAATGTGAGTGAGTGATGAATAATTTCTCTTGTCCTTTTTGGTTAGTAACCAGAGTAAAAACACCTTTGCCTTTCTTCTTCTTCTTTTCTTCTCTTTTTTAAAGAAGAAACGATATACCTAGGGGAAATATTTGTGCTATCTAAGGGTGGGGAATAAGCGAAGTTCAGCAGAAAACAGCTGGAATGGATCTGTAATGGGAGTGGACAAAAACACTCTCCCTGGGCCATCAGTAAATCCTTTGCTGTGAGAAAGCCAAAATAGCAACCTCTTTATCGCCACAACAATTCTCCCTGAGGCCAGTTTCCAGTTCTGCATGCACACCCAGGACACTTCCCAGCTGTTTGGCACTACTGAGTTCTTTTCAACTGACCAGAGCCTCAGACCACAGTGGAAGCCGTCATCTGTAAGCAGCCTACATGTCACATACAAGAGAGGGGTGAAACGATCTATGCAAATCCAGGGGAAATAAGACACTACACTGGTCAATGTTATACAGATAAGAAACTATTGTCTTTAATATTAATGGCATAACAGGCATCTGGTCAGCCCTTGCTATGTGCCAAGCTCTCTGTTATCTTCTTGAATCTTCACAACAGCCCAGTAGATCACTACTCTTAATTTCCCCATTTTACAGATGAGGATCCAGAGGTTTTGACATTTGTCACACAGCTAGTGACAGATTTGAAACTCAAACTTAAGTCTGTCTCTTCCTCAGACCTAAAGCTCTTCATCGCTTTGCTATTCTGTATACCAGCTCTTAGGGGAACTCAGTGGAAAATGTGCATGCTCAGTTGTAAGCAGCCTTGCAAACAGACACTGACCTCAGTGGTTATTTCTGGAAGAGATAGTAAAACAGGAAATCATCACTTGCTTCGTCTCTCTGTGTAATATTTGAAGGCAGATGATAAGTGAACTCTTGCTATCTAGTCTTAATGACTGAATCATGTGATGTCAGCTGATGTTCTAGAAACTTCTATGTTCTGACTCTTCCCAGCTATCCAAACCCTAGAGATTACATGCTCCCTGAACTTTTAAGCTGAAATCACCAAATTTTGGAATTGGTAGGCCAGATCTTGGCCTGGTCTGGAGCAAATTCCAGTTCCATCTTCAGGAAAGGTTCTTTATTCCTTTGTGCTCAGAATCCTTTGTGCCTATGATGGGCACTTGTCATCTGGGTGCCCACCTGGCTCCAGGCTTTTCCAGCTCACCCACTGTCCTTTTGTCTTCATTTCTACTGGAGACTAGACGATTCTTCTGCACAGGGCACTCTTTTCTCTGGGAGTTGACCCTGTCTCTTGCATTGTTACAATATTTATAGATGGGAACAAGTAGCACACAATGACAAATACATGGCCACATATACTGCCACTTCCCTCTCTTGAACCCACAGAACTAGGTGGTTTAATTTATTGTTTAAACCATGATACTTTTGAGAGTGAAAAGGAGAGCTAAATGAGATGATGACAACAGGTGTAAACCAGGACCATTACTAATTGATCCTGTTCTTCTCAACAGTGCTCCAGGCAGTCCTTCACAGGTGAAAACTGTGTAATCATATAATTGGCACCTTAGGACACTTACTGCTTACGTTTATGTGCTTGCAAATTATTCCATATTTTTTCAGCATAAATGTGTTTACTCTGCAAGCTTCCAGATGAGGAGCAATTTATTTTTAATGATAAGGAAGATATGGTTCCTGCTCACAAACAGATTATAATCTAACTGTGAAAAAAGACAACACAAATTCATTTCAAGATTTCAAATATTCCCATCCATTAATGAATTTCCCTGAGTGGGTGAGAAGATCAATCTACTCATCTGCAAGGCAAGTTAGGCCCAATTTAAACATTTTATTGAGTTTCATTTGGAGTTGATATAAAATATAGCCCAGGTTTTTTAATCAGAAAAGTTCTGGATTCAAATCCTGAAACTGCATTTACTAGCTGTGGGAAAATACTGCAAAACAGAACACAAATGCCATAAAGAGATACTTATGCTTTAAAAGTAGAGACAAAAAAGAGAATAATTCTGTTTAGAGATTTTATATTGTAGCTTTTAAATATCATTTCTTTTTAAAAAATAATGTTTATTGGACTAAAAATCACAAAAAAGTACAAAGAAGAAAACAAGACCCACAGTCTTAATACTTCAATTACCACTGCTAATATTTAAAACAACAACAAAATATTTAAAAACAGCCACAACAAAATATAAGCTTGTGATTAAGGAAGTTCAACCAGTATAGAAGGTATAAAATAAGAAAGAATGATCTCTTTCATGTCCCTAGTATTGCTCCCTGAAGTACCTACTGTTAGCATTTTCTTGTGTATCCTTCCAGAAAAACATATACATTTATCTTCCTGTATATATGCTGACCTTCCATTTTTTTCGCTTAATAGTATATTTTGGCAGTCTTTCCATCACAGAACATACAACTCTCCTTTATTCTTTTACCAAGAGTAAAAGAGTTCATCACAGAGATGATAATTTATCTAATCAGCCCCTTTACGTTTGTTTGTTTCTTTTTGCTACAATAAGCAATGGGGCAGTGCACCTTTGAGCCACTTTAAATGAATCTAGCTTAATCTCACAGGCTTGTTAGGAATACAAATAAAAATATGCTACAGGTATTTGTGCTTTGTGTCCAGAACTCATTCATCATCACCTACTGTCCATTCCCTCCAACATCTCTGCACTTCTAGTTTTCTGTATCCTTAATCCCCCAATTTTGGCAGGCCTCTTTATCTTTCCAGGTTTACCTAAGCCCCCTTGATAAATGAATTTCCTTTGGACTTGTTGTCCTGGCCTTGACCTCGGCATCTCCATCCCCACAGGTCCACCTGTCAGCATCTGCCCTCTGGATCCACAACCCTCAAAAGTGATTGAGAAGCACTCTCCTTTGGCACTTAAACTTCATCATGTGCTCCCAATCAGGAGAATGGAAATTTGACAGAAATGCTTCTCAGAGTGGGTGAATTCTAAAATGCAAGACAAAGTCCTCAGAGGAGGACTGAATGACTTCTCCAGATACTTTGTAATGCATGATCCTATATAAGGCAGGTATTCTGTAAAAAGTCAACTAGTCTAGCAAGATTCCTCTAAGCGCCACATTAATACCTGGAGGCCAATTTAATGTGAATTAAATTGCAATGAATATTCTCAAACCAGACAGACTGTCTGCAAGATTATTGAGGGCCCACAGAGTGCCATAATGACCCAGAACCAGAGGCCCAGGGGCATAGGTGAGGAGTTTGTGTAGAGCTTGTCTCTTGGGAAGATTCAGATTCAGGGTTAAAGATTTTATGAAGAATTATGGTTCCTAGTGACAAATGAAGAAAACTAGAGCAAAACCACCCTACCAGAAATGAAAGAGTATCTTAAGACTTGACAACAGTGGGAATTCTGTCTACCAATGCCATAGAATAATTTATGAACCACACAGTGATGCAGAGTGGTTTAATAATTACAGGATGCTGACTGCATGTTTGGAAATGTTATTATTTCCTCAACAATATAATGATACCAAATTAACGAATTCTAGCTTATTTTTATATCTGAGGGCTTGAAGAGATAAATCAGTTAAATATTTATGGACACAATCCTTACTTGTTGAAGACCCCAATGCTCTATAAACATCTACTAAGTAAGAACCTCCTATACTGGGAAAAATGTAGAAGTTACATAGCCAGGGAAGGATTGGTTTGATGTTTATATTTACTTAGTATGTTAGGTGGAATAATGTCCCAGCAAACATGTCCAGGTCCTAATCCCAGGATCTGTGAATATGTTACTTAACTTGGCAAAAGAGACTTTGCAGATGCGATTAAGTTAAAGGCCTTGAGATAGAGGAGACTATCCTGGATCATCTGCGTGTGCCCAACGTGTCTTTGTAAGTGAAAGAGTGAGGTTAACCAGCCAGACTCAGAGAGGGATATATGGAGTGATTGAGGATGGGGTCATGAGACAAAGAATGCCCATGGTTTCTAGAAGTTGGAAAAATTCAAGGAACTAGATTCTCCCTGAAGGCTTGAGGAGTGCAATCCCACCAACATCTTGATTTGTAGCCTGTGTGAAACCTACTTTGGACTTCTGAACCCCAGAACTATAAGACAATAAATATGCATTGTTTCAAGTTCAACATCAAAGGAAATTCAACAAAGACTGTTTAACAAAGCATAAGAAAGGTATCATATAGATCTAACCCAAAGCAAGAGAAATGTGAAATAATGCTATAATTTCTATGGCGGATTAGCCTTGGGCCCTCTTTGGTTAGTTGGTCATTCACTGTATGTAAACATTTTCAGTTTCTCTCATAGAGTTATATTAAATTCACAACAGCCCTCTAGCAAGGGTCTCTTCAGAGAAATCTCTTTCATGGGAACCTGAATATTTTAAATGCAATAAATTTAAAATTTTAGGATTTCAAAAAACTCTCATGAGATCCTTTTGGGGATTATCCTCTAATTTCCTTGGTAATTTCCACTTCTTTAACAATTTCTGCTTGATCCACAGGACCAAAAATTGAATCCTTCCTTTTGGCCAGTGTGAAGTGGAACAACGAAGAGGCCAAAGGAACTCCTGATCCAAGTTGGACCAGTTACTTCTCTTGGGAACCTAGAATTTGAACTGCAAGATCCAACGTCTGGGGATTGGAAGCAGAGTTACTTTAATGTAAATTCTAGAAGTTTAGACAGTTCAAAAATTCCACAGCTGAATTTTAAATCTTCCTAGGCCTGATTGTTGAACTCTTCCTGGATTTCATAAGATACTCTATGTGGCAGAATGACTTGTATGGATAGCAGCAATTCTCACCTTTCCATTTATCTACACTCTCCCCAGTGCGATCTGTAGCTCCTTCTTTCAGGTGGTAGCATATATTTACCCACCTCATGAATCTAGGATGACCTTGTGACTTGCAATTCATAATGAATGTGGTGGAAATTACATACATGCTCTATGCTCAAGCCTCAAGACCCTTTCAAAGCCTTCTCTTCTTCCTCAATACCTCTCTCCCTGTCTGTCTCTCCCCTTCTCCTCTCAACAGCTCAGACTAGCCTGTTGGGTGATTAGAGATATGAGTTACCAGTCACCTCCTTAGTCCTAGTCAAGAGTCAGTCAATCACCAGACATACGAGTGAGGCTATTCTAGACCTGCCAGCCCCTAATTTGACATACCTGCTGATCCCAAATTCATGAGCAAATTCATCCAAAACCAGTCAAGCCTTGCCAGATCAGTAGACCCATTCATCAGACTCAGGGAGTGATAATAAGTACTCCAAGCAAGACAGGAAATAATTTAAAAGCTTTTTTCAGAGTGGTTAAGTGAATGGAATCACATCTTAGAATGTTCACTGTAACTACTGTGTGGACAAACTCTAGATGGGCAAGAAGGGAGACCAGTTGGGAGGTAGCTATAATAGTCCAGTAGAGATGAAGGTGACCTGGACCTGTGTGGCCCCAGCAAGCAAGCAGATTCTGAAAGCATTTCTGCAGTAGGGAACATAAGATTTGCTAAAGGTCTGGAGGTAAATGAGAGGTACGTGGATCACTATAAGGTTTTGAGACCTGATACCTGAAAAGACAGAGCAACTGTGAATAAAAACACAGAGAGGAGGATTTGGGGGAAAGTAAGACTATGATTTCAGACATGCCAACTTTAATAATGTTTTAAGACAGCCAGAAGGATAACATTCAGTAGGAAGTTAGCTATCTGAGTATGGAGCTGATAACAGAACACTGACTTGGAGACATACATTTGGGAGTCATTTGTGTAGAGATGAAATTGACGACCTCCGAGTCTGTAAGAGATACTCCAGGGTGCATAGATAGAGAAGATGGGAACTAAGCCCTCCCCAATAGAACCAGCAAAAGAGTTGAGAAGGGAGACCAACAAGGTTTAAGGAGAACCAAGAGAGGTTTCTGTGATACATCCCTTTCTATTCTGTTTAACCTCACTGCTGTTAAGTTTAGCCCAAAGCTGCCTCCTTGCATATTTTGGGTTTGACCTAGAAGTTTCTCCACAACCTTTCACATGGTGAACTGTAGCCTAGCTGGATGTGTAAACAGATTGTAACCTACTATCGTGTCGATCAAAGGCGGCCAACTATTCAAATTAGGTTCAAATAGGGCAAATGCTGAACTGTAACCAATCTGGTGGTTTCTGTACCTTACTACTGTTTTCTGTACGTCACCTTCCTTTTTCTGTTCATAGATATTCTTCCACCATGTGGCTGTGCTGGAGCTTCTCTGAACATAATCTGGTTTGGGGACGGTTTAACAATTCACCAATTGTTAAACCTCACTCAATTAAACTCTGTTGCATTTAAGTTGTCTCAGGTTTTTTTCTTTTATTACTACTATGGACTGAATTGTGTCCCCCCAAATTCATAGGTCAAAGCAGCATCCTCCAGTGTAACTGTATTTGAAACTAGGATTTTTAGGAGGTACATGAGCTTAAATGAGGTCATGGGGAACACTAATCTGATAGAACTGGTGTCCCTATAAGAGAAAAAAGAGAGGCCAAAGTCCCTCTTGCTCTCCCTCTCTCTCCTGCACATACACCAAGGAAGGTTATATGAGTACACAGAGAAAAGGCACCATCTACAGGCAGGAAGGGAAGCCTCACCAGAAACCAAACCTGCCAACATCTTGCTCTTGGACTTCCAGTCTCTAGAGTGCTGAGAAAATACATTTCTGTTGTTTAAGTGACCCAATCTATGGTATTTTGTTATGGCAGCCTGAGGAGACGAATACACTAGCTTAAAAACTGGTTTCCGTTATATATTCATGTAATGGGATAATACACGAAGGTTTTAAACAATGGACTTTCTTTCTGAAAGTTACCCATGTTACCCTGTAGATCCCTAGCCATGGGATTAAGGGCATCCAGTGCTGCATGAAGAAGGCAGAAATAATCAAAGACTTCCACTACTTGCTAAATGATTTTTTGTAAAGCCATGGCAAGGATAATAATCTAAAACCAAAGCATTTTTTATTTGCAAAAGCTAAAACCATGAGAGAAGGGTGGTTTTGTTTGAGTTTGAGTGGAAGACTGCACCAGAGCCAGGCAGAATATGGAGTATACACACCACATACGGAATATTGCAGCACGAGGATTCACAGCAGTTCCTTGCCCCCACAGAAGGCAATAAAATCACTTCCCAGGCAGGAAGCTAGAGAATGAGGGGGAGAGAAATCAAGAACATTTAGATGCTTGTGCGAGGTCCTAGAACCCTGTCTGGCTGCTGCCCCTCCCCCAAGAGTTGAAAACCTTGCTGAGGAAGGCAGATGAAAACTCCCAGACAAGCTGGAAAGTCCCTCAGCTAAAGGGCTCTGCTCCCATTCCTTTCTGGAATGCTGAAAAGGACTAACTCACAATATTTCTCACACCAATTGGGAAGAACTAGTGGAGAGGACTTGGCAGCCCGTGCATTTAAGCAGACAGTGCCTGAGTCAGTCAAGTCCCCTCTGGATTCTGCAAAACCAGCACATGGCACAAAGAAGGTGCAGAGATGTCCTTGTGCCCCAGCATGGGATGTAGAAGGTGACTGAATGTTGAGTGTGTACAAGCCTGCTAAGCAATCATCAAGACCAAGGGCAAGGGTCCCTAAACCAAAGGTCTTAGAGTGGAGAACTCCAAAGCCAAAGCCAGTTGGAGGCCTCCGCTGAGTCCCAGAGGAACAGGAGTGACAGTGGGCATCCATAGGAGGTTGCCTTGCCCTGACCATGTGGGAGAGCAGCCCTGAGTCAAGGAGAATTCAGTTATATTCAAGTTCTGGTGTAAATGTTAAAATGACTACACTTACAATGAAAAGATCCATTTAGATATCAAAATTCTAGCTATATGTTCTGCATTGCTTATGAAGCAATTAACCAGATATTTTGTTAATTCTATTGAAAATTTTTTAGTGACACTATTGTCACTAGTAATACAGGCAGTATCCAACTGGTGGCTTAAAATGTATTCCTCCGTATACGTGACACTACAAATAGTGGTTAGTTTCTCAGACAAGTTTACTGAGTCTATATAGTTCATAATAAAATTAAATTATAATTATTATATCAATAGTATTAGTCTAGTTGCTGTCAGAGTAGTATAGTCAAAAGAGTGTTCCAAATGCCTACCACCACCTATAATCAGTGGGTCCTATGTTGTTTACGTAGCTTTTCTAGTCCTCAGAGTTTTTTTTTATGTGTAAAATGGAGATAATATCTTTTCTTGTAGGACTATTATAAGAATTAGTCACAGTTTGCATAAGGTACCCAATTTTTCAGTGCAACTGATCTTGGCTAGGGATTAGTAAAAACAAAACAATCTAATTAAATATATCTATACTGAACAGTAAATGGTTCATGTTCCCTTAATTGTCACAATATTGCTCTTTTAAGTGAGAATAATTTATAGTCCAATTAAATATACAAATGAGGATATTTTCAATAATTCCTTTAATAACAAAGCCAACTAAAATTTAAAGCAGCAAGAAGGAAAATACATTGAAATGGATGACTGCCATTTAAGCAAGGTGGATGTACCTAACCAACCTAGCTTAGTATCCTTTCTGTTAAGATTAGTTTGTGTTACATGTACTAGAAAAACCCTAGCAGACTAAAACAAGGTAGAAGTTAATCTTTCCTACACATAAGAAAGAAATCTGGAAATTAGCAATCCAAGACTAGTATGCTTACTTCACAGAGTTGCCAAGGCCCACAGTTCCTTTCAGAGTGATTCTTGTCCTTAGGGTCCAATATACTGGGCAGAAGACCAGTTGTCACATCCATGTTCTGGGCAATATGATGGAAGAAGGGGCAAATAAACTTTCTAAAAGCTTCCTGGAAACTCCACAAAATAATTTCATTTGCATTTATTAGCTAAAATGCTGTCACATGACTACATCTAGCTGCAGGGAAGGCTAAGAAAAGTCTGTTAGCTGAGTTTTAGGATTTTATTTTTAAGAATGAAGGGAAGACCAGAAGTTACGATAAGCAACCAGCCATCTTTGCCACAGCACTATTGAATCAGTAATTTAGCTCTTGTTTCTCAATTGCACTTTCTCTCTTTATGCTCGGCTTTGTGATGTTGGAGGTGGGAGCTACGTTTCTGCTTTGCCAGAGGTCCTGGAGGGAGATTGGAAGACCTGAGGAGGAAGGATGCTGTTCCTGCCCACATCACCCCATTTTGTTTCTTCACCCTGGCAGCGCCTTGTCTTTCCAGGAGGTAGAGTTGACTGCAGTTTGCAGTTTGTTCAGTACTCACAGTCCAGCCTTATCTTTCTCTACTTCAGATATACCAGTGCCAGGCCAGCCTGGATTTCCTGATATGGACTGAATTTTGTCCCTCCCAAATTCATATGCTGAAGTCCTAACTCAACATGACTATATTTAGAAATAGAGCTTTTTAGAAGGTTAATTAAGGTTAAATAAAATCATAAGGGTAGGGCCTTAACCCAGTAAGATTGGTGGTCTTACAAAAAGAGGAAGAGAAAGAGCACCCTCTCTCTGTGCACACGCACCAAGGAAAGGCTATGATGCGAAGGTGGCCATCTGCATGACAGGAAGAGGGTTCTCACCAGCAACCAAATTGTCTGGCACCCTGATTTTGGACTTCTATCTTTCAGAGCTGTGAGAAAATAAGTTTCTCTTGTTTAATCCCCCAGTCTGTGGCATTTTGTTATGGCAGCCCAAGCAGAATAAGACAATCCTCTTCTTGAAGGTCTGAATATTTTGGTCCTGTGGGATCCCTTCTCCTTCTGTTCTCACAGACCCAGGAACAGTGACTGTTTTCATGACTTGCCACATTTTTTTATAACTTATGATCTATTTATTCCTTTTCATTTTCTCAATATTCAGTTAATTCTTTATCTCAATTTTTTTGTTTTTTGTTTTTTTGCTGTTAAAATAAGTGATTGTGGTATCTGACTCCTGCATGGATCCTTACTAATACGGTACTACTAGTAGCTCTGGAATTCTCCTGTGACTACAGATACTTTAATAGAAGTGCCAGGAGCAAATTTTCCAACCTACATTTGCTTCTGAACACATCTCTACCAAATTCCACCTGCCGCTTCACACCTCTATTCATTTCTAGTCTTCATTTTTGCTCACCAAAAATGCCTAGATTCTGTCTCCCTCTTTACCTGGCTGTTTTGCTTTCATCCCTGAAAGGATATACCTGGGTTTTGTTTCCATTTCCTCATAAAACACAAATTCTCATATCCTTGCCTTAGAACTGAGTTGTACCACTTTCCTAAGTCTGGGCCTACCATTTCATGTTTTTCTGATCGGGGATAATGAACATAACTTAAAATTACACACCCAAACCAATGTCCTTAACTAAGCTGTTCATGTGTTTTTCAAAGCTTTCAAACTATACTTTTATAGCCTGCAAGTTCTCAAAATAGCTCCAATTTATTCTCTTGATGGCAGCAAAGGGAATTCCATGGTGTAGGTGGGGCACTTACATAAAAAAATTAATTTGTTAGTCAGGCATTTTAAGTTTTAAGTTGAAATAACTATGTGCCTAGCCACACAATGAAAGAGTAACTTCTAGGTGATACAACATGTCCATGCATATTCAGGTTGCTTTTGCATGCTCAAGATTTGGTTTTGTGCCTCTTTTATAATGCCATATTTGAATTGTGTGTGTATGTATGTGTGTGTGTGTGTTGTGTATTGGAAGCAATAGAACAATGCAAACTTTCTAGGGAATTTATTTTTCCTTCCACAACAATGCTCCTCTTTCAATGATCTCTGTCTCTTCTTAAGCTACTTCACTTTGTTTGATAGACTTTCCTTTACCTATGCCATAAATCCTACAGTCACTGAAATTGCGAACAAATGTAAAGCTCTTTCTCAGAGTTTCCTGTTTATCAAGTTGTCTTGTACAAGTTAATAACATTTTAGGCCCTATTCTCTTTTTTTGAAGAACACCTCTTGTAAACATGCTTTTTCCAGCCTTAGGCATAAGTGAAGAAGGAGGCTGGGGAACTCCATTCATGGATTTAAATTCCCCTTGCTTTCTCTGTGATTGAAGAGGAAAAAACTTATCATCCGTGTTGTAACATGAAAAGCTAAGTTGCAATAAGCAGACATTTTCAAAATACCTAGGAAGCCTCAGGATTAATAATTATCACATTGACTCAGCACAGTGATCATTGGCAAAAGATTTTTATCTTTTCATTCTCCTTGAAAAACCTGGCATTCTTACCCGTAGGGACAGTATTTTTTAAACCAAAGAACAAAACATACTATTAAATTGGTGTATGTTTCCTCACGTATACATATGAGGGCAATAGTGAAATAATAATTAGGGATAGGACCATCCCAGGAAATTGTGACATTGCTGCTGTATCCATACCAGATGGGCAAAACACTCTAGGCACACCAACACTGTCTTTGAGGAGGCTTCATCTTACTGTAAACACACAGGAGTCAGCAAACTTCTTCTGTAAGGAGCTAGAGAACAAATATTTTAGGCTTTATGGGCCACAAAGTTTTCATTGCAACTATTTAAAATCAGCAGTTGCAGTCCAAAAATAGCCACAGACGTTGTGTAAATGAACTATCCTGATTGTGTTCAATAACATTTTTTTTAAAAATACAAAACAAGCAGAAGAGGCATTTTGGCTCCTGGGTCATAGTTTGCCAACCCCTGCTCTAGAGTATCCAAGAATACTCTTTATATAAAAACAAACATGTCACCAAAAAAACCCCAAAACCCATATTGGCAATATAATGACCCACATGTTGTATGCCTGTAAAAACATACATAAAACATTGCCTCTTCTTTTTCCAGCTTTCTGAATTGAGGTGATGAACTTTTATGCCCAGAGGGAAAGGCATTTGGTGCCATTTTGTCATTTCTTATTTGCTCGGATTGTATATCAAGGCAAGACATTATAACTAACAGGAACATTTATGGGCAAGGGCTGGGCTATAACTTAACTTCTTCCAAAAGGGTAAGTAGAAGAGCATTCCAGGCCATTACAAACTAAATTACCCAACTAAGACAGGTGAAGCCTAAAGCTTCTAATGGTACTCAGGAAAATCAATTAGCCAAGACAAACAGTGATGGCTGTCAGTGTTATGTTGACAAACTGGTGGGTGGTTTACAGGAAAAAAAGGAAAAAGAGTGAGGAGAATATTTGGATGAGCAATAGTGGATGAAATTCTTTCTAGACCCTTGAGGCAAAAGTTCAAGTTCAGAGTTAGAGTTAATGAGCTTCATGAAGAAGTGGCTTCTACTAGAGTCTGATGAGTCATTTCTTGTGGGAATTTTTTTTTGGGGGGCGGTGTTTTTTAGTGTGTGTGTGTGAGGGGGTTATTTGTTTTTGTTTTGTTTTGTTGATAAGTCACCAAATGTTAAAAATTCAATCTAAAAATAATTGTACTTGAAGTTCTCAGAGTAGGAAAAATATTATGCATAGCTAATAGTTGAGTGTTTCCTGAGTTCTAGTTTTACATGTTACCTTATTTAGTATTCGTTGTCATTATACTCAAGTTATAGGTGAGGAAACCAGCTCAGAGTGGTTAAGTAATTTGCCCAAGGATGCATAGATATTAAAGAGACAGGGTCAGGATTCATCAGCGGGTCTGTTTGACCTGGAAGTCTGTACTGTCAATCATTACCCTATACTGTTTCTAAGTTGTTTTCACTCCTCATTTTTTGAAAACTAATCCCTGGGTTACAAAAGATTTTGAAGAAGTTTTTAAATAAATGGTAAATAAATTATAACTCTCATATTTCAGAGACACTCAAGATTAAGTTCTCTACCTACTGAGTTGCTTGAAGTTCTGCCACCAAGAGGACTATGTTTTAAATGTGAAGATTTTTATTCTGGGCCAGAAAAAGAAAGGAAAAGGGAAAGATGGCAAAAGGAAGAGTTTGTTAAGTTTAATATTTAATTACGTTTATTAAATATTTAATTTAATTAGTTTGTTGCAGTGAAGGTTTGTACAAAATATCTTAGGGGCAGCACACTGATAAAATAAAAGTGCTAGTTTACATAAGAGGCATGATAGTGGAGAATGAATTTTAGACCCAAACATGGAAAAATTTGAAATATAAATATATATATATATAATTATATTTTTAAGGTGTATTTTCAGTATTATACCAAGCTAGTCTCTTGAAGGAGCATTCATCTTAATCAGGCATTATTTCTTGCTTTCATCTACCTAATACCTGTCTTACAAGCCCTAACCTTGCAAATGTAAGAAATTCTGCTGCTAATACAGGGGTTGTATCACCTTGTTCCTTGAGGCGGTTTTCATGGTTTTCATCTGTAACAGATAGTCCTGCCTCTCCTTTTTTGTCGTAGAATTTGACTTACTTATGAAACACCAAAGCTTCAAACCAGTGTTTTTCCTGATTTGGTCTCTGTAACTGTATCCTGTAGGTTTGGTGGAGCCCACCCTTCTCTCACTCCATTGCCCTGTCTTCCTCTCACTGTATGAAGATACAAAGCTACAGAGCAGACAGGGGAGAGCTGTAGAAAGATGATTTCTTAAAACCTAGGGAAAACACTTAGACTTTGTTATTTATTTATTTATTTTTAATTTTAATATTTATTTATTTTGGCTGAGGAAAGTCAAATAAAGGAAGTCCAAAGAAAAACATTCCCTCTGGGACCTTGACTTCAACTGCCTCTCCTTGTTTTAATGAGATCGTTTTTGACGCTGAGGTTTTGCCTCCCGAAAAACATCTAGAATGAAGTTGCATTGAAATATTAGGCATATTCCAAGACCCAAAAGCTCGAGGAGTTAGATTGTCTGCAGATCATTTAGACCACCCACTTGCGGTCAATGCACAACCTGTCCAAACCCCACAGAAATACAAAAGCCTGACTCTCACTATCTCTCTGAATAGTGCTCAAGAGGCCTTGCTCCTCTTTGGAACTGCTGAGCTAGACAAGAATGTCACCCCTCTGGCCAGTGTTACTTGCAGGTGGGAGGGAAAGAAAAATTAAGACACAAATTCTAACGTTAGTGAATAAATGTTGGACCCAGGAGACCAGTCTATTTAAAACTGGGGAGAGAATTTTGGGCTTCACATACTTATACTTCCATTCAAATATTTTTTCCCCAACACACTGGGAAAATATTGCAGTAGCATAATTAAATGGAAATACGAAAACTTCCATGTTGAAATTACTTTCGGATCTTTTTTATGGGTCATGTGAGCAGAACACTAATATTACTTTATTTTCAAATTCATTTTTAAAAATAGACGATTGTTCACCCATCTTATTCACTAAATGACTTTTGGCTGGATCCAAAAGAGCAAATTCACTCTGAAAAATTTTGGTTCTACTGGTAGCATTTAAAAGAATGAAGGCTGTGCAAGTGCAGTAGCAAAATTCTAAGGATGACCCTAAAGCTCCTCATTTTTGTGCAATCCCCTTTGCTGTGAATATGATAAGCAATAACTCCTGTGATTATGTCACATCACATGGTTTCTTAGTCCATTCAGACTGCTGTAACAAAACAGCATTGACTATGTGGCTTATAAACAACAGAAATTTATTTCTTATAGTTCTGGAGATTGAAAGTTCAAGATCAAGGTGTTAGCAGATTTGTGTCTGATGAGGGCTCACTTCCTTGTTCATTATCAATGGCCTTCTTACTGGGTTCTCACACTGTGGAAAAGAGCAAGGAAACTCTCTGGGACCTCTTTAATAAGGGCACTAATTCCATTCATGAAGTCTCTGCCTTCATGACCTGATCACCTCCCTAAGGCCCTACCTCAAAACACCAGCATATTAAAGGATCGGATTTCAACATATTAATTTTGGGGGGGACATCAACATTCAGTCTATAAGTGGATGGGAGAAGGGGTTTGCAGATATAATTAAGATTACTAATCATTTCATTTTAAAATAGAGAGATCATTGGGGTAGGTCAGGTCTAATTACATGATCCCTTTAAGAGTATTTTCTCTGGCTGGTGGCAGAAAAGGAAGTCAGAGAGATACCAAGCATAAGAACAATGTCTTGTTACCTAGTAGGGTGAATATAGCTAATAACAATGTATTACATATTTTAAGAGAGATAGAAAAGAAAATTTTAAAAGTTATCACCACAAAGAAAAGGTAAAGATTTGAGGTGATAGACATGCTAACTACTCTGATTTGATCCTTATTCAACATATACATGCATTGACACATTGCACTGTACCCCCATAAACATGTACAATTATTATTTGTCAATTATAAACAACAAAAAAATAATTACTTCCCAACTGTTGCTGACTTGAAAATGAAGGAGGCCACAGATGAGGAATGTGAGCTCTTCCTAGAATATTAGAGTAGCCCTCAATTTTTTTAAAGTTGAGTCTCACTCTGTCACCCAGGCTGGGGTGCAGTGGTACAATCATGGCTTACTACAGCTCTACCTCTTGGGCTCAGGTAATCTTCCTGCCTCAGCCTCCCAAGTAACTGGGACTATAGGTGCACGCTAGCTAATTTTTTTATTTCTTTTTATAGAGGCAAGATCTCACTATGTTTCCCAGGTTGGCTTCAAACTCCTGGGCTCAAGCAGTACTCCCATCCTGGCTACCTGCAGTGCTGGAATTACAGGCCTGAGCCACCATACCCTGCCAAAGTTGCCCTCAGTTAAAACCCAGCCATGGACTAGAGCAGTCAACCACCTGAATAAGCTTGGGAACAGATTTTTTCCCCAGAGCCTCCAGATTAGAGTTGGATTTGAACCTGAATAGAGAAACCAGCCAAGCCCACAAGGACTTCTGATCTATAGAATTCAGAACTAATATTTATTAGGTGCAGTTTTTAAGCTACTAAGTTTGTGTTACTTAGTTACACAGCAATAGAACACTAATATAGGAGGGGATGAAGGGGATCCTTGAAGGAGGTGAAGAGCCCAAAGGCATTCAGAGGAATAAGTGCATCCCTGGAACAAGCATCCTCTTTACAATGGGAGGAGACTCCTAGAAGTGGGAAAAATGTTCAGACAGATGTATAAATTCTGAGAAGATTCTTAATATATTATTTTGTAGCTGTATTCAATCTACTGATTTTGAATCTGCTCTTTGGAATCCACTCCTCCATCTCAAACCAACCTTAGCAGAAAGACTAGAAGGTTGGTGAGCCTCCTGATCAGGTCAACATCACTGAGTAGCAGCACATTGGGCCCATGTGCTCTTTATCTCACACATCTGTCCCTCTGCCTTTCAGAGAATACACTCTCTCTTGGAGGCCTGCTCTTGCTACACCATTAGTCAGCTCTGACTGACTCCTCCAACCCCACTAAATATGCTCCTGCTCAACCACCTGGTAGTAAATGGGCCCATTTTCTCTCTGCTTAGGGAAGTTACAACCAGAATGGTCCATAAATGTTCTTACTAGACAACTTGGAAGGAGTACAACTGGTACTCACAGGGGAGCTGAGACCATGTCCAGGTATCCAGATTAAAAAAACAAACAAGCAGCAGGAGCTATAATCAGCAGCCCCAAATCAGGAGCCAGCAAAATAGGTAAGTCCACAAGAGATGCTGGTGAAGAGTAAAAACACAAGAACTGACCCAATTTCATTTTGTTAGGCAGAATCATATTGGCTTGAGTCATTTTTAAAAATTAGACATATACCTATTGGATCTGGTACCTCTATCCCATTTATCACTTTGAAATTCCATTCATTTGGATTTCCATTTTTTTCTGACTTATTGTGTTGGACATTTTGCAGTATTGACACTGTCACTCTCTCCTTACATCATGAAACTTCTCTCTTAGCTTTTCTCTACCAGCATCTCCTACTTTCCCTACTATATCTCTGGTTTCTTCTTCTGTCTTATCAGTTCTGACTGGTATAACAAAGTACCACAGACTGAGTGGCCTATAAGCAACAAAAATGTATTTTTCACAGTTCTGGACTGCAAGTCTGAGATCAGGGTGCTGGTATGGTTGGTTCTGGTGAGAGCCTCTTCCAGGTTGTGTCCTCACATGGCAGAAAGTAAGCTACATCTCTGATCTCTCATTCATGAGGGTTCCATCCTCATGATCTAATTAACTTCCCAAATGTTCCCACCTACAAATACCATTACATTGAGGATTAGACTTCCACAAATGAATTTTAAGGGATGCAAACATTCAGTCTATAAGACCTTCTTTTCAGAGATCCTCTGAAAAATTTAAATTGATGTTTCCCAGTGATCTCTCCTTGAGCAACTTCTCACTTTTTCCATCCTGGATTATTTCATTGACTCCTATGGCTTGGATTCATCACCCATATTATATATACCTATATTATTATGTACACCTATATTATTCATCACCTATGTTATACATGCATATATATCTATATTATACCTATATTATTATATTAGAGATTCCTAACTCTATCTCCAATTCATTTTTATTTCTTGAGCTCTAGATATGTACATACCACCACTTTCTGGACACTTGGATATTTTACTGATACCTCAAATTCAACATTCTGTTTTTCAAACCATATTCTTCTTCCTTGGCCCTTCCTCTGATTTAATAATATCATCATGCACCAAATAAACCTGTCTATTGTGGATGTTGGATTCTCATTCTCATACCCTGAGACCCAAGCTACTTAGAATAATAATAAAGAGTTAACATTTAATGAGGAACAACTAGGCAATTCTTCCTCAGCTTCAAGCAAAAGAAAGGCAGCGAGAAAAGGCAAGACCAGTGTGAGAATATAATTAGCTGGTAGGAATGTGGGTGAACAGTGTTTCCTTGATCAAGTCTGTATGCCGATAAAAACAGATCTCTCACTGCGAAAACTACTTTAGGCAAGGCACAGTCCGGTACTGACAGGAAAGTCCTCTTCTAAAAATTCTCTCACCTAGTCATAGGAGCTCATGCTTCTTCCCAGACTGTAATTCAAAGTGAAGATCCTAGTGGCTTTCTTACCTTAACAGCCGAATCCTCAACAATTTCAGCTTCCTAGTGCGGTGGCCAGAATTTCCTGGAATAGATAGCCCAATAGCCTCCACTGCTCCTGACCCATCTCTGCTTGTTTCTGTCCTTCACACAAGCCGGGTATATAATTTACACACACCTCTTGTTACTACTCCATTTAATTATAATATAATCCTAAATATGCAAACATAAAAACAGCAATTATATTTTATTCCAACTTCTAATTGCATGTAGCAATCATGTGCTTTCACTAAATTATTTCTATCAAGCAGTCATAGTGCCATTATTCCCAGCATGCCAAAAAGCCCGCCTGAAGTTTCCCCAACATTCCTATCTGCAAGGCCAATGTGAGTCTCACATACTTGCTGAGCAGTTTCATATAGTGGTCCTCTCCATAAACACACACACACACACACACACACACACACACACACACACACACACACAAACACATTTATGCACTCAGTCTCTGCAAGTTCACTTCCCCTGTTCCTTTCCCACCAACAAAGGGAGGGAAAGGCCCTGAGGTGTTGCGTGAACGCCAGATACTTCCTTTCTCTCTTTTGTGCCTTGAAACATTCTCAGCTTTGGAACAACTATCATAGTTTCTCACAGGGAGAGCCCAATATTATTAATCTCTTTCCTTCTTTAATAATACCTTGAACTAGTCTTAATAAAACTATCTTTAAAACTCTCTTTCTTCCAGAGTAGGAATGGCCTTCTTCTCCAGCTCTTTGAGGTCAGAACTTTAATTTCTCTGGTCTCTGAACTCTGAACTTGCACCAGAGGCTACCATGAACCGGTTCTCCAGAATTTGGAATTGGACTGATCCATATTACTGGCTTCCCTGGGTCTCCAGCTTATGAACGGCCTGCCATGGGACTTCTCAGTTTCCACAGTCAAGTGAACGATTTACCCTAAAAAATTTCTTCTCATCTCTCTCTCTCTCTCTCTCTCTCTCTTTCGCTCTCTCAATCTCTCTGTCACTCTCTCCCTATCTATATGTATACACACACGTATACATATACACACACAGATATATATCCTATATACACATATATGTATATATCCTACATATACATACATGGGATACACACACACACACACACACACACACACACATATTCTATCACTTCTGTCACTCTGGAGAACTCTGACTAAAACCTAAAACATTGCACCAACTAAATGTCAACCTTTCTTATTCTGTGAAATAAAATTAAATTAAAAGAAGAAAGAGAAAGGAAGACTGTCCTTTTTCTTGTGGTCTTTCTGAAACTCATTTCTCATGCTAGGAATTGTGTGGTCCTTGGCTGATTTTCTTCTAAACGGTTTTCTGCATTGCATCATTGGAAATGGGCCTAGAAATTAGTTAAGTCACATATGTAGAAATGAAAGCTGGAGAAAGAAAATATGAGGTAGTGAGGTGGCAAATTACTAAGCACTAAGGTCAGCAAATGTTTGAATTTTTGCTTTTGCTTTTCAAAGTTTTGTGCTGTTGGGCACATTCCAAACTAGGCTTTAATCCATTACCCGGATGGGCCATCTCAGTAGGTTTTTCTTTCACTTTTCGCCAACAACGTTATCGATCATGCTTTCCTAAAGGCTCATGGACTATTTGCAAAGTAAGGGGAGCCTCACGTCTCAAGGCAGGATTACCATTTGCTTCAGGAAACAGGAATGAAACCAGGGAGGATTCAGTCTTGCATTGCTCTCTGTGTTTGAAAAAAGAACCCGAGAGAGCTCTGAGAACTTGAAAAACAGCAAGCATGACTTGACCATTTGGAAAAAAAAATCCCGGTGCAGCATTCCAGAAACACTAAGACAAGCTCAGCACTGTACAACTGAAGGAGGCCACTCCTCTGGGACGATTTCATGGAATTAGGAGAAATGACTTTTAAGAAGTAGCTGTCTGAATGAGAACAACTGAGGACTTTCTTTTTTTCTAGCGTAGAGCTCAGTGCTCACTAGTCTTAAATGCAAAGGTTAAATATAAAATGAAACAAGCAAAGCTAAGTATATTTTCCAACTGTCTCCATATGGCCTGCTGCCAATCTGCCTAGACTGGGTGGTGATTCTTACCCTAAAATTAGCAGAGAGATAGGCTAGATTGTTGGGGGTTTTTTGAAGGGAGAAAGAGGGCTCAGTGTGGTTTTCTTTCTTTTTTTTTAAGTGTTGCACTTTAGTCATTTTATATGTGAAAGGTTTTGAAGTTTAAAACAAACACCAAGTAGTGGTCAGAGTTTGGGATTATAAATTCACTTCTACTACTCAACAGATGCAGAAAGGCACATGCCTCTCCTAGCCTCAGTTTTCTGGCCCATAAAATGAAAAACATTGACAATTCTGCTGCGAGACTGGCTTTTTCATGTCGGTCCTGGTTTAAGTGTCAATTTCTGAGAAGTATCCTATCTAGAGTATCTTCCTCCAACTACACGGGCCACTTTTCCACATCACTGAGTTCCCCAAACTCTGCTTTCTTGTTGGTGTCTTCCCCAATTACAGTATAAGGATGATAGGAGGGTAAGAACCTTTTCTTTCTTTATGAATTCGTTCAACAAATATTGTTGAATTGTTTAGTGGCTTCCAGGTGCCAGACACTGTACTGGGGATGCCTAGGTAAGTAAAGTAAGGAGATCCCTTGCTTTATGGAGAAGTCAGGCCTTGAACAAGTAAGCAAATGACTGTAACATATTCAGTGGAAATAGCTGTTTTGAAAAAGAACAAAGCAGATAAGGGAATAAAATGGATCATTAGAGGGATGACATTTACACAGGGTGGTCAGGAAAGGCCTCTCTTAGTAGATAACACTTTAATGAGACGAAGAAAGTGAAGAAGCAAGACCTGCCTAGAGCTGAAACTGGAGTATTTCAGAGAGGGGAGCACTAAAGCCAAAGGCCATGTTGGGTTGTTCTCAGGGCAGTGTGGCTGGAGCAGAGCCAGGGAGGAGGTGGAGAGGGGAGAACATGTAATTTATAGTACAGGCTTTTGGTTTTATTCTGAGTAAGATAAGAAAATTGGCTGATTTGAGGGAGAGGAGTGACTTCTGTTTGATGAGGCCCATTATGGCTGCTGTGAGGAGAACAGATTGAAGGAGAGCTTTTCTGAAAGCAGTGTGACCTGAGGAGGTTAGAACAATGATTCAGACAAGAAATGAAGGTGATTTGCATGGGGTAGTAGTAGCAGCAGTGAAGAAATGAGCTTTGATTCCACATATGCTTTGAAGGTAGTGGCTACATAATCTCTTGACAGGGTGCATGTGGGGTAGAGAGAAAAGAGAGGAATTAGGGATGCCTCCCAGGTTTTAGCCTGATCAACTGAACAGAGATGGGAAGCATGGAGGGAAGGGTGGAGGCAGGGATGAGGAGTTTAGTTTTAGAAGTATTAATTAATTTTGAGATATGTATGAGAAATCCAAATGGAAATATTGAACGCATTACATGTAATGACTCAAAAGTTCAAGGGAAGATATACAAGCTGGAGAAATACATTTAGCAAAAATCACCAGATAGGTAAAATTTACAGTTATCTTTTTCATAGTCCCAGTGGAGTATAGTCACTCAATAATATTTGTCTAATTAATGAATAAATGTTGTGAGAATCAAAAAAGATAATAGGTATGAAAATGTTTTCTCAAACTATAAATCTCTTTTGAAATAAAAGATCAGACAGCATTATAATATTATGATTATTTTATAAACAGAAGAACTATGAATGAGCAATAGAGTTAGCAAGTGTACAACCAAGTGCAATCAGAAATCTTGCCTCCAACAGAAACAAACTCCAGATGGCTTCTTTTCTCCTCCTCTTTTTGATATTTAAAGTTCATACTGTTCCATACTGCAATTAAGGGCAGTAAAGCAACAGAGAAACCTGAATGAAAGTAAAATATAACAATATTTTTTCTAATAATAATTCTTCACATTGTCAAAAGGATTTTCACTGCAATTTTTCAAACTGTTTCAGAAATAATACTTTTTCCAAACTATATGGATTTCCTATGAACTTTCCCACCCCAGTTCACTTCATAATTCTAAGTTCAATTAACATTATTTTGCAATGAATAAAAAAGTCTTGACTTCCATCTGCTTGTCTTTTAAGTCATAGTCTAATATTTTAATTTTTTAAAAAGTTGATTGATAAATCTTTTGGGAGGAACTGTTGTTTTGGAACTTAAGAAAGCACCCCAGTAAAATTCTCTGGGCATTAAAAAAAAACAACACAGTAAATGTTAGAAGTCACATGTTATAGTCTCTCTACTGGTTGTAAGAATATAATAGGGTTAAGGGTTTTCTGTCTGTGAAAGTTGAGCATTGTAATATGAAAATGCAAGCTTTTTCTAGACCAAGAGAAAGGATAGGTAAGTGGGTGGATGGATGGGTGAGTGGTGAATAAATGAGTGGATGGGTGGGTGAATGGATGGATGGTTGGATGGATGGATGGATGGATGGATGAATGGATGGATGGATGAAAGAAGTGGAGGCTAGGGAGAAAAAGAGAGAGGGAGGCAGACATAAAAGAGTGAAGAGGAAAATGAGATATTCTGATCTTTGACAAGTTGCCAAAATAATTTAATAGGGTAAAGATGGTCTTTTTAGAAACAGACTGGCACAAGTGATATTCCTATGGGAAAAATAAACTTTTATTTCACATGATATAAAAATTACCTCAAAATGGATCATAGATGTAAATGTAAAGGATAATCTATAAAATGTCTAAGAGAAAATTTTTTTATCTTGATTTGGACAAAGAGTTCTGAGATGAACACAGAAGCATGAATCATAAAAGAGAAGGTTAACATATTAAATTTCATCAAATTTTAAATATTCTGCTCTTTGAAAGTCACCTCTAAGAGAGTGGAAATTCACATCAAAAATTGGAAGAAAAACTTGCAAAACATATGCCCGATAAAGGCCTTCTAGCTGGACTATTATAATTCAACAATTTTTTTTGAATAGGAGTCTCACTCTGTTGCCCAGGCTGGAGTGCAGTGGCATGCTTATGGCCCCTGCAGCCTCACCCTGCTGGGTTCAGTTGATCCTTCCACCTCAGCCATCCAGGTAGCTAGAACCACTGGCATGCACAACCAGATCTGGTTAGTTTTTTAATTTATTGTAGAAATGAGGTCTCACCAAGTTGCCCAGGCTGGTCTCCAACCAACTGGATTCAAGCAACTCTCTAGCCTCCACCTCTCAAAGTGCTGGGATTACAGGCATGAGCCACTGCACCTGGCTGAGAATTTTTTCAATGGGTGAAAGCTTTGAAGATACACTTCAGTGAAGAAAATATAAGAATGACAAGCATTTGAGAAGATGCTCAACATTATTAGTCTTCAGGAAAATACAAATTAAAACCATAGAAATACTACTAAATATCCAATAGAACACCTCAAATTAAAAAAAGAAAAAGAAAACTAACAATGACATCTATTCTGTAGCCATGAGGGCATAATAGGAAACAGTTACCTTCCTGCTGGAACTACTAAAAAACTGAAAAAAATATATGAAATAATGATTTTTAGAAATCAGACAACTTGTAACTGCAGTGCCAGAAGGAAAGAAAGGGTCAGAAAAAAAATTTTTTGAAGAAATTGTTGTCAAAATGTTCCATATTTGATAAGAACTATAAACCCATAGTTCCAAGGTCAACAGAACCCTAAACCTAAAGGCTATCATACAAAGTCACATCACAATCAAATTGCTGAAATCAGCTATAAAAAGTAAAATCTCAGAAGAAACCAGATGAAAAAGATATGTTCAGGGGAACAGAGATGAGAATGACAGAGGACTTCTCTGCAGAAACATTGAAAGTCAGAAGACAATAGAAACAGGTATTTATTTATTTATTTTATTTTATTTTTTTTTGTTAAAGTACTTTTATTAAAGGTATTATAATTTCAAGAGAACAGAGACAAACAAATTGATTCTTCTTGGCTATTGACATTTTGTGAAATGTTTACCTTCCATCTCAAAAAAAAGAAAGTGAATCGGCAGATCACATGTCCTCTCATTCTCCTTAGTTCTCAGAACTGACAAACACATCCAAATAAGGTGCCCCCCAAAGTGAGAAAACAGAGAAGGAAGACAGTTATCACAGCCAAAACTTGGGACACAAAATGTAGTAAAATCTGGTTGTGACTATGGACTCAAAGTGGGAATTTAAAACCGATTCCAAAAACTAAAAGCATGAGCACAGAATGTGAAACAAGATGGCACATTTCTTTTTCTATAAAGCTTTTCTTTGGGCATTTTTTATTAAGTACAGACACTGCTGTACTTTCTCCGTGTTAAATAAGTAGACCAGATAAGCAGGTGCCTTTAAGGCTTAGTCCATCAGTTCTGACAATAAATGCAACCCTGTGTTACAGAAAATGGGTAAGAGTCACTTAACCAATAACTAGGGAAAAAATAACACCCTCCCCTTCTCGCCCAGAGGGTTTCCATGGGAATCCTGCCTATATTAGCTTTGGCAGACTTGTGGCTATTTTTAGAGGATTTGAAAGCAACTAAGAATGCCTTTCACTTTTTTATTTTTATTTATTTTTATTTTTTTATAATCAGTATTTTTTATTATCGTTTTGTAGGGTACAGTTAAGGGTTAGGTGTACAATTACGTTTCATTCAGGCACCCTATTGATAAGAGGTGTTTTCCCAGTCCCAGATAGATATTAGCTACTGTTAATCCCATCCCCCCCCATAATTTCCCAGTACCATCAGTCATTTTCTTATAGTATTACATTGGATGTTCAAGGTCCATTATATGAGTGAAAACATGTGATATTCTGATCTTTGTTTCTGTGAGAGGTCACTCAGTATTATAGACTCTAGTTCCATCCAGGTAGCTGCGAAATCCATGATTTTGTTCTTTTTCATGGCTGCGTAGTATTCCATCGTGTATATGTACCACATTTTTTTAATCCAGTCCTCTTTTGATGGGCAGCATGGTTGTTTCCAGGTTCTTGCTATTGTGAATAACGCTGCGATAAACATACGTGTGGAGGTATCTTTTTTATAGAGTGATTTGTGTTCTTCAGGGTATATTCCCAGTAGGGGGATTGCAGAGTCATAAGGAAGGTCAATATTTAGAGCTTTCAGGAATCGCCACACTGCTTTCCACAGAGGTTGCACTAGCTTACACTCCCACCAACAGTGTAGAAGTGTTCCCTTTTCACCACAGCCTCTCCAGCAGCTGTTATTTTTTGAGTTGTTGATAATTGCCATTCTGACTGGAGTTAGGTGATATCTCAGTGTGGTTTTGATTTGCATCTCCCTGATGATTAGTGAGGTTGAGCATTTCTTCATGTGTTTGTTGGCTGCTCGAATGTCTTCTTTTGTGAAGTGTCTGTTCATATCTTTTGCCCATTTTATAATGGGGTTGCTTGTTTTCTTCTTTTCAGTACGTTTCAGTTCCTTGTAGATCCAGGATGTTAAGCCTTTGTCAGACCTAGAGTTGGCAAATACTTTTTCCCAGTCTGTAGGCTGTCTCCCTACTCTCTTGATGGTTTCTTTGGCTTTGCAGAAGCTTGTCAGTTTAATAAGGTCCCATTTGTCTATCTTCTCTCTTAAGTCCTGTGGGTTTCGGGTTTTGTACAGGAATTGGATGCCAGTTCCGATTTCCATGAGAGTATTTCCTTCCTTTTCTAATGTTCTTATGGTTTGAGGTTTTACATTTAGGTCTCTGATCCATTTGGAGTTAACCTTTGTGCATGGGGATAAATAGGGGTCCTGTTTCAATCTTCTACATGTGGTCAACCAGTTTTCCCAGCACCATTTACTGAATAGGTTCTCCTCACCCCATTGGTAGGTGGTGGGGGCTTTGTCGAAGATGAGTTGGTTGAGGAATTGAGGTTTTGCTTCTGGAATCTCAATTCTGTTCCATTGATCTATATGCCTGTTCTTGTACCAATACCAAGCTGTTTTGATGATTGTAGCTTTATAGTAAAGTTTGAAGTCTGGTATTGTGATACCACCTGCTTTGTTTTTTTTGCTGAGGATTGTTCTGGCTATTCTTGGACGTTTGTGTTTCCATATGAATTCCTGTGTTGTTTTTTCTAGGTCAGAGAAGAATGTTATTGGTAATTTAATGGGTATTGCATTGAATTTGTAGATTGCCTTAGGTAAGATGGACATCTTCACAATGTTGATTCTTCCGATCCATGAGCATGGGATATTTTTCCACTTGTTCATGTCAGCTTTGATTTCTTTGAGCAGTGTTTTGTAATTTTCATTGTAAAGGTCTTTCACGTCTCTGGTTAGGAAGATGCCAAGGTATTTCATTTTTTTTGTGGCTATTGTGAATGGGATTGTGTTTTTTATTTGGGTTTCTGTTTGTTTATTATTGGTGTAGAGAAATGCGATTGTGTTTTGTACATTTATTTTGTATCCTGAGACTTTGCCAAAGGCCTTTATCAATGTAAAGAGGCCTTTAACAGATTCTCTTGGGTTTTCAAGGTATACCATCATATCATCTGCATAGAGGGATAACTTGACTTCCTCTTTTCCTATTTGAATACCTCTGATTGCCTCGTCTTCTCTGATTGCTCTAGCCAGGACTTCCAATACTATGTTGAACAGGAGGGGAGAGAGTGGGCATCCTTGTCTAGTTCCAGTTTTCAGGGAATTGGTTCCAATTTTTGTCCATTTAGGAGTATGCAGGCTGTAGGTTTCTCGTAGATGGCTTTTATTATTTTGAGGTATGTTCCCCATATGCCTAGATGTTCAAGGTTTTTATCAAGAAGGGGTGCTGGATTTTATCAAAAGCTTTTTCTGCATCTAATGATATGATCATGTGGTTTTTGTTTTGACATCTGTTGATGTATTTAATTACATTTATGGTTTTACGAATGTTGAACCAGCCTTGCATACCAGGAATGAAGCCTACTTGGTCATGGTGAATGATTTTTGAGATGTATTGTTGAATCCTGTTTGCTAGGATTTTGTTGAGAATTTTAGCATCTATGTTCATCAAAGATATTGGCCTGTAGTTCTCTTTCTTTGTTGGATCTTTACCTGGCTTGGGTATCAGTGTGATGTTGGCTTCATAAAATGATTTGGGGAGAGTTCCATCTTTTTCTATCGCCTGGAATACCTTCAGTAGGATTGGTATCAGCTCCTCCTTGAATGTCTTGTAGAATTCTGCTGGAAAGCCATCTGGACCAGGGCTTTTTTTTGTAGGAAGTTTTCTTATTACGTAGTCGATTTCCTTGATTGTAATTGGTCTATTTAGGGTCTCAATTTCTTCTTGTTCCAACCTAGGTAGATTGTGTGATGTCAGAAAGTCCTCCATTTCCTTGTGGTTTTCAAGTTTGTTTCCATACAAGTGTACATAGTAGTCTCTAATGATCTTTTGTATTTCTTCAGGGTCAGATGTGACTTCATCTTTTGTGTTTCTGATTATGCTTATTTGTTTTTTTTCTCGTTTTTTCTTGGTCAGTCTAGCTAGGGGACCATCGATCTTGTTTATTCTTTCGAAGAACCAGCTTTTTTGTTTCATTGATTTTTTCAATTATCTTATTGTCTTCTATGTCCTGGATTTGGGCTTTTATTTTGGTGATCTGGATTCTTCTGCTGAAATTAGGGTTTTTGTGGTCTTGCTTTTCCAGCTTCTTTAGGTGGCTTGTTAGATTGTGAATTTCTGTTCCTTCCATTTTCTTCATGTGTGTTTGTAGGGATATAAATTCCCCTCTTACTACAGCTTTCAGGGCATCCCAGAGATTTTGGTAAGATGTTTCTTCATTTTCATTTGTTTCCAGGTATATTTTGATCCCTGTTTTGATTTCGTCATTGACCCAGGAGTTGTTTAGCATCATGCTGTTTAGTGTTCATGTCTTTGTGGGTTTTGGGGGGACTTTGTTGGTGTCAAAATTTATTTTTATTCCACTGTGGTCCGAGAAGGTGTTTGGTAGAATTTCGGTCCTTTTAAATTTGCTTATACTTGATTTATGGCCGAGTATGTGGTCGATCTTAGAATATGTTCCATGTGGTGATGAGTAAAATGTGTATTCTGTGGTCTTTGGATGGAGTGTTCTGTAAGTATCAATTAAGTCCATTTGGTCCAAGGTCACATTGAGGTTCCGGATCTCCTTGCTGATTTTTTGTCCTGATGATCTGTCTAGGGTTGTGAGTGGGGTATTAAAGTCCCCAGTTATGATAGTGGTAGAGTCAATATCTTTCTTTAGTTTTCCAAGAAGTTGCTTTATGAAGGTTGGTGCACCTATGTTGGGTGCATATATGTTTAGGATAGATATTTCTTGTTGATGGATTGAACCTTTTATCATTATGTAGTGACCTTCTGTATCTTTTTTGATTTTTAATAGTTTGAAGGATATTTTGTCTGAAATTAAGATGGCTACTCCTCCTTTCTTTTGTATTCCGTTCGCCTGAAAGGTTGTTTCCCATCCTCTTACCTTGAGTCTGTGGGTGTCCTTTCTAGTGAGGTGAGTCTCTTGAAGGCAATAGATTGTTGCCTGATGATATTTTATCCATTTTGCCATTCTATGTCTTTTCAGTTGTGCATTTAGTCCGTTCACATTTAGGCTAATAATTGAAATGCAAGAGTTGATCCCTGTCATAAGGTTCTTACAGAGTTGTTACTGTTTATTTGTTGTCTTTCTTTGGGTTTTGGAGTTGGTTCAGGTGTGTTTTTAATCTTTTGCCTGTACTCTTGTGAAGAATGCTGATGTTCTTTTTTCTTTTTCTTCTGTGTTCAGTACTTTCTTGAGTGTTTCTTGTAGCGGTGGTCTGGTGGCAGCGTAGGTTCTTAGGGATTGGATGTCTGGAAAAGATTTTAATTCTCCCTCACTAATGAAGCTTAGTTTAGCTGGGTAGGTTATTCTTGGTTGAAATTGTTTCTCTTTTAGTACTTTGAAGATAGGGCTCCAGGCTCTCCTGGCCTGAAGGGTTTCTGTGGATAAATCTGCTGCTATTCGGATTGGTTTTCCCTGGTAGGTAGTCTGGCCTTTTTCTCTTGCTGCCTTTAGGATTTTTCCTTTCATAGCTACTTTGTTTAGGCGAATTATTATGTGTCTGGGAGTTGGTCTTCTCGTTTGTTGTCTTGCAGGGGTTCTCTGAATCTCTTGTGTTTGAATTTTTTCATCTTTACTGAGATGAGGGAAGTTTTCTTGAATGATTTCATGGAATGTTTGTTCCAGTGTGGCTTCTGTTTCTCTTTCTGCCTCAGGAAGCCCAATTATTCTCAGGTTTGGTCTCTTGAAGTGATCATTCATCTCTTGCAGGTTTTGTTCTGTCTTTTTGAGCTTCTTTTCTATGCTTTTGACAGTTTGGGTTAGTTCTGTGTTTTGGTCTTCGAGCTCTGAGATTCTTTCTTCTGCTTGGCTGATTCTGCTTTCCATGCTTATTAGTCTGTTGTTCATTTCCATTACAGTATTCTTTACTGCTGTCATTTCTGACAACAGCTCCTTCCTATTTTCCTCTTGTCTCTCCTCAATTTTTTTAATTCTCTCCATTAATGTTTTGATGTCTGGGTTTGTTGCATGTAGCCAGTCATTCTGGGGACTCTTCATTGTCTGAGTTCCAGAATCTGATTTCTCATTGTCTGATCTCCCAGGGGTCTGTGTAAGACCTATATTCTTCTTTTGGTTTTCTTCATTTGTGCAGTTTTTCCACTTCCCTACTTCTTCCTTCCCTCCACGTCACCGTCTTCTTTAATTTTGTTTTTCAGGGGTAAAGGGACTGGTTTTACTTCTGTTCGTTCAATCTCCCATTCTTTATGTATGTCGTCTTACTTTGTTCAATTTTGAAGTTGCACTGTAGGTTGGAGGTGGTCCTTTTTGTAGTTTTGAGATGTATTTAAGGGGAGAGCTGTGATTCAAAATCTGTCTGCAGGTCCTGGTGTTCGCTGACAGGCGTGTGGATAATGTGGAACCCACTTCCCACTGCCCTGGAGTCTGTCCATGCAGTGGGGCTGTAGGTTTACTCCCTGAAATAAAATGTGGTTAGCAGGGGGGAGAGAATGGAGCAGATAGTGGTTTGAAGAGGGGAGTGGAGAGATAGAGGAGTAAGGGAGGAAACTAACGAGTGTGCCAACAAATAGAGAGAGAAGTCTATACTGAAACAGCTAAAAATGATGGACCACAGCTACAGTCGAACCAACTCTCATACAACCACAAATAAAACATATTGTGATGCTAACATACCCGCTATCCAACCACCTTGTTGGTGTGCTGTTCCTCTATACAAAGACATGGTTTACAGACAGAAGAAAAGAGAAGAAAAGGAAAAGGAAAAGAGAAAAAAGGGGAACAATACTGTAGGAATAGAATTAAGTCATTAAACTAATAGAATCAATGAAGCACACTCTGAGACCTTTCGTTTAAGTCCAATGTCCTTTCAGGTCTGATTTGTAGTTTTCTTTTCAAGCCGGTGAATTAGTTTGCAGTTAGAGTCAATTGCCCCTGATCTGCTGTGAAGGACAGTTCAGGTCAACTTTCCTTCAGCAGTTTGGTCTATGTCTTTATCAGGCTTATTTCTCCTGTTTCGGTGTTGTTACCTTGAATCGCCAGCAGGTGGTGCTATCTCATCTGCTCGCCCCAGAGGGGGTGGGGCCGGACAGGAACAAGATGGCTGCCTGCCTCCGAGCAGGCAACAGAAGCCCCACGCGAGCCAGCAGCACAATCTCAGACACAGGAGATTTGGCAGCAATCCTCTGCAGATCTTCCTTGAAGCTGATTTGTGTGGATCTCCTCTCGGGCCGGGTTGTGATGAGCTGCGCGGGCCGAGCGCCGGGGCGCCGGGAGCGCCGGGGCGCCGGGAGCGCCGGGGCGCCGGGAGCGCCGGGGCGCCGGGAGCGCCGGGGCGCCGGGAGCGCCGGGGCGCCGGGAGCGCCGGGGCGCCGGGAGCGCCGGGGCGGGAGGCGGGAGCGCCGGGGCGGGAGGCGGGAGCGCCGGGGCGGGAGGCGGGAGCGCCGGGGCGGGAGGCGGGAGCGCCGGGGCGGGAGGCGGGAGCGCCGGGGCGGGAGGCGGGAGCGCCGGGGCGGGAGGCGGGAGCGCCGGGGCGGGAGGCGGGAGCGCCGGGGCGGGAGGCGGGAGCGCCGGGGCGGGAGGCCAGAAACAGGTATTTAAAGTAATGGGCTAGAGTGAGTGGGGGCAAAGGAGAGAACACGAGCAACCAAGTTAGAATTATGTATTCCGTGAAAATATCTTCAAAATAAAAGGTGAAATAAATAAATTTTTAGACAAACAAAAGCTGAGAGAATTATCACTGGCAGACCTGTGTTATAAGAAATATTAAATATAGTTCTCCTAAAAGAAGAAAAGTTATATGAGAGGGGAAAGTGAATCTACACAAAACCACTATAATTGATAGACATGTAGGTGGGCAAATTAAGAGACTTTTCTCTCATTTTTAACATCTTCAAAACATAACTGACCATTTAAAGCAAAAAATAATAACAATATATTGTGGAATTTTTCATGTAAAAAATATAGCAATGATGAAACAAAGGATGAGAAAGGGGAAAAAGCATCATGTTTTACAGTTTTTATACTGCATGTGAAAATGTATATTATTTGAAGGTAGACAATGATAAATTAATGATGCATATTGTAAACATTAAAGCAATTACTAATAATTAAAGCAAAGATAAAAGGCAATAGACTCAATAGTCTAAATAAAAAAATAAAAAGACTGACAATATCAAGTGTTGATGAGGTTGTGGAACAACTTGAAATTTCATTGAAAAAGCAAAAGTATTATACAGCAATTTTGGAAAACAATTTATAGTTTCTTATAAAATTAAAATAAACTTGCCGTAAAACCTAGTAATCCCACTCTTAGGTATTTATCCCTCAAAACTAAAACATATGTTTCTATAAAGACTTGTACATGATTGTTCATAATGGCTTTATTCTAAATAGCCCAAAACTAGAAACCAAATATCCATCAACTGAAGAATGGATAAATTGTACTATGTTCACACACATACATGTGCTATATGCATACACATACATAGTCTGACAATTAAGTTTGCAAACTTGCCACCATGTGCTTACATTGACAGCACTGTACAGACAACTCAGTAAGATTTCATAACCTTGGTATATCAGTGTCTCACAGCTCTGTTCATGTCAATGTACACAGTGTCTTGCTGAGTGGCACTTATTGTTGTTGCATGTTTTTGTGTGCCATTGTGAGAATGTTGAAGTTTGAATTAGAACAACAAATGAACATTAAATTTCTTTTAAACTTGGCAAAAGCAGAAGTAAAATCAGGGACATGTTAGTCCAAGTTTATGGTGATAATGCCATGAAGAAAATGTTAGTGTATAAATAGATTAAATGTTTTCCTGAGGGGAGAAAAGTGTCACTAATAAAGAGAGGTCAGGACAACCAGTAATGAGCAGAACTGACAGAAATATTGTAAAAATTCATTAAATTGTGGATCAAAATTGTCAGCTGACTGTGAGAACCATAGCGGACAAAATAAACATCAAAAGAGAAACAGAAAAATCTCAACTGAAAATCTTGGCATGAGAAAAGTGTGTGCAAAAATGATCCCAAAGGGGCTCTTACTTCATGACAATGCACCAGCTCACACAGCACTGTCTGTGAGGGAGTTTTCAGTCAGTTAACAAGTAACTGTATTGGAACACCCTCCCTTCTCACCTGACCTGGCCCCCAGCGATTTTTTTTTCTTTACCTGAAGATAAAGGAAATATTGAAAGGAAGACATTTTGATGACATTCAAGATATTAAGGTAATACAACAACAACTCTGATGGCCATTCCAGAAATAGTTCCAAAATTGCTTCGACAGGTGGACTAGGCACTGGCATTGGTGCATAGCTTCCCAAGGGGAGTACTTCGAAGGTGACTGTAGTGATATTCAATAAGATATGTAACACTTTTTCTAGGATGAGTTTCCAAACTTAATTGTTAGGCCTCATATACATACGTATTACTAGCAATGTAATGAAACTACTGACACATGCCGGAACATAGATGAATCCCAAAGGCATAATACTAAGCAAGTGAAAGAAACCAAACATAAAAGACTCTTTTCTGCCCAATTCCATGTACAGTCATCCTTCAATATCCATGGGAAATTTTTTCCTGGACTCCTGAGGATACCCCAATCCACAGATGTAAGTCTCTTATAAAATGGCCTATATAACTGATATACATCCTCCTGTATACTATAAATCATCCTAGATTACATCTAATTCCTAATATACTATAAATGTTATATAAATATTGTTATACTGTATTGTTTCTTTAGTATTATTTTTCACTGTAATATTGTTATTTTGTTGTTTTTTTCCAAATATTTTCAATCTGTGGTTGGTTGACTTTGCAGATGAGGAATGAAGGGCCCACTGATGTTACTAAACAGGCAAAATCTATAGTGACAGAAAAGACCAGCAGTTGCAGGAGCTGAGGCCAGGGGTAGGAAGGAATTGACTGCAAAGGCACAAGAGAGAACATTTTGAGATATTAAAAATGTTCTATGCTCTCATTATGAAGATGGCTATAGGACTATGTACATTTGTCAAAACGCATAGAACTGTACCCCTAAAATTGGTTAATTTTGTTGCATGTAAACTATATCTCTATACAGTGAACTAAAAATATTCATTAGATGGGATTAAAAGTATATTGGGCCATCACCAAGAAAGGATCAGTAAACGAAGGTAAACTGGTAGAATGTATCTAAACTAAAGCACAAAGAGAAAAAAGACTTAAGGAATAAACAAAATCTTAGTGATTTATGAACTAGTATCAAGCAGTTTAACACACGTGTATTTAGAGCCTCCTAAGGAGGAGAAATGAATAAGATATATTTAAATATTTGAATAAAATATTGGTTATAAGTATTCAAAATGTAATGGAAAACATCAACCAACAGATGTAATCAGCTTAGTGAACCCCAAGCAGAAAAAAAAAAAGAAAGTGCCGGGCTCGGTAGCTCAGCCTGTAATTCCACGCCTTTGGGAGGCTGAGGTGAGTGGATTGCCTGAGCCGGCGGGTTTGAGACCCGCCTGGGCAGCGAGACCTCATCTCTACAATAAATAAAAAAATCGGCCGGGTGTGGTAGCACATGCCTGTAATTCCGGCTACTCGGAAGGCTGAGGCGGAAGGATCGCCGGAGCCCAGCAGGTCGAGGCTGCGGTGGCCGGCAGCAGCCACTGCATTCCAGTCTGGGCGACAGAATGAGACTCCAACTCAAAAAAAAAAGTCAAACAAAGTACATCGTAGTCAAACTGCTGAAGCCAAAAGATAAAAACAGTCGGAGAAAAAACATTTTACATAGAGAGGAACAATGTTAAGAATGACTACTGACTTACTAGACACAATACAAGCTCAAATAATGAAAACTCTCATGTGCTTAAAGAGAAACCTGTTAAGCCAGAATTATGCATCACATGGAAATATTCTTCAGAAATGAAGGCAAAAGGAAGACATTTCCAGATAACTGAGGCAGAGAGAACTTGTTCCCAGTAGAACCACACTATAAGAAATGCTTTAAGAAGCCTATCACCATACACAAAAAGTAACTTTAAAAGGATCAAAGATCTAAATGCAAAACCTCAAACTGTAAGAATCTTAGAAAACGCAGGGGACAATAAGACAATAAGAAAACGCTTATGGAAATTGAAACTGGCAACCAATTCCTAATCAGAACCTTAAATGCCCATACCTTAAGAAATAAGATGGACAAACTAACAAGTTTCTGCAAAGCAGAAGAAACCATCAAGAGAGCAGGGAGGCAGCCCACAGAATGGGAAAAAATATTTGCCAACTGTAAAACTGACAAAAGCCTAACATCTAGGATCCACAAGGAACTCAAACACACCGAAAGGGAAAAAAAACAAACAGCCCCATTAAAAAGTGGGCAAAAGACATGAATAGACACTTCTCAAAAGAAGATATACGGGCAGCCAACAGACACATGAAAAAGTGCCCAACCTCACTCATCATCAGAGAAATGCATCAAAACCACAGTGAGATACCACCTAACCCCAGTAAGAATGGCCATCATTAATAAAACAAACAACAACAGAATACGGAAAAAAAGGAACGCTTCTACACTGCTGATGGGAATGTAAACTAGTGCAACCTCTTTGAAAGACAGTGTGGTGGTTTCTGAAAGAACTAGAAATTGACCTTCCATATGACCCAGCAATCCCCCTAATGGGAATATACCCGGAGGAACTCAAATCATTCTACAAAAAAGATACCTGAACATGTATGTTTGTTGCAGCTCTATTCACAATAGCAAAAATATGGAACCAACCATGCTGCCTATTGAAGCTGGGCTGCATTAAAAAAATATGGTACATATACACAATGGAATATTATGTAGCCATAAAAAATACGAAACATATGGACTTCGCAGCCACTTGGATGGATTTAGAGTCGATCATACTCAATGATCTATCACAGAAATAAAAAGAACAGAGTACCATATGTTCTCACTCATAAGCAGGACTTGTACAATTGTAATACTATAAGAAAGGGATTGGCAGTAGTGGGAAACTGTCTGGGGAGGGAGGGTGGGATTGGCAGTTGAGGGAAACTTCTAGGGGAGGGAGGGGCACACTTCATCAACAAGGGTACCTGCATAATCAATGTTTGTATACCTAACCCTGAATTGTACCCCACATCTTTATAAAAAAAAAAAGAAATGTTAAAAGAAGTTATACAGAATGAACAAAAACAATACCAAATTTACAGGAAGAAATAAAGAACACCAAAGAGAGTACATATATGGTTAAGTATAAAGACTATATTATAATTAAATTCTTTAAAATATTATCAACTGTTTAAAGCAAAATAATGACAATGTGATACTGTTGCATTGCAACAATGTAATACATGTCTAAATTTAATGTATAACATATATAGCACAAAAGTGACAAGAAAGGCAAAAGAAAAAAGGAGGCAGACTCAGTGACTCAGCCTGTAATCCCAGCACTTTGGGACGCCGAGACAAGTCAATTGCCTGAGCCTGTGGTTTCGAGATCAGACCGGGCAACTTGGTGAGACCTCATCTCTACAAGACATAAAAAATTAGCTGGGCATGGTAGCACACATCTATAGTTCCAGCTACTTGGAAGGTTGAGGCAGAAGGATTGCAAGAGCCCAGCAGGTCAATGTTGGGTGGCCACGAGCATGCCACTGCACTCTAGCCTGGGTAACGAAGTGAGACTCCAACTCAAAAAAGAAAAGAAAAGAAAGAAAGAAGGAAGAAGAATGAACATTGTAATTTCTAGAGCAACCACTGGAAATACAGATACAAAAAAGTTGTAGTTAAAAACCCAATGGAGGAGACTGAATGCAACATTGAACAATTTTTTTCAATTTTTTTATTGTGGGAAAAAACATACAACATAAAATTTACCATCTCAACCATTTTTATGTATACAGTCTAATAGTACTGAATACATTCATAATGTTTTACAACCAACAAGCATCTCCGTAACTCTTTTCATCTTGTAAAACTGAAATCCTACACCCATCGAACAGTAAGTTCCCATTCCCCTCTCCTGTATGCTCTTGGACATCACCATTCTTCATTCTGTCTCTGTGATTTCAAATACTTCAAGTACTTCATGTAGGTGGAATCATAGTGTTTGTCATTTTGTAACTGCCTTATTTCATTTAGCACTTTGCTCCTAAGGTATAAAGACTATATTATAATTAAATTCTTTAAAATATTGTCAACTGTTTAAAACACATATCAAAATTTCCTTCCTTTTTTTTTTTTTTTTTGAGTCATAGTCTCACTCTTCACCCAGGCTGGAGTGCAGTGGCACGCTCCTGGCCATCCCCAGTGCCAACCTGCTGGGCTCTGGGGATCCTTCGGCCTCAGACTCCCAAGTAGCCAGAACTACAGGTGCACACTACCATGCCTGGTTAATTTTTTTATTTCTTGTAGAGACGAGGTCTCATCAAGTTGTCCAGTCTGGTCTCGAACCTGCAGGCTCAGGCAATCCACTCGCCTCAGCCTCCCAAAGGGCTGGGATTACAGGCTGAGCCACCAAGCCCGACCAAAAATTTCCTTCCTTTTTAAGTCTGAATAATAAATATTCCTGTGTGTGTGTGTGTGTGTGTGTGTGTGTGTGTGTGTGTGTGTGTGTGTGTGTGTGTGTGTGTGAGTCTCTTGTAGACCGCATATAGTTGGATCAGGTGTTTTTAATCCATTCTGTCTTTTGATTGATTCATATACATTTAAAGTACTAATAAAGAGGGACTTCAGCTTTTTGCTGTTTGTTTTTTATACGCCGTATAGCTTTAGTGTCCCTCATTTCTTGCACTACTGTTCTCTGTTGTGCATCATTGCTTTTGGGGGGTAGTGAAAATGTTTGAATTCCTTTCTCATTTCTTTTTGTGCAGTATTCTATAACTATTTTCTTTGTGGTTACCATGGGGATAACACTTAACATAGTTATAGCATATAAGTTATAGCATTCTAATTTGAATTTATACTAGTTTAACTTCAATAACATACAAAACTCTGCTTTTACAGCTCCATCTCCACCCCTTTAAATTGTTGATATAACAAAATTATATCTTTATACATTTTATGTCCCAAATCATCAACTAAAATTATTTTCAATGCATTAGTCTCTTAAATTATGTAGAAGACAAAAATCAGAGTTATAAACCAAAATTATAATAATATTAACTTTTGTAGTTGTCCATGTATTTTCCTTATTGGGATCTTTATTTCAACTTCAAGTCACCATCTAGAGTCCTTTCATTTTAAGGACAGAGTCTTTTTTCTCCCACCCTAGCTTATGCAACCTGCATGCAACCTACTTCCAGAACATATGCACAACTGCTACCACAGGGTTGGAGTGGGGGATGTATAGCTACTGTTAAGAGTTCAAATTGATAAAAATTAATCTGTTTGCCTTTCAATTTTGCCTGGAAGTTGCAAGCCTTCAATAGAATTCAGAGTTCCAAAATAGTTACAGATTCTACTCTAGTTTAGGAGACAGATTCCTGATACTTTCTACTCCACCATCTTCCCAGAATCCTCTTCTAAATAGTATTATATTAAGCCAAAATAAGATAGGAAAGAAAGAACAAAGGGAACAAAAAGAAAACAAGAAAGCTTATACCCAATCATATCAATAATTATATTAAATGTAAACAGAGTAAGCACCCCAATTAAAAACAGAGGTTTTCTTACTAGATTAAAAAAATACATCTTGTTTACATATTATTCACTTTAAATATAAAGATATAAAAATGCTTAGTAAAAAAAAGGACAAGTTGACAATATTAGGATTTTTTTTTTTTTTTTTTTTTTTGAGTTGGAGTCTCACTCTGTCACCCAGACTGGAGTGCAATGGCTGCTCCCGGCCACCGCAGCCTCGACCTGCTGGGCTCCGGCGATCCTTCCGCCTCAGCCTTCCAAGTAGCTGGAACTACCATGTCTACACCTACTGATACATTAAAAGGATTATATTTGTTATGCTTATACTGAAGGCTTGCAATCTTAACATGATATCCTAACTGGTTAAATGTTCATTCAGGATACTTACCGTAAGTTACCATAAGCCATGTATTGTGCTAAACAGTTCATCTACATCTTTTTATTTAGTCCTTTCAGAATCCAGCTGTGTAGACACTATTTTTTTCACATTTTATATATGATAAAATTGAGGCTTACAGAGTACAATTGACTTGCCCACAATCACACAGCTGTTAATAGCAAAGCCACTTACTTATTGAGCTTACATCCTGAGAATATTCGAGTCTCATAACTGTCTTATCAGAATGAATCTAGATGCATATGTTATTCTCTAAAGAAAGAACAGCTTGTTTTTTCTGAACAATTTTACAGCCTGAAAGTCTTGAAGGAAGAATGGGAAAGCTACTCACTGAATTGCTGCCACTGTTGCCGTGGAAACCTGAAAAGAAATTACATACACATCAGTTTTACAACTCCATCTTTTAATAGGTGCAGAACATAACCACAGGCTGCTGACTCCTTATGGAAAACTCCCAGAAAAATCATCTAATCAAAAATCTCTTCAGCCTTTTTTAATACAAAAAATCCCAATTCACAAGAGTAAGCTGAACTCTGCCAGATAATCTGGATAATGATTCTCCTTTCCTGAACTGTTGTTCATCATCTGACTGTTGAGAAGTGAACCAAAATAAGAAATTAAAATAATGCTGAAAAGCAAGAACAAGAAGCTACAATGTTGGATGCATATGTCATAAGAACCAGATCAAGTGGCGCTGGATGGGGAGTTGTGGGCACTGACTTGACTGAATGAAAAAATGTCACTGATATAAATATACAAACTTAAATGTGACGCCATTCCTGGTAATGAACACAGCACCCTCCACTGGTGGCAAAATGAAACACTCTTTGGCAGCACTGGCTTACCTCAGTTGAGCATTTGTGTGATGGAAAGTCAGCAGTCACAGTAAGATTGAATTCTGAAACTGAATAAGGCATAAGTCTATTTACAAGGAAGGAATAATGTCCTTGTTTATCTAAGTTTAGGCCTGTCCATTAGTCTCTCTGAAAGCTGATTTCAAAAGTTACAAAATAAAACTGAAGCAAGAATAGGAAGTAAAGAAAAAGAAGACACGAGTTGCCAATTTTCATGACTTTGAACTTTGATTTAGCCAGTAGAAATGATTTAGTAGCTATATTAATTAGGATTGAGTTTGGTTGCAAATGACAGAAATTTCAAAGTGTAACAATGGCTTAAACACCATAAACTTTTATTTTTCTCTCATTTCAAAGTCTGTGTAGGTGGTCAATAACTGATATGGCAGCTTCACCATCATCAGAAATCTAGACTCTCCCAACTCTCGGTATGTGATTTTTTTTTAATTATTTTTTATTTTTTAGATTTTTATTTTAAAGATGTGGGGTACAATTCAGGGTTAGGTATACAAATGTTCATTATGCAGGTACCCTTGTTGATAAGGTGTGCTCCCACCCCCTGAAGATTACCACTACTGCCATTATCCCCTCGCCCCGGCAGTTTCCCACTACTGCCAATCCTTTTCTTATAGTATTATGATAATTGTTCAAGGTCCACTTATGAGTTAGAACATGTGATACTCAGTTCTTTGGTTCTGTGATAGATCAATCAGTATTATAGACTCTCAGTCCATTCAAGTTGCTACGAGGTTCATAGTTTTGTCCTTCTTTATGGTTGCATAATATTTCATCATGTATATATAACACATTTTTTAAAAATCCAGTCCTTTTTTGATGGGCAGCATGTTGGTTCCATGTTTTTACTATTGTGAACAACGGCATGCGATTTCTAACTCATGCTGCCCACATATCCATGGCAGAGCCAGCAGAAAAAAGAATGAAGGACACTCCCTTTCTTTTTAAGGACACTTCCTTGACATTTCATACAATTCTGCTTACATCCTATGGGTCATTTGTAACGTGGCTTAGTCTACCTGTGTGCCTTAGATAAGCAGGACTCCTACGTTAAATATAAGTACACAGAGAAGAGAGATAGTTTTCGCTGCATAGTTCAAGGGGCCAGAGGACTCAAGTCTGATTAATTTACCTATTTGTTCATATATTAATTCAAGACACAATTATTAGTCATGTGATATGTGCCAGGCCTTGTGTTAGGTTCTGGAGATAAGAAAGACAATAGTAGCCAGGCTCGGTGGCTCAACCTGTAATCCCGTGCCTTTGGGAGGCTGAGGTGAGTGGATTGCCTGAGCCCGCGGGTTCGAGACCCGCCTGGGCAGTGAGACCTCATCTCTACAATAAATCAGCCGGGCGTGGTAGCACATACTTGTAATTCCTAATTCCAGCTACTTGGAAGGCTGAGGCAGAAGGATCGCCGGAGTCCAGCAGGTGGAGGCTGCGGTGGCTGGGAGCGGCCACTGTACTCCAGTCTGGGCGACAGAGTGAGACTCCAACTCAAAAAAAAAAAAAAAAGAAAGACAATAGTGACATATAAGTAAGCAAAGCATTTTAACACAATGTAAAAGAAATTTCATAGAGGTAAAAAATAAAAATAGCTAACTGCTAAGCTGCAAGGGAGAGGTTTCAATGAAATTTTCAGAGAGAAGATGCCAAGTAAACTAAGTCTTCATAAAATAGATCTTTGCCAACTATACTGATGGAGATGAGATGAGGGGGTGGCAGGAGACAAGGGTTGTCGAAAGAGTGTTGGAAAATGGAGGACACATTCCAGGCAGTGGGATGAACAGATGCAAATGTGACAAAATATGGGAAAGTATGGCTTGCTAACGAATGCTTGGCGGTTCCGTAGACTTGGAATAGAGATGAAAGACATAGGAAGGGAGCCAGGGAGGAGTGGAAGAAGATGAGACTAAAACACAGGCAGAGGCCCCATGGTGAAGGGCTTTGCAGACAGGTTGGAGACCTTGCACATCATTCTGCACTCAGTAGGAAACCACCGGAGAGTTCTAAGAATGGGAGGATCACAATGAGATTGTGCTTTGAAAGATCAATGTGGAAGACATGTGGAAATGTGGAAGGCAGCTGGGAGACGGGCATGATTGAAAACAGGAAAACTGTTCTTTTATTGAGCATTGACTGAACATTAGCTCTGCTCCAGGCACTCCGCACACCAAATGGAGTGCAACAGACACAGAAATCTTCAAGGACCCACAGAAAAGGGAGATACCTAAATCAGTGTTAACAGTGCTCTGCAACATATGTGAACACAGGAAGGTGGAGAATGATCTGGGAGGACAGTAAAGAAAGTGCCTAACTCTAGTGGAATAGGACCTGAAAACTGCAAAGAAAAGCAAACTTTAGTTGATGGCTGCTGAATGGAAGTTTGACAGATGGTCAAGAGCTACAAAAGACATTTTTGGCAGAGTGTATGGTACCTACAAATATAAAGAAGAATGAAGACAAATTGCAAATAGTATAATGTTAAGGATGTAAGTATGCAAGGGAAGAAGGTAGAAATTAGTCCCAGATGAAGACAGAGACAGCTGGAGAGTCACATGCTCAGACCTGGTAAGAGGTACTGGTCAATGTAGAAGGAGATGGCAGGCTGATTTAGAGTGAGTAGAAAGGGAAGTTACCAAACTACGGATCTTCATTTGTTCCTTCTAATCCACCCACACTCTTCCCCATCCTGCTGTATTACCTGGGAGGCTGAGTTGCATGGATTGCATCTAGGGGTTCTCTTGTCCTCTGGCTTCCAGTTGGATTCAATAAATGGGAAACAACAGAAAAAACTGGATTAGGGAGGAAAACATGAGGGAGTGACATCAGGCTAGGTATTTATCCCCCCAGTTCCCTGCCTGTGGACTTACCATGCACCGGCTTCATGCTTCTATTGGGTAGCCCTATCCCCACAGAGCTCTTGAGCTTCTTTGCTCTCTTCTGTGCTCTTGCTTTCTCATGTTATCCTGGTTCCCAGAACCTTCCATATTCAGGCATAGAAATGGTAACAGAAATCTAGTAGCTACAGGGCATTACACTATCTCTTGTGGTTTCCCTATACTATGCTCTTTATAAATGGTTTCTTTATTAAATTCTAAAATTATGCAATAAGTGTGCCAACGGTTTCCTGCCAGGATCCTGACTAATGTAATCATTAAACACTACCCTCACTTAAACCCCATTTCTTCACAACTCTTATAACTTTTATGTATAAGCTGGAGCCACCCATTTTCCAGAAGGAATGATTAAACTCTGAAAGTTGTTCATTGCTCTCACAGTTCTTATCTAAAATGTCAAAGATAATGACCTGCTACTAACAAGTTCACAAGTTACTGTAGGTGATCAACTTGTACACACACAATTAACAGTAAAACCCACAGACTAATCTTTGGCATAATTAAACATGGTCTTCTTTAAGCAGATAGTCCAGATTGAATAAAACCCATCATTTCCAATTCCAAATACCAAGGATAGAGAAGCTGAATCTAGGGTTGAATCTGGGTTTCAGTTCTAATCCAGTCAGGGTGGGTCTGCCTGGGATTCATTACTATGTGGAGAGAGGAGGTTTCCAGAGAAAAGGTACTGGTATAGGATGCGCAGACATTCCAAAAAGCATTTATCTGTCACAGTAGATAGATAGACATAGGCCCCAGTCAGTCTTTTTTTAACTGAATAATTTCATAAGACAGAGTGTGATATACCAAGAAAGGCTGATTTAAAGGCTCTCTTGCCATAAGGCAGTCTAATGCTGTACTATTTTTTTCCTTGAAGAGAAGGAACAATAGCATATTTACAACTCAATTGTATGTATATTATTCTAGTTCTAGTCAAATTAGACATTCCTTAGTCCCACAGTGATTTTTGTCGGGGAGGGGTATTGCTACACCTGCCACACAGCTGGGTCCAAGGACTGCCTGCATGCTCCCAGCATGCTCTGCGGTTGGTTTCCATGCCAACCAGCCAAGTAGTGTTTCTGCCCTATCTACCCACTCCAGGAAAGACACTAAAAGAATAGGCATATACGAGGAAGAGTAGGAGACAGATTGAATAAGTACATGCAATTATTTTTAAGGCACTGTGGTCCCAAATTATTCCTTGTGCTAGTCCCCTTTTTGACCCAAGATAATAGGAGACAGATTACAATGTCTTTCCTGCTAAGTGCTCAGAGCTCTTTCAAATATGCTATCACATTATCCTCACAGCATCCTTGAGGAAAAAGAAAGGTCCTATTTTGCAGGTTTGGAAACTAAGGCACAAAATGATGAAATGGCCATCTTCCACACACAAGATGAGGCAATATTAGCATTAGGAATCCTGCCTCTAAAATCTGCATTTACAATACACTCGTCGGCTTTCCTACTTCCCTCTGTTTGAAGCTTAAGAGCAAATCAATGCAATACAATTTTGATTAAATATCATCCTCATTATATTTGTGTTAATATAAAACAAACATATTTTACAAAAACAGTAAAAATGGTTCAGAAAGTTATTGTGGGAAAAAAATTGGGTAAACTATCAAGAAAAGGCAGGTAAATACAAAGATTGGGAAAGAGGAAAGCAAATGTATGTACAGAGGGTGCCAAAAAATGTATACACATTTTAAGGAAGGAAAAAAACTGTATTAAAATTGTAATATTCAATATATAACAAAAGATTAACACCATCTTTTGAGCGAATGTCATACTACATATTGCTACTGTAATTCAATTCAATTTTGAAAAGTAACACATAGATAACAGCTCTTAAAATGTGTATACTTTTTTTGGCAACCCCAGTATATCTCAATTTAAATATTTCAGCTGCATTTTATTTCAAGGAAATGAAACAACCACTTAGCTTTGGAATAACAGAATTTTAGTCCACTGTCAAGAGGCATTATTTGTAATCTGGGGAAATAATAATAAGATGATATTAAGTGTGGCCATTTTAATAAGGGATACCTCAGACAGTGAAAGAGAAATTCCACCTTTCCTGGAGATTTTTCCTTTGGCCTTAACTGTCTCTGGAGAGAAAACCATGAATACAACCTAGGAAGGGGCAAAAACATGCCTTTGTGAAATGGAGATTGAGGACACATTAAACCCTATCAAAGTACTGACCCTGTTGTTTTAAATATCATGTGATTTATTTTACCTCATTACTCCACGTGAAATTCTACAACCAGAAACACTCTAGTTAGCTAATGTGGAAACAACAGGATATAATTTTATGTCCCTGTTGTTTGTCCAAAGCAATAGCTAATCATTTCAAAAGCATGCCAAAATTCGACAGTAATAACATGCTAAGGTTAGGTGCTTTCTGAACCTAGAGCTTTTTGTACCCAGTATACTTATCCTGGACTTGGGGTATGAGGAAATGTCAATCTCTCCCCTACCTTCTCAGATCCAGGAGTGACAAGCTTCACTCACACCACTCTATCCTATGTCCAGAATCTTCTTTGCAGAGTAGACTGCTGGCCTAGGACTGAGGAAACCTCTTTGCCCCTCTCCTGAGGACCATCCCTGTGGTTTCTATTGCCTATTTGCCTAAGAGCAACAAGCCCCAGTTGAATTCCCTACCTGATTCCATCCCAGAGATCAGGGCTCTGGAGACAGAATTAACAGGTTCAGATCCTGGCTCGTGGCGAGCATTACACCAACTAATAAAACATCTAAAGAGTGACTGTAGGTATACTTCTCCTCTCTGAGCTTCTTTATTCCTAAATATAAACTATGAACATTAACAATACCAATCTCCTAGGAGTATCATAAGGATTAAAAGAAATAATTCACATAAAGTTTTAGTCCAGAACCTAGAACATAATCAGCATGCAATAACTATTAACTGTTTATGAAAACAACCTCCTAGAAATCTGTCTTGATATAGAGCTGGGCCTCTACTCATCAGTCATGTCTCTGTGTCACATTCGTAGGGCTCTCTTATGTAACACTTATAGAGCATGAACACAGGAGGGGGTGAGCAAAAACTAGAACTAGAAAACAGGAAGGCTGTGAAAGTGATGAATCAGGAGGAGCCAATTAACTAGTTGCCAAAAAATCTCCCTGGACAAAATGGAGGATAGCGTATACAGAACAGTTAAATGGATACAGTTTAAACTTCTTAGGACAACGATAGAAGAGACACAGACATATTAATTATATTCATAAAAATAGACAGGCTTTGGGAAATATACTTACATTGAATGAAAGACTTGCATTGAAAGCTAGCCTTTCCCGAAGCTCATTAGAGCAGCAAGTCAATTACCCCTTAACAAACTTAGAGTGTTGCTTTTATATGGTGGGACGATAGGAGACTAAAACAACTCAAAACACTAGCAGTAAATCTATACTACATCCAGACTTCAAGCAGAGCTAATGCATTTCTGGATGATAAAAAAAAAAGCAGATTCTTTGGAAGAATTCAAGAGATGCAGGTAACACGTATAAAGTATTCCGAATGTGTTTTCAAAGAATAATTTAGTCTTTGCTGTTTTCAGTATATTGCTTGGAGTAGGAATAATCTCTTCATTATGTCCCTAGTTCACACAGCTTTTCCTTTTTAACACACTACCCTCCATTTGCCACACAGAGACACTTCGAATCTGCCATAAACACAGATACGCGCCACGCAGTATAATGATAAACTAGCTGTTACAAAGAGCTTAGAAACCAGACAGGCTGTTCCTACATATCTAACCCAAGTTATTTTCTGTGGCTTAGCATATTTTCAATAGCAGTTCAACTACATGCTTAACTCTAACATAGAATTCCTTTTACCAACTGCAGAAAAAAAAATAATCAAAGAGACTATTGCTTCTGTGGAAGTTCTTGTACATGACTCCAGGGGAATTATCCCTTCCCTCATTCCAGCATGCTTTATGAGGTTGCCCCAACCTGGCTGCACTAAACCCCAAAGCGTACGATTTTGTGTGCACCACAGTTGTCGAGGTTGGAAAAGTCTCAAGAGTCTCTGAAAGACAAGAAAGAATGCTTTAAAGCACTGAGACCATTAATTATCCTGGCAGAACACCTAAACAAATGAAGCATTTCCCCTTCACATTCTGCATTATCCCAGTCTCCTTCAAAGTACCATTTTCAAAAACTGACAACCTCCACCCTGTAGACTCTGAACATCCTCTGCCCTTCCACCTGTATCATCAAGCTTCTGACCAAGACAGAAGACAAAATCTCAGCAGTGCTCCCTCACAACCCCCACGGGAGACCGCATGCATTCACTTCAGGTTTAGCCTACTGCTGCTTCACTACATGATTAAGTGTTTAGAATGAAGGTAGAATAAACTGGGTTTGCATAGTGGTTCTCTCACGCACTAGCCCTAAGGCCTTGTGCAAATCATCATTTAGCTTTTCTGAGACTCAGTTCTTCATCTATCAATTGAGGATAATGATACAACAACCTCTTTATGTTTGGGGAAGACTAAATAAGACAATTTTTAAAAAAAATTCAATAAGTGCAGTAAGCAGTCAATACACAAGATATTAGCTAGACAATAAGCTTTGGAGATGCGGTTTGATCTTCTCCTTCCTGAGCATTCCTTCATTCATTGAATGATTATTGATCCATCTCAGGCATTAGGAAACCATCCACAGAGCCCAGCAGCTACTTGTGTGAGAGTCCTGACATGCAAACTATATGCAGATATTCAATTTTGAGAACACTATGTGCAAATACCCAAATCTGAGGAGACTAGAGAAATTAAAGAAACCTTCTCCCTCCAGTCTTAGATTATTTCTTTCCCTAAGAATTATTCCACCAGACTGCTGGGCTCAATCACATAAAGACCCAATAGTTAATTCATGATTTATATAAAAAGATATACATATTACCAATAAGCATATTTAAAAGTTTAATCTTATGAATGATTATATTAATTAAAATGAGCCAATAAGAGCCATGCATGGTGACTCATGCCTATAATCCCAGCACTTTGGAAGGCCAAGGCAGAAGGATTTCTTGAGCCCAGGATTTTAAGACTAGCTTGAACAACATACCGAGACCTCGTCTCTACAAAAAAATCAAAAAATTAGACAGACATGGGGACATACACTTGTAGTCCCAGCTACTCAGAAAGCTGAGGTGAAAGGATCATCTGATCGTGCCATTGCACCATAGCCTGGCTTACACAGTGAGACAATGGCAAAAAAAAAAAAAAAGAACCCAGTAAGCACTATATCTAATAAGCAAACATCTTTAAATGATAATATCCAATGATGTCAAAAGCAGCATGAAATAGATATGCTAATAAGAATTTGTGTTTCAGAATAGTATTTTATTCATATTTGTATTATTTATTAATGTTTATCAAGAAGTCTTCCATTCAGGAGTGATATCAGCAAAATGGCCAACTAGAAGCTCCTAAGCGCTCTTTCCTCCAACAAAACTTCCCAAAACACTGCATAAACAACAACATTTCAACCAAAATAGCCCCAAACCCAAAAAGTCAGAGACTGTAAAGGAGATCACAGGAGAGCAGAAAAGAAGAGGCAGAAATTCTATTTAGCACAGAAACCCAGGATGGCCACCTAAAGATAGGAAGGAGATACTTCACCTCCACCACCTAGTACCCCATGCAAGATAACTCAGAACCAAGAGGGACTTCTTGCAGTGACGAGAAGTGGGAGAAAAGTAAGCAGGAGGACTGCCGCAGCCTCCTTCACTACCGCACAAGCAATCTTCGAGCAATCTTCACGACAGGAGATTCCTGTAGTACTTATAGGCTCAGAGCCCAGCTGAGGGAACTTCCTAGAATCCACACACTGAAAAAAAGCCCTTACTGGGCTCTGCACCCTTGTGGCCCATGCTATTACTGCTCTGGGCCATATTGGAACCAGAGCCACCGCCACAGTGTGTCCAGCTCCAGAGGTCAGCAGCCATTTCAGCCCTCCATCCCTGAGGCTTAGCTGCCACTGAACCATGTTCACCCCGTTACACACCATCCTTGAAGAGAGCTACTGCCACGTCCTACTTTCTAGGGCCAAGCTACCACAGAGCCACTCCTCCTTCCCATTTCAGTCTAGGGCACTCTCCCTTCAGGGTCAAACAAAAGTGGTGCCTCATTGTCCGGAGACACAGAACTTCAAGAGCAACTACACCCCCATGCCACATTAGCACCCTGCTTCCTGGGGGCTCCAAGCTTACAGTCCATCAGAGCAGTTGCACCTCCTAACACTACAGCTGAAAAGACAACCCACCCCGAGGGATTTGGAGGCTCCATTGACACATGGAGCCACACTTCCTGGGGCTGAGTAGGGAATCGGAACCTTACCTGACTTGTGTCACCTCACATTCCAGGCCAAATAGCTACAATACCTGGTCTACCCAGAACTCAACTAGTTGCCCCAAGTCTAAGCTGCTGAGACACCCTGCCTCTATAGGAAGTATAGTCATCACTGTGATGCTCCCCATTCTCTGAGGCCCAAGCCACAGCAGTGGCTTGCCACTGTTATAACTATAGGATGTTTTATGTAAACATTATGGTAACTATAAAACAAAACACCACAGCACATATGAAACTGATAAAGAGAAAAGAATTAAAGCTTAGCACTATAGAAAATAATTGAATCCCAAAAGTAGATAACAAAAAAGAAAGAATCAAAAGAGCTATAAAACAAGCAGAAAACAAATACCAAGATGGCAGTAATAAGTTCATACCAATATTATTATATCAGTAATAACCTTGAATGTAAATGGATTGTATTCTGCAATCAAAAGACCTAGAGTGGCTGAACAGATTTAAAAAACAAAGTCTCGCCTGACTCGGTGGCTCAGCCTGTAATCCTGCACTTTGGGAGGCTGAGGTGAGTGGATTGCCTGAGCCCGCGGGTTCAAGACCTGCCTGAGCAACTTTGCAAGACCTTATCTCTACAATAAATCAAAAAATTAGCCGGGCATGGTAGCGCACGCCTGTAGTTCCAGCTACTTGGAAGGCTGAGCAGAAGGATTGCCAGAGCCCAGCAAGTCGAGGCTGAGGTGGCCGGGAGCAGCCACTGCACTCCAGTCTGGGCGACAGAGTGAGACTCCAACTCAAAAAAAAAAAAAAAAAAGTCTCAATTATCTGTTGCCTATAAGAGACTCCCTTAAGCTTTAAGGATACACATAGGCTGGCAATGAAGGAATAAAAGAAGATATTCTGTGCAAATTGTAACCAAAAAATGACATGGTTAGCTATACTTATATCTGATAGACTTCAAGTCAAAAATTTCATAAAGGACAAAGAGGTCATTATTTAATGATAAAGCAGTCATTTTATCAAGAGAACATAATCACTGTAAGCATATATGCACCCAAACTTGGGGTACCTAAATACATAAAGCAAATATTAATAGACATGGAGAAATAGATAGCAATATAATAATGGTAGGGAACCTCAACACCCACTTTCTACAAATAAATTTACCAGACAGAAAATTGATAAGGAAATACTGGACTTGAATTGTGCTTTTGACCAAATGGCCTATCAAATTTATGTAGAACATTTCATCCAACAGTTGCAGAATACACATTTTTCTCCAGCACACATTAAACATTCTTAAAAACAGACCATATGTTAGGCCACAAAACAGGTCTTAACATATTTAAGAAGATAGAAATTATATCTAGTATCATTTCAAAACACAATGATATGAAAATAGAAATCAATAGCAAGAGGAATCTTGGAAAATCCACAAATACGTGGAAATTAGCCAGCATGCTCCTGAAGAACCAATGACTCAAAGAAGAAATCAAAAGGGTAATTTTAAAAATATCTTGAGACAACAATGGAAACACAACATATCAAAACCTATCAGATGCAGCAAAATCAGTTCTAAGAAATTTATAACAATAAGCACCTAACATAAAAAGAAGAAAAATACCCCCCAAAAAGTTCAACTTTACACCTTAAAACACTTGAAAAAGAAGAACATACTAAACCCAAAATTAGCAAAAGGAAGGAAATAATAAAAGTCAGAACAAAAATGAATTAAACATGGAACAGAAAATCCGTATAAAGAATCTATAAAAGTAAGGGTTTTTTAAAAAAAATAAAATTGACAAACTCTTAGTCTATCTAAGGAAAAAAGAAAGAAGAGTTAAATAAATAAAATTTAAAAAGAATGTGAAATTGCAACACCTCAGAAATTAAAAATTGATAAGGTACTATTGTAAATGCCAATAAATTGGTCAATCTAGAAGAAACAGATAAATTGTTAGAAAAATACAACCTACAAAGATTGAGAAATAAAAAACCAATAGAAATAGAAAGCCAACAGACCAATAACAACAACAAAACTCTACCAACAACAACAAAAAAACACAGAAAGCACAGGACCAGATGACTTCACAGCTGAATTCCACCGAACACTCAAAGACAAATTAATACTAACACTTCTTAAAATCTTCTGAAAAATAGAGCTATAGAGAATACTTCTGGACACATTTTATAGGGCCCATGTTGCCTTGATACATAAGCCAGACAAAGATGTCACAAGCAAAGAAAGATACAGGCCAACTTCTCTGATGAATATTGATGTAAAACTGAGCAATAAAATATTAGCAAACCAAATCCAATAACACATAAAAATATTATACATCATGACCAAGTGGGGTTTATCCCTAGCATGCAATGCTGATTTAACACATGCAAATTAATTAATATGATTGCATTACATTAACAGAATGAATGATAAAAACCACACAGTCATTTCAATTAATGTGAAAAGAGCATTCTACAAAGTTCAACATCCTTTCTCAATAACAACCCTCAACAGTTTAAATATAGAAGGAATGTTCCTCAACATAATAAAGGACATTTACATTTTTTAAAAAGCTAGCATTGTCATCAATAGGGAAGAACTGAAAGCTTTTCCAACAAGGTCTGGCACAAGGCAAGGATGACATCATCACTTTTATTCAACATTGTACCAAAACAACCAAGTTCATGAAGTTAAAAAGTCCCAACTCAAAGAGGTTTCTCTCTAAAGCACATTATAGTCAAACTGTCAAAAGTTAAAGAGAGGACTTTAAAAGCAGCAAGAGAAAAGTAGCAAGTCACATCCTCATTAAACTATCAGCAGACCTCACAACAGAAACTTTGCAGACCAAGAGAGAATAGGATATTTAAATAAATGTAGAGTCCTAAAATGCTAGCCAAGAATACTCTAGTCAGTAAACTGTCTTTGAGTCAGGAAGCAATCAGACAAGAAAAATAAACAAAAGGCATACAGATCAGAAAGGAAGAAGTAAAATTATCTTCATTTCTAGATGACATGATCCTGTATGTAAAAAGAAAAGGTACACAAAAAACCATGTAGAACAAATAGGTGAATTCAGCAAAGTTGCAGGATACAAAATCATTTTTAAAAATAGCATAAACACGAACATTGGTCTAACAGAAAAAGAAACCAAGAAAATAATTCCACTTAAGATAGCATCACAAAAAAAAATACTTAAAAGTAAATTAAACTAAGGAGGTGAAACATCTGTCCACTGAAAACTGTAAAACACTGATGAAAGAAACTGAAGAAGACACAAATAAATGGAAAGCTATCCCATGTTTATGGATCAGAATAATTAATATTATTAAAATATCCACACTGCCCAAAATAATATATAGATTTAATGCAATGGCTACAAAATCCCAGTGACATTCTTCACAAAAATAGAAAAACAATCCTAAAATTCTTATTGAACCATAAGAGACCCAAAATAGCCAAAACAATTCTGAGAAAAGGAAACAAATTAGAGGTATCATAGTCCCTGATTTAAATGACTTTACAAAGCCATAGTAATCAAAATAGTATGATACTGGCATGAAAACAGACATAGATCAGCAGAACAGCATAGAGAGCCCAAACATTTACAGTCAACTAATTTTTGACAAGGGTACTGAGAGGACACAATGGAGACAGGATAGTCTCTTCAGTAAATGGTGCTAAGAAAAAAAGAATTTACATATGCAAAGAATAAAACTGGACCCTTATCTTATATGATACAAAAAAATCAACTCAAAGTTGATAGAAGACCTAAATATAAGATTGGAAACTATAAAACTTCTAGAAGAAGACAGTAGAGAAAATCTACTGAACAACGACCTTGGCAATAATTTTTTTGAGTATCATACCAAAAGTTCAGGTCACAAAAGCAAAAATAAATAAATGGAATTACACCAAACTAAAAACCTTCTACACAGCAAAGGAAACAATCAACAAAATTAAATGTGATCCTACAGATTGAGAAAAAATATTTGCAGGTAATATATCTGATAAGGGCTTAATATCTAACATTTATAAAGAACCCATACAACTCAACAATGAAAAAGACAAATACTCCAATTAAAAATGAATAGACATTTCTCCAAAGAAGACATAAAAATTGTTAACAGGTAGATGAAAGTGTATTCCACATCATCAGAGAAATGCAAAGCAAAACCACTATGAGATACCACCTCACACTCATTAGAATGACTGATATCAAAAAGTCAAAAGACAACAAATGTTGGCAAAGGATGTGGAGAAAAGGGAGCATTTTTTACTCTGCTGGTGGGAACATAGATTGGTATGGGCATTATATAGGTATATAGGTCAGAGGATACAAAGTAGCAGATGTGTAGGATGAACACATCTAGAGATCTAATGTGCAACATGAGGACTGTAGGTCATAAAATTGTTCTGTATATGAGTCAGGTTAAATGAGCAGATTTTAGCTGCTCTTGTCACAAAAACAAAAATGATAACTATGAGATGACAAATATGTTAATTTCCTTCAGTACAGTAAACTTTTCACTATTTATATGTATTTCATAACATCATGTTGTATACTTTAAATATATACAATAAAATTTATTTTTTTAAAAAAAGAACCCTGACAAAAAACGTTTATATCTTTTAACCAAATAATTTGTCTTCTGGAAATTTATCCTAAGGAAATAATTAGAAATGCAATATAGGTATATATGAATGTTCAAGGCAGCATTATTTTAACAGTAAAATAATTGAAAAGTAACAACAGCATAAATATTCAACAATAGGGAATTGCTTAATTAGATTATAATAGATTCTTATGATGAAATATCATGTACCCATTAGTGTGGTTTTCAGGGAATATTCAGTATTTTCAAGGAATATTAAATAACATGAGAAAGCATTTGCAATGTAATGTTATTTTTAAAATTTGATTATAAAACTTCTAAATATGTAGAGAAAAATATTAAAAGAAGATCTAGTAAAATGTTAACAGTAAATATCTGTAATGGAGAATGTAAAATTATGTTTATTTTCTTTTGTATAGTATTTATATTCCAATTTTTCCATAATAAATGTGTATTCCTTTTATGATCAGTTCTTTAAAAATTGTGTGTCCCAGTTTCTCAGAGACTTGCTCTCTGTGGGTTTACTTACACTGGAATACAGCCTTCTAAATAAATGAATTCTTAGCTTCAAAAAATAAACCTAATAACTGGAATCTTGGCTACCCTGGTAGGTAGAAGAGAAACTTGGGTAGTCATCCTCTCATTCTTCACCTCTTAAATCACAGTAGGTGATAGGGGAGCATCACAGGGGACCTCAGGGTCACTGATGGGAAAGTGACAAAGTAGCAGAGACTGGCCATGCTGGCATAGCTATCACCTTCAGAGACTTGTCAGCGGGCTGTCTCTGAGTTGGCTGAGATAACAATGATTTATTTCTGTATAATCAGTAGGCTGTAGCCATGCAATTGATCTGCATTTGCAATGTGAAGGAATCCAGAGCCTCAGAATATTTTCAAGTCAGCTTTTCTTAGGTATGGCTTGATCTCAAAAGAGAGGGCATGGCAGAAAAAGCACAGTCCTTTCAAGTCACCTTATGGTTCACTGTCCAGCCCTGGATGGGGATGTGAAGGACAACAGCAGATGCATAGTGTGCTGGGCTTCATGGTTTCTGCAGGCATATTCCACCAACTTTGTGAAATTTGGGATATTTCTAATTGTTATTCTTTAGCATTCATAGAGTATTTTACTGTTTGGGAGCATCTTGTCAACAATAGTTTGGAATTTTTCACATTGCTCTAAAGGGTAATGTGAAAGAGGTCAACAATGCTGACCTCAGGTAGCATCATTATCCTCTGAAACACATGGGACTATTATGAAAGTTGATGCCACAGCAGTCACTGGCAAAGTCAAAGTTACAAATGATCCCTAACTTACGATGATTCAATTTATGATTCTTCAAATTTATGATGGAATGAAAGTGATGCATTCAGTAGAAACCATACTTCGAGTACCCATACAACCATTCTAGTGTTCACTTTCAGTACAGTATTCAATGAATAAAATGGACATTCAATACTTTGCGTTAAATTCGTTTGCCTAATTGTAGGCTAATGTAATGTCCTTAGCACATTTAAGTTAGACTATAAGCTATAATGTTTGGTAGGTTGGAGTGTTAAATCCCTTTTCAACTTAAGATATATTCATCTTATGATGGAGATGGATTTTTTCAGGACATAACCTCATTTAAGTTGAAAGGCATTTGTAAACTTATTTTCTGTCTCCTTGATTAACAGAAGTTTCATAGACTTATAGAATTTTCCTACTGAAAAATAAAAGATGTACTATTTATATGTAAGATAAATTAATTGGTTGCAATTTGCTCTCACTCAAATAAGAATTACATGTATTATTTTAATTAAGGAGTATGATCCCAGTCTTGGTTACAGGTGACTCTAGATGAGAAAGAACTACACTGGAATCAGGAAGAAAAAAAAATCTAATCCTAGAGTTACCACTAAAAAAATCAACCATCTATTTTACATCTTATTCTTACTGTCTTTGAAAGAGGTAGCTAATAATATCCACTCCTAAATCTCAAAATTATGTGTCTATAATACATGTGAGAATTCTGTAAGTATAATAAAGAAAAATGGTAACTGCATGTTTTATTATGAAAATGGAGTAAAACATTTTAATCAACTTTATTGAGTTGTAATGTAATATAATAAATGCATAGAAGTGTTCAGTTAAATATGTTTTTTAAAAATATATAAAAATACCTCTGTAATCACCACAACATTCAAAATATCAATCATTTTCATAAACCCAGAAAATTCCCTCTTTCTTCCTTGAACCAGTCTCAGTCTCTGCATGCAGCCACTGATTGGATTTCTAGTAACATATTAACGAATCTATTGTACTGTCTGGCTTCTTCCAATCAACATAATATTTTGAAAAATTCATGAAATGTCTTTATATATGGTAGTAACTGATTCCTTTTTATCGATGTATAGTTTTCTACAATATTCAATGGCCTGAATGTACCATGATTTGTTTATCCATTCACTTTTGTAGACATACATGATTTTTCTTGAATAAAAACAAAGGAGTGGAATTGACAGATCATAAGGCAGATGTAAATTTAATTTTGTAAGAAAATACCAAAGAGTTTTTCAAAGTTGTTGTATCATTTTACACTCCCACCAGCTATATATGAGAGTTCTAGCTCCTTTACATCTTTGAATACCTGGTATTTCAGTGTTTTTAGTTTTAACCGTTAGAGTAGGTGAAATAGTATCTCATTGTGGCTTTAATATTCATTTCTTTATACATGCTAATAGTGATGCTAAGCACCTCTTTTTATGCTTATTGTCCAACATATATCTTATTTTGTTAGGTATGTGTTTGTCTTTTGACAATGGATGGGGTATTATTTACCTTTTACTATTGAGCTGTAAGAGTTTCTTATATATTTTTGGTGGAATTCCTTTGCCAAATACATATATTATGAATATTTTCTCCCAATCTGTAGCTTATCTTTTCCTTTTTTTTAACTTTTAAATTTTTTTATTTTAAAATTGTGGTGGGTGTATTGTGAATTTTTAAATTCAGAGTTGGGTACACTTGGTATCATACAGGTACCCTTGTTGGTGAGATGTGCTACCCCTGCCCAGGCAGATTTCAACTACTGTCACTCCCACCTCCCCCACCTCCCTCCCCCTGCAGTTTCCCACTACTGTCATCCTTGTCTTATGGTATCACCGTAGTTGTTCATGGTACAATTATGAGTGAGAAAATGTGATACGCAGTTCTCTGTTTCTGTGAAAGATCACTCAGTATTATAGACTCTAATTCCATCCAGGCTGCTATGAAGTTCATGATTTTGTCCTTCTTTATGGCTGTGTAATATTCAATCGTGTATATGTACCACATTTTTTTATTCAGTCCTCTTTTGATGGGCAGCACGGTTGGTTCCATGTTTTTGTGTCTTTTCCTTTTATTAATGGTGTCTTTTGAAGTGTAGAACTTTTAAATTTTAAGTCACTTGTAACAATTTTTTTCTTTTATGGCTAGTACTTTTTGTTCTATCAAATTCTCTGCCTCAAAGGGTCATAAAAATGTTTTCTATGTTTCATGTAGAAGTTTTATAGTTTTAGAAAGTGATTCGTTTGTTTATCTAATGATTTCTTCTTGTCTAGGTGGCAGGAGGGTCATTCACATTCTTCTATATTCTAACTAGCAGTAGGAAATCCAAGGAAATGATTTTAAAGTACACCCTTCCAAAATAACTCTGCTTTAACTTAAAATTTTTTAAATTAAGATCAACTTTTGATTCTTTGTTTATAGCTTCACTGGCCATAAAATAGTGGATCCATCACACTGACATCCTTAGAATTTCACATATATTTTTCTTGAATTGGATTTTCTTTTCTTTTTGTTTGTTTATTTTTTGTTTTTAATAAAGATGAGGTCTCTCTATGTTGCCCAGGCTGGTCTCCAACTCCTGGGTTTAAGCAACTCTCATGCCTCAGTCTCTCAAGATGCTGGGATTACAGGTGAGAGTCACCATGCCCAGCCTTGAATTAGATTCTCAAGAGAAAATAGTAATTTTATTTTAATAGTAAAAGCCTGGAAAGGCAATGAAATCTAGCAGTTAAGAGTCACATGCTGGAGTCTAACTCTTGTGTGCAAATCCTAGTTCTGTCCCTCACTAGCTATTTGAACAAACTAAGCCTTACTGTATCCATTTCCTCATCTATAAAGTGGACACACAAATAATAGCAACTTCTGAACCTTGTTGTGTGAAAATCAGTAAGTATTTAGTAAAATCAGTAAGTTCAATCACCATTAATAATGAAGCTTTTGTGTTTCTGCATCATACACACACAGGGCAAAAGGATCTTTTGGAAATGATTTACCAGTCCTACCCTCTTCCCCTTCCTTCAGTTTAGGAAAGTCTTTTTTGTTCTTTATAGCAGGCAGATATTCCTTAAGAGATTTTTTAAAATTGTTTTTAAAGGTTGTAAGTAGCAAAGGAAAGAAGTGAATAAATGGTTTATTTTTATTTTAAAATTAATTTGAAGAATTTGTTAGTAAATAGAATAAAACATTTTGAAGCTTGACTGTTGTGGTCTTTGAAGGTTGTCTCCCAATCCTTTCCCTAGGCTGTGCCCCATCCTCAGAAGTGAGCAAATACATGAACTGAGGTAGCTGTTTTCCTGTACAGAGCTAATATCAAGGTCCCAGGAGAGGTGAGGTGGCTGGAGTGTAATCAGAGGCATCTATTTGTTGCCAACTGCAATGACTCTCTGCTTAAGTCTTGAGCAAGGTCATTATTCTCAGTCTGCGATGCACGAGTGCACAGCAGGCCCGGCAGACTGCTCATTAGTATTCTGCACGTTCTTGCGGCTAAATTTGCCATTTCATTTAGAATGCTTCTGATTGCATATTTTTTATATTCTCGGCTTCCTTGGAGAAATGGATGCCACTGTTGGTGATCTGACAGACAGCCGAGCACACATTGATGCATTTGCCATCAAACTAAGGGGGAAAGTTATTAAAACACTTGGCTGTCAACCGTGAATTCGGTTAGAATCATTTAAGTTATAAAAATACTTTTAAATGAAAGAACCAAAAAATAAATAAATAAATCAAGGAAGATTTGTGGAGAGGAAAAAAACCCCATCATTGTAATGTTAGAATTTGCTAAAAAGACTTTGTCCATCCTCTATAATTATAAAAGTAAGTGAATGTAAATATTTTAAAGCTATAAAATTCTTCATTCGGCCACTGAAATTAATTCCTGCTGAAAGCATATTCAGCATCACATACTTTGCAAAGTTGAGAAATTACATTTTTAAAGTAGTTGCTTTAAAAAGATAATTAATATTTATATTTAATTATGCTTTTCTCAATATTTCTTAGATGCAATGGACTAGATGAGATCTGAATTGCTACCTCACGAGAGAAAAAAATGAGAAATGCTCTTTCATGGGCTGTGAAAGGGATATACGACTTGTACTTCTATCAACAGAGCTGCTAAAAAATGGAAATTTATGGTTTTTGCCCCCCAGAAAAACCTCATTAAGCTCCTTGAAGAAATGGAAGACTCATGAGCAGTAATCAAAGCATATGAAGCCTCCTGAGTAGTTAACAGAGCCCACTTCATCAGACAATTCCACTGGGGATACAGTTGCCCAAGGACATGCTTCTTACTGAATGTATTCTGAATTGAAATTCAGCAACAGAAAGTGACTGAGCTAGAAAGCCTGAATAGTAGAATGTATCTGTGAGAATCTTCCTTGAAAACATATTGGCCCTTCGTTATTGTCAGGTCCCCAGGAACCATAAGCAAACAAGAGGCAGACTGATGTGCCCCATTCAGGGCAAATATGTGGCTAGAACAGTCCACACAGACAGTGTTAGACTCTACTAGTGAGGTCTTAGCGACTGCACATTACAGAACTTTAACACAAGTCAGTGTGATTTAGAACCACAGTCTGTGCACATGTCAGCTAGTAGTATGCATGACTTTACTGTTTCCACTAAGAGAAATTGCTCACACTTGGGCTTAGTTCTTAGTAGCTTGAGGAAGGAACATCCCATAGAGAAAAATACTAAAAGTACATTAATTTTCAGGGTCTCTTGTGGGACCATGTCTTAATTTCCTAGGACTACTGTAACTAGGTACCACAAACTGAGTGGCTTAAACAAACAAAAATTTATTATGTGATATCAAGGTATTAACAGGGTCGTGCTCCTCTAGAATCTGGAGAGAAGAATCTTTCCTTGCCTGTTTCTCTTCTAGCTTCTGGTATTTGCCATCAATTCTTGGTATTCCTGAGCCTGAAGATGTATCATTCCAACCTCTGCCTCCACTTACATATGGCTGTCTTGTCTCTGTGTGAAGCTTTTTCTTATAAAACTGCCAGTCATATTGGATTAGGGTGCATGCTAATGACCTCATCTTAACTTGATTACATCTACTAAGACTCAATTCCCAAGTGAGATTACATTCATAAGTACCAAGGTTTGGTACTTCAACTTACCTTTTGGGGGACACTGTTAAGCCCACAACATACCACTTTGTTTGAAGAAGGTTGAAGGTATGCAGGTAAGATGAAAAGATGCAAACCAAGGAGAATTAGTTGCAGAGGACAAAAGAATGGATTTGCAGTAGAATGGTGTGGCCAATAGTAAGTAGATTGATAAAATTAAGACATTAAGTAAAATTAAGACTTAAGTACATATCAGATTTAACAAGAAAAGGTTACTAGTTAGGTTAATGAAAAGTGTCTAAAAAGTAGTAAGGCTAAGGCCATATTACAATGGGTAGCAGAGTGAGCAGCAAATGGGAAAATGAAGGCCGCAAGTGTAAGCAGAACAGTTTCTTAAGGCATTTAGCTGTGCAGAGATAAGAGACAAGAAAACTATTGGAGAAAACACTGTGATTCTAAGCAGAACCTCTGGTGTCAAGAATTTGGAAGCACCTAACACTTAGTGGGGTTACACCATACTCAATGGCCCTAGTTCATATATCCGCCATGGATGAGAACTCTGACCACTAGCACCTCCACACTGGTAACAAAGATTGTATTTGAGAACACGTTGCTTCCATTTTTCAAAGTGTTGCTCCCTGCCTACGGAATGGACAAAATGTGTGAAGAGATTGTTTAAACTGGGAGGAACTTGCTAAACACCCTACAATGAGGAAGGTACTTTCCTATATAAACTACCATCAAAGCATACTTTTGGCATCTAGGTTTGGCTAAGTCCATGATACCTGCTTACATTAAGGGTCCAGTAAACTTTCCTGGTATTTGCAAGTCACCTGTCTCTTTCTTTTACCACCTATATCAGTCAGACTTCTCCAGAGAAACAGAACCAATAGGAGGTTGATAGGCAGATAGATAGATAGATAGGTAGATAGACAGATAGACAGAGAGAGATAATAGGCAGATAATAGAGAGATAGATCGATTGATAGATGATGGATAGACATAGATACAGATATATGTTTGAATGTATATGTGTGCTTTATTTTTTGAGGAACTGGCTTACACGATTGTGGGAGTGGCAAGTCCAAATTTGTAGGGTAGACTGGAAACTCAGGCAAGAGTTGATATTTTAGTAATGAGGCAGAATTTCTTCTTCTCTGGGAAACCTGTTTTTTGCTCTTAAGTCCTTCAACTGATACAATGAGGCTTCTCCCCTTTAATGAGGGTACTTTACTTAAAGTCAACCGATTATAAGATGTTTACCCTATCTACAAATTCACAGCAACACCTAGGTCAAAACAACATCTAGAGATTCATATTTGACTAAATAACCAGGGACTATAACCTACCAAGTTCACACATGAAAATGACCATCGCTCTTACCTCCTCCCAAGGACCTCTGAGAAATCACTGCTCCTGAGAAGGTATACCCAGTTCTGGTCCCAGCAATCAGTAAATGCCTACAGGTACAGGCTTGGATTTAGACATTTTTAGAATACTGTTTTCATAGCAAAATGTACAAGTTAAATGAAGTTAATAGCCACAAATAAACGAAGACAATTAGCTCACACAATTATAGATGCTTGCAGTCTTTCTAAAAGCAAAATTTGAACCACAATGTGCTTTGCCTATTCATGATATAAAGATAAAATGGTACTTTATATTAATGTTATAAAGATACCAGGCTCAGCCTGTGGCAATTAGCTCATTATCTTATAGTAATACTACCTATTACTATCTGGAAGTGTCATTAACCTCCTTTCTCCTTGGAGGATAATTTAATACAAGGCAGATCTGTCTCTCTCACCATTCAACAGAGCATTTAATTATCAAAGGATCTAAAGCATCTTATTATAATGTGGTCATACAGCATAGACTCCAAAGGAATTGTGAAGGATGGCTTAAGTATAATTTCCCAAAAGAAAAGGCAGTCAACAAAAAGTTAGATCACAGAAAATGACAGCTTTCAAATCAGAACATGTCCATTTCCATAATCATATCACAGAAAACTCTATTAAGACAATTTATAACAGAAAAAATAATACAAACCAAACAAGAGTGTCATTTGAAAGTGTCACCAAAGGTGCTCACTCAGGAATGCCTAATATTGTTAACAGCCTTTAAGGCTTTAGTCCAAGTCATGTCCAGTCAAAAGACTGGAAGACTGTGAAACACAGACACCATGTGAGTTTCTCCGAACTTCTACAATTAAATGGAGTTTAAAATCCTGCATTCCCTAATCACATTCTTTCCACTCAGAGATGATTTTATTACAGCTTCTCTAAAGAAGATTTTTAAAAATCGAAATGACATAATATGCCCACAAAAAGATAGGAAACCCACAGCTGCATATACAACGGTGTCATTTATAACTCATCCTTCCAAGATAAAAGCAGCTTGCCTTCATAGAAAACCTTGACGGGTTCGTTCAGTGACTAAAACAATACAGAGAACCATTTAACATGAGTGATAAAAAAGAAATCCTGGAGCCGCCTAGGCTGTTTATATTTCCCATCTCCAACCTGCATGTATGATTAAAAGATGTCACTCAATTATATTTCAATTTTTCTGCCAGCTGCACTGATTATAAAATTTCAGAAATGTTCTAGGAAGAATAGTTTATCAAATAGGCATTGAATTTGCCATTAGAAATTGAGAAGTATCTGGCACATTTTATTCCCTCTCAGATATCATTTACTTTGGGATATTGTGCTTTTGATAAGTGAACTGTGTTTGGATCTTCATGTGTATCATATAGAGTCTAGTAATCCCTTCTTACGGTGATTTAAATGCTTTTATTCCTGGGTCCTATCAAGAGAAAAAATGTGAGTTGTATTAGTGAAGGAGATTATTTTTTATTACATAAATATTTTATGATATCTATTTTCCATTTCTTGCCCTGACACTTTATTACCTCCTACTCTTATTAATTCCATGCTTGATATAAATTAAATGTGAGATTTTGATGTGTGTGGTTGCCAGGGCCTTGAGGGCACAGAATCTCTTCTCTAAGATTACAATTGCTTAACTTCTCCTAGGATTAATTTGCCTAACAACAGTCACCGAGACATCTAAGAAAGGGATGATTTGGAAGTGTAGCAGCAGGCTTCCGATGTGATAACTCATAACCTCCTATTTTTTAAAAAAAAATTAGTATAACCTCCTATTTATGCTGTTGTGGGAACCTAAAGGCAGAATTCACAAAGAGACATTTTCTAAGGGGCTTGTGAAATTGAATACAGTCAAACTCTTCATTGTTCAGAAGCTCATGCACTTGTCTGGGGACTTCATTACTTCCTGGCACCTCTGTGTGAGGCCAGTTTGGACTAGGGAAGGTGGAGAAGCACACACTCCATGGTTACCACTTGTTAGCACCTTCATGCATGTGGACAACAGCTGAAACCCGCTCTAGAACTTGAGCAGGCAATCCCCATCTTAGTTATCATCACAAAATTGATAGGATTGTTGTTATTTTTCCAAGTTCCTCCCATAAGCCAAAGGAAAAACAAAGGTATAAATGCTTAAATGAACAGAACATGATTAAAAACAATGAGGATGACAGCGGAATAGGGTAAAGGAAGATGATATTGGAGAAAAAGTCAGAGAAGATCTCAAAAAGACTTATGAAGTCAGAGTTTTCTAAGTAATTTGCAAAACCCCTCCTAAAGGAAAACAATTATCCCTGACTCCCAGTGTTAACTTAAATGATGCAATATAGATATCTACAGATATACACACATGTACACGGACATATACACACACATATAAGTACATTTATAAACACATATATTTCACACATGTATGTACATACATATGCATGAGTATGTATACACATACATACATTTCCCACTCATGTTAGGCCTCCTTCATGGTTGGCTCAATGAAGCTCTAATTTCTTTGATTCTGCATAATCTTCATTCTGGGATCTAGGCTGAAAGAAAAATCCTTTCTGGGACATTACTGGGCTCATCCCAGAAGGAAAAAAGGGAGAGGGCTGAGCATGTAGTGATTCTGAAAGCTCTCACTTTAATGTGGTACATATCACTTCCACTCACATTTTATTTGGCAAATCAAGTGGCACAGCCAAAAACCTGAAGTCAGTAGGATGCGAAGTATAATTATTCCACAAAAAGAGACTCAGTAGGGAAAAGCAGGAAATATTTTTGAAAAATAAATACATTTACCTGTGAAATAGAAAACTAGGCTAAACTCTTTTTGCTTACAGAGTTCATGTGAATTTAAAGCCATAACAATGAACTCCATAAGAAATGTATAAAATCAATAGGGTTCAAATTAATGTTTCTTTATGGTGTTAAATGAAAACACTCGCTATGAGAAAAATAAAGTCATGCATTACTTAACGTGGGGGAAACTTTCTGAGAAACACATCATTAGACAATTTCATTGTGTAAATATCACAGATTTCACTTACACAAACCTAGATGGCATAGCTACTACACACCTAGGCTGTATGATATAGCCCAGTGGTCCCCAACCTTTTTGGCATCAGGGACTGTTTTAATGGAAGACAATTTTTCCATGGACAAGCATGGGGTGGGGTGGTGGTGTAGGGGTAGTTTTGGAATGATTCAAGTGCATTATATTTATTGTGCACTTATTTCTATTATTATTACATTGTAATATACAAAGAAATAATTAAACAACTCACCATAATGCAGAATCAGTGGGAGCCCTGAGCTTGTTTTTTGGCAGCTAGATGGTCCCACATGGGGGTGATGGGAGACAGTGCTAACAACACTGCCTCAGCTCCATCTCAGATCATCAGGTATTAGATTCTCATAAGGAGCCTGTAACCTAGATCACTCACATGCACAGTTCACAATAGGGTTCATGCTCCTATGAGAACCTAATGCCCCTGATCTGATAGGAGGCAGAACTCAGGTGGTAGTGCAAGTGATAGGGAGTGACTGTAAACACATAGGAAGCGTTGCTGGTTCACCCACCACTCACTTCCTGCTGTGCGGCCCTGTTCCTAACAGGCCACAGACCAGTAATGGAACTGGTCTGAAGCCTGGGGGTTGAGAACCCCTGATATATACTGTTGCTCCTAGGCAACAAACTTCTGTAGCATGTTACTGTACTGAACACTGTAGGTAATTGTAACACAATGGTATGTGTATCTAAACATAGAAGAGTTACAGCAAAAATACAGTATAAAAGATTAAAAATGGTATACCTATACTTACAATGAATGGACCTTGCAGAACTGGAAGTTGCTCTGGGTGTCAGTGAGCAAGTGATGAGTGAATGTGATAGTCTAGGACATGACTGCACTACTGCAGACTCTGTAAACACTGTAAACAAAAGCTACACTACACTTACTTAAAATTTTTTTCTTCTTCAATGTTAAATTAACCTTAGCTTACTCTAACCTCTTTACTTTATAAACTTTAATTTTTTTAAATTTGTGACTCTTTTATAACAATTCTTAGCTTAAAACACATTGTACAACTGTACAAAAATATATTTTTTCTTTGAATCCTTATTCTATAAGCATTTTTCTAATTTTAATTTTTTTTAGCTTATTAAACATTTTTTGTTAAAAACCGAGACATAAGACACAAACCTAGGCCTACACAGGGTCAGAATTATCCATATCACTGCCTCTTCCACCTCCATATCTTGTCCTACTAGAAGGTCTACAATGTCAATAGATGATAGGAATTTTTCAGCTCCATTATAATTTTATGGAAACACTGCTGTATATGCAGTCTGTCATTGACCAAAATGTTATTATACAGTGCATGACGTTATTACAAAAAGCAGTGACTCTGGTTTTGTTGTTGTTGCTCATATTTGTAATTTAGTTAGGCATGCCTGGACTGTGATGTGACATGTAGTAACTCAATTCTCACCAGACTTTTCTCTATTAAAGTTACTAATAGGTCATTTGAAAAACCTTCCTTCGAAAAATTTGCTGTCACAGCATTTGGCCTTCACATGAGTCAAACTCATCATTACAAATTAAGTTCACTTCTATATATTTTTCATTAACTCATGACATTTAAAGACATATAACTTGGCACCAACAGGATCAAAAGACATCTGCAGCACAAAGTGAGTTTTTTTTAATAACAGTGATAAGATAGTTAATTAAATATCCAAAACACACTTATATCTTAAAAGATTTTTTTCATTGATATTAAAACAAAAAATCAAGGAAACACTTAGACAACTTGGGCATGACCTTTTTATTCTCACAAGAATGTCACTTCAGCAGTCTGAGGACAGTCATGAGGACCTTCATGATCAAAGTTAGTTTTGAGAAGTCATGCCACTAACTAACACTAGTTTGGACACATGATAATAGGTACCTAGTAAACAAAATTAAGACCTGAACACGAAGTGGAAAGAATAAAATAAAATGATGGAAACTAGTACACCAACTTGATATCTGGAGAGGAAAACTTTGAAGAAGCAGGGAGAGTTGGAGTGAGAAAAAAGCTTGTCTGATTTTTGGATCCAAAGACTTCCATGACATCCTCTCCAAACAAGGGAGGCTCCCCACTCGTAAATATCTAGCTATACAATTACTCACAAAAATTGGAAAGAACACTGGATGGAGTTAAAAGGTGTGACTTCTAGTTCCAGCTTTGTCACTTTCTAGCTATGTAACTTTGGGGAAACAACAATCTGAGTTTTAAAAAAATGGATCCTGCCTACGCCATGAGTTTGTATAGAGTGTAATATGAGGTGAAATACATGAAAACAATTTCAAATTCAGTTCAACTTATTAGGCCTCTATTATCTCTAGGGAGGAACTTAGTAATTTGTAAAGTGCTATACAAAATAAGTTATCATTTGGAGGATGATAAAGGCTTTCTCCCCTCTCCCTTCTTTTTCTAGAATCTGGGTAAATCAATCAAAAAGTAATAGGATGGAAAGTTTTATTATGAAACTCAAGTCTAACAGACCCAGATGCTCCTTTAGCATAATAACCCAGAAAACAACTACCCTTTATATGCAAGCGATATGATTTTCCCTTAGTCTACTCTTTCCTGTTACATCATAACCTTAGTTCCTGAGCTTTCTTTTAGCCTTCTCGAAACTCAAGCAGACCACCTATGCCAAGGACAGAGGACAGAGAAGAATAAAGGCAGAGAAGGATAAAGAAACTTAAAGGAAGAGAACTGGCCACAAAGTTAAGGCACTAAGCCAAGAAGGTAGACATGGAGGAAAGGATCAGAGGGTGATGCTGTCTGATGTTGATAAGAACAGCCACCTGAGACATCCAGAGTGTCTATGAGTGAGGCCCCAAAGTTGTGGACAACATGTGTAGACAAGCCAGGGAGAGCAGGGTCTCTCTGCACTGGTTGGATTACATCACTAGAACCTCAGGCAAAGAACTGAGTGAAAATTCTTTGGGGGAGTGTGTATGTACTTATTCAGCTGAGGGAAGTTTAATCCATTCCCTTACCCCACTCTTTATCCCAATCACCAGCAGCTGCCAGGATTCTGACAGTAGGAGAGACCAAGAAGCAAATAAGTCACGTGAGACCAATAATTGACTTACCAGTAAGACATTCTCTTGACCCTCCCACATCTTCCTGCCAAGGTAAGAAGCACAGTGTCCATGTTAGGTTTTTTTTTTTTTTTTTGGTCAAATTCACCACACTGATGGAATGTAACAGACTGTCCTTCAGGATAGTTTAGAAAGCATTAAACATTGACCTAGGCAAAAACAAAGACCCTCTTGTTGGAAGCAGATCTTAGAATAGTATTATGATTTGTTGTTGTTTGATGGGTTTTATCTTCTGTATTTTGAGTCCTGATTTTTCTGAAGCTTTCTGGGACTTTTAAACTAAAAGTAAAATGCGGATTCCTGGCTACTAAGCCTTGTTAAGGGAAATATTAAGAGGAACTGTGGTTAAGCTACTGGTCTTCCATCTCACAGAGGGCAATTCAGCTACATACAAGGACACATTGTGGCCTTAAAGAAAATCAGATTCAGCAACTATATAAAGGTATATTTAAATCTGCAATGGTAGCCAGGAAACTAAAACACTAGAGAATACTGAGAAATCATAATATTTATCAAAAACCACATTACCTTACTCTTTCAGTCCAATAGGTCATATAATATTATCCTTGAGTAAGAGGTAAAATCCAGTTCGGTATCACAAATGAAACACTAATATGGTTATGCTACTTTGCAGGAGTTTTAAAAATATTATTGTAGCAATGTCCTTTTAGAATAGTGTGGCCATCCCTCTTTTTTAAAAAATAGGCAACTTAAGGACTATCTCCTTTTTCAACACTTTTCAAGGTCACGAGACACTTCCTCAAAATTGTCTGGGACCCAGTTATGCACTCCAAAAACCTAAAAGAACAAAACTGCTGATTACTATCTGAAATATCCCATGAGAACCTATAATCTCACAAATGCTAGACACCCTATGAAGCACATGACTGGCAAATAGTTAATATTCCTTCTTTAGAATTAAAAAAAATGAGTTTAGAAAACCTGAGTGCATTGCCAAAATTAACTGAGTAGTTACTGAATGAGGTGTGAGCAGATCTAGTTGTTATGGTTGCCAGACTGGTATTTTATCTACTGGCTAAATCACATCCTCCAGCATAGAACTACATTTAGAAGATCAGATGCTACTGTGGTGAATGGAGCTATTTCTAAATGTTATCAATCTTAAGGTTGAAGGATTTTAAATAAACCAAAAATATTTTGGTTTCTGAAAAAGTATGAGAAAAAGCTCAGTGAATTCAATAAGTTTAACAAGTATGGAGTTGTTGACAAAATAATGTGGTTCTCATTGTAATATGCATGTACTGTTAGACTGCATAGTGGTCAAGTCAGGGCGATAGGGTATTTGTCACCTGAGTAATGTACATTGTATACATTAGGCAATTGCTCATCAAACATTTCCTCTACCCCATCATTATTCCAAGTTTCCATTGTCTGCCATTCCACTGTCTATGTCTATGTATACACATTTTTTTACCATACACTTACAAGTAAAAACACGTGGCATTTATCTTTCCATGTCTGGCTTGTTTCACTTAAGATAATGGCCTCCAGTTCCATCAATGTTGTTGCAAAATATATGATTTCAGTCTTTTTATGACTGTGTAGTGTTTCACTGTATATACATATATATATATATATATTTCTTTAAAAGTTCATTATTCAGTCATTTGTTGATGAACACAGGTTGATTCCATATATTTGCTATTGTGAATAGTACAGCAATAAACATACAAGTGCAGGTATCTTTTTGATATAATGACTTATTTTCCTTTGGGTAGATACTCTGTAGTACGATTGCTGGATTGAGTGGCAGTTCTATTTTTAGTTCTTTGAGAACTCTCCATACTGTTTTCCATGGAGATTATACTAATTTATACTCCCACTAACAGTGTGTAAGCACTCCCTTTTCTCCACATCCTCACCATCTACTATTTTCTGTCTTCTTAATAATAGCTACTCTGACTGGGATAAGATGGTATCTCATTGTGGTTGTTATTTAAATTTCCCTGATGATTAATGATGTTGAGTATTTTTTAAATATACTTCATGGTCACTTGTATATCTTCTTTTAAGAAATGTGTATTTATTCCTTTGCCAACTTTTATATAGGATTATTGGTTTTAGGGGTTTTTTTATAGTTGTTTGAGTCCTTGTGTATTCTGGATATTAGTCTTCTGTTGGATGAATAATACACAAATATTTTCTCCCATTCTGCAAGTTGGATGTTCATTCTGTTTATTCTTACTGTTATTATTATTATTATTATTATTATTGCTGTGCATAATCTTTTTTTAATTAAGTGCCAATTGTCTGGGTTTTTTTGTTGTTGTCTGCGCTTTTGAGAGCTTAGTCATAAATTATTTACCTAGATCAATGTTTAGACGAGTTTCCCTAGGTATTTTTCTAGTCTTTTTATAGTTTCAGGTCTTACATTTAAGTATTTAATCCATCTTGAGTTAATTTTTCTATATGATGAGAAATAGGGGTCTAGTTTCATTCTTCTGCATATGACAATCCAACTTTTTCTTTTTTTTTTTTTTTTTTTTGTGTTGGAGTCTCACTCTTTCACCCAGACTGGAGTGCAGTGGCCACTCCCGGCCACTGCAGCCTCGACCTGCGGGGCTCTGGAGATCCTTCTGCCTCAGCCTTCCAAGTAGCTGGAACTACAGCCGCGTGCTACCACACCCGGCTAATTTTTGATTTATTGTAGAGATGAGGTCTCGCCAAGTTGCCCAGGCGGGTCTCAAACCTGCGGGCTCAGGCAATCCATTCACCTCAGCCACCCAAAGCACGGGATTTCAGGATGAGCCATCGAGCCCGGCTAACAATCCAATTTTTTCAACACCATTTACTGAAGAGGGTGTTCTTTCCCCAATGTATATTTTTGTCAGCTTTGTCAAAGACCAGTTGACTGTAAATATGGCTTTACTTCTGGGTTCTCTATCTATTCCATTGATTTATGTGTCTGTTTTTGTACCAATACCATACTATTTTGCTTACTGTACGGCTGTAACATAATTTGAAGTCAAATAATGTGATGACTCCAGCTTTGTTCTTTTTGCTCAGGATTACTTTGACTATTTGGATTCTTTCAGGGCTTTATAGAAATCTTAGGATTCTTTTTTCTAATTCTATGAAATATTATGTTGGTATTTTGATAGGGATTATACTGAATCTGTAGTTTTCTTCTGGTAATATGATCATTTCAATTCTATTAATTTTTCCAATTTATGAGCATGGGTTGTTTTTCCATTTGGTTATCTACAATTTCTTTCATCAGTGTTTGGTCATCAATTTCTTTCATCAGTGTTTTATAGTTTTCCTTATAGAAATCTTTCTCCTCCTCCTAAATTTATTTGTAGATATTTTTGGTGGTTGTATTTATTTATTTATTTATTTAGACAGAGCCTCAGTCTGTCACTGAGCCTGGAGTGCAGTGGCGCAATCCCGGTTCACCACAGCTTCGATCTCCTAGGCTCAAGTGGTATTCTCATCTCAACCTCCTGAGTAGCTGAGACTTCAGGCACACACCATCATGTCCATCTAACTTCTTGAAAAATTATTTCCAAGTTGTGGTGTACACATAGGGATTTACTACATAAGTAGTTTTCATGCAGGTGAAGTTTGGTCTTCTAACTGGTCCTCTCTCCTCCTGATAGTGGACTCAGTGTTTTATATCATGTTCCCCTCCTTCTGCTCTCCCTCCCTTCCTGAGCAGTGTCCAATGTCTGTGGATCTCACCATTGTGTTAGTGTGACTAGTTTTCAGGGCCTGCTTATGGGTGAGAACATGCACTATTCCGTTCTTTGTTTCGGCGATAGTTTGCTTAGTATGATGGTCTCTAGCTGCAGCCAAGTTGCTGCAGAGGCCATGATTTTGTTCTTTATGGCTGCATAATATTTCATCTTACAGATGTACCACACTTTCTATATCCAGTCCACTTTCAATGAGCATCTGGATTGGTTCCATGTTTTTGCTATTGTGAATAGTGCTGCAATAAATATGCAGTTGTCTTTTTGGTAAAGTGATTTATGTTCTTCTGGGTATATATTCCCAGGGGAAGATTGCTGAATTGTATGGAAGCTTGATTTTTAGTTCTTTGACAAGTCATCACACTGCTTTCCATAGAGGTTGAACTAACTTACATTCCCATCAGTAGTGTAGAATCAACCCCTTTTCTCCACAGCCGTATCAGCACCTGTTTATTTATTTATTGATGATAACCATACTTATTGGAGTTAGGTGGTACCTCATTGTAGTTTTAATTTGCATTTCTCTAATGACTAGTGAGACTAAACATTTCTTCATGCATTTATTGGCTGCTTATTTGTCCTCCCTTGAGAAGTATCTGTTCATGTCCTTTGCATGCTTTTTTTAAAACATATTTTTTATTTTAAAGTTGTGGGGTACAGTTAAGGGTTAGGTATACAAATATGCATCATTCAGGCACCCTTGTTGATAAGGGGTGTCCCCCTGTCCCCAGACAGATATTGACTACCATTAATCCCACCACCCTCGCCCTCCTGTCCCCCCCATAGATTCCCATCACTGTCGATCCTTTACTTATAGTATTACGATAGATGTTCAACATCCACTTATGAGTGAGAACATGTGATGCTCAGATTTTTGTTTCTGTGAGAGATCACTCAGTTTTATAGACTCTAGTTCCATCCAGGTTGCTGTGAAATTCATGATTTTGTTCTTTTTCATAACTGCGTAGTATTCCATCATGTATATGTATCACATTTTTTAATCCAATCCTCTTTTGATGGACAGCATGGTTGGTTCCAGGTTCTTGCTATTGTGAACAATGCTGCGATAAACATACATGTGCAGGTATCTTTTTTATAGAGTGATTTGAGTTCTTCAGGGTATATTCCCAGTAGGGGGATTGCGGGGTCATATGGGAGGTCAATATTTAGAACTTTTAAGAATCACCACACTGCTTTCCACAGAGGTTGCACTAGTTTACACTCCCACCAACAGTGTAGAAGTGTTCCCTTTTCAGCACATCATCTCCAGCATCTGTTATTTTTTGAGTTATTGATAATGGCCATTCAGACTGGAGTTAGGTGATATCTTAGTGTAGTTTTAATTTGCATCTCCTTGATGATTAGTGAGGTTGAACATTTCTTCATGTGTCTGTTGGCCACTCGTATGTCTTCTTTTGAGAAGTGTCTGTTTTGCACACTTTTTAATGTTTTTTTTTTCTTTCAATTCATTTGAATTCCTTGTAGATACTGGGTGTTAGGCCTTTTTCCGATACATAGCTTGTAAACAATTTTTCCCATTCTGTGGGTTGTCTCTTTATTCTTTTGATGGTTTCTTTTGCTGTGCAAAAGTTTTTCAGTTTAATAAGGTCTCACCTGTCTACCTTAGCTTTTGTTGCAGTTGCTTTGAGGACTTAGTCATAAATTCATTGCCTACTCCAATATCCAAGAGGGTGTTCCCTATGTTTTCTTCTAAGATTCTTATAATTTAAAGTTTTACATTTGAGTTCTTGATACATTATGAGTTAATTTTTGTATATGGTGATGGGTAGCGGTCCAGTTTTATTCTTCCACATGTGGCATAGCCAGTTTTCCCAGCACCATTTGCTAAATATGGTTTCCTTTCCCCACTGTTTGTTATTGATGATTTTGTTGACAATGAGTTAGTTAAGAGACTGATTTTTTATTTCCATATTCTCTGTCCTATTCCATTGGTCTATGTTCCATTGGTCTGTTCCTGTACTAAAACCATGCTGTCTTGATTACTGTAGCCTTGTAATATAGTTTAAAGTCTGGACATGTGATACCTCCAGCTTTGTTCTTTTTGTTGAAGACTGCTTTAAATGCTATGTGCACTCTTTTTTGCTTCCATACAAAATTCTGTATTGCCTTTTCTAGGTCTGTGATAAACAATGTTGGCGATTTGAATTTGATAGGGATTGAATTGAACCTGTAGAATGTCTTGGGTAGGATGCATATCTTGATAATATCAATTCTTCAAATCCACGAGTAAGGGATGTATTTCAGTTTGTATCATCTTTGATTTCTTTGAACAGCATTTTGTAGTTCTCATCGTAAAGGTCTTTCACTTCTTTGGTTAGGTGGATTCCAAGATATTTCATTTTTGTGTGTGTGGCTATTGTGATTGGGATTGTGTCTTTAATTTGATTCTCAACCTGTTTGTTGTTGGTGTATATAAATAAAACTGGTTTTTGTGCATTGATTTTGTATCCCAAGACTTTATCAAAGTCAATTATCAGTTGAGGAGGTTTTTGACAGACTCTCTAGGGTTTTTTAAATATAGAATCATATTGTCCACAAAGAGAGCTAACTTAACTTCCTCTTTTCCTGTTTAGATTTCCCTGATTTCTTTTTCCTGCCTGATTGCTTTGGCTAGGATTTTCCAGAGCTTTGTTGAATAGAAGGGGTGAGAGTGGACATCCTTGTCTTGTTCCCGTTCTTAGAAGGAATGCTTCCAACTTTTGTGCATTAAGCATGATATTATCTGCAGGTTTGTCATAGACAGATCTTATTATTTTGAGAAATGTCCCTTTAATGCCTAGGTGTTCAAGGGTTTTTAATCAAGAAGTGATGCTGGATTTCACCAAATGCTTTTTCTGTATCTAATGAGATAATCATGTGGTTCTTATTTTTACACCTGTTGATGTGTTGAATTATGTTTATGGTCACATGACTGTTGAATAAGCCCTGCATCCTGGAAATGAAGCCCACCTAGTTGTGGTGGATGATTCATGTGATGAGTTATGATTATGATTTTCTAGAATCTTGTTGAGATTTTTTTTGTCTTTGTCTATGAGGGAAATTGGCCTGTAATTATGTTTCCTTGTTGGGTCTTTGTCAGTTTTGGGTATCAGGATATTAGTTTCATAAAATGAACTAGAGAGAATTTCTTCTTGATTGCCTGGAATTCTTTCAATAAGACTGGTATCAGCTCTTCCTTGTATGCCTTGTAGAATTCAGCTGAGAAGCTATTTGGTCTAGGACTTTCTTTGTCAGGGAGTTTTCTTATAACTGAGTCAATTTTCTAGACTGTTATTGGTCTGTTTAAGGTTTCAGTTTTTTCTTGTTTCAGTCTTTGAAGGTTGTGTGATGCCTGGAAATCCTCCATTTCAAGTTTATTTGCAAACAGATGTTTATAGTAATCTCTGATAATCTTTTAATTTCTTCAGGGTCAGTTGTGACATCACCTTTTTCATTTCAAATCATGTTTTTTTGGACTTTCTCTCTCTATTTTTTAGTCATTATGGCCAAGGATCTGTCTGTCTTATTTATCCTTCAAAATAACCAGATATTTGTCTAATTGATCTTTTCTATGATATTTTTGTCTTCTATTTCCTGTAATTGTGGCTTTATCTTAGTAATTTGGATTTTTCTACTGAAATTAGTATTTCGTTTTTCTAGCTCCATTGGGTGTGATGTTAGCCTGTTTACTTGAACTCCTTCAGTTTTCTTGATATGACTGTTCAGTGTTATGAACTTTCCACACAACACTGTTTTCATGGTATCCCACATGTTTTGATATGTCATGCCTTTGTTTTAATTTGTTTACAGGAGTCTTTACATTTCTATCTTGATTTCTGTGTTAACCTAAAAGTCATTCAGTAGCATGCTGTTTAGTTTCCATGTGTTGTGTGCTTTGGTGGATGCTTCTTGGTGGTGATATTTATTTTTATTCTGCTGTGGTCTGAGAAGATGCTTGGTATTATTTCAAACTTCTGGAATTTGTTCACACTTGATTTATTCCCAAGCATGTAATCAATCTTGGAGTATGTTCCATGTGCTTCTAAGTGGAATATATATTCTATTGTAAGATTGTAGGGTGGAGTGTTCTGTAGATGTCTATTAGGTTCAATTGGTATAGTATTGAGTTAACATTCCAGATCTCTTTGTTGAATTTTTGCCTTGATGATCTGTCTAGGACTGTTAACAGGGTATTAAAGTCTCAAGTATGATTGCATGAGTGTCTATATCATCTGTTAGTTTACATAGAAACTGTTTTATTGATTCTTGGGAAGATGGTGGCAGAGCCAGTCAGACTAAATCCCAGTGTCAGTGAGTGTATGGAAAATTTTGTGTACCTGTTGGTGAGTAAGTGGGCATGTGAGTGGCTGAGTAGGGACTTGGAAACAAGTGGCCAGGACTCAGAAGCCGAGTGACATTTTTTAAAAAAATCAACAAAGCCCTTTCCAGGAAGAAGCAGCCAGAAGATTCTGCCAGCTCCAGGCTCTGCCTCACCACTGCAGCACCTGCCAGACTCTAACAGCAAGGGCTGCAGAAGGAGCACAGCAAGGGAATCCAGAGGCAGAACCCCACTGAAGAAGATGAAAGAAGCACCTTGCCACCATCTTGAAAACTGGGCAGGAAAGTGCTCTGGCTTGCTCACCACTGAGCAACAGACCCGACCTGATTTCTGTGACAGGCAGATTAACTACTCAGGGGTTGATTGTGAATATCCTGAAAGCAAAAACTCTTCAGAGGGACAGGATGAGGGCTGAGTCTCAGGTACCCTACATCATACTCTGATTCAGCCATGGGACAAAGGGTATGGCCAGAAAAGGAGGAGAAAAACCCTAAAGTGATCAGCTGGGACTGACCCAACCCCCTCGTCCCCTGCAGTTCTCTGAATATCAGACCTACATGACTGGTGCACTACTGAAAGGTACAAACCCAGGCAGAACCTGAATGTCAACCGCAGTAAGAGGACAGGATAAACCTGGCTGGGGCACACCCCACCAGAACCTGGGGAAGAGGCAGTCTCGCACCTCCCCACCAGAGAGGATCCTCTGACCATACTAAAATGGGAGGGGAGGACTGAAACCCCACCCACCCCCACTGCCCCCTCCTCCTTCCCTGGACCAGACATTGGGGAGATTGTGAATGAGGTCAAAGCTCTGCAGGAGACAGCAGAGAGACAGCTGAGAGGAACAATTACAGAACCTGCCACAAGAGGGCCAGGTTTGTTTGTTTGTTTGTTGTTTTTTTGTTAATTTTTAAATATTTTTCCTTTGTGCATGAAGGTGTATGTAAGGGTTCAATCTGCATTGCCCCCATCCCCTATTTTTTCCTCTTTCTTCTTTCATTTTTTGTTTTCTGCTTATGTGTGTACATAAAGGAGTGAGTGCTTATCTTTCAGATTTTTTTGTTTGTTTTTGCTTTTTTGTTCTTCTCTTTGTTTAGTTCAATGTATGTGTGAATACATGTGTGAGGGTTCCCTTTGAATTCTTTTTTTTTTTCCCTTCTCTTTTCTTCTCTCTTTTTCTTCTTCTTTTATTTTGGGTTGAGGGTATGTGTGTGTATTTGGTTTTCCTGTTTATTGTTGTCATTGTTTGTTTTGTTTTGCTTTGTTATTATTCTAGTTTGTTTTGGCGTGTGTGTGTGTGTGTGTCTGTGTGTGTTCATTTTTTGCTTTGGTTTCTGCTCTTGTTGTTCTGTGTTTTTATTTTATTTTATTTTAATTCTTACTCATCTCATTTCATTATATTTTTCTCTATTCTCCACATTTCTGTTACTGTATCTTAGACTCAGAGGGTACACACTCATACCCACTGTATTGTCACATAGAGTGGTGGTGGGGAGAGAAGAACCTATTCAGTAAATGCTGCTGGGAAAACTGACTGACCACATGCAGAAGATTGAAACAGAACCCCTACCTGTCACCATACACAAAAACCAACTCTAAATGGGTCAAAGACTTAAACATAAAATCTCAAACTATAAGAACCTTAGAAAATGCAGAAGACACCCTTATGGAAATTGGAAGTGGCAACCAATTCCTGATCAAAATCCCAAGTGGCCATGCCATAAGAGTTAAAATAGACAAGTGGGACCTCATCAAACTGAAAAGTTTCTGCAAAGCAAAAGAAACCATAAAGAGAGTGGGGAGACAGCCCACAGAATGGGAAAAAAATATTTGCCAGCTGTAAAAGACAAAGTCCTAACATCCAGGATCTACAAGGAACTCAAACGTGCCAAAAGGAAGAAAACAAACAGCCTCATTTAAAAGTGGGCAAAAGACATGAATAGACACTTCTCAAAAGAAGATATATGGGCAGCCAACAGATACATGGAAAAGTGCTCAGCCTCACTAATCATCAGATAAATGCAAATAAAATCACACTGAAATACCACCTAACCCCAGTAAGAATGGCCATCATTAATAAAACAAACAACAACAGATTCTGGCAAGGTATTAGAGGAAAAGGAATACTTCTACATTGCTGGTGGGAATGCAAACTAATGCAACCTCTTTGGAAAACAGTGTGGCAATTTCTAAAAGAACTAGACATTGACCTTTCATATGACCCAGAAATTCCCCTACTGGGAATATACCCAGAGGAACTTAAATCATTCTACAAAAAAGATACCTGCATTACCATGTTTATTGCAGCTCTATTCACAATAGAAAAACATGGAATCTATTGTGCTGCCAATTGAAACTGGACTAGATTTTTTTAAAATGTGGTACATATACACAATGGAATATTATGCAGCCATAAAGAAGGACAGACATATGACCCTCACAGCAACTTGGATGAATTTAGAGTCTACCATACTGTGTGATCTATCACAGAAACAAAGAATAGAGTACCACATGTTCTCATTCATAAGCTGGCCCTGTACATTTACCATAATACTATAAGAAAGGGATTGGCAGTAGCAGGATACTGCCAGGGTGGGGGGACACAGCATCAACAAGAGTATCTAATCTCAAACCAGGGAAACTGGGGACCAAAGGGAGGCCCAAACTTTACCTATACAATGACAACTTGTATACCTAATCCTGAATTGTATCCCACATCTTTAAAATAAAAAAAGAAAGAAAAGTAAAAGAAGAAGAAAAAGAAAAAAGAAGAAGGAGAGGGGGCTGATAAATTGTTTTATAAATCCAGGTGCTCCTGTGTTGGATGCATAAATATTTAAGACAAATATTTCTTGCTGATGGGTTGAGTCTTTGATCAATACATGGTGTCCTTTTTAACTTGTATTAGTTTGAATTCCATTTTGTCTGATATAAGAATACACCTGCTCTTTTTTGTTTTCCATTTGCTTGGAAGGTTAGCTTCCAGCCCTTCACCTTGAGCCTATGAGTGCCTTTTGCAGTGAGGCTGGTTTCCTGGAGGCAGCAGAATGTTGGATCAAGTTTCTTTACCCAGTTTGCTACTCTATGCCTTTTTAATGGTGCATTCAGACTATTTACATTCAAGATTATTATTGATATGTGAGGGCTTATCCCTGTCATAAGGATCTTAAGAGGTTGCTCTGCTTCCTTTTTTTAGACTTGTGAATGATCTGTATGGTCGGCCAACACTGTGCTTGCTTTTGCAATAGGTGGAACCATTCTTTTCATTTTTCTGCTCAGTTTTCTTAAGGATCTCCCGAAGGTGTGGAGGTGGTATATTATCTTAGGATTTGGATATCTGAGAAGGATTTTAATTCTCCATCACTGCTGAAGCTTAGCTCAGTGGGTTAGGAAATTCTTGGCTAGAATTGCTTATCCTTGAGAATCTTGAAGATGGAATTCCAATCTCTTCTGGCTTGCAGGGTTTTTGCCAAAAAGTCTGCTGCAATTCTGATGGATCTTCACCAGTAGGTGGTCTGATCCTTTTCTCAAGCTGCCTTTAGGATTTTTTCCTTCATGTTTACCTTGTGAAGACAGATTACTATGTGTCTTGGGGATGGTCTTCTCCTGTAATGCCTTGCAGGGGTTCTCTGAATCTCTTGTGTTTGGATGGTCACTTCTGTAGTGAGATATGGAAATTTTCTTGGATGACCTCATGGAAGGCTTGTTCCAGGGTGTTTTCAGTTTCCCCTTCTGTTTTGGAGATATCAATCAACTGTAGATTTGTGTTCTTGCCATAGTACCACACCTCCCATAGGCTTTACTCACTCTTTTTTCTCCTTGTTTTTGTCAGATTATGTTAGTTCAATATTTTGATTTTCAAGCTCTGAAATTCTTTCCTCTGCCTGGTCGATTCTGCTCCCTAGACTTGTTATTATGTTTTGAGATTTCAGGAGGGAATTCTTCATTTCCAGGATTTCAGAATGGACCCTTCTTATATTGTCCATCTTAGCTTTTACTTTCTACATGGCTTGGATGATCTTTGCCGCTAACTTACTGTGGTTTTCCTTAGCCATTTTAGCCATCCAATATCTAAATTATGTGTCTGTTGTCAGAAACAGGTCATTTTGGGTGATTTCCATTGTTCAATGACTGGGCAGTACTTTTGCTAGTGAATCTTCTCTAAGATTTTGAGGATTGCCAGTGTTGTTCCTCTCATCTTTCTCATCTGTGAGGAGTAGCTCTTCTCTTTTTGTTATTGTTTTTAGTTTTGTTGTTTTGTAGCTAGGAATCTTCTTGTTGCCCTAGGGTCTTTTCAAAATAATTTACACACACACCGTAGCATTTACTACTGTTCTGCCACTTTTGCTTGGCAGTGCTCAGAACTCAAAGTGATTTTCTGTTGCAGAGTTTTTCCTGTGGTTGGGCCAGCCAGTCTGCCTTCCAACCCTCTTGGGATCTATATGGGGATCAGGTGGGGGGATGGGCCCCCAACAGCAGGGAACAATGCAGGAGTTTTGGCACTATTAGCAGCCCAGAAACATTCCTGCCAGGAAATGGGGCCTCCAGGAGCCTTTTGTGACTCTCCTTCCTCTGTCTGAGGTTACACTCAGCACTTAAAAACAGCAGGCTCACTGTCATGGAGGAACCCACTCTGCATGCATGATGTTGGCAGGAAAACTTTCTTGGTCTGGTGGGGGAAGCTGGCACCATCAACGGGAAACAATGCTCTTGGGTGTTGACTGGCAGCAGTCATTCAGTTCACAAGTAGGTTCTCAGCTCAACACTCAGGCAGTATGCACTACAGCCTGAGCATGTCTCCTCCCACATGGGACCAATGACTTGCCTGTGGCTGGGAGGAGGGGAACTGACCCAGACCGGGTCAAGAGGACTCACCACCTCTCACACACAAGACAGGGTTGCAAATATTATGAAAGCCTGGCACCCAGCAGGGCTAGAGCTCCCCAGACTCCAATGTTGGCCACCTAGACTCTCTCTTCTTGCATCCTTTGTGTTCCAAGAATACTCTGCGGGATGCAGGGTGCTTCTTTCATCCAAAATTACTCAAGCTGCCTGAGGTTATCAGTGGCTAGGTCCATCCTTGGTGATCTGCTCAGTGAGAGAGGCACAGATTGGCTACTCCCATTCCCAGTAACCATCTTGGATCCTGCTCTCAAGAATTGCCTTCTTGATGTCATTCTCTGAGATTGTTATTAGTGTATGGAAATGCTACTGATTTTTTACATAGATTTTTGTATCCTGCAACTTTACAAAATTTTAAAAATCAAATCTAAGAGGTTTTTTTTTTTCTTTTGAAGTCTTTAGGCTTTTCAAACTATAAGATTATGTCATTAGCAAACAGGGATAATTTAACTCCTTTTTCAATTTGGATGCCTTTTCTTTTTGATGCTTTGGCTAGGACATCAGCACTATCTTGAATAAGAGTGGTAAAAGTGGACATCGTGCCTTGCTCCAGTTCTTAGAGAAAATGCTTTCAACTTTTTCCTGTTTGTTATGATGTTGGTTGGAAATTTGTTGTATATGGCCTTTGTTACGTTGAGGTATGTGTCTTTTATGCCTACTTTGTTGAGCTTTTATCATGAAGGGATGTGGAATATCAAATAATTTTTCTGCATCTATTGAGATGATCAATATGATTTTTGTTCTTAATTCTGATTATGTGACGTATCACATTTATTGATTTGTGTATGTTCAACCATTCTTGAATCACTGGTATCAAACCCACTTGATTATAATGTATTGTCTTTTTGAAATTCTGTTGAATTTGGTTTGGTGTTATTTTGTTGAAGACTTTTGCATTGATGTTCATCAGCAATATTAACCTATAGTGTTTTCCTTTGTTGTGTCCTTGTCTGATTTGGTATCAGGGTGATGCTGGTCTCATAGAATGAGTTAGGGAGAAATCTCTCCTCTTTGATTTTTGGGAACAGCTCAGGGTTGATATTACTTTTGCTTCTTATTTTTGGTAGAATTCAGCTGTGACTCTATTTGATTTTGTGCTTTTATTCTCAAGAAATTTTGTATTACTAATTCAATCTTACTATTCATTATTGGTCTATTTAGGTTTCTTATTTCTTCCTGATTCAATCTTTGGAGGTTGTACGTTTCCAGGGATGTATCCATTTCCTCTAGATTTTCTATTTTGTGAGCCTATAATTGTTCATAATAGTCTCTAATGATCTTTTGAATTCTTGTGGTATCAGTTGTAATGTCTTCTTTTTCATTTCTGATTTTGCTTATCTTAGTCTTTTTTCTCCTAGTCTAAGTCTAGCTAGTGGCTTATCAATTTTGTTTATGTTTTTGAAGAAGCAACTTTTTGTTTTGTTGATCCTTTGCTCTTTTTTTGGTCTCTATTCCATTTAGTTCTGCTCTGATCTTGGTTATTTTTTTCTTTTACTAATTTTGGATTTGCTTTGTTCTTGCTTTTTTATTCCTTGAGAATATTAACTTGTAATCTTTATACCTTCTTGTTGTAAGCATTCAAACTTCCCTTTGAATACTACTTTTTGCTATAACCCACAGGTTTCAGTATGTTATGTTTCCATTTTCACTTGTTTCAAAAAATTTTAAATTTCTGGTCATTGCTTTTCTAAGCTCTGGTCTGGCTATGTGTCTTTTTGAGCTATGATCACCATTATTTTCTTAAACTTTGGCTGCCTCCCCTACTTTGGGGGGATGAGTCTGCTCTCTCTCTCTCTTTCTCTCTCTCTCTCATTCATTTTCTAAATAAACTATATTTTACAATCCAAAATAAAATTTTTAAATTTCTGTCTTAATTTCTTCATTGACGTAATGAACATATAGGAGCATGTTGTTTAATTTCCATATATTTGTAGTTTCTAAAGTTCATCTTGGTATTGGGTTCTAGTTTTATTCCACTGTGGTGTGAGAAGATACTTCTTATAATTTTTATTTTTAAAATTGTGTTGAGACTCAAGTTGCATTTTAAATATCCAAAGGAAACTTATTATCCAAGGAAAAAAAGACTTCATGTATCTTTTATAAAAGTATATCCTTTCTGGTAATATGAAAAATTACTCCCTCTTTTAGGGGCTTTATGTTCTCAGGATATTTGATTTCCTTATAGAAGTGCATGCCCAAAGTTTGAGTTAATGGAAAAATATTATTTTGCAACAGTTGACTTTTGAACCTATGTATGGATTGTTGAATATATTAATAAAAGAATTTTATTTATCTTATAGGTAGCAATGGATACCAAGGCAACATTTTTTTCTCCTAAATACAATTTCACAAGCATATTTTTAGATCATGCCAATCTGCTCCTATGACCTTAAACTGTTAAGTATGTCTTCTGTGCATGAGTTGGTCTTAGAGTTATCTTTTTCACATATATCTGTCTAATTGGTAGCAGTTGTTAATCAAGCACATTGTCACAAATCCTGCAGTATAGCATACATCCTAAAGGTTCGAGGTTTTTTACATTTTGAAGGGAAGCCATACACCTTAGGCAGCATGGGATGGAGAGATTTCTAGTAATTATATTGAGTTAATGTAATTTGGCCTGAAACATCAGATTTGAATGTTTATATTGATAACACTCCCTGAGAAACTGTCAGGTTTTATCAACACTTTGTACTGTTTATACATGATCTAAGAGGAAATGTCCCTTTAGCTTTCTGGTTACAGATCCCAGGAACAGAGGATTGAAAGGCAGCATGCTATAAGTGGAAGTTTTAGCTTTTGCAGACTGGGGCTCAAATTAATATGCTGTTCTTTAAATTACTCAACTGTACTTAAGTGCCTGGATACACTAAACGCTGTGCTACATGCTGGATACCAAAGTGTGTAATACATAGCCCTGACCTCAAAACCTCCCCTCCACTGGGGGAAGCTTCATTTACCAGGGCACAGCAAGTCCAGGCTAATATTTCAAGACACCAAGACCCCACAAGCTCCTGTATTCTCCAAGTCTTGTGCCCTGAAACCTTTGAGGTGGGGTTGAAACTACCTCAAGCTCATGGAGCCAAGATACCCACCCTTTGGGTCTTGTGCCCACCTTCTAACAGGAGACTGTCAGGACTAGACCCATGCATGTCTTTCATCCTTGTTCTCAACTCCAAAAGGGTCAGCCTTCTAATCCTTTAATCTATTCTCCAAGCAGTATGTCATCACACTACTCTGTTCTTCCTTGTCCCCAAATAACCTAACCTCTTCCTCCCTTGAGCTCCCTGAGCCTGCACTCTATTATTAGATTGCTCCCTACAGCTTCAATCTTCCTTTGCAATGGAGAGCTTCTTTCATTTCCTTGCATTAACTGAAAGTTAACTCTCACTGATGATACCTACTCCCACTTAGTTCTCCCAAAAGGAAGCTTAATGAGATTAATTAGCTAGGTGGAGACACTGACCTTGACCATCAAGAAAGAGAGTAGGTGGGAATGACAAGTGGTGATACACATGATTGCCCCTGGAGGTGGAGGAGTTGTGAAATTGATGGAGTCTGAGACTGATAACCTCTTTTTATCTGAGAAGTATTAGAAAATATCATCTGATGATAGTAAATGTGATAATAGGCATGAGCAGTAGAGAGTAGTTGCTAAAAGGAGCAGTAGACAATGCAGACCAAAGACAGTTTTAAGTAGGTGAATATTACTGAGGGCATCACTGAAACTGGTAACCCTTGTGGAGCAGTGACCCCATGCTGCATGGCTATGAGCTCTGCTCTTAAGCAGCTCTCATTGGCCTGGATTATCTATCTCTCATCACCAAAATGTAAGCTCCCCAAGAATCGGAATTGTGTCAATCTTGTTCACTACTACATCCAATGATTGGTGCAGAGTATATGTTCAATAAGTAGTTGTAAAAATAAAGCAAATAAAGTAACAGATATAGGAAAGCAAAAGGAAGATCATAAAAGTTACATGAGTTAAGATGCATAGAATGAAAGAATAATTAGTATGGGAACAAACTGAGGGTGCCTATAAGAAAATTATAAGAAATGCATAAATTCATCCAATCCGATTGGGAATGAAGGGAAGCCACACACAAAAAAACTGCTAAACCGAGCCAGAGTGGCAATACTTCTCAAAACCCAAGGTGAAACTATTGATGGAGATAGGATTTACCCAAGAAATTGAGAAATTAAAGAGGAAAAGAGTTAAAGGTCAAGGAAGTGTGAAAACAGAATAAAATTATAATCATTTTTCATACTTTTAGGGCTATGAAACAAAGTAAAAGAAACCTAACTGGATCTCGCTCCATCTCCCTGAAAGGTAAGGACTATGCCAAACTCACACACGGGATGCAGTTGAAATGAGCACAAGATAAGGGAGAATTTCCTAGTTCCCTCCACTTATGCACACCATTAAGCCTATACTGTCAATCAAAAGCAACACTATAAAAATCTATCCGATTCATGTTCCAGGTGAGGCTAGCCAAATGTTAAGAAAATAGGAGATTAGCAGTTAATTTACCAGTAGGGATGATGTCAATAGCAGACTGCCTTAAATTTCAGTGAAATAATTTCTTCCTTTAAATGACTATTAAACATGAAATACAAAGGTTTTAAAATTTTAAAAATTTAAACTTTTAGAAAAATCTTACCCCCATCTGGAATGAATTTTTTGAACCATCTAAGTGCCCAGGCAATTGGTCAGCATGATTTATCCTGTCTGTGGCTAAATTTTCTCATATGCAAAGTAGAGGTATTAGCAGTAGCCTCCCTCTAGGGTGTTTGGATGATTAAATGAGATGATATTTGTAAAGACTTTAGCACAGGGCCTGGCACATAGCAAGATTCAAGAAATTAGAACTACAGCTATAGTTATACATCAAAATGAAACAAGCCCGCAGATCTTCTAATCTACCTTTCTATACTCAGTCATCCATAGGGATTGCTATAAACTAAATGTCTGTCTACCCTAAAATTCATAAGTTGAAACCTAATTTTCAATGTGATGACTATTAGGAGATGGGGCCTTTGGGAGATGATTTTGTCATAAGGAAAGACCCCTCATGATTGGAATTACTACAGAGGTGAGTGGATTGCCTGAGCCCGCGGGTTCAAGACCCACCTGGGCAACTTGGGGAGACCTCATCTCTACAATAAATCAAAAATTAGCCGGGCGTGGTCGTGCGCGCCTGTAGTTCCAGCTACTTGGAGGGCTGAGGTGGAAGGATCGCCGGAACCCAGCATGTCGAGGCTGCGGTGGCCGGGAGCAGTCACTGCACTCCAGTCTGGGTGACAGAGTGAGACTCCAACTCAAAAAAAAAAATTTAAAAAATGAAAGATGCCCCAGAGGACCCCCTTGCTCTTTCTGTCATTGTGGAGACAGTAAATAGACAGTCACCTATGAACCTGGAGGCAGGTCCTCACCAGACACCAAGTCTGCTGGTGCCTTGATTTTGGACTTTCCAGCTTCCAGAACTGTGAGAAATTTTTGTTGTATATAAACTACGGTATTCTGTTATAGAAGCCTGAACGAACTAAAATAGAGAGTAGGTCAAAAGTAACTCTGGGCTTCCAGTTCAAGACAGAAGACAGAAAATGCATATTAACTAACTCTCCCAAAACCACACTGAGTCATTATAAATAAGTATTAAGAAATTCATTTCTAAAAGCCCCAAGAATAGAAAGTCTATTTGTTTGCTATAACTGGATGGCTTAAATGACAGAAATTTATTTGCTCATTGTTCTGGAGGTTGGAAGGCCAAGATCGAGGTATCAGCAAGATTGTTTCCTTCTGAAGCCTCTCTCCTTGGCTTGTAGATGGTCATCCTCTTCCTGTGCCTTCACATGGTCTTTGCTTGGACATGCCTATGTCCTAACCTCCCTTTCTTATAGGACACCAGTCGTGTCAGCTTAGGACCCACTCTGATGACCTCATTTAACCTTAATTACCTCTTTAAAGATCTTATCTCCAAATACAATAATATTCTGAGGTACTAAGGGCTAGGACTTCAACATATGAATTTGGGGAAGACACAATTCAAACCATAGAAGGAAGTATAAACATGAACTAATAAAATATATTAATAATTTTTTTGAAAACAAATGACAATTGGAAAGCAACTGGAGGATAATCCAGAGCATAGATAGGCATGAATTAGAAAGAGCTGAAATGTGCGTGAGAGTCATGCTTTAGAGAGAATCTCTGAGGAGCTCAAGTTCTAAGTCAGCTATGAAAAGCACCAAGGGGAGGGAGACCAGAGATGGGGCGATTGTCTAAAGATCTGAATAAATAAAAGCTAACTTGTTTTGGTTAAGCCCCAGCCCAACTCATGACAAGATGTTGCTACTAGTAGTCAGAACACTGAGTTTATTAGAATACAGAGCTCTAAGAAAATTGAACTGTCAGCATGGAGGGAGCTTAGGTGTCTAGCATGGGGATGATATCCCATACAGTCTTATTATTAGCATCATAATTAAAAAGAAAATTCTTCCCGAAGATTCCTAAATCTCAAATACCATGCTTTCAACCCACAATTAAATCCACCTTGCATTTGGCTCAGGGGTGATTCTTCAAATAGCCACATACTCTCCACTTGAAAGAGATGTCATCAACGGGAAAGACTGGACATTTGTGTTTCAGTAGCTTATCTAATACAGTATGTTTCTAGTTAAAGGACATTTCATAGAATTATTTTGTGATTTCATTGCCCACCCCAACTCCACTCCTTTTTTTATTCACACCTTTTTCTTCTTTTTTTTTCCACATTGTTATGAATTCACAGCTTCTATGTAATCCAATCATGAAATTTCTTGTCGTAAAGAAAAATCATTAGCAACATTAGCCTGCCTGAAAAACACATCAAATCTGTAATTTTTAATAATAAAGTATATAAATGTGATAGTATTACTTTACAAATGCTTTATTTTACAAGTGTGTACAACAAAGCTATATTTACCATGGTAGGTGAGAATCAAAGGACAAATTTGGATAACACTTTTATTTAGGACCTCAACTTGAATCTCCACTTCACCACTATCAAATCATTTTTGTCTGCTAAAAATGAAGGACAAAAGTTGAACTTTCATGGGTCCCTCTGTCCATGATTGTGCTGGTTCTTCTTGATCATCTTGCTCAAGAATCTTACCTAGAAGAGTCATTTTTTCCATTTGCCTATTGTAACACAGTCAGTAACTTCAGATTGGGAATTTAGCAGTGTATGCCTAGTGTATTAATTTTCTATTGCAGCTACAACAAACTGCTGCAGCTTTATTCACAAACTCAATGACTTAAACAAGGCACGTTTATTATCTTACAGTTCTGTAGGTCAGAAGCTGGACATAGGTCTCACTAGACTAAAACCAAAGTGTCAGCAGGGTTACATTCCATTCTGGAGGCTCTAGAGGAAAATTCATTTCCTTGATGTTTCCAATTTCTAAAGGGTGTCTTCCTTGGTTTATGGATCCCTTTCTCCATCTTCAAATTCAGCAACAGTAGAATCCACACTGCAAGTTCTCTGGTTCTTTGTAGTTGAAAAATGTCCTGTGCTTTTAAGGACATTTTATTATTTTAAGGACATTAAATTGTGTCTACCTGGATAATCTAGGATAATCTTCCCTTCTCAAAGTCCTTAGCCTCAATCACATTGGCAAAATCTCTTTTGCCACGTGAAGTAACATATGCACATGTTCCAGGGATGTCAACATCTTTGGAGGCCATTATTCTGCCTAAAAACAATTAACCATTATTATCTTTTGATTCTCTGGATAGATTATGTCTATGAATAGGGATAAAAGTGTGATCTTGATTTAGACACAAACATTTTAAGTACTTCAAAGTTTCTTATCAAAATTACATACTGATAAGCAGGGCTCTCAATGAAGCAATCCACAAGACTAAATGGCATAAAAAAAGAATCACATTCCAATCCTTTTAACTTGCACCAGAATAACTTAATAGAGCTTCATAGAACTTTGAATACATGTTTTCCAGTTGAAGCAGAGAAGAAACAATTCAGGCACATGCCTGAGACTCAATACATTAAAGAGATTATGGAGGTTGGGGAGGAAAAGGACTAGATTTTATATCATTTATTTTATATCTAAAATAACTTTTTTACTAATTTTAAAATGAATGCATGCTAATTATAAAAAATTTTGGAAATATAAAAATTTGTGGGGTTTTTTGCTAAAAAACATAAAGCTGTATATAGGCTCACCTCCTCCTACATGCTCATTTAGATTCAGATTCAATAAATAACAGTTGGTAGCAAATGTCATTGTCATAATAACATCATCATAACAACATCCCCAGATATCAAATTATTTCTATCAATAGTTATCTTCAGTTGATCTGCTCTCCCTAGATCTATCACAAAACGTGGGCTGCTGAAGATCTAGCTTGTATAAGACCTTAACACTCCCAGAATTGCTTTGTCTAAGAAATAAGTAGTTAGTAGAAATCCTAAAATGTAAACACATGGAGATCATTACAAAAACTGTAATAAATACTTATTAAATATCTCTAATGTGTCAAGCCCTATCCAACATTCATTAACTCATTAAATCCTCACAACCCCCTATGAAATGTTCATGTTCAGAACAAAATACCCTAAAAGTATAGCACCTTGGCACGCTGAATACTTTGAATTGTAGAACATTGGAAGGGCCTCAGAAGCAAGGTTTCTCTGACCTTCTCCTTTCCTCCTGTCTCCTTCCCCTCTTTCTACTCCCAAAGCAATTCACAGAAAACAGAATTCCTCTCCCCCAAGGCCAGTCATTGAAACTAGAACTCCTCTTCCCAAAGCAAGCCATAAAATCTAGAAAGGTCACTCTCTGACTTTCTCCCTTCGCCCTTGAAGATCCTCACATGACAGATGACCTGATCTACACCCAGAGGAAAGGAATGCCACACAGAGAGCCCAAGAAGGATTTGAACATACATACTTGCTTGGTTTTCCCTCTTAGTCTATTACAATTAGATCATACCCTTTTGTGCAGTCACATTTCTCCAAGACTGTCCATTCTTCATAGAGCCTAAGCATAAAAATAGATGATTTTTCCCTGTGTCTTTGTGTTTTCATTTCTGAAGCTCCCATGTCATGTAAAACCTTGACTAAATAAATATGTTATGCTTTTCTCTTGTTAACCTGTCTTTTGTTATAGGTGTGGCTGCTGTCACCCTTATGATGGGTGAGCAAAGATATCACACTTTTTGGCCCTTCAGAGGTCAGTGCTATTATCATTCCTATACATGAGGATCTTAAGATCCTGAAAGTTAAGTTCCTTGCCAAGGTCACTCATTAGTGAACAGCCATTTGGGAGATTCAGACTCCCTGCTCTCAACCTCTACTTCTTTCTCTATAATCCCTGGAGCCCCAGGACACCTTACTTTTTGTCTTCTATCCTTAGAATAGGGGCCAGAGAAGATGGTTATTAGAACAATTGCATTTTCAGGGGTGCCAAAAACTATATACACATTTTAAGAGAAATGCTATCTGTGCATTACTTTTCGAAGTTGAATGAATGAATGACGGTAGCAACGTGTAGTCTGACGTTTGCTCAACCATGCTTCTGCTATTTTCTTTGACTGTCCTGCCTGTCGCATGATGACTCTAGTATTCATTTGATTAATGCTATCTTTTGAGCAAACATCGTACTTAAAACGTGTATACATTTTTTTGGCACTCTGCATATAAATGTATAAAAAGTCATTTATGGTATTGAAACACTAATAGTAGTTACTGTTTTATGATCCCTGACTGTAGACCAGATGTTGTACCAGACACTTTACCTCATTTAATCTGCACAACCACTTCTTCAGGGAGGAACTAGTGTCACCATTTTAAATATGAGGAAATTGAAATTTAGATAAAATAACTTGCCCAAGGTCATACAAGGAGCAATGCCGGAATTTCACCCCAAATTTACTAAACTCCCAATATTGCCATTTGCACCAATGCTTTCTACTAAATTCTTGCTGAATTCAGTCTTGTTCAGCAATTTTGTGGACATGAATAAAGATATAAAAGGCACATTGACCAACACCTTCAAGATGAAAAATAAAAACAAAGATCAAACCTGACAGCCTGTACTGATGCACAAAAAGCAGAGCCTTCAAGCCATACAACTAGGTCCTCAATGTAGTTCATCAGGCATTTATAGGAAGAGAAATTGCAACCTACGAGGGTTACTGAAACAAAAAGCCAGACTGAGTCACAGATCAAGTTTGATTACAGGAGTAAGGTGTAAGGAGGTGCAAAGTCCTAAGCTAGGGAACAAAGCCAGACATATCTTAGCCTGTCAAGACAGTAAAGCACCTCCCAAAAAAATCTGGGCACAAAGAACACATCATAAGAGAAAAGTCTAGGGAAATGGAGCACTCAGCCTGTGGGGAACAAAATGAGTACTTAAACAAAAAGCAGCAGAGAGGACACAAGAGCTGGTTTTAAATATTTGGTGGACCAGCTTTTTTATATAAGTAGAATCAGCTACAAAGAGGTGACTTAGGATCAACACATATATTTTAAAGGGATTTTACATGTATATGGGCAGGAGTAAATTTGGTTGTGCAGAAGGAAGACTTTGCAATGTTGCTCAAATTGGGAACTGTAGTTTTGTTTCCCCCTCACTTGGAGTAGTCATTCACGGGCTTCATGGCCACCTGCCAGGAATGACATAGAAGGGACAGGGGAGAGTGAAGGTTGGGTAGAAGATCAAAAGAAAACCATTTTCTCTAAGTTTATTTTTAATTTACACTGCTATGATTCCACGAAATGGGCACCAGCAACTAGAGATGGGAGGCAAGGGGAGGAAGAACCTCATCAGAAATGGAAAAACATAGGCAGAGAAGAAAAATAAAGATGGGAGTCTCCATTTCTCCATTTCTATCAATCCTAGACTCTTGCCCCACTGCTAAATTTGCTCCGTTTTATGTTGTGTTTGTCCAAGAAAAGGAAGAATAAATGTTTTCTCTTTCAGAAGTTGCATTTCTATCTACCAAATTATCAATGTGATTATTAGGCTATAATTATGTTTCAACTTGTGAAGTAAAAATGCATTTTGAAGGAAGTCAGTAATGATGGTATATAATGGCCCCAGAACAACTCCAAGTTGTTAAGTGGAATTGAATCTCAGAAAAGATAGGTGGCTACCAGAGATTTCAAAAGAAAACACTTTCAGAATCCATGGGATCTGGTCTTTGGACAATTGTCAAAACTACATCTTTGAAATGCAAAGATTTTTATCAGAAGTTTAGTTTTTGTTCACTTTTAGTGACTACAACAAAAATTAAGACAATGCATTTCTTTATTGAAAGGCTATAATTTGCATATTAGCATCTCCCATTTTTGATACTACATTGACAGTGAAACTAACCTCATGTGTAACTGTGTATGCATACACACCCATAATGCCTTCCACATTGCGAATACAAGTAGCTGTTTTCTGCCTGGTAAATAACTTCATACTTCTAGGGTTTGTCTGGTTGTCAGCTTAGTTTCTGTGCTTTGTTGGGTACATATTTTCTTTGTTCAAAATGTGTCACATATTTCTGATTATAGCATGAAACTTGGACTGCAAAGCAAAACAAAAATCCTGCAAATGTTTATACCATATGACATGATGCAAGGCTGAAGGGTATTTTTATTAGAATTTCTTTTGCCTTCTTTTGTGGTTTTGGAATAACAGCTTACCACTAAGTAATTAGCTCAGAAGTCCTATTGTATCCAGTCTTCTTTCTTTGCCTGTGTCAGGGAAAATGAATTACACCAAATATGGTTCTAATTCTAACCAACTTATATATCAGAAAGTCATTGCTATGATCTTACTTAATGATAAATGGCAAGTAAGAGTTGACCAGTGAAAGTGGTGCTCAAATTTGATGGCAACATCAATGTCCCCACTAAGTTTATTGATCATGAAATAAATGAGTTCATAAAGTTGTAGTGCAGACTAAATATAATATATATAAAGTACTTCAGTACTTGGCACATAATAGACACCCAATAAAAGGTTTATTGTTAAAACTGACAACTGGGTTTGGTATCCTTGTTTTTTGTGTTCACGGATCTTATCTCTACCCTAGAGCACAACACATTAGTGTGATTAGATGTTTACTTCTCTGTCTCCCATGTAACTAGATTTAGTGTCTATGTCCCAAGCACATCAATCAATGCAATTTGTTGAATTACAAAATGTAAACATTTAACTTTGGACTTTTAACCTAATCATTAGTTCTGTTGTTATCAAACTTCATTGGTTTCTGAAAGGATAGAACTTTTTCTTAATCATATTTTCTAGCCTTTTGTCTATTAGTACAATCTAAACATAAATCAAAATGTTTAAATTTATTTGGATACAATTGCACTTTTGGAATACTCACATATATGTATGAAATAAAGATTGAAAGACTGTGTGCTGGAACTTACAGTATAGTTCTGCAATGGATGAAGCATCCTGTGGTTGACCATGCGCACTGAGACAACCATTACATCAAACCACTGATCCAGAGAACAAAGAATCCAAATGAGAGACTTCTCTTGTGGTCAGGTCTGGGGAGAGCATGGAAATAAAATTCAGAAAATCCACAGTTTGGAAAATGACTTGTAGGGAAACTAAAAGCAAAGCCTAAAACTTCTTAACCTCTACCTAAGTATTGTAGATAAGCCAGTGGTTTTTTAAAAAAAAATCTGCCAAAGGACTATTCTCAGAGTATTAGCATGTTCAAGTATATCTGGAAAATCCTTGATGACTCTGCCTTTTGCTAAGTCCATAACTCTTTCAGCTGTTCCCAAAAGCAGTGTAGTAAGCAGGTATCACTCAGGGAGGATGAAGTTTCTGAGTTTTACTAGTTCAAAATGCCAACTCTAATTTCTTGAAATACCACTAGAGAAGAGTAAAATCTCATTAAATGTGACAGATTTAGTGTGTAATGGTGTTGAAGCAAATGGGCAGGGTGTATGAATGGGATAACAAAAGACCTGGTTATGTTAATAAAACTCTCTATTTCACTGCCACTGTTAACCCAAATTCCACAAGAGAACTCTAAAAAAGAAGTAGGTATTTTCTTCAACCAGGAAAGTTGTGACTCAAATTCTTGGACTACCATTTTCTCACTGACTTCAAATAGAGACTCTTTTTGATAATAATCCTGTGGTTTCCACCCAACCACTCACAGTCTTGCCTTAGAAGGATGGTAGAGACCAGATCCTACACAAACAACACTGTTACTCAAGTTCTGATTCACAAATAGAACTAGACAGGAAGAATCAATGTCTTTATCAACTAACACTAATGTATCATGAATATAAAAGATATTTTGAAATTGACAGTGCTCCTAACATTTTTTTAAAATCAAAATACCTGTACAATTTATATTCAGTCAGTCATATGTTATTTAATTGCCTGTCACAAAGGGGAGGTTGTGCTCTCAAAATGTAATTTCCAAAGGATTACAAAGTGTGGCAAGATGCCAATCACTGAGTCGGTTTCCTAGTAACCAGTAGCAGACTCAAGATTTACATGGAAAATCTTACTTCTTGAGACCAGTTATGAACCCTGCAGAAGAGCCTGTCTTTCCTAAGCAGAGTGTGCCAGACATGCTCAACAAATGTGCACTGAGTACCCACTATGTCCAGGTCAGTGCCCTGACCCTGCACAGAGCAATGGGCACATGACTATGATAAGCCTCCAGGATCTCACAACTTAAGGGATGTGACAAGCAAACCAAACATTTCTGTAGTACAGAGAAATCAGGACTCTTATGGAAGACAAAAAGCGTTAAAATAATGTGAAAATTAGTACCTTCAGAATGCAGCAGAGGATAATCTGACTCAATTAGAGAACTTCAACTGATACGTAAAAATAAATGTGAGTGTTATCTAAAGGATATTGAAACTCATCTCATAAATTAAAAATTTTTATAATAAGGTTTTGCTACATTCTTCTCACTGGATTAAGGTGGTCCTTAAATTCTCTCCACCCTTCTCTGGTCAAGCAGGATTAGTCCATATAACTTAAAGCATTAGGTAGGGCTGATGGATGCGGGAAGAGGGAGTAGAAACACACTTTCTGGAGCAACCCTTAGTCTTTACCCAATAAACTAGCATTCAAGTATAATGATGATCAACAATTCTGAATAACCGCTTCCTAGACCTGTCCATCTCCTTTAAACCACAGGGAACTCTCTGATAAACTCATTTTTCAAAAACATGTTTAAAAATAAAGATATGTGGGGGTTTGTACAAAATGGCAACTGGACAGGTTGGACTGTGAGAGTCTCCGCAAAAGCAAGTAACCATAAAGACTCTCTGTGTGAGTAGGCTTGTGCTGGTGAGAGAGCAAAAGTCTGTCTGAGGGGAGACTGGGGTTTATGCACCTGGGGGGCCCCCTCTGAAGGTTACTGCAAGCCCCCACCTCCCTGAGATTCGAGCCACAGGTACACAAGATCATCTGGCCCACACCATCACCTGTTATGGCAAATCAGCTGGAGCCCTGGATCCGATCAGTGGAGAGAGAAGCTTGGGGAAAGTCAGAGAGGAGCCCCATGCCTGGTGAAGAAATGCCAACCACAGCCATTTTCTCTGTCCCAGACAGAGACCACCCTGGAACAAACAGTCCATGAAATTATTCAAGAAAACTTTCCTCATCTCATCAATGATGTGACCATTCAAACACAAGCGATTCAGAGAACCCCTGAAAGACAACAATTGAGAAGACCAACTCCTAGACACATAGTAATTTGACTAAACAAAGTAGATATAAAAGAAAAAGTCCTAAAGGCAGCAGAGAAAAAGGTCAGACTACCTACCGGGGAAGACCAATTAGAATAGTAGCAGATTTATCTACAGAAACACTTCAGGGGAGTCCAATCTTCAAGGTTCTCAAAGATAAATAATTTCAAACAAGAAAAACCTACCCAGCCAAGCTAAGCTTCATCAGTGAGGGAGAATTAAAATCTTTCCCAGACATTCAATTCCTAAGAACTTATGCTGCCTCTAGACAAGTTCTACAAGAACACTTAAGAAAATGTTAAACACTGAAGAAAGGGAAAAAAGAATGACAATGTTCTTCACAAGAGTGCAGGAAAAAGATTGAAAACACACATGAATCAACCCAAAAATAAAAAAAGGACAACAAACAAGCAGGAACAACAACAACTCTATAAGAACAACATTACAGGGATAAACTTACACATTTCAATAATTAGCATGAACGTGAATGGACTAAATGCACCAATGAAAAGACATAGACAAGCAGAGACCCAAATAAAAACCACAATCCCATTCACAATAGGCACCAAAAAAATGAAATACCTCGGCATCTTCCTAACCAGAGAAGTGAAAGACTTTTACAACGAGAACTACAAAACACTGCTCAAAGAAATCCAAGAAGACACAAACAAATGAAAAAATATCCCATGCTCATGGATAGGAAGAATCAACATTGTTAAGATGTCCATCCTACCAAAGGCAATCTACAGATTCAATGCAATGCCCATTAAGGTACCAACATCATTTTCTCAGACCTGGAAATGACAATACAGAAATTTATACGGAAACATAAACGAACATGAATAGCCAAAACAATCCTTAGCAAAAGAAACAAAGCAGGAGGTTTCATACTTCCAGACTTCAAACTTTACTATAAGGCTACAGGAATCAAACCAGCCTGGTATTGGTACAAAAACAGGCACATAGACCAGTGTAACCAGATAGAGATTCCAGAAGCAAAGCCTCAATTCCTCAACCAACTCATCTTTGACAAAGCCTCCAATAACAACCACTGGGGAGAGGAAACCTATTCAGTAAATGGTGCTGGGAAAACTGACTGAACACATGCAGAAGATTGAAACAGGACCCCTACCTATCACCATACACAAAAATTAACTCTAAATGGATCAAAGACCTAAATGTAAAACCTCAAACTGTAAGAACCTTTGAAAATGCATGAAACACTCTTGTGGAAGTTGGAAGTGCAACTGATTCCTGATCAAAACCCAAAGTGCCCAGGCCATAAGAGATAAGATAGACAAGTGGGACCTCATTAAACTGACAAGCTTCTGCAAAGCCAAATAAAGTATCAAGAGAGCAGGGAGACAACCCACAGAAAGGGAAAAAAATATTTGCCAACTGTAAAGCCAACAAAGGCCTAACATTTAGGATCTACAAGGAACTAAAATGCACCAAAAGGAAAAAAAAACAGCCCCTTTAAAAATTGGGCAAAAGTCATGAATAGACACTTCTCAAAAGAAGACATACAGGCAGCCAATAGACACCTGAAAAAGTGCTCAGCCTCACTCATCATTAGAGAAATGCAAATCAAAACCACATTGAGATACCACCTAACCCCTGTAAGCATGGCCATCATTAATAAAACAAACAACAACAGATGCTGGTGAGGATGTGGAGAAAAAGGAACACTACTACACTGCTAGTGGGAATGCAGACTAATACAACCTCTTTGGAAGACTGGAAGACAGTGTGGCGATTTCTGAAGGAACTAGAAATTGACCTTCCATATGACCCAGTAATTCCCCTATTGGGAATATACCCAGAGGAACTCAAATCATTCTACAAAGAAGATACCTGCACACGTATGTTTGTTGCAGCTCTATTCACAATAGCAAAAACATGGAACCAACTGTGTTGCCCATAGAAGCTGGACTGGATAAAAAAAAAAAATGTGGAACATATACACAATGGAATATTATGCAGCAGTAAAGAAGGACAAATATATGGACTTTGCAGCAAATTGGATGAATTTGGAGTCGATCATACTCAGTGACTTATCACAAAAACAAAGAACTGAGTTCCATATGTTTTCACTAATAAGGTGACCTTGAACAATTATAATGCTATAATAAAGCAATTGGCAGTAGCGGAAAACTGTCAGGGGAAGTGGGGGGTGGGACTGGAAGTTGGGGAAAACTGCTAGGGGAGGGACATAGCTCATCAACAAGGGTACCTGCATTATCAATGTTTGTATACCTAACCCTGAATTGTACCCTACATCTTTATAACAAATAAATAAATAAAAGAAAAGACATAGAATGGAAAAATGTATAAAATATCATAAGGCAACAATATATTGTCTCCAAGAGACTCATCTCACTAGAAAGGACACTCACAGACTCAAAGGAAGAGAACTGGAAGCAAAATTTCAGGTGAATGGAACACAAAAGAAAGCAGGAGTTGTGATCTTAATATCAGACAAAATACCCATTAAGCTATCAAAAATTTAAAAAGATATAGAAGGTCACTATATAATGATAAAAGTTTCAATCCATCAACAAGAAATATCCATCCTAAACATATAAGCACCCAACATAGAAACACCAACTTTCAGAAAGCAGATTCTAGGCAAACTTAAAAAAGATATTGACTCTAACATTATCATAGCTGGGGACATTAATATCCCACCCACAACCCTAGACAGATCATCAAGACAAAAAAATCAGCAAGGAGATACAGAACCTCAATATGACTCTTGACCAAATGAACTTAGTTGATACCTACAGAACACTCCACCCAATGACCACAGAATATACATTCTACTCATCACCACATGGAACGTACTCTAAGTTCAACCACATCCTTGGCCATAAATCAAGCATAAACAAGTTTCATAAGATTGAAATTTTGCCATGCACCTTCTCAGACCACATTGAAATAAAAATAAATATCAGCACCAACAAAGTTCCCCCAAAACCCACAAACAACATGATGCTAAACAACTCCTGGGTCAACATGGAAATCAAAACAGAGATTAAAAGATACCTGAAAACAAATGAAAATGAAGAAACATCTTACCAAAACCTCTGGGATGCCATGAAATCAGTAGTAAGAGGGGAATTCATATCTCTACAAACACACATGAAGAAAATGGAAAGATCACAAGCTAACAGCCTAACAAGTCACCTAAGGAAGGTGGAAAAGCAAGACCACCAAAACCCTAACTTCAGCAGAAGAATCCAGATCACCAAAATATAAACCCAAATCCGGGACACAGAAGACAAAAAGATAACACCAAAAAAATCAACGGAACAAAAAACTGAGTATTTGAAAGGATAAAGAAGATTAATGGTTTCCTAGCTAGACTGATCAAGAAAAAGAGAGAAATAGCCCAAATAAACACAATCAGAAACACAGAAGATGAAGTCACAACTGACTCTGAAGAAATACAAAAGATTATCAGAGACTACTATGTACACTTGTGTGGAAACAAACTTGAAAACCTGAAGGAAATGGAGGACTTTCTGACATCACACAACATCCCCAGGTTGAAACAAGAAGAAATCGAGACCCTAAATAGACCACTAACAATCCAGGAAATTGATTATGTTATAAGAAAACTACCTGCCCAAAAAAAAGCCCTGGACCAAATGACTTTCCAGCAGAATTCTACAAAACATACAAGGAGGAACTGATGCCAATCCTATTGAAAGTATTCCAGGTGATTAAGAAAGATGGAACTCCTTTCAAATCATTTTATGAAGCTAACATCACATTGATATCCAAACCAAGTAAAGATCCAACAAAGAAAGAGAACTACAGGCCAATATCCTTGATGAACATAGATGCTAAAATTCTCAACAAGATCCTAGCAAACCTGATTCAACAACACATTTTAACAGTCATCCACCACGACCAAGTAGGCTTCATCCCCAGGATGCAAGGCTGGTTCAACATTCATAAGACCATAAACATCAGTAAGGGTACCTGATCTCAAACCAGTCAAAGCGGGGATCAAAGGGAGGTACAACCTTTACCTGTATGATGACTACTTGTATACCTAATCCTGAATTGTACCCCACATCTTTAAAATAAAAAAGTAAAAATATGTATTATTTTTAAGAAGGATATGTGGCCAAAAACAATTATGAGAGAATGGCATGGACTTGTATGAACAATGTCAAAAAGATAGGTTCACTTTGGAATTAACTGATTCAAAACATAAGGAAAATATCGAAGATAATACACAGAAACTTTCATTATATTCAAGCACAAAGAATAAAGTAATAAAATTGCTCTTGAGAGGTCAGTTGTAGAATAGTTACAGGGGAGTATTAAATAAAGAAGTTGATGAACATCTATCTTTTCTTTTATCCTTGACAAAGATAATCTTCAGATGGAAAAGGTAACACAAACTGGCTAAAGAAAAGAGACCACAGCAGGGGCTGCATAAGGAAACCTCTAACACCAATGAATATTCCCCTGTGTTTTTATATGATTAGAAATGATCAACACAGTCCAGTTGAGGTTTTTGAAGTACAGAGTGTGCAAGGATGGATTCCCCAGAAGTATATGCAAAACCAGAATTTGAATGGAGGTGATGCCAGAAAGCATGAGTAAGAAAAAGAAGAAGAGAGACAGAGATGAGAAAGAATACAATACAGGATGGATTACTGAGCAGAGGACCTCTGCAGGCAGCTAGAGCTCCATCCTGCCAAGGATTTCTGTGAACCAGTATAAAAAGTCTCAAAATGGTCCCATTTAGTCAATGACTGACAGACTTGGAGGTAATGACTAAAAGTTCCTTGACTAAAAGTTCCTTCTGGGTCCTTAACTCTCTGCCACTCCAATCTTTCTCAGAACTTGAGCCAAAATAAAAACCTCAGGCAGAGATTCATACGTTCTTGTGATAGGGTTCTACAGACACGCAGGGAATGATGAGAGTTGAGAGGGTATAAGAGAGATCCCAACAGAACCTCCTATAAGTAAAGAGAAGGAAATGAGCAAGAAACAAATGGAGACTTGGTTTTTAAAAAAGGAAAGTAGAGTTTTACAAGGGATCTTGGAAATCTCGACATTAATCTGGAGGCAATAAACACATATTATAGAAGCGGTATAGGTAACTATTAAAGGAAGTGAAAGTTATGGGAGCCCAACAAGAACCTTATTAGATTAACCTCATCTCTCTTTTTTAATGGGGTCACTAAGTTAAGAAGTGAAGGAAATATGATAGACTAGTGTAACTGGTGTATGCAGATCTAGTTTCTTTAGATAGTATTGACTAAGCTCAACCACAAACTGGCATGAGCAAATGGCCTGTTCAGCTATGAGGTCACCCAACTTCAAGGAACATAGTTTTTACATAACATTCTGGGTAAATGTTGCCCTCTGGAACACAACATTAAATGCAGTGTGAGTAGTGCTTCCTGGAGTTGTGCACTACTCTCAGGCACAGAGTACTGAGAGCACACACACAGCTATTCCACATCCAGAGGAGTTTTCAACTCTTCCCTCAGAGAGGCCTTCAAGTCTAGAGTGGAAGGAGCCAAACAAGCCAAGAAACTCTACTCAGATTTATGGAGGCTCCTCTCAAAGGTCTTTAATTATGCAAGGCATGATGTCACAAGATACAGTTGAACAAATTCAATGCTTTTTTGCCTGAGGACAACCATGGATGTTAATCTGTAATAGAGGCTTGCCAAAAAGCACCTACCGAAATCTTTACCAATGATTTGAATGTCTCTCTGTGTATACTTTCTCTCTCTCTTTCTTTCTTACATACACAATATGCGTATTCACCTGAAGCAATGTGATATCAAATTTGTAGACCACATACATTTGGCAAATGTGATAGATACTGGGGATTGGATTTCTCAATCTCTATTCCACCTTTCCTCTGCCTGAAAATGATGAAGAGCTTTAAAAAAAAAAAAAAAAAAAACTCTTGCAACTACAATTCTGGACTTTGAAGGGGGAGATGAGGCAGGTCTCACTTTCCCACCCCTTTTGCTGTTTCTGTGCTGAATAAGACTGTGGAAATGTAAGGTTCTTCTGCTGCAGTGTTCTCGCATCTCTTCAACATCTTTCTAGGTATTCAGAGGGGCAATGGGAGCAGTAGTGGCAGCATCTTTATTCCTAGATCACAGTTAGGACCTTGTATTCTTAAACTGGTAACTTTGGAGGTGGCTTTGAAGGCAGTAGCTGCTCTGTTGGGTCAGTTCTTAACGTTCTGAGTTATTTCTGAAGGCTCAGATTAAAATTAATTTTTTCAGTTCTTCCAGTGATTTTCTAAGCACCTAATTGTATGTGTGAAATTCCTTCCTGCTAAAAATACCTAGAGAGGTTTCTGTCTCCTGCATTTAATATTGACTGACTTAGTAGGGTTGAGAAATACATTGAATGACAGAATTAGGGTGAAAAGCAAATACAACATGATACTGTTGAATAAGAATAAATATAAAAGTTTGATACTTAGTTCCAAGAGGCAATTGCCCATCCATAAAGTAGAGACAGTATAGCCTAGCAGTAACATGTATGTTTAGGGAAGGGCCACCAAACACATTAACGTAGTACCCAGAAAAAACAAAGTTACAAACAAAGTTATGAAACAAATTTATGCTCTGTGGGTCTATTCTGATAAAGATCACACTTAAAGAAGAGTGATTAATCCTAAGCATTATGTTTTAAGAAGGATATAGCCAAAACAGAGGTCCTTCAAGGAAGATTAATAGGATTGAGAAAGAACTCACTGTATGTCACAAAAAGAATGCTTGAAAAATATGGAAGTCCTCAAAGACTAGAAAAGATTTCATGTGGACCACATTAACCATGTAATTTCAAAATTAAAGGTAGATATTTACATGGTTTCCTTGTGGAAAATTCATTAGTCTTGCTCTGTACATTTCAAAGGTTTGTATCCAAGACTAAACAGGGGAGAAAGGTTGACATATCTGAAAGCTCTTTAGTAAAATATGTCAGAATATGGAAGGTTGATTTGACAAAGAATTTTTCAATATTTGAGACATTCAAAAAGCAAAAACAACAACAACAAAAAAAACCCCTAGAGACTCACTTGATAGGGTGACTGTAGGATATATTCAAGCATCGCATGAGTTGCCAGCCCAAAAAGGCAAACTTTGAGGCTAATTCCAAAACCAATTATTTTTATAGCAAATTGTTTACAAGATTAGTAGAGAACACATACATACTAGAAAACATATATGTAACCTACTATTCTCAGAGACACAAATAATATGAGCACAAACACACACACACAGTGAGGTTGTAGGCGGTAGAGTCCACGGCTTGGAATTAGATGTGGGTTTGGAATTAGATGAGGGCTCACATCTTGCTTCCAATGCTTCCTAGTCGAATGACCTTGAGCAATTTAAATCTGTGGTTCTCTGTTTGCTTATTAGTGAGTAATGGTACCTATGATGTAATTTTTTATGAGACTTTTAAAAAATGTTTTTACCAGATAGATAAAATTATTCTCAAAATAGTTTTTATCTTCTAATACTTTTAAACTCTATTATTTTCTAACTCTTACAAACTGTTAGATAGAAGCTGAAGAACAAAGTTTTTGTTGTTGTTTGTTTGTTTAAATTGGGGGCCTCACTCTGTTGCCCCGGCTGGAGTGCAGTGACATGATCATGGCTCATCACAGCTTCAACCTCCTGGGATCAGGCAATCCTTCCAGTTTAGCCTCCTGAGTAGTTGAGACTACAGGCATGCACTACCATAGTCAGTTAATTTTTTGAGTTTTTGTAGAGACGAGGTCTCGCTATGTTGCCCAGGCTGATCTTGAACTCCTGGGCTCAAGCAAACCTCCTGCCTCAGCTTCCCTAAGTGCTGAGATTATAGGTGAACCACTGCACTCAGCCACAGATGAACAAAGATTTTATAACTATCTAGATGGGTGTCTTCCCTGCCAGATTTATATATAACTTTTCTATAAAGTTGGCAGCGTAGCACAATGGTTAACAGTGAAAGCTCATGAGTCCAATAGATCTGGGTTCAAATTCTAGCTCAACCCTTTTTTAATCACACGACTATAAACATGGTTTGTAAACCAGGAATTTCAGTTGCCTTATCTGTAAAATTGGGTCAATAACAGCACCTAGCTTAATCAAGTTTGGTAAGGGTCATCAAATAACGCATATAAAGTTTCTTCCCCAGTGCCTACCTTACAGTAAGCACTCAATAGCCATTCATAACAATAATTATGGTAAACAATAGTGATAGGAATTATGAAAGCACAAACTTCATGGAGCATAAAGCTAAAACATGAATGCTACTGATTTTCCTATCCTTCAGTACTTTTATCCTGGATATACTATGGCATTCTTTTTTGTGGTAAGATTATTCAGATATTTATACTTTTTGATAACCAGCCACACCATACTTCTAACCTAACCTAGCACACTTGACCACAGACATATTTGAGAGACTAGTGTACCAGGGAGGCTAGGAAAACACGACTTCTTACTGGCATTAATGTAACAAACCTCCCAGGGGAGCAATAAAAACACAGTAGCCAGCAGTCTTAATGAGGACAAGCTCAGAGTGTAATGTAATCTTATAATATATGCAGGGCCCTGTGGAATTCATAGGAATTTGATTTTGCAACACTAGATCTCAACTTCTCAAAATATTAGCAATACGATTTGCAATAATTGTCCCTTATTTTAGTTGATGACATCGCAAATTACAAGTGTTATTATGGCATTGTTTATAATTCAGAGATATTACCACAGGAATCTGCCTTTCAGCTGTTGGCAGATGTGAGTGGAGTTTGCCTTTGTTAATACAGCGCATGCCAAATTTTTTCTTTATGCCTTTAATCAGTGTTACATGTATTAGGACACATGAGAAGCTTATTTCTACAGAATAATTTAAAAGGCAACCTCTACTCTATCATTATAACATTTTATATGAATTGTCTTCACCTCTTTCACTCCAAAACTCTCCTCAATTATGCATATTATTTTGCTCTCCACCAAAGTTCTAAAGCTGTAAATGTTGGGATGATCTAAATTAGAATGACCGGGAAGGAGTAGAAGAGTGAGAAATGTGTTAGGTAGGCATTTCAAGACTTCACTTCTCATGAACGGTTCTCTTTGGAGTTAGAGGTAATAATAGAAATGATCATCACACTCAAGTGATATCACCATAGGCAGTGCCAAAAGATAGTTGGGAGGGGGGCGTGTAGAAAAGAAAAATTTTAGAATGAACATTAGTAACTGCCGCCAGATGAAAGAACATCTATCAGCTGCTTCAAAGGCACTAAGATCAGTCTAAAAACAGCTCATCATAGGAATGAGTTGAATAAGTCTTAATCGGGGGCTAACTTAAGTAGAATTTTCACAGTAATTAACTGGCAAGTAAAAAAAAAAATTGTCGTAGAGTCATTTGAACATAAAACTAACCGCTCAGCATGGGGGGTGGGTGTCTATTACTTGCGTTAATAGGCAAAAAGGAAAAACACTGCATAGACATACCTCATCTAATTGAGAGTCACACCCTATAAGTCTCATTAATTCAGGGTATAATTGAGGAATTCAAAACTAAAAAGCCAGAACCCTCTAAGCAGGCAAATTAGATGTGTGACTGAAAGCACCTGTGCCCTGGGCAAGTTCTACAACCTCTCTTTGCTTCAGTTTCCTCACCTGTTAATGAAGGTACAAATACAAAGCACATAGTAGGAAAAAATGCTCAGTGAGTTTGTTGTTAATTTTGTAGTTATAAATTTTATTATTGCTGTTCCTACAACTAACATTCCCATAAGAAAGCCCCTTGGGCTCTACTGAACTTATTTCTAAAAGTGTACAAATAGCTAGTTTCTCAGTTGTGGCAAACAACTATAGGTTGTCTGCTAGTATGCATCCTCCACTCATGGTTTTCCTCTTTGGTCATCGTCTTAGTGTCCTGGGTAGGTTCTTTCACTTCTTTCACACCTCTCCACGTAGGTAGCCCAGAGCTCATATCTGAGTTCTTTTCCCTTCCGTTACACTCATGCCTTGGGGATTTGTATTCTAGTCTCATAAAACTGGAAACACTATCTACATGCTGACAACTTCAAGGTTCTCTCTCTAAGACAGGCCTCTGTCTCTGAAATCCACATCTCCAGTTGTCTCCTCCATATCTCCGCTTGGCTCTAGAACACATTTCTGACTCCAAGGTTCAAAACTAAATTTTGGATTTTAGCCCCTTCATCAGCTCCACTCAAAACATTCCCTTATCAACTGAGGACAACTCCATTTCTTCCAGTTGCTCAGATCTCAAACCTAGCCGTCATTCGTGACTCCTCCGCCATTCATACTTCACATTCCTGTCAACAAATTCTATTGAGTCTACCTTCAAAACACATCCAGAATACAACCACTTCTAACCCCTCCAGTGCTACTCTTGTCAGAGTAACTACATTCTTAGCCTGGATTACTTCACTAATCTCTTAATATGTCTTCTCTTCTACTCTTATCTCTTTCATCTATTTTTAACACAAGCCAAAGTGTGCCTTTAAAAACATTAGTCAGAGCCGGGCTCGGTAGCTCAGCCTGTAATCCCGCGCCTTTGGGAGGCTGAGGTGAGTGGATTGTCTGAGCCTGCGGGTTCGAGACCCACCTGGGCAGTGAGACCTCATCTCTACAATAAATCAAAAAATCAACTGGGCATGGTAACACGCGCCTGTAGTTCCGGCTACTGGGAAGGCTGAGGCGGAAGGATCGCCGGAGCCCAGCAGGTCGAGGCTGTGGTGGCCAGGAGTGGCCACTTCACTCCAGTCCGGGCAACAGAGTGAGACTCCAACTCAAAAAAAAAAAAAAAAAATTAGTCAGATCATCTTCCTCCTCTCTCAAAATCCTTTGGTGGTCCCCCATTTTACTCAAACTGAAAGTCAAAGTTCTGACAATGACCTAAAAGACTCCCCTCACCCTGCCCTATCAAACTGGCCTCCTTCCTGTTCCTTGAACTTGCCAATATGCTCCTGCCTCAGGGCCTTTACTCTGACTAGTCCCTATGCCCAATGCTCTTCTCTCAAATATCTGCATGGTTAGCCCCCCCCAAGATTCTTGTTCAAATATGACCTTGTCAATGAAGCCTATTCTGACCATCTATTTATATTATTGTTTCCTGACCCCTGTCCTTGTACTTCCAACCTCCCTTTCTTGTTCTACATTTTTCTATAGCACTTTCACTTTCCAGCATACTATATCATTTACTAATTTATTGTGTATATTTGTTGTCTTTCTTTGCTGGGATTGTAAGATTTATGAGAGCAAGAATCTTTGCTTGCTTTGTTTGTTGATATATCCCAAGTACTTAAAATACTGCTCAGACAGATATTAGGTCCTAAGTAAAAGTTGTCAAATTAATGACTGATAATGCTTTCAATGTTTACAGAAATGCATGGATATCCACAATAAAGGCTACATCTCTCAGACTCCCTTGAAGTTAGTTTAGCACATTGGGAAGACAAAGTCTTCTACATAAGGCATATGTGTTATAGAAAACACTAATAACAGTCAACATTTAGGCATGTTCTGAACTCAACTACTTTATTAATTTTTTCTCCTTATGAAAATCAGAAAGAAGAACACATTTAGCACAGAGGCAATTTCCTTTTTTTTTTTTTTTTTTTGAGTTGGTGTCTCACTCTGTCGCCCAGACTGGAGTGCAGTGGTCGCTCCCGGCCACCGCAGCCTTGACCTGCTGGGCTCCGGCAATCCTTCCGCCTCAGTCTTCCGAGTAGCCGGAACTACAGGTGTGCACTACCATGTCCAGCTAATTTTTTGATTTATTGTAGAGATGAGGTCTCGCCTGCCAAGGCGGGTCTCGAACCCGCAGGCTCAGGCAATTCACTCGCCTCAGCCTCCCAAAGGCGCGGGATTACAGGCTGAGCCACCGAGCCCGGCTCAGAGGCAATTTCTAATACCTCAATAGTCTTCACGGGAAGTCACTGATATTGATAATACTGATCTTAAATTATCAGTATATCAAAACGAACTCTTTTTTTACATACTCTAAGTAGCCAAGGGCATACCCATTTAATACAGATTTTTTTATATACTATATATTACACACATTATTAGATGCATTATAATATAATATATTTATTATATATGTGTATTACTATATACAGTAGCTAAAATAAGAGAAGTCTTAGCACTTAAAGAAAAGTAATTTTTGGCTGGGCATGGCTGCTCATGCCCGTAATCCCAGCACTTTTGGGAGGCGTAGGTGAGAGGATTGCCTGAACCCAGGGGTTCAAGACCAACCTGGGCAACTTGGTGAGACGTCGTCTCTACAATAAAGCAAAAACAGACAATATTTTAAAGCTAGAGAATAGTAGAATAATCATATTAGTATACGAAACTTTGAGGTGTTTTGCTGGCTTTTCTTGTCTCTCCTGTCCCAAAAATTTGCTCTTTGAAGTTCTTCTTTTAAATTTTCTGAGTTATTTTGCATGACATTTTCCTGTCTTTCCATTGCTGAACCTTTGCCCTATGAGTGATGCCCAATTCTTTCTTTGCAGCTAGTATATCTCTGATGGTCCTAGACCTACTTTTTAATTGCCTGCTAGAGATCTTTGGCTGATTGTCTCACTGTGATCACAAACTAGCAGTCTGATTGAAATTGTTGCCTCTTTACTTCCCAACCTAAGCAGCTCTTCCTCCAGTCTTCCCTTTTCTGTGATGAATACCTGTCACTCAGTCATAAACCTCTCAGTGATCCAATTCCACAGCCAATTTGCTGCAAAAGTAGTTGAGTACACCTCATTAACTCTCCTGTCCCCTCTCACTCCATCCCTCCTGTCCATCCCACCAGCAGCTCCTACTAAGTTCCTGCCTTCATCTCAACTCTAGGACTCCTAGGGACACATATTCACTAGAGCCATTTCTTAAAGCCTAGTTTCACTCCCAACCTCCCTATGCGTTAGTTTTCAGTGGAGTCCTGACAACGTTCACAGCCCAGGGATAGATAAGTCACATTTCATCATCTTAAGGTACTCCCATAGGCAAGAAAGTGAAAGTTCACCAAAGAATCAGTTGCCACTTTCTTGGGGAAGAGCTATTCTTCACTTAATTTGCTACTGCATAAAACATAATGTAAGCCGAATATTATAGAATAATGTATTTTCTAATCTTAGAAGAAGAATGAACTGTTTCCTGCATGGCCCTCTAAAACATCTACTACTAAAACAAAATTTCTATTTGAATGGATTTTTTTTCTTAAACCTTAAAATGGTTCTATAGCAATATTTCACTGGATCTACTCATTAAATTTCATTTCTCAGGTTGTGTTTTCTCAATGTGAGAAACTATTTTAAGAAAACAACAGCAGTAATTGGCAATCATGGGGAAATATTTGTAAGCCAGGGGCGGTAAGTCAGGTTATTTTCTCTAACACAATAATAGCAATAGCTCAGTCTCATTAACAGACTTCTGAGTTCTTAACTCCAGGTTTGCTACCTTCACAAAGGCAACACAGACATTTCCTCTATCCCCCAGGCTTCAGTTCCGCAGGACTCCATGGTGAGTGAGATATAGGTGACCAGAGGAAAGCAGTAATTGGATTTTGGCTCAGGGAGCCCAAAGTGCTACTTTGGAAAGGTTACCTTTCGTTATGTCCAAGTGTTCCTGTGAATTCAGCAGCATTATTTCCCCTTAAGGGAGCTCATCCAGTTTGTACTGAAAATCACCTAGACCTAGGGGTGAAGGAAAGGGAGACCCCTTTCAGATGCCTTAGCAGCTGTATTCTCACTGGCTGCAGATACAGGGATGAGAGGATTTTCTGGGCTCTCAGCTGGCAAGTAAAAGCCATGGTGAGCAGTGAGGAGGAACTACAACTTGATGGCTATGATATGGACATCAGCACACATGGGAGCATCAGAGACCCTGTCCAAAGAGGACATATTTGAGAAGAACCTCGGATGACAAAGTGACACCTGTGACTAGGCCTTCCTAGACTCTGAGCCCAAGGGCAGGAGCAGCTGATTTCGGTGTTCCCGGAAAAAAAGAGGTGACTCTAATGAGGTACCAGATGAGTGTGCAAGCCCCAAAGGAATTCCTGTTTCTGCTCTCCAGTCACAGGCATGATTTAATAATACGAAGCACAAGAATTTTCCAGTTAATCCACATTTCAGGGTCAATTTCAGTTTTGTTTTTAAAGTGACTGTTTTCTTAAAAAACAAATGTAGTACATGTTCATTGTGGAAAATACAGCAAATAAAAGATGAAAATAAAAAAATAAAATCACTCATGATCCCAAGACCCAGAGTATCTACTCTTAATATCTTTAAGCATATTCTTTCAGTGAGTCCGTATGCATGTGTATGCATATTTGTGTATCTCTCTCTATATATATTTCCATATCTTACTTTCTTCTATACCATCCTATGATGTTATATTGGAATTAAACCATACTTACTGATGCATAACCTGCTTTCTTTTTTTAACTTAACAGTAATATTGAACATTTTTCCATTAAACATTTTCTAGTAAACATTTTCATTAAAACTTTTTCTAGTATTATTTTTAATGGATTCTTAGTATTCAAGGACAAATTTGTCTTTTGAAAACATATTTGCATCAATCTAGGCCATATTTTGTCTATAAGTTGTTCACAGGTCAGAATAAACGAGCTGGTCAGGCATTGCTTTCGTCTAATAGGCCCTAGTGTTGGGATAGCTCCTATAAACAAACACCTCTTGAATTCTATACTTCAGACAGTACTTTTATTCAAGACTTAAGGCTATCAGAAATCTTTCATGTCAAGAAAATATTAAAAATAATGGATAATATTTTGGCACTCATTAGATGCCAGGCACAAGGCTAAGCAATTCCCATGCATTATCTCATTTAATTTCATTAACTTCATTTAATATAGGACAGTAGTTTTCTCTATTTTTCCATTAAAAAACTGAGGCTTAAAGAGTTTATGTAACTAAGTCAAAATCACACCTGTATGTGCAAACCTAGGGCTCAACTTCAATTACTCCAGAGAATTGGACACTGTATAATTCACCTCATGCTTTCTGAATAACAATTTCTACTATCTAAGAAATGAAAAGGTGACCCAAGCAGCAATTAACTCCTTATCCATCACAATGTACTCAACAGGGTATATGTGGGAGAAACTTGCATAATCCTTTAACTCCACTAGTGAATGAGGTCTTGAATCTTGTTTTGGAGCAAATGATGAGACAAGTTAAAATCCTTTTTTTTCAAATGACTTCCAGGATTTAAAAATACCATCTTGTGTGCAGATTTTGTCTTAGGATGATCACCTTCATAATCTCACACTGCCTTTTAGTGAGTGAGAGAACCACCTCTCACATCAGCCCCACTTTCAGAGCTGGCAACCAGGAGCAGCCTCCACAGGGCAGGTAATTTATCGACAATGACTGGACTGCTTTCAACACTGGATGGTTTCTGCTTGAAGAATGACCTTCTAAATACTACAGAAAAGTCTTACTTCTCTGGAGCAAAAGCCACAACCCTCAAATTTCTGAAAATACAACCCTTAACATTTTACTTCAAATCATTTTTTTTCCTTGCTCCTGAAAGATCCAGCATAAATTAGGATAGAGATGATCAGATCAAACAGCAGTTCTTAATCTGTAAATAATCCCTCTGGCTTCATGGCAATCAGGAAAGCAGTGGGAAACAGCCAGTTTAAGACGAAAGTGACAACCTATTAGCATTCAGAGAGAAATGGTTTCTCTCATCACCTTTACTGGAGATGCTGTTGCTGTGGCAACTGGTCCTGCATTCATCCCATAACCAATTGCTAAAATGACAAGGAAGCTGGTCAGGCTCAAAGAAGATCCTTCACACTATCTCTTTTAAGTGACAGCCAATACGGTCTGTACGGGAAATTCTATTTTTAAAAACCCAGCACTTTTCATAGTGGTAAAATACTGCTGGACCACGCTGAACTTGGTTCTTTCACAGAAACTTAAGAATTCTTTAACTTAATTGCATTAATGTTTAACTTCAAGAATTACGGTATGCCTAGGGGACAATCTTCTAACTGTTCTTTCCTCTGGACATTGCTATTTAAAGCTTTGTGGAGGGCATGATATGTTCCTATGGGGTACAAAGAAGCCCTGAGCAGAGATGTTCCCCAATTGGGCTTATGAGGGGAGTAGGACCTCAGCTGTCTTCTCACGCTTGGTAGTCAGTCTTCAGTCTCAGGCTTAAATGCTAACCATGAGGCTGTATTTTTTCCATCTTACCCCTCTGCCACTAACCCACCTGGACTCTCAACAAGCCCTGGATTCTGCTTTAAACAAAGCATAAATGAAGACACCTTTGCACTCCTGGTGGCTAGCTTGCTAAAGGATCGCTTTTTTGTTTGACAGAACACACAAATGGCTCTCCAGTGGAAACAAAGGAATGCAACCAAATCATTTTAATTCCATTTCCTGAAAGAAACCCAAAGGAACTGGCTCATCTTGGGTGTTCATTTCAGATGATTCTGGAGCACCTCAATGTCATAATGTCCTTCATTGCACCTGTTGCACAAACAGAGGACCTACATTTACCGTACTGCTTAAATAATAAATGCATATCTTTTAAAAGTTTCATGTGAGCTGCAGCCCAAATGTTCTTCAGGGAACATTCTCATTCACCAGCAAGCAAATTGCTTACATGCCTCATGCTGTGGTAGACTTACAAAGATTAATGAAAACGAAATACATTTTCAAAATTACTTTCAAATGCCCACTGATAGCTCTTTGTCTTCCATTCTCAGGGGTCATGCTCATTTCCTCTCTGTTCAAACATTACATGATAAACCTAAATAACAATTCTGGTATTGCATGACCAATATCCTTTTTAGTTCTGCGCCCAAAATAAAAACATGATCTTGCATTTGTGCTTTGTGAGGAAAGCTCTCATTGGTTAACTCGGAAACTTGGTGGGCAGAAGGGCAGCAGGAATTGGTGCCTTTTGGCAAAAAGATATCAGCAGGGAGCCTCTTACATGTGATTTGCTACTTCATTGATGCAGAGTTTTCATGGGATGAATCATGGCCCTCAAAAAGAAAGTTTACAATAAAATAGCTATAATTGTAGCTAATATTTGTTGAACACATACCAAATACCATTTAAAATGCAATGTGTCGTCTCATTTGTTCCTGTAGATACTCCATAAGTTAAGTAAATGGCATTATTGTTCTCATTCTGAGGTTTACAGAGATTCAGTAACTTTCCCTAAATCCCAAAATCATATGACAAAGAGGCAGAAAAAACTCACCTACTAGGGTAAATGTCCAATGCCACCATTTGTGTTTGTTTTTAGAGTTGGGATCTCACTATCTTGCCCAGGCTAGCATCAAACTCCCAGGCTCAGGAGATGCTCCCACCTCAGCCTCCTGAGCAGCTGGAACTAGAGATGCACACCACCATATAGGCTCTTCCAATGCAATTGTTATTTTTTAGAAGCCCTTAAGCACAATAGTAAATTCACTCTTCCCTTCCCTGGATGGAGGTCATGATCACATCTCATTATTCTGTAAGATCCAGCACATGACAAATGCTCAGAAAATCTTTGCTGATTATAGGAGGAAAAAAAAAAAACCTTTTACAGATTGGTAAATTTTTAATTTATTTTGCTTTCTTTTTTTTTTTTTTTTTTTTTGAGTCAGATTCTCACTCTGTAGCCCAGGCTGGAGTGCAGTGGCACAGATCATGGCTTGCCACAGACTCGACCTCCTGGGCTCAGGTGATCCTTTTGCCTCAGCATCCTGAGCAGCTAGGACTATAGGCACACACCACCATGTCTGGTTAATTTTTTTTATTTTTTGTAGACATGGAGTCTCACTATGTTGCCCAGCCTGATCTCTAACTCCTGGGCTCAAGCAAATCTCTCACTTTGACCTCCCAAAGTACTAGAATTACAGGCGTGAGCCACCATGTCCAGCTTAATTTTTTATATTTTAGAGATGTGTTGCATTACTAGCCTTTGCAAGTTTGGGGAGTCTCTGGGATACTTCCATCCTACAAACTTATCTTGCCTGAGTTTCTGAGATCTTGCCTCTTTTTCAGAATTGCCACATTCTTGTGTTCAATTTCCTCTCCTGGTTTCACAGTGCAGATTTTAGAATTCTTTTTGCAATTGATGATACGGAAGAACCAAAATGTATATTGTTCACTTCTTTAAACCAACATGCACCAGCCCTAAGTGGTTTTAGAAGAAGATGAATTTTTTAAAGGTGAAATAAAACTATAATATTCAAAAAAGAAAACTGACTGATGCAGATGTATGTGGCAAGTTTCCCCCTTTGGAAGCAAGGCTTCGAATAATTTCTGCAGGCTTGCAATGCCTCATTTCATGTCCTAGAGAGCAGAACAAGTGGCTGTTCATCATCCCACAAAGGCGTTTCAGCCCAGGGCTCCCACTTTCCTCTTCCTGCTGATGATAGACACTCTCACGTGCCCAAGCAATGGCCAGAGTGGGCTGTGCCACGGCAATTGATCACTGAGTACACAGGACAGAACCTATTGATGTCAAATTTGGACTTTTTCTAGCTTTGAAATTTAAAATATTATAACAAAAAATTATATCTGACTATTATTATAAGATAAATACAGATAGACTATAAAAGTTAAGTCATAATTCCATCCCAAAGAGACAACATATTCGTGTATGCACATCCAGAATTTTTCTTTTTTTTTTTTTTTTTTTGAGTTGGAGTCTCACTCTGTCGCCCAGACTGGAGTGCAGTGGCCGCTCCCGGCCACCGCAGCCTCGCCTGCTGGGCTCTAGCGATCCTTCCGCCTGAATTTTTCTTTTTTTAAAGAAAAACACATTATATGACACCTTATACTACACCCATTGTGTAGTTTTTATTAATCTTATATTATATATATGTATTTTAATTTCTTTTGAGTTGGGGTCTCACTCTGTCACTCAGGCTGGAGGATAGTAGCATGGTCATGGCTCAACACAGCCTCGACCTTCTGGACTCAGACGATCCTTCTGCCTCAGTCTCCCAGATAACCAAGGCTATAGGCTCACACCACTATTCCTAGCTAATTTTTTTATTTTTGCAGGGATGAGTTTCTCTATATTGCCCAGGCTAGTTTTGGACTCCTGGGCTCAAGCAGTCCTCCCACTTCGGCCTCCAAAAATGCTGGGATTACAGGCAGGAGGCACTGTGTCCAGTTAAATCTAATATATTGTGAATACTTTTTCATGTCAATAAATTCATCTTTGATGATATTTTAATAGTGGTATGGTCTGTCATGTTGTATTAAATCATAAGTTTATTAACCAAATTATCTATTGTTACATCTTTAATTGTTTGGACAAATAATAATTCATGGACCATTCTTGAATACAAATCTTTACGTGCTTGTTATTTACTTAAGATAAATTTCTAGAAGTAGAATTGCTGGATCAAAGGATATTAAAGTTTTTAATGCACTTGGCACATATTATGAAAATGCTTTCTGGAAAATTTAGTCAATTTGCCCTTTCATAAACAATGATTCAGAGTACTTTTTTTTTTAAAGCAAAATCTTATATGGGCCAGGGTCAACTATAAATGCTTTTTGATACCCTGCATCATTGCTTTGCTTTGTGAACACCAGAAGCCACAATTACCTACTTAGCAAAAATTAGTTCTTGTGATTACTAAATTAATGAAACAATCAGCCAGTTTTTGGTGGATGTGGGATCTGATAGACACCACCAGGTTGCACTCTCCCTCTGGGACTGCCCAGTCCTACAACAGTCGTGGAAGACGACCCCAAGCAGGACCAGTCTGTTTCTGATCATTCATCTCCGGACGGTGGACAAATGCGGGTCAAGGTGAGTTTGATCCAAAAGAACAGGTCTGTCCTCAAAAGGCTTATGAGTCAAGTTTATGTAGAGGCCAAATATCACAGGAGAACCATGGAAGTCAGAAGATTTCTTCAGAGGCGATTTCAGGTTCTTGGGTGAACATAGCTTCCTCATCTCCTCTGAGTTCCCTGGAGTCCATATAAATTAGCTCAGACTGGTGTCCTTGGAGTACTGCAAGACCAGAGTAGCTCATCTCCATTTTTCTGCCAAGCCTTGGAGAGGAGCAAAGCAGGAAAGAACACAACTAAGTCATCACTGTCTTCCCACCGGATGGAGCCGAATTCCCAGGTCATGGATTGAATAGAGATAATAGATGCAAAGAGTCCACATGTGAGCACACTTTCCTTCATAATTAAATTTAAAACTCTATTTCTGAGAGAAGATAGCCTACCTGAAATTTCTAGCAGGAATTATAAATTGTTTAACTTGTTCTCATTCATTCATCAAATAATTATTCCACTCAATAGAATATATTATTAAGGGTATGGCCCCTAGAATCAGGTTGCCTGGGTTCAAATCTGGCTCTTATTGTGTGACCTTACAGAAGTTTCTTAACCTCTCTGTGCCTCAGCCTTCTCATGTATAAAATGGGGGTAATATATTAAAGAATTTTTGGTGAAGATTGAATGATTAAATGATTTCTGTGAAGCTTAAATAATTATTGTATTTATTTACTAAGAGCTTACATAAAGCAGTGTCTGGAACCTAAAGGCTCAAATTGCCGGCTGTTACAATTACTCCTGTGTATTCAAGCACTGGCTAGAAACTTGAGACATGAAGATTCCCTGGCTTCCAAAGGTCTCTATTCAATGGAGAAGATAAATATGTCAACACGTAAGGTGTGGTCCAACAGAAGAAGATCCAAGAGAAGAAGAGGATCTAGTTGAAGGAATCATTTAACTCTGTCCAAGAATGCTGGAGAAAGTGTAAATATTCTCTCCTCTGGGAGTCTGGGTCTTGTAGAATTAGTTGAAATCTGTGAAGTAGAAAAGAAGAAGGACATTCAAGACAGCGCAAAAATCCAAGAGAAGTCTTGGAGAGGAGCAAGGCAAGAGAAAATACGTCTAAGTCAGGTGGGCTGTAACTTACATTGGTAATTGGGAATACGAGGAGAAGAGATAGGTTGTTGCTGGAAAATGTCGGCAGAACCCAGTTCATAAAGTCATTCATATTTCATGCTTGAAATTCATTCTGAAAAGTCTCCTTTTATCTCAAACTAGATAGAACCTTGGGGGAAAAAAGGGTGCCTCTAGTCTTAAAAGCACAGGTTACTCAACATATATGACAACATACATTGCTATTTTTCTATTATGGTAAACTCAGATATTGTGGAATGGATCACAAAATTTGCATAGCTTTTTAAGGGATTTCAGTGAAATTTAGAACTTATAGTGGTATGCTTAGGACTATAACCTCCAGACCCCCAAGAGCATACAATTACGGTCCTCTGTCAGGGGCATTCACCAAAGCAAAAATGGGGAAAAGATGGCTTGTCTGAGAAAAGCAGAAGCATCTGTGTCATGTCTCTTTCAAAGACAACTTTGTGTAAGTGTTAGAGAACCATGGAAGGATTTGAAGGTGGGACATGTTATGAATACATTTATCTTGAGAAAGATCACTCTGGCTTCAATGTCATTCAATAACAACAACAACAATAATAATAATAAGGATAAAGCTAGAAGCAGAAAGGCTAGCGAAGAGACTATTTGCATAATCTGAGCCCAAGACAGTTCAGCTCTCCCTTTGGTTATTCCAAAATATCTTACACTTTTCTTTCATAATATTTGGCACTTATTCAGTATCTGGCTTCCTCACTAAGCAATAAAACCTAAGAAGGAATAAACCATATATGTTAGTCACTGTTACAGGCCCAGTGCCTTCTACTATACCTGGCATACATCAGCTAATCAATAAATGGTTGTTAAATCAATATACAAACAAATAGCTGAATGGAATTGGTATGAAATTATTTTAGTAGGCCTCGTGTTTCTTCTCTGAAATAAGCTAAAAAGATGGTAGGTAGATGATAGATAGATAGATGACAGAAAGATATAAAGAGCCGGGCTCGGTGGCTCAGCCTGTAACCCACTCCTTTGGGAAGCTGAGGTGAGTGGATTGCCTGAGCCCGCGGGTTTGAGACCCGCCTGGGCAGCGAGACCTCATCTCTACAATAAATCAAAAAATCAGCCGGGCGTGGTAGTGCATGCCTGTAATTCTAGCTACTCGGAAGGCTGAGGCGGAAGGATCGCCGGAGCCCAGCAGGTCGAGGCTGCAGTGGCCGGGAGCAGCCACTGCACTCCAGTCTGGGCGACAGAGTAAGACTCCAACTCAAAAAAAAAAGAAAAGAAAAGAAAGATATAGAGATATAAATATCTATTTTGATTATTTGAAGTTCCTTTTTATTCCTGAATTTAAATTCATGAAATAATACTCACTGAGTTTATCCCAATTCTATTTGTCCTATATATTGGTTCTAAATTCATCGTCTCTTTACAGATGAGGGGCTGAGAAGTTCAGAGAGAGGTTAAGTACCTTCCCAGGGTCATACAGTCAGAAAAGAAGAAAGAATTTAAACCTGGGTCTGACTAACTCAAGCCTGTGTCCTTACCCACTGTGCTATATACTTTAGACCGACTAGGCCAACTAGAGCAAGCTTTGTGGAAGTCATTACGTTTGAATTGGTTCCTAACTGAAAGGTAAACATTCATACTCTGGAGATGGTAGGGGGACAGGGGTAGGACATTCCAACTCCAGAGGGAAAACATAGTAGAATCCAAAGTCCAAAGAATTCTTGAAAACTTGGGCAAAGAGCAAGTAAACAAACGTGGCTTAGGTATATAGAACTTGGAAAGAAAATAAAAAGTAAAAAGTGAAGTCCAGTAGGTAAAGTAAGTTAGAGTTAGATGTTGTCAGGTCGATGAAGCCCAGGAAAGAAGTGAGCCACTGCAGGTTACTCAGTAGGGAGAGGGCATGGCCTGAGCTGCATGATATGTGGATTGCTTGAGGTTTGAGCAGGTGATCTTGGAAAAGCTAACTCCTTTGCTTACCAGTTTCCAGACTCTTAGGTGAGTAGCATATATAATTCAGTTCCACTCCTCAGCTCATTTGGAAAGTATGCTCATTTATCACATTTGACTGAAGATAAATCATGACCCAAAACAAGAGTATTCATTTTATGGCAGATTTTCTTTTCTCAATTTCAAATTCATCAGTGAGTTTAAAAAATAAAACTGATTTTCTCTGCTGGGTTTCTCTGATTTTGGCTTTTACCTCGTGTTTACTTAAGGCCAAGTCTTGTGCTAGTTCATGAAATCATACACTGGATGGATGCATAATTTGTCTCTTCATGAGAAGACCAAAAAAAGATGCATCTGGTCTTCTTGGTTTCTAGCCATCATGAGATTCATCTATGCTCAGAATTCACAATTTGTTGTGGATTGTAGTGGGAAGGTTTGAAGCTTGCTTCTGGTTCTCTAGTTCTTGTAGAATTGAGTGAAAATTTTTTGTGAGGGGCAGAGAGATATTTGACTTTTTACATTTTGCTCCTCTCTATTTTCCTTAAAGTTAGACATTCATCAGGCTTGCCTGGAAAGAGGTAGCAAGCCAAAAATAGCACACAGTTGGGTGAGGTCTGGAACACAGAACCCCTGTGTAAGCAAACAGCCACCCACACCCCAGCCCTGAGGAGTACGACATTCACATTCCCACATCCAAGCATACAAGATATGGCTTTGTCTTAAACATCCATCTCAAGCTATGGAAACAATATGGAAAACACTCCTTGTGTATTGTAAAACATATTAATTGAAACCAGACTTCCGATTGCCCTTTCTTTTTAAAACCAGGTGAAAGTTCTTTATCCTTAGGAAAAAAAAAAGGAACGTGAGCAGAGTATTTTTCTTGGACTTGGAAAATATTGCTCAGATTCAGCCACATCTTGTCAGTTAGAATTCCCCCTCCCCACTCCCACATCCACCTATTTTCTTTCTGTCTTTCACATGTGCCCCATCTCTCGCCACACTGATTTCCCTACCTTCTTCCTACTTCCAGCTATATGGCCTACAGAAACAAATGAGGGTTGTTATTTCCTCAGTGGGCTGGGCTTTTGATGATGTTAAGCTGTTTAGGTTGGAGCTGTGGCCTGACTTTGTCAAAAGCCATATGGTGCTGAGACAAAACTGGAAAGCAAGAGAGCCCCGCCAAGATCTGCAAGATCTGTGACTAACCAAAGCTGTGACTTTAATGAGGAAAGAGGAGATTAAGGGAGTTCTGGCTTTTTTGGCAAAAGCCCCAGTTGAACACGGGAATGCCCAGAGGCGAAAGCAACTCAACCTACAATAAATTAATAAAACAGTCTATTGGTCCTGGTTTTGTTGTCAACACAGTAGACTGAAGACTTCTCAACTTTCAGGAAATAAGCGCCTGCAAGCCTCCCAATTTTACACGGAGGCATATGCCAGTCTTCCAGCACCAGTCAGGATGAATCGCTTTCCGTGTGTCTCTTTCTCAGTGATGTATTACACTGGTATCGTGAAGCATTTATAACAACATACTCTTTCTCTTATGAAAAAACTTTACACATTCCTCCTCAGAGCGATGCAAGTGTCTGAGTGAGTTAGTCGTTACAAAATGTCATCAGGAACAAAAACAGCTATGTTACCTTCACTGAAAGTAAATGGGAAAGAAAAATATTCTCTGCTATTTCCCCTTAAATTTTTCTCATGAATAAAAAAGTAAAATATTATCTCCTACAAGTTAACATCCACAAAATTTATTCATCTTTCTTGATCAAACCATCATATACTGTAGTCATATGGAATTCAAATATGTTTATTCAAATGGAATTTTTATTCAAATATTTTTATATGAAGTTAGTCTTGTGTTGTAATTTCAAAATATTTTATATATACTTTAAAAAAATATGCTTCAGGGACTTTGAAAAACAAAGAAAGTGAGGCAAAGTAGTATTTATTAACAAATAAGTGGACTGCAGTCATCTCAAGGCAAGGCTAATAAGACCCTAATAGTTTTAAATGATCCTTAATAGGCCACTGCATTAGACAGAGTTGGAAATGGATATCTGTATATCGAGTCAGTTTATTATATGGGTTGTTAAATATGTAATAAAGTCAAGAAGTTTGAACTGTTCTCTTATTTTATAAGGATAGTATGTTGAAAACAATTTATAGTAGATAAGCCGATATAAGACTCAATGCAACAGTTAATATGCACTAACTAACTTGCAGGAGGAGAGAGAAAGCCATAATACAAATATGTTCTGAACAAAAAGATGTAAATATTCAGGTAGGAAAGTAGGAACTTCAAAGACAGCAGTAGAAAAAATGGACTGTGAAAGTTGAGATGGACTAAATATTGCTCTTTCCCTGATTTCCTTAGAGATCCAGAAAGCATCCATGGTCAGCAGCAGATGAGAACTCTAAAGAGGAATGACTAAATAAGGCCAGCAACTGAGGCAGGGTAAAGGAGGGAAGGAACAAAGAAGAGTGGGGCCAGGAAGAGAAGCCAAGCAGAACATGCTAGCTTGTCGGTTTTGTCTTCCATTAGGGTTTCAGCGGAAGATAAGAAAAGCTAAGCTTCATCAGTGAAGGGAGAACAGCAGAAAGGCCTTTCGGGGGAAGATTTGTGGGGTGGATTTACTCAGCATCGATGAGAGCAGGTCCCCAGACAGATATATTGCAGTACAAACTCTGGTTATTAATGAAATCAGGTTGAACTCACAGGGTTTCATTAGTAATCATTTAAATTCCAGGAAATAGAAGAGCTTCAAATCATCAACATAACTAGATTATTTTAAGCCTATTTCAGGGGAAAAGACTAGGCCTACAAAAATAATTTAGTGACAATTCTGTTTAGCAGGCCAAGGCTAAAGATTTGTTCTTCAAAAATAACAACAATGAAAATAAACAATCTGCGCTCGGGTTAAAAGGACGTTATGCTGTTTTAACTGTTGTGGGGAATGCAAACAATACATTTGAAATAGTTACCTAGAGAATACACATGAGAAAATGAATTATAGTAAAACAGAGGTGGGATTAAATTCTCTTGATGTACTTCAAAAAATTTCAATAGCTTTAAGGGTTACAAATGATTTTTGGTTATACAGATGCATGATATAGTGGCGAAGAAGTCTAAGCTTTAAGTGTATCCTCCACCCCCAACCTGTACACATTTTACCTGATAGGTGTTTTGTCATCCCTGCCCCCTTTCCACCCTCCCCCTTCTGAATCTTCAATGTCCATTACGCCAGTCTATATGACTGCAAATCCTTAGTTTAGCTCCCACTTATAAGTGAGAATATGCAGTGTTTGGTTTTCTGTTCCTGCATTATTTCACTTAAGATGATGGTCTCCAATTCCACCATGATGTACTTTTCAATTAAAGATGGAAAAAATAAGATACGACAGCCAAAAAGACATGACAGAAGAATAAATAGAGGATGGATGGATGGATGGATGGATGGATGGATGGAAGGAAGGAAGGAAAGAAGGATATAGATAAAGAGGTCAATTGACTGATAAATAAATCCAAAAGATTAAGCAATATGCACAAAAATCATTCAGGTCTTTTAAAAGGACAAGCCATCAGTATTGCATCCTTTAAACAGAGAATTGTATGCAATTTTTGTAAAGACAAAATTAAAATGAATTTATACAAATGGTCCGATTCATACCAAAACAAGAAGAGGCCTATACAGCTGGGTCAGTTAACATGAATGAACAACTTAGCTGGTAACATCTGCCAAATGAATATAGAGAAGACTCCAGAGACTGTAAAATGAGAAGAGGCTTCCGGAAGAAAATGAGAAAAATGAAAGAGGTGAATTTAGGATTTAGGAGTAAGAGTAAAGAGGTCAGAAAATGAAACAGATACAATAATAAGACACCAATAAATGCAGGGGAAAGACTAGCATGAATGCATAACTCAGGAAATAGAAAGGAGATACACAAATGCATATCATAGGGGTAAGGACTTTTTATTTGAAGACCCTGCCAGCCTGTGGGCCAGATGAGGTTCTGGCTGCCAGCCTGACTATCCAGCCCTGCATGCACTGATGATGGAGTTGGTCCACCTAGCTCTGACCTTCAGCCTTTTAAGCTCAAAGTTGGATTTTGCCAACACTGGGGCTGGGTCTAGAGCCAAGGTCACAGAGGTAGATGAACAAGGATGTCAATGTATACAAGCAGAAATGTACTGTTCCCCTCAGGAAGTCTTCAGAGCAAAGCAAATAACAGTTGGAAGATATTTGGAGAAGATGGCACTAGCACAAGAGAAGTCTTGTCACACAGGGGTTAAAAGTTCAGACTATAGAGCACATGGGTTTGTCACTTGCTAACTATTTGACTTTGGTCGAGTTATTTAATTTCTCTGTCTTTATTTTCTCATCGAAAAGATGGGCATTTCAGTTATCCATTGCTACATAACAAAGCACCACAAAATTTAGTAGCTTAAGATAATAATTATGTATTTTGATCATGAATCTGCCATTTGGTCAGGGCTTGGCAGAGGCAATTTGTGTGCAGGAGGATCTATTTACACGATGGCAAGTTTCTTGAGAATTGGCCAAGAGATGACACTTGTCATATTCTATTAGTTAAGTAGTCATAGTGTACAGATTCAAGAAGAGAGAACGTAAGGCCATGCACACCTCTCAATGTTGAAAGTGACTAAGAATTGTGGGGGTCATGTTTTAAAACCACAGGAGTTCACCCTCTGCCCACAAATTACTTACATTCCTCTCACATGCACAATACACTCACTCTCCCAAAACCCTCCAAATTTCTTCCCTTTACAGCATTAAGCTTCTTTTTTGTTTTGTACTTTGTCTCTTTATGCTCAGTTAATGGTGATTCCACTAGAACAATTCTCTTAAAAACATTGTGACTTTCATATAAATTTTATTGGAGTTAATTCCATTAGACAAAAGCCGTAGCTGCAAACCTCTTTGTGATGTTTTTCTCTATGTGAGCTCCCTGTGAGGCTCCTGTGGAACAAACATCCTGAAGACACTTAGAAGTCTTTGTGCTTAATGAGAAGCCTCCAGGAAGAATCTCTTAAGATCCTTCAAGGCTCAGCTTCAAGACAGCAGAATAGAGGCATCCGGCACTCATCTCTTCCACAAAGAACAACCAAAATAGCAAGCAGATAATCACACTTCAAATATGTCACCTAAGAGAGAGCACTGGAGTTCAGCAGAGAAGTGACAGGAAACACCTAAGGCATCGAATGAGAGAGAAGTGAGGCAACCTGCTCCACCTGAGAGATTCCCAGTGGTCCACATTCCCACCATGGACTCCTGTGATCATAGTCACAGGAGAACCCCTTGACCTTTGTGGGCCCTACCACCAGCATAGGGAGCTGCCTGGAGACCATGTGATGGCATTGCTCCAGTGAGGACTCAGGCTGAGTCTCACACACACCCCAGTCCTAAGCAGCTACAGCACTGCACTACTTTGAGAGCCCATTCCTCATTAGTCTGTGAAAGGACAGACTGAGAGTGGGAAGACATTTTTCATTTTGTTCTTAAACCCGGATGCAATGATGAGAAAGTAGAAGCTATGTTTTTAGAGAAATGCACACTTAGGTAAAATTAACTTTACCGACTTTGTTTTCAGAAACAGACTACCTGGTGCCAGGTATCAGAGATATCTCATAGTGGCAATCAAGTTTGCCTAGAGTAAAGGGAATATACAAGGCCTAAGACATCATGCACTGGGTGAAGACTGTAAAAGTCATGAAACTTGTAATTACAAAAGTTATGACCACTCAGAGGGGGAGCAAGTGGGATTCGATCTCCCAGTAAATTGGGCACTATCTACAGGGAAGCCAAGGATCCCCCGAAGTTACCCACTGGGAATACCTAGGAGATAAGGGGAGGTGCACCCTCCATTAGCTCTAAGGAAAGTCATTCGGGAAGGTGCAGGAGAAACAGAATCCTTGTCATGCCCTTCTCTAGGGGCTATGATAATATGGACAGACATTAATAGGTCTCTGTGTCACAGGATCTCCAAGACATCCACAGGTGGTAAATAAGGAAGTCACGGCAGTCACGTGCAACATCTCCAAGAAAAGGATTTAAGCCAGGTCTTTGGGGGACTACGATGCCACACTCACCTAGAGTGTAGGCCCACTCCCTGTCTGTGAGGGGTGAACTCTTCTTAAATAAATCTTTTCTTCTCTCACTTCTGTGTGCTGCAATTCTTTGCATTTACTCAGATCTCAGGGTTGCCAGCGCGGCACCTCCGGCTTGCTGGCTCCGTCAGTTCTCCGTCCTCCCCTCACCTCTCCACCTCTCCATCCATACACCCTCACCCTGTCCAAACTCTAACAGTCTATATCCCCTCTTGGGGCCCAACAGCTCCTGCATTTCCACATCCCTGGAGCCCCACTGACATTCCTTGCCTGCTGCTACCTCCACTGCTGCCAGAGCTAAGGCAGTGCTACTGACAGTGGCCTCACTCACCCCAGCAGAGAAGTGACCTTGATGAAAGGCTACCCTGCCCACAGCTATGGCTGCTACCAACTGCTACCACTGACCATTGGTTGCCAGTGCCAAGCTGAAGCCCAAGTCACTGGCAGCAACCCCATCCTCTGCAGCAGAGGGGTGACCATGCATTTTCATACATCCCAGGAACAAACTTCACTGCTGTCAGCTTATGTTGCTATAGGCTGCTGCCAAGGGGCAAAAACTTTAGCCAAGCACACAACCCTAACTGCCTGACTATGGCTGCTCCCAGTGAAAGCAACTCAGTCCTCCCCAGTAGCAGGGCTGCAATAAAGCCATTGCTGTCTCCAGTTCCCCTATCCCTCCAACCACTACACAAGAATGCCATCTGAGGTCTGGGAACCACTCAGTCCACTATCACTGGCACCTGAGTACTCCTTCTGGGGTTTGAGGTCAAGCCCACCCAACCTGTTGCTATCACAACTGATACCCACACACATGGAGACTGCCACTACTATTGTCATTACCCATGCCACACCCATTGCCCAATGACCTGAAAGCCTGCCCACTGTTGCCATTCTCAGCACTGAAGCATGTCAACTGAAGGCCCCAAAAATTGTCCTGCCTGGATCCACTAACACCTGTGCCTGCTTATGCCACCCTGGGGCCCAAGGATAGATACTCACCTTGATGAATATGGGACACAAAAATTCTCAAAAAACTATTAGCAAGCCGGGCTCGGTGGCTCAGCCTGTAATCCCGCATCTTGGAAGGCTGAGGTAAGTGGATTGCCTGAGCCCGCAGGTTCAAGACCCGCTTGGGCAACTTGGCAAGACCTCATCTCCACAATAAATAAAAAAATCAGCCAGGCGTGGTAGCGCGTGTCTGTAATTCCGGCTACTCGGAAGGCTGAGGTGGAAGGATCGCCGGAGCCCAGCAGGCCGAGGCTGCGGTGGCCGGGAGCAGGCCACTGCACTCCAGTCTGGGTGACAGAGTGAGACTCCAACTCAAAAAAAAAAGCTATTAGCGCCGGGCTCGGTGGCTCAGCTTGTAATCCCGCGCCTTTGGGAGGCTGAGGTGAGTGGATTGCCTGAGCCCGCGAGTTCGAGACCCGCCTGGGCAGCGAGACCTCATCTCTACAATAAATCAAAAAATCAGCCGGGGCATGGTGGCGCATGCCTGTAATTCCAGCTACTCAGAAGGCTGAGGCGGAAGGATTGCCGGAGCTCAGCGGGTCGAGGCTGCGGTGGCCGGGAGCGGCCACTGCACTCCAGTCTGGGCGACAGAGTGAGACTCCAACTCAAAAAAAAAAAAAAAGCTATTAGCAAACCAATTCCAATAGCACATCAAAAAGATAGTACACTAGGATGAAATGGGATTTTTTCCTAGGAATGCAAAGATGGTTCAACATACACAAATCAATAAATGTGATACATCACATCAGCAGAATGAAGGACAAAAACGATATGCTCATCTCAATAAATGTAGAAAAAGCATTTGATAAAATTCAACATCCTTTCATGATAAAAACTCTCAACAAACTAGGTATAGAAGAAACATATCTTAACATAACAAAGGTCATATATGACAAACCCACAGCTAACATGCTACTAAATATTACACTGAATGGAGAAAGTCAAAAATATTTTCTCTAAGAATTGAAATATGACATGGATGCCCACTTTCATCACTCCTATTCAACATAATACTGAAAGTTCTAGGCAGAGCAATATAAAGAAAGACCAAGTCAAGAAAAAAGAAAGAAAGAAAGAGCATTAAAAAAAGAAAGAAAGACATCGAAAAAAGAAAGAAAAGCCATCAAAAAAAAAGAAAGAAAAGGCATCTGAATTGGAAAAGAAGAATTCAAAGTGCCCCTTCTTTGTGGATGAAGGGATCTTAGCTAGAAAAATCTAAAGACTCCACTAAAAAAACTCTTAGATCTGATAAATAAATTCAATAGGTGAGAAAATCAAAATGGCAATCCCATTTACAATAGCTAACAAAAATAAAAATAAAGTAAAATACCTAGAAATAAACTTAATTATGAAGGTGAAAGACCTCTACAAGGAAAACAACAAAACGCTGATGAAGGAAACTGAAGAGGACACACACAGATGGAAAGACATCTCATGCTCATGGATGAGAAGAATTACTGTTGTTAAAACGACCATATTACCCAAAGAAATCTACAGATTCAGTGCAATCTCGATCAAAATACCAATGTCATTTTCCTGTAATAGAAAAAACAATCCTAAAATCATATGGAACAACAAGAAAAAGTTTAAATAGTCAAAGCAATCCTGAGCAAAAAGAACAAAACTGGAGGCATCACACTAATTGACTTCAAAATATATTACAAGACTACAGTGGCCACAACAGTATGGAATTGGCATAAAACCAGGCTTAAAGACCAATAGAACAGAATAAAGAACCTAGAAATAAATCCACATACTTACAGCCCACTAATTTCTGACAGAGGTGCCAAGAACATGCATTGGGAAAAAGACACTTTCTTTATAAGTGGTTCTGGGATAATTGGATTGCCATATGCAGAAGAATGGAATTAGATCTCTTTTTCTCAACTATATGCAAAAATCAACTCAAGAAAGATTAAAGACTTAAATGTAAGGCCCAAAACTATAAAACTACTAGTAGAAAACACTGGGGAAATACTTCAAGACATTTGTCTAGGCAGAGAATTTATGTCTGAGACCTCAAAAATATAAGCAAGAAAAACAAAAATAGGGACTTCCGGGAAGATGGCGATAGGGCAACCTGGTCTATGAAACCCCCTGCAAAGGAGAATTGCAGTGGGTCTCTGGCTCTCTCCCCGGGGGCTGCAGACCCCAACATCGCTGCCTGCTCTTCACATGGAGCTCGGCCTTTGCCACTGCTGGGACATTGCAGTGGTCTGGACAGCCACTGCAGTGCAGACACAGCAGCCGGCGGTGGCACTGCAGCCGCAGACTCCATGGCGGCCATAGCACATCACGCCTGAGGGGATCCACGACTTCATTCCTTGAAGCCCCTGCAGGGAAGATCTACTGGGATCACTGCCACCTCTCCTGTGATCGTGATGTCCTGCCTGCCGTGGGTCTCCTCCCATGTGCACTGAGGCAGGCTTCCATCTCCAGCTTCTGCCGGTTCCTGTCTGGTCCCACCCACTCTGGGTCGAGCAGCTGAGATAGCCCCACCTGCTGGCGATGCAAGGTAACAACACCAAAACAGGAGAAACAACCTTGAAAAACAGACACAGGCCAGAGTGGTGAACGGAGGGTGATCTGAACTATCCTTCACAGCTGACCAGGGGCAACTGACCCTAACTGCAAGCTAATTTACCAGCTTGAAAAGAAAGCTAGAAATCAGAGCTGAAAGGATATTGGACTTAAACAAAAAGTCTCAGAATGTGCTTGATTGGTTCTGTTAGTTTAATGACTTAATTCTATTCCTATTGTATTGTTCCCTTTTTTTCTTTTTTCCTCTTCCTTTTCTTCTCTTTTCTTCTCTCTGTAAACCATATCTTTGTATAAAGGAACAGCACACCAATAAGGTGGTTGGTTAGCTTGTATGTTAGCATCATTGTATGTTTTATTTTTTTTGTATGGGAGTTGGTTAGTCTGTAGCTGTGGTCTATTGTTTTTATCTGTTTCAGTATAGGTCTCTCTCTCCATTTGTTGGTACACTCGTTTGTTTCCCCCCTCTATCTCTCCACCCCCCTTTTCAACCCACTGTCTGCTCCATTCTCTTCCCTCTGCTAACCACATTTTATTTCAGGAGTAAACCTACAGCCCCTCTGCATGGACAGATTCCAAGGCAGCAGGAAGTGGGTTTCAGATTATCCACACACCTGTCAGCAAATACCAGGACCTGCAGATAGATTTTGAATCAAAGCTCCCCCCTTAAGTAAATCTCAAAACTGCAAAAAGGACCATCCCCAACCTACAGTGCAACTCCAGAACTGAACACAGTAAGGGGGCATACATAAAGAATAGGAGATTGAAGAAACAGAAGTAAAACCAATCCCTCTACCCCTGAATAAGAGAATTAAAGAAGACAGGGACGTGGAGGGAAGGAAAAAGTAGGGAGGGGGAAAAAACTGTACAAATGAAGAAAAACCAAAAGAAGAATATAGGTCTCACACAGACCCCTGGGAGATCAGACACTGAGAAAACAGATTCTGGAACACAAACAATGAAGAGCCCCCAGAATGACTGGTCACATGCAACAAACCCAGACATCAAGACATGGAGAGAACTTTAAAAATTGAGAGAGACAAGAGGAAAATAGGAAAGAGCTGATGTCAGAAATAACAGCAGTGAAGACTACTGTGATGGAAATAAATGACAATCTAATAAGCATGGAAAGCAGAATTAGCCAAGCAGAAGAAAGAATCTCAGAACTCGAAGACCAAAACACAAAACTAACACAAACTGTCAAAAGCATAGAAAAGAAGCTCAAAAAGACAGAACAAAACCTGCAAGAGATGAATGATCACTTCAAGAGAACGAATCTAAGAGTAATTGGGCTTCCTGAGGCAGAGAGAGAAACATAGGCCACACTGGAACAAACATTTCATGAAATCATTCAGGAAAACTTCCCTCATCTCATCAAAGATGAAAAAATTCAAGCACAAGAGATTCAGAGAACCCCTGCAAGACAACAAATGAGAAGACCAACTCCCAGACACATAATAATTCACCTAAACGAAGTAGCTATAAAAGAAAAAATCCTAAAGGCAGCAAGAGAAAAAGGTCAGACTACCTACCAGGGAAGACCAATTAGAATAGCAGCAGATTTATTCATAGAAACCCTTCAAGCTAGGAGAGCCTGGAGCCCTATCTTCAAAGTTCTAAAAGATAAACAATTTCAACCAAGAATAACCTACCCAGCCAAACTAAGCTTCATTAGTGAGGGAGAATTAAAATCTTTTCCAGATATCCAATCCCAAAGAACCTACGCTGCCACCAGACCACCTCTACAAGAAACACTTAAAAGAGTACTGAACACAGAAGAAAAGGAAAAAAGAACAACAACATTCTTCACAAGAGTACAGGCAAAAGATTAAAAACACACATGAACCAACCCCAAAACCAAAAGAAAGACAATAAACAAACAGGAACAACAACTCTGTAAGAACCCTATGACAGGGATCAACTCTTGCATTTCAATTATTAGCCTAAATGTGAATGGACTAAATGCACCACTGAAAAGACATAGAATGGCAAAATGGATAAAATATCATCAGGCAACAATCTATTGCCTTCAAGAGACTCACCTCACTAGAAAGGACACCCACAGACTCAGTACGAGGATGGGAAACAAACTTTCAGGTGAATGGAATACAAAAGAAAGGAGTAGTGATCTTAATTTCAGACAAAATACCCTTCAAGCCATTAAAAATCAAAAAAGATACAGAAAGCCACTACATAATGGTAAAAGGCTCAATCCATCAACAAGAAATATCTATCCTAAACATATATGCACCCAACATAGGTGCGCCAACTTTCATAAAGCAACTACTAGAAAAACTAAAGAAAGATATTGACTTTAACACCATCATAACTGGGGACTTTAGTACCCCACTCACAACCCTAGACAGATCATCAGGACAAAAAATCAGCAAGGAGATCCGGAACCTCAATGTGACTTTGGACTAAATGGACTTAATTGATACCTACAGAACACTCCATCCAAAAACCACAGAATACATTCTACTCATCACCGCATGGAACGTATTCTAAGATCGACCACATAATTGGCCATAAATCAAGCATAAGCAAATTTAAAAGGACCGAAATTCTACCATGCACCTTCTCAAACCACAGTGGAATAAAAATAAACATTGACATCAACAAGGTCCCCCCAAAACCCACAAAGACATGGACACTAAATAGCATGATGCTAAACAACTCCTGGGTCAATGATGAAATCAAAACAGAGATCAAAAGATACCTGGAAACAAATGAAAATGAAGAAACATCTTACCAAAATCTCTGGGACGCCTTAAAAGCTGTAGTAAGAGGGGAATTTATATCCCTACAAACACACATGAAGAAAATGGAAGGAACACAAATTAACAGCCTAATAAGCCACCTAAGGAAACTGGAAAAGCAAGACGACAAAAACCCTAATTTCAGCAGAAGAATCCAGACCACCAAAATAAAAGCCCAAATCCAGGACATAGAAGACAAAAACATAATACAAAAAATCAATGAAACAAAAAGCTGGTTCTTCAAAAGGATGAACAAGATCGATGGTCCCCTAGCTAGACTGACCAAGAAAAAAATGAGAAAAAACCCAGATAAGCACAATCAGAAACACAAAAGATGAAGTCACATCTGACCCTGAAGAAATACAAAAGATCATTGGAGACTACTACGTACACTTGTATGGAAACAAACTTGAAAACCTTAAGGAAATGGAGGACTTTCTGACATCACACAACCTACCTAGGTTGGAACAAGAAGAAATTGAGACCCTAAATAGACCAATAACAATCAAGAAAATCGACTATGTAATAAGAAAACTACCTACCAAAAAAAGCCCTGGTCCACATGGCTTTCCAGCAGAATTCTACACGACATTTAAGGAGGAGCTGATACTCATCCTACTGAAGGTATTCCAGGTGATTGAAAAAGATGGAACTCTCCCCAAATCATTTTACGAAGCCAACATCACATTGATACCCAAGCCAGGTAAAGATCCAACAAAGAAAGAGTACTACAGGCCAATATCTTTGATGTACATAGATGCTAAAATTCTCAACAAGATCCTAGCAAACTGGATTCAACAATACATCTCAAAAATCATCCATCATGACCAAGTAGGCTTCATACCTGGGATGCAAGGCTGGTTCAACATTCGTAAATGTAATTTATGTAACCATAAATGTAATTAAATACATCAACAGATGTCAAAACAAAAACCACATGATTACATCATTAGATGCAGAAAAAGCTTTTGATAAAATCCAACACCCCTTCTTGATAAAAACCCTCGAACATTTAGGCATACGGGGAACATACCTCAAAATAGTAAAAGCCATCTACGAGAAACCCACAGCTAGCGTACTCCTAAACAGACAAAAATTGGAACCATTTCCCCTGAAAACTGGAACAAGACAAGGATGCCCACTTGTCACCCCTCCTGTTCAACATAGTATTAAAAGTCCTGGCTCGAGCAATCAGAGAAGAGAAGGCAATCAGGGGTATCCAAATAGGAAAAGAGGAAGTCAAGTTATCTCTCTTTGCAGATGATATGATTGTGTACCTTGAAAACCCAAGAGAATCTGTCAAAAACCTCCTTACACTGATAAAGGCCTTTGGCAAAGTCTCAGGATACAAAATAAATGTGCAAAAGACAATTGCATTTCTTTACACCAATAATAAACAAACAGAAACCCAAATAAAAAACACAATTCCATTCACAATAGCCACAAAAAAAATGAAATACTTTGGCATCTTCCTAACCAGAGACGTGAAAGACCTTTACAATGAACACTAGAAAACACTGCTTAAAGAAATCAATGTTGACACAAACAAATGGAAAAATATCCCATGCTCATACATTGGAAGAATCAGCATTGTGAAGATGTCCATCTTACCTAAGGCAATCTACAAATTCAATGCAATACCCACCAAATTACCAGCAACATTCTTCTCAGACCTAGAAAAAACAACACAGGAATTCATATGGAAGCACAAACTTCCAAGAATAGCCAGAACAATCCTCAGAAAAAAAAAAAAAAAAAAAAACAAAGCAGGTGGTATCACATTACCAGACTTCAAACTTTACAATAAAGCTACAATCATCAAAACAGCTTGGTGTTGGTATAGGAATAGGCATATAGATCAATGGAATAGAAATGAGATCCCAGAAGCAAAACCTCAATTTCTCAACCAACTCATCTTTGACAAAGCTCCACCACCTACCACTGGGGAGAGGAGAACCTATTCAGTAAATGGTGCTGGGAAAACTGGCTGACCACATGCAGAAGATTGAAACAGGACCCCTATCTATCCCCATGCACAAAGGTTAACTCCAAATGGATCAGAGACCTAAATGTAAAACCTCAAACCATAAGAACCTTAGAAAATGAAGGACATACCCTCATGGAAATCGGAACTGGCATCCAATTCCTGAACAAAACCCGAAACCCACAGGTCATAAGAGAGAAGATAGACAAATGGGACCTAATTTAACTGACAAGTTCTGCAAAGCCAAAGAAACCATCAAGAGAGCAGGGAGACAGCTGACAGACTGGGAAAAAGTATTTGCCAACACCAGGTCTGACAAAGGCTTAACATCTTGGATCTACAAGGAACTTAAATGTGCTGAAAAGAAAAAAACAAACAACCCCATTATAAAATGGGCAAAAGATATGAACAGACACTTCACAAAGGAAGACATCTGAGCAGCCAACAGACACATGAAGAAATGTTCAATCTCTCTAATCATCAGGGAGATGAAAATCAAAACCACACTGAGATACCACCTAACTCCAGTCAGAATGGCAATTATCAATAATTCAAAAAATAACAGCTGCTGGAAAGGGTGTGGTGAAAAGGGAACACTTCTACACTGTTGGTGGTAGTGTAAACTAGTGCAACCTCTGTGGAAAGCAGTGTGGCGATTCCTAAAAGCTCTAAATATCAACCTCCCATATCACCCCGCAATCCCCCTACTGGGAATATATCCTGAAGAACTCAAATCACTCTATAAAAAAGATACCTGCACACATATGTTTATCGCAGCATTGCTCACAATAGTAAGAACCTGGAAGCAACCATGCTGCCCATCAAAAGAGGACTGGATTAAAAAAATGTGGTACATATACACGATGGAATACTATGCAGCCATAAAAAGGAACAAAATCATGAATTTCGCAGCAACCTGGATGGAACTAGAGTCTATAATACTGAGTGACCTCTCACAGAAAGAAAGATCCGAGTATCACATATTCTCACTCATATAATGGACCTTTAACATCCAATGTAATAGTATAAGAAAATGACTGACAGTAGTGGGAAACTATGGGGGGAGGAAAGGAGGTGGGATTAACGGTAGCAAATATCTGTCTGGGGACGGGGAAACGCCTCTTATCAACAGGGTGCCTGAATGAAACGTATTTGTATACCTAACTCTTAACTGTACCCCACAAAACCATAATAAAAAAATATTGATTATTAAAGAGAAAAAAAAGAAAAACAAATAGAACTATATTAAACTAAAAAGCATCTGTGTAGCAAAAGAAACTATCAACAGAGTGCAGAAACAACCTGTTGAGTAGTAGAAAACATTTGCAAAAGATTCATCTGACAAGGAACCAATATCTAGAATACAGAAGAAACTCAAATAAATAAATAGAAAAATAAACCACCCCCACATACCCACATACAAACAATCCCACTAAAAAGTGGGAAAAGGATATGAACAAACATTTCTAAGAAGAAGACATACAAATGTCCAACAAACATATGAAAAAATGCTCAACACCACTAGTTGCTAAGGAAAAGGAAATCAAAACCACAATGAGATATCATCTTATGCCAGTTAGAATGGCTATTATTAAACACACACACACACACACACACACACACACACACACACACACACACACACAAATAACAAATGCTGGTGAGGATGTGAAGAAAAAGGAATGCTTATACACTGTTGTGGGAATGTAAATTAGTACAGCCACTATGGAAAACTGTATAGAGATTTCTCCAAAAACTAAAAACAGAACTATGATCCAGCAACCTCACTACTGGGAATTTATCCAAAGGAAAAGAAATCAGTACATCAAAGGTATACCTGCACTCTTATGTTTACTTCTATATGATTTAACTATAGCAATGACATGGACTCAACTCAAGTGTCTGTTAAAGGACAGATGGAGTTTTAAAATATGATATATTTTAAATTCATATGGAAACACAAATGTCCAAGAATAGCCAGAACAATCCTCAGCAAAAAAAAAAACAGCAGAATATTATTCAGTCATAAAAATGAATGAAATCATGTCATCTGCAGCAACATGAATGGAACTGGAGGGCATTATGTTAAGTGAAATAATTCAGGTATAGAAAGACAAATATCACATGTTCTCACTCATTTGTGGGAGTTAAAAAACCTGATCTCATGGAGTTAGAGAATAGAATTATGGATATCAGTGGCTGGAAATGGTATAGAGGCTGGGAGTATGAAGAGTTGTTGGTTAAAGAGGACATACAGTTAGATACAAGATTTAAGTTTTAATGTTCAACAGAAGAGTAGGGTGACTATAGTTAACAGTGTGTTGTGTATTTCAAAGTATGTGGAAGAAAGGACTTGAATTATCCCAATACGGAAATGATAAATACTCGAGGTGACGCGTACTCTAAATATCCTGACATCATCATTATACATTCCATACATGTAGCAAAATATCTTATATACTCCATAAATATGTAAAATATTATGTATGGATTTTTTAAAACAAAGATCTTTGAGGACCTTTCGTCTATCTTAAGAGTTCTACTAGGTACTGCCCTTAACAAAGGATCTGATAAATTTCATCCTGGATTTGATCTTTGGCCTGAGGCCCTTTCTTAATTAGAGAATTGTTTGCCATCTGGAGAAGCTTGGAATGAAAAATAGCTTTATTTTCAAATTCAGCAGATCCAGGCTTCTTTCTATTAAATAGTTCATTTTTTAGTCTATCTATCTCCTCTCAGTTTTTATTACCGACAATGAGAAGAACCAGGCAGTACTTCTAGCATTCTTTCTGAAAACCTCCTGAGCTAAAGCATTCATTAGGTACATTTCCTATTTTTCACATTACTTCAGACAATACTGTTACCAAACCTTCCGCTGCTATATAATGAGTTCCCTTTTCTCCAGCTTCCAATAACATTTTTCTTAATTTCTTTTCTGCCCTCACTGACAGCTTTCTCAAGTCCCTTTAGGCTTCTGCTAACATCCTGCTAGAGGCCCAGCCTTTAACCGTCTACCTAGTCTTAAACTAATTCCACATTTTAAGTTTTTGATACTGTGGAACCCCATCCCAGGTACTAAAATATTCTCAGTTTCTTCTGAAACAATTTATAATTTACTCCATTTGTGACTACCTCCTCAACTTAGTTAATGTCTATACTGTGTTGATGGTACATAGTAAGGACTCAGTATGGGTTTTCTGACATTTAAATGCTTATAATGTGTGTTTGCTGTATTGTTGAGGAATATTCAGTTCTTCTATAAAAGACCAAAAAAAAACAAATGGGATGCATAAAACTCATAAGATGTATGTATGTATGAAACATACATATATGTGCTTAAGATATGCATGGACAGTATATTTTGACATAGAAAACTTAAGTGGAACATATTGAGTATGCCCTACTTAAATTTTCCAAATAAAAAAAGGATGAAATATAATGAAAGAAAAAGGATAATGAAAGATTTTAAGGGGTAGAAGGCCCAAGTAACATGGATATTCATGATATATTCAAATATGAGACATATGAGGCTTTCAATATTCATGAGGGCTAATTTGACCACTCATTGGTGACACCCATCCTGGTCCCTTATGTCTTCTGCCCATGGCCACTCAGTAGGCCAATTGACAAGCTGCCATTATCTCTCTCCAATAAAGCAAGTGTTTGTCACTGAGCTCAGACACCCTCTGTGTGATTAGACCACTTTACTCATAGCTCAACTCTGGTCCTTATAAACATGATCAGAAAGGACAGCTAATGTGGCAGAGAGGTACACAGTCATGTGACCACTGCATAAGCTGGGAACCTGGTGATGTGGTCTTTCTACCATTCTCACATCATATTTGTATTATCTTAATTCAATTTCTTTCCTCTTGTGTTGTGGGTTAAATTGTGGCCCCAAGCCACACCCAAAATAAAAATGTTGAAATTCTAATCCAAAGGACCTGTGAATGTGACTTTCTTTCAGAAACAGGGTTTTTGCAGGTGTAATCAGGCCAAGGTGACATCATACTGGCCCTAAATCCAAATACTGGCCCTAAATCCAATCACTAGTGCCCTTAAAGAGGGGACACAGAGACACACACAGAGGGAGAATGTCACGTTTGGATGGCGGCAGAGATTGGAGTGAAGCATCTACAAGTCAAGGCCCACCAAGGATTTCCAGCAAATACCAGAATCTAGGAAGAAGCAAAGAAGGATCTTCCTCTTGAGCCTTCAGAGGAGCATGACCCTGCCAACACCTTGATTGCAGACTTCCAACCTCCAGAAGTATAAGTGAATAAATGTCTCTTCTGTGAAACAAATCCTAACAGGTGAGAAGTAAGATACAAAGAACTGAAGAGGGGAAGGCAAGGACAGAATAAATGCAAAGAACTACCTAAAGAAACACAGAGGAGTCCAACTAATTAAATCCAAATTACAGAAGACCATAAATAATGAATAATAATGACAGTAATAGTAACAGCAGCCTCCATTTATAGAGCATCTGCTATGACTGGGCATTGCACTACACATTTTTTTCTTCATTTTCTGTAATACTTATAACAACCACAGAGTAAATTTTCTTACCACTAACAGGAGAAAATAGTCTAGAAGGCAGTCATTAGCTTATTCAGGGCCACATAGGATAGTAAATGGCAGATCCAGATTCAAAACCAGTTCTGTCTTCCTTCAAACTTTTCTAGTGTATTAAATGAGCTCCAAAAAACATAAATGTTAGTATATAACTGGCAGTCAAGGAAGATGAAGCAAATGAGAAAAAATTAGAATAAGAAAGTAAGGTTAAATATGAATAAGAAAATGCATTTTAAAAGAAAGACCTAGAACAAGAATGTCATCAGGACAGAAAGAGAATGAGACTGCAGGGTAGGTTTCTTTCTTTTTTTCTTCTTTTTAAATATGCAATCTGGAAATTTGAAAGATAAATAAGGTTTGTGTGGGAATATGCATGGTCATCAGTATGAATTGGGAAGAAGAAAGGAGAAAAACTATCCAATTCTCACTTCCTACATATGATTGTAATAGCAGCAACAGCAAGAGGGAATTTCACATGAGTTTTTGAAAAAGGTGGAGGTATTGGAAGAAATCAAAGTGACCCAAGAATCCAAACATTTAGAATCCCTCAATAAGAACAGACAACTTAAAGATTGCTTATGTAGCACGCATGCTAACAGTCCCCCCAAAAGGAATTGGACCAAGAAAGTTTAAGAGCTATGAAAGAAAGAAAGCTACTTTATTAATGATAAAGAAATAACTGAAAATAATTTATCAAAATGAGGGATATTTTGTAGAAGAATATGGCAGATGACCAAATTTTCTTCAAACAAGAAGAAATAAATATGTAAGAGGAATGATCAAGTTGATGAAAGCCCTCTTGGCTTTGGAAGGGATAAGAGAATGGCGGGGTATGTTTAAAAAAATGATACAAAGAAAACTCAAAGGAAGGAAGAAAGCCAAAGTCTTTATAAAAAACAAATAAATGCTCCCAGCTGTGGTAGCATGAAATGCACAGAGAAAGGGGAAAAGGATAGAAACTGAAGCCAAAAAACAAATAAACGAACAAATGAGAAATGTTTGAGACAATGTCAAGGCAATGAGAGAAGAAAGAGGAGATTAAGAAAAAATGCAATTTCTTCTCATGAGCAGTTTAGTGTCCAAAAAGCAGAGAAAGTGGTGATGGTCTAAAATGAAGGCAATAAAGGACAGAGGCTGGGTTTTAAAGTGAGGCATATCGGATTCTAATCCCAGTTCCATGTCTTAGGCAACTTTCTTACCCTCCCTGTGCCTCAGTTTCTCTTTATGTGTAAAATAGAGAAAAAGAAGATTTTCATACTTGCATTACCTTCTCGAGCCTGGATTGCTAAGAAGAGTAAATGAGATGAGAATGAAACTTTTAACATGGGGCCTGGTCTCATAGGGAAGAGTCAGTAAATGTTCACAATGGTGATAAAAACCAGCAGATAGCACTGAAAGAGACACTAGTACCTAGATAGTACATAGGACATCTTTGAGGAACTATTTCAAGGGGAAAAAAATTGCACAGAGAGATGTGAACTAATATTTGGGAACTCTCAAATAATGTATTGAACAAATACAGTTCAAAAAGTGAGGGCTGCATTGTTTGAGGTGTTGAAGGGAAAGGCTCCAGGGCAGAGCGAACTTACTCAGGGTTCTTACAAAACAACTGAGAATGTCCAGGATCCAGCCTTCAATGGACTATAAGGGAAAATTGAAATGAGCTACACAATGAAATAATGAGAGTTAATGATAGCTGACTGAGGAAAAAGGAAACATCATAACAATTTGAGATCACATTTAAAATGTACATTAATAAAGGATAATTAAATTATTATATATCTATATCCTGAGTGACTGCTAAAAAGAATGGAGTGGTTCTATATGTGTTGACATGGAGAAACCCTTTATGTGGTATTTAATGAAAAACTGCAGAACACTTTATATATTAAATTATTCTATTTTATAAAATATTTTATATGATTATATGTATATAAATGAACCAGATACACATAGTCTAGGAAATGGGACTGGAATGCGGAAGGGACTTTTTATTTTTTTTTATTATTTACCCAGTGGAAGACAAAATGGTATACCAGTGAAAAATATAGGCTCTTCAGGTCTACCCCTTAAGTAACCTTAAAACAGTGACTCAGTCTCCCTGTGCCTCAATTTACCCATCTGTAAAATGAAGATGAAACCTGATAGGGTTGTCATGAGGATGAAATGACATAATGAACATTTCATCCACGTGGCACTCAGAAGAGGGCCTGGCATCTAGAACTCTTCATCAGCTGTTAGTGTTAGTACACTTCTGTAATGTTTGTGGCCATCCTGCCACAAGTATGAGTCACTTCTGTAAGTATTAAAAAGCCTAAATGGGCTGGGCATGGTGGCTCAAGGTGGTAATCCCAGCACTTTGGGAGGCCAAGGTGAGGGGATTGCCTGAGCCAGCAAGTTCGAGAACAGCCTCGACAACTTGGTGAGACCTTATCTCTAAAATTTAAAAAAAGAAAGCCTAAATGAGTAGAATGAAGAGAATTAGCAAGGTGTAAAAAAAAAAGAGAAGTTTTCTGGTCATTCTTGTATATTTGTTTCTCCGGGAGGACCTCAGTACCACTTTATTAAATTTTCTTCAAAACCTTGTAAGGATTTTGACCAGATGAGGTTGCTCACGCCTGCAATCCCAGCACTTTGGGAGGCTGAGGCAGGAGGATTGCTTGAGCCTAGGAGTTTGAGACTAGACTAGGCAACATAGGGAGACCTCGTCTCTACAAAAAAAATTTAAAAATTAGCCAGGCGTGCTGGTACATGCCTGTAGTCCCAGCTGCTGAGGCAGAAAGATAACCTAAGCCCAGGAGGTTAAGGCTGCAGTGAGCTGTGATTGTGTCTCTGCATTCCAGCCTGAGTGACAGTGTGAGACCCTGACTCAAAAAAAAAAAAAGAATATACATATATAGGATTTTAATTGGCCTTGTATTAATTTTATGGGTTTATTGAGGATGAACAGACAGTTTCACACTACTGAGCCCTTCTATCCAAGATCAAGGCTTGTCTTTAAATATTTTCTCATGTTCTCAATATAATTTTAAAAAATTTTTATATGCATCTGCACATTTCTTAAAATTCTTTTTTACTAATATTGTAATTGGGATCTTTTCTTTCACTACATATTTTTACTTAATCTTGTTTATATATAGGAGAGTTATGAGGAGGATGAACCCCACCAGTTATTAAAATATATCCATGGAACTATAATAATTAAAAACAGATTGGTGCTAAAGAAGAGATGAGAAGATCAAAGGATAGAATACAGAATACAGAATAGGCTCTAATTCACATGGGAATTTAGCATATTATATTCAAAAGAAGAAAAATGAATTAATCTGTAAATTATAATGGGAAAACTAGTTATCTAGTTAGAAAAAGACATATCCCTTCCTTGGACTTCTTTTTTTCCTTTCTTTCTTTCTTTGTTTCCTTCTTTCTTTCCTTTTTTTTGAGAGACATGGGTCTCCCTATATATTTCCCAGGCTGTGCTTGAACGCCTGGGCTGAAGTGATCTTCCCTCCTCAGTGTCCAAGTAACTGGAACTACGGGTGTGTGTCACTGCACCCGACCCCTTCCTCAGTCATTACACCAACTAAATCCAGACTCATCAGAGACTCTTAAAAGGGAAACTATACAGTGAAATTAACCCGTGATTTTTTTTTTAAAGCCTATTACAGGAATAGAATAAAACAGATAAATTTATTTATAGTCTTGGCATTGGAAATGCTTTCAAGACAATACAAATACAACCTAAACACCATAAAGGAAATTCAAATGTTTATGCTATCAAATTTATCCAAATATCTGTTTGGAAAATGTATATATCATAAATAAAGTCAATCGATAACAAACTGGGAACATTTGCAACACACATTTAAAAAGTCAAGTTTTTAAATTTACAAAGACTGTAAAAATCTGATAACGTATTGAAAAATAAAATGAATTACAGCAGTCCACCGATTAATACAGTTTGTAGAACTAAAGTTCTATATCAATAATACCAGTAGTAAATGCAGAAACACAAGTCCCAAAACCAACCTCAGGGAGGCCAGAGAGCACCAGAGGACATGCTCAGACCAGACACCTCTACCCAGCAGGGCATAGAGCATGAGTTGTTTATGGACAACACAAGTCCACAAGCAGTAACCAAAACAACTTTTTTGTGATTTGTCTTCTAGGATGATAATTTTGAATGACTTTCATGTCTGCATGGTGTAAAAAGACAGATTCACTCACACGAGTTAGGATTGAAAAATGGAGAATTTTGCTGACTTTGCAGTTAATATTTGTTTGATGCTTTCAAGTTTCAACATTCAGAAAAAAAGAACTGTATTCTAGTATAGTTGTTGTCTAACCCTGATTGAGTTTCTTCCTGCCCATGTCCTTCTGTTGCAAATGCCACATCTCATGTCCTGAAATGTTACCCTAACAACTTTGTAATGTAACACGTTCTGAGTAGGGGCCCTGCTGGGGTGCAGCTATTCTCCTGAAAGCCCTTAAAGTTCTTTGAATGACCCCATTCTCTGATCTAACATTTTTTTCTTTTAATGAGTATAGGCTGCCTCTGATGTCTCTAAATACAGGATTTTCTGTCTCTTTTCTAGATCCTTGGCCTTCCTATAACATGCTGGCATATTTTTCACATCAGTCTTTTCATGTGTGACCCTGTTTTGTACTTGAAAATCTTTTTTCTTAGGGTACCACCACCGTCTTTCTAAATCTTTCAGCATGGAAGCTGACTCTCCGATTCTTGATTACAATGTGTCTCCTTTAAGTTGGCACTTGAAAGCATAAAACTATAAAATAATTCCTGAAAGTAAGATAATTCTCCCAGTGTCCTCTGTTCCCCATCAAACATATTGCCTAACCTTTATTCAAGGTCACTGACTGAGCGCCTCTGTCACCACCCACTCCAGAGTAAACACACAGAAGCAGGTCAGATGCTCCAATGTTATGTTATATCTAGCTGTAATTCAAAGAAAACAATTAAATATATGATCTTTTCCTGCAGAGCTCCTCTTGTTTCCCCCAGTAAGGAAGGTGATTCACCATGCAAATACTAAGAAACTTGATGTGGAAATAATGATTGTTAATATTTGCATCAACCTCTACCTGTAAGGTAGTTATATAAAGGTAGTTATACATAGACAATATACATCCATATCTATAGTATATATACCTGTCAGATAGTATATAATATGTAATATATATTTTATAAATATAATTATGCATATATACATTTATATACAGTAATCATACATATGAACATATAATATCTAACACTTGAACATTTAGTCTGATGGATGTTTATAGGTACTGTCTTATTTAATCCTTCCAATTACTTTATCAGATTAGAACTATTATCTGTGTTACTAATGAGGGCTACAAATTTTTGAAACTCCTCCCATGGATCTTGGCAGGCTCTGGGGCTGTTTTGGCCAGGAGTTTATGGGAAAGTGCAGCAGCACCAGTTTCCAGACCTAAGCTTTAAAAGCCTCTCTTTCCAGCCTCCTGTACCCCACTTTTGGAGCCTCCACTGTCGAAAGTCCAACTACCCTGCCAAAGATACCACCTTGAGAAGCTCTGAGCACAGCCTTCTGACAGTCCCCATCAAGGTGCCCGTCAATGAGGGAACTCTTCTTGAACTCTCAGAACTCAGCCACTGCCAGCTGAATGCCACCAAATGACCCAGTCAGTGCCACATGGAGCAGAAGAATTGCCAGGAGAGTCCTGCCAAGAATTCTGACAAAATCATGAGCTTTCATAAAATGGGTGTTGCCGTAGGCCATTAAAGGAGATAATTCATTATCCAGCAATAGATAACTGGAACTCCATCTCACAGATGTCGAAGTAAAATCACAGTGAGGGAAGTAACTGTTCCGGATCACACACCCAATTAATAGCACAGCTGAGATTCCAGCTCAGGCAGCCTGCCTCGAAAGCCTGTAATCTTAGCCACTCCACTGAATTATTTTAAAATCATAATTAACTTGTGGAGATAAGGCATATATAACATTCTGATTCTTCATAGCATCTACTCTAATTCCTATATAATGAAGAATTTGTGCCAAAGGCATATGTCCTTTCTCTATTCACAGTTATCTATTTATGCTTATTTTTACTTCCTTCTGAATTTTAAAATGTGATGAATTCCTCTGGCAGATTTGCCTGTGTTTATTTTAAGACAGTAGGGTAGAGATCTCTATGTCTCTTCCACCTTTCGCATAGATCATATCAGCAATGTTGCTTATTACCAAAAGGACAGGCTAATTCTGGGCTTCAGGAAGTTGATTTCTATGGTATTAAATGTGGCTTAGTAATTTTCCAAGGAGACAGAGACCCTGGGGCCTGGGCATTTTTCCTGATAAGCTATCATTCCCATCTATTTTATATTAGAATGTATTGTTTACTGAAATGGAGGTAGGCGTGGGGCAAAGAGGAGACCTGATACCAGCTCCTTGACCGGCAAATAGATCTATACCTGCAGCCTTTCTGGAGCCATAAAGGTCAGGGGTCGAGGACCCAGAGGTACTGATTAAATCGAGGGACTAGGGCTAATTAAACACTTCAGCAATATGCACTCCGGTGTAGACAGTGTTCTCAAGGCATAATAAATAACACAATGTGTGACACCAAGGAAAGCATGTGCTCCGTGCAAGTGTTATCCTCTAGTTGCTGAAGGGCATTTTTACAACAAAGAGGGATAACCAGCAAAATTAGACTTATTTCTTTTAGTGTTATTTCCAAAACATTTTTATTTCAACTCCCAGAGACTGATCACATCTAGCAAAAAAGCACACACTATAGGCACACAGCTATCAATGTTTCCCAGAATTTTTTTTTGAGTCAGGGTCTCACGCTGTTGCCCAGGCTAGAGAGCAGAGGCATAATCATGGCTCACCACAGCCTTAACCTCCTGAGCTCAGGATCCTTCTGCCTCAGCCTTCCAAGTAGCTGGAACTACAGGCACCATTATGCCCAGCTAATTTTTTTGATTTATTATAGAGATAAGGTCTTGTCAAGTTGCCCAGGTTGGTCTCCAACCTGTGGGCTCAGGCAACCCTCTCACCTCGGCCTCCCAAAGTGCTGGGATTATGGTGTGACTGAGTCAGGGTCTCACTCTGTTGCCCAGGCTAGATGGCAGAGGCACGATCATGGCTCACTACAGTCTCAGCCTCCTGGGCTCAGGTAATCCTCCCACCTCAGCCTCCCTATCACCAAATAACTGAGACTACAGGCACATGCCACCATGCCCAGCTAATTTATTTATTTTTTTGTAGTGACAAAATCTTACTATGTTGCTCAAGTTGGGTTTTCTAGAATTTAAGACATAAAGTTAACAACCAAGCACAAAACATTCCTAAATATGGAAATTTAATGGATTCTTAAGTTTGACTTTCTAAGTTATGCTCTAAAAATATCTAACATAAAAACAAAGAATTCTTAAGATTTATCAATCAAGCAGACAAATAGTTCTTAAGCAGTGGCTTATACCTTTTCCTCAATCAGCTTCCAACAAAAATGAAACCACAACATAAACCAATTATTTTATGTATCAGGTGCTGTTCTACGCTTTTTATATTGATTCACAACTACTCTACAAGCTGAATATTGTTTTTATACCCAATTTTGTGGACAAATGAACCAAGGCTTAGAGTGATTGAATAACTTGCACACAGGTAGAAAATTGGGAAGAGTTTGGAATTAAATTTATGTGGACAGATTCAAGTACTATTCTTCCTCCTTAATTTAGAAATTAGAAAAGCTCCATTGTTATCTACTTGTATGCATAAGATTAAAAAGTGCATAACTGATTTTTTTAATGTTTTAAAATTATTATTTTAACAATTGAGTATGTCAGTGAAGCAACAGAAATCCTCAGCAACTTCTGGACCTGCCCACAATAGATTGGGGCAGTGCTGGGTTAGAAATTATAATTACACCCTGGTACACAGTCTAATGTTTCTTCCAGTATATTCAGCTGCTCATGAGTGACCATAAATTGGGTTAAATATTTTTACTCCTTTTTCTCCCATTTTATCTCTCACTATGTATACAAAAACATAGTATTGGTGGGGAAAAGTAGTTTTATTTTAACCTGTTCTCACTTCTAAAAAGGAAAAAAGCTAACAAAATAAAGAAAAAAGAAAAGGAAAGGAAACACCAAGAGCATGTTACTGTCTTGAATTTAAGTATGTGACATTACTATACTAGTCTGGAGACAGAAGAAATTGGGCATATATAAATTTCTGTGTTAACTGCAGGACAACAACAAGAACTGCAGAACATCAATAGCTTAAAACTTGTTTTTTGTTTCTTATTACAGAGTCTCTGGGTTTTTTTTCTTATTACAGAGGTTTCGGCTGAGGACCATTCCAAGCACAGACAATGTTTAAGATGCATATAACTTAGTGAGTCAGAGTTTGGGTTCTGGATTCAGACAGAGCTGAATCTGAATTATAGAGTTCCACAGTCTAAGTGACTTTAGATAAATTACTTTATCTCTCTGAGTCCCAGTTTTTTAATTTGTAAAATGTGATTTAAAATAGCTTCTGGGCTAGGCACAGTGACTGAAACCTATAATCCCAGCATTTTAGGAGTCTGGGGTGAGAAGAACACTTAAGGCCAGGAGTTCAAGACTAGCCTGGGCAACAAAGTGAGACCCTGCCTCTACAAAAAAAAAAAAATTAGCTGGACATAGTGACACACACCTATAGTCCTAACTACAGGGGAGACTGAGGCTGGAAGATTAGTCTAGCCCAGGAGTTCAAGATGCAGTGACCTATGATTGCAAAACTGTACTCCAGTCTGTGTGACAAAGTGAAACTCTGTCTCAAAATAATAATAGTAATAATAATAATAGCAATAATAGCTTTAAATACTATTGTAAGGATTAAAGAAAACAATCCATACAGAGTTTATCTCAACTTCTAGTCCAACAAGAGTTTGAAAGAAATTTTAACTGTTCTATTTGCCATAGACAGAAGTAAGCTATAAAGAAATAAAAATACAATAATGCTATCAAATTCTCACTGAAAATAATTATCTGCTAAAGACTCTGAGCCTGAGTCCTGCTCTCTCTTATTTTTTTTTTTTAAGAAAAGGAGATCTTAGGTGATGTTAAGGACATATTAGCCCCAGACTAAGACTTTCTCCCCTTCATTATAGTCAAATAATAGTAATAAGACTTCACATTTTTAGCAAAGCCAACCATAGTTTAATAGTTTCTTTCAAACTTATAAGGAAATATTCCTGCTGCTACTAACAGTTGAGCTTCTTGCGATCAATTATAATAGAGGAAAAATTACCTCTTATTCATCTCCAAAATGAAAGAGCAGATCAGGAACCAGGAAGTGAAGAAAGAAAGAAAAATATAAATAAATCTTATATTGTAACAATCAGCTGGGCATAGTGGCTCAGCCTGTAACCCCAGCAATTTCAGATGCCAAGGTGAGAGGATTGCCTGAGCCCAGGGGTTCAAGACTAGCCTGGGCAACTTGGTGAGACCTCATCTCTACAATAAATCACACACACACACACACACACACACACACACACACACACACACACACAAGTAAACTAGCCACACATGGTGGCGCATGTCTGTAGTTCCAGCTACTTGGAAGGCTGAGGCAGAAGGATTGCTTAAGCCCAGCAGGTTGAGGCTATGGTGGCCATGAGCGTGCCACTGCACTCCTCCACCCTGGGCGACAAGAATGAGACTCCAACAAAAAAGAAGAAGAAGAAGAATCAGTAATTATAGGCTGTAGATTGAATGCTGAAGCATGAAACCCCAATGTGATAGTATTTGGAGATGGGACCTCTGGAGAAGTAATTAGGTCATGAGGGTAGTGTCCTCATGATTGAGATTAATGTCCTTAAAAGAAGAGAAGAGAACCAAGAAAGATGATCTCTCTCTCTCTCTCTCCCTCTCTCTGTCTGTCTGTCTCACTCTCTCCCTTCTCCCCCTTTTCCATGTAAAAATATAGTAAGAAGACAGCTGTCTACAAGCCAGAAAGAGAGCCTTCACCAGACTGGAGCTATCGGCATCTTGATCTTGGACTTTCCTACCTCCATAACTGTGAGAAATACGTTTCTGTTGTCTAAGCCACCCAGTCTATTATATTTTTTTATAACAGCTTAAATTGACTAAGGCACTACAATAAATAACTCTAAACCCAACCCATAATAGGCTGTTCAAGTCTAGGACTGTGAAACAAATGCTGTTCTATATGTCTCTGTCACTGCGCCAAAATCTGGCTTCAGCATGCACAGTGGATACCTCCACAAACAGAATCCTGAGCAGTTGATAAGGAGTGGCCCAGATCTCAGGTTCAAACATTCATTTTTTCTATAAAAATTCACAGCAATATGCCACACACAGGAGGGCCCAGGCAAAGACAGTGAAATGCACAAGGTAAAATAATGATGAAAGGACTTTTTACCAAGGATGCATAAACTATTCAAGGTGTGCTCCAAAGTTTTAAGGGAAGCTATAGAAGATAGAAATTTCACACTTTTACTTTTTAAATTTTGGTCTTGGTAGAACATATATTCAGACTATAATACAAAGTATGCACATCTGTAAAAAAGAAAAATAATGGAGGTGATCAAAAAATAAGTATGGAATCCACTTTATCGGCATTTTTTAACATGGCCTTACAATAATATCTAAATATAAGCTTTCCATGCCAAAGTGGAGACAGATGTGCTTTAATATAATATCCTGATGTTTGTCTATTTCCTGATGACCCTTAGACTTCTAGGGTGGGCTTCTATTTTCTCTTTTGAAACAGATGTTGGTAAATGTCTATCCCCAAACCAAAAATCCTGATCTACAGGAAATTCAGTTTTTTCTTCCTTCTCTCCAATTTACATAAGCCAGATTCCATTCTTTGTCAGCAGCTATAACTATAAACCATACTTAGAAATAAAGTAGAAATACTATATTAATTCAGGATGAAAGCTTTAATTTCAAGCATTTAACAGGCAGTAACCTAAATGTAGTGCCAGAGACAACTCAAGAAAAGTGTAATTTTCCCTTTTATTGCCCCCAAACTCGGTATTCAATAAATGCAATTTTATACAGTCAAACATGTATAATAATTGTGCTAACTAAATGTTGCCTAGCAAAAGCCTATCAAAGCATTAATCAATAAGAATGGCTTGAAACTAGCATATTACAGCTTAAGCATAAGCATTGTTAGCCTCTGCAGGACACTCAAATGGCAGTTTGTCTCTAAATTACTATTTCTTAAATGCTTGAAAACACTTTGGCTGTCTTCAATAGGAAATCATTTTCCTTTGGAACTCTGTTTATAGACTTGTTAACAGGCTTTTATTTTTCCTCAAACAACTTTTGGAAAAAAAAAAAGTCAACATCATGACCCTTATACAAATATCACAAATTCTAATTACTCAACTACAAATCAAGGAAATTTGCTGTAATGTCTTTATGATGCTGTCTTAGAAAATTATTAATAAATCAAATCCTTTCAAAACTGCATCAAGAAGCTCGTTAAAAGAAACCTTTGATCAATCCAAGAATTTTTGACAACACAGATAATCATCTTCTAATGGACTTGTTTTCTAAGTTCAGATCTTTAGAAACGGATTATCTTAAAAGGGCACACCTATAATTTTGGCTTATTGAGATATGATACATCTTCTTGTTTCCTTTTACAGTAAGCTTTGTACTTAAAAAACAGACTTGGAAAACTTCAACTATTAGAACCTTATAAAAATATAATCATCTGTAAAATCCAATTTTTAAAATAATAATTTTGAAAAAGATAAAATGGCTTTGTTGTTGATTGCTAAACTGTGATTACAGAAAGAGAATGCATAGCTTGTCATTCCTAAAGGTTAACTTAATGCCTTTAAAAAAATTACTAAGCCAGTTTAACCTGGTTTTTTTCTTTTAATTACATTGTTAAAAGCTGAATGTTGAATTTGGAAGCCACAAGAGAATAAAATTTATTCTAAATAGCTAATGTAATCATAGAAAATTATTATTTTACAGGTATAAACAAATTTGTGAGTTCCTCAAGAAAACTGAATATAGAATTACCACATGACTAGCAAATCTACTTCCTGGCATATACCCAAAAGATTTTAAAGCAGGGACCCTGAACAGATATTTGTACACCAATATTCATAGCAGTGTTATTCAAAATAGGCAAAAGATAGAAACCCAAAAGTCCACTGGCAGATGAATGGATAAACAGAATGTGGTATATACACATAATGTAATACTATGATTCAGTTTCAAAAAGGAAGAAAATTCTAACATGTGCTACAACATGGATGAACCTTGAAGACATTATACTAGGTGAAACAAATCAGATACAAAAGAACAATGTATGACTCCACTTATATGATATACATAGAATAATCAAATTCATAGAGACAAAAAGCAGAATGGTGCTTGCCAGGGAATGGGAGAAAGGAAGAATGGGTAGGTATTGTTTAATGCTTTCAGTTCTGCAAGATAAAAAGAGTTCTGCAGAGGGATAATGGTGATGTTTGTTCAACAATGTAAATGTACTTAAAGTCACTAAACTGTACTACTGATACAGTTAAATGATATTTTACGACAATATTTTTTTAAATGGTGGCATTTTCAGTTGTGATGATAATCAGTAACTTTTAAATTAGAGATGGGTATCAAGGAAGCCCAGATTTCAAAAAAAGTATGCTAAGTGGCCTGTGTGAACCCCCAACAGAACTCTCCTGAAGTCCAATACACTAGTACTGTCTTGTGAAATTGGGGTAGACAGCACAGGGAATGGGCTCATTTTATATTTCCTCCTGGTCCCTTTCTTTCCAGAAGTACATTTTATAAATGATTACTTTTTATAGTGAATATTTGAATAAACTTCAAGTATTCCCTGGTTTTATAGTACAACATTATCAAAAAGGAAAAAAAAAAAGGCCTTTAGGGAAGAATAAAAAATGAGGAGTTTTAAAAATCAAGGACTGAACATTTCTGCTGGAAGTGAAAGTCTGACCCAGAGGAGAATTTGACCTTAATTATATAAAATGTTAGAAGTAAACAAACAACAACAGATGCTGGCGAGGATGTGGAGAAACAGAAACGCTTCAACACTGCTGGTGGGAATGCAAACTAGTATGACCTCTTTGGAAGACAGTGTGGTGATTTCTGAAAGAACTAGAAATTGGCCTTTCATATGACCCAGCAATTCTTCTATTGGGAATATTCCCAGATGAACTCAAATTATTCTACAAAAAAGATACCTGCACAGTATGTTTGTTGCAGCTCTATTCACAATAGCAAAAACAGAACCAACTGTGTTGCCCATTGAAGCTGGACAGGATTAAAAAAATGTGGTACATACACACAATGGAATATTATGCAACCATAAAGAAGGACAAATATGTGAACTTTGCAGCAACTTGGATGGATTTGGAGAAAATCATACTCAGCCATCTATCACAGAAACAAAGAACAGAGTTCCATATGTTCTCACTCATAAGCGGACCTTGAACAATTATAATGCTATAAGAAAGCGACTGGCATTGGTCAGAAACTGTCAGGGGAGGAGGGGTGGGATTGGCAATTGAAGGAAACTACTAGGGGAGGGAGGGGCATACCTCATCAACAAGGGTAACTGCATGATCAATGTTTATATACCTAACCCTAAATTGTACCCAACATCTTTACAATAAAAAAAAAAATTTTAAGGAAGTAACTGTTAGGTAAAGGAAGGGAACTAACATGTATATATAATATTAGATCATTTACACATTAATTTCAAAACTCAACATATATTTATTTAATGCTACATGAGAATGTAGGCTTAATTCAGAATCTTAAACTCTGTGGAAAAAAAAATGCTAGGTCATTATATTCTCATATGCAAGATATGTTAGAAACTTACTAAACTGAATATCAAAATAAAATTGAGAATGTGACATATTCACCTCAGATTAAACATTAAGTGTTCCTTACAAATATAATGTCAATTGAAGAATATTGATTGAATGCAAAAGTAATAGAAAAGAATTTGAAAAATTGCATAGTACACCGAAAAGATGTTTAACATCAATACTATACAAGGGGAGACCCCCCCCCACCGAAAAACACAATTATCTTTTGGAGAGTGAGCCCCTTGTAGTACAGATTTCTCCCACTAGGTAAGTGTTTTAGGGACCCACCAGCATCAGTGTACCAGTTAGCATTGCTGTGAGAGACAATTTACAGATGACTGGTTCTTCTACAATGACAATGCACCTGTCCACACCACGCTGAGTATTCAGCAGTTTTGACCAAAACAGTATGATCCCTGTACTCCACCCTACCTTTTCACCAGATCTCACCCTGAGAGACTTTTTTGTTTCTTTGTTTTCCCAGAGGAAAAAAGCCTTCAAAGGGAAATGTTTTGCCAATACGGAAGAGGGGAAACAAAAATGGCAGAAGCACTAAAAGGCATCAAAATCAAGGCGTTCAAAAACTGCTGAGAGCAGTGGCAAAAGCATCTCAGTAGGTATATTGCATCAAATGGGGAGAATTTCAAAGGTGATGGAAGTATAAACACGTAAAATAAATACACAATTTTTAAAATTTTTATCAAAATAAATTTCTTTGTTTTGATACCTTTTAGTGCTTCTGCCATTTTTGTTTCCCCTCATATGCTTAGATAAGGACTGGGCTTTTACAAAGTGGCTATAGGCTATTTGGATACATTCTGAAGAAAAAAATCTATAGTATAACAAAATAATATGTAGTTGAAAGGAAAGGAAATTGCAGTAGATGGTGATTTTAGACTCCCAGGAAAAGAGAGAAATGAAACTGACTATGTAGATGGTATAGGTCTCACAATGCCATATGAATGAATACATTAAACTATTCACAGCCCACCGCTTGGCATCAAAAAGTCCCAAACCATATAAGGAGCAATTTTGAGCCAGTGAGAGCAAAAATAAACCCAAAGAAAATCTGTATTTGGCCATTACATTAAGTTTCACATTGACAAGAGCCACCTGAAAAATCCTAATTTAAATAAATATATCAGAAAATAGGAATTACAAAGAATATCCACAACATAAATGAGTACAGGTGTGAAATGAGTGACTTTAAAAAAAAAAAAAAGCTTGTACATGAGGCTTAGTCGTTTTTAAATCTGTCTTTAAATACAGCATTGAAGAGCAGTAACTTGAAATAAATTAAAGAAGAGAGTTAGAAAAATTGCAACAATAACACAAAATCCTCAGTTTTTTGAGTCTTAAAGTCTCAAAGAACATCACTGGAAAGAAATTGCTGTCTCTACACAAACATTAATTTTTAAAGAGTCATCTATTTTTTTATTTAGTATGGAAAATATAAATGTTTGTAACTTTAAAATTCTTGGTTAAAGGGAGCTGTGTGGCTCATTTATTTTTTAAGTGCATAAGAAAAATCAAAACTATAAGCTTCAAAATTTTACCCCCAAATGCAACTCTTAATTTAAAGCAATTGCTTTGAGGAAAAGTAATTTTAAAAGCCCAAGCAATTGCAAAGGAATATCAAGTATTTTTTTTAAGTAAGTTGTTCCAGATAAAATAACGTACCTGCTCTTGGCAAGATTATAAAAAATAGTTTGTTTAGGAAATAATACAGAATTATATGGGGGAAGGCATTAATAAATCATCTGATATGTGTTTAGCAAAATATATCTGAAGTAAATTTAAATTACCTTAGAAATAAACATTGTCAACTAAATTTTAAAATGGCTAAACTATTTTAAACAAAGAAAAGGGATAAATGGCTTAGTGTCCAATGGAGACAAGATATTTGGCAGAAGTTCTATTCGCTCTGCTCCCAATAAAAATTTTATTAATGACTTGGAATAAAGAATGAATATTAGGTTATTGATATTAGTAGTTCTGTTTCGAATAGGCAAAGATTGTGCTCAAGTATACAAAGATCTGAAGGGATTTGATCTAAAGCCAGAAAATTATAAGCTACAGTCAGCTTAGAAAAATGCAAGCTACCATAGCATGAGATAAATAATTTGAAACTAATTTAATTCCATGAGAAAATAAGGCAACTGGTAACGCCAAAGAGACTCAGCAAGGAATAATAGACAGAATGTTAAGTAACTACTTTAAAGCTGATAGGAAATAAAAGAGAGCCAAATCTTCCAAGTACCATTTCTACTTTTTTCTTATGGCAGGCTGCCATGAGTCGATGTAACTGATTAGATAAAGTGAGATTGACTGGTTTTACCTAACTGCACAGCCGGACCACTTCCATCATAGACATCAAGAAGAGAAATGGTAAAGTAGATAGCAGAACCCCATGGTAGCCGAACCCAGCCTCACAGCAACATCTGATTTTATTTTTACTTTAATTGAGTTGGGATAGAATAGAAAATAAGCCTATTGCTACCGATGAACATCACTTCAGTGGGATGAGGTTGATGGAGCCCTACACTGTGAGTCAGCAAATCTGTCACTGATCAGCCCCCATCTCTTCCTTCATACAATGAAGTTGAACTGTAACATCCCTAATGTCCTTCCATGGTGGTTTCTTGAGGCCTTAGAAGTAAGCTATGTTTAGAACAAAGAGCCTGTGGTAAACTTTTCGAGTATATTACTCTTTGGTAGAAGAGGTTGAATAAATAAATGGGTTGAAGAAATTTTTTTAATCTCTTGGGTTTTTATTAATAATAACAGGCACTATTTCCTATTGTCAGGCTCTAGGTTAAGTACTTCACATGGATTATTTCATTTAAGGCTTAGAAAATTTTTTGAAATAACTATGATTATTTTACAGGCAATCACATGGATTCTCAGAAGGACTAAATAACTTGCCCAGGAATGAATAGTTAGTAAGTGGCAACAAGCCTTGACAGTCCTTGGAAAACTGAGCAAAATAAGGACTATCACATTCAATAGTATTTGTTGAATGAGTAAAATGACAACTGGTACACAGTGTCATGCACACTGTCCTTTGGGAAACAACACAACGAGGGACACAACATAATGTCTGTTGAGCACAGCTCAGTGCCAGGGACAGTACTAGGTACTTTACAAATACCCCACTTAATACCCACAAGAACACTCTGAGATAGGAGTTATCTTTCATTTCACAGGTAACAAACAGAAGCCAGCTCTCCTTGTCATGTTTTCATTTGCACAGGTGCCCCTGGAAATGTGGCATTTGGACTTGGCCTGGAGCAGAAGGGAGAAGAAACTCCAACCAGGAAGAAATCTCTAAGAACATGCTGCAGTATCCCAGTGTCTTCTGGCTAAGTTGCAGTAAACTTGAATAACTTTTTAGCTCCCCAGCCTTCAACTTCCTACTACCTTTCTGTCCACACTTTTTGGAGAGCCCTCACTTTGTATGATCTTGTAGAGAAGGGAAACTGCCACCCACTACATCATGAACTTCAGAGAGACCAGGCCTCTCCCTCTCCTGGCCCTGTGCAGCCTTCCGGAAGAGGAAGGGCAGGCCCCTGGGATAGGCTCAGCCAAGTGAACATTCTCTCCCAGAACTCTGATTCTAGGGATGTGAGGAAAGGATGGTATGGTTGAGGGTCACTCTCCTCACACTGTGCAGATGGTATATAGAGTGTCTTGTCCCTGCAGTGGGACCTGAATGCTATAGTTCTGTTGTCTAGTTTTAAAGAGACATTGATTCCTATTCTCCAAGCTTGTTCTTCTGCTTCCCATTATTTTGTATGCCCAAAATATTCTTACTAAAATTGTTCCTTTTTGTTTAAGATAAACAGAGTTGATTTCTGTTGCTTGCAACCAAAAGCCTAAATGGTACAGACTGTAGGTAAAAAAAAGTCAGGAGAAGTATTCATAGAGCATTTAAAATCCATTCTTATCAGAGTGCTCTTTCAAATGATAGCTTCTGTCTTCCAGCTTCCCGGGCACTGAAGCATCACGTTCTGATCTGTGGCCGAATGCTAGTACCAATTCACATCCTCATCCTCCAATGCCACAAACTCTTTTCTCACCTCAGCCAGCTTTAAAGACATAGAAAGCGTTCAAAGACATGGTATAACCATCAAGTTCTGCAGTTCATGCTGTTTATGTCATTTTCACATTTGACTTCCCACATGAAACCCTTTAGTGACAAGGTAATAAATGCTTGAAATACTGATGTATCTATGGCAGATACTGATTTTAAAATGCTTTTAAAAAACACTAATTGTCCTGCATGAAAAATGATTACTCACTACTTAATTGTCATTAGTTTTCTCTTCCTTTTCTTTTATCTTTACACACACACACACACACACACACACACACACACACACACACATACCCGCACACACACACTCTCACACACAGCTACACACCTTGCATTCTTTTTCACCCAGACCAGCAGAGAAAAACAAAGGTGCTATGAGCTAGCAGTAGATGCTTTTCTAAACAAAATGGAAGAAAGTCCACTCAATGAGTTTCACATTCCGAAGTCCTATTACCTACATGTTGGAAAAAAACCAGCCCTGGCTATTCTAAACTTTCTTCCTATAGGTCTCCACTCGTGTAGAGAAGCTGGTTAAGAAAAGGATAAGCTCTGAAGAGCCTGTTGAGGTCCTCTGGGAGAAGATAAGGCTGGAACTCTGAGACAGGTTCAAAGAGAGCTGGGAAGGGGATAAGGGACATTCATGCAAACCCCAAGCCACTGCAGTGGGGCAGCTATTCACCATGGTTGTTCACAGGCAAGGTGCTACCTATATGCTTGTGCATGCTTATAAAGAAAAGGATGAGAAGAAGAGCCCCAGAATAAAATCTAGGAAAGAGAAGATTCCCTGAAAATATGTGGAATAAGAAATATAACACAATATTTTTCTGAAAGTATTATTCCTAAAAATATTGCTAGAGCATAAGCCCATGAAGAGTTATAACTGGATTTTCTCTGATTTACCATGGATTCTAATATTTGCCAATAAAAAATGCTTATAAGCCAGGCTTGGTGGCTCAGCCTATAATCCCGCGCCTTTGGGAGGCTGAGGTGAGTGGATTGCCTGAGCCCGAGGGTTCGAGACCCGCCTGGGAAGCGAGACCTCATCTCTACAATAAATCAAAAAATCAGCCGGGCATGGTAGCACACACCTGTAGTTCCAGCTACTTGGAAGGCTGAGGCGGAAGGATCGCCGGAGCCCAGCAGGTCGAGGCTGTGGTGGCCGGGAGCGGCCATTGCACTCCAGTCTGGGCGACAGAGTGAGACTCCAACTCAAAAAAAAAAAAAAAAAAAAAGCTTATAAAAACTGAGTAGAATAGCATTTTATTCTTTAGCAAACCAGATCATTGGAACTTTTGTGTGTGTGTGTGTGAGTTAGGAGTCTCACTCTGTCGCCCAGACTGGAGTGCAGTGGCCGCTCCCGGCCACCGCAGCCTCGACCTGCTGGGATCCAGCGATCCTTCCGCCTCAGCCTTCCAAGTAGCTGAAACTACAGGCGAACGCTACCACGTCTGGCTACTTTTTTGATTTATTGTAGAGATGAGGTCTCACCGAGTTGCCCAGGCGGGTCTCGAACCCGAGGACTCAGGCAATCCACTCACCTCAGCCTCCCAAAGCACGGCATTACAGGCTGAGCCACCGAGCCCGGCTCCATTGCAACTTTTAAAAAATTTTCTCTTAATTGCCTATTTGCATTAAGCATATTTTTACCTTCATTTTATCTGGCTGCAAGCCAGGAACTTTCCAAACCATCTCACCACCATCCATTTTCACAGTACTTACTACAAAGAACTGTAGTGCGGGCCTATTGAAAATCTATGATAACTTAAAGTCAGCAGCAGGTTATCCTGACTTTTGTAGATGCAGGAAAAATTGACTCAGATCTCCAGATTTCACAGCCTGAGGGCAGTCAACATTCCATCCCCAAGATTTCCACAAGCCCTAAAGGGCTTAAATGTTGATGGCCTCTTGGCCTCCTGCTACTGTAAGGCTGGCCATGTCTGTTCCACATCTGCATGAAACTCAGGCCCTTCTTAGGCCCAATCATGCTTAGGCAATCAACATTGTCCTCTTTACTAGAGGCATTTGGAAAAAGTGTGAGAGGGGACATTTACATTTCAGAAATGCAAATGGAAAAATGGGCATTTCGCTATTTCAGCCCCTGTGCTTCAACCCCTCCACCTCCAGGGTACCATGGGCTCCTCACACCACAACCTGCAGGGCCCTCTGCTTTGAGTTCCCTTTCCCCATCCTGCCTGGAGCCATTGTTCTCTTGGTTTTGTGCAGGACTGCCTTGCCTTCCTTGAGGAAGCATTGGAGCCAGCCTGCTCCTCAGCCCTTGCGTCTGACCTTCTGCTTATGGTTGTCATTATCAGCGTCAGACACCTTTTCCCAACAAACAAAATTACTTTGCAAAAAGGAATTCTGGTGCCACCCACTAAGAGAATAAAATTTTGTTTTCCTTATTTGAGGGAAGAAATGAAGACTTTTAAAAATATTAGAAAAGGAGGAGAGCTGATTGAAGAGAGCTGGGGACCTTCTGCTCGCCATGCCTGAGGAAGTAAACTGGAGTGTGGCCTGTACTCTCAAAGGGCCTGGTCTGAAATGACTTTTTAAAATAATTATTAATTTTTACATTTTTTTAGAGAGAGGGTCTCTCTCTCTGTCATCTATGCTGGAGTGCAGTGACACACCATCCTCTCCCTACCTCAGCTTCTAGTAGCTAGGACTACAAGCACATACCACCATGCCTGGCTAACTTTTTGTAGAGACCAGATCTTGCTATATTGCCCAGACTGGTCTTGAACTACCAGTTTCAAGTGATCCTCCCACCTCAGCCTCCCAAAGCATTGGGATTACAGGTGTGAACTACCACACCCAGCCTGAAATGACTTTTAATTGAGACTCACAACCTAAAATTTTGCTGTCACCCAAGATGGCCAATCCAAAGCCATAGCCTTGTGCCCAACAACCTGCTCTGTGAACTCTTATTCTTTTTAAGTAAGAGACAAGAGTCCCTGATCTTTTTCTCTACCTATTTTAATCCCTGATTTTCTATGAGTTCTACACAAACTGTTGCTCTACTAGTCCTATAAACAGACAATGCATAATGATGTTTCGGTCAACAATGGACTACATAAACCACAGTGGTCCCACAAGATTATAATAATGTATTTTTACTGTGCTTCTTCTGTTTGGATATGTTTAGATACACAAATACTTACCATTGTGTTACAATTGCCTACAGTATTCAGTAGAGTAACATGCTGTACAGGTTTCTAGTCCAGGAGCAAGAGGCTATCCCATACAGCCTAGGTATATAGTAGGCTATACTATTGAGGTTTGCATAAGTATACTCTGTGATGTTTGCACAGAGACAAAATCGCCTAATGAAGCATTTCTCAGAACGTATACCCATATTAAGCAACGTGTGACAGTATTTGTCACTAAGAAAAATAATTTTGAAAAGCACCATGCATTATGGAAAGGGCTTATCAAGAATTGAAACATGGTAAATATCTGTTGAAAAATGGAGAGTGAGTGCAAGGCAGGAATTGCCTCAACAAAAGATAATGTCCTCAAAACAATAGTGTCCTGCCTTCAAATAGCAGTGCACTGCCTTCTCATTTCAATTTGATGTGTGCAGAATTCCTTCTTTTCCAATGCCAAGTGCTGAATGAAACATGTAATAAAAATCTCTGCCTGAAACATGGTGATAGCATTTAATCCTCTGGCAACACATTAGAAAGGCTTTCAGCTTTAAACTGAGAACTGCCACACTGCAGCTTTGCTCATGAAATTATTTATTCATGCCTTGGTTTATAAAGTCCTTTTTTATAAGCTTTCTATCGGCTAATAATGGGCTGGAGCACTTATGTTCTCAGCCTGACAGATTCCACATTCATGAGCCTGGAAGTCCAATGCCTGGCACAGAGTACCTGCCTGGAGGGAGTCTTGCCGTCTGGCTGAGTGGGTTTCAGTGTCAGGAGCCTGCAGGGACTGGAGGTTGGGGTGCCACTGTGCCCAGAGGGATGACATGTGGGGAGGCTTGCAGAAAGGAAGGCGAGATGTAGTGCTCGGAGGCTTCTGGTAACTGTGGCCTTTATGTCTAGGGTGGAGTGAGCAGAAAGGGAGAAGAAAACTCATAGGATATGGGATAAATTTCTCTGGCAACCAAGTATCCATAATTGTGAATTAGTGGTAATATGTGCAGCAAAAGGTTTGACGCCCCCTCTGTGAATATGAGAAAGGTGGGGAGAGGATATTGGTTTACTCAGCAAATGAAATGTAAAAGTAGATCATAAAGGAAAAAATTATATGCTTAAGAGACCAAAGTGACTTGGAGCACTTGAGTAAATACTTATTTACATGCAATTTCGCTAAAGAAAAGTCTACATCAGGCCTAGAAACTTACTACAGACCATTCTAATTCAATCATTAAAGTGGAACTGCTCAGCTGTAATACTTGATTAGGTTAATCCTGACCTTTCTGACTTGGTCAGTTCCTGCTGTTAAGAGGTATCATGAAGCCAGGCTCAGTGGCTCAGCCTGTAATCCCACCACTTTGGGAGGTTGAGGCAAGTGGATTTCCTGAGCCTGCAGGTTCGAGACCAGCCCGGGCAACTTGGTGAGACCTTATCTCTACAATAAATCAAAAATTAGATGGGCTTCGTAGTATGTGCCTGCAGTTCCAGCTACTTGGAAGGCAGAGGTGGAAGAGTTGTCAGAGCCCAGCAGGTCGACACTGGGGTGGCCATGAGTGTGCCACTGCACTCCAGCCTGGGTGACAGAATGAGACTCCAACTCAAAGAAAAAAAAAAAAAGAATTATCATGAATTTAAAAGAAAAAAAGAGTTATCATGGCTATCACAGAAACAAATAACTGAATACTGCAAGTTCTCACTCATAATCGGGCCCTGAACACTGGTCACACTAGCATAAGGGTAGGATCGGCAGATGCTGGACACTGCTAGGAGAGGGACGGAGTGGGAAGTGCGACATGTGGCAGTGCACTGGGTATCTGGTCCACTATCAGAGCAGAGAGGGCCAGCTAGAAGCTCAAACTTCACTTGCAGGCAACCTACTTATGTAGTAAGTCCCTGCTTATACTCCTCAACTCTAAAATAAAAAAGTTTAAAAGAGAGTTATTATGGAACTATATAACTTCTCTTTCTCAGTACTTATTACAGTTAAAAATTTTATTTAATTTGTGTGTGTGTGTGTGTGTGTGTGTGTGTCTGTGTGTGTGTGTGTGTGTGTATTACATGAGGAATCCATGAAGGACTATCTTTATTCCCCCTTCAGTTAAGCCACAAAAAGCCTAGCACTTCCTACTGAAAAAAAAAAAATGCTAAGAATGCAATAAACTTAAATTTTAAAAAATATGTTAACTTAGACTTTCCACTAAATATTGGTTACAATGAAATGTCAGTAAAGGGGTGCAACAAATCACCAAAATAATAATAATAGCTTATGGAAATAAAAAATATATATTCTGGTAAAATATTGACAATCATAAACAATGTTAAGATTGCTTTCCTTTTATTAACACTAAAATAACTTTTTAAAAGTAAAGATCAAATTAGCCGGGCGTGGTAGCGTACGCCTGTAGTTCCAGCTACTTGGAAGGGTGAGGCGGAAGGATCGCCAGAGCCCAGCAGGTGGAGGCTGCGGTGGCCAGGAGTGGCCACTGCACTCCAGTCTGGGCGACAGAGTGAGACTTCAACTCAAAAAAAAAAAAAAACAAAAACAAAAAAATAAATAAATTAAAAGTAAAGATCAAAATATCCTAAGATCGCCTGAGCCCAGGGGTCTGAGACTAGCTTGGGCAACTTGGCGAGATCTTGTCTCTACGATAAATAAACAATTAGCCAAGTGTGGTGGCATGCACCTGTAGTTCCAGTTACTTGGAAGACTAAGGCAGAAAGATAACCTGAGCCCAGCAGGTTAAGGCTGTGGAGGCCATGAACATGCCACTGCACTCCAGCTTGGGTGATGGAGTGAGACTCTCACTAAAACAACAACAACAAAAAACCCTTAACAGTGTGGCTATATAAATACTCCAAAGTATTATACGATGACCTAGGTTTTCACCAGAATTAAAACAGTTTTAAACTTCTGGTTTTTACTACCAAAAATATATATAATGCTTTTCTCTTTCTTAATCTTTCTGTGCAAATTAGCCACCTTTCCACCACCTAATACCTTCATTCTCCTGTGCCTACTGTGCTCCAACCATGGCCTTTCTGCTCTTTGATCATCTTCAACCTGGTCCTACCTCAGAGTGTTCGCACTTGCTGTCCTCCCTTTGCAGAGCGTGTTCCTTCTCTCCATTCTGGCCACTCAAGAGGCCTTTCCCAACCACTTTAACTATGTCCATACCTATTCATTGTCTAGCAAATTACCTTGTTTTATTTGCTTTCTGGCAGTTATCCTCATCTAAAATTATCTTATTTGCGGACTCATTTGTTTGTAGGCCTATTTTAGTGCTCCCTTACAAGAATGCAAGGTCTTTCTGAGAAGGGGACTACATCTGCCTGTCATGTTTATAGCCCCAGTGCCTAGCATGGTGCCTGGTATGTAGTAGACACTCAATAAACTTTACTGAATGAATAGAGGAACAGAAAAACAGGTGAGGAAGTAAATGAACTATTTATGCTATATAACACCAAAAGAGTTTGATAACACACTTGGATGTGTTGAGATAATAGTGTGTGATGCTTGCTATTAAAGTGCCTAATGTCAGCTGAATTGTCCAGTTATCTAGGGGTTTAATGTTTAGGTTAGCTAAGTGTAGATGCTTTTTTTTTTTTTTTTTTTTTTTGAGTTGGAGTCTCACTCTGTTGCCCAGACTGGAGTGCAGTGGCCACTCCTGGCCACCACAGCCTCGACCTGCTGGGCTCCGGTGATCCTTCTGCTTCAGCCTTCCAAGTAGCTGGAACTACAAGCATGTGCTACCACGCCCAGCTAATTTTTTTTTTTTTTATTTATTGTAGAGATGAGGTCTTGCCAAGTTGCCCAGGCGGGTCTCAAACCCGCGGGCTCAGGCAATCCACTCACCTCAGCCTCCCAAGGCGCGGGATTACAGGCTAAGCCACCGAGCCCGGTTTGGATGCATTTCTTTATTTGGCTCCCACAACTATCCTATTAGTCGGCAGGGCAAAGAAAGGAAAGATCTCTTATGTTTTTGCAGCTAAAGAAACCAAATTTGGAGAGGTTAAATTGTTTTCCCAAGTCATACATGTCATAGGCAACCAGACTCGGTCTCCAGTCCAGTCTTTTGTTGCTTTACTACTACACCAGCCACTGTTGTTTTATTTCCAAACACATCATTCATTATTTATTTGTTCTTCTAATTTACCTAGATTGGGCATCTATGATTGTAAAGGACTCTCTTAGGCATCATGCAGCACATAAAGACACACTGGCAACCATTTTTCTCTCTGGAAGACCAAAATGCACAAATGACTAATCAACCTAAATACATTTGAGTTGAGTCTAATTAGCAGGAAAACCTCAACGGTATAAAGGTAGGAAAACCTGGCTTGTATAATAGTGGGATGGACCTCCAGGCAAAATGACATTACGGCTCTCCTTATAAAGATGGACAGAATTTCAATAGAAGAAAAGAAGAGAGAGGACATCAAACAAAAGGGGCGGGGTGCTGGTGAACAAGATGAAATAAGGAAGCGTGACTTATTTTTGGAAACTAGTATGTAGTTGATTGAAGGAAATATCTGAATGCAGGGGAAGCATTGGAGTTAAGGCTGAAATTAATGTTAAATAACTATTGCTATTCAGTACTTTTAACATATCAGAGTGGATTCTTTTGACCCTGCAAAATGCTAAGGTAGTTACCACAGAAAAATATGGGTCATATGCCTTAGAGCAAATGAGGCATCTCAATCAGTAGCAGGGCCGAGAAAATGGTATCTTGATGCCCCAAGGTTCAAATTTTCCCAACTAAGAGTGGTCTGCAGCCAAATTTATTAATGTTTAAAGTTTGAAGTTAATATTGTTGTTTTTTTTTTAAGTATGAGGCTGATGCCAGGCAAGTTTTTATTATATTTAGGAAAAAAAGTGTAACTGGAAATAAAGGTAAGTCATTCAACACGAATGAGGGCTCTTAAACCCCTGTAATTCTTTAATGGCAGCACTTGTCGTGTCGTGCCCCCCCCCCCCTCCCGTGAAGGCCGGGCTTAATCCAGCCAAGATGCTGGAAGGCAGAGAACACAGTCGTGCCCATCAAGCCAATGAGGATGATGGACCCCAGGACACCTCGGCTCCGGTTGCTGGGTTCTCCTGTGTAATAGCCATAAGCGTAAAGAGCTCGTCCATTAATTCAGGCCAAGCCCAAACCAGAAACTATACGCGAGTGGTAAACGCCTTCAACAGCTAGAAAAAATAAGAAGGGAGGATATACCTCCAAGGTGTTCTGGTGGGCTCGCTGAATGCAGTTGAAGAGGTGCCCGTTTTCAGGGTCCGTGCTGTACATGGTAAGATACTCCACCTTGTACTTCTTGCGGGCCTTGGAAACATTGATGGCCAGATGAGCCACCATGACAAAGCTGGCAGCACCAGTTAGAAGCACGAAACCGTATTCCTTAGAGAGGACGACCATCTTGGCTCTGGATCACTTTCACGTGGCTGGTGAAGTTCATGTTTAAATTTTAAAATGTTTATAGTTAAAATTTAATGAATTAAGTGCTTGGTATAAAATATCTACCTATGATAGAATGTATTTTTGTTCCCAGGGAACCTTAACTTTCATGAAAATAGGAAGTTAGAAAAATACTTAAATTTCCCACAAAAAAGTAATAAAAAGGAATTGTTTCTATGATTATTACTTATAAGACCCAAGGCTGTATATCTAAATAAATCTGCAGAAATACAGAAGCATAAATAATGGTGAATTAATAGTAATGATAATAATTATCTTAAAAACAACAATGATGATTATTCAGCTTCTTAAGCACCTAATATGTACCAGTTATCTTAAATACATTATTTCTAATTCTCACAAAGGCTCTGCAGGCTAGGTAATATTATCCCACTTTATAGATTTAAAAAGAAAAAAAACTGAGACTTGTAAGGATTAATAAATTTACCAAAATACTCCAATAGTAAATGGAGATTGAATTTAGACCAATGTTTGATCTATCATGTTCTTTTGCTTACTGTGTTGCCTCTATAATACGGTAAAATATCTCACAGACCTTTTAAGGCTTTCTTTCCTTTTGTCTGGAATAATGACTCATAAATATTATGCAAAAAAATGTTCAAATAATGTTCCATTTACTGGATGGAATTAAGAGGTTGAACAAAAGAAATTTTTAAAATACAGTATAAGATAGAGTTAGTGCAAGAAAGCAAATGAAGAGACAAAAATAATTCTTAGCTGATGGGCCATCTGATAATCACTTATAACTGGCACTGGTAAAATGTAAAAGAAAACATGGATGCTTGGTTGCATTATGATTTATTTGTACACTGCCATCATCATCACTACAAAAGCAACCTAGTATCAGTTTGACTAAGCTAAGATGAATACATTCTTAAATATTCATCACTGCTGGAGGGAAAAGATCTCAACTGATGTAAAAACATTATCAAATCCCAAAATAGCAAGTCTGAAAAATTTAACAAGGAGCATAACTGTTTATTCTTGAAGATTTTTTATAATAGACAGTCAAGCCTGTGTCATCTTTACTTCTTTGCAATTAGCTTTAGGACACCTTTAAAGCCTAAAGTGGATAGCATAATTTATTTCAATAAAGCCTTCTTTATTTACCATGTTATTCAGATACCACTTGGACAGGACCTCCTTGGAAGGCAGTGTGGCCTGGTGGTTAGAAAGACAGACTTGAGTTCTCACTCATTCCTACCACTTACTAACTGTTAGATAGCACACAGTAGCTAACTTTCTAAGTCATAGTTTTTTTTCATCTGCATGGAAATAATAAAAACAGAATCTACTCCTATGGAATTGTCATAAGAGACAGAGAAGAGAATACAGGTGAAGCTCTTATTTCTGTGCCTAGCAAGAAGGAGTCTTCACTAAATATTTATAGTTACTCTTCTTATGGAAATGCAGAAATAAATAGCAAAAAGTGCATGAGATTTGGATTTAGACAGATCTTGAATAAAGTACACCAGGCCCCAAGTAGGTACTTAACATTTATGAAACTTAGCAAAGGCAGCACGGTTCTGCAGGAAGGTAATCTTGGAAAGGTTGAACTCTTTATTGGAGGGGATGAAAAGAGAAAAGCCAGGATGGATTTGGGGAAAGGGAAGTAGACTTTTTTTTTACAGGAAAACCATGATAATATATAAGTTGTCATACCAAATCTTGAACCCTAACAAAAACATTCAATTTTTAAACAAATAAAAAGATCATCCAGAAGTGACATAGACCAGAAAGCTGACCAAAAAAAGAGAGATTTTTGATTCATACAGCTAGTGTGCACCTTTGAGAATCACATCCAGTTGTCTGAATTGCTGATGCTATGACATGCTCCATAATCCCCATAAGCCTAGAAAGAATGCACAGCAAGAATTTGTGCTAGTTCTCAAGCCCCAATTCCCAATTCTGAGACCATTTGATGAAGGAAAGATAAACACCAGCATGGAAAGTAGGTTGCATTACAGAAGAGGAATTCTGAGCTGAGAAAACCCACATTTTTAAAAATGATGGATAATGGAAGCATACTTGTCCTTTTCTCTAGAGGAAGACACCATGTTTATTAGACTGGACAGTAAGCATGCCTGAACTTTTCTCCAGGGGAAGACACTATCTTTATTAGACTGAATAATAAGCATGCATGTCCTTTGCTCAAGAGGGAGACAATACCTTCAAGCTGATCTCCACACAGACATTATCGAAAAGATAGTGTCTCTGCTGTCTGTGGCCAGTGTCTCTGCTGACAAGACATGCAGAAATATGAGAGACCCATGGAACATTGTCACCCAACAATGTAGCAAGACCATGTATACAAAAGCTTCTCGTCATCCTTTTTAGGAAGGAAAATGCCACTCTGAAAAATATCTTAAGATTGTGCCACCTATATATCAAGGCTTCATTTTCCCCACCATAAGTTCCAATTCCCTAAAGCTAGGCTGGTCACCATGGGAGCCAACACTAACAATTTACTGAATGTCAGCTTTCCTGAACCAGAAAATACCCCCTTCTGATCTGCCAGATGGTTTGGGGCCTGATGCTCTGCACCCTCACACAGCTGCCTCAGTCATGTTCTTGGGAGTGGGTGAGTGATACTTTGGATAATGTAAAATGATTGCCAATTTCTTTCATCTGAACCCTATTCTCTATGACACACTGTGACAAATCAGAAGACCACTTATTTTCAATCATTCTATAATCGCACCATTGTAGTGGGAAGAACACAGGGTCACATTCTGACTGGGAGTCTCCATGGGCACCTCTGGCTTATAGGATTCAAGGGAGATGGAAACAACAGCAGGAACTAGGAGATGGATCTCCCAATATGTCCTGCAGCTCTTTCCTCGAAAATGGATGGTTGCCAGACAGAAATGGTCGGTGGCAAATTTGTCCCATACAACTCCTCTTTCAAAACCCTTCCAGGACCTCCTTTTACCGTTAGATTCGCCACTCCATCTCTTCAGGATCTATTCTTACAACAAACAGCATCAGATACCAAACAAATTTCACCTCAGTGTGGTTTTAGGCAGTCTCTTGTTGAGGGGAGAAGACTTGATTTTTAAGTCTATGCTAACGAAGAAATAAGTCATTATCTCCAATTACAAATAAGCATAGCAAACCTTTGCATAGCGTTGGCCAGATACCAGACAGTTATAAGTGCTTGACATATACTTACCCATTCATTCAAGGCCATTGTCCTCATAAATGAGGAAATATAGAGATATGAAGTAACTTAAGGTCACACAAATAATAAGTGGCAAAGCTAGGATTTTAACCCAGGTAGTCTAGGTACGAAGTCTGGGCTCTTAGCCACTAACCAAGACAGCTGAATATAAGAATATTACCCACGTAGATGGCTGGCTGCACCCTATAGACTGACATAAGAAATACTTATTGTTAAATTAGTGGATTTTGGATACGTATGGTAGGGAGCAAAACTGCGTTAATTCAGAATGGATGAAAGCTAACTCTAGCTAAAAAACAAAGAGGCAATTACTCCCTCAGCCCAGACGTAAGCAACTAAAGTCACTCATCTAAGGGAATTAGCACAAAAATCCTTTTATTAAAAAAAAATATTAGTAGGGTATGACTGTGTTTTACTTTTTCAGATATTTGCTTTTTCAGATATTTAAAACAACATTCCCTGAAACAATGACAAATGACATCTCCATCAAGCACACAGTAATCGAAGCTCAAAGCTCATAAGTCATCGCCAAGAGGCCAGAATGCCATATTGTTCCTGGCACATTTCCTTCTGAAGGGACAGCTGTAGGGCATCTGTCCTTCCTGTTTCAAAGACCAAACACCACTTATCTCTCAGAAATTATTTGAAAAGACTTGTCTCAGATGCATGATTCAGTCATAATCACATGAGGCTAAAATCATCTCACTTTGGAGCATCATACTTATCAGTTTCCAATTGTATTTCCTTACTTTCCTGGAATAATGATTTGAAACTTTTCTTTGCCACCTTTACACCTGTGCTTATCAACATCCACAGCTAAAAAGAAACTTGAAGAAAGTAATAGTAAGCTGCTTGTCCAATACTTTTGTAATAACAGCATATATTTAGCTTGTATCACCCTCAAAATGTTTACTGTCCGTAAGATTACAGTTTCTAGCCAGGTTCAGTGGCTCAGCCTGTCATCCCGCGCTTTGGGAGGCTGAGATGAGTGGATTGCCTGAAGCCTGCGGGTTTGAGACCCGCCTGGGCAACTTGGTGAGACTTCATATCTACAATAAATCAAAAATAAGCTGGGCGTGGTAGCGCACGCCTATAGTTCCAGCTACTTGGAAGGCTGAGCGGAAGGATCGTCAGAGCCCAGCAGGTCGAGGCTGTGGTGGCCGGGAGCGTGCCACTGCACTCCAATCTGGGAGACAGAGTGAGACTCCAACTCAAAAAAAAAAGATTACAGTTTCTGGTTCCATTTCTCATTTGTGGTCTATTCAGCAGTTGTCTGGCAGCAGATGGAAAACCTCACAATTGCCCAGACCCTACCATTACTTACACACACACACACACACACACACACACACACACACACACACACACAATCACAGAAGTCAAAGGGGCCTTACCGATAATTCAGTTTATACTGGTCATGACATCCTGAGATACTGGTTATTGTACTGGCTAGGGCCCTTAGTTGCAAGCAACAGAACTTCACTGTAGACTAGTATAAATAAAAAAGAAAATAACCACTATGGAGATACAGGAGTGCCTCAAGGAACTCAAGGGCAGAAATACAGCCAGACATCAGGATCAGGTGGAACCGGGATTCAAGCCTGACTGGAGCCTTGCTTCCTCTCTCTCCTACTGCAGCTGCTCTACCGTGCTTGACTCTTTTTTTCCTCCCAGCTTGCTTCCTTGACTTCCTCAGATGAGCTCCAAAGATTCCAAGGAATTCCAAGACTCATTGACCTAGCCTAGTTCTGATGCCCATCCTCGGTAAAATCACCTACAGCCCAGGAACTCGGTCACATGGTGACTGCATTCACTGCAGCAATATGATTGGGAGGAAAATTCCTAGAAAATGGATTTGGGACAAAATATCCCCCATAAAACACACACACACACACACACACACACACACACACACACACACACACACACATACTTCCTCGATCTTAGCTGAGTTGCCTTTTCTGCTTCATCATTCATCCTGTTGATTACAAATTAGTAATTTAAGTATATGCAGAATCTCTTTCTATAATACATTTATTTATGACTATTATTTGTTGAGAGACCTTATGCATATATATCCTGTGTGCTTAATAACTACAGAATTACATTTAATCTTCACAATAGCTTGAAAAAAGAAGTAATATTAGCTCAATTGTACAGCTCCAAAAACAGTCTCAGAGTGGCTAAGAGCCCAAATTCGTCACTAAGAGATGAAAAGGAAAAAGATGAGAATGAACACATAGAAGCGGAGTATGGTGTCAGAAGGAGATAAATGAAATCTCAACCCTAAGCCTGAGGCAATGAAAAAATACACCCGGAGGCAAAACAGAATCTCAAAACACCAAACCCATTTATTCAGGCAAGAAAAAAAAAAGAAAACTGTGCTGCTTTCAAGAAACTACAAAGTCAGCTTCTAAAATTTAAAGGGTATTAGTCAAGATTTTTAGAGCCCTAAACTATCAATGTCATTACCGGTTATTCCACCATTATTCATGATTGACTCCATGACAAGGAGGTCTACAGGTGTACTTTAGATATAAAGTGTGAAACTATTACAGTCAAAATTAGATGTTGGAAGTCAACTGGTTATGTTTACCTTTGTATACATTTGGAGTGTAGCAGAATTAAGCAGGTTAGCACAAAATGATGTATAAGCCATACACTGCTCACTCTTAGTTCCATCCTACACAAGATGAACTCACGCACCTGAGCACAGCAGGCCACCTGTCTTAGGGATGCTTATGCCTCCCCACCAGCAGAAGTTCTGTCACCACTAGAGGCAGGAAAACTGGAACCAGGCCCATGATGGACCAAAGGCCACTCCAGTCCCCAGGTAACCATGTGCTCCTTGGTAACTAACTGTCACAGGCCATTCCAGCAGAACAAGATTCCCAACATCCAGGAGGCAATTTGCTGACAAGGACAATCATAGATCTCATTTACAGTAGCGACCTTGGGAAGGAGATAGCTTCATTTCTATTTGGTAGATGAAAAGCCTGAAGTTCAGAGAAGTTAAATTACTTGTGTGAGGTCACCTAGGCAGGCATACAAAGGCAGATCTGTCCAACTCCATAGGCCATGGTCTCTTCATACCCCAGGATTTCTCTGGGGGACTGTGTCTCCACCAGCAGAATTGTCCTGACTCAGTCTCACCTGTTCCCACTCATCCTGTCCTGGGATGGGAGGGGAGAAGGAGGGTATCCTTGAGTCTCCTCATTTCTGTTCTCGGTGGCAGAGAGCAAACTAGGAAGCAGAAGCAGAACACTGGATAACTACTTCTTCTGAGGCCAACCCTCTGCTCTTGGTATCACATTAATCACTTCCTATTCTTTTTTTTTTTGAGTCTAAGTCTCATGCTTACAGCCACTGCAGCCTCAACCTGCTGGGCTCAGGTAATCCTTCTGCCTCAGCCTGCCGAGTAGCTGGAATCACAGGTATGCATCATCCCTCCTGGCTAATTTTTTGATATGTTGTAGAGACAAGGTCTCACCAAGTTTCCCAAGCTGGTCTCGAACCCCCGAACTCAGGCAATCCTCTCACCTCTGCCTTCCAAAGTGCTGGGATTACAGGTGTGAGCCATAATGCCCAACCTGATTGCTTCCTATTCTTAATGCCACAAACAGAGGCCAACCCTTCCTTTCAGACTTTCCCTTTGCCCTCATATATAGTACTTTATATTTTCCTCACTTATTCTATTCCCCTAAGTCTCTTTTATCCCCCTTTACCCTGAGCCTGTTTCTCTGTCCCCTGCCATCTTACCCCAGCCTACTTTGGTGATGAAATGAAGGCAACCACAGATGAGTGAATGAAACTACAGTATTTCTGACTTATGGCCCCATCCTCTCCTTCTTCCTTCACTTTTTTATACATCCCCAATTCTCTCTCTGTCTTTTCTCCTTATTTTATTTAATTTAGTTCTTCTCATTCTGTCCCCATTTTCTTACCCCAATGGCCCCCCTGTTATGCTGCTGACTCTGTGCGCCCCCCCCTCCTCCAGCCCTCAACCCCTACCTCCAAACCAAACCCACAAGGCCACCAGGACAGAATGGCTATGCACACTCTCTCCCCAGCCCTGGGCACTGCCCCCACCCCTTCCACAGTCTGGCCCACATGAAGGTTGGTGCCTGCAATGTTCTGTAGGGATAAACAATAGCAAAAAAAGAAAGAAGGAAAGAAAAATGGAGCAGAAATACATAAATATTTATATATCCAAATATAATCCAGAAAAACAAATGTGTATTTTCAAAAATCAACTTTTTTTTTTGTAGATTCAAGGGCTTCATGTGCAGGTTCGTTACACGGGTATATTTCATGATGGTGAGATTTGGGCTTCTGTTGAGCCCATCACCCAGGTGGTAGACAAGGTACCCAGTGGGTAGCTTTTCAACCCTAACCTCACCCCTCCCTTCCCTCTTTAGGAGTCCCCTAGTATCTGTTGTTTCTATCCTTATACCCTTTTGTATTCAGTCTTTAGCTCCCACTTATAAGGGAAAACATATGGTATTTAGTTTTCTGTGATAATTCACTTAGGATGATGGTCTCTAGCTACATCCATGTTGCTGCAAAGGACATGATTTTGTTCTTTAAAAATCAACTTTAAAAATTAAGAAAAGGGTTGGATACCATGAGATCTTTGTTCCCAAATGTTCCAAATGTTCATGCCTTCAATTTAAAACATTTAAAACGTTAAAATTGCATTGCTACTATGGGACCTATCTTTTTCCCTGAAAGTTGTGAACTTTTTTTTATTCTTCTTTACCAAAAAGGAGAAGAATAATTTATGAAAAATAATCTATATGGAATATAGCCTGTTCCTTTTTGAACACGCTATATTCTTTATAAATTAAATCTACAGTCGCACGGCTCTACTGTAATCAAAGTCCAAGTAGAAAAAGAAGTATTGTATTCAGAAGAAGCAGTAGGATAATAGGGCAGATAATCTGACTCCCTACCTGACTTCCCAGATAAAAGTTCTGGCTTAGAGCAGATTGCACTATAAAAGATCTCCCCATTTTAAGTAGAGTTGATACATTAAAAATCTGGCTCAAGTAAATGAATTATTTAAGCATACTTAAGCATACTTCACCTTACATAGGTTTTGTCAAAAAAAATTCTTTAAAATTTGCTGTCCTTAAAGAACTAAAGTAGTATTCGACTTATCACATATTCATTTGCATGCAACTTCTCTGGCCTGAAACAATTCCTTTGAAAAATGTAACACCTGAGACCAAAATATGAATTAATAAATCCAGATTGTTGATTTATATGAAAAAGAAAGTAAAATCATTAACTGCTTGGAAAAACCCACAAAGTCAGCCTTGTAAATAGTGGCCTTTAAGGGTGGTATTCAACATTCTCAGGCCCCAAACTATCAATAGCATTACCATTTATTTCATCTTTGTTTAGCTTTATTCTAGAGCCCTCAAGACGTCTGTCTGATAAGCATATTCTTTAATTCCTTGGTTTCTAGGCTTTTTTGTTACAAAATTCTCTAAGATTTGGATTTTAAGTTTCTCCTAAAGAATTCCCATCTCCCAAAAATATTCCAAATTTTGCATAGTTTTTTGAGAGGCAGGTCAGTCCACTTGCCTTAAACTGAGGTCTTAATTATGATTTAGCAACTTATAAGGAACTGACAGCAAACTCAGAACAAATATAGAACAGAATACAGGCCCTAAATTCATGGCACCGAATAAGAGAAAAGAGTGCAACAGATCAATTCATTCTTTGGACGAGCCTGTCCTGAAAGCTCTGCAAATTGTGGTCTGGGATGTAAAGGTGGCAGGAGTTGAGAGCTGTCTTAGAAAATAATTTAAACAACTTTGAAGTGAGTAGGAGATCAACTCCCTGAAAATCTTTTAGAGCAAAATTCTGCCATCTTGTTATGATTTCTTAAATTATACATTCTCAGACAGTGAATACCCAAGATGTGGCCAGAGTTATTTAGAAACACTTCAGAGCATGTGAGCATAATTTCATACTATATTATAAGGAATTCTTATGAAATTACATGATTCATCTTTCTGAATCCCAAACCATTTTAAAACAGGAAAGGCACTCTGAAACTTATCAGTAAGCCTCGATTATTTTGGCTCTCTTGTAACAAAGCCTTCAGAAATTAAGTATATGCTTTAAGACTACATTCATTGGCCAAAATAGACAGTTTCCAATTTAAACAAGAGAAGTTTTGCCATTAAATGGCTGACTTGGCTAAGCATATCATACTTTTCATCACTTTCTTTTTTACCCAGTGTTTTTCTGTCTTAAAGATATTATGTCTCCTAAATTTTTGTTCGGTTTTTGTTCCTAGTGAATCCACTTAAGCAATAAGTCACCAAAGCTATTCCTTGAAAACAAACTTCTTTATTAGCCAACAGGATATTGGAAAGGTCCAATTTTAAACATCAGCTCTATTTTAAGGCAAAACTATGCTTACCCCTGCTGTAAGCTAGGATCAGGATGCAGGGTTCACTTGGGTAATCCGGAGTCTTCTTTAAGGAACTTAGCTCAGTCTTCCTGGCAAAGGACTCACAATACATGGAGTAAGGAACTAACCACCCAAGTTGAACCACTTAATACATGTGTGAGAGAAGCAAAAGTGTATTGTCCATTAATCCAGGAGTATTTTAGTGGAACTCGGACTTCCCCAGGGATCCACCACCCTGCTTGGCTGAGCCCTGCTGCTCAGGCACTTGGCAGACCCAGCAGAGTGCTCTGGCCCCCAGTTGCTCCAGGCACTGTGGTGCACCCTTAAGTTACACTCTGGTAGATGGGTCCCTAAACAGTATGTCATTGAGCCCCTATTTGTCATACAGCATAACAGCCTGGTTTTTACTAATAGCCCCATGTCTCCTCCAAGGCCAGACTTGCTTCCAGGGGCTGAGCTGTGATTCAAGTCTCATAACAGCCCTAGGGCTGGACTCAGTCTTTCAATCCTTCCTTCTGACAGGTAAGTCTTTGATATAAAAATCCTTTCTCCCAAGGGGTGTTTCTCACAAGATCTCCTTACGCCCCTGCAAATAGACAGTCGTCAGGTCAATCCATTGCTGTGGATATAGCTAAGCCTTAGCTGAGATTCTTGCTACACTAGGCAGCCACTCAAAGCCTAGTGGAGTCTTCTAACATTCCCTTGGAGGTGATCAGACATTATCTTTGAAATAAAATCACGCCGGGCGTGGTAGCGCGCACCTGTAGTTCCAGCTACTTGGAAGGCTGAGGTGGAAGGATCGCCGGAGCCCAGGAGGTCGAGGCTGCGGTGGCCGGGAGCAGCCACTGAACTCCGTCTGCGCGACTGAGTGAGACTCCAACTCAAAAAAAAAAAAAAAAAAAAAGAAGAAGAAATAAAATCACCTTGCTTGAAGCAACTAGCATTTCCCACATCGGAAAAAGCAAAAAGAATTTGATTCAGAAGACAGACCACCCAGGGCAAACAAATAAGAGAAGACAAGGAGAACAGAAAAGAAAAAACATGAGAATAGAATATGGGACACTGGTTCGTGCTCACACAGTGCTTCCCAGTGGTGTGGCCGACAAGAGTCAGAGCAGCTTTCTACTGCTCACAATGATACATTGGTTGCTCCCCGCCTCTGCTCCAAAGCATTTTGTGTGAAGGACACATAAATACGATGTGACCTGCTTGTGACTGTAATCCAGGAAAGTGGGAGAGGGGTAATGACAGGCTACAGAAAATTCATTACGTGATTTACGCCCCTCAGATGCAAAGCCCCGGCTGTTTGATTCTGCTGATCATAACAGGCTGTTGTGTGGTGTTGGGGATGCCTGCAGCCTGCCAGAGTTGGGACGTTTCTGTGGGTTTAATTATTCTCTGGTAATAACTTTTCCCTATTTCTATGAAGAACAGATGAGCAACGATACCAGCCCAGGGTCCTGTGAACCACGCGGGAGAGAGAGAGAGCTTTTTCCAAACACAGTTTGTGAATGTCATATCCACATTTTGATGTACTCACTGCAAAGCTTTAATACCAATAATAACGGCCTTTCCATTACAGATATTTAAATAAATGCCTTCCATGTGAAGCAGGAATAATTATTATCAATATTTGGGTGAACCAGAATACCGGTGACAGTTCCAACAGCTGCATTCAGCTTTGGCTCAGTAACAAAAAGCAGAAAGCTCCCCAGTGAGAAACAAGGCAGGGTTTGATAAATTCCATTCAGCTCTTCAGTTACAGATTATTAAGAGATGAATTATAAAATTGGCACAATAATGGCTGCACACATTCTTTCTGGCCAGCATCATCCCCAAGGCTCTGATAATCACGGTGGAATCTTTAAATCAAAGAACAATTCAAACCTAACTCAAACAGACAGTGTTTGTAAAGCTGCCACGCACCATTAGCACATGTACTTCCCTGAGCAATTGTTCAATTACTTACCACAGACAGCCACACACGGTTGCTGATGGGACAGAGACAACAGGGGATGACATAAGGGTCTGAGCATCACCTTTCTCTGGTCCAGGGGCAGAATTCAAGGAGTTGTAGGGAGGCAGACAATACTTTCAAAAGATTCAAGCAGAAGCCTTGGACTGAGGGCAGAATTGTTCATGCTTTCCTAACCAGACAAGGTTTTGGCCATAAGTTCTTGTGGATTCTAGGTGGAATTCAGCAAAATATGCTGAATCTATTAGGACAGTGAGTATTTCCAGAACATTATACTAAATATCTATTCCCTTTCAGATTGCCTGTATTGGTCAGGGTTCTCCAGAGAAATGGAACTAATCATATCAAATTACATATATATGTTTTTTATATGTTATATATATATTTATTTAATATATGTTAAATATGTATTATTAATAGGTATAGTTAGAAAGAGAGAGACACACACACACATATCTATTTTAAGGAATTGGCTCATGCTATTGTGGGGGCTGGCAAGTCTGAAGTCTGTAGAGAGCCTGGAAAACTAGCAATCAGTAAGAGTAGATGCTACAGTCTTGAGTCTGAAATCTGCAGGAAAGCAAGCAGAGACTTGGGCAGGGTTTCTATGTCATCGTCTTGAAGCAGAAATACTTCTTCTTTGGGAAATCCCAGTCTTTGCTAAGGCCTTCAACTGATTGGACGAGGCCCACCCACATGATAGAGGAACATCTGCTTTACCCCAAGTCTACTGATTCTAAATGTGTAAATGTTAGTCACATCCAAAAAAAATCTTCACAGCAATATCTATACTGGTGTTTGACCAAAAACAACTGGGCATACCACAGCCTGGCCAAGTTGATACAAAAAATTAACAATCATGTTACCTTTTTCCAAAATACAATGGCTGAAGATAGGATACTATGAGACTTCTCAGCATTCTGCACCCTGGTTGAGAATGGTTGATACCTCCTGTCTTACACTCACACATGACATCACTGAGGACATGAAGACAGTGGGTGTCCTTCAGAGTGTACCAGGAGGGATGTGTATGTGTACAAGGACTTGTGTGAGAGCCTGGTGTCTGCTTCCTTTCATCCTCTTTGGAGGATGACCTTCCTCTGGTAAACTTGGAGACAAGGGAGGTTTGACTCACATCCACTTCCACCCATCACTTGATCCTCTTTTTGGTCTCAAGTCTGCTTTAGCTGGCATGTGAGACCCCCTGAAAGCCAGGAACATGGTTTCCTCTCCACATGAGGCTGCCTATCTTCAGCCAGGCTAACATGAGAAGAGAGGGCAATTGATGAAGAACGCTTCAACACTCCGTCACTTAGCTCCTAACCCAATACACCAGGGAGTGTGGATGCAACAGACTTTGCTGAAGGTTGAGGGATAGCTAGAGGACACTACACCATAGGAACAAAAGTGATACTAAACATGACTGTTTAGTGGCCACAGAAACTTACCAAGATGAACACTTCTTGAGGATTCTCTTTGGGAAACAGCCCAATTCCAAATCTCAATTTCCATGACCAAGATTGGGAATACATTTTTCTCTAATTCCCAGCAGGGAGAGTTACTTCTTCAATTCTTCCCAGAGTGAATCTCCAGTCCCTCTCTAGGACCAGTCACTACCCTGCCAAGGAAATCTATGGGCCTCTAAATCCCCAGCAACACCTGTCCAATCCTAGGGTTATTCATCATGAATGTGCTCAATACTCCAGGCTGGTGTATAATCAATAATCCAGGCTTACTTTTGGTATTTCCAATACAGTCACCACTAGAGTTATCTTCACAGTGTGATCTGAAGGTAATATGCCTCCCAAATTCTTCTTTTAGTCTTCTAGGGTACTTCTGGGGGAAAAAGGCATGTAGTATACAGACATAGACATCATACAGATATACACATTTCCAAAACAAAAATGATTCTCAAAGCAGTGCAGTCAAAATCTATAGTAACAAAGAACAATGTCTTCTCCAAACAAACAAACAAAAAAATCAAGCTTTTATCTGATCACAACAAAAAGAGTATCGTATGTTTTCACACATAGTAATTTTTGCTTTTTTTTTCATCTCCCTATTCCTGAGAATTACTGGGAGCCTGACTGGGCCTGGGCAATGGACCACAGCATAGGGCCTTTTCAAACAGCAGGGTTTCTTCTCCTGAGTCATATGCTAAGACAGTTCTTCCCAACTTCGATCCTGGTACATGGTAAACTCGTAGTATGATAAATTCATATAGTACAATAGGATAAAATGGACTGAGCAATTTAGGGCAAAAGGCTGCTCCCAATCTCCATCTGGCCTCCCAGAGAGTAGAAAGGAAGCAATATCTTGGCACATACATAATCTATTTGTGGCACCACAGGGAGTCCTAATACACCTGCTGAAAAGCTCTGCCTATGCGGCACAAAGACAAACCCAAGCTTCGTGTGTGTGTGTGTGTGTGTGTGTGTGTGTGTGTGTGTGTGTGTGTGTGTGTGTCTGTATTTGTGGGGGGAGGAGGGTGTGCACACATGCACAACTCCCTTGAGCCAGATCAAATGTTTAGGCAGGCCGAACTTTCCTCTCCCAATATCATTGGCAAGTGGTAAGATATAAAGATAGATTTTTTTATCGTCAGCAGTTAAGTCCCAAGGGCTGGGATGAGAGGTTGGGCTGTGGTTTATTAGATGCATCTGTAATAACTGACCTTCAAAATTCAAAAAGAATTCCTGTCTGACCTCAGGTCTGACTCTTCCCAAGTTGAAAAGCTATAGTCTGAAAAAGCAAACTGGAGAGGTTGGCTATTCTTCTTATAAAGAAAAGCAAAGCTTTTATGGCCTAGCAAAATCTCTTTTTTTTTCATCTAAAAAGGAAAAGAACAAGGACAGATTCTTGGTAAAAAACCTTTAGGATAAACATGAAAATGTTTATTACATAAGAGTATTTGCACTCAAATCCTGGTTTGTTGCTGTCACTGAAGAATAAGGATGGTATCTTTCTTGCTCTCCATTGTATCCCAGTTCCTAGCAGAATGCTTAGCACATAGTAAATGCTCAGTAAATATTTATTAAAAGGATGAACTCCACAGATAAAAGTAGTAGGTAAATTTTAGTGTATTCATCCAAAATTTAGGAAAATGAAATTTATTCCATTTATTAGTGACAATTTAAGGAGATTATCTAGCAGGAGGCGGCTTTCTCGAAATAAGATTCCAGACAGAAATCCATCTGTCAATTAATGATATTAAGAAGTCTAAGAAAACTGCTAAGTCCAGCCTCCTGCCTGTGTAGAGGAGCAGTTGAAGTGCCATTATCTGCTTACACGGCAGGAGAAGAGTCCTTCGGCTCCTCTGTTCTCCACATTTAGAATCTGTTATGAAATCCCGACTATGAAGTAAAAGGTCCTCATACTGTCTAGACAATAAGACATCCTGCCAGTCCCATTCTTCTCCCAACATTCAAAATGTTTCTAGACACACTTACTGTTTTCTTGCTGAAAGTCAGTAGTTTGTGCAAAGAGAAAAGTTGAGTTAGAATAAACATAGCACAGTTCAAACCTCAATCACTTGAATAAGTGTTCTTTTTTGATTCTCAATAATGAGACTAGAATTGAGCTGAATCTCACATCTTTCAAATCTATAGCAAAAAAAACCCCCCCCCCCCTGGCTAAGCAAATATGTAGCACAAATAAACACATGTATTATATTAAGATTAGAGAAGATCACATTAATCCTACTTATGATAACTAAATGTTTAAATATCTTTATAGTGGTTTTTTGCACATAAAAGGGTTTTAGGCTTTTTAAAAAATGATTCATATATTTATTAAAGCAATTCATATATTTATTAAGGCAATTCACTTAGTCTAAGTTGGTTAGATTTGATTTTGTTCTGTGGAAATATTGAGGAAAATGAGCTTATGGACACAAACAATACTTGACAACCAAAAAATGTGAGATTAAAAAAAATAGAGTGCTCCTTCCACCAAAATTTACAACCCTTCACAAGCATCTATTTTTGTCCTTTCTTCTTTAATGTAACTAACACTTAATAATGGAAGTAGTTGACTGACACAATGGAGAGAAAGTAAAATAAAGTGCTTGCTGTTTTCTCATTATCTACATTCTAGCATTTGTCTACTTCATTAGCCATTCACTTTGTGGGATTTAGTTCCTAAATTACAAAATCATGGAAGAGAAGACGTGAGCCAGACTATGTTTCTGTCAGCAGAAACAGATGGGTTTCTATCTTGGTCTTAGATTTCCTAGGAAATATTTCCTATAGTGTTATATAACATTTACTTTACATGTACTTATTACACCTCTACCATGCATAAATTCATGTTTCTACTACGCTTCCAAAAATGTCTTCCTTATTTGTGACTTAAGTTGAGAACACCTGATTAGCCACCTCCATAGTTACTTATTTCTAAATTTAGATGTTCAATAAGCATTTATTGTATCTCCTGTTACCTGCCAAGTACTGAAGTATAGAAATAAATAGGGCAGCCCCAAGCCTAAGGAACTTACAGTTTAGTAAAGGAAACAGACCTGTAACAAATCAATGTCTCTTTATCAGGGATACAAGAGAACTGGGTACAAAGGAGGACCAGCCAACTCTCTCTGGGTGCTAAAGAAGGCCATCTGGAGAAAATGACGGCTCATCTGGTTCTCTGCAAGATGAGACACTCTCTGTAGTGATAGGAGAGAAAGGCATTTCAGACAACAAGAATGGCCTCACAGAAGCATGATGAGGCAAAAACAGTGGGGAAGTAATGAGTAGGTCATTATTAGAAAATAATAACATGAGGAACGGGTAAATTCTGGAAAGGCAAATTTAAAAGAAATGAAAGCTCTTTAATGCCCAGGAAAAGTCATTCAGGCCAATGGCTTTTAATAGAGAAAAAAATTAATCACAGAAAGCATCAATAAATGAATGAAAACCATGATTTGTCTCCCTAGAAAACATACATTTTATATAGAAGTTCCTCTCCATCCATATCATCAGGCCTTCAGTCTCTCTATTACCCAGACATACCATCCTCACATGTTCCTTGCATGTCCAGACATTTAAATCCAAAGATCAGGATCCCCATTCAGACTTTGAAACAGAAAACTGCATATGCGTTGGAGAGTCCCAAGAGATTGACTTCATAACGGACTCCACTTTTTCCTCCTTTCTCCATTCCTGAACTTCCCAATGCAATCTGCTTTTCCCACATTTCCCTATTCCATCCTGCAGCTATACTATGCATAAGCCTTTAAATTTTGAAGGCTATTCTTCCTCTTTTATTTTCAACTTTAATTAGTAACAATGCATCTGTGGTACATTAGAGTTTGGTTGCTCATTTAAATATCACTTGTGGCCTATAATATTGCCACAAGTCATCTCAGCCCATAATAGAAATGTTAATCAGATAGTTATGTTTCTATGAGGGAAGAAGGAACCCTGAAGTTCTATGTGCAAGTCAAACAATAGACATTCTCCATGGTTCTTATCCCTGCTCAGCCTTATGTTTCTTCAAATATCTCAAAAAAAAAAAATCTCAAGAAAATGTGCTAGCTGAAGTCCTGGAGGCAGGTAAGGCAAACTCATTATTAATAGGCATGAATATCTGTTCAAAGTAAATATCTGCCCATTCAAGATGAGAAGAATGTAGTCCAATGTAGTCAACTAGCCACCATGGGACCAGTTGGTATCCACCAGTGATGGTCTCTATTTCTGGCATTTGGATTTGTGCTAATGTGGTACAGATCTGCCATGGAAAATAGAGTCCTTACTGTTGAGTCCATGCATAGCCTCTATCTCTACTACTATGGGGTCTCTACTCACTAGTTTTAGATCTTAGTTTTTAAGAATTAGTGTTCTTAGTTCTGAGGTTAAGAAACTCTGGATTAGAGCAATTTACGTAACCTCTCCATTTCCACAAATGATAGGGTCATTTAGTTAGTACACGTTGGATGCTGTGAGTGAAATGAAGCCCTTGCCCTCCTCTCAAAAGGCTACATTCTTTAGTGGGGATAATAATATCACCTACTTCAGAGGATTAGAAAGCTTATAGAAGTTTATAAATGCTGGGCACTTGGAACAGTATATGGTACATAGTAGGAGCTCAATATAATTTAAGTTGTTCTTTTAAAGCAATTATGACAGCACCTAACCCATAGTATATACTCATTAAAAGGCAATTGATATTACTACCAAACATAGATGAGTCAATGTTTATTACTCAAAAGTTTGCCTCTCTTGAGTTTCTTATACCTTGTGTCTCTTATAACTACTATTTGTTCTCAACTTCCTATGGTGGCCTAGAAGTCTTCCAGGGCTTCAGCCAGCTCACAGGGATAATATTTCCTATGTTTAAAGAATCAGTTAGAAAAATAAACTCAATATGATTAAAGACTTAAATGTAAGATTGAAACTCTAAAAATACTAGAAGAAAACCTGGGGGAAACTTTTCTAAACAATGGTCTAGGCAAAAAATTCATGACTAAAACCTCAAAAGCACAGGCAAAAAAACTTAAATAGATAAATGGGACCTAATTAAACTAAAAAGCTTCTATACAGCAAAATAAATAATCAACAGGGTAAACAGACAACCTGCAGAATAAGGAAAATATTTGCAAACTATGCATCTGGCAGGAGACTAATATCTAGAATTTACAAGGAAATCAAACAACTCAACAATAACAAAATAATAATTCTATTACAAAGTAGGCAAAAAACATAAATAGACACTTCTCACAACAAGATATACAGTAGCCAACAGACATATGAAAAAATGCTCAGCATCACTATTATCAGAGAAATGCAAATCAAAACCACAATCAGACATCATTTTACACTAGCCAGAATGGCTATTATTAAAAAATAATAATAATAACAGATGTTGGTGAGGATGCAGAGAAAAGGGAACACATACATCATGAATGAGAATATTAATTATTATAACTTGTATGTATACAGTTGTATGAAACAGTATGGCGATTTCTCAAAGAACTAAAAATAGAACTACCATTCGATATAGTAATCATACTACTGTGTATCTACCCAAAGGAAAAGAAATAATTATAGCATAAAGATATCTGTGCCTGTATGTTTATAACAGCACTATTATAATGGCAAAGATATAGAATCAACTTAAGTGCTATCAACAAATGATTGGATATAGAAAATGTGGTATATATACACAATGGAATATTATTCATCTATAAAAAAGAACAAATGGAACATTACACGGTCATAAGAGACAAAATCATGGACTTCACAATAAATTGGATGGAGTTGGAGACCATTAAACTTAGTGATCTATCACAGAAACAAAGAACTGAATACCACATGTTCTCATAAGTGGGACCTGAACATTAATCACAATGGCACAAGGGAGGGATTGGCAGTTGTGGAAGATTGCCAGGGGCAGCAAGAATGTGGGGGAAGCATATAACAACACAAACGGTACCTGGTCCTAAACCAGGGAAAATGAGGACCAGTTGGAGAACCAAACTTTACCTGCACAAAGACAACTTACATACCAAACCCTGACTTGTACCCCACATCGCTGTAATAAAATCAAATTATTTTTTAAAAAATTATAAAACCATGCCTTTTGCAGCAACATCTATGGAACTGGAGGTCATTATCATAAGTGAAACAAATCAGACCCAGAAAGACAAACAAGTCACATGTTCTCACTCATAAATCAGAGTTTAAAAATGTGTACACATGTGTACACATGTGTGGAATGATAGACAATAGAGACTTGGAAGGGTGAGTGGGTGGAAGGGAAAAATGATGATAAATTACTTAATGGGAACAGTGTACCTTATTTGGGTGATGGATATCATAAAAGCCCTGACTGACTTTAGCACTATGCAATCTATATACATGTAACAAAATTACTCTCTTAAAATAAATTTATACAAATAAAAAAACTTAGTAAACTTTTAAAAAAAGAAATCAGTTAGGAGGTCTAGGTGGGACCATGTTTTTTCCTGAGCAAGAAATGATTTCCTAATGGTCTCAAACAGGAGCAAACAAAGGAAGATAAACCTGTACGAGGGAGGCTACTATCTTGGCAGAAGGCAGCCTAACCCCATCTCAGACCTGAATTTCAAATTAATGATACTCCTCCAGAGAACTCAGTGGAAAAAAGGGGTAACAAAAGCAAAATCATTTTGCTTCTTTACACAAATTTCCACCAGAAGTACAGATGCCAGGCATTATTTTGTACCAGGCATTAGTCAGTTGATCCTTGTTTACACATTCTTGTTGGGGATTTGTTTTGCTTTGCAGGCACAGCTATTCCTGGCTCATGCCCAAGCAAGCCCTGAGCCCTGAACATTTCCTTCTGTGAACTCTTCATTGATTCAAGGGCAAGGTTGACTGAAAGACAAATCATGCAGCCCAAAGAACAGAAGATTTGACTCTACACAGAAAAATCTCTGGCTTCTCACCCTGATAATTCTCTAGATAGCTCTCTCCCAGATTGCTTGCTAGAGAATTTTAAGAGGATGAGTTGCTACTGAAAACATGACAGTCAAATAAAAACAGCCTATATGTTCTCCTCGCATTCCTGTCCACGTAAAAAGCTATGTCCAAAATTTGATGAGGGATTGATAAATAAGAATGCCTTGTTGGCAGAAGGAGAATGCATAACTCATTTTTCTCCAATAGATCAGACCTAATTAAATCAGTCTCAAGTTTTGGGGTAGTTCTGAAATCACAGAGAATCACCTCTGAAATTATTTTTCTGCTTATATTTCTCATGGAATCATTTCTAGAAATGAAAAATAGATCCCCTGCTATACCTGCCCCAGAGAAAAGAGTGAATATTAAGATTTGTGTATTTTATGGGATTAGTATTGAGGCTTTTTCCAATTGTGATCTTGAGTTAAGTCCCAAATATGGAAGTTTTGCATTCATTGACAGAGATGAAAATGAACAGTGGGCACACTGGAAAATAAGGAAGGAATGTAGATGGATGTTAAGAAATGTGGTCTATTTCATCATGACTAAAGAGTTTTTATTTCTATCTTCTCTCCTAGGGCATTAAAAAATAGTGCTTCTGGCAGATTTTCAACACGGAAGACCCAAGAATGAAATTGTATCCCAAAGCAAAAGTCTGTTCCTATTTTCTTCTCTTAGTTTTTAAAAACTTTTCATCATATTTGAGATAAAAACATTTATCCTCATTACCTTTGCAATACAACTTTAATTTGTAAATGTCAGATTTTAAATCTCTGTTATCTGAAAAATTATAAGCCAGAAATGAGTCTTTACTATGACTTTTCTGAGCAGCATAGTTTCAGCAACTAACTCTACCCTTTCTTAGAAGCTTGCAAGTTAACACAGATCCAGGACATTCTCCCACACAAAGTCTCCTCTAAGGATTCAGCTAGAGCTGTTTATAGAATTTAAAATGCTTTGGAATATTTTCTGAAATTGCAAATTTCAGTGATAGATTTCTTATACCCAAGAACTAGCAGATACATTTTCACAGATACAAACAAGTAAGCAGAGTATACACAAATGGGCCCTCACTTAAATTTTATCACAGCTTGCTTATGGGTGGTTTGTTTTAATATGTTTTCTAAGACACAGCAGAGTTACATATGCTATGTGTGATACAAAAATGATGCAACGTCATTGCTTTGTCAAACTCTGGTGTCTCCACGTGGCTCTTTGAGCTGTGACCACATGTTTTCTTAGCTTTGGCCACCTCCCCCACCTTGGGGAGGTGAACCTCTCTCTCTCTCTCTCTCTCTCTCTCTCTCTCTCTCTCTAATTTACTTTTAAATAAATTTTGATTGAAAAAAAAGTGAGGCAAATATACAACTTGAAAAGAGAATATTATCTGTGTCCTCAGTTCTCATGCTCCTTTCCTCATACCTCTGTCGCAGTACATACACTGAGTGTGATACTTGTCTACTTTAATTCCCACTAGACTTTGAGTTCTAAAATAGACAATAAGACTCAGCCATTTTTGTTTTCTTAGGACCTAGATCTTAGTTAGTATTCAAATGTTCATTTCTTTAATCAGAATCATGTAATTTACTTCCTTTGTCACTTAAGCCAAATGAGAATGCATAACTCATTTTTCTCCCATAGACCAAGCTAGAGCTGGAAAATGTACAAATAAGTTAAATACACATTTCTTGTCTAGTAACAATGTGAAAAAAACAATCTCAGGAAAATCTAGACCACCCCTTCACAACTAGAATTTCTCAAAGAGAATTAAGCCTTATAGAAAATGGTTTGAATATCTGTTTTTTTTTTCAGTTCTACCGGGATGTTACATTCTAGATGCATCAAAGAGAAATTATATCAACAGGTTCCTTAGGGCTTTAGGGCTTAGTTCTCTAGAATATATTGACTGCTATTGCACAAATTTAAACTACAAATATGAAGAAGACTTAAATCAACATTCAGTCTGACCTTAGGAAGAATAATATCACATATTGTTAAACCAATCTGTTAATGAGCTGGTCAGATATTTAATGACTAGTCTGGTGTCCAAAGCCCAGGTATCCTAGAAAGTAGAGCCTGAACTTGAGGTTGCCCAAATTGTTCCCAGCTTCTAAACGGGAATTCACTTTTCTGTCATAAACTATATTTAACAAATCTTTTCAGGCTTTAGTTCACTTTGGCAATCACTGTATATATTATTCATCTGCCTACTCTGTGGAAGAAATAAACCTTTGTTTGGGAGACATAAACCCAAAGCACTAAGGTGACTTTATTGGGAAATATAAATTCAGGGTATTAAGAGAAAGAAAAAGTAAAATAAAATGAGTCGAGCAAGCAATGTACTGCAATATGATGCACTTTTCTACCTACTCCCACCCCAACATGACCCAGAAAGAGACCCAGCAGGTCACTCTGCAGGCATGTTCACATGGCACTTGGGACTTCTCAAGAAGTGCTGCAAGGAGTAGGCTGTAGAAGATGGAATGAAAGAGTGTATCTGCCTGACTCCCTCTCACCTCTTACTTCCCATTGATCCAGGCTCACCCCATGGGGGACTAGCACATCCATTTCCTTCTTAGTTGCATCATCCAGCTCCTTGGGAGTCTCTCAAGACTCTGGATCTCACACCTGCAGAGCAGCATTTCATCCAAGTCCAAACATGAAGGGACAACCAGGTAAGGGTGGGGCACCAACCAAGAAAGAAAGAAAATAGCATCACTGGAATCTAAGAAGCCACAAAAACCTTGTGCCCCAGTGCAGCTTAATTAAAGCTTTTTCAGGGTGAAGAGCTTAGAATCCTTTTTCTCCCTGAAGACCAGGGGTTGTTAAGGCATATTCAGAGAAGAATTCCATTATAACAAGGAAAGATCCTCCCAAGACTCCCTGCCTTGCTTTGCATCTTCTAGAGAAATGGCTCTCGTCCAAGACACACACTCTTCTTTTACATTATCTTGGAGAGCACTGGGCACTGGTCCAAGCTACTATTTTACCATGACTCTCAAAAGCTAAATTGCTGTTTCTGGATATAGATGGAAGAGAGCACCTCAATGGATTGTTTAGCTTGGTTTGTTTTCAGCAAATCTTATCCAGCTTACTATTTGTACAACCATTAAGGTAATTTGTGTTAAGATCTGACATTGCCAGACTTTCACCTGTATTTAATCTCTTGGCTACCTCATCTATTATTGTTAATTAAGTATTTCAACTAGCCCTATCCTAACTCCAGATGAAGTAAGTCAGGTGAGAGTATGACCTGTCTCTTAAAATGGACAGATGACTACAAACCTTAAATTATCTCCTGTAATCTGTTCTTCTACAGTAAAATTGAACATCTACAAACTCAAGGCTGCACAAATGTGCAAGAGCAGTCACTTTTTTATCATAAACTATATTTAACAAATCTTTCCAGGCATTAGTCCCCTTTGGCAATCACTGTATATATTATTCATCTACCTGTTTTGTGGAACAAATCCACCTGCAAATCTTGCCACTCATTTGAAAAGTTAAATATTGAGACCCATCTGCCCAAGTCAAATCTTCCACCCAGATCCATACATACATCATGAGAAATACCAAGCATGCAGAATTTTGCCAAGTGTTCCAAGTATTTAGGATTCACCAGCTCATCTCCTCAATATTCTGTTATAATGTTAACAATCCCTAGAGCAATTATCCACCTTGGAAAACTTAGATTAAGAAAATACTTAAGTATATCAAATCCATTAGGCACGAGAAGTCCTAGAACACTTAGTGTTTTCTAGTTAAAGTTAAATAAAGTGGAGTCGTGCCACAAACTAAGGCCTGAGGAAGAGAAAGGATGCTGAAGGAGTAACTCCATCCCTGAGTTCTCGCTCAATAAAGTCATTTTTTTTGGCAGCAGGCTCTGCTTTTGATCCATTAGACTTCATCCATTTGAAGGACTCATGACATCATCTGTGCATGCTTGTGGTGCTAAAGGTTACTTTTTGTAGAATACTCAACCATGTCGAGTCATTTATCAAAAGCAGCTGGTCTCCATCTATGCCCTGATTTAGTCTGAACTGTGCCTGAGAGTTCTTCAATCACTACAGAGACTGACTTCCTAAATTTCTGTTGATATCTCTGCTGAGATGAGTGATTGATAGCCAGTGTTTTTCCCCTTGACCCATTTTTTCTTATAGCCCCTCCTTCTACCACAGTAACTCTTTCTATTCAGCCCTACTGTATCCAAAATTTTGTGTCCATCTTAATAGGACAACGAGTGCTATTAGGAGAGAAATATAAAATACAGCCTTCAGTGCCAGTTTTAGCTGGAAGGAAACTACAACTTTGGTCTTAGATAACATGACAGACAGAATCTCGCAGACAGTAGTAGAACTTGTAGGACTAAATCCAGCTGATATAAGCCAATACAGTCATACTGATTGTCAAAACATTGAAATATTTTTATACCTCTTGGCAAATAGCTGCTCCACCAAGCTCCCTAACTCCAGTCCTATGACTCCACCACCCCAACTACTCTGGACCTTCTTCCTGGATCTCTGAAATCTTCCCACCATCCAGCAACCAAAGTGACTGACCTAGTCAAGTACTCTGTACCAGCTTGAAAGCTGGCATCCACTCTGACCTATCTCAACTAACCCACACCTGATCTATGCCAGTTGTTACATCATTTGAATAGCAAAGAATGTACCTGAGAACATGTACTTAGAAACAATGTCCATAATACTATGGAGCCCTGAAGAATATTAAGAACAATTGAAATGGCCACTCTAGATTTATTATCCTTCTAAGCATCTGTTGTTATTTTCTCTTGTCACCTAGTTGAACACCATGGACTTTTCCCCTTGCTGTCATTTTGGCCTAGTCCTTATTGTTATCGTGCCTATTTTCAACTCATTTCTCAAAGCAGTGTGTTAACCGTCTTTCGAATACAGTTAAATAAGAACAAAACCCTCTCTGAGTTGATATATTAACTTAAAGAGCGGCCAATCAAAATTCCTAAGACTTCTGGTAGGAATACTGAATATGGGACAAGTAGAGCAGAGAGAAATTTAAAAGAGCAAGAATCTGAAACAAAAACATTTAAGTAATGTAAAGGGAAATCTGAAAATTTTCCCCTAAACTTAGGCTACTGTAAGAAGAAATAAAGCCAAGATGTGACGGCCTTCTCAGTAATACAGAAGCAGCCAGCTCCTCCAAACTCCAATAGCTCTCCAGGAATGTGGATGGTTGAGCTGTCACAGCCCAATATGTGAAATTATTCTGGAATTGTTCCCAGCTTCTAAACAGACACAAACATCAGAGTCATTGTCACCAATGTCACTTAAGAGAAAATTTTATTAGAGTACATTTTGAAATTAGTTTACAACCATACCACCCTCAACTCATCTAATCTCATCTGAAATAAAATAAAAACAACCTGTGAATCAATAGACTATTGTACCTCAGAGACATAGAAGAGAGAGGCATGAAGAAAAAGTTGCTAAAATGCACAAATTCTTGGGGATTCTCCAACTCTTAGAAAAAGAAATCAAAGAAATAACTACAGCCTCACGTGGTCATGAAGGGCCACCAGGTCTCTCAAACTATGACAGAGTATTCACGATGGGCAGCGTCCTTAGAGAAAGATCAGAAGACACTGTCCCAGTTCTGACTGATGATCTCATTTGGAAAACTGAATACACATCCACATAGTAATATAGTCCCAAAGTGATATACACAATGGCTAATAGTCTAGTACATAAAGGCTGGTTCTTGCTTTCAAGGCATAATAATATCTAATTTGATGTGCTTTACCATGGTCCCTCAGGAAATGTGCTGTATCCTGTACTTTACAAGGTTTCCAAAGCAGTCATGCCATTTAAATATTGCCTTGGGGTTTGTTTTCCTTGTCCCTTCTCTCTCTACCCAAGTAAAGAATGACTCTGAATAAGCATATTTAAAAGCCATCAAATGCTTTGCTCCTAAGTCATATTGCCAACAGCAAAATGACTCAAACATGATACAGAGCATGATGTGATCATTATAACAACAGCTGCAACTAACATTTGTCATTCATTCAACAAACGTTAATGGAAAACCTCCTACATGCCAGGCTCTGTTTTAGGCAACAAGGGGATACAACCATGAAGGTTTGGCATTTACATTCTAACATGGGGGAAACAAAAAACTGAATAAATATATGAAGAAGGTAAGTTAAATTGTAATACATCCTAGAAAGTAATTAGCAAGATGTCATCAAGATCAGCAACAAGCAGGGGAAGACCCTCTCAAAGCTGGGATGGTCTGGGAAGGACACTCTAAGGTGGTAACATTTGAGCTGATGGAGCTAGCAATGAAAAGAGCTAGAGATGAAGAGATCCAGGCAGAAGCAGCAGAAAAAGTAGAAGCTTTGAGACAGGGCCAGATTTGGATTATTCAAGAATAATCCATGTAGCTGAAGCACAAAGTGTGAAATAAGGTCAGGGTTAGGGGAGGAGCCACATGATCCAAGGTCATGAAGGCCAAGGAAGGAATTTGAATTTTATTTTGCATAAAATGGGATGAATTCCTAAAGGATTTAAACAGCAGTTCTGACTATGGCTAGTAAAGGAATGGTAAGGAGGCAAAGGTGCTAGAGGAAGACTAGTTAGGAACTATTGATGTAGAGATATGGCAGTGGAGATGGAGAGAAGTGGGTGAACTCAAGAAGATTTTGGAGGTAGAACCATCAGAACCTACTGATGAGCATGTGTAGGAACTGAAAGAAAGAAGAAATGGAGAATACCAGACAGAGTCCATATGGCGTGCTGGGCATGGTGCTAAACAAGCATTTGCATCCACAATCACACTTCATTTCTATAACTACAATTATTAACCTCTTCTTAAAGATGAAAAAGCTTTGGCATAGAGAGGTAGGGTAACTTGCCCACGTTCAGTGAACTATTCAGTGGCAGAGTCAGAATTAAATCCAAGCAGTTTATTTCCAAAGACCCCACTCCCAAACAATATAATGTACATATAAAATATATTACATGATGTAACTCTATAAATATTAATATTTGAAAACTTTCTAAAAGTAGAGTTTGTGTTTTTCTACTGAGTATATTGTTACTCTTTCTTGTCTCTTTCCAGAGTTCAACCCTATGAATTCACAACGAAAGAAAAGGATTATTATCAATTTTCCTATCATCGCATTGTTATATCATCAAATATAAGTAATCTTAATCTGAATACTTAAATGCCATCTATTCTGTTAGCACACTTACTTTAGTCTTCATTCTTGCATACCCACCCCAGATCGGTATTAACAAACACAGCCTTCGCTTTCTTTTTTTTTTTTAATTTTTAATTTTAAAGATGTGGGGTACAACTCAGGGTTAGGTATACAAATGTTCGTTATGCAGGCACCCTTGTTGATGAGGTGTGCCCTCCCTCTCTGGCAGTTTCCCGCTACTGCCAATTCCTCCTCCCTCCCCCTTCACTTTCTTGTATCATGTTTCCTACTCATAACACTCGATGACTTAGCTGCCACAGTCAACTACCATATCAATCAAGCAGTTTTTGACATCTATCAAGCAGTGGAGCAGCTCATGAACTGTCCAAAGCCAGTTTGGTGCAGGCTGGTTCCTGGAAAGGTTGTTCTCATTATCTATAGCCTAAGCCGTGAGCTTCCAGGAGCTTCATTTCAGAGCTTAGGTCACCAGGATTCTAAGGTAAGCCCAGATGAGATCAAATCTAGCAAGGAACTGAACCCTAGAACAGGATTTTAAAAACCATGAAACTGTAGGTTCTCCTCACAGAGCCCAGACTGAGATGATTAATCCATACCCTCAAACTGAAATGATCAGACAAAGCCAGGCTGACCTCAAATAGAGCACACTTCAAAAAAAACAGCCATTCTCCATCCTCAGTTTTTTGCAATAGTTAACAAGTGTCCCTATGACTAAGAGACTAGTCTCTTTCCAATGAGCAGGGGAAAACATCTTCTAATGTGCTATATTTCTTTTATTCTGAGGAGATATAATCACAATATGCGATGTATCTCCAGATTGTACCATTATATATGAGAAATTTCTATCCAATCAACTGTCATGAGATCACAAAACATTTCACAGCTCCTTGCTCATATAGAGTTTTGAGCACTCTACATGTAATAGAGCTTTGTACTGCTTCAAAATTTACATTTTCCCCCATTTAGTAACTCCAGGGGATATTTCACAAGAATTACACAGTCTAAGGCTGCTATAATTTTGAAATGTGTCATCTATTTTTAATCCCAAAATAAATTATCAATTGGCAATTACATCCATAAAACTAAACTATTTGCAAGTTCTGTTCTCTTGAAATACTCACTGAGTCTATAATTTTGACTCACAAAAAAAACCAAAACATAAAATAGTCCATTTTCTTCCTTCTCTTTTGTATGGAATTTCCATTTTTAATCTTAAGATTTCATTTCATTGAATTGTGGTATTTATATTTCACTAAATGAATTCAGAACCCCATGAGTAAAAGGCATGTTTAAATACATAAAACAATGACATAAATATCTCCACAACAACTTGATTTTCCCTAGTTCTTTCTCTTCTTTCCCATTTAGCCCCAAATAATAATTCCTTCACAGATCTCTCAATGTAACACAGGAAAGTTGATAATTTCTAACACTGAGAATCACTGAGATATTATTGAACATAAACAAACCAATAGTTGTTTCAAAAGAGAATATCATACTGAAAGTAATACACTAGTAAGAATCAAAATGAACATTAACATTCCCACATTCCCTAACTCATCTAAAAAAATTAAATAATCTGAGTCTATCAGTTATCTTTCTAGTTGGAGCAAGAAGAATATTCCCATGCAGGTGTCTTAAGCATCAATCACTTCAACATTGATTCATTATTCCAAAGTTCTTTGTGAGTCTACTATTAGTGCACTAGTGAGGCTTCATTCTTAAAATGGAAATAAGTGAAACTTATTTTGTGAAGATAAAGTTTGTGAGGATTAAGTGAGATGATTCATGTCAAGTATTTAGGGTAGTGTCTGGCAGAGTAGAAGCACTGCTAACAATAGATAATGCTGCTGACAGCAACAGTGGGCACTGGCAGTACAAAGATAAATATAACTTTTATTAACCTCTGGTTGCTCAAAATCTAGCAGGGCAGATATGTGTATGGCTATAATATATACAATATATATTATATCATATATCATATAATAGTCCTGCCACCATACATGGTGGCACCACAAATGCAACAACAATCTCTTGGATTTTCCAGAATGATACTGATTTCAAGTATTCTGCCTTATTGACAGAACTTGAGTTCAATTCATGTCTGAATATCTTATTCATGAAATATGGCAAGGTAGCCCGGCTCGGTGGCTCAGCCTGTAATCCCATGCTTAGGGAGGCTGAGGTGAGTGGATTGCCTGAGCCCTCAGGTTCGAGACCCGCCTGGGCAACTTGGCGAGACCTCATCTCTACAATAAATCAAAAAATTAGCTGGGCATGGTAGCGCGCGCCTGTAGTTCCAGCTACTTGGAAGGCTGAGGTGGAAGGATCGCCGGAGCCCAGCAGGTGGTGGCTGCAGTGACCGGGAGTGGCCACTGCACTCCAGTCTGGGTGACAGAGTGAGACTCCAACTCAAAAAAAAAAAAAAAAAAGCAAGGTAAAACTGCACATCATCAGGTTCAACTGCTTAGACCAGCAGTTAGTGCTAAAAGCACTATAAGAATTTAGAGGAGCTTTATGGAGAAATAGGACTTTATGGAGAAACCGGGACTTGTGCTCAAGTTAAATTGGGTAGGAACATCATAACCAAAGATGAAGTAACAGAGAAGAGGCTGAGCATCATTACATGTGAAGAGGACAGTCAAGGGACAGGTCCAACTTCAGATTCTAAAACCATTCCCTCAAAGATGAAAAGGCAAATGTGTTGAGACCAGTGGGAGAAGACAACTCTACTGTGGACATAGTGACCAGGAACATTGTCTTCAGATAGTGTGTTTCTTAAAGCAGCTTGAGAAAAGGAATTCACTAGCTCCTAGACAGCTTAGTGAAAACTGAAGGTATGAAAACATTGTGCTTAGCTGCTAACCCCTTGCATTTATTTAGTACTTTACTTTTGTAAAGTCCTTGGTGTATGGTCTTGCTTGAGTCTCACTTGCTGCAGCCTTGACCAAGTATGAAGCAAGCTCCCCTTCTGGTCCTTGACTGTGTCTGTAGTTCAGTGTTCACAGTTCTAAAACACTGGCTAAGTAATTCATGTCTCTACCTTGGTGAATAAGAAAGCATTATTAACAGAATTGGGTCACTAGGAGTTGTAAACTCAGCCATGTTTTGGAAAAGACCTTTGGTTAATGTCAAATAATCACTGATTAACTGATGTATTTCCTTCTTTTTACATTTTGGATCTGATTTAAGACCAGAAAGCTAAATAAGAGCTCCCACATTAGGGGTTCTCCCATGTAATAAGTGCTAGGCATGTAACTGTGCTCCAGAAGTAATCAGAGAAAAAAGAACTGCAAAACTTTAAGGGTTTTTTTTTTTTCCAAATTTTATTACTATTTTTTTCTGTTTGCTTTTATCTCTATCAGGTAAGTAAAATTCATATCGCAACATTAGCTTCTGTACCACATAGTAGAAATTTAATAATAGCAAGGGCTGCCTTTTAATGATGAAAATAGATGTACTATAATATATGCACCTCTCCAGGAATACCTTTCCACTCCCACCTTTTAGAGAAGTAGAACATTTCCCCTCTACCAGGGCTAGGAAATATTTGGAAAGGATGTGTATCAAGCAAATTTATAGGATCCCCAATCTCTCTTTTAGCATTTTCATCTGTAGTAGCTACTTTTGGCAAGCAAAAAAGTCTGGCTGTAAGTGCAGTTAACAGCACTACATAGACCCAACACAGCCCTTCATGACCATAAAACTGTGCCTTTTCCCATCAAGCAGAGAATAATGACTTTGATTACGAAGTCATAAAGGACAAAATTATGAACTTCACAACAACTTGGATGGATTTAGAATCTATAATATGGCCGACTCGGTGGCTCAGCCTCTAATGACAGCACTTTTGGAGGCCAAGGCGAGTGGATTGCCTGAGCCTGCGGGTTCGAGACCTGCCCGGGCAACTTGGCGAGACCTCGTCTCTACAATAAATCAAAAATTAGCCAGGCATGGTAGCGCACGCCTGTAGTTCCAGCTACCTGGAAGCCTGAGGCAGAAGGATCGCGGCTGAGGTCGAGGCTGAGGTAGCCAGGAAAATGCCACTGCACTCCAGTCTGGGTGACAGAGCGAGACTTCAACACACACACACAAAAAAAAGAATCTATAATTCTCAGTGATCTATCACAGGGAGAAAGAACTGAGTACCACATGCTCTCACTCATAGCAGACCTTGAACATTTACCGTAATGCTATAAGAAAGGGATTTGCAGTAGCAGGACACTGCCAGGGAATGATAGGGGGTACATAACATCAGTAAGTGTACCAGATGAAGTGGGGACCAAAGAGAGGGCCTAACTTTGCCTATACAATGACCACATATGTACCTAATCCGTAATTGTACCCCACATCTTTAAAATAAAAAATAAAAAGAACATCTCAACATTGTTCTCTCCAAATACATTTACAGTTAAGGCATTATTGACTCTTTTTTTGGAAGTCCTTTCAACTGCCTCACCACTGCTTTCAAAAAAGTAACTTAAATACTCACAGAGTAAGCAGTTTGTTCCATATCAGCTAAGGAGCCAAGATTTAACTAAGGCAGTCTTTGTTGGGAGCCACAGGAAGGAGCTCCTAGAATGTATACGGTTGATAAAAGCCCTTCTTAAATGAATGAAGTTATTAAGAGCCAATGTACAATAAAGTTTAGACAGCTATTGAAGCGAATGCGCCTATGACATAGCTCACGAGGAGGTTGCTTCTGAAACTGGAGAAATCTGTGAATATCCTCAGGAAGATGGTTGAAATGAAACTGATAGAAAATTCACTGAAACTTAGCTGATGTTGGTCAAAAGTGACTGGGGAAAAAAATGTTACAGTCAGTGTATTAGTGAGGATTTCTTCATGTTTTTCAAGCAGTCCTGAAGGAGAAATGACCCTAATATGTAGAAACCATCCCTCAGAAATGCCCACTGTCCTTCCTACCATTCTATGTTAATCAAGACATGATGTGCCTGAAAGGGTGTAAAAGAGACATATGTAGATTCACCCATCTCTGCACTGCGGCAGGACTCCCATATCTACTCATGTCATGGACCCAGATGGCCACCTCAAGGGAGCACCCGGAATATCTGCTTGTTGATTACAGTCACCTTCTGAACCTGGAAGGGAGTTCACTGGGCATTGACTTGTTCTACTTTAATGTACTCCTCAAATTTTCATAGGGCCATATTCCAAGGCCTTTAACTAAGTAAGGTGCATGTGTGAAGGTATTTGCCAGAAAGAAGACCCCTGAAACTATGTATCACTGCAAACTTTATTCTAACAGATGCTTTTTTGTACCAAAATAGGAGTTCTAGTTTGCATATCAATGCCTTGTGAGTTTCATTAATAAAACCCAGTTTTCTGTGAGTTAATCATCTCTGTGTAATTAATGAAAGTAAACTTCTGAGCCTATGAATTGAAGACCAGTTCACCTTTTGTGATACCCCCTCCAAGGTACTGATTTCTCTGGGGTCTGTCCATGACTGTCAGACAGCCCTGGACCTGCTCGTGCCTATGGCATCTTCCATTCAGTGCTTTGGATCAATGCTTCTCAAGATTTAGGGTACTTTCAAATCACCTGGGGATCCATCTAAAATGTAAACCTCTACAGACACTCAACAAGTCAAGCAAATGCATTATTTTTGCTGCATAGAAGCTAAAATGTTTCCATTTCCTTATCTGTGAAATAGAGATTTAATGAGTTCTTGATGATGAGCAGGTTTGTTCTCTTGAGCCATTTTTGAGAGATTGGTCATGACTGTGGTAGTAATATCCTGGGAAGGAGTCTGAAACTTTGCCGGGAAAGGACAATTGATCAGTCATGTCTGCTATGTGTTTGGGAAGGAAAAAACAGTAGGCATGTCATATATATTAAAAGTGCCATGTGGATAATCTCTAAACTTCTTAACTTTTCATGATTCTTGGAATTGATTGTATTATTTTAGACATCTTGGAAAAATATAAAAATGTCTTTGCATAATGAAAACAAGTCATCCAGAATCCCAATATTTAACATGTGTGAGTATGTTTATGTATGTGTGTAATAGGAACAGTAGTGAAGTCCAGACTTTTGGGTTCAAATTTTCTCCAGAGAAGTTTGCAAAATAACACATGTCTCTGGCTCACTGGCCTCTGTCATCGTGGTTATATAGTTTTGTGTGGGTCAGGAGTAAAAGGGATGTGTCCAGCATACTGCCAGAATTTCTAAGTGCTGCTGTGAACTAAATTTATTAAATTTTAATGAAACATGAAGATTCAGGTAAAACATGAGAAAGTTGTAAAAATATAAGGAGAAATTCCTCTTTTTTCTTTAATTCCTCTTGTTTTTATTCTAATTCCATTTAAAACATATTCAGCCCTAGTAAAAAGGAGTTACCTGAATGTCTAACATCAAGGTATATTTATTTGATAGACTGTTACATAACCATCAAAATTGTCAGTGAAGAATCTATAGTAACAATGTGAAATATTTATGTTCCAAGGTAGGAAAAAATGGAATACAAAATGTTCACATCGAGTAAAATTTATGCATGGTGAGGGGAAATATGGAGTGAAAATAGTCTCAAAAGATTAGATCTCATTTTTTGAAAAATAAGTCCACAGGTGCAATGTTTATTAATTTTCCAAGTTTGCTATGATAAGCATGTATCCATATCTTTTACAAAAGGAAATACATTACTAAGAAAACTTCTATGATTGATTTAACTAAATATTTGCTTTTAAAATTATAGAAGTAATTTAACAATACAAAGGCAAACTGGGAGTGTGGATTCACCTATAATCTTGTTACTTGGCAGCATGACAATTTTAATTTCTTGTTTATTATCATAAATATATTTTGAAGTTTGAACTAAAAGGGGGGAAGCACCTGTGGCTGAAGTGTTAGGCTGTAAAAATCAAAGGAAACTAGAAGTGTTTGTAATTAAGAAAAGGTTATATAAGAAAGGACAAAAAAAATGGAATTACCTTTTGGAGGGTGGGTCCCTCGTAATACAGGTTTCCCCTACTAGGTAAGTGTTCTAGGAACCCATCGGCATCACTGTACCAGCTAGTGTTATGAAAGGCTGTGTTCAGCCTCAGTGAAATTTTTTTTTTTTAGATTCCTTCAACACGTTTGCCCATTTCACAATGGGTGATTTATGATCACCCCTGCCCATACTGCACTGAGTGTTCAGAAGTTTTTGACCAAAAATGGCATGACCTCCATGCCCCATCCTCCCTATTCACCCAATCTTGCCCTGAGCAACTTTTTTTGTTTGTTTTCTGGAATTGAAAAAAAAATTCTCCATAAGAACATTTTTGCCAATATGGAAGAGGTGAAACAAAAAAATGGCAGAAGCACTAAATGGCATCAAAATTGACAAGCTCAAAAACTGTTTAGAGCAGTGGAAAAAAGTGTCTCAATCGGTGTATTGCATCAAATGGGGAATACTTTGAAGGTGATTAAAGTTTAAATGTATAAGAATAAATACACAAATTTTTATAAATAAATTCCATTTTAGGAGTCCCTCCTCCTGTGTTAATTCAAAACTTGTCTTCAGCCGGGCTCGGTAGCTCAGCCTGCAATCCCGCGCCTTTGGGAGGCTGAGGTGAGTGAATTGCCTGAGCCCGCGGGTTCGAGACCTGCCTGGGCAGCGAGACCTCATCTCTACAATAAATCAAAAAATCAACCGGGCGTGGTAGCGCATGCCTGTAATTCTGGCTACTCAGAAGGCTGAGGCGGAAGGGTCGCCGGAGCCCAGCAGGTCGAGGCTGCGGTGGCCGGGAGCGGCCACTGCACTCCAGTCTGGGCGACAGAGTGAGACTCCAACTCAAAAAAAAAAAAAAAAAAAACTTGTCTTCACCTAGGCTCAGGACTTCAAAAACTAGAGCAAGGAATATAATAATAGTCAGAAGAATATGCTCCCTTCTGATTGTTGATGAAGGAATTCAAACTGGAGTGATTCCACAAATGATTTTCTGTCTTTCTTTCAGTTTTAGGCTAGCTGCATGAAATAAAAAGCCATCATGTGTGAAAAGACATCATTATAATAATGACAACATAAATAACAATTACCTACACCCCAGGGAAGTAGATATAGTTATGCCCACTTTACAAATTAAAATACTGAGGCTCGGAAACACTAAATTACTTGTCCAAGATTACAGTTAGTATGAGATTCAAATCCAAATTCCCAAGCATTCTCACTACTGTCACTTGTAGAAGTTTGAATGCTTTAATGAAGAATCCAACCCTCCGTATCAGAATGAAAAAGATCATGTCACCAAGACGACAGTCAAAGCTTTTAGCATCATGATTCTCAGAAGAGCACAGAATCATTTGGAGGGTCTTGTTCAAACAGTACAATAACACCCTCATGGGGTTCTCTTACACCTTCTAAATGTTCCCTATGTCAGTGAGAACTGCCCCTCCCATGTGCATCGGCAATACGGATGTGTGTTGTTACTGTGTTCTGTTGTTCACCTATGCTAAGGCAAAAAAAAAAAAAAAAGGTTTCAAAAACTATTGTTTTGGCAGAAGAAAGACTCTAGGGAATGTAAAGTCTATTATGGCTGGGATTATAAAGGTTTTAGAACTCTAGACAGAGCTTGGACATATCAAGAAAGATTCCAAAACTGGGTGGCTTTGCTTAAAGGTCAAAGTTCACTACAGTGAGACTCAAGATGCTGGTTCTTCTGCATTTGTGCACCACCTCACACTCATTCTCTGGTCTGTTAAGGCAGATCAAGTTCCCAGGAACTGACACCTGCAGATAATATTTAAGTTCTTAAGCCGGGCTCGGTGGCTCAGCCTGTAATCCCGCACCTTTGGGAGGCTGAGGTGAGTGGATTGCCCGAGCCCGTGGGTTCAAGACCTGCCTGGGCAGCGAGACCTCATCTCTACAATAAATCAAAAAATCAGCTGGGTGTGGTAGCTCATGCTTGTAATTCCGGCTACTGGGAGGGCTGAGGCGGAAGGATCGCCGGAGCCCAGCAGGTCGAGGCTCGGTGGCTGGGAGCGGCCACTGCACTCCAGTCTGGGCGACCGAGTGAGACTCCAACTCAAAAAAAAAAAATTAAGTTCTTTGGGCCCTACTGCCCTTGTACAGTTCAGCCAATGGAAAGCAGCGATAGGAGTGATGAAGGCATTTCTCTGCTGCTCACTCTCTTCTCAACTGTATGGGTCATGGTTCTGGCAGCAGCTCTGTCCCTCTCTAACTACTGCATCTGCTGTATCTGTAGTCAGCTCTTCTTCCATAGCCCAAATTCTTAATGGACCCTAGTAACCCTCTTCCTTTTCCCTCTCAATTCCAGGAAACAGCTTCTCATAGTTGCTAGTCTCTGAGTGCTTCCATGTTCTTTGCTAGTCCCTTTAACCCTGCCTACAGCTCTGTAAATTGCCCCTTTATTAAACTTTCTTCAAAGTCTCAACTGAGTATGCCTAAGAATTGATAACAGGCAGAGATTGTTGTAAAAATTCCTGGTTATACCCAGTTATTCATACTTCTTTCAATTTTGGTCAAAACTCCCTTTAAATGTATGCTACTGTGATTAGTCAACATTAATGCATTCTTTTACTGAAGAATATGTTTATATTTTGTTAATATGTAATTTAACTTAAATAATCCCTAAGACCCCATGTGGCTCAGTCTTAGCTAAGAGTTCAAAGTCAAAGGAAGCACAAATCTGACTTTATAAACTTTGGACAATATTGTAGATATTTTCTGTAGGTTTTTAAAATGGGTCACCTGGGAGTTTTATATAGGACACCAATCAGAAAGTTTTCCTGAAATTACCTTTTGGCTTTAGTACTTATCTCTAAAATCCCATATATATTATAACTGCTAAAAATATCTAGTATTCGCTCTCATTTTTGAGGGTATCTCACCACAGTTCTGCTCTTTCTGTTCATTTCCTCCACTTGTCTGGAAATATCCTTCCCAGACTCCCAGCAAGGTGTGACCACCTGGACTTGTCTCAGCCACTTGGTTGGAGAACTCAACAGTCACCTGGTCCTTTCTCAATAACCTGAGAAGGAAGCATGTAGTCTTCTGGGAATTCTTATTGTAGTTCATAGAAAATTTCTGATGAATAAAATCTTCCCTTCACTTTAATGGGAAACATGTTATATACCAAGGGTATCTTTGCCTAAGGGGAAAAGCCTTGTCCATTTATACCTCAAGTCTGTAGCCTAAACAACACTGAGCCACTCAAATACAAACATACTACCCAGGAGAAAGTGAATTGCACTCTCTTCCTTAGGGAAAGGACTCCAACACTAAAGAGATAACAAAAATCACACCAGTAGAAAAACCCACTGTTGAATGCCATGTTCAATGTTTATTTATTTTAAGACTCATTTGTTCACTGAGAAAAGAATCAAGACGTATTCTTTTTCTTTCTAGAAAGAAAAAAGCAGACATAAACATTTTTTAAAGGTTCCAAAAGCATCTCATTAAATAAAAAAACTATGGTGTCTGTGGCCAAATCTATGATGAAAAAGCCAAAAAGAATATCAAAATCATACAGCTTTCCTTCTATAAGAAATCCAAACTGCAAATCATTAAGTTCTATACATTTACTTCAAAAAGTCAATTCTATTGCACATAATTTGGAATAATTATATGAAATATAGGATAGACTTTGGCCAAGAATAATCTCGTCCATTTTCAATGTCACTGCCACAACACAAAGCAAAAGTGGAGAAAAACTAAAGAAAAACTTGAGAATTGCACATATTTTGTCTCAAGTTTGAAGTCCCCCATCTAACTTATATAAGATGCCCTAACATTGCTTGCCAAGGGCAAACCTAACAAGCAAGAGGAGGAGGTACAGAAGAGAACAACAGGCACTTGGCCAACCCAGCTTACCCTAGGAATTGCTCAGGAAAAAGAAGGAGGAGAAGCAGAGAGAAAGGAGTTGAAGTGGAAGGGGGAAGATATATTCATTGTTTTTCCCTCCTAAATCAACATATAATTCTAGGGCATTTTCCTTCATCTACTCACTGACATGCAGAAAATTATCTGGAAAAGGATTAGTAATCAAGTTAGAAATCTGTATGGGCTGCAATCCTGAATAATTCACAGAAAATGCACTTATAGGCAAGTAACCTCACCAAGAGGTCACCCACAGTGACTCACTGTGCTAAGAATTTTCAGCAAACAGAATAACGCACAGAAGATGTCATCCATGTCCCACATCTTAAACTTCCTTAAATATTTCTCAGGTAGGATGACCCTATAAAAAGTAACATCCTAGCCGGGCTTGGTGGCTCAGCCTGTAATCCCGCGCCTTTGGGAGGCTGAGGTGAGTGGATTGCCTGAGCCTGCGGGTTAGAGACCCGCCTGGGCAGCAAGACCTCATCTCTACAATAAATCAAAAAATCAGCCAGGTGTGGTAGCTCATGCCTGTAATTCCGGCTACTCGGAAGACTGAGGCAGAAGGATCGCCGGAGCCCGGCAGGTCGAGGCTGCGGTGGCCGGGAGCAGTCACTGCACTCAAGTCTGGGTGACAGAGTGAGACTCCAACTGAAAAAAAAAAAAAAAAAAGTAACATCCTGCTCTTCATTTCCATGAACTTTGAAGGATAAGCTTGGGGAAAGCTTAATATTAGAAGTGATGGGGGTGGAAGAATATGGAGCTGACAGAGAGCACTGATTAGACTATGGGAAGGGTCTCCATCACAGATGGCATTCACCTTCCCGTGGGAATTCCAAGAAACCACAGAGGTGAGGTGTTCTGAATGGGCCTTTGAATAGCTCGCCAACTAGAACTTCACATCTGCAGGAAAGCCCAGTGAGAGGAAGAGTAAAACAAGTGGGTACAGTTTGGTCTCTGGCCTCAGAAAGTCTCATGTCTGAATTGCCGCTCCCGACATACATCTTATCCTCATCCTTCCTAGTCTCAGTTGTCTCATCTGCGAAATGGGGTCGTTGTGGGGATGAAATGAAATAACTCATATAAAGTACTTAACACAGTGCCTGGCATTTAATAAGCACTCAATAAAACAGTGGCTTTGGTATCATGACCCACACGTTCACTGACACCTTTTCCTGCTCTTATTTTTATACGTGTAAATTGCTCTCCAGAAACCCTCCTTAGGCTCAGAGAAAATATTTTACTGAAACAAATTCTGCTACTTCCTTTCAGAGCTATATTACTATTGATGTTGGCTCCACAAGCAATGATTTGACACCACCCTCTTCTCTAAACCATCTCCCCTAGCCTCACATGACAAGCCTAAGTCAGAGCCAGCTGGAAAACTAGGTAAAATGTAAAAATCCATGAAGACAGCTGTTTTCAATTATAAGCATAATACAATAATCATACCCAAAGCCTCTTTTGCAGGGGACAGTGAACTGAAGGAGAAAATTGCATGTGAAAATATTACAACATGCAACAATAGGAACGAATTGTTATGCTCCACTTTTAAGGAAAAAGGGAGGGAGACATATTCCCCAACCATAAGAGGTATGGCACAACCGAACCCACATTAGCTGGAATGGAATTCTGAGATGCCAGGGCAAGGCTTGTTTGGAAAACTGAACACCACTCTGCAAATCAGGACCAGCTGGAAGATTCTATCTAAAACAGATCTGGCCATGGAAAGGGAAAATCTTAAGTTGCCTCAAAAATGGCTCTGTCAACCTAGCCCTGGACAAGCAGAAGACACAGGGTTTACTTTTCTGTTTCAGTCTTAAAATTAGTCTAACTGGGTGAACTTGTCAGAAGCCTAGGTACCAGAGTTTAGCACAATATACAAAGCCTGTGGTCCTAGCTCCCTGACCTTGTTTAGTTTAGCACTAACTCTAAGTGGTATAACTTGGGCAGGAGCTCAGTTTGGGCCACCCTGTGTACCTTGGGTGGCTTATTTTACTTTTCTGTTTCTAGGCCTCCTCATCCCTAATCATAGGATTATTGTGAGGATTAAATGACTTAATGCACATAAAATAGCTCTTGGCACCTAGAAAGCACTCAATAAATGTTAGCTATCATTATTTCAATGCCTTGCTTTTACTGGTCTTCTTATTTCAAAGTCTGTTTTTGTTGTTGTTGTTGTCGTTGTTTGATTTGGGGGTCTCACTCCATCGCCCAGGCACGCTCACGGCCACCCCAGCGTCGACCAGCTGGGCTCTGGTGATCCTTCCACCTCAGCCTTCCAAGTAGCCAGAACTACAGGCGCGCACTACCACACCCAGCTAATTTTTTATTTATCGTGGAGATGAGTTCTCGCCAAGTTGCCCAGGTGGGTCTCGAACCCGCGGGCTCAGGCAATCCACTCGCCTCGGCCTCCCAAAGTGCTGGGATTACAGGCTGAGCCACCGAGCCTGGCCTGTTTTTGTTTTTGATTATTATACTGGCTGGGTATGGTGGCTCACACCTGTAATCCCAGCACTTTGGGAGGCGGAGGTGAGAGAATTGCCTGAGCCCAGGGGTTCAAGACCAGCATGGGCAACTTGGCAAGACCTCATCTCTACAACAAATCAAAAAATTAGCTGGGCACAGGGGCACACACCTGTAGTTCCAGCTACTTGGAAGACTAAGGTCGAAGGATCACCTGAACTCAGCAGGTTGAGGCTGCGGTGGCCATGAGCATGCAACTGCACTCCAGCCTGGACAACAGAGTGAGACTCCAACTCAAAAAAAAAAAATTATTATACTAAAGAACAATAGAAAAAATACAGTGTTTAAAAACTGGTCTCATCTCAAACTTCAGACCCTTGAATCTGGCCACAACCTCCCTACCCAAAAGAAGTGGGAGCCTCAGCAAATACAGTGTCTGCACAACAAAGGCCAAAAGAAGGCCGAGGTCAAGGATTCTTTTTTTCCCCCTGAGGTCAATGATTCCTAAGGAATGAAAAATTTCCTCCCTGAGATATAGAGAGCTCTGGCCAAGCTTGTTTCAGAGAATTCTCTTTGCCCTCTGAACTTTGGGATGTTTTTAGACATTGTTCTGTTCTAAAGCACCAGAGTGTGTTTTCCTTCATACATTAATTCAAATGATAAAATTTATTCATAGCCAAGTTACAACTAGAAGCAACCAGTTACAAATTTAAGAATGCTCTCACAGCCAAATTGCTTCATTTTCACTTCTTGTTTTTTGATGAAAAATTATCAGTGCTCTTGAGATTTATGGAAGCAGTCAGCAAAATGTGTTATAAACACCTTCTTCAAAGAAACCCCTGAGAGACTGCAAAATTTCTCTGATAATCCTCTGCATGCCAATTTCAAATAATCTTGGAGCCACCCTGACATAGGAATTAGTTTCCATCTTCCCAGGATCCCAGATGGTAGACTAACATGGAGATATGCCTAGAATGCTTCACACGGAGCCTGTGTCAATTATTTTAAGGCTCTGTATAAGTGCAACTACTATTTGACAAGCTTACACAAGGTGCTGGGTGGTGAGAATGACTAAAACGTGACGCTTGTCTGCAAGAAACTTGCACTTCAATGTGAAAGTAATAATCCGCTCTTCCTATACAACCATTTGTAAAAATTGCTAAACATGCAATTTATGCTTTTTCTCCCACAAGCATTCTTATTTTTCTGAATCTTATTCTCTGCTTATGAACTCTTCGTCTCTTGGCCACCATCTCTTGGCCTTTGGGCTCTGTATTCTGTCTTGTATGGAAAACATTGATTTTTACTCCTCTATTGTTCAAGCTTTACCAACGTTCCAGAAGTGTCAGTGTTATGAGTGTGTATGAGAGTGGGCTTGTATAAATAGGAAAACTGTTGAGGGATACATATACCACTGAGCTTCTTTCCAAAAATTTCTTTACCCTTCATGAGACCAGAGTTACCTTCAACTTAGGCTTGAGATATGCCAGAAAATAAGGAGAATAAAGAGGTCAGTTCAGACTTCCCCATCCAAGCCACACATCTACCCAAGCCTCTAAATTCCCCAGGTGGTCTAGGAGATTTTGAGCTACCAGTTTGTCTTCCTAGTATCTTAGTACTTGAGAAAAGCTGATGAGGATATTCCCAGGTGCCTCCCAACTCTCTTAGGAATTCTGCTTGAGGCTTTCTACTTGTGTGCCCTGGGAAAGATGCAAGTGGGCTGAGTCAAGGACAGGAAGAAAGAGAAGAGAGAAGTAGGAAAGATTCTGATGTCAGCATGGGGTTGCTTGGGATCTCCAAGGAGACTTCAGCAGAGAGGAGATTCACAGAGATGGTAGGGAGGAGAAGCAGAGCCTGTAGTCATTTCAGGGCCTGGGATTGGGCTGTGACCTCCCTTTGCCAAGTAGAGAGATGCTCTATTCACATATCTTGCCAGCCACTATCTCTAGCCTACACTGCCCAATTATGCTCAAATGAACCAACCCTACCTCTTCTGCTGTGTGTGGTCCTGACTGGCGACACTTTCCTGACAAGATATATCTTTTCCTCTCATAAAAATTCATGAGGATCTTTGTGGAGAATCTCAGGGAATCCGCAAAGATCCTGAAGCCATACTCAAAACTGGGAATCCTCTAGATAAGGAAATTGATAAGGAGAACTGAATCTCTAGAAATGATGTTGTCTTGGACTAGGCTGGTGGTAAGAGATATGCATAGTCTAGGGATCTATTCTGAAGGCTGAAAATCAAGACTTGCAATTGGATTGGAAGTGAGGAATAGAGGAAAGGAAGGCACCAAGAATGTCTGTCTCTCAGGAATCTACAGTTTGTAAATGGGTGGGTGGCATTGGCCACTGACTAAAGTGAAGGATGAGAAAGGACCAGTTAAGACATATGAAATTTAGGTAACTCCTTCGGGTCCCCTCCTAGTAAATCCTGCTTTCTAAAAAAAAAAAAAAAAAAAAGACATTAAATTTGGGGACCAAGCCTGGTGGCTCACACCTGTAATCCCAGCATTTTGAGAGGCCAAGGCAGGCAGATTGCTTGAGCCCAGGAGTTTAAGCCAGGCCGAGCAACAAGGTGAAAACTTGTCTCTACAAAAAAAATCAAAGCCGGGCTCGGTGGCTCAGCCTGTAATCCTGCGTCTTTAGGAGGCTGAGGTGAGTGGATTGCCTGAGCCCGCGGGTTCGAGACCCACCTGGGCAGCAAGACCTCATCTCTACAATAAATCAAAAAATCAGCCAGGCGTGGTAGCACATGCCTGTAATTCTGGCTACTTGGAAGGCTGAGGCAGAAGGATCGCCGAAGCCCAGCAGGTTGAGGCTGCAGTGGCTGGGAGCAGCCACTGCACTCCAGTCTGGGTGACAGAGTGAGACTGCCCAAATTTGATAGTGGGAAGAATGTCAGGGGCTGAGGATCATGTTGCCTGAAAAACAGAACCATCATGAAATATCAGCAAGTCCACAATGAAGCATCTGGAGACTGTACGTTCACGTTATTTCACTTTTTATTCATTAGTTTAGTAAATATTTACTATATGGCAGTGTTGTGCTACTTGCTAGAAAGTGTTACATAAAAGAGACACAGCCCCTGCCCTCATGGAACTTAGATCTAGTGGAAATAAACAGAATTTAAAAAGGTGTGTGTGTGTGTGTGCGTGTGTGTGTGTGTGTGTGTGTGTGTTTAAAGAGAGAATAAAACAGAGCACAGATTCTGGAGTCAAACAGACCTAGAATCAAACCAGCCATTTATTATTTGTGAAACTTCGACGGTTTCCTTAACCTTTCTGTGACTTTGTTTCTTCATTTGTAAAGCTGCAATTGTATACAGTACTTAGCATGGTGTCTGGTGCCTAGGAAGCACTTGACAGAAGTTAGCTAGTACTGCAGGTGCTAGAAATCATGCGAGGGCTCTGTTGCTAGAAAAAGCATTTGTGAGAGCCCCCAAGCAGGAAAGAGCTGGGCAGGTCTAGGAATGCAGCTATGGTGGAAAGGTCAGGCTGTCTTAAGTATGATGGCAAGCCATTGATGAGATTTGTGTAGGCGCTGGACCATCCCCTGCATGCCCTTCCTGTCGGCACTCCTCATGTCCACCTGCACTCGCTTGCTAGACACCCCCCTCCTGTGTCCAGCACGCACAGGGCTAGGCCTTTCTTCCAGACAATTCCTTTCCAATCTGTGAAAACTCTGCACTTCCAGGAGTGATGACAAGATGTGAAGGAGGTGAAAACAGGAGCTGGAAACATCTGCTTAACAGAATGAACTATTGTCTTCTCATCATTCCCTTTCAACATTGACCATTTGGGAGGTGGATTTGCTGTGAATCATGCCAGGGTAAGTGTGGGCAGGAAGAATTCAAGAGCTTCCTTGCTCCAGGGCCCTCTTCCTCTGGCCTCTGTAAATACTGTTCTCTTCGTTCTAAGGCTTAGCCAAGAGCAGAGCTGCCGTACCCTACAGGGCAGACAGGCCCAGGCTCCTGGAGCTAAAGGCAACACCGCTAGTGAGTTTCCTTTTCCCACTGCCTCCTGGGACTTGGCCACTTTGAGATCACCCAACATTCCCTCTCTTCCCTTTCCCCTTGCCCCTCTGATGTCAGCAGAGTCTCAGGCAGCCACTTCTATCTGGGCCCTCGACCAAGTCAAGTCACAGGACTCACGGTCATTCTAAGGAGAGCTCACTGAGGAGAATTAGCAGTGGGAGATAGAAGACAAGGTCTGGCTTAAGCATTTGAGCTGCAGTGATTGATACAGTAACATTGGTCTCAGCTCTGCAGTCTGCATGGTCTCATTTACAGCACTTGGAAGAGGCTGGGTTTCAGAAGAGAAAGCTTGCATAACACAAGCAGAAGAAACATCGGATAGGTAAGAAAACATCTAATTCCAAGTTATACCAAAAAAAACTGCACAAAAGAGTTTAGCTGCCTTGGGCACATAGTAAGAAAAAATTTAAAAGACTATTGGAAAAGTCAGCATGGCACTTTCATGATTTGGGGTTTTAACCCCAGGTCAATAACAGAAGGTCTGTTTCTGTGATTTCAGTCTTACATTACTGCCTGTTGAATGAGAATACAAATTTTTGTAAGGTCATCACTGTTTAATACAAAATTCCAGTTAATTTGGGAGAAAAATATGTGGCAAAGGCTAAACCTTCCACTTATGCATTCAAGGACTTATCTCCTATAGTTATATCATCTTCCTTCTACTTCATCAATATTTCTGCTGCACTGGGTCATTTTCACCATCATACAAACCCTCAGTTGTACCACATACATTTTTATATAAAAGCTTCCTTTGACCCCACATCTTCCTCCAGCTACATCTCTCTAGTCCTTTTTATAGAAAAATACTACTGAGACTTGCATATACTTGTTATTTCCATGTCTCCTACAATTCTTTCTTGAACTCACCCCAATTTGGTTTTCAATTCCACACTCTACCAACATGATTCATGATAAAGTTTCCAATGACTTTCTATTGCCAAAACCCATGTCCAGCTCTAAGTCTTCATCTAACTTACCTCATCAAGAGCATTTGACCTAATTGATCCTTTCTTCTTAAAATATTTTCTTCACTTTATTTCCAGGAAGACCTCAGTGGTCACTCTTTCTCAGTCTCTTCTGGCCTCTAAATATCGAAGAACTTCAGAATCATCCTTGGACCTCATATCTTCTCTACTATGCTCACTTTCTGGGTGATTTCATTTAGTACCCTGGCTTGAAATATTATCTATAAGCTGAAGGCTCCCAAATGTATATCTCCAACCTCAACATCTTAATGCCAAGTTCATATTTCCAACCACTTACCTTACACGTCAAAATGAATCTCCTGTTTTTCCACTCCAATCTGATCCTCTTTCAGTTATCCCATGTTATTCAATGACTTCGCCATTTTAAACAGATGCTAAAGCCAAAATCCTTGGAGTTGGAGTCATCCTCTCTCTCACATTGACATTCAACCCATCACCAAATTCTGCTAATCCATCCTTCTAAATATGTTCAGAATTTGACCATTTCTCAGCACATTCTCCCTTATCAACCTATTACAAGCCATTATCATCCCTTGCCTTGACAAGTTTGGCCTCCCAACTGGTCTCCCTTCTTCCATACTTGCCCCCTATGCCCTATAGTCTACTCTCCACACAGCAGTCAGCGTGATCCTGTTTAAATATGAATCACATCACATCCTTTATCTACTCGGAAACTTTCAGTGCTTCTAGTCTCAGAGCAAAATCCAAAGTCCTTCCATGGCCTACAATGCTCTTTCTTCAGATATCCACATGCTCAACTCACTCCCTCACCTCCTTAAAATTTCTACTTAAATATCACTTTCTCCATATTAAATAGCACTTGTCCCCACCATTGTTCTATTTCCCTTTTCTTGCTTTACTATCCTTTGTAGCACATGCCACCAGTGGGTTTGTACATATTTATTCATAGAGCAGGTCTTTCCCCTCCCTAGAACACGAGCACCATGAGAGCAGGGATTTGATCTGTTTTATTTTAGCTGTACTCTTGGTACCTCAAATACTGCTTAGCACATAATAGGTTCTCAATTTAAGTGTTTGTTAAATAAATGAAGGAATGATGTCATTGGCATGAAAATTTGGGAACTTCCCTCCACCAAGATGAAAAAGATAAATAAGAGCATCCATTGTGCTATCGTGGCGTCTTTAATGGAAAGTAAGGTCACTATGTAAAATGTGGAGGAAGATATCAGTTTGCAATATACCACAGAGTTCCTCTCCCTAGTTTCCCCTGCCTTGAACCTAAAGGAAGAACTGCAGGGAGGCAGGTGTTTCAACAGTCCTTTGTGAAAAGAGCTGAGCCTGAAAAAGACTGCTTTGTGACTATTTCGGAGACCCTATACTACCTCCAGCTGGCAGCCTGGGAAGCACCTGTTACATTTATAGTGATAAATGGTGTGTGTGTTTATATAGGCCAATAAACAATTCCATAATAATGCCCTTAATGACCACAATTGGAGATACTCTACAAATGGATGGAGTCCATTAACAGGCTCAGTCATTCTGAGTCTCTCCAGAGGTAGCTCAGATTCCACAGGGCGGCTCGAGGTCAAAGGTTCTGTGGCTTCCGGGACCAAAGTCTTAACCCAAAGGGTGACTTCTGCCTCCTTCTGGGATGCACATTCAACATATCTTAAAGGGGTTGTAAACCAACTAAGCCTCGCATCCTAGGATTAAATCAACAAAACTACAGGAACGGGGAGGGGAAAACTGCCAATGTACACATTCTGTAGAATAAAGCTAAACCTAACACTCAGAGTACATTCGGCTCTTAAGGTACTCGTTCTATTTGAAATAAGTCTCCAGAAAAAGGCAGAACAGACCTAGTTAATCCTAAGCGACCTTAGAAAATAAAATGAATGCACTAAAGTCACATTCATGGTCTCAGGATCTAGTAACACTATTAAACATGAGTACCATACACTTGTTATCACTTAGCATGCTTATTGGACTACAAAGCAAAATGTCTTTAGCTTAGAGACACATACCCTCCCTCCTCCAGCAATGTCCAGTGTTGGCATTGATATGTAATGTTCACTATATGAGGAGCTTTTCTATTCTGGTAAAATAAAACAGATATCTAGTTTCTTAACACAATTGTAATCAATTAATGCTCTACTAATAATCCATCTCCAACCTGAATGGCTAAAATAAAAAAACTGACAACATCAAATGTTGTCAAGGATATGGAGCAAACAGAACTCTCACATATCTGTTGGTGAAATGTAAAATCTTCAAATCACTTTGAAAAAAGGCTAACAAAAAAGTATGTGTACACTTTATTATAAAATTGTAAAATTAAGTGCAAATACTCTATAATTATATTTATACAAAAGAAATGAAAACATATGTCTACAGCATGACTTGAATAAGAATATTTATAGCAGCCGGGCTCGGTGGCTCAGTTTGTAATCCCGCACCTTTGGGAGGCTGAGGTGAGTGGATTGCCTGAGGCCGCAGGTTAGAGACCCGCCTAGGCAGCAAGACCTCATCTCTACAATAAATCAAAAAATCAGCCGGGACTGGTAGCGCATGCCTGTAATTCTGGCTACTTGGAAGGCTGAGGCAGAAGGATCTCCGGAGCCCAACAGGTCGAGGGTATGGTGGCTGGGAGCAGCTACTGCACTCCAGTCTGGGTGACAGAGTGAGACTCCAACTCAAAAAAAAAAAAAAAGAATATTTATAGCAACTTTTTTATATAATAGCCAACAACTGGAAAGATCCCAGGTCCAAACAGGAAAGAATAGATGAACACACTGTGGTACACCCATACAATGAATTACTATTCAGAAGGAACACACTATTGATTTAGACAACAACGTAGATTAACTTCAAAAGCATTATGATGAGGGAAAGAGATCTTACCCAAAGAGAGCATCATGTATGATTCTATTTATATGAAATTCTAGAATAGGCAAACCTAATCTATTGTGGAAAATAATCAGAATAGTAGTTACTTCTGAGGGAGTAGACATGGGTGTTAACTAGGCAGGGACATGAGTTAAACTTTCTGGGTGATGTCAATGTTTTACATCTTGATAGAGGATTGGGTTACACAGATGTATGCATTTGTCAACTCAGGGACATACAAGGGAGGACCAAAAAACCGAAGTTAAGTTTTGGAAGGCAGGTCCCTTGTATAGTAGGCTTTCCCTGCTAGGTAAGCATTCTAGGAGCCCATCGGCATCAGTGTACCAGACAGCTTTGTTATAAGAAACTGCATTTGGGTTCAGTGAATTTTGGGGGGAGATACTTTAAACTCATTTGCCCATTTCATGATGGGTGATTTATGAGCACACCTGCCCACACTGCACTGAGTGTTCTGCAGTATATTTTTTTTTTACCAAAAATAGTGTAACTCCCTGTGCCCCACCTTCCCCCCTTCCTATTCACCCAGTCTCACCCCAAGTGCCTTGTTTTGTCTCCCCATATGAAAAAGCCCTCAAAGGGAAATGTTTTGCCAATGTGGAAGAGGTAAAACAAAAATGGCAAAAACACTAAAAGGTATCAAAACTGATGAGTTCAAAAATTGTTTTGAGCAGTGGTAAAAGCATCTTGATAGGAGTATTGCATCAAACAGAGAGAACTTTGAAGGTGACTGAAATTTAAACATGTAAGAATAAATACATACTTTTTTATAAATAAATTACAGGTTTTGGGGGGGTCCCCTGTCATATGTTAAAGAAAGCATGTTTCACTGTATGTATGTTTTACATTAAAAGAAAAACTGCAAACAAATATTGATCTCCAGTCATTGGCATGTCTAATTAAGTAGTTAGAAGTTGTAGTCATATGTCTGCAATTTACTTTGAAAAGTGTCAAAAATAGATGAATAGGTATGTGATAAAGGAAGGATAGTAATATGTTCATGGTAGAATCACTTTCTAAAATATTTAGGTAATATATTAATATAAGCCCAGCTCGGTCGTTCAGCCTGTAATCCAGCGCCTTGGAAGGCTGAGGTGAGTGAATTGCCTGAGCCCGCGGGTTCAAGGCCTGCCTGGGCAACTTGGAGAGACCTCATCTCTACAATAAATCAAAAAAATTAACGGGGTGTGGTAGTGCGCGCCTGTAGTTCCAGCTACTTGTAAGGCTAAGGCGGAAGGATCGCCGGAGCCCAGCAGGTCGAGGCTGCAGTGGCTGGGAGCGGTCACTGCACTCCAGTCTGGACAACAGAGTGAGACTCCAATTCAATAATAATAATAATAATAATAATAATATATTAATATATTGGGTTCAGCAATATTTGATAAAACATTGGGCTTACAGTGTCCATTGTAAAAATCTTTCTGCTTCAACATATGTTTTAAAATTTTCATAATAAAACGATGGAAAAGTTATTTTGGAAGTCATTTCAAGTATTTAAAAGTTATCTCAAGTCAAAGGAAGAAGGAAAGCACAACCTCACAGCTACTATAAGCTTAATTCTCTGGATGGATCAGATGCTGACTCGAAAGTGAAGATTCCGATGGAAGTGCAGGGGTGGGCAGCGCGGGATAGGGTGGGAGAGGTTATGAATATGTCAGTACAAGTCTTCCCTTTCTTGCTCAATCAGATATTCAGCGAACCAGATGAAATCCACTCACTAAATACTCTGTCCTAGACTGTATGACTTCCCTATCAGAAACTTAGACCTAGCAGACAGTCTCTGTGCAACCAAAATAAATAAGTCAGCCAGCAGGTCAGCGGTCCTTTCCGGCAGGGAGCAGTAAGTGGCTTACCCATGCAGAGCAGAGGGGGCAGGGGAGTCTCCCTCCTTCGTGTGGTACAGACAGGCAATACCACTGTGAAAATAAACAAATGGATCCGTGGGGCTGCCGGGCCTGTTTGGCTAGTGCCTGGCTTAAGCCCCCTGCCCTCTGATCCCACGATGTTTGTGGAGCCCGTGTTGCTGTCTAGCAACAGGGTCTATTTTTCTATCCCATGGCACAAGTGGACGCAGCTGTCTGTGGCTGAGTTATAGGAGGAAGTCACTAGTAGGAGACCCAAGAGGCTCACACAGCCCAGTTGCTACATTTCCACATCCCAGTTCACGGCAGCCGTGGGAACTCTGGACAGGGACAGAGGTGGGGTGATCAGTAAACCAAATGGTGCTTAGTGCTATGTTCCCCTGGAAGATGTCCCTCAAAGATGCCTCAGAAGGCTGCAGAGCTGGTAATTTTCTTTGCAGCTGATCCAATTTAGGTCATGCTAGCTGAGCACATTTTCTATTCTTTGGCTCCAGCTCTACAGATGTCATTTCTAGGCTTTTTCAAGGGACAGGGAAGAGCTGGGGCTTAGGATAAAATTGGAAGCGTTTTTTTTTTTCCCCCAGCTTACTCAAGTAACAATCTTTTATGTTATTGTAGCTTATTGGGATCAGCCCTGGCTTTTTTTTTTTTTTTAGTTAGAGTCTCACTCTGTGCCCAGGCTGGAGTGCAGTGGCACACTCATGGCCACAGCAACCTCGACCTGCTGCACTCAGGCGATCCTTCTGCCTCAGCCTTCCAAGTAGCTGGAACTACAGGCGTGTACCACCACACCCAGCTAAGCTTTTGATATTTTGCAGAACCGAGGACTCACTATGTTTCCCAAGCAGGTCTCAAACTCCTGGGCTCAAGCAATCTTCTCGCCTCTGCCTCCCAAAGTGCTGGGATTACAGGCGTGAGCCACTGTGCCCAGCGCTCTGGCTTTAAAAACACACCTGAATACTGTATACAGAGTACCTGTGTCTTCCAAGAGCAGTGACCCATATGTCATTCAATGTAAGGCTTGCCAGAAGACTGTAAAATAAGTAGTAGTGTCTCCAGTTTACTGATGGGGAAACTGATGCGCAAGCAGATCAAATGATCTTCTAGAGAAGGAAGAGCTTTCTGCCTCTGACTTCAGGTCTACAGTGATAAGGGAGAGGGGTTACCCACCATTCAGTCTGGAAGCCACGTACCAGTGGAGTAAATTATCATTATCACAAGCTCAGTGAAGTTTCTCTGTTGGGCAGAACTCAGAGAGCCAGAAACCCTAAAAACTGTGATGCAGCAAGCTTTAAAGAACTACTTGTAAAACAAAAGCCATATTCCCTTAGTCTGTGTGGTGTATTTATTTTCTCAGACATATCTCGGCTCAGTCAGGTATGGTGGCTAATGCTTGCATTCCCAGCACTTCAAGAGGCCAAGGCAGGAGGATTGCTTGAGGCCAGGAGTTCAAGATCAGCTTGGGCAACATAGCAAGACTCTGTCTCTACAAAGAATAAAAAATTAGCCAGACGTGGTGGTGTTTGCTTGTAGTCCCAGCTACTCAGGAGACTGAGGCGGGAAAATGGCTTCAGCTTAGGAGTTCGAGGCTGCAGTAAACTATGATCACCCCACTGCCCTCCAGCCCGGGTGACAGAGCAAGACACTGTCTCAAAAAACAGGGAGAATCTTAGTTCATGTGCATCTTCAGAAAATCAGAACTAGAATTGTGTGCATGCACATGTACACACACACACACACACACACACACATCAGAACAACTACATATAGTGAAGTATCACCCATCTGGTGTCTTCCATGCACTGAATCTTCACTCCACAACTGGTTTTCAGTAGTCTCTTCTCTTACCCATAAGCACACAAGGAGAAACAAAAGAGACCCCCTTAACTTTCCACCACACACCACTCCCAAAACTTAGTAATCACTTTGTCATCCTGCATGAACTATTGTAACCTGTCTGAACACAAAGCAAGTTGGCCATGACTCCTGAAAGAGATGGAAAGAACATAATTTCTGTACCTCTGTTTTCTCCAGCAATGTTCTATTCACTGACTGAAAAGAAAGATACTGATAAAATTCTAGGCCGTCACTAACTGTGAAGTTAGTGCAATTGTGAGTATAATTTATCTCCCAATTTTGTTCTCCCAATTCCTCCTTAATCTCTACCACCCCACATAGCACTCAAATCCCAAGACAATCCAAGGTTGCCTTGTCTAGGTCATGGCCCTCGAGGGGCTAAGTAGCTTTTTAGAGTTTCCTCAAATAGCAAATAAGGAAATGATATATGTTTTCATCTTTAATCTTGTGCATATAATTTATATCATATATATAATTTAATTCTGATCACCACCCTGCAAGGCAGATACTATGAGCATTTTACAGACAAAGAAACTGAGACCAAGGAAGTGAAATAATATATCCAATAGCTGGTGGTACCAAGAGTCAAACCATAATACAATGCTGTTATGTCCAAGACTTGTCACTGTCTTGCTTTACTTCTTTCTAGAGACTTTTCTCCCCTCAGCTACATATGACTGTTCTATGGAGAATATGGAAGGAGTTCAAAGGACAGGCAGATATTAAGCCTGTCTCTGCAATGAAAGGAGGCTTCAGGGCATGAGAGGAGGAGAAAGCTGTGAGTTAGCAAAGATTGCTAGCATGGTGGCCTGAGATATGGGATTCCATCTCTCCACAAACGCCCGCAGTGGCAAATCCCTACCAACCAACAAGAACACTATCTGGCAGAACTTGTTCTTCATCTGACTCGCAGATGTATTTTCTTGAATCTTTTAATTGAATTAAATTTCAGTGTTTAAAAATTAGAATTCACATTAAAACATCCATTTCTGGCTTCTCTTGCAAAGTCAGAAGATTTGGCAAACAAGGCTCACATTCCTAGATGGCCACATCCAACAAAAATGACCATCGTGGCTATGGTTCAGTGCCCATGTTCTCCAGTTTGCCAAAGTCACCACCATTCCTTTGTGTATCCCTGACACTCCTCTTGCTTCACTTGGTGACCTCTGCATATATACCAAGAAGTATATATTCATTTTACAAGCATTTCAGTCCCCCAGCAAAGCACAAGTCGCTACAAGGGAGACAAGAGACACAAGAAGAATGATGCAGCTCCTGCTTCCCAAAGAATATGGTCCAGGGAGCGGGGGGAAGTAGATATGCCCTCTAGAGTGTCAACTCCATAAGGGTAGGGTCTATGCCTGTTTTGTTCACAGCTGTTTCCAACACCTAGAAAGTGCCTGGCATATGGCTGGCCACAGTGGCTCACACCTGTAAACCCAACACTTTGGGAGGCTCAGGCAAGAGGAATCCAGGAGTTCAAGAACCAGCCTGAGCAACATAGAGAGATCTTGTGCCTACAAAATAAAAATTTTTTAAACTAGCCAGGTGTGGTGGCATACACCTATAGTCCCAGCTACTCAGGAGACTGAGGTGGAAGGATCTCCTGAGTCCATGAGGTTGAGGCTGCAGGGAGCCCTGATCATGTCACTGCACTCTAGCCTAAACAACAGAGACCCTGACTCCAAAAAAGAAAGTACCTGGCATATAATTGCCTACTACATACATACTGTTCAAAGGAAGGAAGAAAGGAAGAGAGGGAGGGAGGAGGAAGGGAAAGAGGAATTGAGGGAGGAAGGAGAGAAGGAGTCTTTTTCTGTCCTCTCACCCTAGGTGAGAGATGGAGGATATTTGGCATTCACGGCCACAGACAGGAAATGACACCAAGTGCTCTATGAATACAGAAAATTACTTCTATGTAGGGTAACCAAGGAAGACTTTCCAGAAGAGAAAGAGTTTGCTGGGTATTCAGAAAACCTCCTAGTCTAGACATACTTCTCCTTCTTTAGTAATCTAGATTGACTTGTTGAGATTGCTCCAACCCAGAAGAAAAGTCCCAGGTCTTAAACCCCGTGCACTTCGCAGACATGATGCCTGCATCAGAACAGACCCTGGTCAGAGGGAGCTGGGAATCAGACCCCAGGGTGTCATTCCAGGGAAGTGACCCACGGGTCACAGGGGTAGCCCCTGTGAAGAAGCCCACCCTAGTACCATAGCACGCGAAAGAGGGGGACTGCCTATATTTCAAAGTGGGCTGTAAAGACGCTGCCAATTTAGTACAGCAAAGTACACAGATCCCAGACTTCAGATCTGCCCAGTGGACCATTATCCTGCCTCACCCTGAGCTGTCTCCTCCCTCCAGCCTGGCCTGGCTGCAGCTTTCTCTCCCAGGAACTCACTCTCTCTCCCCAAGGTAGGAGAATATTAATCTGTTGAATCTCAAAGATCCCGATTCAACTCCAACAACACACTGGGCTCTCCTGAGGCCTCCTGGTAAGAAGACACTACTTATCTCCATTAACCTTTGACCCAGCTAAGATGAAACAGCCTCATCTGAGAGCCTGAGTGCCCTCATCCCTGAACTAAAGCTAAACAAAGTGTGGGGGTGGTGCAGGGACCCGGAGCCCCTCTGCCCAGACTAGCATCCCCCACCCCCAAGGAATGGCTCTCTCCTCCCTTCTAGCTATATCCCAGAGCCTGTTAATGGATGACTCCTCAGGAACCCCTCCAGGTGGCCTCTGGGTTAAGAACTACATCTGGAGGAAGCAGTGCCCCCCTAGGAAGATGGAAGAGCCATAAACTCTCAAAGACTGTCCATTTGATTTATGTGATAATAATGGGAATGTTAATCTCCAAAGGCAAAGCCATTCACCCCAAATTCCAACCTCCTGGGTCCCCACACCTGACTTAATGAGAACAGCCACCACTTAGGGTGGCTCCCATGGGCCGGGAGCTGTGTCCTGTTATCGTGCTCATTTTACAGATGAGGAAGCAGAAGCTCAGAGAGCTCAAGTGACTTGCTCAAAGTCACAGCTATCAGTTCATGAACTGTTCACTAGCATGAGTGGCCCAGCTGAGAGCATCACTCACATCTGTCTCACTCCGAAGCCTGTTCCATACTTCCCTAACAATCACCCTAGGAGGTGCTTACTTAGAAAAAAAAAAATGCCCTTCAACCAGAGGCTACAAATGATGCTGCTCTTGGGTTCTTTTATTTCCATCACCTTTTATTCAGGTATTAATTTACAGGGCAGCAGAATAGTAAATGCAATGTAATCTCTCTGAGAACTGAAACTCACTCAAGTTAATATCAGGTGCCTACTCTGTGCCAGACCATAGTAATCAATGTAATACCAACTATAAATATTACAAAGTCATCATTAAATATTAGACAGATGAGAGTGTGTTTGTATATTTTTCTAGAACACATAATTTTAATTCCCACAAACAATAATTCCCTTTGAAGATGATAACCAGTGATCATATGAGTTAAAATTAATTTAAATAAAAAGAAACTAAGAGTATATTTTTTAAATGGTCATCTGGTCAGAGCAGTTAGCCAGTGGACTCAAAAATGAAAGCAAGTAGCCAATTTCAGGTGGCAGGCCAGAAATATAAGACATAAAAGAAGCCATTGTAAAAGAGGGTTAATTAGATGAACACGGTATTGGGGCCCTGAAGAGTAGACAAAACTCATGTTTTGTATTCCTAATGCCTGATGCATAATATATGCTGAGTGAATGAGAAAATGAATAAATGGATGATTTGCAGGTTTTTCCATACAGAAGCATCCCCTGGGATAAGCCACAGTTGGGAGCACAAGCTGGGGGTAGAGAGACGGGGTGAGGAAGTTTGTACCAAATGCACAGCATATAAAAATCTTAAATGTATTCATAAAGGGGAAGAATCACCTTTGAGGGCTTTCTTCCCAGTTGTCTAGGTACATTGCTATATGTTCTCTCATTTAACATAACAAGCCTGTGAAATCTGTATGTTATGCCCATTTTAAAGATGAGGAAATTGAGGTTTATAGAGATTAACTGACTTACCCAGAGTCATAGAGCAAGAAAGTAGTGAAACCCCAACGCAGACACAGATGTCGGGCTCCTTAGAGCACTCCCTTTCCTCCACAAATGCTGAAAGAGCCTGTTTCCCTCTGAGAAGGATGCTAAAGTGTGCCTCCACCTTTGGGCTGGAAAGATTCATGGCAAAGAACTTTGCAAAGAAATGCAGCAATAAGTACTCAAAAGGAAAGCGAGGACACTGACTAAACGGGAAATTCTTGACCTTTTTGTTTTGAACATTTCAAGTCAGCTGGGCACATGCCTGTCCGTAGCCTACCTTACGGCATGCAACATGTGGGAAAGCAGAGACTCAGGGCCCAGTTAACTTCTTCACTCTCAGATTCTTGCCTGAAAAACAGCCAGTGAGTGGTTTCCAGGCTTTTTCATGCAGAACCATCTCCTGGGATCTCCCAATGTTCTGCGCATTAATACCTCTACCAGAGACTACAGAGAAGAAGTAAACCTAAAAATAAATTCAAAACAAGCATTACCATAATTTGTAACCAATTAGAGGAATTTCAAGGTAAGGGCTATCTGCTGTCATTGTTGTTGTCATTTTATGAGGTAAGTATTATTAGGAAGGCATGAGTGTGGAAGAAAGATAAAAGTACATTGTTTTACATGGAACCAACCCTAACGTCTATCGAAAGTGAACTAGATAAAGAAAATGTGGTACATACACATGATGAAGTATTATGCATCCATAAAGAAGAACTAAATCATGGACTTTGCAGCAAACTGGATGGAGCTGGAGACCATAATACTAAGTGAACTATCACAGAAACAAAGAACTGAATATCATATGTTCTTACTCATAAGTGGGCCCTGAACAGTAGTCACATTAGCACAAAGGAGGGATCAGCAGTCACTGGGCACTGCTAGGAGAAGGAGAGAGATGGGAGGTTGGAGGGACACGTGAAAACACAGAGGGTACCTGGTCCACTTCCAAGGTGAGCAAGGGCTAGTTAGAAGCCCAAACTTCACCTGCATGCTGCCTACTTATGTATGTAGTTAATCCTCACTTGTACTCCACATCTCTATAATAAAATTAAAATTAAAAAAGAAAGTACAGTGTTTTTTAAAATGCTTGCAATTATCTTGAAATTTAAATTAACTACACTACCCTTAAATTCCTTATTCTAGCTAATCATAATTGGCTATAAAATCATGTAAATTTGAACTGTTGGTCTTGTGCATAAGACCAATTAAAATATTTTATTGTAGCCGGGCTCGGTGACTCAGCCTGTAACCCCGCACCTTTGGGAGGCTGAGGCGAGTGGATTGCCTGAGCCCGCGGGTTCAAGACCCGCCTGGGCAACAAGACCTCATCTCTACAATAAATCAAAAAAAATCAGCCGGGCATGGTAGCACATGCCTGTAATTCTGGCTACTTGGAAGGCTGAGGCGGAAGGATTGCCGGAGCCCAGCAGGTAGAGGCTGCGGTGGCCAGGAGCGGCCTCTGCACTCCAGTCTGGGCGACAGAGTGAGACTCCAACTCAAAAAAATATATATATTTTTTTTTATTGTGTGCACTTTCTTGCCCGATGCCTGATTCACTAACTGCACAATTTGTTTTCAAAAGTCTCTAAACCCAAAGGCCAATGGAGGTTTAATATGGTCTATCATTGAGCTTTGCAGATAACTAAATTCTTCTAGAGTGGAGTGAGCTGAAGAGGATGGCGGGAGGTGGGAGGGGTGGAATGTTCTAAAAACCATTCCATGTGCATAAACTTTTCCCAGGCTGGTGCCTTCTGAACCCATTCCCTACACTTACCAGGTGGAGCAAGGGCTGGTCTGAATAAGGAAACACAGGCCCACTGACTCCTCACTGACAGGCAGGTCCTCCACCTCCTGCTCTCTCTGCTTCCCATTGGGAACAGATGTGCTAGACCAAAAATTGAAGCACATGGTCTGGCCATGAAAAAAAAAATGAAATTAAGACTGTTCCAGAAGATCCAGGAAGCATATGTTCTCCCGAGATACAGTAACTCAGGGCTGTGGACACAGTAGATGCATAATAAATCCCTGTGTTTAAAAATCACAGCAGTATTCCAAAAGGCATCTTGAATTTTCTTCAGAAATTTTATACACAGTTAGATTTTTTTCTAAATCCTAAATTCTTTCGGGCCCCAAGACTATGCCAATTTGCTATGTGCCTTTCTGCTTGGTCCATTTAATTTAAGTATCACCACTTTCTTTTTAAGATTACAATTAAATTTAAAACCAAAACCTAAGGGCTTCCGCTTAAATCCTGGGAACTCTGAAATATGGGTAAAGATGTAATATATGCCTTTCCACTTGAAAAATAAATAAGTAGTTTGATAAGTAAAGTGCTACTCCAAACATATCACAACAGTAGAATGTTCCCAATGAAGAATTAACTGTTGGTTTGTTTAGATAAGAAATACATCTAGTCAAAATCAAGTTGCAATTACAGGACTTCAAAGCAAAATAATTTGGCTCGGTGATGTTAGTTCTAATCTCACATCAAAAGCAGCTGTATCATAGTCAGCTTATGAAAAGAAAACAATTCTTTCAAACAATATGAAGCATGGGAAAGCAAGGATAAAATTTCTTGAAAACTTCAGAGAAATAAATAGTGTCACACTGTGAAATACACACAGCCGTTCAGAAGTTTTTAAAAATGTAGGCTACCTAGAGACATTACACTTCATGAAACAAGAACAGGTGTAAAACCCACAGGGAACATCTGTTTTCATTTATAAGATTTATAGAAATGCATATTAATGAGAAAAATTACCAAAGCCAAGATCTGTTCTGGACATTTGGAGATGGGGAAACAGGAGAGAAACAGAAGTGAAGGGGGAAAATCCTGAAATTAACCTAATAAATCCCATACCCCCCCCCCCGCTTTTGAGACAGGGTCTCACTCTTGTCACTCAGGCTGGAGTGCAGTGGTACTACTGCAACTTACCACAGCCTCAAACACCTGAGCTCAAGCGATCCTCCTGCCTCAGCTTCCCAAATAGCTGGGACTATAGGTGCACCACACCATGCCCAGCTAAATTTTCTTTATTTTTGTAGATACAGAGGTCTCGCTTTGTTGCCCAGGCTGGTCTCAAATTCTTAGCCTCAAACAATCCTCCTGCCTTGGCCTCCCAAAGTGCTAGGACTACATGCGTGAGCCACTGTGCCTGGCCTGGGCACATGCATTTCTAACAAGTTCCTTAATGATATATCCATGTTGTCTGGGCCATGGACCATGCTTTGAGCAGCAAGGAAGTAGAACTTTTGACCTCTGAATCCCTTCCATACATTCATCACTCCTGCCAAAAGCCAGCAGCCTCACAAGATAAAATAGGCCACAGTCTGTAGCCCAGAAGGGGGTAAGGGGTGTTTTCATGTGCTAAATGACCTCCCTTTGAGCCAACACAACAATATACAGCAAAACAAAACCAGAATTTCAATTGCAAAGATCAGCTCATTAGGCACTTATCATTAGAGAGATTTAGATGAAAGACAACTAAAGCCGGGTAAAGAGTGTGCCGAGGCTTTTACCCGAAGCTTTTGACTTGCCTGGAAAGTCCGGTGCAGAGCGTCACAGAGGGAGGGCAGTCAAACCAGTTGGTGGTCAAAGTCATTATCAGTTCTGACTCTGAGAAATTGAAAAAATCAAGGCGACTTTGTACAACAAACGACAGGTCCAGAGATGGGTTCAGCATATTTAGTGAAGATTTAGAAATGAGGTGAGGAATAGGAATTATAGTTATTGTAGAACTAAAGACGGTGTTCTATACTTAACCTTCTTCCACAGACTCCTTATCTATACAGTGGAAAAAATAATTATACATTCTTCCATGGGTTATTGTGAGAATTAAAATGAGTTATATTAAAGTGGTTGAAAGAGATCCTAGCCCAGAGCAAGCACTACACAACTGTTATTATTATCATCAGGCTAGCAGTACATCAATTTGGGGTATCCAGTTCCAACACAAAAAGGTCATCAATTCCTAAAATATGTGACATCACTGGGAAAGTCAATCATTGAAAACAATGAATTAATTTAAAACCAGTGACAATCACTCAGCAGGTAAATACTACTTTTCAAAGATAGCCATGTATAGAAAGAAAGAAAAAAATCTATTCATTCCTAATTCCTCACTTAACACCAAAATAATAAAAGTTTTAAAATCATCTGAAAAGAAGATCTTAGGCCTCGATGACTGTAAGAAGAAATAGATGAGCTTTTAACCTCCTACTTGGAGACTATTACCCTTACCCTAAGAATAATAAACAAAAGCAGCAATTAATCAATATTTTGCTGACAATTTTAAAACAACGATTTTTTAAAAAATCAATATTTTCTTAACAATTCCTCAGTTAAAGCCCATAATAGCCAATATGAGGAGTCAAAAAAGAGGATGGCTTTGTCATGGGGTGGTAACATTCAGCTTTTCAAGAGAGCAACTATATGTTAATTAAGGAAAATGTTGGCATTATTCAGCAGAAAGTTCTTGAAGGCATTTACCTTGGTCCTTATAATCCTGGGCTCCAATTTTCAGGCTAGTCATTAATCAAAATAATGTCTGCTTACCATAAGGAGAGCTCATTTCCAGTGAGGAGCAAGGTCTAGAAAGTGAATATGTCATAAAAGAGAACTAGTCTGAAACTGGGAACTATGGAGACTCACTATAATGTATGTCAAAAAGGGCAGGAGTTTTTCCTGTCACCCCTATAGCCATAGAACCCAGGACAGTGAATGAATGAATAAGCCTAGCAATACAAATCTGACCACTGGCTTTCTCTTCTCTCGTTGGCCAAATTGGGTGCTAGATTCAAACATGAACCTTTTCCATTAACACGGATTAGCATCCTTAAGACTCTAGGGCTTTATGAGTGCTGATCTGTGTAGAAGAAATTTCACCAGATATATCTGCATGAAGCTTGAATAAATATTATTCCGAGATTGGCTTCTTGTACATGACATGGACAAGATAAACCGTACGAGTCCCTGTGATAACGAGACTCCAACGATAATATATTCAGGTTCACTTTTAGGCTGGACACATGCGAGCCCCCTGTATCCTGGGCATTCTTTGCGAAGTTTTGTGTTTAAATGTATGAAATGCTTGGCTGACTCCCCACAGGGGCCTGGACTTTCCGTAACCAGGAACATCTTTTTCTCCAGACCAAAGAGGTGACTCCAAGTGAGAGGCCAAATCCAAGGACATGCTCAATGGGTACTCCTCTGCTGAGCAACCAAAGGCAGCGCCACAGGCTTCCTTGGCCTCCAACGAGAAAGCCTTCCTGACCTCTTGGACTAGTCATGTCCCCGTATCAGGAACATAGGAATATTCATGTCCTGTACCCTTCTCTTTTTTTCTTGAATCGTAGTCTCACTCCATCACCCAGGCTGGAGTGCAGTGACACACTCACGGCCACCCCAGCATTGACCTGCTGGGCTCCGGCAATCCTTCTGCTTCAGCCTTCCAAGTAGGCGGCAACTACGGCCTGGGCTACTGCGCCCCAGGTAATTTTTGATTTATTGTAGAGACAAGGTCTCGCCAAGTTGCCCGGGGCAGGTCTCAAGCCCACAGGCTCAGGTGATTCACTTGCCTTGGCCTCCCAAAGTGCTGGGATTACAGGCTGAGCCATGGAGCCCCACCTGTACCCCTCTCCTCACAGCACTTAATCCCAAAAGAAATTCCACATCATTGTAATTATTTGATTTCACTAAACTCTAGCTCCATGGGCCCCAGTTTACTATTGTCACCCTGGTATTTAGCACTGTAGCTGTCACAGACTAGACACCTAATAAATATTGAATGAATAAATGAATGATTTAAGTGGTCAGCTTGACTAGAAAAAAAAAAAGAAATTCCTGAAACATCCAAAGAATCCTCCTAATTTTGTTTATTAAGCCCTGTGAACTTTGTATAGAACACTAATACAAGAAAAGCAATTCTTAAATGGGTTGGCATCCTCACCTCATCCAGCAGAAATATATAATTCCATATGCTGTCATACAAATACACACAGATGTGTGGCCCACACCGTGGCGTTGTAACAGACATGGGTTCATATCTTGATTCTTCCACATATTAGCTCTGTGGAGTTTCTTAATCTCTCTAAGTCTCAGTCTTCTCATCTGTAAAATAGGAATGAGAAAAGATTAAATGGGAATATATGTAGGGTTGCTGGAAAGATAAAATGAGAATATGTACAGAGACCTAGCAACATATGTGACATACACTGAGTGTTTAGAAAGTGCTAACTGTTCTTAAATATCATCCACCAAGTCCCAAAATAGGCTATGGCATCTATGTGGCCAGCAAGAAACACGTGAAAATAGTGGTTCTCAAAAATTTTCCATCCTGTGACCACTTCTATACCATGAGCTCATCATGCCTGGCTCTTACTGTTTTGGTTTCGATAATCCTGCAGTTAAGCAAGGAGCATCCTGGATGAAATATCATAAATGAATTATTAGCTCATACAGAGAGGCCTAGGAGACCCCAGCCAGGACCACTAGAGTCCCCAGTCCTTAAGCACCAGGATGGAAGAAGACAAAGGAGTTTTGATCCAGAGGTCAGAAGGGCACTTACCTTTACTCTGACTTTCTTAGCAGGCCTCAGGGCCCCCACAGATGTCCTCCTGATAACAAACCACCCAGCATTCAGTTGCCTTGTTTCTGGGACAGTGTGACAGTTAAAAGCAGATCCAGTCTTTACCAACTAGAACACAGGGAGTTTAAGGGTGGCAAGATTAGTAAACTTCAAACACTTAGGAGAACTTGATAAGCCAAGGATGGGGGTGGGAATATTTATTTAAAAGCTCATAGTCTCTGAAATATTTCATCTGAGTCCCCTCATTCCCCCACCTTCCTTCCCCTTGACCTTTCTGTGACCCTCCTCAGCTCTAGAAGCTTCTCGCCTTGGGTCAACTGCATTCCCAACTGTAATACCCATTTTTGCCTAGTTAAGGTTCCAGAGACACACTTCCCTTTCCTCCGGGTCCCTTGAGAATATAAAAAAAGGAGATCAACATTTACATTGGTAAAATATACTCAGCTGTAGGGAGGGTTTAATCTTTTTTACAACTGTCCCCTGCAGCTGTGCTGTCTGCCATACCTCTCCCTCAACCCCCACAGGCCCTCGCCTTCCTGGAAATAGCTCTTCCCAAAGAGCCCTGGGACACAGGATCCCAGCCTTGCTAAATATAGCAAAACTGAAATCCCGGATGTCCCATTAACAGATGGGGTAACTTCAGTAGGGCTCAAGGATCCAGGAGGAGAGAGCAAGAAGGGACAGAAGGGAATCTGATCAAGATAAAGGCACACTGCCCAAGGAGGTACACACAAAGGGAGACCAACTGGGAGAGGAGGGAGGTTCTTTGGGGGAGGTGAGGGGAAAGAAATGGAGAGGAAGAATAGTTTTGTCTGACATTCCTCCCTGAAATAACCAAACTAACCTCCTACAGCCTTTTTTTTTCTTCTCCTTTTGTTGATTTTTTGGTATGTGGCAAATAGAAAATGAATCAGTCCAAAGTTCCTGGGTGACAATACAGGTCCAACTGTGCCTCATCCCAAGCTGGATGGAGAAAACACAAGAATAGGATAGGGAGGTGGGTAGTAGGAGGGGGAAGGGAAGGCAGTTTGTTTAAGAAAATAAATGTTCCTTAAAAATACAACCTGATATCATTCAGAGGTCTGCTTTAAATATGCCTTAGGACAAAATGAAACCTAGCACTGCAAAAACAAGTTTCTTACACAAAGTTTTGAGGTGGCACTCAAAACATCCAGAATAGAATTCCACATTCAACTCAAAACCTTGCGTGTTAAAAAACAAAAACAAAAAAAAACCTTGCATGCTCACTCACTTTTAGATCCTGTTCCATGACCTGCATTTTCCTGTCATAGTAACAAGCCGTGGTCCACTGTGTAATGCTTAAGGAGTCACAAAATGAAATGATTGAGAGGAGATAAAGCACATGTATGAAGCACATGAGCAACAAAAAGACAGATTAATAAGTAGTGGCAAATCCCTACAATGTAAATTTTAACAGTTAAAATATTATGGGCTACAGGTCTCGCAACAAGGATTCATCCCTAAAACATAATGATGAACAAAATAAGCAAGGCAGGGAATCATACAGTCTGATATTTACATAGTCTAAAAACTTATAAAATTTGACTATATACTATTTATGGGTAAGTATAAATGTTTTTAAATGCTAAGTATGAAAATATATTTATACCAAATTCAGAGTAGTGGCTTCCTCAGAGGAAGGAGTACTCAGGGAACACAGACTTAAAAAAATACTGTACCTGTTTTGTTTTATTTCTTTAAAAGTGATGTGAAACAAAAATGGCAAAAAATAAAATAAAAATTTGAGAAGCCGCAATGAGCATACATTGCTTACGACTTTTATTTAATGTTTTGCTGCAAGCTTGAAGTGTTTCATCATAAAAATTTTAAGAACTTCAGACAAGAGTCTTCAGGAAAAAGCCAGTGTACAACTTCACACACCCACTGAATTCATTCATAGAGCTCTCCCCACTTCCTCAAATATCTGAAAGGACCTCAGGCAGGGCCTCTGGAGTCCAAGAGAGGCTATCTCTGCCTGGTGCAGTCCTAACCAGCTTTTGGTAAGCTTTTTCCCAAAGGAAAAAAAGAGCCTTTTAAGGCTCTTGTGAAATCATTCTACCCAGAGGATTCACAAAAAAGTATCTAAAAGCATTAGGTATCTAAAAGCTTCCGCTAGGAACTTTTAGGAGGAAATGGAATTTAACAAGCTATCTTCAGACTAAACACCGCCAATTCCACTACTGGGAGTGATGACAAATGGCTCTCAACCCAGCTCTGACACTAGGGAGCAATGTAGTCTTGGGCAAAACTTTTCACCTCTCAATTGCCTCATCTGGGCCTAAATAACTTCTAAGGTCTGGGCATACAGATCTATGGATCTAATCTGAAAATTAAGAAGACAGAGGCAGGTGTGGATGGGCAACAAACACCACCTCCCAACCATCATCTATTACAGGGGTGCACCTAGTCCTGCATCCAGCCTCACTCCCCAAACACACATCTTGTTTCCCTCATCAGACTTCTGTATCTCAAATGCCCAAATTCAGACATTTTTTTCGGGATTAAATGCCACATTAAAATGAAAACGATATGTGGGACCATAGTCATACTTTGGCCTCTGCAATATACATTATCTCTTTTAATTCACAGTCATAGATTAACAATTTTAATATAGAGTAAAAAAAACTGAGGCTTAGAAAGCTTAAGTGATTGGCTCTAGAAAACACAGTTCTTAAGTGGGAAACCCAGGCTTCAAGGCCACCCTTCAAAATTTCAAGCTGAAACTAATTTAATTGCCTCAAATTAGCCTTAACAAGGGACAGACTCCCAAAGGAAAGCGAGAGTAAGAGAAGAATGAGGATGCTCAAAGAAAGGATGGGGCCCCGGCTTGGTGGCTCAACCTGTAATCCCACACCTTGGGAGGCTGAAGTGAGTGGATTGCCTGAGCCCGCGGGTTTGAGACCCGCCAGGGCAACTTGGTGAGACCTCATCTCTACAATAAATCAAAAAATTAGCCGGGCATGGTAGCACGCGCCTGAAGTTCCAGCTACTTGGAAGGCTGAGGCGGAAGGATCACCGGAGCCCAGCAGGTTGAGGCTGAGGTGGCCGGGAGCGGCCACTGCACTCCAGTCTGGGTGACAGAGTGAGACTCCAACTCAAAAAAATTTAAAGAAAAAGAAAGGATGGGCCTGGAGCTATGTCTGCAGCCAAGGGGAAGATGAAAAAGAATGAAACTGACTGAAAACCCCCTTTGCCTTGCTTTGCCATTTTGCAAAAGGCTTGTTCCCTTTACAACCTTATGGGTTTTAATACTGCAGAGACTGGTGTGGGGGTGAAAACAAGCTACCACGGTGTGCAAGACAGTTATTACATACAAGTCATTTTTCTCTCCAAACCTTCCTACCACAGGCAAGCTGGATCATTCCCTGTACAAGCCAAGAAAAATGATTTGTGTAAATCAATATGTGCAGTCCTTGGTACAATAAGTAATCAGTGAATGATAGTAATGATAACAATGATGATAAAGATGGTAAGGACTGAATCAAGAAATGTCCAAGGTCATGCCAAAACATCCTATAGAAAACCATCTCATGTAACCTGACAGGTACACCACTGGGCTTTGATTATTCATTTTTTCAATGCTTAAAATTGTTTTAGCATGATCCAATTTCTTTCTCTGTCCAAAGTGTGAGATTGATTCAAAAGAGTTTGATGAGCAAGCACAATCATTCCTGTTACTTTTCTAAGGGTATTCTGGAGGTATCCATGAAGCAAAGGACAAGTAAGCAGAGGGTGTTTCTCCAAGTGTTACCCACCTGGTTTATCAGCCTTCCCTTTAAATGGAAAGTAGAAAAAAGAAATGGATCATTCATAGGTACTTCCACATATAATGCAAATAAAATGGACACTTTAAATAGAAACAGAATTCTTGCAGTCCTTCAATATCTTTTTGGGGAACTCACTTTGCTATATTGCTAGTGTCCTAATAAAAGGCAAACATGTTCTCATCCCTGGGATTGTTTCTTCTTAAAGGAATTGCCTTACATTGGATTTTTTACAAAATCTCACAAATAACAAGTGTTTTCTCAATTATTTTATTTTGAACTATAAAGTACCTTGAGAAGAAGGCATACAAGCCTGAAATAACCTCAAGACATGCTTGCTTGGGGTCCTTATAGATTTCAGCACGGGATAGGTAAAAAAGGAAACAAAAGAAGTTTAACTGATTTTTTTCTTTTGAGAGACAGGGTTTTGCTCTGCCACCCGGGCTGCAGTGCAGTAGCACCATTACAGCTTGCCACAGTCCCGAACTGGGCTCAGGTGATCCTTCTGCCTTAGCCTCCCGAATAGCTAAAACTACAGGTGAGTGCAACCACACCTGGCTAATTTTTGTATTTTTTATTTTTGTAGCTATAATTTTTAAAATAGAGATATGAGGTACAAGGGAAGATTCTCTACATAAACAGGCTGCATGAAGTTGAACCTTGGGGCTTCTAACTGGCTCTCGCTTCCCCTGGTAGTGGACCGGGTACCCTTTGTGTTGTCACGTCTCCCACCCTCCTCCCGCCCTTTCTCCCCTCAGTGTCCAGCAACTGCCGATCCCTCCCTTGTGCTAAAGTGACTAGTGCTCAGGCCCACTTATGATTTTTTTATAGAGATGAAGTCTGGCTATGTTGCCCAGGCTGGTCTCAAACTCCTGGGCTCAAGCAATTCTCCTGCCTCAGCCTCCCAAACTACTGAGATTACAGGCATGAGCCACCATGCTCAGCTTAACCTGAATTTAGTCATTTGTTCCTAAATGTTAAGATTTATATTTGCAACTATAAAATGTAGTTAAAAACAAAGCAACAAACCTTTAAAAATAACTTTTAAAAGCAATATAGTAATTACATTTTGATGATCACAGCTATGTATATACCTACATGACATTGAAAGACCAACTAATGTACCTAATGTTAGCCAAATAAGTACTTGTGGCCTGGGCATAGGAGTTTCTGTGATCATATCAAACAGGGACTCCAAAGTGCTGTTTCTCAAACAACTTGGTAGTAAGAAGTATGAGCCTAGCAAGCTGTATTAGGTGACTCAGTTAGAAGTCAGGAAAAAAAAAAAACATGTAAAGTGTTCAAATAAAATTGTTTCAGAAAACTGGGAGTGGGAAAAAAAAGTGATATTTCTGTATTAATATATTATTTTAGATATGATACTTTTAATATATTATTTCAGATATGATTATAGATGATTACCTGTATTAACAAATTAAAAATCAGTTAACATTCAACTAGTTCATCTATATTTCTAAAAATATATAAGGAATTTTCAAATTGTTCAAACACTTTTTCGGCTCCTAATTGTAGATATACATAGTATAGAATCATTAAGTATAATGAGACTTCACTGAAAAAGCAAAGACAAAAAAATCATTCATAGCCTTTAGGGAGAAATAAAGACAGAGGGATCCTGAATAGAATGGTGAAAGAGACTTAAAAGCAATCACCCATTTGTCGGGGCATTCACAGGAGATCAACACTGCCTGGGATCTCAAGCTGTCTTGGTTCTGGCATCCTAGGGACTCCCCTTTGTAACACATTTAACAAAAAGATCTTGTTCTGCCACTCTTATAAGTGCTTGATTCTGAATTAAATCACTTATCTCCCAAACCAGGCCCATGATAACCTGTAGAGACCAATGAGGCCTATAGAAAACATTTTGTTTGTTTCTAACATCCCTGAAAGTCTGAGGAGAAGGCATCTAACAACCATCATAAACTTGAGAAGCCAGAAGGAGGAAAAATAACCTCTCAAGATTCTACCTCTATAGTTCATGCTAAAGACTCCATTTCCACCATGATCATAGAATTTTGGAGCAAGAAGAAATCCTAGATATTGTCTAGAACACATCTCTGGTTCAATGAAGAAAAACAGAACAATATCACTTTACACATTTTTAGCTTGTGTTTCTCAAAAGAATTATTTTCCTGGAAAAGTTTATCAGACATTTTCCCTAAGCTAAGAAAAATCAAAGGTCTTATTCCTACTGATGTTAAAATAAAGGTAAGTTTAAAGCTCTTAATAACTGGTGTATCTTTTTCAAGTGACTGATGGCTTTGATTTAAGGAAGAGACAGACACATTTTCACACTTAGCTGACATCACCACTTCCACAAGAGACATCTGCAGACTCCTCCCTGACTCCATGTCATATGGTCACCATTAGAGGTCACCACAATTGAAGATCCATTTTTAGAAACTAAGTAGGTTATTAAATCATGTCAGAGAGAAGAGCTGTCAGGGTTGAGAGCACCACCAGGAAAGAATCAGTTCCCTACAATCAAGTGGGAAGAGTGCTATACCCAAGTCCAAATTTTCTTCCTTTTAGTTCTGTTACTTTAAACCACAAATATATTAATAGACCCTAAATAACATTATGCATGGGATATTTAAACTAAAAGACTTTCTAATTTTGTTATATTAAGTCAATAATGTGTGTTTGTGATATTTGCAGCTAGCAACTTTCTTCATGATCAGAACTCCTTCAGTCCAGCTTTCAGCTAATACAGGGGCAGCAGAAAGTGAAGCCAGGCTGGTAAACCACTCATCCAAACTTCTTGAGGAGAGAAAAGACTAGTAAACAAAGATGAATGATCCCATACAGAAGACACATCTCATCTCTTTGGGGTGATGTCCAAACTTGGCTAAATATTATAGATAAAACAGTAACCCCAACCACTCTGAGCAACACTGGGAGCAATGGGAACACATAGAAACATGAAATACTAATATTTAATGAAACAGAAGCTGGTTAAGATGAAATGCAATACACCAACCTCCACAATCACATGAGTCAATCCCTTAAAATAAATCTCTTCCTATATATACAAGAAAGAGGAGGAGGAGGAGGAGAAGTCGAAGTAGAAGTAGGAGAAGAAGAAGACAAGAAAAGAAAAGATGAATTGCAATAAGTCTCTTCCTATATATACAAGAAGAAGAAGGAGGAGAGAAAGAAATAAAAGAAAACATGAACTACAATAAATCTCTTCCTATATATAGAAGAAGAAAGAAGGAAGGAAAGAGAGAGAGAGAGAGAGAGAGAGAGAGAGAGAGAGAGAGAGAGAAGAGAAAGAAAGAAAGAAAGAAAGAAAGAAAGAAAGAAAGAAAGAAGAAAGAAAGAAAGAAAGAAAGAAAGAAAGAAAGAAAGAAAGAAAAAGAAATGAAGAAAACATCGATATTTTACCTAGAAAGGAACAGGTTGAGAAAAGAAGGATGAGGAGGGTTAATTGAGTCCGTGAATGGGATTGAAACCTGGGAAGGAACAATGTATCTAAGAAAGAATGTGTTCAAATCATTTAAAATCTAGGACCCCTGGCATTAAGTAACAAATGCAGGCATGGAAACCAGTTTTGACCGGAACTCAAGAATTGTTTCTGAAGATGTATTTTCAGAAATACGGAGTTATCCAAGAAGACTGTATTTTCCTCAAGGATGAGGGAATCCATAACAGGAATGAAATAGGACAGGAAAATGTGTTAGATCATGAAGTTCTATCACTGTGAGAAGACTGCCCGTGATACTGTGAGGCTTTGGCTCCTGTCCTGGGAATCTTCACACTACAGAAAAGTAGATTTGTTCATTTTGAATGTCTGGCTGATGAATGACATGCCCATGCATGCAGTTTTGTTTCTATTCTTTGAACAAAGAGACAGCAAAGAATAGCAAATTGACCAGTGAGACTCTGACTTAGGCTGTAAGTAGTGTGACCTAAAACCCACTACGGCGACCTTGAACAACTCTTATAATATTATAAGAAAAGAATTGGCAGTAGGGGGAAACTGTGGGGGGGGGCAGGGAGGCAGAATTGACAGTAATGGGAATCTGCCTGGGGAAGGGGGAGCACACCTCATCAACAAGGGTACCTGCATAATGAACATCTGTATACCTAACCCTGAATTGTACCCCACATCTTTAAAATAAAAAAATTAAAAGTTAAAAAAAATTCTTTCAAGAAAATTTAAGACAAAAAAATAAAACCCTCTGTGGCAAGAATATTCTTATCCTTTCCTTCTAGGCTAGTCAAACCACAAAAGCAGCAATGTTGGCTTGATATGGGAAAAAGGAATTGATCTACCTTTTCAGCCATGCTTAATGCACCCTGAGGGCATCTCCAGCCCCTCTGTGAAAACTATAAGGTCAATTCCTACAGAGCATTGAAAAGCTTTGAGATTCAGAGGGTGGGGGGGAAAATTGTTGCTTTGTTTTGTTTTTTGGGGGGGTTGTTTGTTTTGTTTGCTTTTGGAGTAAAATATTTTCTTATTGCTTGATAGAAAGGGAGCGATGGTACCCCCAAGTTAGCTGAATAAACATTTTAAAATCATATTTTTTTCTTGTTACTTTACTTTTGTTTATTATCATGGCTTAATAGTTTTACATTTTCTTCATAGTTCAAAATCTTTCTCAAATCATAATCCTATCTCGCATGTTGAAATAAAAAGGAAAAATTAAAATCATGGGCTTGGAAATCAGCTAAATCTCTATTCAAATCTACACTCTGCCACTTAGCTATATGAACTTTGGCAAGTTAATTAACTTGGGGTAAATAATATCTACTTCACGTGGTTATTGTTACAATTAAAATGGGAGTGGGAATGAAAAGCATTTGGCCAAATACCTGTAAATGCACACAGCAAATATCCAAAAAATGGTGTTTAAAAATATTTTTTCTATCTTTTTGTAGTCACCAGATTTGCAAAAATTTAAAAGTTTGTGACAATAGTATTGTTAACAAGGATATGTAGCAACATGAACTCTGATATTTTACTGCAGGGAACATGTAGCAAATAAAAGAAGATGGCCACAAATTATCATTCTCTAGCATATTTACCTCATCAAAATTGGGGAGGGCTATGTCCTCTCCTCTTGATTCAGGCTCTGTGACCACTTAACCAATAGAATGTGGCAGAAATGACGTCACTAATACTTCTAGGTCGAGGCCTTAAGAGACTGATAGCTTCCACTTCCAGACTCTTGAGATGTTTGTTCTCAAAATCCTGAGCCACCATATGTTGGAAGTCAAACTACCCTGAGGCCACTATTTGTTGAGGACCCCCAACCCATGTAGATAGCCTCTGGAGGATAAGATGGCACATGGAAAGAGAGAGACCAAAGAGCACCCAGATGTAGATGCAATGAGTTATATATGTTACACGAGTCACATATAATCTCTCTGACATCTTCTTCTTTGGGTTCTTTTCAGAACCCTTTAAAAATGAAAAAGCCATTCTTAGCTCATGACCATACAAAGAAGCCATGTGTAAGATTTTGCCCACAGGCCATAGTTTGCCAGTCTCTGCTTTGAACTATTTATATATGTTACACTGTCTTTTGGCTACATGATATATTTTTCCCACCACCAAAAATAAATAAATAAAAAGAAAAAAATGGAACAGAAATCTTATAGAGAAATATATACTTACTCTTCCCAAACCAGATCAAAAACCTGTGCATTAAGCCTCTATCTCTTGGCAGACCCTCTGCACCACTTCAGTTTAAGAAAATAAACTTTTGGATTATAGGCATGGTGGCTCAAGCCTATAATCCCAGCACTTTGGGAGGCTGAGGTGAGAGGATTGCCTGAGTTCAGGGGTTCGAGACCAACCTGGGCAACTTGGTGAGACCTTGTCTCTACAACATATTAAAAAATTAGCTGAGCATGGTAGTGCATGCCTGTAGTTCTGGCTACTTGGAAGGCTGAGGTGGAAGTATCGCCTGAGCCCAGCAGGTTGAGGCTGCAGTGGCCATGAGCATGCCCCTGCACTCCACCCTGGGCAACAGAGTAAGACCCTGACTCAAAAAAAAAAAAAGAAAGAAAGAAAGAAAGAAAGAAAGAAAGAAAGAAAGAAAGAAAGAAAGAAAGAAAGAAAGAAAGAAAAAGAAAGAGAAAGAAAGAAAGAAAAGAAACTTCACTTTCTCTGTTTCTAAAGGGGAAAAAGTAATGAAATGCTCCAGTGCTTTTGCCCACTCTAGACTTCACACAGATTCCAAATGCCTAAATCAAAACAGTTGCTTGGGTAGAAGAAATCATGCATAAAATTCATAGGTAAATGATATTGTCCAATAAGTGTCCACTCTCAATGCAAAGCTAACATTTCCTGAGCCTCACTGTGTCCCAGGCATCGATCTCACACTGCATACATAATTCCATCTTATTTATTACAACAACCCCATCTGATGGGTACTATGATTAACCCAATTTCACCATGATGGAAACTGAGGCACTGAGAAATGAAATCACTTGCTCAAGGTCACATAACTAGGAAGCGATGGAGCCAGTATCCACATCCAGACTGTTGGATCCAGAGCTCACCCTCTTAATTAACCATAATGCTATTCTAATTGTTTAATACATTTGTCTCCTCAAATTTGACAAGGAAGTGGTATTTTTATCCCTATTCTACAGATTAAAAATATGTGCTTGCAACTGACCCTGGTCCAAGAAGCTTGGCTAAAGGATGGGACTGGAGCTGACATTGCTTGTGCAGGTGCCACCCTGCATTGGCTTATTCAAGGAGTACTTCTCAAGGCTCAGCTTGTGTGTGGTGGATGAAGAACTGCTCAACAGGTGAAATGAGAAGCTAGACTTTCATCCATGTCTCTCCACAGTGACAGACTGCAATCCTTCATCAAGACCATGTGAAAATAATTATACTCTACGTCCAAGGACCCAAACGTGACCTTTGAGGAGAGCAGGCAAGTCATGAAGGCTATTGCTGAGATAAGAAGAAAACCTCAGTATCTGTAAAATGGAAACATAACCAGTTTTTATTTAACCAAAACCAGAATGTAGACTGGTTGTTACCATTTACTCAGCAGTTTAAAGCACCCACTATGTACCATGACACATAGATGCTGGGGTACAATGACAGAAGTGCTACAGTCCCCCTCCAAGGGTTTTGAATGTCTTTCCTGGTTCCCCAGAAAAGTGTGTTTTAAAAGAACACAAATGGAAACTCGCAGTTCTTTAGGCAGAAACAGGAGAATGGCAGAGGTTTGACATCTGTGGGGTGGTGGGGAGCACTCTGCCAGTCATACTGAGGGCCCCCACCCTGCAGCTGAGGCAAAAGGCAGAACCACACCCAGCTCTGATGAACTTCCCTGGGGGAATTTTCTCTTGGCAAGGGTTTACAACAGTTGCCTTTTCTTCTGAGCATGGGGAGGGTTGGGGTAGGGAGAGGAAGGAAGGTGGTTGTCAGGAAAACAGACCCTCTGAGGTACAGTTTCAGGACCTGAACGATTCAAAAGTCTCCCTGTAGTACCTCGAGCTCAGATTACAAAAGAATAGCACATCTGCTCTAAATTATCATTCCTTTCGTCCGTTTACACCCAGCCTGGGCAAACCCTCCCAAATTATAATGATCTAGAAGGAGGATCATTATTGTTTTCATTTTTGCTGTATGAATATCGTGGGGAAAGTGAAAGAAGAAAGGCCGTGCAAAAGACCATCGCCAGAGAGATTACAGAATAATTTTGTTCAAGACTCCCTTCCCCCACCAAGTATTTCTATGCCAAGGAAATCTATTTCTATATTGGAGAAATCTGAGAGCCACAAGCCTCAAAGAAGGCCCTGATGACAGGACCAGTGTAAAAACAGTGGTCACAAAATAGTCAAGACATAGAAATATCCCAGGGAAAAACTGTCACAAAAGACTCTGAAGCCGCTGGCTTCTTGGTACCAATGTATTTATATACAGACGCTAATTTCAGAGCCAGCTGCTAGCTGCTAGCTCCTCCTCTCTCCAGCTGCTCTGCACAGCACAAAGCCTAAATAAACTCAATTTGTCATACCCAAAGGAGGCCTCTGAAGTGGTAAGAAATCTCCCCCTTTTCCTAATGGCAGCAGAAATCATCTCCCAAGTGAGTAGCCTGAAGTGGCCAGAAACCCTCTACAAAGACTGCTCCCGTTTTAGCACAGAGCCCCGTTTCAAAACGAGCCCCATGACTGAATCCAGCCCAGACCTGTCCACTCATTCAGGCTTAGGCCTCCCCTTCAAGCAGTCACAATGATTCTCTGCCAAAGGAAAGACTCTATGCTGTAATCAGCAATTGCACGACTTCTTTTCTGTTTGTTTGGGTTTTTTTTTTTTTTTTTCTTTTCTTTTTTTATTCAGGGTCTCACTCGGTCATCCAGGCTAGATGGCAGTGGCATGATCACAGCTCACCACATCCTTAACTTCTTGGGTTCAAGTGATCCTCCCACTTCAGCCTCCCAAGTAGTTGGGAATACAGGCATGTGCCACAACACCTAGCTAATATTTTTTATTTTTTGTATAGATGAAGTCTCACTATGTTGCCCAGGCTGGTCTTGATTTTCTGGGCTCAAGCAATCCTCCTGCCTCAGCCTCCAAAAGTGCTGGGATTACAGGCATGAGCCACCACGTCTAGCCTGTACAATGTCTACTAGAATCACGTGGGGGAATTTCTACCTGCCATGGATGGCAGATCCCCAGGTCATACCCCAGAAACAAATCAAAATTCCCCAAACCTTATATTTTTTAGAGCTCCCAAGTTGAGAACAACTCCTTAGAGCCTGTATCTCAAAGATCTAACACCTCAAAGGAACTTAAATGAATTCATATTCAGCACTGAATGAGCAATAAGACTTCACCCACCTAAGTTCCTACATTTTAAATGGACTCTGACCTAAAAGTAAGAAATGACTCTTTAAGAGTTGGAATTCAGATCCAGTTATAAAATTCATGGAGATTGTTTTGATTAGAATATAGACATAACACATTGACACTCATGATTTAGCAGAACAATCACAAGTTCTAATATTTTGTTCCATTATCTCCATGAGCATTCACATATTACAAGGCCATGGTCCTAGTATGAAATATAGAAGGCTTGTTCGATGTGCATATACGTGGCCTCTATTTACTTGAAGTTCCACCAGTAATTTTTATTATGATCAAGACCACAACTAAAACAAATAACTGTAAAACCTCAAACTGTAAGAATCTTAGAAAATGCAGGAGACATCCTTATGAAAATTGGAGGCAACCAATTCCTGAGCAAAGCCCCAGATGTCCATGCCATAAGAGGTAAGATAGACAAGTGGGACTTCATTAAACTGAAAAGCTTTTGCAAAGCAAAAGAAGTCATCAAGAGAACAGGGAGACAGCCCAAAAAATGGGAAAAAATACTTGTCAACTGTATATCTGACAAAGTCCTAACATCCAGGATCTACAAGGGACTCAAAAGTACCAAAAGGAAAAAAGAAAAAACAGCCCCATTAAAAAGTGGGCAAGCCGGTCTTGGTGGCTCAGCCTGTAATCCTGTGCTTTGGGAGGCTGAGGAGAGTGGATTACCTGAGCCTGCGGGTTCGAAACCTGCCTGGGCAACTTGGCGAGACCTCATCTCTACAATAAATCAAAACAATTAGCCGGGCGTGGTAGCATGCGCCTGTAGTTCCGGCTACTTGGAAAGTTGAGGTGGAAGGATCACCGGAGTCCAGCAGGTCGAGGCTGCAGTGGCCGAGAGCGGCAGTTGAAGGAAACTGCTAGGGGAGGGAGGGGCATACCTCATCAACAAGGGTACCTGCATAATCAACGTTTGTATACCTACCCTTGAATTGTACCCCACATCTTCATAATAAAAAAGAATGAAAATTTTTTAAAAAGAAGAAAAAAATAAAAAAGATAAAAAGTGGGCAAAAGGCAATGAATAGATACTTCTCAAAAGAAGACATACAAGTAGCCAACAGACACATGAAAAAGTGCTCAGCCTCACTAATCATCAGAGAAATGCAAATCAAAATCACAATGAGCTATCACCTAACTCCAATAAGAATGGCCATTATTAATAAAATAAAAACAAAAAACAACAGATACTGGTGAGGATGCAGAAAAAAGGGACTGCTTCTACACTGTTGGTGGGAATGCAAACTAGTTCAATTTCTATGGAAAACAGCATGGCAATTTCTGAAAGAACTAGACATTGACCTTCTACAACTCAGCAATCCCTCTACGGGGAATTCAAATCATTCTACAAAAAAGATACCTGCACATGCATGTTTATTGCAGCATTATTCACAATAGCAAAAACATGGAACCAACCATGCTGCCCACCCAAACTGGACTGGATTTTTTTTAAGTGGTACATATACATGATGGAATATTATGGAGTCATAAAGAAGGACAAACTTATGGACTTTGCAGTAACTTGAATGAATTTAGAGTCTATAATACTCAGTGATCTCTCACAGAAACAAAGATATGAATACCACATGTTCTCACTCATAAACACATCCTGAACATTTACCATAATACTATAAGCAAGGGATTGGCACTAGCCAGAAATTGCCAGGGGAGGGAAGGAGGAGGCATCTAACATCAATAAGGGTACCTGATCTCAAACCAGGTGAAGCAGGGACCAAAGGGAGGCCCAAACTTTACCTGTACAATGACTGAATTGTATCCCACATCTTTAAAATAAATAATAATAATAATAGAGAAAAAATAAAACAAAACAGAAAGCAATGAAATAAACAAAATGATTGACTCTTTTTTTTCAAATGATGACCCAATTCATCATGAATTGGGTATACAATTTGAAGACTAATACAGATTAACTCTTCCATATGACCCTATGAAACAGTCATATTTATTAAATTTAAAAGAAATTTATTTTATTTTAAAGATGTAGGGTACAATTCACGATTAGGTATACAAGTGGTCATTATACAGATAAAGTTTGGACCTCCCTTTGGTCCCCACTTTGCCTGGTTTAAGATCAGGTACTCTTATTAATTTTATGTGCCCCCTCTTCCCTTCCTTGGCAGTTTCCTGCTACTGTCCATCCCTAGGAGTTGGATGTCTGGGAAGGATTTTAATTCTCCCTCACTGATGAAGCTTAGCTTGACTGGGTAGGAAATTCTTAGTTGAAATTGTTTATCTTTGAGAACATTAAAGCTGAGTCCAATTCCTTCTGGCCTGTAGTATTTCTTTGATAAGTCTGCAGCGATTCTGATTGGTCTCCCCCAGGAGGTAGTCTGATCTTTTTCCCTTGCTGCCTTTAGGATTTTTTTCTTTTAGACCTACTTTGTGTTGGCAAATTATTATGTGTCTAGGGGTTGGTCTTTTCATAAGATGTCTTGCAGGGGTTCTCTGGATCGCTTGTTCTTGTATGGTCATCTCCTTGGCCAGTGAGGGAAGGTTTCTTGAATGACCTCATGGAATGTTTGTTTCAAGAGATTTTCCATTTCTCTTTCTATTTCATGTATTCTGAACTGACATAGGTTTGATTTCTTGCTAAAATCACACATCTCTTGGAGAGTTTCCTCTTTATTCTTTAAGGTTTTTTCCCTATATTTTTAATAGATTGGGTTAATTCCATATTTTGTTCTTCCCACTCTTAGATTCTTTCTTCTGCTTGGCCAATTCTGCTTCCCATGCTTGTCAGTTTATTTATTTATTGACTGGAGTTCTTTATTTCTAAGTATGCTTTCTGGAACCTGCCTAGCACTGTTGCAATTTCATTTAGTTTTAGCCCTTGCATTTCGTGATTTGCATTCATTCTATCCAACGATTCTCTGATCTCCATAAGTACCTTCTTATGGTACTGTCATTCTGAGAGATAGTCATTGTTTGTGCTCCAGTAGCTGTTCTTTCTAGCACTGACTCTTTGCTGGGACTTCATTGGTTTTTCTTCATTTGTAGCAATTCTCTTATCTTTCTCTTTAATTCTGTTGCTCAGTGGAAAACGGAGAAGAAGTCACTTCTGACATTTGCTCTACCTTTTGTCCTTCCTTGAGCTGGGGCTCTAGGTTTGTTCAATTATGAAGTAGGCCTGGTGGTGGGGCGTTGTGCTGTCTCTTTACAATTGTGAGCACTTACTAGGGGGTAGAGGGTGGCTGCAAGGATTCTGAACCTATTGGCAGGTCATAATGTTTGCTATCTGGTGCATGGTTCAGTTGGGACTCACTCTCTGTCTGTACAATATGACCTTACAGTGGGCCTGCTTGCATAGTCCCAGCCTCCTTCTCTCAGGCAGTTCCACTGTCTGCATCTACTGCCCAGCAGCTGGCTCAGGGTGGGGGGTGGGTCATCTGGGGTTCCACATCTGCCATTACACCGCCAGGGCTTGTGCACTAAGGACAATGTTCTCTGAGGTCACAAAGAGCAGCCCCAAAGCAACACAGAGATAACACCTGACCTCAAGATGCAGTTCTGCTGTTCTGCATAAGCCACCCTGGAGCACTTCTCTGCTCCTGCATTAGCGAGTCTGCTCTGCTCCTCTGCTGGATGCTGTTCCTGTCAGGGGTCGATAGCTCCCTCTCTAGCAGTTACCACAGTCTCCGGATCTCAGAACCTGTTGGCTAGGCTCTGGAGCCCAGTCCAGGTTCGGAGTAACTTCTCCTTGCTGTTTCCTCAGGACTTGGCCTGAGGCTGCCTCGCTGTACTCCCTCCATAGCCCTCACTGCCAGCGTTCAGCCTGGTGCTGTGATGTTTGAGTCAGCAGTCACTCTAGCCATTCTTCCCGGGATAAGCTCTGCTGATTTTGTTTTATTTTTTATTTTTATTTTTATTTAGTTTGCTTTCTTGATTTTATTTCAAAAGTATACAAGGTCACAAAACTAGAGCAAGTTTTTAGTTTTTTTAAACAAATTTTGTTCTTACAAATTTCAAGATCTGTACCACTGGATATATAAGTCAGAAATTTTAAATACAAAATCTGATACTGACACTATCGAGTCTCTACTCTGCACACGTGAAGTGTCAAAATATTTTTCTCAGCAGTACAAGTGTATTTATCACTAAAATTCACAGTTAAGGACAAGAACAAGTGAATCAGTGAACTGTGGTTCTCTTAACACTGTGTCACTAAATAAGTTAGCAGAAAGCACAAAGTTCTTCTTTGATGGAACTTTTAGTAAATAATATCTTCCAGAAAGGCTTTCAGTACAGTTCCATACCCTCTACAGTCACAGAAACAAGCTTGTAAGAACTCTTGTGTAACCTGAAGAGAGCTCTTGGGTATGATTAAGTTTAGAGGATACAATTTAGTTTTAGGGTTATGTCTCCAGAGACTCTCACTGTAAATTTCTGTTGGTCAGATAGTATTCATAATTTCCCAAATAATTCTCACTGATCATTTCAGTTGAACCAGAGATCACATATTTGTTCTAGAATTACAATTGGGAATCTCCAAGTACTAAACAAAAAAATTATTAAAGCATTTCGACTAAAGAGCCAAATAACACTGATCAGGGATAGTACTGCATCTGCAAAGCAAAACTGTTTGGTTCCACTTTATACTCACAAACTTGATACCATCTCCTTAGGGTATGCAGAATAAAGAGAAAATATTATTCCCTTGTGAGAAAGTCACCCACCTCTATCCCCATTCACCCCAGAAATATCTTGTTGATTACCCTGCCCAGTTATTCCGGACAAATTCATTCCTTTAAATTTGAGCTATCTACCATGGACTTATTAAAATGGAAACACAGCCTGAGTGTGTTTCAAGGGAGGTTAATTGGGAAAAACCCCGATCATCATCCATATATTTTATGGGTCTTAAAAGTATCTGATTTTTACTAAAAAGATAATTTCTAATTTTAAGGTTAAAACTCGGAAATTTGGAGCAAGTAAATGAGCAAGTAAATATTTTGATTAAATATAAAAAAAAAAACTCTACTGATTTTAGAAAATGGCGCTCAGCTTCTCCGGGAAGCACTAGGGTCCAAGAAGAGGTGCTGCGGCACCAGCGGCTTTACCAGGACAGACCTGGGCACTTGAGAGCAAGTGCCCATTCAGTCAGCCTCTCACATTCCCACTTACTCACAAACACACACGCAGAATTGTCCATACAATCACTCACACACACAGGGACTCATGCAGTCTGACTGGCTACACCGCTACCTTCCCCCAGGATTCTTTCTATTTACATGTTTTTGCTCATTTTGTCTGCAATGTTCTTTCCTTTTCCCTCCACCAATTCAAATCCTAAAGCTTTCTTCAAACCCTAGCCAAGATCACCTCTCCTTCAAGGACCGTGGCCTATTGTCTTCATGTCATTCCTTGTGACATCACAATATTGAACTTATATTGCTTTCCACACAAACACTTGATTTTTTTTTTCTTTTCTTTCTTTCTCTCTCTCTCGTGTTTTTTTGGGTTTTTTTTTTTTTTTTTTTTTTTTGAGACGCAGTCTCACTCTGTCATCCAGGCTGGAGGCAGTGGTAGGTTCACCACAGCCTCTACCTCCTGGTCTCAGGCGATCCTTCCACCCCAGCCTCCTGATTAGTTGGAGCTACAGGCATGCATCACCATGCCTGGCTAATTTTTATATTTTTTGTAGAGAAAGGGCTCACTATGTTGCCCAGGCTGGTCTCAAACTCCTTGGCTTAAGTGATCCTCCTGCCTTAGCCTTTCAAAGTGTTAGGATTACAGGTGTGAGCCACCACTCCCAGCCTGATTTTCTTTTATTTGAGTTGTTCTCTTATTTTTTATTGGAACAGTGAAGATCCCAAAGGAGTCAATTGATTAAGGTGAAGACTCGATTTAGAATCAGAATGAGGAACTCATTTCCTCATAGCAATAGTTGTATGTTATTATTGATATGAGTTTTACCACATTGCGCCCATTGAGATTTTAACCACTACTTATAACATTATAACATTGAATTTTTAGTGCCCAACAACCAGTTTACAAATAATTTTTTAGTGCAAAACATGTTTGTAAATTGGATATTGCTTCTGGGAGGCAAAAGTGAAAAGCATGATTAAATGTGTATAGAATTCAGTTAAGAACTGAGTAACAAGTTGCCTTGGAAGAAAATCACAAGATCAGGAATTTTCTAATTTACAATTAAAATGCAAAGCTTCTGGGCTCCTTGCTCTTTCAGATACACAGTCGCATCTGGTTATAAGAATTTCGACCTTCTCTTCTACACTTGACTCTTAACAGTTTAAGATCTTGTTAAATTTATTTTTGTTGGTTAAGTCAGCACCAGGAAGGTTATTCTGTTAAACAGTAACATTTAATAGAAAGACAGGCATTGGCAACATGAGAATCAGCCTCCCCATAAAACACGTGATGACCTTTCCTCAAAAGGCACGGTGGATGGATCAAATGTGACCCCCTTCTTCCAATTTTCTGAGCTTCTCTCTCGGGACTCTCGGTGTCACACTGACTGTTGAGCAAAGTTTCTGAAAGTGCGGTGCCACCGCCTGCCAAGACTGCTCTCTGTCAGCAACGCTCTTGCTCCTGCCTGTTGCTTGGAACCATGTTTTCTGTTGTTGCTGTAACTGAGTCTAGCCCTTACCATGAGCACACCCCAATTCCTGACACTTAGCTGAAAGCACAAATAAAACCCAAATGAGTTGGGACCATACTCTGAGCTTGGGATAAATACTGGCTTCACAATGGTTGCATGTTTACTAAGGTTTTCATGAAAATATCACTTTCTGTCCTATATTTAGCAAAGTGGTCAATTTTTTCCTTAAAACACAGTATGTGCTTCAATAGGAAAGAGGCTTTACTTCTGATTGTTTAGACAGAACAACCGCACTCATAATTTAATGGACTTGTTTTATGGAGTGAAACAAAGTATTCCTGATTGGAATTAAGATTAACACGCTGAAGCAGGTCATTTGTGGCTTGAGTCCCAGTCTTGGGATAAGGGTGGTCCCCTGCTGCCAATGGCAAAGACTGTATGCAACTCATGTGTCCAGATTTCAGTAGCTCAAACATAAACATGATCAGCAATTTTTTTTTTGAGTCAGAGTCGCACTCTATCACCTAGGCTGGAGCACAGTGGCACGCTCACAGCCACCCCAGCATCGACCCACTGGGCTCAGGCGATTCTTTTGCCTCAGCCTTCCAAGTAGCTGGAACTATAGGCATGCACTATCATACCTGGCTAATTTTTTGATTTATTGTAGAGATGAGGTCTCACCAAGTTGCCCAGGCTGGTCTTGAACCCGTGGACTCAGGCAATCCCCTCACCTCAGCCTCCCAAAGTGCTGGGACTACAGACTTGAATCACCTCGCCCGGCCATGATCAGCAATGTAATACAAGCATGTTCTCCTCCATCAGCTAGTTCTAGCCCCTGTTCTTTCACACAAAACAAGCTACTCAGAGAGACATTGGCCAAGCCAGGCTTTCAGTTAAGGTTAATAAACTCACTTCTCCCCAGATATATAACTTTGAGCAAGGTATTTTCCTTAACCTTGATTTCCTCATCTGTAAAATGGCCTCTATAGTAACAAGTGTCTTTGAGACTTTTATGAGTCTCAGTTAGATTGTGCTTATAAAATGGGTGACTAGAATGAAGAAAGAGAGTGTGGCATGAAATTGACTATTTGTTGGGTGATACTGTTGGCCTTTAAGCACAGTGAAAACTAATCATCTACCTTGTTCTATTCAGCAAGACATACAGCTTTTAATCACACACACCAACAGAAACGCTAACAAAATACGGGCAGAAGCACATTTTATTACAGTTTTCAGCCTCGCTATCCTATTTTCATTACGCTCCAAGTATGCTCACATAACCTGCCGAGAAGTCTCAAATAAGTGTGCACAGACACTGACCAAATTGATGAGTATCTTAGTTAATTGCTTTCTTCTGGCTTCTCTATTGGCAGCCAGAAGAAGTGAAGGTGAGGAAGGAGGGCAGGAAGAAGGGCAGGAAAGGGGACACAGCATGAGACAGAGAATGAGTAGGGGAAGGAGAAGGAGACCTAAAGACAGCTCCTTGGACTGACTCAGGGGGATTCTCAGAACAGACTATGCAGAGACTTGAATTTTACAGCTGGAAAATTCCGCAGTCAAATTTTAGTACCTTTGTCTTTAAGCAGGATGACAACTAACCCTAACCCTTCTAAACCAACAGGAGATCTGTTCCAGATCTTAAGGATCCCTGAGAAGAGCCAAAGCTAATAATGCCTTTAATTTCCTCTATTAATCTAAACTTCACTCCAACCCAACAGCTCTAAATCTCAACTTAGGCATTCAGTGGCACATATCCATGGTACACTGCAAGATGTCAATTGAATGGGAAGAAAACATAGAGGAAAAACAAGAAAGCTGGTTCCTTTGGTTTGACAGAAAATATATAGACCATTGGGCACTGGCCCACATAAGTTTGATAGAAGAGAATAAGTCTCCTAATGATTGATGTCTCCCCTGGCAGACAGGTGGGCAACTATCAAGGAGGGAAACATCGTCCCTTATTAACTCAATCATTATCTAATCATACCGTGAGTAAAAATGAAAACACATCTGCAGTTTTCCCTATGTTTTGTTGTCCCTGGCAGACTATGAGAATGGTAGCATTGAGGTCCTCTAAAATTCTGATGTGAGAAGATGACAAGATTATGAGTGGCCCTGTGTGCTGCAAGTAGGAAGCTCAACTGTATGAAAACTTGTTTGTGGTGACCAAACTTCCAGAGGTCCTTGCTGCTGACTCAGCCCTTCACCAGGCCCAACCCTCATTTTGTCAGAACTTCTGTAGCAGATGCTCAACTGATCCTAATCCATCCAAGGCAGCCCTCACCAGTTCCAGAAGACATTGACCTCAATCCAAAGGTAAACAACTCTATGACTCATTTATACTCTGAAGACATTGACTGACAAGGTCTCTTCAAAATCATTGCCAACTGCCCAATTCTGCCTTATCTGCCCACCACAACAACCCACTGAGCACTCGCCTTCAAGATGAATCACATGAGAGTCGCATGAGATCCCTGAAAGAACAGATATGTTGCATGCTACTCAAGAATTATACAATTCTTAAATTTAAAAAATACTGAAAGACCAACTGGTATTATCTTTTAAAGTTGACAATGTTTATACCCTACATTCTATGCCTAGATATATACCTAAGAAAAAATATTTACACATATATACCTGGGGAGAAAAAGAAGGATGTTCACTGCATTGAACAGTATAACACTAAAAAATTGGAAATAATCAAACATGGTTGGAGGAATACATAAATGGCAATAATCAATGTAATGAAAAATTATACAGCAGTGAAAATAAATGTTCAACAACGTGGAAAAATTTTATTAACAAATGTTGAGTGAAAAAAAACCAAGTTCTGAGAGACTTCCCATAGTATGATACATTTTATGTAAAGTTTAAAATAAATAAAACTAAATATTACACTGCCATAAACAAAAAAAAGAAAAAAAAATCAAGTAAATAATTAATGCCCCTTGGGGTAAGAGAAGAACACAGAATGAGGAAGAGTACTTAAGTCTTGACGTAAGTTGATCAGGTTCTAGTTCAGGCATGAGAGATGATTTCACAGAGACTTCCAATATCACTTAATTAATTTTTTAAAGGGCCCTGCTTAGACAAATGATGATAATATAACTATTTCAAAGTAAACAAGCAATTGCTTCACAAATATTCATTGAGCCTTTGTGTTGGATATAAATCTAACAATGACATCTTTGTAGCCTTAGGAGAGAAGGTTAAAAACCTCTGTAGGTGGTTTCCTCACTGTTTCTCTCCTTGGCATGCTCAGAATTCATTCTTCACAATGAAATCAAACTATCATTCCAGATAATTTTTCACACAGAGGAAAAAAAAAGATCCAATAGCTCATGATCTCTTATTCAGGATAATTTTGTCAATGACAGTTTTGACAGCCTCCAACACTGCAAAGTGGAAAATCAATCCCTCTTCATCATTATCATGTTTATTTTGCTGGTCTTGGGCAATGCTTAAGCAAGTTTGACAGAACCCAACTATTGCTCAATAAACCTCAGCCTTCTTTCTTGTAGCAAATAAAAATCAGCTTTTCTATCTGCCTTCTGAGCCACTGTGCCCATCCAAGAGCCAAGGAGGTCTCCATGTGGTTAGCCTGGTGGGCAAACCTAGCAGAAAAAGAGTAGGGTGAACTAATCCAGAAGGCAGTCAGAGAGTGAGTGTGAAGTTCCTCCCCTGAGAAGGACTTGCCCACCTCCCGGTCCTCCAGCCCTGCTCCTCAGGAGCTTTCCTCTGCTGGTCCTCATCCCTTACAGTTGAATGGAGGAAGTTGGTTATGAAGAAACAGTTCTGTTTCATTAAGCATTTTCAAATAACTTAAGAAAAACTGAAATTATCGTTATTAAAACAACTGCCTGATTTAGGACTGTGTAGTCTATTGTCTGCTGTGTGAGAAATTGCCAACAAAACTGACTCTATCTCTTGTACCATTTTAGAATCAACAATAGAAATTCTTGCACTCTTTCCCCCTCTACACTAAGGGGGGAAAACTAGTGTAATTAGTCTCTGCCATTTAGGAATCCACTATCTTTTCAGAAACCTCGGTGCTTCTCTCAATTAAACCCCATGTGAATAACACAAACATCATTAACCATCCACGGTGACCGGTGGCAATTCTTGATATTTTGGAGCAAAGAAGACTTGTCAAGAAAATGAGCTTTATGGAAGTCTGTAATTAACAAGAAATGGGCACAGATCCAGGCTACTAGTTCTAAAAACTCCTGTCTTCACCTTCATTTCATTTGCAAAACAAGGCCATTCCTATGTGCTACCTGCTCATCAAGATGCTATAAGCATAGCAAGTTGCTACAGCTGTGAAGGTCTTGGACAAAAGCCACAATAATGCAGTGACAACAGCCTCCAAGAATTCCGTTTGCAAACTCAGATGACACAGTGACCTCAGCATGAACTATGTAAGTCTGTCATTTATTATGCATAAAACACATTTCAAGCCACTTTCCTCAGGAAGCTTCACTTAGGGCAAAGTGCAGCAAATCAGACTGTGTTCTCTCCCACCCAACCCCAAGAAATGAGAAGTTTCATCAGTATTTCTGAGTTCTCTTCTAAGGGGTTGTTAAGGTTTGGAAGTTTGTTGTCCTCTTCAAATCTCCAGCTGAAATGTGATCCCCAATGTTGGAGTTGGGAAAACTAATGGAGGAAGTTGGTTATGAAGAAATAGTTCTATTTCATTAGCATTTTCAAATAACTTAAGAAAAACTGAAATTATCATTATTAAAACAACTGCCTGATTTAGGACTGTGTAGTGCCTGGTGGGAGGTGCTTGGGTCATGGCTTGGTGCCATTCAGGAGGCAATGAGTGAGTTCTTGCTCTTATTAGTTCACGAAACAGAACTGTGAGCCAAAGAAACTTCTTTTCATTACAAACTACCCAGCCTCAGGTATTCCTTTATAGCGATGCAAAAAAGATTAATACAGGGATCCATTCACAGGCACAGTGACCCCCAAGATCAAATTCTATATGGGGTTGATGCCTTGTAAATTCCCCCCATGAGTCTGAGACACCTCTGGATATTTCCCACTATCCCTCTTCCAAGATATGAGGCAAATGCTAGGCGGTCCCAAACACTGCAAAATGACTCCTTGGGATTGTATAGCCACAAAAAGAAAAGAGAGAGAGAGATTTCCAACAAGATGATGATTCTCAAACCAAGGGGCTTTACCAGAATAAAAGCAGCCTCAGAAACTGACCAGATTCAGCCCTTTTAGGTGAGCTCTCTAAGCTTTGCTGGGCCTTGCATGAATCCAGTGGGAAGACCGCAACATCAGTGCCCTGGCTATCAGTGCCTATGAAGGGTGAGGCAATGGCACAGCCAAGTCAGGATAGAAGTTTTGACACAGGCATGGGTACCTTTGAACAAGCCAGGTCATAGTGTGTGATCACCTCTTCACTCTCTCCAGAAATGGGACAAGGAGGACAGGCTGTCCATCAGCTATTCCCTCTCCATTTTAGCATTCTGTCCCCACAACCACTGTTCCCTATATTCTCACCTCACTCCACCAGTCCCCCTTTCTCCCAAAAGGACACCTAGCCCACCCACCATGCAAGAACCTCATCTTTGTTAGCTAAAACCAACAGCCCTACTCAAGAATGAAAAAGTGGGAAGGCATTTTGGCTGTCTTGGCAAGCGACATTTGATTTTACAGCATGGACCATTTTTATTTGCCCTATCATTGCATAAACAATTATCCTATGCCAGGAAAAGGATTAGTGCAGCTCTCCTTTGAATACGAGAGATCACTAAGCTACCGACTCATAAGCAAAGTTCTGTGTTTTGATGGCATATCCCAAGCAACTTCTGAGAAACAAGACCCAGTGAGCTCCACTAAGGTTTGCTTTGTCATATATCCCTCCACATCCAACTTCTCAAGAGTTTCAAATTCAGCTTGGGATGACACCAGGAAAAGCTGTCCTCAGGCTTATCTCCCCTAAAATCTGGCAGTTGAAAAGAACATAATCTGAGGGTATCTTCAGACTTCTGAACGTGAGAGATTGATGGCTTGGAGTTTTGATTATTCACCACCCACCGCGTGCACTTTCCAGAAGCTTCCTAAGCAAATGACAGCGGAATGTGTCTGGAAAAGAAAAAATTAACCCAGGCTAGCAGCGACCTGCTTGAGTAATGGATCAACAGGTTTTACTGAAACACAGCAGACTGGTATGATCAATGCAATCACCAGAACAGAAAACCACTGCCCAACTGATTATTTTTTGTGAGACAGGATGTCTGAGAGCTAACTTTCATATGGGGATCCTTGCTGACTTGCCTTATGATCACCACAGTTTTTATTGCTCCTTTTATAGGTAAATCAATCACACTGGATGCTAGTCACAACTCAGCCTGTGTTCTCTATTTTTTAGTGTGCTGACTGCCTGATACTGTTGTGGAAACAAAACACAAGTCTGAAATCTACTCCTTTTCCCACCCTGAGCGTTCTTTTGCTTGAGGTCTCACACAGGCAATTTCATATATTCCTTTAAGCCCTAAACATCATGTAGGATTTAAAATGGAATTGCTTCTGAAATTTAAACATCTATTTCTCACTCTCTGTTAAAATCAAGCTTTTGATGATGGGTGAAATAACTCTCAATTGGGTCTGTTGGCCTTAAGATTAGCAGATGAGAATCTATCTTGAGACATTAACCTCCCGGAGTTAGTGGGGCATTTACTCAGCCTTGGAGGGTCAAAGGGCATTTCATCTTAAGTTATGAAGGCAATGGTATGAAATTTTTGAAGATGGACAGTATTTCCTCTGTGCATGTTCAGACACTAGGAAACATACAGTGAAACGGATTATTTCACAAATATACCGTCTCCCAGTCTGGCACAACACAGACAAGGGAAATATGGCTTATTTATTTCTAGCCCCCTGTAAATCCTTTATTTCCTCTTCTGAAAATACCCCAATGGCAAGCCAGCTGTGACCCAGTGTCTGATGTGTGTGTATATTTTAATTTCTTGTTGATGGTATTAAGAATCGAAGCATCCCTAAATCCACCTCACAGGAAGACAGGCCATAGCTGCTAATATTAGATTACATTCTGATTATTTATTCTATATCCCTCTTCACACCACAATTCCAAGACCAACAGATCAAGGTTTCCACTGAATACTAATGCTACTGTTCAGCAGTACCCTAGAGCTGCATTTGTGGGCCTCCCTGGACAGAGAGACCAACCACAGCCAAAACAGAAAACCTAGACTCTGCTCAGTGTCACATTAGCATGTTTTTTCCTATCATGATCACAAAAAGTCATTTCCCTCTTGTCCGCATAGATTGCCCCTTTACCACTTATCAATATGGATGAAGTCCAAACTACCCATTTTATGCAAAATAGCAAAAGTGAATTGTCCTTTCTTTAAAAAATAAAAGCAGAGAAGCAGACCACCTTTGCCCCCTTTTTAAAATAAAAGTAGCTGATTCTATAGATTTGCTCTATCTCCTAGAATGTACTGTCAGCCAACTCACAAAAGGACAAACAAGAGACCTCCCATGGAAAGAAGAATCCGAACTGTAAGATATAAGGAAAATGTCTTTTGTACAGAAAAGTGACTGAGCAATGAATAATCCAGGAAAAGAGAAATCTTCTACCCTCCTTCTCACTGGATGAGTGTTGCAGCTCAAATCAGATGGATAAAATTCCTAATAGAAGAGCAATCCTCCCACACCCCACTGCAAGCTGGTGTAAGGGCAAGCCAGAAGGCAAGCAGGTAACCAAAACAACCTATGGGAAAGAAAAGTGACTAAAGCATCACAGGAAATATTTATTTGAGTATTTTAAAAATTACCTACTGCTAGAGGTTCAACCTCAGCTTTGAGGTGGGGCCGGATGATAGACTATAAAATTATTGGTTTTGTAATCTGTAATTTAAACACTCTGGCAGATCATTGAGATACCTGGCAAATACTGCAAATCTAATTGCAAGATCGATCTCTCAGTCAACCATCATACTTCATTCAGTTGGGTGTTCAATGAGTATTTGTTGATGGTGATAGTTACCATTTATTGAGCTCCTATTATATTCCAGATCCTCTTCTAATTCAAAGCACTTTTTTATTTTTATTTTTATTTTTTTTGAGTTGGAGTCTCACTCTGTTGCCCAGACTGGAGTGCAGTGGCACGCTCCCGGCCACTGCAGCCTCGACCTGCTGGGCTCTGGCAATCCTTCCGCCTCAGCCATCCAAGTACTGGAACTACAGGCACATGCTACCATGCCCGGCTAATTTTTGATTTATTGTAGAGATGAGGTCTCACCAAGTTGCCCGAGTAAGTCTCGAACCCGCGGGCTCAGCAATCCACTCACCTCGGCCTCCCAAAGTGCAGGGATTACAGGCTGAGCCACCGAGCCCGGCTCAAAGCACTTTTAAACTTTATTTCTGATAATTGTCAAACAACTCCAAAAGTTAGGTAGAACCTATTATAAAGAAAACTGGCTCAGAAAAAAAAGAAGTTGTCCAGAGTTACAGTGCTAAGTGACAGAGGCAGGATTTGAGCCAGACCTGTGTGACTCCAAAGCCTATCTGTGCTCTTTCCAAGACAGCAACACATTCCACAATAGTAAAGTATGCTGAATTCACTGGAATTACAAAACTAATAAAAATGAGCCAACCCAAAGGTTAAAATATGGGTAAAATGGGAGAGTTATTCCTTTCAGTAAAGCCATTTTGTAAAGTCAGACTCAAAATCACCAACTGTTAAAATGCTTATCATGGGTATCTTTGCCCTAGTTGTGAAGGTCAACAAAGTCAAAGATCCAGACATTAAAGTACAAGTATCTTTATCTCCAGAATTTAACCTAAAAGACAGTAAAATGATCTTTCAAATGTTTTAAGCCCTAGGCTGGGACTCAGGAGACCTGGGTTCTACTTCAAGATCTGTTATTAAGAATTACGTGTCCCTAAGCAAGATGCTTGGCTACCATTGCCTCAGTTTCTTGCCCAAAAAAAGGAAGGGATTTGGTTCTGCAAGATTTCTAAGTTTCTATCTTGATCTATGGCTAAGATTTCTCAGAACTGATGCTAATTCATCTTATTACATCTTGAAGAGGTGTGGCCCATTTTGTAGATGAAAAGTAGAGACTCACAAAAGGCAGGTGAATTTACTGAGCCAAAGACTATTGTTTCTCTCTCTCTCTCTCTCTCTCTCTCTCTGTATGTGTGTGTGTGTGTGTGTGTGTGTGTGTCTGTCTGTCTGTCTCTCTCTCTCTCTCTCTGTTTTCCTCTCTCTCTCTCTCCTGTATTGCCAGACCCTCCCTCTTCCCCATCCTGTCTTGGGATAGTTCATTGGTGTTGGCTAAGGTGGGGCAGAAGGGAACAAAAATGCCGTCCTTGCACCGGGTGCGGTGGCTCAAGCCTGTAATCCCAGCACTTTGGGAGGCAATGGCAAGCAGATTGACTGAGTTCAGGGGTTCAAGACCAGCCTGAGCAACATGGCGAGACCTCGTCTCTACAATAAATCAAAAAAATTAGTCGAGAATGGTGGCACATGCCTGTGGTTCCAGCTACTTGGAAGGCTGAGGCAGAAGGATCACCTGAGCACAGTAGGTCAAGGCTGTGATGGCCGTGACCATGCCATTGCACTCCAGCCTGGGCGACAGAGTGAGACTCCAACTCAAAAAAATAATAATAATAAATAAAATAAAATGCCTTCCTCCACCCTTCCCTAATTACCAACACCATCCCTCACTATCTACTATCATGAGGCTTCCTGGAGAAGCCACCATGTCCCCAATTCACCCCACAGGCCAGCAACCATCCTATCCACATTATGTAGAATGGGGCTGTGATTTATTTCCCACCTATTTGTGTGGATGTGATTAACAGTAAACTCACCCAGTCATCTGGACACCAAAAAGGGTCTGTTGTTGAGGGCCGGCACTTCTCCTGCCTGTTTACTGATGCCTCAACACAAACCCGCAGTCTCTATTTTGGCCACTCCTGCCTCCCACTCCTTCCAGTCATCCGGGCACAAGACCAAACCATGCTGCTCTTCTGTACAAAGATGTCCTTGAGTGAAAATTCAAATCACAAGCTTACCACGTTACACGAGGGCTATTAAGCTTTTTAAACCAAGTTTATGTGAAAACACTTGGGGTTGGCTGTCTTTCTCTACCCATCACACACTCACACCTCCCTGCCAATCTGGAGGAATCCAGTTTTTCTCTCATCCAAATGTTCAGCGGTGTACATTTTAAAAGCTCTTCACTCCTTGTTTATTTCTTCTTTCACCACCTCAATGTATTTCATTGCTAAGTACTCTGTTTTTCCATTCCATATTTTCTTGCTCTTACTTGCCAGTTTTGTTCATTCCTTCCTCTGCCCTTATTATTTTCCTTTCCTCTGGCAAAACACACACACACACACACACACACACACACACACACACACACACACACACCCCTCCTTTTCTAGTACTCTAAAGAGTGCTGTGAGCCGGGCTCAGTGGCTCAGCCTGTAATCCCGCGCCTTTGGGAGGCTGAGGTGAGTGGATTGCCTGAGCCCGTGGGTTCGAGACCCACCTGGGCAGCGAGACCTCACCTCTACAATAAATCAAAAAATCAGCTGGGCGTGGTAGCGCATGCCTGTAATTCCGGCTACTCGGAAGGCTGAGGTGGAAGGATCGCCGGAGCCCGGCAGGTGGAGGCTGCGGTGGCCGGCAGCGGCCACTGCACTCCAGTCTGGGCGACAGAGTGAGACTCCAACTCAAAAAAAAAAAAAAGAGTGCTGTGTTATTTATTTTTTTCTCTTTATCTGCCTTATGCATCATAAGCCCTGAAGACTGTTTTTCTCTCTTGGGATTTATCAAGAGTATTTATTAAGCACCTGATTACATATCTGCATATACAAAGTGCTTGGTGCATGTTTTCTCATTAAATCCCCAAAACCACCTTAAGAAATAGTCCTTTCCCTAAAATAGTGTTTTTCAAACTTTATTGTGCATGTAAATCACACAGGAATCTTGCTAACATACAGATTCTGATTCAACAATTCTCGGATAGGACCTGAGAATCTGCATTTCTTGCAAACTACCAGGTGATGCCAAACATGCACATCTGTGGACCACGTTTGCTGGTTTGGCCTGTATTTGGAGCAGTGATAGTACTTTGATACGATTAAGAGGCTGATGTGAAAATTCTACCTTCCCTTATCATTTTGGTCCACAGTGTTGAACATTGCTCTCTTCCCAGTATCCTCTCTCAACATTAAAACAGTTCATGAGAGGTCAAGTTCATGACAGACATTTCAGTGTGCAATGAGTGACAGTTGCAGAATGTGAAACCTGAAAACCATGAAATCTCTGAGAGAGAATGACACCGAAAAAGGAAGGGGAACAGGAGGCAACAGTTGAAGGTGAAAGTAATCAAGTAAAAAACTAAGTCAGTAGGCCAAGTCTTCCATATAGACTTCTTTAAGGGAGACAAATGTCTTCCTTACCTTTTACCCCAGGGCACAAACCTAGGAAATAAGACACAGACTCTGCCATTTTGAAAATCACTTAATCTTCTCTCAAAGAGCATTGATTGAGTATCCACTGACATGAGTGCATGCCCAAGGTACTCTCTCTATGTTATCTTCTCATTAAATGTTTATGAACACCTCTGAAGTCACTGCTACCCTCAATTTTACAGATGAACAGGACTAAGGCTCAAGAAAATTGGTTAACTTTTCCCAAGATAATCAACAATTTGCATACAACAGAGTCAATCTGCTCATCCCACTGCAAGTTCAAGTTTCTGTTATAACACAAGCTGACAAAACACTGGGAGGAAATGGAGAAACCCACTAGATTTCAGAGATAGAGAGGACATTCTGCCTTTGAAGAAGCTTTTATTTATTTATTTATTTATTTTTATTTAAGCATATGCTACTCAGAAAAGAATCACACTGTTTTTATGCTATTCATGGCTTTGGACGCAAAAGGAGAAAAAGAAGCTTGAGGAGCACAGAGTAGAGGGTCTCTGTGGTGTGTGGCAGAACCTTTCTGCATCACTCTTACCTGGTGCACCTCTGATCTCTTTTACTAGTTTGGAATACTTGAGAGCAGGGAATAACTGTCCGTGAGACCAGTCAATCTCTGAAGGCAAAATAGCTCAGCCTTGAATTTGATTACATTCTCTCCCACTCCTCCTGACCTCCTGAGACCTGTGTCCCATAAATTACCCCAAGAATGATTATATCAGTTCCCCTCTGCCCCCGCCCCACACACACACTTTTGGGTTCATTGTCTTTGTCATCTAATAAACTTTGGTCATGCCATTAAAAAACAAGCAAGCAAACAAACAAAGAAATTACATCAGGTCTGTAGTTCTTATTTCTCCTTGAACTTCTTCCTTCTTTCCTTTTTCCTGCTGTCCTTCACCACCAGTTTCTTGAGAGAGGAGTCTTTGCTCCCTGCCTTCACAACTGAAGTGTAGTCATGCATCATTTAACAATGCGGATACATTCTGAGAAACGTGTTGTTGTGAGAACATTGTAGAGTGTACTTACACAAACCTGGATGACATAACCAACTACACACCTATGCTATATGGTATAGCCTATTCCTCCTAGGCTACGAACCTGTACAGCATGTTACTGTACTGACTATGTTACTGGTTTATGTATTGACTATACCCTACTTTTTATCATTCCTTTAGAGAATACTTCTACTTATCAGTCATTTATTATCATTATCAACTATTATATACTATACATAAATGTATATGTTATACTTTTATCTGATGGCAGTGCAGTAGGTTTGTTTACCCAGCAACATCACAAACAAGTGAGTAATACATGGCACTATATTATGTTGTCTAAAATGTCACTAGATGATAGGAATTTTTCAACTCCATCATAATCTTAGGGGACCACCATCATATATGCAGTCTGTTATTGGCCAAAATATCATTATGCAGCATGTGACTATACTCACTTACTATGCAATCTGTCTTCTCCAACTTTGAATCTCCAAAATTTGTGCTCCCAAGCATCTTGAATAGTTTGTTCCTCAAGTTACTTATAACAATTGGCATATTAACTTAATAAAAGGTATGTGTCTACCTTAGGAGTGAAGATAATACACATATCAAAATAGCTATGATCAAAGAAGTCTCATAGTGGCCAAAACAGCTCAATATTTTTCTTACTTGCTGTATGAAGTTGTTATGTTCTGGTGTCAGTTTCTACTGCTCTCCTAAAACTGTTTCCCTTCACAGTCACCACGAGCCACTTAACTGCCCTTTCTCTCTGATAGCCTTTCTTCCTGCTGATCCTTCTCAATTTTGCTATGCTGTTTAATACCTGCTTCATCTTGAAAGATTCTGACTTTTGAAAATAACAGTGCCTCATTCTCTTCCCACTTTTCTGGTCTTTCTCTGATTTCCTTTAAGATTCTTTCTCCTCCTCTCATCCCTAAATGCAGATGGCCCTAATTTTCATCAATGTTCCACTTCTACTTCCCCTCACACTCCCTCATTAGACAAGTTCATGACCTGCTGTGACTTCAGTCCTCATACTTTGAGTAGATAATTTCTTGGCTCTAGACTCACATTTCCATCTGGCAGCTAAATATTTCCACCTATCATTTTCTAAATGACACCTTCTCAAGCTAAAATGTCTTTCCCTGATTTTACAATTTTTAAAATGGTATGACTATTTTCCAGTCATCCAGAATTAATTGGTGTCATCTCATAATTCTTCCACCTTAATATCCAAGGGATTGTCAAGTTCTGTAGACTAAAAATCCTCAACACTTTTCACCTTCTCCCCCTTTTATTCCCACTATCACCATAATAGTACAAATCCTTGGTGAACCTTTATCTGTGTCTGCTTTTCCATTCCCACTGCCACTGCCTCAAAACTCTCCCAGTATCTTCCTTCCTCCATTTCTTCCCACCTCGCCATCCCTCCAAAATCCTTTTGCCAGATAAATGTTCCAAAGACAGAGGTCTGGTCATGTTGCTCCCTAAAACGTCCAGTTCCTAATTGCCCAAGTAATGAACTCCAAACTCCTCAACCTGTTGTCTAATAGTCTCCAAAGTATAATTTTAACTTATATTCCAAGTCTTAAACCCCACATACACTTAATTTATCCTTTATTATGCAGCCACCAAACTGGACTGCTCCTTAGTCCATTAATGTTCACCTTCGCCTCTTCTGAGTGTCTACTCATGGATTCTCCGACCAAAATGTCCTTTTCAACATCAAATTTTTTCTGTTCCCTGAATTTCTGTACTAATCTCAAATCTCAGCAAAGTTGCTCCTGACACACACACATCTAGTGTTATCTGTCTTCTCCAGTTTTGAATCTCTAAAACTTGTGCTCCTAAGCAACTTGAATAATTTGCTCCTTAAGTTACTTATAATAACTGGTATATTAACCTAATAAAAAGTATGTGTCTACCTTAGGAGTGAAGATAATACACATATCTAAATAGCTATTCAAAACACACACACACACGCACACACACACACACACACACACACACACACACACACAAGCTCTTGTTCTAATAAAGCAACTCAATAAATCTCATCTTTCCAACAAGCTTCCATGACCTAGTCATCTGCCTGTAGAGAAATAAACTAAGTTCTGTACTCAGCACCAACAAATTTCCTCCCAACCTCTCATAACCTGGCAAGCGTTAAGGGCACAAATGAGAAAAACACTCACAACCTTGATCATTTCTTCCATCACACCATACAAAGAACCTATAGAGTTCTCAGCATAGAATTTCCCAACCAGTGATGAAATGGAAGGGGCACCCACTCACCTACTCATTTGGCTTGAGCAAAATGTCAATGCCTGCTTTTTCCCTCATGTTGCCGGCACCTGGCCTATGACTACTGGACTCAGTTTTCCACATTTAGTCTACTTCAGTTTCTTACTGGTGAGAGGTTAGATTCTTCAGGCTTACATTAGCTAATTCATTAATGCATTTTTGCTAAATATTTCTGCTATGGTTTGAATGTGCCCCCCAGAAATCCATGTGTTTGAAACTTAATTCTATTGCAACAGTGTTGGGAAGTAGAGCCCAATGGGAGGCGTTTAGATTAATGCTGTTATAAAGGACTTGACAAAGGAAAGGAGCTCTCTCTCATGCTCTCTTGCCCTTGTGCCTTCCAACTATGTGAGGATATGGCATTCCTCCCCCTCCTCCACCCCTCAGAGTATGTAGCAAGGAGGCACTCCATCAGATACTGGCACCCTGATCTTGGACTTTCCGGTGAGAAGATAAATTTCTGTTTTTTATAAATTACCCAGTCTCAGGTATTCTGCCCTAGCAGCACAAAAACAGATTAAGACATTTCCAACATACTATATCCTGTTAAGAAACCATATTTTAGGAGACCCAAATAATGGTTTTTATTAGGTTACCCATGCATCCTTCTACCCTAGAAGTTTTTCCCAGGGAAGAAATGGTATTCTCCTCATCTGGGACTTTTTGTTTTCCTAAAAACTCTACCATGAATCAAAACCATTATTCATTCCAAAAAGCTAGTAGATTCTCACCTATTTCTCCAATTATTTGACAGTATTAGCCATAGATGATTATCTTTTCTGAATTTTCAGTTGTTATGATCCTAGTGGGCTAATGATATGAACCAAGCCAAGACAATGAAAGTAATAACCAAAACATTTAGGAAAGTAGGAAGCTGGAACTCTCATTCCATTGGGTTGCAAAGCTGGCAAGATGCGTGTGGTAGAACCTGGCAGTCATCTTGCCACATACAGGGAAAGTCTATCTGAGAGCAGAGGCAGTACAGAAGAAAGAAGTGGAGTCTCTGACTTAGACAACATCATATGAGCACCTAGTTACAAATATCCAGCATATTCCTTTTTTGTTTAAGTAGTTTCTGTTAGTTATAACTGAATGTGTCCTGACTGATACAAGATTTAGGAGATGGAAATGAGAGTAATAGCTAACCTTTACACAACACTTACTATATGCCACACACCGTTGTAAGTGCTTTCTATAAATTAACTCATATAATCTTCACCATAATCCTATGCAGCAGGCATTGTTATCATCATCATTATCTCCATTTAACAAGTGAAAAAATTGAAGAAAAACGTTTCCTTAAAACTAACCAGCTAACAAGGGATGGAGCAGGATTCAAACTCAAGTAATCTAGCTCCAGATTCGGTGCTCTGAATCAAGGCTGCTCAAATAGTGGGCCACAGACTGGTGCCAGTCTGTAAACTATTAGCTGTCTGTAAGGATAAATTGAAAGTATATGTATATATCCTAGCATTTTAGGAGGTTGAGGTGAGAGGATCACTGTTTGAGACCAGCCTGCACAACATAGCAAGACCTCATGTCTACAAAAAATATATATGTTTTTTTAATTAGCTGGATGTGATGGTGCATACCTGTAGTCCCAGCTACTCAAGAGGATAAGGAAGGAGGTCCTCTTGAACCCCGAAGATCAAGCCTGCATTTAGCCATGATCATACCACTGTACCCCAGCCTAGGCAACAGAGTGAGACCCCACCTCTAAAAGTAAAACAAAATAAAAAGAAAGTATGTGTATATAAAACTTTAGAGCAAGTCAACATCGCCGCAATATTTTTATTTATTTATTTATTTATTTATTTATTTATTTTTGAGTTGGAGTCTCACTCTGTCGCCCAGACTGGAGTGCAGTGGCCGCTCCCGGCCACCGCAGCCTCGACCCGCTGGGCTCCGGCGATCCTTCCGCCTCAGTCTTCCGACTAGCTGGAACTACAGGCGCACGCTACCACGCCCGGCTGATTTTTTGATTTATTGTAGAGATGAGGTCTCGCTGCCCAGGTGGGTCTCGAACCCGCGGGCTCAGGCAATCCACTCACCTCAGCCTCCCAAAGGCGCGGGATTACAGGCTGAGCCACCGAGCCCGGCCGCCGCAATATTTTTATTTGCAAAAATATTGGTACATTATTGATTGGAATTTTTCAAATCTTGTCTTTTACCATGGAGTTTGAGGAATATTATTTAGCTTAAAATATAAGCACAATGATTTATATACAAAAGACAACCTCTCTTCAGATTCTGTCAAATTTCTATGAATAATGTTGATGTCACTTGGAAAATTAAAAATATATTATTTTTGACTCAATTCCAATGTTTCAAAATAGAGTTATTTAAGATATTTTTAGTTCCTGTCAATCTGGGCTAGAAAGGGATCCTGAGTTCTCAGTGGAACTCTTGAAATGCTGATACATTATGAGTTACAGCTACATAACACTGAGGAACTCAGTAGTGGCTTCTTCCCAGTGAACCTTACTCTAAGCATACAGAGCAAAGGCAAAGGGAATCACAACTCCAGCCAAGGGAGAAGTCCAGAACGCAAGTAGTAGGAAATGAGCAATACCAGAGAGTTGGAAGAAAGGCCACAAACGGGGACAAAATCTATAACAAAGTACAAACGCAACCTGTGACTCTGCAGAGCTTTCCTAGGCACCCTACTCTGAAAAATATACTTCTATCCTGTGCCCTGGCATGACCAGAGGAACAGTGGCCAGGACATAATGTTACTCCAGCAGGTCCTAAAAAAAAAATAAGTCTCTCCTGAACAAATACCTCACAAAGGAAGGCTAAATGGACAATAGGCACATGAAAAGATGCTCAATGTGGTTAGCCACCAGATAAATACAAAATAAGATCACAACAAGATATCACTACACACCCACTAGAATGGCTAAAATTAAAAAGACTGACAACAGCAAACGCTGGCAAGGATGTAGAACAACCGGAACTCCCACGGGTGGTTGGCAAAATGGAAATAAAGGTTGGCAATTTCTTATAAAGTGAAAATATACCTACCCTTTGACCTAGCAATTCTACTCTTACATATTTACCCAAGAGAATTTGAAAGTGTATATTCACACAAAGACTTATTTTAAAAATTCTTATAGCCCCATACTGGGGATAATCCAAATATCAGTTAATAGTTGAATGGATAGACACATTGTGATATATTTTTACATTACGATACTACCTGGCAATAAAAATGAACAAATCACAAATGCATGCAACCACGGCAGTGAATCTCAAAGATATAACACTACTCTAAGTGAAAAAAACTGAACACAAAAGAATACACACTGTGTAGTTCCATCTACATGAAATTCTAACTTAAGCAAAGCAAATATAAGGTAAAATATATAAGAATAGTGGTTGCCCTCTAGGCTTCTTGGGAGGGGGAATGGGCAGGAGAATGCCACAGGAAGGGACATATGAAATGTTTTGGAGAGATGGAAATGTTTTATATCATGATAGAGGTATGAGTTACACAGCTATAGCAAGTGGAAGTTGTGGGGAATGGATAAAAGTATAAATGAAGCAAGAATGGCAAAATAGTGATAACGGCTACATAAGTGTCATTATACTATTCTGTTCATTTTGTATCTATTTGAAATGTTTCATAATAGAAATATAAAGATAAATACGAGCCTCTTACAATTTAGTCAGTGTCATCAGCACTTTAAGCAGCACTTTTTATTTTTAAAAAGATTTTAATTTTTCTACAATTGCATTTATTTAGAAATCAAATGCCACTGTATGAATAAGTATCACCGAATGGCTATCTGAATTTGAGGTAGAACATATCATGATTTGGAATGCAAGGGTTTGCTTTTTGCTTGACACCCACTGTTTACCATTGTTGTGTCTGAAAACTGAAAGTTCATGGCCAGGAAAAAAGTTCTCATTAGCTTTCACACAGCTGGTAGTTGCTTTGTTCAACACACAGCGCAATTCTACTTCAGTGAGAAACTTCTGAATACAAAGCCAAGGCTCATGAAATAAAAATGTTATTGCTTTAGCTTCTCCTTATAGCTTATTATTTTACTATGAATGCCAAATAGTGATTTGTAAGCCAAGAGATTTAAGTAAGATTTCAATCAAGTAAAATGAAAATGTTTTGCATATCACTTAGCAAATAGGAAAAATTTCAAAGTCCAACAGCAGGGAAAGAATGATACATTGTAGTAAAATCTTTTCTATAAATACGTAAATGGATAGTTTACAAAGAATGATTTTAAATTATAGTAAAATGCTTATGCTATGTCAAGTGAAAAAGAACACAAATCAATTTATAATCCCAACTCTTAAATATATTTACAGTTATAGAGGAAAAAAGACTCAAAAAATAATGACTGTTTACATCATATTGGTACATCACTAAACAATGAAATGAGTATTTTGTATTGTTTTCTTTTATGTTTTGATTTTTTTTTTTTTTGAGTTGGAGTCTCACTCTGTCACCCAGACTGGAGTGCAGTGGCACGCTCCTGGCCACTGCAGCCTCGACCTGCTAGGCTCCAGTGATCCTTCCGCCTCAGCCTTCAAAGTAGCTGGAACTACAGGCGCGCGCTACCATGCCCAGCTAACTTTTTGATTTATTGTAGAGATGAGGTCTCGCCAAGTTGCCCGGGTGGGTCTCGAGCCCATGGGCTCAGGCAATCCACTCACCTCAGCCTCCCGAAGCGCGGTCTTTTATGTTTTTTAAGTGTTTCAGTTTCTATTAAATTACTTATATAATAGGGAAAATGTAAAAGTCACTTATAAGTAGGGCATATTTATTGATACAAATCAAATCTTTCCTCAGAAACAGTAAGACAAACAATTTCGACACCAGGCAGGCACATGCCTATAATCCTAGTATTTTGGGAGGCCAAGGTGGGAGGGTGTCTTGAGTCCAGGAGTTTGAGAACAACCTGGGAAAAACAGCGAGACCTCGCCTCTACAAAAAATAAAAAATTAAGTCAAGTGTGGTGATGCGTGCCTGTAGTTCCAGCTACTCAGGGGGCTTAGATGGGAGAAACACTTGAGCCCAGGAGTTCAAAGCTGCAGTGAGCCATGATGGTGCTACTACACTCTGGCCTAGGCAGCAAAGTGAGACCTCAACTTAAAAAAAAAATTATAAAAAATAAAAATGAATTCTTCATTTAGTATCATCTGGGCTTTCTGAGGAAGAACAACAGTGCCCAGTAAATTAGTGCTGTAAACAACTTGCCTAGTGAGGGTCCTCTTTCCTCCAACACTTTTAAAATCAATTGAATATACGTACTTTTATTTAAGCATTGAGAAAAAGTAAGATAGCAAAAGGATTCTATTGCAAATATCCTTTATTCTAAAAGCCCTTACCATTTCCGTCCCTAAGTGATTCCAACAAGGTGCCATCTCTCAGTCAAGCCTCTGGGACATACAGACCCTGGTCGACAGACCAAGTCTTCTGGGTTGAATCTTAGTACAGTCCAGAAAAGAGAATAAATTTAACTTAATTCTTCTGCCACTGGTCTGTCTCAGCGAAGGATCTATGTGGCTGCCAGTATATCAAAACACTAGCTGGTTTTCCCTACCTCACTTACCAGCACTTCTAACCAGCAATAAATTAATACATTGCTCTTGTTGCCCTGGAGTTGAGCTTGTAAGAACATTTAGCCACAAAATCTTTACTAAAGCTTCTAGAAGAATTGCCAGTCTCAACAAGGCCCACTTCTGGACACCATTATAATGCATTCAAATTTGGTGAAAATTCAGCCAGCTGTCCTTACTAGTTTTTTATTTGGTTGAGTGTTTTTTGTCAGTGGGGGTGGTAGAATAGTTTTTGTGGTTATTGCTATTCAGAATAACCTGCTCTTTTATTCATAAAAAAGCTGGCCCACTAGCCACCAATGGCTGTTAAGCATTTGAAATGCAACCAGGCAGAATTGAGATATGCTGCAAGTGTAAAATTTATATCCAATGTTGAAGACCCAAAGAAGAAGAAAAAAAAAATCTCACTAATAATTGATTGCATGCTAAAATGATAATATTTTTGATATGTTGAATTAAATAAAATATAATATTAAAATTAACTTCACTGGTTTCTGTTCACTTTTTTAGTGTGGCTACTAGACAACTTTAAATCATATGTGGTGCACATTACATTTCTACTGGACATAACTGGTTTAAAAAAATAATTTGTGTTCATTAAATCAGTAAGTACCTATAACTACTCATCCTGGAGCATCCTACAGGGAAACGTTCATATGAGGAATAGCTCCATCCTAAGTGAACTACTGCACTGCAGTGTGTCTTCCCTCTGTCTTTCCCTTTGGAGTTTCTATGTGACCCCACTCTTCATTTTCTATGTCCTTGGAGATTGAATACATACGTTGTTCTCCCCCTTCAGCTGTCCCTGTTTCCCATCGCTGTCCCTGTTTGCTGTTCTTGTGAGAATGACCGTGTAGCCATTTGGGTTCCCTAAACAACTTGATCATCAAACAAGGAAAGCAGGGACTGCAGAGGAATGATCTAGGACAACGTAACTGAGTACCCTAATGAAGGAGGCAAATGCTCTTATTCCTTCAGTTGGGTATGCTTCTCCCAGGTGGTACCCTGGTGACCATTCAAAAATTTTCAAGAGCAGAAAAAGATGCTTAGTCAAAAGACATGAACCTCATACTTGCTGGGTCTGAGATAAAAAGGATAACTGCCCTCTCCTGCCACAACACACACAGGGAGAAAAGGGCCTCTGAATGGATAAAGCCCCTAGTAGGCCACTAAGCCTTCCCCTCTGGCTAAATGGCTAATTATTTCTGATAATGGTGGTCTCCACTAACCCCTCACCTGCCCTACAGCAGAGCAAATCTATCCAGTGAGAAGGGTAGTAATTACCGGTGATACTTGCAAACACTCATTATCTAAGCTCCCGGTCCTAGGAGAGAGATATGGGATACGAGGGGATCACATGCCAAAAGGAAGCCACAGCCATTTTAAAAGCAAAATGTTAATTTCTAAAAATAAAACTGAAAGAATGCTATGCTTAAAAAGGCTTCCTAATGTTTTACAGTTGTATGTGTCTTCCGACAACTGAGAAATGTTTCCTGACTTTCCTTTTCTTTCTGCTCATTGTAGGGACTTCAGTTGAGACCTCTGCCTCCAGAACACTGAAATACCTTTTGCCTCTGAGTCTTGCCAGACCCCAAGTTCTCTGTAGACAGGGGGTGTGTCACCTGCTTTCTTCCCTATAGTGCTCTGCACATTGGCAGTTACCAAAAATGTACGTGATGCAAACTGACAGATTTATTATTTTTTTCATACAGCTGTATTGCTTTGCCTTCTCTTCATAACTGAATGTCCTCAACTATTTCACTACAGCAAAGTATGATGAACAAAACAGATTGCCAATTGGAACCAATTCCCCTGAAAACTGGAACTAGACAAGGATGCCCACTCTCTCCCCTCCTGTTCAACATAGTATTGGAAGTCCTGGCTAGAGCAATCAGAGAAGAGGAGGCAATCAGAGGTATTCAAATAGGAAAAGAGGAAGTCAAGTTATCTCTCTATGCAGATGATATGATGGTGTACCTTGAAAACCCAAGAGAATCTGTCAAAGGCCTCCTTACATTGATAAAGGCCTTTGGCAAAGTCTCAGGATACAAAATAAATGTACAAATGACAATCGCATTTCTCTACACCAATAATAAACAAACAGAAACCCAAATAAAAAACACAATTCCATTCACAATAGCCACCAAAAAAATGAAATACCTTGGCATCTTCCTAACCAGAGATGTGAAAGACCTTTACAATGAAAATTACAAAACACTGCTCAAAGAAATCAAAGCTGACACGAACAAGTGGAAAAATATCCCATGCTCATGGATCAGAAGAATCAACATTGTGAAGATGTCCATCTTACCTAAGGCAATCTACAAATTCAATGCAATACCCATTAAATTACCAACAACATTCTTCTCAGACCTAGAAAAAACAACACAGGAATTCATATGGAAACACAAACGTCCAAGAATAGCCAGAACAATCCTCAGAAAAAAAAACAAAGCAGGTGGTATCACAATACCAGACTTCAAACTTTACTATAAAGCTACAATCATCAAAACAGCTTGGTATTGGTATAAGAACAGGCATATAGATCAATGGAACAGAATTGAGATTCCAGAAGCAAAACCTCAATTCCTCAACCAACTCATCTTCGACAAAGCCCCCACCACCTACCAATGGGGAGAGGAGAACCTATTCAGTAAATGGTGCTGGGAAAACTGGCTGACCACATGTAGAAGATTGAAACAGGACCCCTATCTATCCCCATGCACAAAGGTTAACTCCAAATGGATCAGAGACCTAAATGTAAAACCTCAAACCATAAGAACCTTAGAAAAGGAAGGAAATACTCTCATGGAAATTGGAACTGGCATCCAATTCCTGTACAAAACCCGAAACCCACAGGACTTAAGAGAGAAGATAGACAAATGGGACCTTATTAAACTGACAAGCTTCTGCAAAGCCAAAGAAACCATCAAGAGAGCAGGGAGACAGCCTACAGATTGGGAAAAAGTATTTGCCAACTATAGGTCTGGCAAAGGCTTAACATCCTGGATCTACAAGGAACTGAAACATACTGAAAAGAAGAAAACAAACAACCCCATTATAAAATGGGCAAAAGATATGAACAGACACTTCACAAAAGAAGACATTCGAGCAGCCAACAAACACATGAAGAAATGCTCAACCTCACTAATCATCAGGGAGATGCAAATCAAAACCACACTGAGATACCACCTAACTCCAGTCAGAATGGCAATTATCAACAACTCAAAAAATAACAGCTGCTGGAGAGGCTGTGGTGAAAAGGGAACACTTCTACACTGTTGGTGGGAGTGTAAGCTAGTGCAACCTCTGTGGAAAGCAGTGTGGTGATTCCTGAAAGCTCTAAAAATTGACCTTCCATATGACCCTGCAATCCCCCTACTGGGAATATACCCTGAAGAACACAAATCACTCTATAAAAAAGATACCTCCACACGTATGTTTATCGCAGCGTTGTTCACAATAGCAAGAACCTGGAAGCAACCATGCTGCCCAACAAAAGAGGACTGGATTAAAAAAATGTGGTACATATACACGATGAAATACTACGCAGCCATGAAAAAGAACAAAATCATGAATTTCGCAGCAACCTGGATGGAACTAGAGTCTATAATACTGAGTGACCTCTCACAGAAACAAAGATCAGAATATCACATGTTCTCACTCATATAATGGACCTTGAACATCCAATGTAATACTATAAGAAAATGACTGATGGTACTGGGAAATTATGGGGGGGGGATGGGATTAACAGTAGCTAATATCTATCTGGGACTGGGAAAACGCCTCTTATCAATAGGGTGCCTGAATGAAACGTAATTGTACACCTAACCCTTAACTGTGCCCCACAAAACGATAATAAAAAATACTGATTTAAAAAAAAAAACAGATTGCCTGTGGTTAATATTATGAAACTTAAAAGTCACTTGTGAACACTCTGAATATTGTATTGTGTTACAATGAACCATTACAGACACTTCCTGTTCTTAAGGAAGATTTCTGGGTTGAGTTTTCAATAGAGAATTTGTCTTAGGCTGAGGAAATATAAGGGAATGCAGAGAATGTAAACTCAACTGTGAAATCACCTTGTTGACGATTCCAAGACTCTCAGAAATGTTCTCCCTATCCATTATGAAGAAAAGTTTATAAAGAGTCATGGTAGACAGAACGGTGGAGCCTTTTCTTTTTAAGACACAACTGGGGTTTAATTTAGGAGAAAAGAAACCAGATTTCAAAAGACAGACCCTGTTGGAAAGTCACCAATTGGCCACAGACAAAAACGTCTGTGAGGGATTGATTTTTCTCACTCCAGCTGGGAGTTTTGTTGTTTTTTCTTTTTACATTTTCTGAATATACTTCTTCTAAGATGAAATCCCAAATTCTACTCCTGGATAGTCGGGAAAAGAGAGTCCTTTGATCTTCAGAGGTGTTTTGACTTTTAAGAAGAAAAAAATATGAGAAAATTTCAAAATATTTAAATCCTATACATATGTAGTAAATCCCTTTTTAAACATTATTCCAAGGAACGGCAGCTAACAAAAGATATCTTACAAGAGAAAACGTATTAGGAGTAAAATAAAGATTACAGACATTTAAACTTTGAATATCTCATATGGAAAAACTTTTTAGCAGGACCATCTTAAGAGGGCTTTATTCTCAACACAAGAATGAAGTCAATCAATGGGCACATTACTGATTTCATACTTTCATTCTTTTTTGCCTTAACTCACAGTAAAAAAAACACTTCATTTGTCAAAGCTTTAAAAACATATTTATCTTCTGAAATGAAAGCCCACCCACAAAAGCACAAAGATCTGTACATCATCCAAAGAGCAGAGGCATCTTTATTGCCATGATCTTGATGTTTAATAACTTACAGCCAATCTGCTGCCTCAGATCCACACACATTACAAAAATTCCAAGAAACCTCATCATAAAGACTACTGCTTCATGGTTCCCTCTATAAAACAGAGCAGCACTTTGTAGTATTATGCTACTTTTTTCATGTAAGAATAGAACAACTCTTTTATGATTCCTTTGTTTTTCTCCAGATACCCATGGAGGAAGGTCCACAGTACATACATTTTATTGAAACTCTGGTCCAGGGAAACATAAAGCCAGAAGATGAGAATGAAACTGTGAGCTCCTTGAATTTAGGCCCTACTTTCTTGAGTTATTAAAATTTTTCTTAAAAAATACTGATTGAATCGATGGATAAATGGAGAAAGAAAATGTGACATATATACACAATGGAATGCTATTCTTCACCAAAAAATGAAATCATGTCATTTGCAGCAACATGAATGTAACTGGAAGGCATTATGTTAAATGAAATGAACCAGACATAAAAGACAAATATTATATGTTCTCACTCATATTTGGAAGCTAAAAAACTTGATCACATGGACACAGAATTATAGATACCAGAGATTGGGAAGGGTGGGTGGGTGAAGGGGAGAATGAAGAGAGGTTGGTTAATGGGTACAAATATACAGTTATAGAAAAAGTAAGTTATAATGTTTGATAGCAGACTAAGGTGACTAGACTTAGTAGCAACATTTGGTACATTTTAAAGTAGCTAGAAAAAAGGACTTAAAATTATACCAACACATAGAAATGATAAATACTCAAGGTGATTGATACCCCAGATTCTCTAACTTGATCATTATGCATTCTGTGCATGCAACAAACACTTACATGTACCCCATAAATATGTAAAACATTATACATCAATGTTTTAAAGTTCCAAAAAAAGTTAAATATAAGCAAGTAACTTCAAAACAATGTGAATTGATGAAAATTTAAAGTTCTACCTCTGTCTTGACATTATCATCAGTAAAATATTTATTATCCTTTTCATTACCATCCCATCTCCAGCCAAAGACACTCCACGCTTCTCAACTCCACATAGTCATTGAAGATATAAAATATGGAACTCTGGAAACTCCTCATTCAGGACTGGGGCAACCTCACTTTACCCAAATCATGCTGGCCTTAGTACAACTTGAAAGACATCATGCAACCTAACTGCCTGGGCCGCAAATGGCTCCCCAAGTGGAGTAAAAATAAGATATTAACCCAACTGAAGACTTTGATGAGTTTTTGCTTAATATATGGAACATTCTTGGGAAAGAGAGAGAGAGAGTGAAAGAATAAAAGAGGAGAGAAAGGGGAGGGGAAAGAAGGGGAAAGGAGAGGCAAGAGAAAGGCAACCCTTCCCCAGATATTGACTGACATGTTTTTGGTAACTTTCAGCAAATGGGACACATTTTGGTAATGGCTAATTTTAAAACTATCAGGCTCAATTCCACTGCGTTTTAGAACAAAGTTTGTATGTCTAGTAACTAATCTTTTTCCACTTTTATTTTTCTCTTTGTAAGCTTATCAAGCAATTTTTCCATAATTGGCCAAGGAAAATAATTATATAGCCCACAAAGAAGACACTTTAAAAAAAAAGGAAACAAATAATATGTTTGTGTGAAGAAATACATATAAAATATACATCTTATATTTTTTATTTTCTGGATAAAATTTATGAACAGCTAGTATCTCTGAGGATGAACCATTTTTTGTTTGCACTGTAAATATTCAGTGATCCTGGTGAGTATTTTTGGTAATCATATTAATGAAACACACCAAAAAAATCCTCGAGTTATATTTGTTTTTTAGAAAACAAACCTATATCTCTCCACTTCATTCTCACTGACTTTCTTCCATCTGCTACAAAATGGGTCAGGGGAAGATACCCAGACCAACTGCAAACAGGATGTTTAAAACAGAGGCATGAAAAACAGACTTGGATTTGAGCTTAGGGATTCACTAGGCATTATAGGACAGCACTGCATTTCTGTGGCCTCAATTCTTCCTCTAAAAATGACTGAAAACCCCACATGATTTCCTTGATTTGAAGCAAGAATATATTAAATGTAATAAATTGTAGAAGAGTTGAGAGGCAGAGGACACAGAATGAGAGAGAAAAAAACAGCAATGTAGACCACAAGCACTGTTGAGAGGAAGCTGGTGGTCTGCAGGCCACATTTTGAGAAAAATTGCCAAAAGTGACTATTTTTTTCAGCTTATTCAACCCCTTTATGTTTATTTTTAATCACTGCTTCCTTAAAAACAAAGTTTTGTCAATAAAGATGTCCCACATATGAGAAAAGCAAGAAAATTTCCCCACACACCTTCTAAACCTTTCAAATAAACAATCCTGATGCTCTCTATCATGTGATGATTTCACCCTTGTATTCAGCAGACATGAACACCAGTGATGTGCCAGGCAAAGTACTAGGTAAGGGGATAAAGGTGAAAAGGTAGACTTCAGGGGCCAAAGTCTAATGGGAGGAGATAAATAATTGAACAGGTAATTGATAAACTGTATTTAAATTTCCAACTTCCATATATATTAACTGTTTAGCAGAGCCAAAAATAGAGTTGAGCAAGTGTCCATCTGTTTTGAGATGATAGAAAATCAACTAGATATTGTTATCCCTGCCAAGACCATGACTCCTTTCCTAGTGGCAGCCAAGCAAATATAATCCACTCTGTTCCTGATTTCTCAGTTCAAAGATTTCAATCCAAAAGCCATGGTACATTACAACTACCATGTGATCAAGTAAAAGCCTAAAAGAATATCTGGGTATCTTCTGCCCTAGGTGTCTGGGGTATAAGGATTCTGTGCAGTTCCTTTTCTCATGTATCAGGGCTTTTCCATACTTGCTATTGGAGCCTGATCCTCTCCAAGGATAATGTATTCTATAAACTAACCCAGACCTGAGTAAGAGACAGAATCTCTTTTAATATAATAACAAAGGGAAGTTCTAGCAGAAAATTAATATTTGCAATCCAATTAAATCTTCCACCCTAAGATTGTCTTCAAAGAAACCATTTTCTATTCCTTCGTCTGCATTTAGGACCCAAAGCTCCTACCCTACCTTAGTTCCCACCTCTAGCAAAACACAGAGTAACAGACAACATTCCCCTGAGGTTAGACACAAAGTTAGACAGGAAGCAGGTGGAGAAAAGGAAAAACAAAGAAGCAGAACACTGAAGATCTGTAAGGAAAAAAAAAAAAAAAGAGTCAGAGAGACTATAAGGGAGAGGGTCCAAAAGAAAGAATCTTAGTTTTCCCTGAGGTTGACTATGTGATGTGTCCCAAGTATTTAACTAAAGCCCCAGAGGTATGGGCAGAAGACAGAGATAAGTCAAATTTTCCAATTTACACCACTCTGCAGACTTGCAAGGAGATAGAATATAGCACTAAGGATAAGCATTTTAAAGACTGGATTAAAAGTGTTTCTAGATTCCATGTGCATGCTTGACTAGCAACCACGGAGTCTTTGTTATTGACTATTGTACCTCTCCCTTTCAGAATAAGCAACACTTCATTGACTATGTTAGCACTAAAATCAAACAGTCCTTCCTTGGTCTCTTTTTGAATCCAAGAGAATTTTGAAAAAGCATACTTCCTCTGTATGTGCTAGTCCAGCATCATCATATGATCTTTTGAGGATTTATTCAAGCAGATATTTCCCAAATAAGAAAATCTTGGACTTAGTCTGAGAAATAATAAGACTTTATCAAACAGAGCTCCTGGATGCGTCTGGAGCAGATCCAGTTTTGGAAGAGGTCCATTAGGGCTCTGTTATGCAACATCATGATCACTAAGCTGTTCTCAACCTGACCTATTAAATCAACCCATAGAATACAAGTTGCTACCTCAGAAAAAATATTGCCTTAGTTTCACTCTCAAATTCTAGGACTCTGTGAAAATGTCTACACTCATGATAATTATTCATGGAAATCATGACTTAAGGCAAGTCTAGATTTTTCTGACTCCTGCCTCCATATTCCTGACAAATATAAACAGGAGGCTAAAGTCTTTCCTAGTCATCAGTATCATGAGTGGCTTAGGTAAGAACCTCTATCGCCCTTTCTTTCCCAAATCTTTGTATCTGAATAGAGGCAAAGACCCAGAGATAATCCCATCTTTCCTCATTTAGTATGGAGACTCTCTCTTTGCCCTATTTCCTTCTATTGTTGCTATCTCCATTTTTAGGCTTTCTTCCTCCAAGCATACAAATTCTCCGTCAGATACATAATATGTTCAATGATTAGCACTGAGGGAATAACTTGATAGTTGACTTCATGCCTCCCTTAGATAGGAAAGCCCTAGTCTCTCTACCTTACTGGAACACCAGGTATTAGTCAACAACAAGGCAAGAGCAAAATATAAGAATATAAAAGGTGCTATGGAGCAGGGGGGGGGAAACTTGGGTAAAGCTGGTATTCTTTTAGTTGCAAGTAACAGAAAACCCAACCCCATCTAGATAAGCAAATAAGAAGAAAAGGGATTCTTTTTTTTTTTTTTGAGTTGGAGTCTCACTCTGTCATCCAGACTGGAGTGCAGTGGCCACTCCCAGTCACTGCAGCCTCTACCTGCTGGGTTCCGGCGATCCTTCCACCTCAGCCTTCCAAGTAGCTGGAACTACAGGCATGCACTACCACACCCAGCTAATTTTTTTGATTTATTGTAGAGATGAGGTCTCGCCAAGTTGCCCAGGCAGGTCCCAAACCCGCAGGCTCAGGCAATCCACTCACCTCAGCCTTGCAAAGCGCGGATTACAGGCTGAGCCACCGAGCGCGGCTGAAGAGGGATTCTCTATGGGCTCACAAAACTGAAAAGTCCATGCTGGATCTGGCCTTTTGAAGGGACTGGGGTAAGTCACAATGTTTCTGAGCTCTTTCTTCTAGCAGTTCTTCCTCTGGATAAGTTCCAATTCACAATTCCACAGAGATATTTCCAGAATATTCAGGTTCATATCTTTGAAATAGGCCCAACTTCCCCACATAACCAATGATTATACTTTCTTTTCGAATAAACATAGCAATTGACCTTTCTGGTCTTAAAGTTTGGAACTTACATTTGTCTTATCAGAGTTTCTTTCTCAGGAAAGTGATCCTTAGGCTTATATTATCAAGAAACTGAAACACACCATATTATCACATCCAGACAATGAGATGCCAGACCCTACCTGTTTATCAACTCTTCTTCCTTATCCCTCCCTAGTTTTTGTTTTTTACATCCCTGTGCCACTGTAGAAACCCCTCACTTCAGTGAAATAGGGAGATGGATTTGAGAATGAATCTCCCATTACCTTGGATGATAGCACCCAAATAAAAAGCCTTCTTCCCTGGAAGTACTTGTTGTCTCAGTGATTGTCTTTCTGTGCAGCAAGCCACAGAACCTCAAACCAGCATTCAGTAACATCTTCACAACCTTAATCTGACAAAAAGAATATCTGCTTCTCCAATGGCACAAACACCAGTACCAGAATTGAATTTCTTTTAGCTCTCATTGGCCTGCTTTTGGTCACATGCTCATGGCTTAACATGGCTGTGACCAAGGGAATGGACCGCACAGATTGGCTCAGCCTAACCTACTTACGTAATCCACTCCCTCAAGCCCGGGGATGAAGTCAGCCTCACATGAAGCTCATGGAACTAATAATGTGAAAGGGGCGCCGTCAAAGTAAAATTGTGTCCCCTAAAAGGCTATGCAGGAATTGAATGACAAAATTAATAAACACTCATCACACTTCCTCAATTCTGCAAGAATGATAAAGAAATTCTTCATAGAGAAGTAGAAGAGATTTTATTTTATTTTATTTTTTTGAGTTGGAGTCTCACTCTGTCACCCAGGCTAGAGTGCAGTGGCCGCTCCCAGCCACTACAGCCTCGACTTGCTGGGCTCCAGCGATTCTTCCACCTCAGCCTTCCAAGTAGCTGGAACTACAGGCAAGTGCCACCATGCCTGGCTAATTTTTTGATTTATTGCAGAGATGAGGTCTTACCACGTTGCCCAGACTGGTCTCGAACCCCAGGCTCAGGCAATCCTCTCACCTCAGCTTCCCAAAGTGCTGAGATTATAGGCATGAGCCACTGCGAAAAGTGATTTTTAAAACCAAGTTGGGAGGGATGAGCAGGAATTTGACAGACAAAGAAGGCTGCGATGAGAGTATTCAAAGCTGGGAGAGACCGTGCAAAAACACAATGGATAGACAAAAAGCATAATCTTTTCCAAGAAATGAAAGTAAGCTCTGTATGGCCATGACTGTGCGATATCGTGATAATTGAGTCTATATAAGTAGGCTGATCCTATTGGACATTATATGCTGAAAACAGAGATGTAGAATTTCATTCTACAGGAAGAGATGGGGAGTACTGAGATAGTTGTACTGAGCAAGTGTTTGGTCTCTTGAGCAATATGGAAAGTGCATTGGAAGAGTGAACATAGAGCTGTGGGAATGGAGTGGAATCTCAGGCAAAAAAATTCTCTCATAATCTGAACCATGGGAATTGGCCATGGAGATTAAGAGTAGGGCCTGGACTCAAGAAATACCTAGGAGATAGAGTTGATGGGCCTGCCTACCTCCTTAGTGAATTAGGCAGTGCATCAGTCTCATAATCTGAAGAATTAACTGGCTTGATTGACTGGATTGGGAGATGCAAGAGAAAGGGAAAGTTTCTTGCTTGGATTTCTGACTTAGAGGACTATACAATTTTAAATACAGTCACTGAAATACCGAATCCATGAAAACTAGTCATTCCATCACTATTAAGTCTTAGATCTAACTTTCTGACTCAGAATTTTAATAAAAGCACACTCCAGCAATGTTAGCTATCTTTCAATATTTACAGAGGGTCTTATGTGACTCACCATTTCATTCACAAACTTATCCTGCAGTCCCCACCGAGCCTCTCCCCCACACCCACATTGCATCTGTTCTAAGCGGGTTATTTATGATGCAGCTGTTTTAGCATGGGATCCTCATGCTACTCTACCACAACACAAAACAAACAATTCCTCCCCCCATCTTGGTTCTTTTGGATTTCCAGCTCAATAAAGGGGCATCTTGAGGAAAAAGCCTTATCATCCACTCTAGTCCGTAAACAACATTGCTAAGGTCATTCTTGCAATGAAACTCTCATGGTGACATTTTATCTCTAAAAAGTGAATTTTTAGTGGTGACAGGGTCCATCTGAAACCACCCTGGTATTTATTTATGTGTTTATGTATTTGTGAATAATATCCCTGCAGGATATCCTCTTTAAGCTTTGCAGCTGTTGATAATGGGTCCCTGCCCAAGTGTGGATTTATTTTACAAACACATTTATCATCTAACAAACATATTGGCTGGCAAAGGTTTTGTATATTCCATGGCTTGTAACATTCTTGCTCCTAACTATTCTGAAACCAGTGAAACACACTCATATTGTTTTTGCTCTCCCTTTAGGAAAGAACTGAAAGGCTGACTTTGTTTGGGAGGTGATAGGATTAAATTGCATTTATGCTGAATCCACAGTGTGTAGGAAGCATGAAGCTGTTTTCTAGATGAATCAGCTGATTCTTTGTACTTTACAAGTTAGTAGAGGCATTATTAATGAAAATGCAAGAAAATAGCTCATCTAGTCAACACTTGATGGCAAAGGAAAAAAAAGGGGAAAAGTGAAATTACACAGATATAGCACCTTTGGGAGATAGTCCTCCACTCACTCACTCCAGAACCTAAATTAGGAATTGTGTTTCTAGAGAGAATGGGCATACATGCCCAGAGTTTTGAGTCAAGGAAAAAGTTTGCCAGGGTGCTACATGAGTCTCTGTCTTCAAGTCATTCTCACCAGGAGAGGCCAGCAAATGACACTCGGGATGCCACACTTGGCAGTATCTTTCCAAACCAAAGGATCCAGGTGAAACTAGATCCAGTCCCAAAATGGGTAAGAACTCATCTTGGCTTAGGACATTATGCCCTGAGCCAAACCGGAGCCAACCTGGACTGCAAGCGAACGGGAAATGTTACTAGGCTAATCCTGCTGGCGGTCATCCTCAGCAAACAATTCATTCCAGCTGGACAGGAAATCATGCACTAGAACTTTGCTTTTACTTTTGAATTTCCTCTCCTCTGGAAGCATAAGAAGCTCTTCATTTCTTCCAAATTAAAAGAAGAGGATTCAAGCTCCCTGTTTACTTTTCTTTTTTGGTTTCATGGATCTCTTCTTTCTACCCCATTTGCTGTGTCGTTATGCTTACCTATCACTCCTGCACATATCTATCTTCCCAGCTTCTTTGTTGCACTCTTTCTCTATTCTTTTCATCTTTTTCAATTTCTACATTTTTTCCTCTTCCCCACCCTACTCTCTCTTTCCAAGACTTCTTTCATTTGAGGTATTACTATTTTGACTCTCAGAAAGTTATGTCCACCTAAAAAGTTACAACATTCGGAGAGAGAAAATACTCATCCACTAGGAAAGCAAGATTGAGACAGCCAGCATACAAAATTCCTTAAAGTCTGACATAGATATTATTAAAAACTTGTGTTGAATCACTCTTTCAGATTCATATTTCTTTAACACTTGAGTCAGCAAAATGTTAAGGACTCTCTTGTTCTAAGAGCAGAAGGTATTAATGTATGGTAGAGCCCCATTTAGGGGCTGCCTCTGTGATTTGAGACACATCACCAGTCCTCTTAATAACCCCTTTCCGAGTCTGATAATCCCCACCTTAGGGTCGGTAAATGATAAAATAACAAAACAGGCAAGTTTCTCCAGAGTCTAGTGGCAACTCACCTGTTTCTTCTATGTCACAAGTAACTGGTTATTTAACTAAATTGGATATTCGATATTTGGGACATAGAAAAGATGAGTTACAAGGTAGGTATCATTTAAATGCTGGCGGGAGGAGTTGAGGGACCATGTTGGACACAGCTTTTTGAGTTGCAGGTGACAGAAATTCAATGTGAACTAGCAGAAATGAAGGGGAAATGTATTCGTTCACAAAATCCAAGCAAGGGTGAAGACCCAAATTGAGAGAAAGGCAAAGATCCGGCTTTACCTAGGAGCACTTGAAAGCAGAAACACACATCATGGCTCCATCTCCCGATTCCGCTTTTCTACGTGGCAGTGCCATCTCTCACAGCAGATCAGTTTCCCCCACATGGCAAGAAACAAAACTCCAAGAGCCCCCTGAGCTTTGCAACCACCAGCACTTCCAGAGAGGAGCTGACTCTCTTCTTTATTCTAGTTCGAAGATTTCCAAGACAGGACTCTTATTGCACAGACAAGATCAACTCTAGGTTAATCAGCATTGGAGACGGGGGCTGCAGTACATACACATAAAGGGTCAGGGTAGCTTTTTTGGAGCCACACAGTTAGAGTACGGGGAGGAAATGTTCTCAAAACATTTAGGGGTGTGGGGTTGCTATCTCCAAACAAAAAGTCTATCTTGGCTGGGTACAGTGGCTCATGCCGATAATCCCAGACAGGAGGATTGCTTGAGCCCAGGAGTTTGAGACCAGCCTGGGCAACAAAGCAAGACCTCGTCTCTATAAAAATCAAATTAGCCAGGCGTGCTGATGTGCCCCTGTAATCCCAACTACTTGGGAGGCTGAGGTGGAATGATCACCTAAGCCCAGGACCAGGAAGTCAAGACTGCAGTGATCCATTCATGAGTGTGCCACTGCACTCCAGCTGGGTGACAGAGTGAGGCCCCAATTCAAAAAAAAAGAGACTATATTGATCAAACTGAACACTGAGTGCCCACAATGCAGAGTCCCTGAATGATGGGGACAGCAATAGACATCGACCATAGAGACCAGGCCAGGGAGGACCTTGGAGGACTGATAATCCATGTCAGAGATGGGGGCTAGGAGGGAACATGCTGTGACTTTATTGCAATTCTATGTAGCACTATTCCTATCCTTGGTTCCCAATCCAAAAGGTTACTAGACCTGACAACAGCAGACATACAGAGCCCTGGGCCTGCCAAGCTACAAAGTTTAAATATTTAAGTAAAATCACTTCTCCTAAGTAGTCTAGATATCCTCAACCAAGCAAGATTTAAACATATTATACCACAATAAATTCAAATTCATAAGCAGCACTTCTATCTCTGAGATGATATCAATATGCTGGAGCTATTGAACAAATGTCTTTCTTATAGAGATAAACTTCAGATATGCCAGAAACTTTCAAAGCCCTGCTCACCTGCTAATCACCTTGCTTTTAGGGGAATTAAAATTGAAGTTGTTTCCATAAGTCTAGGAAATTTTTTTTTTAATTTTTAATTTTAAAGATGTGATAATGGAATTTTTTTTTTATTTTTTTGAGTCATGATCTCACTCCGTCACCTAGGTTAGAGGGCAGTGGCACATCACAGCTTACCATAGCCTCGAACTTCTGAGCTCAGGCAATCCTTCTGCCTCAGCTTTCCAAGCAGCTGGCACTACAGGTATTGGCCACCATGCCCAGCTAATTTTTCTTTTTTTTTAATATTTTTAGAGACAAGATCTTGCTGTGTTGCCTAGGCTGATCTCAAACTCCTGGGTTCAAGCAATCCTCCCACCTCAGCCTCCCAAAGTTCTGGGATTGCAGGCATGAGCCACCACTCCCAACCTGGGAAATGTTTTTGATAACATAATATTGTGAAAGACTAGGCACTATTGAGAGGATAAAAGAGAGAGCGTATATAAAAGATCTTTGGACAAATATGAGAATTTTTATGATTGTTTATTAAGCACTGAGTTCACGCTCCTATACTATTGTTTTTTGAAGTACTGTCTACCTGCCTTGCAGGAGTTAGTGTTAACACTGACAAGTTTCCTTCTGTGGCAGAGTGGATAAGAGGTTTGTCAGGTTTATTTCTATGAGGAATTATGCTTGAGGTTATCATGCAGTCAAATAAACTTTTTTTCTTATGGATTACATGGAAAGGGATCCAGAGGACTGGAGGGGCCCTGTTTTTTATTGAACAAAGTGATTTTGTTCTAAGGTTAAGTTCGTATGACCCAAAGCACAGGCTGGTATGCAAAGAGTCATGCATTGATTTAAACAATAATAAATTGTGGTTTAGAATGTGGGGGGAAATCTCTTTCCTCATAGACATTGAAGACCATTCCATTTCAACCGCTGTGATTTCAAAATAAACCTTGCATTGGTTAAGTCTGAGATTTGCAGCAAACACTAGGAACTTTTAAAAATGGATACTTAATCCAGGACAGTAAGTTATGATGCTTATAAAACAACTCTTACAACTCCAAATGGTTAGGTAAATAAGTAGAACATAAATCACTGTAAATGGCTAATAAAATTCAGAACTTAGTCAAATAATAAGTTTTTACATCATAAAATCTGGCAAACACTATAAGGTGACTGGAGTCTATGTTATCTAGGTCTCAGGGGCCTTCTAGCAAAATAATTTAGGAAATAGATCATCCTCACAAAACCCATGGGATCCATGGAGGCAAGTGTTGTTGCAAGTAAAAAACGCAAATAACTGTGCCTGGCATATAGAAACTACTCAATAATTATTTGTTGGTTGGGCATGATAGTTCACACCTGTAAACCCAGCACTTTGGGAGGCTATGGCAGGAGAGTTGCTTGAGCCCAGAAGTTTGAGATCAGCCTGAGCTATGTAGTGAGATTCTGTCTCTACAAAAAATTTAGCTGGATGTGGTGGCACATACCTGTAGTCCCAGCTACTTGGGAGAATGAGGCAAGAGGATCACTTGAGCCCAGGAGGTTGAGGTTGTGATGAGTTATGATTGTGTCACTGCACTCCAACCTGGGTGACAGAGTGAGACGCTGATTCAAAAAAAAATTTTTTTTGTTGAATTGATTAGTTAACTGCCACAGAGAGGCTAAGTTGATAGAACATCACTAACTTCTATCAGTGAGAAGGATAAACTTAATACCATTCATTCCTAGGTAACAGGTTACCACCGTGGGCTCTGGGAATGACAAGCTAAGTATGCCATGGCCCTTGCTTTCCAGGGGCCGCCATCATAGGTGGTAGAGTTCCCTTAGTCACTGTCTTTCTGTTACTATTGTCCACTACACCAGATAAAGGAGTCCTGGAGGCTATGATTAATCTGACTGCCCAAGTACATTCCACTCACTAAGCCACTCTAAGCTCCATACACCCCGGCGTATCTCCCCCAAGGCTCTCGTGGTGTCTGATAATTCCATTGGTGGAGTCACCCCCAGATGAAGATATCCAGGGGATGACACCCTGAGAGAAGATTATCTGTGACTATCAGCCTGCTTATCCTAGAAGATCCCTTTAAGCTCCTGACCAAATGATCATAGTAACAACAAACCACTTGCAATACAATATATAACTCCTTTCATTTATCTGAAGTTTTATATCCAATGTTAGAGTGATGGAGTAACATCCATTTTTTCATCTCCAAATCCACTGTGATAAACTTCTATATCTATTTCACAATATAAGCATTCCATGTAACTTTTTTTCTAAAAAATGCCTCACTTTGCTCATTGGTTGCAATCTGACAGCTCAATATTCCCAAGAACATTCTTTGAAGCCCCTGGGCCTTTGCTCCTCAGAAACCTCCCCTTCCCTAGTCACAAGCCACTTCATGATCTAGTCAAAGGCCCCCTTCTTTCTAAGGCCTTCCATACCTCCCACAGCCTTGACCATGGACACCTCCCTCTGTGTCCTATCACATCTTGAGCACATTCTGCTGTGTTGAGAATTAACTGGGCTGTCTGTCACACCAGTTAGATTCTGAGACCCAGAGGGAAGGAGGTTGTGCCTTCATTATCTTTGTATCAGCTCATCACAGTAGACACAGTAGATGTCTACTCAATTAAACTAATTCCAAAATAAGCATCTTCAAATCCAATTTTTCCCTAATTCAATTTGTGTGTGGAGACATGGCCCTATAGTAAGTGTAAAGTGAAACTTTGTAAACATTAAAAAAGAAAATAAAATAAATGTAGCAGTTCTTATTAACCAGGAGGTAGCAGGGGGTTGGAGGTGGTAGAGACTCAACCAATTGATTTTCTGTTCTTAGCTCCACCCTCCCAACCTTTGCCTTCAGAGATAACTGGTTGATTCCAATTATTTTGCCTTTCCGGGGCTCTGTAGCACACGCCGGGGTGCTTCTTGTTGGCTTCTCCTCCAGCTCCCATCAGATTCAGTGTTCTACACTCTGCAAAGTAGTTTCTGCTCATCCACATCTGCTTCTGTTGCTCAAATGTGGACATCTCTCACTCGGTGTTGTTGTCTCACCTGTAAGCTTTGTTCTTCAGGTTTTTCTCTTTTTTAACCCTAATATCCCTCTCATTTTAGTGGTTTCCAAAGAAATAAAATACAAATACATGTATAAACTTCGCCCATGTTTTATCAGACTTCTCTAAACTACTTATTTTGTAAAGTAAATTAATAAGTGTAAAATTATTATGTAAAGTTTTAAGTTGGCATTAGTAAAACACAATCTAATTAACACAAATTATTTAAGGAAAATATTCTAATGAATTTTTTATAGTTTTCTATAACTTTCCCTTGACACCTGAAAAGTATTAGACAAAAACAAAATAAAACCCTCTTTTCAATTTGTAGAGAAAGGATAATGGAATACTGAAAAAAGGTTCATCTTATTCTGCAATTTGGCCCTAAATCTGCTGTCTTTATGAAGTGCTGTGTGGAGAATGCATTTCTGAATAGGCAGGTTACTGAATATACACTGTTTAACAACAACATAGTCTTGTAAAAAAGAGATAGGCTACCCTGAGCAGAGTAACATCCTCTACTCAGCTTAAACAAGAATTTGTAAATGAAACAGAGAATCACTGTAATAAACAGAATGTTACAAGTGTAAATGGGAGCTCATGAACTAAATATCAAGGAAAAATAAGTTATGGGAAGAGAGACAAGACATCTGGAGACCCCAGAACTACTTCTTTCTGCCACCCACTAGCTGCGTCAATGTTAGCATTATCTCTTAACTTCCCTATGCAGCAGTTTCCTCTTCTAAAAAAAAAAAATTAAGGAATTGACTTTATTATCTGCCTGGATTTTCAAGCAGCCTGACCCTCCCATGCCCTAGACACCTGCCAACTATAAGGCACATGTATCCCCACTCTTGGGTGTGCTGTTCAGGGCTCTCCTTGATTTCTTCCAGCTCCTTTTTTGTTTCCCATCTCTGGGGTCCATCTCCAGACCACCTCTTACCCTATTGATTAGGTGCTTGCTGTTTTGTCTTTTGGTTCCCCTAGAAGGATGCTGAGTTTGGCTTACCCTTAAATACCACTCTCTAGTCTGGGTCTTGGTCTTGAACAAATCAAACTTTATTTGGCCAAAAAAAATCTCTTCTATGTTTGACTATTATGAAAGATGGTCCATCTTCAGCAAAAAGGCAAGAATTTCTAGGCCTTAAGTGCAGAAAGAAGTCTGTCTTATTTTAGAAGGATATCTCTTCCTTTGTTACTATTTTCTTTGGTTAAAAGGAGGCTGCGTCGCTATCCAAAAACTTATTCATAGGCTATCGGTTTCAGTTTCTCCATACTGGAGGGAAACTAATGCAGAATGATAAAATAACCTGAAAAGATCTTAATGCCAGACACAAAGCTGCCATTGCCACACGTTTCTTGGAACGAGTCCACACTTATCAAGCTTCCTTCTTGTAAATGTTTATTGAAATGGAGCCTTTGACAGGAGTCAATCTGGCTGATAGCTTTTTCCTGTTAAATCCCAAATTGCTTTTACTGCTGAGACCTCTTAATGATAAAAATGAGGAAGTTATGTCTGCAGCAAAAGACAGACCACTGGGGTTGGATTTCACCTTGTCCCACTTGGCCCTCTCTTAATAAAGAGGGACAGCCATGCCAATAATGTCTATTTGATGAGGAACAATTCACAGACTTGGAAGAAATCAGGGCATTTAAGAGAGTTTTGTTACAAGGCACCAGAAAAAGTAGGGAATTAACATTTATTGAGCATCTACTAAATGCCAGGCACTATTTCAGACACCATAAAAAATTACTTTTTATGATTCTCATAAGAATCTTATTAGATGAGTTATACTATCCCCATTTTATGGATAAAAGAACCCAGCTCAGAGAGGTTTATGCATATACGTAGTTCAAATTCATATAATAAGTAAGTGGTGAGGAGCTGGAATATTATCCAAGGTCTGTAAGATGGATTTTTAAATATGTATGCCACAAACCTTCAACTTCACTTCCACAAAGGGTAATCTGCACATGGAATAAAAATATCATAGAATCAAATAATTTTAGACCTTGAAAAAACATTAGTAGTCACAGCGCAATATCTCTCATATTTTAGATAAGGAAATAGGCCAATAGAGGTTAAATGATTTGCCCAATTACATGGTTTTAGCTGGGAAAATTGCAAAAATCTTTCTCTGATGGAAGTATTAGGGATTAAGATACAGGCTTTGTATGGTTAATTAGAGAACAGATGTCCTAAATCAGCACAAACTGTTTCATTTCTTTCAAATAATTGAGCTGTAAAATTTCCAGGTGGGCATTTCTAAGACAACCCAAGGATGCAAAATACTATGGATTTAAGAAAGCTTTCCCATCAAACCAAACACCCCCAAAGCTTAACTGTTTTTAACTCAGAGTCAAAGCATGGCTGAGCAAGCCCCTCTACAACTTTCAGAAGCAGCAATGTAGTCTGTTTTTTCAAAGCTGGGAATTCCCCCAACATCAGGTCAATAGGTTAACAGAAATGGTGGGCAACAAGACAGGAAGGAGAAAAGAGGGAGCAGAGATAGAAAAAATAGCAGAAATAGAAAAGAATAGACCAGGAAACAAACAAAATCAATTCCACATACTGGTGCAAGAATGATTTTCCATACAAGCTCACATAGTATGTGTTTGCATTTCTTGACCATGGGTCAGAGACTCGAAGGGATTTAAATCTGCCCGGAGAGAATTCAGTCTTAATCATCAAGCAGTTAACCAATTTCAGTTATGTTTTATAGGCAAAAGCAGACATTTAATAGACCTCTTTTCAAAATGCAAAAATGTTCTAGTGTAGACAAAGATCATCTACAATTTTAAAAAGCTTTAAAAGGACATTTATGCATTGACTTTTGTGAGCTTTAACTCCAAGGTCCAGAGAGTTATGTAAATAACAATACTCAGGAAAAGAAATTTATCTATTTAATTCGGGCCCATGCAAAGCTTGGATACAAATAGTGCCTGAAAGAGGAATAAACATGATTCATAAGGTTTTCTCATGTGGTTAATCCCTCCAGGCAGTGAAGGACTGGATTCTTCACAGATGTTTTCACCAACTTTTTCTCTTGGAGCATTCAAGTAGGTGTAACTATTAATAAGCATCTGATTGAGTTGTCTGCCTACTAATCCTGGAGGACTATGGAGAAAAGCTAGAGTGGAAAGATGATAAAGCAACTTGAAAACTCTCAAGGAACATTATTTGATGCACTTGATTCATATGCAATCAGCTCGTTGGAAACCAGCTTTGTTTTATAAATTATTATTATTATTATCATTATCATTATTATTATTATTATTATTATTATTATTTTGAGTTGGAGTCTCACTCTGTCACCCAGACTGGAGTACAGTGGCCGCTCCCGGCTACTGCAGCCTCAATCCACTGCTCTCCGGCGATCCTTCCACCTCAGCCTTCCGAGTAACCGGAATTACAGGCACGTGCTACCATGCCCGGCTGATTTTTTTGTTTGTTTGTTTTAAATTGTAGAGATGAGGTCTCGCCAATTTGCCGAGGCGGGTCTCGAACCCATGGGCTCAGGCAATCCACTCACCTCAGCCTCCCAAAGCGTGGGATTACAGGCTGAGCCACTGAGCCCGGCTTTTTTTTATAAATTAATTGAAGCTTACAAGATGAAGCCATCCATGGTTGCTCGGAATGCTTCAAATAGTAGTGTTATCTCCCTTAGAGTTTAAGTTAATCTACTGAAGAGATCCTCACTTGGACATGAACTATAGAGGCCAGTAAATGGGGGGAAAAATCCACAACATATAGACTAACACCATTAGTTCATGATGCTACACAAATTTTCTAAAAAATGTATGACTATATTGTGCAACAGTCTTACCCCTTTGACCAACATGTGCTGATGCACTCGTAATTACTAGTAACTGCCTGGCTCAAAGTACATTATAATACTTTCTCTGAATAGGAAGCAAATCTTCCTCTTTTGATTGTCGGTAGATAATGTGGGGCTTGTTGGAAGATCCTTACACGCTGCTCTCAACCATCTGCCTCCAAGGGAGTGCTGTCAGGATGACTAAGAGATTTGTGGCAACATCAGATGTTCTCCATATAAAACTTATACAGAAGTCGGGCCGGGCATGGTGGCTCATGCCTGTTATCCCAGCACTTTGGGAGGCCAAGGCAAGAGGATTGCTTGAGTCCAGGAGTTCAAGACCAACCTGGGCAACATAGAGAGACTTCATCTCTACAAAACAAAACAAAAAAGTAAATAAATTAGCCAGACATGGTGGTGCATGCCTATAGTACCAGTTACTTGGGAGGCTGAGATGGAAGAAACCCAGGAAGTCGAGGTTGCAGTGAGCCATGATGGTGTCACTGCACTCTAGTCTGGACAACAACAGCAAAACAACAACAACAAAAGCTATACAAAAATCAAGCAAAAAATACTGTGAAAATATTAACTATTTTTTTTAAGACTTTACCTACCATTATCTTATCTAGAAATGGAACCTTTCTCATTCTGAAGAAATTGAGCACATCCAGATAGCATCCAGATAGCATAGCCATAGACAGTATCTTCCTTATTCAGATAAAATAATAATAATAATTCCATTCAAAGCAAGCAGTCAACTTGGCTCTTTCTTGCCTCTTTGCCTTCATGGAAGAATTGGAAGGATATTAGAAAAGGGGTTGTTTATTTTTAATTTAAAGGTTTTTAAAATTTTTAGTCTAAAATGTATTGCTTCTCAACCTCAACCCCATCGATATCTATGGTTAGAAAATTGTTGTAGAGCTCTTTTCTGTGCATTGTAGAATGTTTATGGTCTCTAATCTCTAGACACCAGTTGTGCCTTCTCCCACCCACACCTACCTCCCTAGTTGTGAGAACCACAAATGTCTACAAACATTGGCAAATGTCTTCCCATTGAGAATGCTCCATGCAAAAGCTTGGCTCAAGGAATCCTGTTTCACGTAAGTATGTTCTACAGCAAAGTAACATGGCTGTCAAAACAGGAAATGAAGGCAACAAAGTCCACTGGCATCCATTGTCTATGGCAGGGAACTGGCTGGATGGTTTTGCTTACAGTCCAGCTATGATGAGGCCAGAGCTCCTATCACCACTGCAATGGCCCCTTTGGAAACCTGAGTGTTTATCAGCCAAAGGATAGTCAAAAAAAGTCAAACTTTAATTCTAATAAACACAAACTCCTTAGTTATAGTCGGTCCTTTCTAAACTCCTACCACTGGGAAAGAACTGCCCTGTTGTTTTCAACCTCATGAGCCCATTATCTCTTAATTTATAGAAAACAAATTTTAAAATTTATGTTGTTTTGAAAAAAATTGTTTAAAAGAGATGCTTTTATGAATAATTCTAGGGGTCCAAGTTTGCAAACTTGTGAGTAATAGGCAATAAACTTGCCGGTTTGGGGTAAAAAAAAAAAAAAAGTTTAAGTATGAAATAAAGTCTCAGAAGCTCCTTTACCTTAGGTTGACCAATTTATGATATGAAAGTTTTAATCACCAAGGATTGGTCAAGAAGGAATCTCTGCTTCTTGCTTAGTGTTTTCAGGTAACTCTGACCAGCCAGTCTCAGTCTCTCACTGTCCATATTCCGAAGAAAAGTCATGGTGCCAGGATACTAGCGTATATTGGGCACACTTGCCTTGGCAGAGTTTTCTGATTGTCATTCAAATAGCCATCCATCTATCTTCCTCTTTACTAATAAAACTCCAATGTGTGAGTGTGACAGTTTATCCAACTTTTTCTTTTTTTAAGTACTTTTCCAAGCTTCTCTTGCAGGTTGGGTGGTTGTTTCATCCAGTTCTGGCCAGGGAGTAAGTACAAAAAAAAAATTACTAGGTGAGCTTCCAGGAATGCTAAAATAGAGGCAAACAAAATTGGGATGGACCAAATCTGTGGTTTGCAAGGAAGTTTATTGTACATTCCTTTGTCCCTAATTTTTTTGATTCTTGCTTTTCAACTTCCCTCCAGAGAGTACGATGTGCACCATTTGGGATCAGGTGACTATTCCAAAGTGTGGCTTCTGACCATGCCTTTCCCTTTGTTCTTTCTTCTGTTTGCAGCCTGAAAGCAGACACCATACAGTAGAAAGAACAACCATCTCATGACTATGAGGTAACAAGCCCATGTAAGGATGACTGAGCAGAAAGACAAGAAATGTGGTCCTTGGTGGAGCCTCTATACCAACACTGGGGTGTGAGGCTGCAGTAACAAATTATTAGAATTTTGGTGACGTAGAACAACAGAAATATACTCCCTCACAGTTCTGAAGGCTAGAAGTCCACAACTGGGCAGGACTACACTCCCTCTGGGTGCTCTGGGAAAGAATCTATTCTTTGTCTCTTCAGTTTCTAGCGGCTGTCCCTGGGCTTGTGGCCGCATCACTCCACTCTCTGTCTCTGTAGTCACATTTCTTCTCTTCTGTTTGTCTAATCTCCCTGCTTCGTTCTTATAAGGACACTTGTTATTGGATTTAGGATCCACTAGGGTAATCCAGGATGATTTCAAGATACTTAATTACACCTGCAAATAACCTTTTTCCAAATAAAGTAGCATTTACAATTTTCAGAGATTTGGACATGAACATTTTTTTGTGGAAGTGGGGAGTGAGGGAAACACCATTCAACCCATGACACCTAGATTGCCTATCTCAAGACTTTCCATTTATCCATACCCCCCTCCAAAAAAAATCTTTATAGTTTAAGCCACTATTTTTCAGATTTCTGTAACACACAGCCAAATACATTCCTTAACTAGTAGATTGCTTAACTCAGGGAAAATATTGGGAAGATTTTAGGGACTGATCCCGATTATGGTTGAAACTATCTGAATTTTGAATCTCCATTTTGGCACTTTTTCACAGAAGATCAAGTTTTGATTTAGAACCCTAGTCTACTCTTCTCAATGTGTGGATCCCAGAGTATCAGAGTTAGCTGGGGTGCTTACTTAAAATTCTCATCCTTTGTCCTCAAAATGAATTTGTGGAATCAGAATCTCTGGGATCCAACATCTTTAACAAGTTTGCATGGAAGCTCTTGTGTCCACTGAACTCTGAGAACCACTGTAGTCTAATTCTGTCAATATTGTTGTTAAACCTGTTTAGTTCCATTGATTAAGCAAAAATTTGTGTTTCCTTAACAACAGAAGTTTTTCTTTTTCTTGTATTGAATCTTTACAGATTTTTAAAAATACCTAATAATCTGCCCTAGACTTTTATTTTGGTTATTGTGTAAATACATGCTCTTCTTTCTTAGCTGTAGTTAAAATGTGTTATGAGGCCACAACTGAGGAAAAAAGACAGCATCAATATATGATAGGATTTCTGTTTCCCCAAAGTTCTGCTTCAATCCATGCATCATGGAGTACATGAAAAATAGAACCTGCCACAATCAGATTCATAATGAACATTGGGATGAACCAAATCTGTGGTTTGCAAGGAAGTTTATTGTACATTCCTTTGTCCCAATTTCTTTGATTCTTGCTTTTCAACTTCCCTCCAGAGAGTATGATGTGCACCATTTGGGATCAGGTGACTATTCCAAAGTGTGGCTTCTGACCATCCAGTCACCAGTTATAAGTACTTCCTTAAATCCCTGCCATTTTTTTCATTTACCAAATGTTAAAGAAGGCCTATTCCCCTCCATCATTTACAGATAAAGGAAGAGACCTAATTACCTGAGGAGTCAAGATTTAAGTTGGGATTTTAACCTCCTGGGCAATTTCGGAGTCAAAGGTTGAGCTCAGAATCCCCCAGCTTCCCACTCAGAATTCAGTCTGCTGGTGACAGAGAGTAAAAACATAAAACTGAGGTCTCGAGTTGCTACACTCACAACCTCACAGCAAACTGCTGCACAGAAAAGCCTTCATGCCAAGAAGATGCTGATCTGAATCACATTAAAGATCAAAGAAAAGGATTGTTTTATTTCCTAGAAACCGAGACACCAGAACCACACCCACCTCAAATCCCTTCCAAATCCCCTAAACCCAGTTAGAAGCCAGCTCCAGATGGGACGGTGAGATTATTCGGACTTGAAAAGTATGCTGTGATACATAAACTGCTTCTCTACTAAGAACCTTGCAGGCTCCGGAACTGAAACTGATGTGTGCTGTTCAAGGTCCCCCAATGAATACTTGAGCCTCTGTTCCCCAAAGTGTGCTGGGACTGTTCCTCTGCCAGGTCTCCCCCACCCATCAGGGGACCTAAAATCTACTGCAGTGAAACCACCAGACCTACCGCTGTTTCAAATACTGGCCCAAGTGGAAAGGAGGCAGCCTTCCTCAGGCTGCAGGGAGGCTCCTTCCCCCAGGTGTCTGGTTTCTGTTTAGAGGGCAAGAAGGGGTTAACTCTTGGTCTCTCCATGTGCCTAAGCATGCTTTGAAAATGCTGCTAGAGAAACAAAGTTTTATTCCTTTTCCACTTGTGTTGGACTCTGTGTTAGGATTGTTTTTAGCTCTCAAATTAGACAAATTCATCTATCAAAACTATTCAGAAGCCAAGAAATGCCACCCTAGTCTGAATAATTTCTTCCTACTCTGAACCCCCATAGTATTTCTCATCTATGTCATCTATATGTAGTAAAGGCTGCTTTGTATCTAAGTATATATGTCTTTTCTCTCCTCTCCCGTGGAAGCTTCTGGAAAGCATGTGGTATAATCTTAAATACAGCAAATGAGCAATAATTTTTAGCTAAATTAATGAGATCTTAAAGCAACATGTGCTATCTATTTGAATGCTATCAGATGAAGTAGTTATTGTGTGGGAAGTGAATGGATCGGTTTTATACATTAGCCTAAAGCAGACTGACCAGAAATATCACTGACTGAGTTAGTCAGAGACACAATGGTTGCCCCTTCCCTCAATCCACACTCAGAAACAAACTTTGAGATCTAGGTCTCTTGTAAGAGGAAGGTCGTCACTATAAGCAAAACCAAACTTCAAAACCACATGAATCAGACAAGGATATGCAATGGCATTGAAGTAAATTTATAACATTTTAACAACAGCATGTATGATTGGGGATTTAGCAGTGCAGCTATCTCCCTACTCAGAAGCAGAGAATGAGGATAAATAGAAAAATATTGGTCACATAACTAAAAACAAGAATCTTGGAAGAAAGTCGTCAGTAGGATATATTTATTCTCATAAGTGAATTTCTTCAAGGTTGCTTGCTCTTTTGAGATTAGATTGCAGCCATGCCTACATCTCATTTTTCATGGCTCACTCCCTCCTACCACCCACTCCCCCACATCCACCAGCAAAGGAAATTAAAGGTCAAATGGCTTTTTCAGAAAACAATTTATATCCAGTTTCTAGGTTGTTCATTGCATACGAATTTATCAAATGCTACATATGTACCCAGCACAACAAATACTAGGTACCTGCAATAGCTTGTCTCCAAAGATGTCTCTCCAACCATGCCTCCAGGTATCTACACCCTTATGGAGTCCCCTCCTGTTTAATATGGGCACTCACTTTTGAGAGCCTGTGATACTCTTTTGACCAATAGAATGTGGCTGACACGATGCTTCATGATTTCTAAGACTAGGTCATAAGAAGTCTACCGCTTTCTCCTTGATCTCTTGGTAATGCTTGCTTTGGGAGAAGCCAGCCACCAGGTAAGAAGTTCAAATATCCTAAAGACTGCCATGCTTTGAGGAAGTCCCAGCTAGCCATACAAACAAGCCATGTAAGAAGAGAGAGAGAGAGAGAGAGAGAGAGAGAGAGAGAGAGAGAGAGAGATCCAGACAGCCTTAACTGTTCCAGTAGGAGTCAGAAATGTGAGACAAAAAGCCATCTTGGGTATCTAGCCCAGTCAAGCCTTTAGATGACTTGTCTCTCCCACCATCTGATTACAACTACATGAGAGACCTCAAGAACAAAACAAAACAAAAAAAATGAGAGATAATAATAAGTTGTTGTTATAAACCTCTAAGTCTGGGGATGGTTTGCTACACATCAATAGGTAATCAAATCGGTTTCAAATAATTATTTTTATTAAAAGGCAAAGACCTTGTCCTTGGAGAACTGAGATTATAGGTGAGGCAGCAACACATGCACAGAAAGCAACGCAAATACTCTACATAACCCACCCACAAATACAAAAACAATCTTTTTCAACTAAGGACCTGCTTTAGGAGGCTTGCAACTGGGTTTGCAAAGGAAGAAAGTGGCACTAGCCTTGCCAAGGAAAATAGCCAAACAAATCCTGGCAATCAGTGAGGGAACAGCTGTCACGTACAAAAAGAGTCAAGATAGAAGCTAGAAACATTGGTGAAATGTAGAGCAGAAAAATGAGCAGAGAAAAATGGTAAGGCACATTCTAAAAAATATTCAAACACTCACATTAAAAATATAACCAAAAGAAATACAAATTAAAGCAAAACATCATTTTTAAACTACCAAATTGTCAAAGATCTTTTTAAAAATGATAATATTCAGGCTTGCAGTGTTCAGGGTAACCCATGTGCTCTTGGCAGGAGTATATTGTGAATGAATCCAATCTTTCTGCAGGGCAATATGCATCAAAACCTTTAAAATTATCATCTCTTTAACCTGTTATTGCATTTTGAGAAATTTAACCAGAGGAGTTATCAGCCATTTATAGGAAAAAGAAAAGGTGAATTTTGTTTTTTATTTCTTCTTTTGTTTTGGATTTTAGTAGATTTACTTTTAATAACATGAATTTAATACAACTTAAAAGTCTAATGATAGAGAAAAGGTCAACTCTGTGACAGTACAATCACAGGTGATGTTCAAAATATTTAATACCAGCCAATTTACAATTATAACCAACATGCCAGCCAATCAGAATAGAATACCAACCAATCGAAAACAAATAGACCAACATATAATTGCAGATGCACCAATCAATTAGACTGAAGGTGTAAATAACCCTTGTAGCCACCATATTGCATTATAGCTGGATATAAACTGAGGTTTCCTCCATATAACTGAAAATTATGCAACTATTAAAAATCACTTTTTAAGCTGAGCTCAGTGACTCACACCCATAATCTCAGCACTTTGAGAGGCCAAGGCAAGAGGATTGCCAGAGCCCAGGAGTTCAAGACCAGCCTGGGCAACATGGCAAGACCTTAGCTCTACAATAAATTAAAAAAATTAGCGGGGCATGGTGGTGCTCACCTGTCGTTCCAGCTACTTGAAAGGCTGAGATGGAAGAATCTCCTGAGTCCAGTACTTCAGCCTGGGTGACAGAGTGAGACTCTGATTCAAAAATAAATAAATCACTTTTTAAAATAACATTTAGTGACATTACAATTAAAAGTCAAGTGAAAAAAGGGAGAAGATATTATATAACATATAATCTACTTACACATACAAATATTAATATATGCATAGAAAAGAGGAAAGGAAATATATAAAAATATTAAGAGTGTTTATCTTGAATGGTGGGATTGTCAGTGATTTATTCATTTTCTTTCTTTGTACTTTTCTGTATTTTCCAAATCTTATATAAACAACATGCATTATTTTCATAAGTTGTCAGAAAAAGTCGTATTATGCAAAAGGAGGAAAATAAAAGTAATCAGAGAGCTTTGGTTAGTTAAGGTGTATAAAGTTTCATTTGGACTAATTAGCAGAAATGGAAGGAAGTTCTATTTTGGGATGAAGTATGAGGAGGGATAGAAGATTCGGGATGAGAATGGACAAAGCACGAAAAGCAATGGGATTCCAAGTGCCTTGAACAAGGAAACCACAAGAGAAAACCAACATTAGATGAAGGCAGTCTAACTGCTAGGAGGGAGTCTGGTGGAGAGGAAAAAGAAAGATCAGCCAGTGGACTTCTACAATATTCCTGGCAGCAAAGTAAACATGTGTGTGCATGCACATTCATGACTAATGTTTCTCTCATCCAATCAGGATTTTAACTTTAGCAAAATACATCTGTTCTTGCAGTGCACCTTGAATAGTTCAATGTCTGTCTCATCAATAAGTGAGATTTGGTGTCTTCTCCTAGTTAACTGTCTGTAGAAAGAAAGAAAACAGGAATGATGTAGCACAAGAATACTTGTTCAATGACACCAAAAAAGTAAAGTCAGAATTTTTACCTACCACATGGCAAAAGCACTTTGAGTCAGATAAGCTTTGGGTCACACTTTTAAAGGCATTCTTTCTCTTTTTTAAACTTTTTATTTAGAATTAATTTCAAACACAGAAAAATCACTAGGATAGAAAAAAGAACACCCATATGCCCTTTACTCAAATTCATCTACTGTGAACATTTTATTTGTTTATCATTTGTTCTTCTTTTCTCTCTCTGATAGAGATTGATAGAGATAAACATCATAAACATACAATTTCTGAATCACTTAAGGATACGTTGTATATATTATATATATTTTCTAATTAGAATGTTTTCCTTATTTTAATTTCTCACTACATTTGTCAACTTTAGCAATTTTAACATTGATGTAATAATTTTACCTAATATATTTCCCATATTCTAATTTTATTCTTTAACCTATAATGTCTTTTTTCTTCCCCACAACAGGATTCAACCTAGGATCAGATATTGCCTTTAGTTGTTACGTCTCTTTAGTCTCCAAAACTCAGAACATATCCACACACCCACAAAAGCATCCCTTTAAATTCAGACACCAGTTTTATTTGGATTACACACTTTCCAAGGGGATATTGCAGGGAATCTCTGCCAACCCAGTGTCCCCAGATCTGCCTTCAGTAGCACTCATTCTGCCTGATCCTCTCACACTGAAACTCCAGGTAGCACAATGTCTATTTGGGAAGTAGGAATAGTTATGCCTTCCCAAAGCATTTTTTCCTATCCTTGGAAAGATCCATAGCTGCAAATTTTGTTCCAAATAAATGCAAACTAATGTCATTTACTTAAAAGACTATATCCCTCAACACATGACTGGGGAATGCAGTACAGACTCTTCTTTGGTGACCAATTATCACATCATCCCATTGCCTTAAAATTTTTTTTTTTTTTTTTGAGTTGGAGTCTCACTCTGTCGCCCGAACTGGAGTGCAGTAGCCGCTCCCGGCCACCGCAGCCTCGACCTGCTGGGCTCCGGCGATCCTTCTGCTTCAGCCTTCTAAGTAGCTGGAACTACAGGCATGCACTACCACGCCCGGCTGATTTTTTGATTTATTGTAGAGATGAGGTCTTGCTGCCCAGGCGGGTCTCGAACCCGCGGGCTCAGGCAATCCACTCACCTCAGCCTCCCAAAGGTGCAGGATTACAGACTGAGCCACCAAGCCCGGCTAAAATTTTTTTTATTTAATAGTTTTATTTTTCCAAATGTACAGTAGGTTGGACCTGTTCATGCGTCTTCACCAGCAGCCGGGCATCTTTAGGCTTGGTATTTCTGGTGTAAATTACTAAGCTTTGAAGCCAGTTTAATCAGTCCTTTACTACGTAGCTCCTGAAGGGCTGCCCTAGCTGGGGAACTGTGAATCTTTAGTCTCTCAGAGACTACAGCTGGGGTTAGAAGCTTAGAGTCGGGAACTTCCTTCCAGAGTTTGTCACACATAGCTTTGTCAAACAAAACTAGGTTATTAAGCTTGTCCCAAACTTTGCCTTTGAACCACTTTTTCTTTTTGGCCTTGCTTTCAGATTTGTTCTCTTGGCCAAGTTTCCAGCATCTATCTTTTTCTTGTCATCCTTGACCAGCATTGCGACACTCAGAGAGCAGCAGCGACCACTGCAGCCACACTGAGATGCTAGACACAAAGGAAGTGCTGCTCATGAGCAGTCCCAGAAACCTCCCTGCCTTAAAATATTTTCTCAGTTGCCTCCTCCACCTGTCTCTCTCTTAAGTGCCATGACCTTTTGGCCATGGGAAGACCCATTCCTCTTCAATTACTCTGATAAACGTAAGAGCAGAGATGGCGGGGTTGATAGGCACAACCTAAACAAAGGATCCAGATGAGGACTTTTGATGACTATAGGTTTCATCTGAGCCTAGTAGACAGTTATTAATCTATATACATGTTGTAGTCAAACCATATGGGTGGGGGAAACTTGACTACTAAACTGAAATCACAAACACACTGGCAGACTGAAAAACTACACCTCTCCTGATGTCACGGTTTATTTGCATGCAATTCCAGCCAAATCAATATCTCCATCTTAATCAAGAGGGAATTACAGGCTTCGCCAGAGAGGTATCATTGTAAGTAATTACATCAGAGCCATTTTAGACACATTGCCTGCTGAGATGAAATGTTGAAGCAGATATGAGAAGGGGGGAAGAAACCTGGAGAGAGCTTGAGGGCTGTTTGTGCCCAGAGTAGTGATTCAAGCAGTCATTCTCTTGTTCAAATCTTACAATGGAAGTGCCTGACCAGGAGTCTAAGGATCAGGAAAAGAAAACAGCAGCAGCATTGTGGATGTACACAAAGCGAGTGAAAGATTTTGTAATCTTAAGTGAAAAAAAAAAACTCTGGCTTTTTCTCCCCCTTTTAATCAGAATACATCATCTATGTGCATCTTTTAGGAAGAAAAAAATCGCTATACAGTTGCCACGTAAGACATAGGGGATTTGCAGCTTGCCAGAGATCCAATTTGGGAGAAGATCACTGTGGCTGGCTGAAACTCGTTCATGTAGACCCAGGACACTGCACCCAGCTCAGGCTTTTTAGGAGCATATAGATATTAAAGGAGGCAGAATAATGGGGAGACCAAATCGAACAATACTCATTTGCAATTAAAGTTTTGTCAATTCTTTTCATCCATTTTTTTTCCTCCTTCCTAATTTATATTCCAGTATTTGAGAAAGAAGACCTGCTTAAATTAAGAAAGTCTGGAATGATGTCTGTGAATGAGGAAATGTGATTTTCTTAATTTCAAGTGTAGTCAGCATCAAAGCAGGAGAGGTGCACTGGAAGAACTGCTTTAAAGAAGAAAAATGACTTATAATTAGCTCTAAGTCAGCAGCTTGAACCATGCTGGCCTCAGCCCACAGGGCTTTGTTTATATGCAAATGATCCTTTTGAAGCATTGGAAAACACTTCCTTTCCTGGAGGAGGTAAGCATCCTCTTGAAACCCTGTCTACTCAATTGGTTATTTTTCCTACCTCCCCCCATTTCTAAAGCATGTGTCAACTTTAGCTTTTATTGGGAAAGATCATAAATTCTAAATTATTCCATTTTCCTGGGTCAAATATTGTCCCGTAGACTGTATATGGTTTTGCTATCATTGTTGTTCTGCAGTGGTGTCTTATTAACAGGCTTTGACTGACAGCAATGTCAGCTAGAGGATGGGGGTGTTGAGGATGCTTTGATGCTGCTTGGTGGCAGCAGCAATAAAGCAGAGGAAGTTCAATCTCTGCCCCTGGATCTTGGACATGTCTGTGGGCTCAGAGCCCAGCCCAGGACACCTAGCAAGTCCCATGTGATAGATGTGCTTGGCAAAGGACTATCTGGAAAAGGAGAGAATGGCCTTTGCCAATCAACCAATTCAAACAGAGCCTTAGCTCACCTTTCCTAGAAGGAAAAGAGTAAAATATGGGCTCTAATTTCTGGGGCACACCCATACATGTCTTTGTATGACTTCAGCTTAACATAAACTTGTACCAATGAAGGATGCTATGGGAATGGTGCCAACTGATTCTCCTCTTCCATGGAACCTCCTTACTCTCCATCTGGTATTCACTGGCCTTTCCCTCTGGGGAACACACTCACCTCACATTTCTGACCACCAGATACCGCCAATTTTACATTGTTTTTAAATTTTATTTTAGATTCAAGGGTACTTGTGCAGGTTTTTTAGAGGGTAGATTGTGTGATGGTGACATTTGGGCTTCTACGGAACTTATAACCCAAATAATGAACATGGTACCCAACAGATAGTTTTGGAACCCTTGACCCTCTCCTCCCCCTCCTCTTTGGAGTTGAAAGGCACAGGGAACAGTCAGAAGGGCATCTCCCGAGATGGCGCTAAAACACTATATGGAACCTAACAAAGACAACAAAGGCCCTAAATTCCTGCTCTTCCCGCGCGCGAAACTTAAACCTCTACACAAAGATTATCTCCCTATAGGAATACTACCTCATAGCTCCCTCCAATAAAGACCCTAAGCTGGCACCGCCAGGCCCCGATAGAGCACTGCCGCCCCCTCCCAAACCAATAAATACAGACCTCTCTCACCCTCGCTCTCTCACCGCCCCTTCCCTACTAGGCGATTACAGACCTTCTTCCCTCTCTCTATAGCTGCTGCTCTAATAAATCTCTTGGCCTCAAAGGGTGTTGAGTCTCACTGGCCCCATCCTCCTTCAGGAGTTCCCAATATCTTTTGTTCCCATCTTTATGTCCATATGTACTCAGTGTTTAGCTTTCACTTATAAGTGAGAACATGTGGTACTTGGTTTTGTGTTTCTGCACTAATTCACTTAAAATAATGGCCTCCAGCTGCATTCATGTCGCTGCAAAGAACATGATGCTATTCTTTTTATGGCTGTGTAGTATTCCATATTTTCCTCATCCAGTCCACTGTTGATGGACACCTAGATTGGCTCCATGTCTTTGCTATTGTGAATAGTGCTATGATAACCACACAAGTGCAAGGGTCTTTTTGGTAGAACAATTTGTTGCTTTGGGTATATATACCCAGCCGTACGATTGCTGGGTCAAATGGCAAATCTAGTTTTAGTTACTTGAGAAATTTCCAAACTGCTTTCCACAGGGGCTGAACTAGTTTACATTCCCACAAACAGTGAGTCACTCTCCTCTTCCATGGAACTTCCTTTCTCTGCTACTCCCATTTCCTACATGTCTGTTCATCACTTGCCTATTCGTTTAACTATTGAAAGAACTGCTAAACTGGACTCTGCCTCTGGCCACTAGCCTTCAGTGCAGTCACCAGAGAAGTGAATGGATGCATGGGTGAGTGGAGTGAGAGAGGCCTAAAACCTTTCAGGAGTGTGTGAGTTGGCTGGGGCTGCCATAACAGAATGGATGGATGGCTTAAACCAGCAGTGCCTAATCTATTTGGCATCAGATGGGACTGGTTTCATAGAAGACAATTTTTCGATGGACTGGTTGTGGGGAGGTGGTTTCAGGATGATTCAAGCACATTACATTTATTGTGCACTTTATTTTTATTATTATTATACTGCGATATGTAACAAAATAATCATTATTATAAAATTATTATTTTGATATGAGTCAGCAAGCAATTGATTTATTATGGTCTCTGTGTAGTCAAACCTCACTGCTAATGTTAATCTGTATTTGCAGCCACTCTCCAGTGCTAGCAGCACCACCTCAGATCATCAGGCATTAGATTCTCATAAGGAGTGTGCAACCTAGATCCCTTGCATGCGCAGTTCACAATAGTGTTTACACTCCTATGAGAATTGAATGCCACTGTTAATCTGACAGGAGGTGGAGCTCAAGCGGTAATAGAGCAGTGGGGAGTGGCTAAATATACAGAAGAAGTTTTGCTCACTGCCTGCCACTCACCTTCTGCTGTGAGGCCCAGTTCCTAACAGGCCATAGATCAGTACCAGTCCATGACATGGGGGCTGAGGACTCCTCACTTAAACAACAGAGATTTCTTTTCCTACAGCTCTGGATGTTAGAAATCTCAGATTGGGGTGTTGGCAAATCTGGTTTCTTCTGAGGTTTCTCTCTTTGACTTGCAGACAGTCCTCACATGCTTATCCCTCCATCTGTGTGCACAGAACTGGTATCTCTCTCTGTGCCCTAGTCTCCTCTACTTACAAAAGTACTGATCATATTGGATTAAGACTCACCCTAATAACATTATTTTAACTCAATCATCTCTTTAAAGACCTACCTTCAAATACTGTGAGGTATTGGGGATTAGAACTTCAACACTTCACATTGTGAGGTACTGGGGATTAGAACTTCAACATATGAATTCAGGGGGAACACAATTTAGCCCATAACACTGCTTGACCGATAAACAGTGACAGTTTCCAGGCCCAAGCTTCTTCACTTCCTGTCTCTGTGATACATTCCCTAGGCCCAAGGAGAGGCCACATGTGGTTCTGGCTGATGGCTCCTGCACAGTCCCATTGACCACCAAACAAGTGGGTGGAAGCTTTCAAGATGACAACCAATCCCAGCCAACATGACTGCAACCACGTGCAGACCCTGAATGAGTGTCTCCTGGCTGAGCCCAGTCAAGTACCAGAACTGTGAGAGATAATCAAATAAGGAACTAAAAAGGGGTTAAATTTTAAACCACTAAGTTTTGGTATGATTTCTTATATGGTATTTGATAAATGGAGCAGGTATTTTTGTATGAAATCCAATTCTAGCACTGACAGCTAACATAAATGTAAGCAAAAAACAAAACACTGTTCCAGCCAAATGCCACTCTTCTGTAGGTAGCCAGCTTGTAACTTTTATTTGCTCTAGCAATTTCTAAATACTTGCAGTACTGTACGGACACCCTGCTTGTCCACACCTTCATGCCTCTGCAAACACTGCTCCCCTAACCCAAGTATCCCAACTGCTTAGTTTTCCTCAGAATAAAAACTTGTTAACTTGTGTTGAATAAATGGACAAGAACTAACTAGCCAGGCTCGGTAGCTCACACCTATAGTCCCAGTTATTAGGGAAACTGAGGCAGGAGGATCACTTGAGCCCCAGGAATTTGAGGCTGCACTGAGCTATGATTGCACCACTGCATTCTAGCCTGGGCAATAAAGCATCCAAACAAGCAAAAAGGGACTAACTATATTAAGATCACTTCCTGTCTTCCTTAGTTCTCCCTTGAATCTTTATCATAAACTCTCCTTAACTAGGAAAGCAGATCTGGCTTTGTCCTTTCAACTTGCAACATGATGACTCAGATGGTATTCTATTACCTGTTATTCTCCAGTTTCCCACCCTTGTTATTCCCCAGTTTCCTTCCTGTTTCTCTGGATTACCTCCTTATTCTCTTCCTTCATCTTTCCTCTGGCAGTTCTGTTGTTTGTCCACTTTTTTCTTTCATGACTTTTAATTATTCAAGGAAGACTGTTAAACATCAACAAATAGTTCCCCAGGTATTGCCCTCTGACCTGCCCTGAGGGTAGAGGTACATTCAACACACATACTGTCACAGAAGCACCTTAGGTCTTAGAGCACCTTCCAGCAAATGACAAGAACTCTTTCATTTAACTCTGAAAACTGTATGCAATCCAGAGATGATCTGCAGATATGCAGATCTACTACAATCCAGATTCAATCATGCTTTAGTTTTCACAAGTAATAAATCAGAAAGAAAACTTATTTCTGAAAACTTTTCTTCATCCCAATTAGAGGCCTCCAATGAAGTCTTAGATTGAAAAATAAAAATAAAAAATTTTAAACTCTCACAATGAAATTTTGAGAGGTAGCTAAATGCTTCCTAAATATATCCCCTACTTCTAGTCTTCCCACACAACACTGACAGATTAATTTTCTTTAAACGCCCATCTACAAACTACCATCAGAGTCTATCCATACATCATAAAATGCTCCAATGCCATGAACTAGAAATTCAAGGGCATCTGATAAAGTTCTTCAGCTTCCTCTTAACATTCCTCATGAACCCTGAGCTCCAGGCAAACACGTCCCCTCAAAACAGAATGCCTCTCCCAGCTTTGTAGCTTTCACCCACCCACCAGGTCACATTTTTACCCCCCTACATCCCACACTGCCTTAAGAGGCCCCTCAAACTTTTTCTTTCATGATGCCTTCTTCTGTGACCCAGGATCTTAGAAACAGACCCTACTCTAATCTCAGATAATACAGCCTTCTAGAGATTCAGATACTCTTCGTTACATTGTCACCTCTCTTCACATAGACCCACATCTCCAGCGAGACTATAAACCTTTCAAAGACAGAAGCCATTTTTGGCATTAACTTTATATCCCTAAGGCGTAGCATGATGTCCAATGGCAAATACACAATAAATGTCTGGCCAATCATACCCAATTATATGTGTGTAAACTGTTTGTTTTGGTTATAGATTAGACACAAACCAACTTAGAGTTAAACACCTCACTTTGGTCAGTGACCTTAACTTTCCTCCTGACCTTGTAATAACAGGTAAAACTCAGCAGGACTTACTGACTACTTGGTAATTAAATAATTGGCCAGTGATTATTCACTGTAAACACAATTTAAGGCCGGCTCGGTGGCTCAGCCTGTAATCCCATGCCTTGGGAGGCCGAGGTGAGTGAATTGCCTGAGCCCGCAGGTTCAAGACCCACCTGGGCAACTTGGTGAGACCTCATCTCTACAATAAATCAGAAAAATTAGTCAGGCGTGGTAGCACATGCCTGTAGTTCCAGCTACTTGGAAGGCTGAGGCAGAAGGATCACCGGAGCCCAGCAGGTTGAGGCTGCGGTGGCCAGGAGCATGCCACTGCATTCCAGTCTGGGTGACAGAGTGAGATTCCAACTAAAAAAAAAAAAACAAAACAAAAACAAAACACAACTTAAGAGAAGCGAAGTCTAAAACAAGCCAAGCTCACCTCAAAATCACAACACTTGATACCCCTGGGAAGGTACATTAACAGTTTCTGAAGAATGGGCTAAAGCTATGAAAAACAAGAAACCAAATTATTTTGTTTTCTTTATTCCACAGAACTCTGAAATTAGCATCCATGCTGAAACAGTGTGAAAATAGCATGCCGAGTGTCTGACTTCAGATAGGTGAAAAGGCTAAACTGTATGAAACAAGCCAATGAGTATAACTGAGAAACCATTTCTGCTCAGGGGGCAGGACTCACTTCTGCAGAGTGGCATCAAAGGGTAAAAGGGTATAGACTGTAAGCAAGCAGAGTCACGTTGCCAAATCTATATCCAATTAATGTAAGGATTAAGATATAATAAGAGCCCTGGATTCTGGTTAGATTTTAAGTGGTGCTTAACAAGACTGTGAAGATGGAAAAACCTGATGAAGAGTTGGCAAATTGAGGCAAAGCTTTCCAGATTATTTTAAAAAGATGACTAGTGTGTTTTACCACTGTTTGCAACCTAACATACACAGACAACACATTATGACTTTTACTTAAATGCCATTGTTTGAACACTTTAAGCATTTCCACTGAAGACCCTCATTTGGTAGATGATTAAGAGTGAGATCAGGAAACACTGGGTGCCTGACTCTCAGGCATACAGGCATCCTGACCTAGAGGTCAGCAGCTCTCCACTACAGCCATTGCCCCTAATGCAAAAACAACAGGACCTCTGGAAAGAAAGAGTTCAAAGACACAGTTTCTGCACTAAATGACTCATAAATGGATAATACTAAAAGTAGTTAACATATGTTTGTGGCTATTAAAGAATTTAACTTTGTAGATTTGAGTTGATTTCCTGGACCAAGGATGGCAAACTGAATTCTTGCCATGAGCCAATCTGATCAATTATCTGAAGCACCACATTGAGAAAGATTCCAAGGATTTGGCAGGAAAAAGTGGTGCAATAGATTAGTATGTCGGTCATGGGCAAGGAGAGTCATGTGTTGATAGCATGTGACATATTTATCATTCTTGATTTAAATGTTGAATGTATTGTGGATTTTCTCTGGCTCTGACTGGGAATTCCATCCTCCCAATACAAAAATTGCCACTTGTACAGGTTAACCATCTCACAGGAGAAATGATAGGGGAACTTGAGCCCCTTGTTTCAGGTAGAACTGTCTAATTGAAAGGCTGAATCCATGTGTCTGAATTATTTGCTTTGTAAATATATCTCAAGGAAAAATCCATGGAAGATGAAGATTCCAATTGCCCTTGAAGAAAATCACATTGTTCATCTTGTTAGTGGCTGGCATTTCCCAGTTAAAAGAGTAAGCACGTCACTTATAACCGACTGCACATGAGATAGTACAACATTTTAAATATTAACTGATTTATTTCTCCCCTTACTTACCCCTTTCTCATTTTCTACCTCTCTTCCCAATTTCCTAATTCAAACTGAGAATCTGTTATGGGTTCACTTTTCAGTGGAGGATTTGATAAGACAATAAAACTGAAATCACCTGCCAGACACTTGCACTTCAGTTTCCAAAAGCCTAAACAGAGTTTGCAAGCAAGTAGTCCTTGGGCATGTAGAGCCCAAAACCATATTTTGGGGGCCTCCAAAGCATAGTAAATATTTCTGAATTATTTGCCAATGTTCTAAAATCAGGAGAGTTCATATGAACTTCCATATTTCTAGCTTCCCTTTTACTCTAAAGTCAGAACTGGAAACATTGAGCCTGTCTTTCCTCAGAGCAACTCTCTGCTGGAGCTAAGTAACAACTTTCCTCCTTTAAAAACCAATACACCAAATTAAATAAAAACAAAACAAAAGGCATTACGCCCTCTCCTTTTTACCCTGATCCCCACACACCTGCTTCACTGATAACTTATCTCTCTGCCTCTATGGGTACAAGAGTTTGCACCAGAAGGCTGGAAAAAAATCACAGCAGTTACACAAAGACTAAACCATCATAACAGAGTAATTGTGAGGGGAAAAATGAAGTTTGGTGGATCAGAGATTAGAATTTAAATGCCCACCTATGGAACAAGGACAAATGATAGAGAAGAGTCTAGAATAAAAACTGTGTCCCAAGATGGGAGTCAAGAGGAAAAGGACTGAGCCTGTAGGGACTCCATGGTGAGAAATAAGGATCACCCAGGGCCATACTCATGACACATCATGTAGTCCAAAAAGCACCAGGGGATTGGCTCACAGTCTTTCCCTTCATCTTCCAAGACGATCTTCCAGCTGTCAACACCTCATATTGTGAACACCCAGACAGGAGACTATGCATGGTCTCTGAACCACTTAACCCAAATAGATAGCTCCCACCTCACAAAATCCAGAAATACTGAAAGTCCAAAAATAAATAGGATATTTATAGATTAAGATGTAGAGGAGGAAAAGAAAGTGTTATACCTCTGCCATAAACCTAACAAGTTTGAGAGTACTTGAACTAGGGCAGTGACTCACTTTCACCCTGTTTCTTCCTTATAATGTACTTCGCACCACTTACTTGGTACTAAAACTGTCAATCACTACCTGACAGCAATTAGGCATTTATTAAGTGGCAGGCACTGTTCATGGCTCTAAAAACACAAAGAAGTATAATGAGTTGACCCTATCATCAATGGGCTTAGAGTTATCCAGAGAAGTGGCTATAATTTTATAGTACAATGACAGTATGAGGTAAGAATAATTTGACAAGAAAAAAAAAAAGCATTTGAAAAGTCCAACACTTTTGTGATAAAATCACTCAGAAAACTTAGAAGGGAACTTCACTGGCCTAATAAAGGGCATCTATAAAAACCCATACTTCAAACCAGACAAAGTAAGGAACCAAAGGGAAGCCCAAACTTACCTATACTATGACCACTTGTACCTAATCCTGAATTGTATCCCCACATTTAAAAAATAAAAATAAAAACCCACACTAACATCATGCTTAATGATAAAAGACTAGATGCTTTCCCCTAAGACCAGGAACATGACAAGGAGGTTTGTTTTTGCCACATTTAATCAACAACGTAGTGGAGGTCATAGCCAGGGCAATTAGGCAAGAAAAAGATATAAAAGGCATCCAGACTGGAAAGGAAGAAGTAAAATTGTCTCCATTCACAGATGACTTAATCTTATCCATAGAAAATTCTAAGAAATCCACACAAAAAATTAGAACTAATAAATCAGTTCAGTAAACTTTCAAAATACAAGATCAGTTTGTATTTCTATGCCCTTGAAATGAATAATCTGAAAATCAAATTAACAAAACAATTCCATTTATAATAGCATCAGAAAGAATAAAATACTTAGGAATAAATTTAACAAGAAAAAGTGAAAAGCTTATATTCTGAAAACTACAAAACATTGTTAAAAAAATTAAAGAAGATATGCATAAATGAAAGACATTCCATGTTTGTGAGTCAGAAGACTTAATATTGTTAAGATGACAATTCTCTCCAAGCTGAACTACAGATTTTATACAATCCCTAACAAAATTCCAGTGCCTTTTTTACAAAAATGGGCACGTTTTTCCTAAAATTCATATAAAAATACAAGTGACCCAAAAGAGCAAAAAATAATATTGGGGGGGAAAAAAAACAAAGTTGGAGGACTCATACTCTCCATTTTCAAAATTTACTACAAAGCTACAGTAATCAAGACAGCATGATGGCATAAGGCTAAACATTAAGTCAGTGGAATAGAATTGAGAGTTCAGAAACAAACCCTTATATTTATGGGCAATTGATTTTGACAAGGGTGTAAAGACAATTAAATGGGGAAAGAATAGTATTTTCAACAAACGTTGCTGGAACAACTGAAAATCCACAAACAAAAGAAAGAATTTGGACCCCTATACCATACCATATACAAAAAATTCAAAATTGATCTAAAGTTAGGAGCTAAAACTCTTAGAAGAAAGTATAGGAATAAATGATTATGACCTTGGACAATGCTTTCTTAAATATAACACCAAACGCACAAACAACAAAAAAGATAAATTGGATTTCATTAAAATTTTAAAAACATCTGTGCTTCAAAGGGCAGCATCAAGAAAGTTGAGCAGCCAGGCATGGTGGTTCATGCCTGTAATCCTAGCACTTTGGCAGGCTGAGTTGGGAAGATCACTTGAGACCAGGAGTTCAAGACCAGCCTGGGCACATCTCTACAAAAAAAATAAGAAAAAAAATTAGCCAGGCATGGTGGTACATGCCGGCTATTCAGGAGGCTGAGGTAGAAGGAGCTCTTGAGCCCAGGAGTTTGAGGCTGCAGTGAGACCCTGTCTTGAAAGAAAATGGGAGATAGAGAGAGGCAGAGAGGAAGAGGAGAAAGAGAAAGAAAGGGAGGAGGAGGAGGAGGAGGAGAAAAAGTTGAAAGACAACCTATGGAATGGGAGAAAATATTTGCAAATCATACATCTGCTAAGGAATTTGTATCCATAATGTATAAACAAATCTTACAATTCAACAACAAAAAGATAACCTAATTTCAAAATGGGCAAACAATTAGAGTAGCTATTTCTCCAAATAAGATAAGCAAGTGAGCCGGGCTCAGTAGCTCAGCCTGTAATTCCATGCCTTTGGGAGGCTGAGGTGAGTGGATTGCCTGAGCCCGCGAGTTCGAGACCCACCTGGGCGGTGAGACCTCATCTCTACAATAAATTTTTAAAAAATCAGCTGGGCGTGGTAGCACATGCCTGTAATTCCAGCTACTTGGAAGGCTGGGGCGGAAGAATCGCCGGAGCCCAGCAGGTCGAGGCTGCAGTGGCCGGGAGCGGCCACTGCACTCCAGTCTGGGTGACAGAGTGAGACTCCAACTCAAAAAAAAAAAAGATAAACAAGTGGCCAGTGTCTTAGGTCAGTTGTGCTGCTATAACAAAATACTTGAGACTGGATCATTTACAAAGAACAGAAATTTGTTTCTCACAGTTCTAGAGGCGAGAAGCCCAAGATCAAGACACCAGCAGGTTGGGTGTTTGATGAGAAATCAGTCTCTGCAAAAAAGTGTCAGTGTCCTCCAGTGGGGATGAACACTACACCCTCACATGGTAGAAGACAGAAGGGCAAAATGGCCTAGCTAGTTTTCTCCAGCCCTTTTATAAGGTCACCAATCCCATTCACAAAGGCTCTCCTCTTATGCCTTAATCCCCTCCTAAAAAGCCCCACCTCTTAATAACATCATCTTGGGGTTTAAGTTTCAACATGAATTTTGAAGGGACATACACATTGAACCCATAGCAGGCAGTAGCCATCAGGAAAATGCAAATCAAAGCCCCAACGGCACATCAATTCACTGCCACTAGGATGGCTAAAACAAAAAAGATAGACCATAACAAGAGTTGACCAGGCTGTGGAGAAATTAGAAGTCTTATACATTGCTGTTAGGAATGTAGCAAGCATTGATGAGAATGCGGAGAAATCAGATGTATTATACACTGCTAGTAGGAATTGCTGGTGACACTACTCCTTTGGAAAATACTTTGGCAGTTCCTCAAAATGTTAAACATAAAATTATTTTATGGGCTGGACGTGATGGCACACATCTATAATTCCAGCTACACGTGAGGCTGAGGCAGAAGGATCGCTTGAGTCCAGGAGCTCAAGACCAGCCTTGGCAACATAGCAAGATACTGTCTTTAAAAAAAAAATGACTGGCCAGGCATGGTGGCTTAACCTGTAATCCCAGCACTACAGGAGGCCAAGGAGAGAGGATTGCCTGAGCCCAGGGGTTCGAGACCAGTGTGGGCAACTTGGTGAAACCTCATCTCTACAATAAATCACAAAAACTAACCGGGTATGATGGCATGTGTCTGTAGCTCCAGCTACTTGGAAGGCTGAGGCGGAGGATTGCCCAAGCCCAGCAGGTCGAGGCTGCAGTGGCTGTGAGCATGCCACAGCACTCCAGCCTGGATGACAAGCATGAGACTCCAACTCAAAAAAAAAAAATTTACTCTATGACTCAGCTATTCCACTCCTAGATATATACCCGAGAAGTGAAAACACAAGTTCACACAAAAATTTTTACATGAATCTTCATAGTAGCAACTCATAATAGTCAAATGTCCATCAATTGACAAAAGGTCTATCTATGCAATGGAATATTATTCAGCTATTAAAACAGAATGAAGTACTGATTACATGATACAATATGGATAAACTTTCAAAACATAATGCTAAATGAAAAAAGCCAGTCACAAAAGAGCACAAATTATATAATTTCATTTGTATGAAATATCCATAATAAACACAACCATAGAGACAGAAAATAGGTTAGTGGTTTTCAGGGGTTCTCTGAGAGGAAGGGAAATGGGGGAGTATTAATAATTGCTAATGAATATGGGTATCTTTTGTGATAGTAGAAATATTCTGAAATTAGATAGTGGTGATGGTTACACAGTCCCATGAGTATACTAAAAACACTAATAATTTAAAAGAGTGAATTTTAGCCGGGTTCGGTGGCTCAGCCTATAATCCTGCGCCTTTGGGAGGCTGAGGTGAGTGGATTGCCTGAGCCCGCAGGTTTGAGACCCGCCTGGGCAGCGAGACTTCATCTCTACAATAAATCAAAAACTCAGCCGGGTGGGGTAGCGCATGCCTGTAATTCCGGCTACTTGGAAGGCTGAGGCGGAAGGATCGTGGAGCCTAGCAGGTCGAGGCTGCAGTGACCGGGAGCGGCCACTGCACTCCAGTCTGGGCGACAGAGTGAGACTCCAACTCAAAAAAAATAAAAATAAAAATAAAATAAAAGAGTGAATTTTGTGATATACAAGTTATATCTCAGTAAAACTGTCACTAAAGGTCTTTTGACTGCAAGTATCAGAATACCTAATTGGCCAAGATATTGCCAGCTTATGTAACACCATGTCTGAAAGTAATTGGTCTCAGGGTTCATTTAGTGGCTCAGAAAAACCATCAAGGACCAGGGCACGTCCTGTGTTTCCACTCTGATAGTCTCACTCACTAGCTTTTTATTCTCGTGTCTATCACCTCATGATCAATCGTATGGCTGATGCAGCTCCAGGCATCACATTCATGTTCAAGACAGGATGAAATAAGAAAGGACAACGGAGTAACTCCTCACTTGCATCTGTTCCTCTTATCAGAAAAGCCAGAGACCCACCTATGTGCTTCATCTTTGGTTCGCTGACCTGAGCTGAGTCTTGAGGTCACCTATATCTGTATGGTAAAGAGAGTGTTTCTGCTGGTTCATTCTACCAAGGGATTTTAGAAAGAGAAGGAAGTTGGGAACGACTGTTAGGTTGTCCAAGCAACAATGTGTTTCTGATGGAGATGTGCCTCCTAAATGCTTTCACTTGTGTCAGAGGTACCTCAAAATCATGATATCCAGCTCTCAACTCATCATCCCTTCTGCCTTTCCCACCATCCAACAAAACTGACCCTTCTCCACCACAGGCCTGGCATCCTGGACTCCTTTCCTTCTCTCACCCCTGGCCCTCATCAGTCTCTAAGTCCTATTTTACCTCTAAAGCACCTCTTAAATCATTCACTTCCTTCAATCTCTTCCATATAGTTTAAGAAACTTTCATCTGGCCAGGAACAGAGGCTCATGCCTGCAATCCCAGCACTTTGGGAGGCCGAGGCAGGAGGATTACTTGAGCCCAGGAGTTTGAAACCAGCCTGGGCAACATACCAAGACCTTGTCTCTACAGAAAAATTTAAAAGTTAGCCAGGCGTGGTGGTGCACACCTGTAGGCTGAAGCGGAAGGATTGCCTGAGTCCAGGAGGTCAAAGCCATGATTGTGCCACTGCACTCCAGCCTGGACAAGAGTGAGACTCTGATTCACAAAAAAGAAAGCAATCTTCATCTGCTCCCTCACTAACATTGCCTCCCTTGCCTCCATTCTCCCCTCCCTCTAACACACTCTCTACTCAGTGCCCAAACCATAGCTTAAATTGCAGATTAGCTCCTATCATTGTGGTCCCTAATATTCTCCGAAGCCTTCTCACTGTAAAAGTAATGATAAGGATTAAAATCTAACAAGTCCCTTTAGGATCTTGCAGCCCCAGGCCTTTGCACATGCTGTTCTTTCTGGCTTAAATGTTTCCCCTAATTCGGAAGCACATCGAAGAGGATTTAGAATACAGAGATGAAGATCAGGAACCCTGGGGCCAGGCTGCATGAATCCAAGTTCTACTCCTCCCTTTACCAGTTGTGTGACTGAGCTATAGACTCAGTGCTTTTGTTTTAAAATGAGAGTTATAATAGTTCCTGTGTGTTGATGTTGTTATGACAATACAGTGAGTCAACATAGAGAGAGGTCTTAGAAGATTATCTGCCACGTAGAAAATACTCATTAAATGGTATCTAATAAAGGTGCCTTGCAAACTAAAAAAATTAAAAGTAATAAAAAATGTTTCCCCCAATTCCTCTACTAAGCTAACAGGAATTACTCATCCTTCAAAGTTTTAGTTCAAACATCCGTCATTTTAGAAACCTCACCTCATTCTCCAAACTAGGGCAAGTCTTCTGTTACATGCTCCTACAATATATATTTTGCCTTCATCCATTTAACACAGATACAGTGAACTCAGCATGTAATTATGTTTAACATCTGTCTCTCCTGCATGAAAGTAAGCTCCCGGGCCAGAAGAGCATTGTCGTCCTCTCTGCTCCTTTTCCCATGCCTTGCGCAATACCTCACATATGGGAGGCACACAGATATTTGTTGAAGATATAAAATAAATGAAATAATGAACACATGGAAAGTATTCAGAGCCAATTACTAACACAAAGAAGGCTGCTGAAGCAACTCTGCACCTGGGGAACAAAGGGAGGATAGGAAGGTTGCAGAGATTTGACTTCCTCCAAAGTATAACATTGCCTTCCTTATGGACAAAATCTTCAGGCAGTAACAGCCTCCGGGTGCCTGACTACTAGAACATTCCATGATATTTGCTCAGTTGTTATTTTCTAATCCTTTTCACTCTCAGATTCAAGTCTCTTGAAGGATAGGCTAATTTCCGTTAAAGAAGAGTACTAGTGTGGAGTTAAGCACAAGGCAGGCAGCTAATAAATAGTTTGAGCTTAACTGAATCCTGAAACCCCTGAGGTGTAACACCAGTACCTTCTGGTCTCCAAAAAAGTTGTAAGGAGCAAGGAAAAACTATAAGCACCTTAAGGGCAGGGACAGTATGTTGTAATCTGCACCTTGCCCTATCAATAAACACAATAAATGCCCACTGAATTGGGACCTAGCATGGGTCAGGCACATCACCAGGTTCAGGGAATGAACAGCACATGTCACCAGTGCCACTCTTGACTTCTCATTTCCTCTCCTACAATCTCCTATGAGATCCCCACTTTACAGAAGATAAAGTGCCCAATGCATACGTCTAGTGTAGGTGATATGCTTTAGAAGAGCTTCTGTTTAAAAGTTCATAGATAGAACCTTTAGTCTCAAAGTAGATCATGACTGCCTGCCCAATTTAAGGGAAAAAAAGAAGGATCTATGAGGTTCGAGCCCACTCTCCTTTAAGTGATGGGAGAAACTATTCTCTATCAGTTGTTCAAAATGTGCCTGATGCTTCTTTTTCCCCAACACAGTGTGGATATTCAGCCCAGTTTCATTGTCCCTAAAACCTAATACTCTAGCTTTCTCTTTGATCTAATTATCTCAAGGAAAAGAGCATTAGTGCTGAAAATTTATAAGCCTCTCCTTGTACCCTATTCTGTTCCTGCTTTGCTGCTTAGCCCCAAATTGTAAAGTGGGACACTAATTCAATCCAGGTATCACTGCCACACCAGCTTATCAGGGCATGCTTAAATCAGCAGTCAAGTAGGAATATGTTCATTGTGATGTCTATTTCAGGAATCTGCACCAGGCGACACCAACCAGCTCCCCATGCTAGCTCTAATGCTAACTGAAGAATTTTAAGGCCAGCAGAAATCTGTCCAAGACAAGCCTTGCAGTTTTTGAATCAAATTTTAAAATATGTATCTGCAATAACAGTTGTATTGCACGAAAGAGTTCATTCCTTCACCTCCGTCTTATAAGTTTTAGTTTTTAAAATATTTTTTAAAACGCCGGGCTCAGTGGCTCAGCCTGTAATCCCGCGCCTTTGGGAGGTTGAGGTGAGTAGATTGCCTGAGCCCGCGGGTTCGAGACCCGCCTGGGCAGCGAGACCTCATCTCTACAATAAATAAAAAAATCAGCCAGGCGTGGTAGCGCATGCCTATAGTTCCAGCTACTTGGAAGGCTGAGGTGGAAGGATTGCCGGAGCCCAGCAGGTCGAGGCTGCGGTGGCCGGGAGCAGTCACTGCACTCCAGTCTGGGCGACAGAGTGAGACTCCAACCCAAATAATATATATATATTAAAAATCAACTCAACCAATACTTTTCACCCAGGTATTCAAATCACTTGGCACATGGTAAAAATATCTAACTATTCTTTATATTTTTTACAAACAATTTTACAAATAAAGAATATTTTATGAGAGTGCAGATTATATGCTCTATAAACAGTGAACAAATTGCACAGTTAGGGAAGCAAATAACAAACCAGTAATTTCTAGAAAGTGAGGCTGAAACACCTCTAAGGTGACAATAGCAGAATTTCTGATCTACCCAAAGTCTCAACACTCCGGAATATGCTCTGTCTCCTAGAATTGCTTAAGTCGTGTGTCTGAAGAACAAGTCCAATCCAGCAGAGCCCCATCACAAGGCACAGACTGAAGTTGAGGGATGCTGGCAGGTGACCTTGAAGAATCATTTCCCAAGTGCGGAAAAGAGGGCAATGTTTCTAGCTCCCATAGGTACCAGGGGGGCTAACATGGTAGCAACTCTTCAGGGCTGAACTGTTCACTCCCTATATTAAAGAACCATAAGGAGACTTCCTTGGCCAGGCATGGAGACACTCCTATAATCCCAGCACTTTGGGAGGGCAAAGTGGGAGGATTGTTTGAGCTCAGAAGTTCGAGACCAGCCTTAGCAACCTAACAAGACACAGTCTCTACAAAGAAAAAATATACATTAAGAAAATTAGCCGGGCTAGGTGGCTCAGCCCGTAATCCCACGCCTTTGGGAGGCTGAGATGAGTGGATTGCCTGAGCCCGCGGGTTCGAGACCCGCCTGGGCAACTTGGCGAGACCTCATCTCTACAATATAATCAAAAAATTAGCCAGGTGTGGTAGTGCGCGGCTGTAGTTCCAGCTATTTGGAAGGCTGAGGTGGAAGGATCGCCGGAGCCCAGCAGGTCGAGGCTGCGGTGGCTGGGAGCGGCCACTTCACTCCAGTCTGGGTGACAGAGTGAGACTCCAACTCAAAAAAAAGAAAAGAAAATTAGTGAGACACGGTGGCACGTGCCTGTAGTCCCAGCCACTTGGGAAGCTGACGAGGAAGGATCACCAGAATCCGGGAGGTTGAAGCTGTGGCCAGCTGTGACCATGTCACTGCACTCTAGCTTGGGCAACAGTGAGACTATGATTCAAAAAAAAAGGCAGGAAACTTCCTGTCAAACCAACAATTTATATTCAGACTTTTTTTTTCTTTTTTATTTAGCTGCATCCACCAGGAAACACACCCTCCAAGGTGAGTCAGATGGGGAGCACTCCTATGTCAGTTCCCACAGGTGTGAGGGAGTAGAAATTCAGGCTGTTAACTAAAAAAAGAGAACTACAGGCCAATATCCAAATGAACATAGACGCAAAAATTCTCAACAAGATTCTAGCAAATCAGGTCCAACAACACATCTCAAAAATCATCCACCATGACCAAGTAGGCTTCATCCCAGGGATCAGTGCTGGCTCAACATCCACAAGACCATAAACATAATTAAATACATCAACAGACGTAAAACCAAGAACCACATGATTATATCATTAGACGTAGAAAAAGTTTTTCATAAATTCCAGCATTCCTTCTTGATAAAAACAATCGAACACCTAGGTATAGAAGGAACATACCTCAAAATAGTAAGTGTCATCTACGATAAACCCACAGCTAGCATATTGCTAAATGGACAGAAACTGGAAACATTTGCCCTGAAAACCAGAACAAGACAAGGATGCCCACTCTCACACCCCCTTGTTCAACATTGTGCTGGAAGTCCTAGCTAGAGCAATTAGATGAGAAGGAAATCAAGGGTATCCAAATAGGAAAAGAGGATGTTAAGTTATTCCTCTTTGCTGACTATAAGATCCTATACCTCGAAAATCTAAGAGAATCTGTCAAAATCCTGCATGCACTGATAAAGGACTTTGGCAAAGTCTTGGGCTACAAAATAAATGTGCAAAAGACAGTCACATTCTTATACATCAACAACGAGCAGGCAGAGAACCAAAGAAAAAGCACAATCCCATTCACAATAGCCACACACAAATTGAAATACCTCAGCATCTTAATAACCACAGAAGTGAAAGACCTTAACAATGAAAGCTACAAAACACAGCTCAAAGAAATCCAAGAAGACACAAACAAAAAGAAAACTATTCCATGCTCATGGGTAGGAAGAATCAACATTGTTAAGATGTCCATCCTACCAAAGGCAATCTACAGATTCAATGCAATACACATTAAATTACCAACATCATTTTTCTCACACCTAGAAATTACAACACAGAAATCCATATGAAAACATAAATGACCACAAATAGCCAAAATAATCCTTAGCAAAAGTAACAAAGCAGGAGGTATCACACTTCCAGACTTTAAACTTTACTATAAGGCTATAGTAAGCAAAACAGCCTGGTATTGGTACAAGAACAGGCACATAGACCAATGGAACAGGATAGAGATCCTGGAAGCAAAGTCTCAATTTCTCAACCAACTCATCTTTGACAAAGCCTCCAACAACAACCACTGGGGAAAGGAGAACCTATTCAGTAAATGGTGCTGGGAAAACTGACTGATCACATGCAGAAGACTGAAACAGGATCCCTACCTATCGCCATACACAAAAATTAACTCTAAATGGATCAAAGACCTAAATATAAAACCTGAAACCATAAGAATCTTAGAAAATGCAGGAGGTATTATGAAAATTGGAACTGGCAACCAACTCCTGAGCAGAGCCCTAAGTGCCCATATCAGAAGAAATAAGATAGACAAGTGAGACCTCATCAAACTGAAAAGCTTCTGCAAAGCAAAAGAAACCATCAAGAGAGCAGAAAGACAGCCCACAGATTGGGAAAAAATATTTGCCAACTATACATCTGACAAAGGCCTAAAATCTAGGATCTACAAGGAACTTAAATATGCCGAAAGGAAAAAAAAAACATCCACATTAAAAGGTGGGCAAAAGACATGAATAGACACTTCTCAAGAGAAGAAATACAGGCAGCCAACAGACACATGAAAAATTGCTCAGCCTCACTAAACATCAAGAAATGCAAATCAAAACCACATTGAGATACCACCTAACCCCAGAAAGAATGGCTATCATTAATAAACAACAACAGATACTGGTGAGGATGCAGAGAAAAAGGAATACTTCTACACTGCTGGTGGGAATGCAAACGAGTGCAATCTCTTTCTAAAAGAGTGTGGCAATTTCTGAAAGAACTAGAAACTGACCTTCCATATGACCCATCAAGCCCCCTGTTGGGAATATACCCAGAAGAACTCAAATCATTCTACAATAAAGATACCTACACACGCATGTTTATTGCAGCACTATTTACAATAGCAAAAATAGGGGACCAACTGTACTGCCTATCAAAATTGGACTTGATTTTTTGTTTGTTTGTTTGTCTGTTTGTTTTGAGTTGGAGTCTCACACTGTCGCCCAGACTGGAGTGCAGTGGCCGCTCCCGGCCACCGCAGCCTCGACCTGCTGGGCTCCGGCGATCCTTCCGCCTCAGCCTTCCGAGTAGCCGGAATTACAGGCATGCGCTACCACGCCCAGCTGATTTTTTGATTTATTGTAGAGATGAGGTCTCGCTGCCCAGGCGGGTCTCGAACCCGTAGGCTCAGGCAATCCACTCACCTCAGCCTCCCAAAGGCGCGGGATTACAGGCTGAGCCACCGAGCCCGGCTGGACTTGATTTTAAAAATGTGGTACATATCCACAATAGAATATTATGTAGCCATAAAGAAGGACAAACATATGGACTTCACAGCAACTTGGGTGGATTTAGCATCTATTGTACTCAGTGATCTATCACAGAAACAAAGAACTGAATACCATATGTTCTCACTCATAAGAGGATCTTGAACAATTATCTTAATACTATAAGAAAGGATTGGCAGTAGTGGGAAACTGCCAAGGGAAGGTGGGGGTGAGGTGGCAATAGTGGGAAACTGCCAGGGGAAGGGGTGCACACCTCAAAAAGAGTACTTGCAAAATGAACATTTGCATACCTAACCTTGAATTGCACCCCACATCTTTAAAATTAAAAATTTAAAGATCACAAGTTAACAGCCTACAAAGTCATCTAAGGAAGCTGGAAAAGCAAGACCACCAAAACCCTAACTTCAGCAGAAGAATCCAGATCACCAAAATAAAAGCCCAAATTCAGGACATAGAAGACAAAAAGATAATACAAAAAATCAATGAAACAAAAACCTGGTTCTTTCAAAGAATAAACAAGATTGATGATCCCCTAGCTAGACTGACCAAGAAAAAGAGAGGAAAAGCCCAAATAAACACAATCAGAAACACAAAAGATGAAGTCACAACTGATCCTGAAGAAATATAAAAGATTATCAGAGACTACTATGTACACTTGTATGGAAACAAACTTGAAAACCTAAAGGAATTGGAGGACTTTCTGACATCACACAACCTCCCCAGGTTGAAACAAGAAGAAATCGAGACCCTAAATAGACCAATAACAATCCAGGAAATTGACTATGTCATAAGAAAACTACCTGCAAAACAAAAAGCCCTGGACCAGATGGCTTTCCAGCAGAATTCTACAACCATACAAGGACAAACTGATGCCAACCATATTGAAAGTATACCAGGTGATTGAGAAAGATGGAATTCTCCCCAAATCACTTTATGAAGTTAACATCATATTGATACCCAACCCAGTAAAGAGGCAACAAAGAAAGAGAACTACAGGCCAATATCCTTGATGAACATAGATGCAAAATTCTCCACAAGATCCTAGCAAACTGGATTCAACAACACATCTCAGAAATCATCCATCATGACCAAGTAGGCTTCACCCCAGGATGCAAGGCTGGTTCAACATTTGTAAGACCATAAACATAATTAAATACATCAACAGATGTAAAAACAAAAACCACATGATTATATCATTAGATGCAGAAAAAGCTTTTGATAAAACAATTTAAAAACCCTCAAATATCTAGGCATAGATGAAACATACCTCAAAATAGTAAGAGCCATCTACGAGAAACCCACAGTCAGCAAACTCCTAAACAGACAGAAATTGGAACCATTTCCCCTGAAAACTAGAACACGACAAGGATGCCCACACTCACCCCTCCTGTTCAACATAATTTTGGAAGTCCTAGCTAGAGCAATCTGAGAAGAAAAGGCAATCAGGGGTATACAAATAGGAAAAGAGGAAATCAAGTCATCCCTCTTTGCAGACAATATAATTCTATACCTCAAAAACCCAAGAGAATCTGTTAAATACCTCCTTGCACTGATAAGGGACTTTGGCAAAGTCTCAGGGTATAAAATAAAAGTGCAAAAGACAATTGTATTTCTATACACCAATAATAAACAAACAGAAATCCAAATAAAAAGCACAATTCCATTCACAATAGCCACACACAAAAAATGAAATACATTGGCATCTTCCTAACCAGAGACATGAAAGACCTTTACAATGAAAACCACAAAATATTGCTCAAAGAAATCAAAGATGACACAAACAAGTGGAAAAATATTCCATGCTCATGGATTGGAAGAATCAACATTGTTAAGATGTCCATCCTACCTAAGGCAATCTACAAATTTAATGCAATACCCATCACATCCAGCAACTTTCTTCTCAGATCTAGAAACAACAATACAGGAATTCATATGGAAACATAAATGACCATGAATAGCCAAAACAATCCTCAGCAAAAAAAAAAAAAAAGAGCAGGAGGTATCACACTCCCAGACTTTAAACTTGATTATAATAATCAAAACAGCTTGGTATTGGTACAAGAACAGGCATATAGACCAATGGAATAAAATTGAGATTCCCAAAACAAAACCTCAATTTCTCAACCAACTCATCTTCGACAAAGCCTCCACCACCGAGCACTGGGGAGAGGAGAGCCTATTCAGTAAATGGTGCTAGGAAAATTGGCTGACCACATGCAGAGTATTAAAACAGGATCCCTACATATCCCCACACGCAAAAATCAACTCTAAATGGATTAGAAACCTAAATATAAAACCTCAAACTGTAAGAACCTTAGAAAATTCAGGAGACATCTTTATGGAAATTGGAACTGGCAACCAATTCCTGATCAAAGCCCCAAGTGCCCATGCCACAAGAGATAAGATAGACAAGTGGGACCTCATCAAACTGACAAGCTTCTGCAAAGTCAAAGAAACCATTGAGAGAGCAGGGAGACAGGCCACAGATTGGGAGAAAATATTTGCCAACTGTATATCTGACAAAGGCCTAACAATTAGGATCTACAAGGAACGCAAATGTGCCAAAAAGAAAAATCAAACAGCCCCATTACAAAGTGGGCAAAAGATATGAATAGACACTTCTCAAAAGAAGACATATGAGCAGCCAACAGATATATGAAAAAATATTCAGCCTCACTAGTCATCAAAGAAATGCAAACTAAAACTACACTGAGATACCACCTAACGCCGTCAGAATGGCCATCATCAATAACTCAGAAAATAACAGATGCTGGAGAGGATATGGCAAAAAGGGAACACTTCTACACTGTTAGTAGGAGTGTAAACTAGTACAGTCTCTGTGGAAAATAGTGTGGCGATTCCTAAAAGTTCTAAAAATCGACCTTCCATATGACCCTGCAATCCCCCTACTGGGAATATACCTGGAAGAACTCAAATCACTCTATAAAAAAGATACCTGTGCATGTATGTTTATCGCAGCATTGTTCACAATAGCAAGAACATGGAACCAACCGTACTGCCTATCAAAAGAGGACAGGGAAAAAAAAAATGTGGTACATATACACAATGGAATATTACTCAGCCATAAAGAAGAACAAAATCATGAACTTTGCAGCAACTTAGATGGACTTAGAGTCTATAATACTGAGTGATCTTTCACAGAAACAAAGAATTGAGCATCACATGTTCTCACTCATAAATGGACCTTAAACTACTATTGTAATACTATAAGAAAAGGATTGATAATAGCAGGAAACTGCGGGGGGTTGGGGGGTCGGGGAGGTGGGATTGGCAATAGTGGGAATCTGCCTAGGGAAGAGGGGGCACAACTCATCAACAAGTACCTGCATAATGAATATTCGTATACCTAAACCTGAATTGTACCCCATAATTTTAAAATAAAAAATGTAAAAGTTAAAAAAAAAAGAAATTCAGGTTGTTTTCAACTAAGAAGATACTGACTGGAGGGGGAGGAAGTGCTACCCGCACCAGGAAAACTATCTTAAAAGCTGGGTCTGCCGCTAAAACCTCAGTTCCAGCTGCTACCATGAATGCTAAAGAGAACTCCATATGGCAACTCTTCAATGCATGGTAACCCCTCCCTTCCCCGCCAGACTCCCTCCTCAGAAGACTTGAACCCCAGATGTTACCCTCTCAGTAATAGGTTCACATGAATAGCTTCTTCCAAGTGAGGAAGCCAACCCCAGAAAGGCTGATTGAGAAGTGGCTTTAGGCAGTTGCTCTTCCTTGGGCGGTCGCCATGGCAGGACAAGAGGATCTGGTGCAGCAGGAGATCCACCAGGACTGGGCGAACCGGGAGTACATTGAGGTCATCACCACCAGCATCAAGAAAATCGCAGACTTTCTCAACTCGTTAGATATGTCTTGTCGTTCAAGACTCACAACACTAAACGAGAAATTGACAGCCCTTGAACGGAGAATTAGAATACATTGAAGCAGGGTGACAAAAGGTGAGACGCTCACCTAGAACTGTGCCGTGCTGCTGCTGGGAAGTTGCTTTAGGGAACACAGGCCATGTGGGAAAGAGCCCAGCAGCCTTCAGCTCCTTCCTCTCTCCTTAAAGAGCAACAGGGCTTATTCTTGTTTCTATGTTTTCAAAAGTATGGCTTTTGGGCTCTGCCATGTGCATCTGGGGGTGTGTTGTGGCATGTGGGGAGAAGTCCAGGGGGATTCTTGGAAACAGCATTAGGAATTTTACCTTTTCAGTAACATTTTATAGAACTACTTGTCAATGTATTTCAGGCATTCAGAGCCATAAGCCTGGGACTGTTGGTGAAAATACTCCCCACCTCTCTCTTTCTCTCTCTGACGTTCCTTAAAGTTCTCATCACCTCTGCACTGATTCTATAAACCGTCTTTTTCCTCCTCACCTTTGGTGAGAGACGGGGGCAGTCCTAGCCAAGACACTCATGCCCTGGCAGTGTGGTTACCAGAGAATGTTGTTGATAACACACCAGTTTCTTGTCATTCGGGGGAGGTTAGGGCCAGGCCCCCACTTGGTTAGAAGAGACATTTTGAGAGTTTTCTTTAGGCACTGGCAGTGTCTATGCCTTTATTTCTCTAATAAACTCCTCAACTTTAAGGAAAAAAAAGAGAGAACTGGCTTTAGCATCTCAACCATCCTTAAACCACGATACCTACTCATTCATGCATGCAACTAAAGGAAGCCATGCAAGCAATCCTTACAAAAAATAAGGAAAATGTGCTTCAAAATTATCTTCTGGCCTTACCTGTAGCTGGCAACTTTCCTCAGGAGTGAAATCTCTGGCAGAAGCCACTCCAGCAGAGCAGCCCACCACACCACAAAGCCTCCGTTCCCCTGACCCGGCCTCATTAGCATGGCACCCCCCTCTGAGCACACCAGTTCTCAAGTGCACCATCATTGTTCAGGATGGTTCTGCAGAACCGTGCTATTCAGACTCCTGTGCGATTCCTTTTTTTTTTTTTTAAAGTTGGAGTCTCACTCCATCGCCCAGGCTGGAGTGCAGTGGCACACTCACGGCCACCTCAGCGTCAACCTGCTGGGCTCCAGGGGAACTACAGGCACGCACTACCACACCCGACTAATTTTTTATTTCTTGTGGAGACGAGGTCTCGCCAAGTTGCCCAGGCTGGTCTCGAACCCGTGAGCTCAGGCAGTCCACTCACCTCGGCCTCCCAAAGTGCTAGGATTATAGGCTGAGCCACCGAGCTGGTCCTATGTGATTCTTTTTTTCTTCTTCTTCTTTTTTTTTTTTTGGAGTTGGAGTCTCACTCTGTCACCCAGACTGGAGTGCAGTGGCCACTCCTGGCCACCGCAGCCTCGACCCACTGGCCTCTGGCGATTCTTCCACCTCAGCCTTCCGAGTAGCTGGAACTACAGGAGCGCGCTACCACGCCCTGCTAGTTTTTGTTTTGTTGTAGAGATGAGGTCTTGTCAAGTTGCCCAGGCAGGTCTCGAACCCGCAGGCTCAGGCAATCCACTCACCTCTGCCTCCCAAAGTGCTGGGATTACAGGCTGAGCTACCGAGCCCGGCCCTATGTGATTCTTAAAATGGATTTGTGGTAGGTATCATGGGAGCTGTCCTCCACATTCTTTGACAATTTAATGTAGCTCACATCTCAAAAAAGAAAGTGAATCACAGTTCCATGCTGCACTCTATATTTCTCTAATTGTAAGGGAAAATCCTCCAGTATGGCACCTTAGCTGTTCTTTTCTCATATTTTGAGTTCCTTTATTTTCTTTTTTTGGAGTTGAAGTCTCACTCTTTGCTGCCCAGGCTGGAGTGCAGTGACAGCCCATGGCCACTGCAGCCTCGACCTGCTGGACTTAGGCGATCCTTCTGCCTCAGCCTTCCAAGAGCTGGAACTACCAATGCATGCCACCAGGCCTCGCTAGTTTTTGTGATTTATTGTAGAGAGGTGGTCTCACCAAGTTACTCAGGTTGGTCTTGAACCCCTGGGCTCAGGCAATCCTCTCGCCTTGGTCTCCCAAAGTGCTGGAATTACAGGCTGAGCCACTGTACCTGGCCGATTTCCTTTATTTCAAGAGGACTATCTGTCCTCAATCCTGAGGTTTCTCCCCCTCTGGAGCTGCTGGGCAAATGCTGTTAGTACACACAACTTGAAAAAGTTGGAGAGTGTTGTACTTGCCTTTCTTATATGACTCTTTGTTTTTGGAACTTCAGAATAAATCACAACTTGTATGGTCTTATTTGAATCAGAGTTCTTATTCCCACTGGCAATTTTTCAAGTCCCAGGGTTTAAAGAAGAAAATTGAAGGCATGCATATCTTTCTAAATCAGGACTCTGTGCTCTCCTCCTAACTCTGTTTTCTTTTCTCCATCCTTAAGACTGTGCAGTTCCTTTGGGCCACCTGCTTGATGAAGCTTATGATTTGAAATCTGCCTTCAGGTCACTTTCCCAGGATGAAACTCAATTACTCTCAATTACTTTTCATAGAGAACCAAAAGCTCCTTAGGCCAACTTTCCTTCTCTAGAATGACCACAGAGCGCCCTAGGATTTTCCTTTTCTGTAAAAGAGAAACTTGTTTGAAAACAACAATAGGCCAACTGAGGTGGCTCAGCCTGTAATTCCAGCACTTTGGGAGGCCAAGGCGAGAGGATTGCCTGAGCCCTGTCATTTGAGACCAACCTGGGCATCTTGGTGAGACCTCCCCTCTACAATAAATCACAAAAACTAGCCGGGTGTGGTGGGGTGTGTCTGTAGTTTCAGCTACTTGGAAGTCTGAGGCAGAAGGATCGCCTAACAGGTAGAGGCTGTGGTGGCCGTGAGTGTGCCACTGCACTCCAGCCTGGGTGACAAGAGCGAGACTCCAACTCAAAAAAAAAAAAAAAAAAGGAAAACAACAATAATATTGAAACATTTTACACCAATTATAGGTGATTCTTGAAATAATTGGTAATTTCTCATAAAATTCAATTATGCATTCAACTTAATCTGTGATAGCCCCCCAAACTTGAAACTAAAGGGAAGCAATTTAATCTTTAGCGACTTTTAACTGCAGAGTAGCCATAATCCAATTACTTTGGAATAACCAAGAAGAGATACAACTTCAAGAAAGCATATGCAATGGGAGAAAAATCTGTTGATTTTTGCTCTAAAATGTCCAAATGGGTAGATGATTAAGGATGGAGAAGAAGATGAATTTCACAATTTCTAATCCTTGCTAGATCAAGTTAGGTACATACAAATAAGTAAATAATAAAATCGACATGATTGTGCTGGTTCTTTTGCCATTGGGACATACATTGGAAATGTGTGAACCAGTCCAGTCACTTATTGAGCAAGTCACTGCTTTTAGATGAGTTATCTAATACAATCCAGTTACATGCTAGTCACTGTGTACTGGAGTGCCTCCTTAATGCAGAAGGCATCATATCGCACAGTTGGTTAGGAATGTTGACTTTGGAGTTAGGCTGCCTGGGTTCAAATCTCAAGCCTACTACTTACTGTCTGGTGTGCCCAGATGGCCTCTACTCTCTGCCCTGGTGCTGGGCTGTGTAGATGGCATCAATAGTCTTTGGGACACTTCTACCCAAGTCTGTCCCTGAAGGACCCAGTCAGGAGAACAGAGGTAGGACAGAGAGGGAGGTTAGGATGTTTATTCCTTTGGCTCCTTCTCTGCAAGGCTGTCTTAGGCTGGCGGTGTCCTTGACCAGAGATCACTGCTCTGGTCAATTGACTTCACACAACTCTCCCTTCCTCTGGGTTCTGCTCCCTAACCTCATCTATTCAGGCCTAGGGTTGGTAAGAGCTTATCTGCTCCCGTCAGTGCCTCCTCCACATCCACATTTGCAGTTAGCCCACTTCGTAAGTAAAACTCCCAAGTTAACTATTTTTATGTGTCACCTCTGTTCTGTTTGGCCCCTGACCAATAAACAGTATGACTCTGTATAAATGACTTAGCCTCTCTATGCCTCCATGTGTAAAATGGAGATAATAATAGCAGACTTGTAAGAATTTAATGAGTTGTTCATATGTGTGAAATACTTCCAACAGTGCTTGGCATGTAATAAGCAAAATTATTTTTTATCACTACCACCATCATCATCAGACAGCACTAGTGAACAAGGGTGGCTAAGACACAGCCATGGTCCTCTAAGAGCTAACTCTCTGATTTCTATCATGCTGAGCTGTTGTTGATGAAGAGCTGTTTTTAAAGTAAGGACCCAGAGAAATCTGACAATTACTACAGAAAGTAGCTTCAAGGAAATCCAGGAGTGATTTAACCAGACTGGGCAGTTAAGATAGAAGGATTTGAGCCGGGCTCGGTGGCTCAGCCTGTAATCCCGCGCCTTTGGGAGGCTGAGGTGAGTGGATTGCCTGAGCCCGCAGGTTCGAGACCCGCCTGGGCAGCGAGACCTCATCTCTACAATAAATCAAAAAATCAGCCGGGCGTGGTAGCGCACGTCTGTAATTCCGGCTACTTGGAAGGCTGAGGCGGAAGGATCGCCGGAGTCCAGCAGGTTGAGGCTGCGGTGGCCGGAAGCGGCCACTGCACTCCAGTCTGGGCGACAGAGTGAGACTCCAACTCAAAAAAAAAAGATAGAAGGATTTTTATATGCAGTTACTTACTCTGCTTTTACTCAACACCCTTTTGATGTATCTTATCCTAGATTCATAGACATTGTAGAACTAAAAGTGACTCTAAATAGAAACAATACCCTTCATATAGCACTTTATTTAGATAAGAAAACTGATTTAACCAAAATAAACTTTTGGGCTATTTAAATGTGGACCCTGCATAAGAAAAATAAGTGGGGAAAAAAGTATTGAGATATTTTAATCTTACTCAGGGAACCCTCACCTAACCATTTGAAGAGATTTATTTCTAATTGAAGTTTCCAAAGTCTAAGAAAAAATAGTTTTGTACTCTCTCCCTAGAGGAAGGAAATGGATCGTAATGTAAAAGGAAAGAAGGGGCCAGGTTCGGTGGCTCAGCCTGTAATCTCAGCACTTTGGGAGGCCAAGGGGAGTGGATTGCCTGAGCCCGTGGGTTCAAGACCAGCACAGGCAACTTGGTGAGATCACATTTGTACAATAAACTCAAAAAAAAATTAGCCAGGCATGGTAGTGTGCACCCGTAGTTCCGGCTACTTGGAAGGCTGAGGTGGAAGGATCTCCGGAGCCCAGCAGGTCCAGGCTGTGGTGGCCAGGAGCGTGACACTGCACTCCAGCCTGGGTGACAAAGTGAGACTCCAACTCAAAAAAATAAACAAATAAATAAACAAATGGGAGGGAGGAAGGGAAGGAGGGAGGGAGGGAGGGAGAGAGGAAATGGAAGAAGAAAGAAGAAAGAGAAGAAATAAAACAAGGAGAAATGGAAGTTCCCCAACCATTTTGCAGACTGATTTATAATTCCCATTGGGTTCAGGGGAATATTAGTTGCTATGTTGCCAAAGCATTTGACCATGATTTATCTACAACTCCAAGAGTACCAATAAATGGGGAAGGGAGAAATATCTCAAAAGAAGAGGGAAATTTCAAGGAGATTATATGGTATGAGTCAAATTGTGAAAGTCCCACTTCCTTGGAGGAATGAAGGGCTAAATTCATCCTTTTAAAAAATGGAATCTTTAGGGGAAAGAGACTAGGTCTCAACCCTAAATATTTTATTTCATCTCTCTGAGCCTCTATTTCCTGTAAAATGAGAGGGTTCAACCAGATGGTCCCTGTGGTTCCTTCTGGTTTTTATTTCTAAAATTCAGTGTATTTTAAATTGGATATTACAGATATCAAAGAGCCTTCCCAGCCTCAGATTCTATTACAAAGAAATAGATGAAGGCTACACCTCACTTGTGAAAAAGCTCAAAGTTGCTTTTCGGTTTCTTTCTCCACCTCCCCACCTCCACCCCCTCCTCCACTGAGCAACGGAATTAAAGAGGATTTTTTTTTCCTTAAGCTCTCTGAGTGGATTTCTGGCCCTTGAGTCCAAAAATTCATTTCAAAATCATCTAGTTTGTTTCAAACTCCTTGTGAATGGATTTAGTTAAAAGAAATTGATTTGTGAGTAGCATGCCATAGGCTACATCATTAATATGTCTTATTAGGAAACTCACTTGGAAGATTGAGCTGAAAATAAAAGAATGATAAGACATGTCAAGCAATATTAGAAGACAAGACATCCACTGAGAGACAATACTTGCATCACAGATAACAAGCAAAGTGCCAGGACATGGAACTTATCAAAAATTACAAGTCAATAAGAGAACAACGATGCAACAGAAAAATGGGCAAAAGATTATGAACAGTTTACAGGATAAAAATGGCCAATAAGGATTAAAAGATACTCATCTTCACTAACAATCAAGGAAATGTAGATAAAGACAACAAACACTATTTCACTCCTGCCACTTTAGCAAAAAAATTTAAATGATGGACAATACCAAGATTGTTGAAGATCTGTAGACATAAAATCACATATAAGAGTATAAATAAGCTGGGCTCGGTGGCTCAGCCTGTAATCCCACGCCTTTGGGAGGCTGAGGTGAGTGGATTGCCTGAGCCCATGGGTTCGAGACCCGCCTGGGCAGCAAGACCTCATCTCTACAATAAGTCAAAAAATCAGCTGGGCGTGGCAGCGCATACCTGTAATTCCGGCTACTCAGAAGGCTGAGGCGGAAGGATCGCCAGAGCCCAGCAGGTCGAGGCTGTGGTGGCCGGGAGCAGCCACTGCACTCCAGTCTGGGCGACAGAGTGAGACTTCAACTCAAAAAAAAAAAAAAAAGAGTATAAATAAAAATAATCACTTTGGAGACAAGATATGATGAAAGTTGAAGATATACATGTACACCCTACAGTCTAGTAATTACACTTCTAAATGAAATTCTAACATAATGATTCAAGGAGAAAACCTACAAGAATATGTTTATAATGGCAAATATTGAGTGCAATAAAAATGTCTATCAAGTGATGAAAGAAAATATAAATTTGGTATTCAATAAATTTTGTAGGATAAATAAATTCTACAGTGGCATATTGTTTTTTCATTTTTGTTTTGTTTTGTTTTGTTTTGAGTTGGAGTCTCACTCTGTCGCCCAGACTGGAGTGCAGTGGCCACTCCGGGCCACCACAGCCTCGACCTGCTGGGCTTCAGCGATCCTTCCGCCTCAGCCTTCCAAGCAGCTGGAACACAGATGCACGCTACCCCCGGCTAATATTTTTATTTATTGTAGAGTTGAGGTCTTGCCAAGTTGCCCTGGTGGGTCTCGAACCCACAGGCTCAGGCAATCCACTCACCTCAGTCTCCCAAAGCGCAGGATTACAGGCTGAGCCACCAAGCCCGGCTTACAATGGCATATTGTATAGAAGTTAAAATGAATGAGCTTTTGAGCCACAGTTTCCAGCATGAATTTGTAAAAGTCTAGTTACACATATTTATAATATTATTTCTTTCATCTAGTGTTAGGAAATATACAAAAAAAACTGTATTTTCTTTTTTTTTTGAGTTGGAGTCTCACTCTGTCACCCAGACTGGAGTGCAGTGACCGCTCCCGGCCATCGCAGCCTCGACCTGCTGGGCTCCGGCGATCCTTCCGCTTCAGCCTTCCACGTAGCTAGAACTACAGGCGCGTGCTACCACGCCCGGCTAATTTTTTGATTTATTGTAGAGATGAGGTCTCGCCTGCCCAGGCGGGTCTTGAACCCGCGGGCTCAGGCAATCCACTCACCTCAGCCTCCTAAAGGCGCGGGATTACAGGCTGAGCCACCGAGCCGGCTTGTATTTTCATTTTTTTAATTTTCTGGGTTTTTTGGTAGAGATGGGGTCTTGCAACATTCCCAAGCTGGTCTTGAACTCCCAGTTTCATGTGATCCTCCCACCTCAACCTCTCAAAGTGCTGGGATTACAGGTGCAAGCCACCATATCCAGTCAACCACTGTATCATTTATGGATATACATATCCATAAATATACATATATTTATATATACATATATATGTATAGTTGATATGTCCTACATCAGAAAAGTAGAAACACCTAAAGAGGGAAACAAGAAAATTTGAATAAGAAGGATTCATGGGACACAAGGAGTTTCTGTGACATTTTGTTTATTAAAAAAAGAAAGAAGCCGGGCTCGGTGGCTCAGCCTGTAATCCCGCGCCTTTGGGAGGCTGAGGTGAGTGGATTGCCTGAGCCCGCAGGTTCAAGACCCGCCTGGGCAGGCGAGACCTCACACTCTACAATAAATCAAAAAATTAGCCGGGCGTGGTAGCACGCGCCTGTAGTTCTAGCTATGTGGAAGGCTGAAGCGGAAGGATCGCCGGAGCCCAGCAGGTCGAGGCTACGGTTGCCGGGATCGGCCACTGCACTCCAGTCTGGGCGACAGAGTGAGACTCCAACTCAAAAGAAAAAAAAAAAGAAAAAAGGAAAGAAAGAAGATCTAGGAATGGAGTGGGGAAAGTACAAAATGATCCTGGAACTCCTGTGGAGTAAGAAAGTGCTCATAAAATAATAGGCCATGTAGAAAGCCCACAGGAATCATCTTGCAGAAGCTACCAATGACCAACTCTGGTACACCTTGAATAACAAAATAGTGATAGTAATGGATTATAGAATAAAGAAAATTCCATGAATCCATATTGATGTAAATAAATAGTTGACTAAATAAATAAATGAGAGAGAGTATATGGACCCTTGCAAGAAGACTAGAAACACAAACACTGGCATATTGAATAGCTCTGGTCTTCTGACTCCATTCTAAGCAAAATGCTGGATGTTGATGTCCTGTTCCCTAGCCTGGCTTTCTTTTGAGTTCATGTTAATTTCACTCAGACTGCTACTACTCTAATATTTTTCCTGATTTTTTTCACTTAATTCTTAAACAGTTTATTTTATAACTTAGAAGTAATTGTCGATTTACAGAAATAGTTGTCTGAACAGTAATAGGGAAATTAAGTGCATAGGCTAGCTTTGAGGAAATGACAAGTTTAACTTTGAAATACTGAGTTTTAATGCCTTCATCATGACCTTCACACAGAGATGCCCTGCCAGCTGTTGAAAAGCAGACCTGAAATTTGGAGCCACAATTAGGATATGAACTGGGTATTCAGTGATTATCCACAAAAGATGTGAGACTTGAATGTGTGCATCTGTAGTCCCAGCTACCAGGAAGGCTGAGGCAGGAGACTCACTTCAGAACTCCTGGGCTATGTAATGCACAATGCAGATTGGCTGTCTCCTCTAAGTTCGGCATCAGTATGGTGACCTCTTAGAAATAAGGGATCACCGGGTTGCCTAAGAAGGGGTGAACTGACCCAAGTCAGATATGGACCAGATCAAAATTCCCATGTTGATCAGTAGTGGGATCACACCTGTGAATAACCACTACACACCAGCCTGGGCAACATAGCAAGATCCCATTTCTAAGATAGATAGATAGAAGATAGATAGATAGATAGATAGATAGATACAGTTATTAGACAGTTGCCTTCAATGCACCAGATTCAGCAGTGTAGTATGAGTGGGGGATGGGAATACAAGACAATAAGGGCAAAGTGAATGAGAAGGGAATAGAAGGAGTAGATACATGGTGGTGAGAAGGAGGAAGATGGGATGAGTACTAGCTTTGAAGGAATAGCTGCACTGAAGAAAGAATTTTAGAAGAAGAAACATAGGTTTCTTACAAGAGATAAGGGGCCAAAAGAGAAGGAGAAAAATTATACCCTAAAAAGATGAAGCAAAGTCAGGACAGAGACAGGAAAGGATGCAGGGCGTAGGTTAACAGGTCACTAGAATGAAGAAGTGAACCTGCTATCATCTTCAGTGCAGGTATGAAAGACTACAGGTGAAGATTTTGGAGGCAGAGAAGTGAGACGCTGAGGAAGCCTTCTAGGAAGCTTTGGACCAGAGCCTCTAAGAAGTCAAAGTCAGATGCTGAATAGGGAGTACTAGGGAAAAAGTTGAAGGAAAGTAGAGGGGTCTGAAATTGTAGTTTTAAATAGCATAAATATAGGCCAAGCATGGTGGTTCACATCTGTAATCCCAGCACTTTGGGAGGCCAAGGAGGGCAAACCAGTCTAGGCAACATAGCAAAAACTTATCTCTACAAAGTTTTTTTGTAAAATTAGCCAGGTGTGGTGGTGCATGCCTGTAGTCCCAGCTACTTGGGATGCTGAGGTGGAAGGATCACCTGAGCTCAGGAGGTTGAAGCTGCCGTGAGTCACGATCATTGTGGTCATGCCAATGTACTCTAGCCTGGGCGACAGAGTAAAACCCCCAACTTGTAAAAAAATAGCACAAATATCCTATTTTCTCAATTGATTGTGAGCAGTCCTGCAGTAAAAAAGAATCTATTCATATAGTATTTAATAAACTTATTTTGCATTTGTTTTGCAACATTATTCCAATAACCCTGTGATGTAAATGTAATAGACATTACTAACCCAGTTTTGTAGATGAGATCAAGGCTTTTTGTTTAGATGCCTACCAAGATTGTGCATCAGTAAAGTCAAGATTAGAACGCTGCCCTTTTAACTACACTTTGTTCGCTATAAGCACTTTGGGGAAAAGTGCTTATCTGCAGCCAAAGCAATTTTTTAAAAAGCACTCAAGGAAAGCTGCCAATGCGTGTACTGTCAACAGAATCATGCCTAATAATCTTATTAGTTAGACAAGATTCATTGTTAGATTTGTTATATTGCTGGATAGGAGTTGGTAGCAGATGGTACATATTGAAAGCAGCTCCTTGCAGCTAAAACTGTGGGCAAGAGCGTTTAGAAAGTACAATGATGGATGACATGGTATTCAATTTGGGGAAGGTGGTTGCGTCTAATAGGGTGACCCAAGGGTCAAGCTCAGGCTTAGTCCCATTTAACATCTCTTATGATTCTCACAGCATACATAACAAAATGCTAATGGAACCTGAAGATAATTATAACTGATAGGTGATGAAAATACTACCAAGATAGGGGAAAGAAAATAAAAGGAACTTGACATGGTCTAAAGTGAAGAACGGAGGGTAGGAAATTGCATAAGGTTTAAAGTGGAAAGAGATTTTTCATTAAAAGAAAATGCAAACATTTTGTAGTGGGAAGAATCCCTACATTCTTTGAATAGTACGAAGAAGAGCCTAGAAGATAATCGATCCGGCGTGCAGTAATAAGTGATAATGCAACCAAAACAACAAACTATCAGCCAAAAGATTTGACTGAGTCTCAGAGATAGAACTGCAACTGACATGCTATCATTTGCTTAACAAAAAAGGCCAGGGGTGTGGGGGTGGGAAAAGAGTCAGTGTATTTAAGTGTGCATATGTAAAATATATACATGCACTCACACATAGAGTGTCTCTGAAAGGATACAGAAGAAAAGCATAACACTGGCTACCTCATGTGAAATCAGCCGGTGGCCCACAAGCTAACATTAGCCTCCACTGTTATATTTGGCCACATATCATAGAAACTTTGAGATATCTGTAGGTAAATAAACTCTCCAGTTTGGCATAACCCTCATCATTCTCTAATTTACCTTATAACCAGCTGATTTCACACATTTATGTTACCTGCCTGGCTGCTAAAGGGAATTTAGTTGGTGGCATCCCTCATGCCTACATAGAAGACACTGCTAAATACAGTAACAGATAAATACAGAAAGAAAAAAATATATATGTATATTTTGAAAGGTTAATAACAATAATCTCTGAGTAGTTTATGGGTAAATTTTATTTTGTTTATAAGCATTTCTAAATGTTCTATTCTAAACAGATACTACATTTGTAAGATGAATAATACAAGATGACTTATTTTAAAGTCACATTTAAATGAACAATCATTATCAGCCTCTGACCAAGTACAATCACTGACCTTCCCGGGAGATGTGCTGAGACAATTACCCTGCTAGATTTTGCTTTCTGTTACATCTTTGCTGCTTCTGTGCCTGTGCCTTTGTATCTGTCTTCAGTACAACCCAGGGTGGGTAAAGCTATACTATGGGTCCATCACACATACATTAACTGAAAAAGCAAACCACCACATGATATTTAACAAGAAAGATATTTAAAAGAAATACCTTTAATATTAAAAGGTAATACTTTAATGAGTAGTTTTTAAATTATAATTTAAATAATGATAGTCCAGTTCCCCTATAATCTAGTCCCCCTCCAGAGGCCGTCAAATTTACTAGTTTTTCTTGGGCGTTATTTCAAAGATGGCCTATATATACAAGTTATTACAAATATAATCTTCAAGAAAATTTCACCCAGAGTAAGTTCGTTGTTTTGATCTAGGTATTATAAAGATTAATTTTTAAAAATGTTTTAATAACGTGAACAGAGGATCGCTTTCCATTTATCATGAAATATCATGGCGTTTACCACAACAGGAACATGTAAGTTTCATTCTAATGGTAGCCACAAGGATACTTTCTCAGTCTTTTTTGCTGCAACTGCAGGAAGCAATAAGACAAGCAGCCTAACCAAATATTTCAACCCAGCAAACTGACTGCCTTAGTGACTTTAATGGTATTCTAATCTGATAATTATTATCCCATTCCTTTCCTGTTGCTGACAAAAAAGCCTATAGAGAATAGCCAGCTTTAAAAGTGAAATGGGCTTTGGCTGTAAAAATATGCAGTCTTATGATTTTAGTGACAATTTATCTTATTCAGAGCTAAGCGAATTCAAATCCAATCCATCATATTTCTACCTTCAAATCTCCTAAACAATCCTGGAAAGACACAATTGTGTCTGCTTCTCCTAAGTCATTTATCATTTTAAAAAGAGAAAGTGGTTTCCTGCATAATTAAAAATCAAGGGTTCCCCACTGTGAATGCTTGGATTCTGACTAAGGCAGATGCCTTTGCTGAGGGAGTTGGCAGGGATCTGAGATGTGAGTGTCGGTTGTCGGTGGTCCAGGTGAGATCAACATCCCTTCTTTAATGGCCCATGCAAATGCCACACTCGCAGGATTAAGGGAGAGACTTTCCACCTTATCATCAGGATGTTATCACATGACTGGTGACCTCTGCAACCCAGTCCTGATGGAGAGAAAGGAGATGTTTAGAAAGCAGGCGCAAGCTCTCTTCTCTTCTTCCTCCTCACTCCTGCACTCTCAGTGTTGTGATTGAGGCATGCTGAAAGGTGAGCCTGTCACACAAATCTCTCCAACAGCCTGCCAGGATACAGAGATGTAACAGGAAAGGTCATGACTCCCAAACAGAAGGCTCCCTTGTGATTTTCAGCTGTCACTATTTAGGGTAGCAAGACTTTCTTCTGCTTCTTCTGAAGCCTGGGGGTGGAGACTTTCCCAGGCTCCTCTTCTGACAAATCCTGTCTCCACAGCTGCCTGTTGAGAGCTCATGCTGTCAGCTACTCAGAAGGTGAGGGCACACTGTGCTCAGAATCCTCCCTGCAAGGTCAGGTGGCAGAGGGTTCTCACCAGCCTTGTTCATTCATTTTGTTTCTACATCTAGGCCAACTACTAAATGCTGAGGGTTCTTACTAGCCTTGTCATTCGTTTTGCTTCTACATCTAGGCCAACTACTCACTCCTCATACACCCACAAGTGGCCTCGAGGATACTTCCCCTACCATTAGGAACAAATTCTTGGCTTTCTTAAAGCCAACTGACCCCATCATGTCAACACCTCTTTAACAAGATGTTCTCTCCCCGCCACTGTCCTCACTCTCAAAGCTTGTCCTCTATGTGTAGTAAATCCAAAAACAGACTTCTGGAAGAGATTAAAGTTAAGCATCATCTCCTTGCCAATCATCTTCACCTACTCTCTCACCCCCATTCCTATTCCACTCGTTCTCAAGTCTCAAAGCCCCATGAGTTGACAAGGAATATGAACATTCCAGACAGGATTCAGTGGCAGGAGTTGGCCAATGTATCATCAGACAACTCTGATGAAAAGTAGTATCTTTAGCCGGACTTGGTGGCTCAGCCTGTAATCCCGCGCCTTTGGGAGGCTGAGGTGAGTGGATTGCCTGAGCCCACGGGTTCGAGACCCGCCTGGGTAACTTGGTGAGACCTCATCTCCACAAAAAAAAACTAGCCAGACATGGTAGCACACACCTGTAGTTCCAGCTACTTGGAAGGCTGAGGTGGAAGGATCGCCGGAGCCAAGCAGGTCGAGGTTGCAGTGGTCGGGATTGGCCGCTGCACTCCAGTCTGGGTGACAGAGTGAGACTCCAACTCAAAAAATAAAAATTAAAAAAATAAAATTAAAAAAAGAGGAAGACCAGGGGCAACTCCTTCAGGTACCCTCCCACTGTGGGAACTTTTCCGTCTTCTCAATAAATCCTGCTTTCTAAAAAAAAGAGAGAGAGAGAGGAAGACCAAAAAATGTACATTTCTAGGTGTTGTAAAAATCTCTACAAAGTAGAGTAATCATTTTAGGGAGTTCTATTTTTAGCCAATTAAGAGAATAAATGCCATCTAAAGTGTAAAGTGACAAGCAGGTTTGTCCAGCTGAGCCTGCATGCTTTTCCCTCACTGAATGTGGAAGAGCCACTTGGCGATTCATAACCCTGCTGGGTTGCTTTCCAAGGACCCTTACTCTTAGATTTGGGAAGACCACCTAACTAAAAGCAGACTAACATGGAAAGGGAGAGTGAGAGCTTCACCCGGCACCCAAGGTCTGCAGGGCTGGATAAACACTGACAGGTCTGGCACTCAGCTCTGCCTTGGGCTATTTGCTAAAATAACATTACCCAGTTCAGGATCGTTATCATCAGAAAAACAGGAGAAACCTCATGGTTTCAAGACCAGCACAGGGGAGAATGTGAAATCAGGATGAAACAGCCCATCTAATGAGAGTACCAACAATTCTAAAAGGACTTCAGGGAAATTAGAGTAAACATCACTCCGGGAGTGGCCAGGTTTCCAGCAACTAATTCAGTAATTCCTCCAAAAAAGGTTTGACTCCTCTCCCTTGCTTTTTTGTGGCCTCTCACTGCCTGCCCACCCTCAGAATGGAACCAACTTTATCACCCACCCTCTGTTCCCAGTGCACCCACTCTCCTAGCAGCCTAGCTCCTTGAGCCTCACCTCTCCCCTGTCATCCGACTCAGTGGCATGTGGCTTCAGGGGCCACACCCCCTCCAGAGGTACCTCTTACCTGAGCAACAGGTACTGAGGAAGGCTAGCACACCTCTGAACCCAAATTCTTTATGATTCCATCCAAGTCTAATATAGGAAAATAAAACCAAAGCATACTAAATATAGCAACTGGGGCTATAATAACTTTAGATACATTTCTATCATTAGGGAATATAATGGGAAAGATGGTGGTTATATGGAGGAAGGCATTATAGGGTGACTTAAACTGATATCCATCTGGAAGAAAAGCAGTCTACTAGTGTCAAAATGTGTGACACACACAATTTTTTTTTTTGAGTCAAAGTCTTACTCTGTCACTCAGGCTGGAGTGCAGTGGCACAACCACAGCAGCCTAAACCTGCTGGGCTCAGGCACTCCTTCCACTTCAGCTTTCCAAGTAACTGGAACCATAGATGTGCACCACCACACTCAGCTATCTTTCTGTTTACTATAGAGACAAGGTCTCAACAAGTAGCCCAGGTTGGTCTCAAACCCCTGGACTCAGGTAATCCTCTCACCTCCACCTCCCAAAGTGCTGGGATTACAGGTGTGAGCCACCACACCCAGCTCACACACAAATTTTGTGTGTAATTATCAGATACAAGCAAGGTTTGTTTTTATTTAGAGGTCTTATTTTTAGTGACAGCTTCTTTTTTTTCAGAAGTTAATATGTTTACCACTGAAGCTACTTCTGGCTGGTCAGAGACACCACCAACTCAGAGAAGGACTTATAAGTGAGACTTAACAAGGAAGAGGCTAGCAAAATGTGAGGATAACTTTTATTCTAATGACTTTCTGGGCACTAAACACCCATAACAACCCTTCTGCTCTCTTACAATTTTTCTGGTGTAGTGTATTGAGCTGGGAAACATCTGGAGTCATTTTATCCTGATTAATACTAGATAAAACTTTCCGTTGAGTTCATTCTATCATCTGAAGTATTTCATCTAATATATGACTGAAAACATTTAAAGCTAAATGTTTTGAGAATTTTATTAAAAAACATTACTCTTCCCTCCATCCTAACACCGTGGGCTGAGTGACTTTCAATACTTGAGTCACATGTCCCTAAATGAGGTAAGAGTTGAGTTTAAAGCAATTAGGAAGAGGAGAAATTAATTATTTTCATTTTGTAATTAGTGGGTGTATTTTAATTATTTTTATTTGAAAAGTCAAATCATGTGATTGAAAGCAAAATAAATAAGCATTTCAGTCTCATTATCATCAAATAGCCACCAGATGCCTTGAAGCCAAAAAAAATCTCTCTATATATATAGCATGAAAATCATATTGAATCATTTTCTAAATAACCAGGAAAAATATATGTACCAAACCAGCAAATCAAACATGAATGTATTTTGTCATCTTGACACTGAAACTTGAGATTAGTGAACAGAGGGGCGGAAAGTTATCTAATGGCTCAATATGGTTGTAAGCCTGAGAAAATACCAAAGAGCCTAAGAAGCCCCTTCAAACGCTGGTGTGCCAGAAAAAAAGAAAAAAAAGAGTTGCTATGTCCAACCAAATACTTGCCTTCAAAATTAAGAAGGGCTGACAGGCCCTTCCAGGCCATTCTCCTTTCCAAAGACAGAGCAGACATCATTCCAGAGAGACAAGAATTACCTATTTGTCAAAGTAGCTACAGGAGAGATCTCAGCTTTCTCTTAAAAGCCTACAATCACCACTGCTGTCACCTACTTCCTTTTATCTAGCCTGACTCCCTTTGGCTTTGAACAAATATCTCCTCTCTTGGTTTATCATTAGTGAAGACAAAGAAGAGTTGGCCACCATATTCTTACACTAACATTCCTTCATATACTTAAAACTATCTTATACCCAGTCAGATGCTGTGGCTCACTCCTATAATCCCAGCACTTTGGGAGGCGGAGGTAAGAGGATTGCCTGAGTCCAGGGGTTTGAGACCATATGGCCAACTTGGCGAGACCTCGTCTCTACAAAAAATTAGTCAGGCATGGTGGCACATGCCTGTGGTTCCAGCTACTTGGAAGGCTGAGGGGGAAGGATTGCCTGAGCCCAGCAGGTTGAGTCTGCCCTGGCCGTGAGCATGCCACTGCACTCCAGTGTTGGCGACAGAGTGAGACTGACTCAAAAAAAAAAAAAACCCACAAAAAACAAAAAAAAAGACCTGTCCTATACCCAATAGCAGACTTTTCTCAATGAATTATCACTGGCCTTTTAGTATCTCCTCTCTATTTTGTGTGTGTGGGGGGTGTGCTCTTTAATCATTTCTATGACTGTTCTTTAAATAACCTGCATGTCTCCCCTCAAGGACTGGAACTGTACTCCAGCTGTGCTTTCACAGTGCTGATTAGAAGAAGGTTATGCCTAATAGACTGAACAGAAACATAGAGAGAATCAAGACTAGAGATAAGAAGTTCCACCAAGCTTCCTGTCTTTGCTTCTAGTCTGTTCCCAAGGCTCCAAGGCAACCTCATCTTTTAACAAGTTCCTCTCTTTTGTTTAAGTTGGCTCCACTGTTTTTTAATACTTTAAAACTTCTCACAAACACAACATCTGTGTTTAAAAGCTGCTCCCAAACATAACTGTTACACACCTGACAAGGCTCAGGTACAGAGCCAAGTAGAAAGAAGGCCTTAAAAGAAAAATGCCAAAGCATTGGGCATTTGACCATGCCCGGAGACCATGATCTAGAAACTCCCTCTTCCATCTTTGACCCACCACCACTTCACTTTAAGCTTCATAACTTTTGTGGATTTGGTACTCTAAGCTAGCTCTAACTAGATGACTGATCCATTATTTTCTTAGACAATAACACAGAACTGAATAATGCCAACTGCACAGTCCTAGCCCCCTCCCCAGTCTTTGCTAGGATCACAACCACCTGTTCCAAATGGAAATGGAAATTGAGAAAAACATCAAGTGACAACATCAAATAGACATACTATTCACTTGACGTCTGCCGATCAACCCACAACTTACCCAGCGTCTCTGAATTCCTCGGCAATATCAAAATTATGATGTAATTTGCTATGCCAACATTTGTCAGGGTGGCATCCAGCAAAGTGTTTTATGATTCTCTGGCTCTGTTTCCTCATTTGCTCTTCAGGATATTTTGTTTCTCTCAGCACCGGCACTTTTGGACATGTAGTCCAATAGCCAATGGCTTTGACTGCCAAATGACAAAATTTCTCTAGTCTCTGACCTCAGTTACCCTAAAAAAAAGAAGAAGAGGAAAACTACTCATTTTAGCTCCGTAACTATTAACAGGAGTAACCACTTCCAGAAAACCTACCTCCAAAATATTGTCCTTAGAACACGAGGCATCTTTCTCTTTTCATTTCCTCCTTGTCTAAAAGGGTCAAGTTGACCTTCTTAATATCCACAATTTGTGAATCCTAATCAAGCTCCTGATTTCCTTGCTAAAAGCCCTTGTCAACATTATAATATATTTTACATCCTCCCTATATGAAGATTATATGTGCAATTATTTCCCCTTCTTTCTTTCCTCCTTCCTTCTTTCTTCCTCTGTTCTTTCTTCCTTTCTTCCTTTATTCTCAGGTTCACATCTCAGCATTCCCCTTTGAATTATTCTGTTTTTATCTTTAATTACATCCTCCAATTTACAATTTGATATCAGTCCTAATCTCTGCTATTTTGACTTTTACCTTTACCTTTTCCAAATTTCCATTTTAGGGCCCTCGAATAACTTAATCAGATTTTATTTTAATTTAATGCCCCATCAATCATGAACACTTCAGCATTCACCTTATATTTTAATATTTGGTCATATAAGAGGAACATTAACTTGAGTTTCTTTTTTGTTGCTGTTGCTGTTGTTGTACATATTTTGTATCCTGTTCCATTTCTAGTTTCCCCTCTGAAGTCTACTCACATTTGCTGGAACATCACACCTAATCCATTATCCAGAAAATGGAAATATAATACTAAGTGGTTTACTGTAGCCCACATTTTTTCATAATGTCATAAAAATTTATAACACTTAAAAGCCAATGATCCCCGAGGTCATTTATCCTCAAGAAAGAACAAGTTTATTCTTGTGGAACAAAATCTGTATCAGACATAGTTCTCACATTATGAGATATGTACCCTTAATGCATAACATCAGGGCAGCCTGCAAGCACCCAGCATCCATTCTGCACCCTGATGGTACAAAGCCCTTTAGTGGGAGGCAGGTGGGCTCTTCCCATTCAGAGGTAAGGGCCGATATTTCAGAAATTCACTTCAGCCTCAATATCAGATGTGGTTTCACAGAGAGATAATGATCCCCTTCAAACAATGGGAAATAACTGAGGAAAGTCATTATGTCACTGTTAAAAAATGTCCTCAGTGATCCTGCCCTAACTGTTACCTAATCTTAGTTTTATTTCTGAAGGCTCCTGAGTGGGGAGACTTAAGCACTGCACATACCCAGCTCATGAAGTCATTGCTTTCAATGTACATCAAATGTTGGTAGCAGAATGTGAACAACGCTGGGGAGACAAGGGGTGAGGTAACTGGAGAATGAGGTAGCAGCTCAGGGAGTTTGAAAACTACACCCAATCTGACAGAGCTGTTAGTTTCTAATGCCAGTTGAAGAGAAGGCAAGGATCCAGCAGATGAGGGCTGTTTACAGAATACCAGATGGCCTGAGGTGCTTTCTCCAGAGCCATCTGCCTCCAAAGAGGCACTCACCTGGGTTTCCTGGAGGAGCTGCAGGCTATAAGCAATACCACCCCGCTGACATTGTTGACAGCCATGTCTCTAGACAGCCTCCTTTGGAAGCAGCCAGTTGTCCAGGTATTAGATTCAGTCTCTCGACCTCAGACAACTGTGCAACTAACCTTTCCTGATGACCTCCTTTCAAGCCTTCTGCTCCCACTCAGCTCCTGTGACTGAACAGCCTCATAAGTTTCTGATAAAAGAAGTACTGCAGGCATATTTCATATCACCAAAAGTTGGCTCTTTACGTCCTTCCAATAATATATTATGCAGCCATGTGCAGTAATGATGCAGATAATTTTGTCAACCCCAAAAAAGTTCATGGTAGATTATCGAATTTAAAATGCAGACTGTAAAACATTAACACTGACACTGTTTTTTAAAATAAATATTTATGTGAACATATGTATTAAAAGGCATTAAAAAGTGTGGAAGGGCTTATGTCAAAATATTAACAGAGGCCATCTCTGTAGAATGAGATTACAAGTTATTTTTCTTTTTGTTTACCTTTATTTCCTAAATCTTTGATGAATGTGTACTATCTGTATAATTTCTTAAATTGTTAGTGACGAGAAAGAAATTCAGCCTCTAAATATGTGGACTCATTTTTCACTCCTACCTTTTTTTATGGTAGGGGCTTTTAAGGCAGATGTAGAACAGGAGCACCATAGTTCCCTGACTCTGGGGAAAACCGCCACTGGCCACAAGAGTTCCTTGAATGCTCTGTGCCTTGCAAGGGAATAGAAGAGCCTTATAAAGAAAATTGCAGCCTTGGTGAACCACCCTATTAAACACAGAAGAACCACAGGAGGCTCGCAGGGGGAAATCCAAGTAACAAGGCTTTACAGATTTGTTTAAAGGAGGTAAAAGTACCCTTTAAATAAAATATATTGATTTAAAAATGATTACTATGACCTTTTCTTGATGATCAAAAGCAGATAAAACTTTATTCATAACCATCATGATTTGTGTGTGTGTGTTTACCACCTCTACCTAATACAAAACATCTGGCGCCCTTGAACTAGACTCCAGTTCTGCTCAGTCCTCTCTGTGTATCTGGGTTCAGCCCTCAACTACGATGCCGCTTTTCACTAGATCCTTCCAGTGAGTCAACCAGCATTTTGTAAGGATCTTCTCTCTGTGTGCTTCAGATCACCTGTACTACTCATTTGGTTTCAAAAATATACAGCTTTATGTGGTTATTTAAGATTTAATGTATGTATAAAATTTCAACTCCTAAGAGGATTTCAGCTTATTATCAAGAGATTTGCTATTGTCCCCAAAATATATTATTTCCTTTGTCCAGAGTAATAGAACTCATAGTTTTACCAGGGGCACACAGTCACAAATAATAAAGTCCCCATTTCTTATCTTTGCTGCAGCTAGATGTGACAATGTGACTAAGTTCTGGCCAATAAGATGTCAGAAAAAGATATATGTGCAAGCTCCAGAAAGTGCACAGAAAGAAAGGGAGTATGCCTTTCTTTTCTTTTTTTTTTTTTCTTTTTGGAAATGTTTATGTGATAGCTAGAGTTCAAGCAGTCAGCTGGGACCCTGAAATAAAAGTCATATGCTGACAAAGTGTGGTGGCTTACGCCTGTAATCCCAGCACTTTGGGAGGCCAAGGCAGAAGGATCACTTGAGGCCAGGAATTCAAGAGCAGCCTGGTCAACGTAGCAATACTCCAGCTATTTAAAAAAAAAAAAAAAAATTAGCCGGGCTCAGTGGCTCAGCCTGTAATCCTGCGCTTTGGGAGGCTGAGGTGAGTGGATTGCCTGAACCCATGGGTTCGAGACCTGCCTGGGCAACTTGGCGAGACCTCATCTCTACAATAAATCAAAAAATTAGCCAGGTGTAGGAGCGCATGCCTGTAGTTCCAGCTACTGGAAGGCTGAGGCAGAAGGATCGCCGGAGCCCAGCAGGTCAAGGCTGCGGTGGCTGGAAACGACCACTGCACTCCAGTCTGGGTGACAGAGTAAGACTCCAACTCAAAAACAAAAAAATTTAGTTAACATGGTAGGTGCCTGTAGTCCACCTACTTTGGAGGCTGAGGTGGGAGGATCGCCTGAGCCCAGAAAGTCGAGGCCACTGCACTCCAGCCTAGACAACAGAGTAAGACTCTGATCCAGAAATAAAAAAAGTTATATGCAAGAAATACAGACCAATAAGACAGGAGTAAACTAGGCCCTGTCTTATTAGGAACCTTCCCTAACAATCTGGATTGCTTTTTTCTAGATTTTTTTTTTAATGTAAGAAACAAACTCCCATCCAGTTTAAGCTGTTATTTGGGGGTTTCTGTCACCCACAACTGAACCTAATTCTACCTGGTAAAAACAGCATGTGACCATATTTTCATTCATTTTAAAACTATTTCTTAGCCAGGCTCGGTGGCTCAGCCTGTAATCCCGCGGCTTTGGGAGGCTGAGGTGAGTGGATTGCCTGAGCCCGTGGGTTTGAGACCCACTTGGGCAACTTGGTGAGACCTCATCACTACAATAAATCAAAAACTAGCCGGGTGTGGAAGCGCATGCCTGTAGTTCCAGCTATGTGGAAGGCTGAGGCAGAAGGCTCGTGGAGCCCAGCAGGTCAAGGCTGCGATGGCCGGGAGTGGCCACTGCACTCCAATCTGGGTAACAGAGTGAGACTCCAACTCAAATAAATAAATAAATAAATAAATAAATAAACAAAACTATTTCTTGAACACCAACTGTAGGCTGTGCACTGTCCTGGCTCTAGAAATGCAGTAGTGAACAAAGCAGACAGAATCCTCTCCTCTCATGGAGACTACAACCTAGCTTGGGGTCCACACAGCTCCTAGCATGATGCTACACAAAAGGAAGGTGCTGAAGTATTTGATGAATGAGTCAGCAATGAGCCCTCCTGTTTATCCCTTGGTTTAAAACTGATTTTGTTTATAAGTATGGAAATGTTTGTATAACTAATGCTCAAAAAATTACAACTTTTTTTTAAATAAAATTTAACCAACTTTTCCTGTTAACGCACTCCCCACCTCCCCTAAAAAAATAGGAAAGCAAGGCAACTAAAACCTACTGACTCCTTTTAAATTATAATCAACATTAATAACAGCTCAAAAGAATGTATTGCAATGTTACACATTACTCCCACACCTCTATTTCCTTATCTATGATGGGAATATGTATTGGACTGTTGTGAGGATTAAATGAGATAATGTCTTAGAAATGGTTAATAAATATTAGCTATATTCAGTTGATAATAAATATTGCCAATTTGAAAACAATCACATTCTTTAATTTAGTCATTTTATTTCTGGGATTCTATCCTAAGAAAATAATTCCAAATATGGGAGGAAAAATCTTACCAAAAAATGTTCATCTCAGTGTTTTTTATAGGTGGGAACCAGAGATTTAGTGAGCTTTCCCTGCCAACCCTCCTTCCCTCCAATGGTGAGCTACGGCCTAAAAATCTGCCCAAACCAAGATCTATAAGTGCAGAACTAGTTGGGAAGAAGCAGACAGAGTTGGGAAGAAGCAGAAAAGAAAGGAGAATTTAAGTCCAAATTCCTGGTGAAACAGAATTACAAGAAGAAAAAGTTCAAGATGTCAAGTACATCAGGGTAAAACAGAGCAAGAGAGTCAAAATGAAGCTTGACCTCTGAGATCAGGCCCCCTTGAGAGAACGTTCCAGAATGTGGATCCTGGAGCTATGCCCTGAGAACGAGTGGGAAGGGAAAGGAAGCAGCCACCACAGAGTATCTCAGGCATAGTCAGTGGGTGGGCCAGTTGATGCCAGACCCTGAACAGAAATAAAATAAATGTTCATCAGAAGAGGAATGACTAAATAAATTATTAAATACCACAATAAAATATTATGTAATAATTGCAAAATGCTAATCAGAAAGACTATAGCAACCTGAGAAAATCCTTGATGAATGCTAAGCATATTAATTTATGTACATATAGTACATGTGAAATATGCTTACATGTCTATATAAATACATGCCATAATACTTACATATGTGTGTATATATACATATACACGTATACTTACATATACATATATGTACACATGGTATGTATTTATGTACAAGTATATATGTGTATAAATGTATATGTATATACGTATATGATAGCAACTATGGCATATGCATTGAAAAAAATACTTAGAGGAAGCACACCAAAATGCTAATAATTAATTGATTGGAAAGTTAAAGTAATGATGATTTGCCTTTTTCTCTGTTAAATTTTATTTAACGAATAAGTTCTAAATTACTTTTATGTTTCAAAACTTGAGGGGGCAAAAAGAAAATTATGTGTATTCATCTGAATGCTATAGTACTACTCTTCCAGAAATTTGCTTCCTAAGAATGAATTTGTGTCTTAGGCAACAAGCCCTATTTTTAGCCTCCTAAATCCTTTTCTTTCAATATCAATTGAAGAGATTTTTTTTTTTAAGTTTCTCTCTTGCACTGGTTTTGAGAAAAATTGTCTCTTGTCTGAGATGAAATATCATTCAGAGAACAAAACATAAAACTCATTTATAGGATACACTCCAATGGTCAACATTCTGAAGGCCTTTTCCAAAGGTCCTAACTTGCTCCCTTGGTGAACAATTGGGAAAATGTGATGGTGGATTGAATATTAGATAATACGGAAATGCATTTACATGGAAAGTCAGAGATTCTTGACTTTGAAAACCAAATGGTTAAACAGCAAGTAAAATGTGATCTCATTTTCAGAATAAAAATGCATATACACATAATTGGAAAGGCATCTGGAAGAATAGACAATAAAGAGTTGGCAGAAATCATCTCTGGATAATAAAAATTGTGTTTTTATATTCTTATTTTTTGCTTATTTGTGTGTGTGTGTGTTTTTACTTTCTATAATACAAATGTACTGTGTTTGTAATGACAAAAGATTATTTTCAATTGAAAAATAAGAGTTCCCCTTAGTCTTAAAAATTTAGACCTTCACATTTCCTGGTTCTGGCTAGGTACCATATTCGAAGTAAAATGCCAGAACTCACTACAAACCTAGAAATAACTTTTAAAAAAATATCTCGCAGGAAAAATTTGCTCTTATAAGATTCTCTGCCCAAGTTTAAAGGCATAATACATTTTGCATACAATTTTGATAAACAAATAGATTATAGGGTTGTTTACTGAAGCCAAATTTATACTCTGATCATTTTGATTTGGCCCATCATTAATCATAGTCTCCCAACGTAACTCTGCAACTTTATGTCCAAGAATCTATTTGTAGTAGTATTCCCTGTACAATATAACAGCTAGATAATCTAGTGATACTTAAGAAATCATTTATACTTTGGTAACCCTGGAATTTCACCTGTTATAGCTAAATATAAAGGTAAATTATTAATTGACTGCTTCAGTCACAGTGATTCCAAAGCAGCTGTTATTTACCTGGGCAACAGTCTTCAAATTAAAATAATTCTCTGAATCAGCTTTCGGCTCCATGCTGTTAGTCCTTATGCTTAACAGATAGGTTGTTACAGCTCCAAGAAACCCACCATGGGCAACAAGTAAAAAAAATTTTCAAAAGCATAATTATATACTGTATTTATATTATAGTCAGCGATACAGGGACTAGGTAAATAATTAAAAGTGACAGGTCTGAAACCAAACAAAATTACTCCCAAGGAAACAAAAGGCACTTTTATGCTACCTTTCAGAAAATATATATGTATAGTGTTATTTTTTTTTCTTAGCCCCAAAGGAAAAAAATTATATAGGAATAAATAATTGCTCTCATCTACCCTCCAAATTGAAGATTTGCACCTAGAAGAAGGTAAAATAAAATATACGGTGCCCAATCTTAAATATAACCTCTTCAAGATTGATAAAGGATTTTCCTGCTTTTGATGTCTTTTGCTATTGCATCAGATTTTAAAAAGTACACAAAAAGCCTATATGTATTTTTCAGAGCAGAGTAGGAGTTTTGGGGGGAAGCACATGACTGACTCCCTTGCAGGACTCTGCTGGGTCTTTGAATTTTATCTATATGAAAAATAAATGAGTTAGTGGAGTCCTGGTTTTGCTAAGGCAATGTGAACCCACTAGATCCCATCCCTCCTGCTAATTATAACTAAAGACTGACAAAAACATGGGAGGGAGAAAAACTACCTGAGGACTGTGAAAGTAAACAAAAGCAGATGGATTTAGGGGGATGGGTGAGTTTCTCTCTCTCTTCCCCGCCCCTTCTTTCTCATACAGCTTTATCCAAAGGGCATGCCCCAGTTTCAGAACAGTGTGACCAATGGCTGCTAAACTTCCAGTAGAAACATGTCTTTCTGGCCAAAGGAACCAGGAAATGTTAACCCTCTGGGGCACAGTAGATGGGAGAAATTCCAGAGGGGAAAGAACTGGAGAAAATAGTCCCTTAATTCTGTGTATGAACCCTAGGCTCAGTCTAACATCTGAGCCAAGAATGCAAGGAACAGACACAAACCAACGTAGCAAAGGCTTTGAGAATTTAACTGAGATATGAACCACCTGGGTAATCCTCAGACTAACCCTTGAACTGGGTAGGTGCAGGAGCCAAGGCAGCACAACAAAGGCTTATGTAATTGAACTGAAATTTAAATCTGGGTTGATCTCCTGCTAAAGCAAAATATCAACATTTTTTAAAAACTCAGAGCCTATCCAGTATAACATTGAAAATGTTCAGGATATAATCCAAAATCACCTTATACAAAATCAACTCTAAAGGATCAAAGACCTAAACGTAAAACCTCAAACTATAAGAATCCTAGAAGAAAAAACAGGAAACACTCTTATGCACAGTGGAGTAGGCAACCAATTCTTGATCAAATCCCCAAAAGCATATGCCATAAAAGATAAGATAGACAACTGGGACCTTCTCAGACTAAAAAGCTGTTGCACAGCAAAAGGAGCATCAAGAGAGCAGGAAGACAACCCATAGGATGGGGGGGAAAGTTTACTAATTGTGTATTTGACAACAGTCTAACATCCAGGATCTACGAGGAACTCAAGCAGAAAGGAAAAAAACAAACAGCCCTATTAAAATGTGGGCAAGCTGGGCTCGGTGGCTCAGCCTGTAAGCCTGTTCGAGATCAGCCTGGGCAACTTGGCAAGACCTCATCTCTACAATAAATAAAAAAAATTAGCAGGGGTGGTGGTATGTGCCTGTGGTTCCAGCTACTTGGAAGACTGAGACAGAAGGATCACCTGAGCCCGGCAGGTCAACAGAGTGACAGTCCCAACTCAAAAAAATAAAAAGAAAGAACACTGGATAAATAAAATGTGTTACATATACACAATGGAATATTACACAGCCATAAAGAAGGACAAAATCATGGGCTTGGCAGCAAATTGGATGGAGTTGGAGACCATCATACTTAGTGATCTATCACAGAAACAAAGAACTAATTACCATATGTTCTCACTCATAAGTGGAACCTGAACATTAACCACAATAACACAAGGGAAAGATCGGCAATAGCAGGAAAGTGGGGGCAGGGAGGCACATGACAACATAAAGAGTACCCGGTCCTAATCAGGGGAAGTGAGGACAGGTTGGTGGTCCAAACCTCACCCACACAAAGGTTACTTATGTACCTAATCCTAACTTGTACCCCATATCTCTATAATAAAATGAAGTAAGAAAAAAATCACTTGACGATGAAAGAAACAGGAAAATGTGACTGGCCGGGCTTGGTGGCTCAGCCTGTAATCCCAGCACTTTGGGAGGCTGAGGTGAGTGGATTGCCTGAGCCCACGGGTTCGAGACCCGCCTGGGCAACTTGGCGAGACCTCATCTCTACAATAAATCAAAAACTAACCGGGTGTGGTAACGCATGTCTGTAGTTCCAGCTACTTGGAAGGCTGAGGCGGAAGGATCGCCAGAGCCCAGCAGGTCGAGGCTGCCATACCCGGGAGCGGCCACTGCACTCCAGTCTGGGTGACAGTGAGACTACAACTCAAAAAAAAAAGAAAGAAAATGTGACTAATTCTCAAGGGAAAAACAACCAACAGATGCCAACTCCAAAATGATCTAGATGTTGAAACTACCAAAGACTTTAAAAGAGCTATTCTAACTATGCTCCATGAGATAAAGGAAAATGCAATCGAAATGAGTAAAAAAGACAAAAATTTTCTAGAAACTATAAAAAGTAAGCCATTTGTAAATTTCAGACCTAAAAAATACAATATCTGAACTACTTTTTAAAAAAACTCAGTGAATGGGCTTGATAGCAGAATGGAGATAATAAAGGAAAGATTAAATGAACCTGATGATAGAGCAACATAAATTATCCACATTAAAGAATGAGAACAAGAAAGAACTGATAAAATGAACAAAGTATTCCAGACCTTTACAATAATATTTAAAGGTAATTTCTAGATCAATTGCTAAATTAATTCAGCAAGGTGCTAGGTTCAAGATTAATATACAAATATCCATTGTAGTCTTATAAACCAACAAACAATTGGAAAATGAAACTTTGAAAACTTTTATTCACAATATTGACAAATATCATAAAATGCATAGGAATAAATCATAAAATGCATAAGAATACATCTAACCAAAAAATGATGGAGACCTTCACATTAAAAACTACAAAACATTGCTAAAGAAAAATAAAGAAGTCCTGAATAAATGAAAGGGTATATCATACTTATGAATTGAAAAGCTCATTTTTGCTAAGATGACAATATCCTTATAGTAACCTATACTCCATAGGATAACAATAAAAATTTCAGAGGTTATTTTTTTGTAGACATTGACAAACTAATTCTAAAATGTGTGTGTGTGTGTGTGTGTGTGTGTGTGTGTGTGTGTGTGTGTGTAAGTGCAAAGGATCTAGAATAATCAAAGGAATTAAGGAGAAAGGAGGAGAAGGAGGAGGAAAAGAAGAACGAGAAGCCCAAAGTTAGAGGACTTACCCTACCTGATTGCAAAACTTACTATAAAGCTATAGAAATCAAGACAGTTTGTTATCGGTGACATGTAAACTGAAAACCATAGAACTTCTAGGAGAAAGCACAGTAGAAAATATTTGCAAACTTGGGTTACGTGAAGGTTTCCTAAATAGGATATCAAAGTCATAAACCATAAAAACCTGAGAAAAAATAAAAAGAAAAAAATAGAAAATTGGATTTGATTAAAATTAAAAACTTGTTCTTCAAAAGAAACCATTGAGAAAGTAAAAGGCAAGTCATAGACTGGAAGAAAACATTCACAGCATATATCCAAAAACTTTTACAGAGATTTCATAAAGAACTCTTATAACTTAATAACATAAAGCCAAACAACCCAATTTTTTTTTTTGAGTTGGAGTCTCACGCTGTCGCCCAAACTGGAGTGCAGTGGCCGCTCCCGGCCAACGCAGCCTCAACCTGCTGGGCTCCGGCGATCCTTCCGCCTCAGCCTTCCAAGTAGCCGGAATTACAGACGTGTGCTACCACGCCCGGCTGATTTTTTGATTTATTGTAGAGATGAGGTCTCGCTGCCCAGGCGGGTCTCGAACCCGCAGGCTCAGACAATCCACTCACCTCAGCCTCCCAAAGGCGCGGGATTACAGGCTGAGCCACCGAACCCAGCACAACCCAATTTTTTAAATGGACAAAATATTTAAACACGCACTTAAATAAGATCTATAGATGTCCAATAAACACATGAAAAGATGCTCAACATTAGTCATCAGGGAAATGCAAATTGAAATCACAATTAGATATTGCTATATATCGATTAGAGTTGGCTAAAATTAAAAAGACTGAGCATGCCAAGTGCTGACAGGGATATAAAGCAACTGAAACTTGCATCAAATACTGTTAGGAATATAAAATGGTACAACCAATCTGAAAAACATTTTTTCAGTTCCTCAAAAAGTTAAACATACACCTATGATAAGACCCAGGTATTTCACACCTGAGTGTTTACCCAAGAGGAATAAAGACAACTGACCACACAAAATCCATGTGTGAAATATTCATCATAGCTTTATTTGTAATAATCCAAAACTGGAGATAATTCAAATGTCTATCAAAGAGTAAATGGGTAAACAAATTGTTGTATGTTCATAGAAAATAACACAACTCAGCAATAAAAAGAAATGAACTATTTATACATAAAACTGCATGAATGGATCAAAAAATTATTATGCTGAACGAAAAATGCAGGCAAAAAAGATTATACACTGTTTAATTCATTTTATAGAATTCTAGAAAATACAAAGTAATCTATAGTAACAAGAAGCAGAGCAGCGGTTGCCTAGGAAACATGGTAGAAAAAGATTGGATTACAAAGGGTCTCAAGTAAATTATTGAGAGGGATAGAAATGTTTGTTATATTGATTGTGGTAGTTATACATGTATACATATGTCAAAACTGATCAAATTGTACATGTAAAAATGTGCATATTATTCTACTTCAGTTTAACCTCAATAAAATTGTACCAGAAAAGAGAAAGAAGGGTGGCTCTATGGTTCTGTTTCCAGTCATATAGCAGACTAGCAACCCTGATCATCTACGTGTAAAGCATTTAGAAATCATGGATAAACTATTAACAAACATTCTCTTAAGTGTATAGCTTGGGCTACCCTTGGAGAGTGGTGGGAGGGGTTGCTGGTCCTTTAACCAAGGAGTTTTGCATTTGACAGTCACTTAGAGACAAAAACTTGGACCTCACATGGTAGGATTTGGGACTGAGACTGTCCCATGTACCTGAGATCACTGAAGGACTCCAATTTTGGCAAAAGGTTTGTCAAAAAAAACTCACTTTCTGGCCTAGGATGAAAGTAAGGAAACTGCTTTAGGAAAGGTCTCCTCTGAGTGCACCCAATCACAGCTTATGGATTTGAATTTATACTACCTCTGTAGTCAGGGACCCTAAGGTAGATATATTAACTTAAAAAGTTGGTTCAACCTGGAATTATTAAATCACACCTAGCAGAACAAACACAAAATTTCTCTGTATGTCAAAATCCTTAACAAAGTCTAACTGGATTCGTTAAATAACACCCCCACTGAAAGTGAGCTCACAATACAAAATAACAAAATATATTTAGACAAAACTACAAATGCAATGTTTGTGCAAATGTGAAACACTTGAATAGCACTTTGTTGCAGGTATTAGAATTTTTCTAAGCAGGGCAAATTCAAGCAGACCGTAAAATCTGGTGACTTTTTCCCCAGTGAGGAAATACTGGAAACCCATTAAAAATAATTGGGACTTACTCTAAGATCAACCACATCCTCAGTCAGAAATTAAGCATAAACAAATTCCATAAGATTGAAATTCTACCACGCACCTTCTCAGATCACAGTGGAATAAAAATAAATATCAACACCAAGAAAGTTCCCCCCAAATCCACAAAGACATGGACACTAAACAGCATGATGCTAAATAACCCTGAGTCAACGTGAAAATCAAAAGAAAGATTAAAAGATACCTGGAAACAAATAAAAATGAAGAAACATCTTACAAAATCTCTGGGATGCCATGAAAAGAGTACTAAGAGGGGAATTCAAATATTTATGAACACACATGAAGAAAATGGAAAGCTAAGTTAACAGCCTAACAAATCACCTAAGGAAACTGGAAAAGCAAGACCACCAAAACCCTAACTTCAGCAGAAGAATCAAGATCACCAAAAGAAAAGCCCAAATTCAGGACATAGAAGACAAAAATATGATACAAAAAAATCAATGAAACCAAAAGTTGGTTTTTTGAAAGGATAAACAAGATTGATGGATTCCTAGCTAAACTGACTAAGAAAAAGAGAAAAAGCCCAAATACAATTCAGAAATACAAAAGATGAAATCACACCTGACCCCAAAGAAATACAAAAAATTATCAGAGATTACTATGTACACCTGTATGGAAACAAATTCTAAAACCTAAATGAAATGGAGGACTTTCTTACATGACACAACATCCCCAGGATGAAACAAGAAGAAACCAAGACCCTAAATAAACTAATAACAACCCAGGAAATCGACTATGCTATAAGAAAACTACCTACAAAAAAAAGCCCTGGACTAGATGACATTCCAGCAGAATTCTACAAAACATACAAGGAGGAGCTGACACCAAACCTATGTAATGTAATCCAGGCAATCAACAAAGATGGGACTCTCTGCAAATCATTTTATGAAGCTAATATCATATTGATACCCAAACCAGGTAAAGATCCAACAAAAATAAAGAGAACCACAGGCCAATATTCTTGATGAACATAGATGTTAAAATTCTCAACAAGATTCAAACAAAACGGATCCAACAACACATCACAAAAACCATCTACCATGACCAAGTAGGCCTCATCCCTGAGATTCAGGGCTGGGTCAACATAAGCAAGACCATAAATGTAATGAAATGTATCAACAGATATAAAAACAAAAACCACATGATTATATAATTAGATGCAGAAAAACTTTTGATAAAATCTAGCACCCTTATTGATAAAAACCCTAGAGGCAGGTCTCGGTGGCTCAACCTGTAATCTCAGAACTTAAGGAGGCCGAGGCTAGTGAACTGCCTGAGCCCGCTGGTTCGAGACCAGCCCAGGCAACTTGGCGAGACTTCGTCTCTACAATAAATAAAAAATTAGCCGGGTGTGGTAGCACTGCACCTGTAGTTCCAGCTACTTGGCAGGCTAAAGCAGAAGGATTGCCAGAGCCCAGCAGGTCAACACTGGGGTGGTAGTGAGCGTGCCACTGCACTCCAGCCTGGGTGACAGAGTGAGACTCCAACTCAAAAAAAAAAAAACCCTCGAGCATCTAGGCATAGATGGAATATACCTCAAAATAGTAAGAGCCATCTACCAGAAACCCACAGCCAACATACTGCTAAACAAACTGAAATTGGAACCATTTCCCCTGAAAACTGGAACAAGACAAGGATGCCCATTGTCACCCCTCCCGTTCAACATAGTATTGGAAGTCCTCACTAGAGCAATCAGACAAGAAAAGGAAATCAGGGGTATCCAAATAGGAAAAGAGGAAGTCGAGTTATCCCTCTTTGCAGACAACAATTCTATACCTCAAAAACCCAAGAGAATCTCAAAAACTTCCTTGCACTGATAAGAGACATGGGCAAAGTCTCAGGGTATAAAATAAATGTGCAAAAGTCAGTCGCATTCCTATACACCAACAATAAACAAACAGAAACCCAAATGAAAAAGCACAATCCCATTCACAATGGCCACACACACAAAAAAATGAAATACCTTGGCATCTTCCTAACTAGAGGAGTCAAAGATCTTTACAATGAAAACTACAAGGCCAGGCACAATGGCTCAAACTTGTAATCCCAGCACTTTGGGAGACTGAGGCAAGAAAATTACCTAAGCTCAGGGGTTTGAGACCAGCCTGGGCAACTTGGTGGGATCTCATCTCTACAATAAATCAAAAAATAAACTGGGCATGGTAGCATGCACCTGTAGATCCAGCTCCTTGGAAGGTTGAGGTAGAAGGATCACCTGAGCCCAGCCACTGCACTTTAGCCTGGGCAACAGAGTGAGACTCCAACTCCAAAAAAAAAAAAACTACAAAACACTGCTCAAAGAAATCAAAATGACACAAATAGAAAAATATTTCATGCTCATGTATTAGAAGAATCAACATTGTTAAGATGTCCATCCTACCCAAGGCAATCTACAGAGCTAACACAATGCCCATTAAATTACCAGCAGCAGCCGGGCTCGGTGGTTCAACCTGTAATCCCATGCCTTTGGGAAGCTGAGGTGAGTGGATTGCCTGAGCCCATGGGTTCGAGACCCGCCTGGGCAACTTGGCGAGACCTCATCTCTACAACAAATCAAAAAATCAGCCGGGCGTGGTAGCATGTGCCTGTAGTTCCAGCTACAGGCTTTATTATAAAGCTACAATAATCAAAACAGCCTGGTATTGGTATAAGAACAGGCATATAGACCAATGGAACAGGATAGAGATTCCAGAGGCAAAACCTCAATTTCTCAACCAACTCATCTTCAACAAAGCCTCCACCACCAACCACTGGGGAGAGGATAATCTATTCAGTAGATGGTGCTGGGAAAACTGGCTGACCACATGCAGAAGATTAAAACAATACCCCTATCTATCATCATAGACAAAAATCAACTCTAAATGGATCAAAGACCTAAACATGAAACCTCAAACTATAAGAACCTTAAAAATGCTAAAGACACTCTTATGGAAGTTGGAACTGGCAACCAATTCCTGACAAAATCCCAAGTGCCCATGCCATAAAAGATAAGATAGACAAATGGGACCTCATCAAACTGTCAATCTCCTACAAAGCCAAAGAAACCATTTAGAGAGCGAGGAGACACCCACAGACTGGGAAAAAATATTTGCCAAATGTATATCTGACAAAGGCCTAACATCTAGAAGCTACAAGGAACTCAAATGTGCCAAAAAGAAAAAAACAAACAGCCCCCTTAAAGTGGGCAAAAGATATGAATAGATACTTCTCAAAAGAAGATATAGGAGTAGCCAACAGATACATGAAAAAATGCTCAGTCTCACTAGTCATCAAAGAAATGCAAATTAAAACCACACTAAGATACCACCTAACTCCAGTCAGGATGGCCATCATCAATAACTCAAAAAACAGCAGATGCTGGAGAGGTTGCAGCGAAAAGGGAACACTTCTATACTGTAGGTGGGAGTGTAAACTAGTACAGTCTCTGTGGAAAACAGTGTGGTAATACCTAAAAGATCTAAAAATTGATCTCCCATAAGACCCCACAATCCCCCTACAGGGAATATACCTGAAGGAACGCAAATCACTCTATGAAAAAGATACCTGCACAAACATGTTTATTGCGGCATTGTTTACAATAACAAAAACATGGAACCAACCATATTGCTCATTGAAAGAGGACCGAATGAAAAAAATGTGGTACATATACATGATGGAATATTATGCAGCTATAAAGAAGGGCAAAATTATGAACTTCGCAGCAACTTGGATGAACTTAGAGGCTATAATAATGAGTGATCTTAGCCAGGCGTGGTGGTGTGCGCCTGTAGTTCCAGCTACTTGGAAGGCTGAGGCGAAAGGATCGCCAGAGCCCAGCAGGTCGAGGCTGCGGTGGCCAGGAGCGTGCCACTGCACTCCAGTCTGGGCAACAGAGTGAGACTCCAACTCAAAAAATAAAATAATAATAATAATGAGTGATCTATCACAGAAACAAAGACCTGAGTATCACGTTCTCACTCATAAGCGGAACTTGAACAATTATTGTACTACTATAAGAAAGGGATTGGCAGTAATGGGAAACTGCCAGGGGCGGGGGAGGCACACCTCATCAACAAGGGCACCTGCCTAATGGACATTTGTATACCCAACCCTGAATTGTGTCCCACATATTTAAAATAAAAAATTAAAATTAAAAAAAGAATTGGGAATGGCATCTGTCATACAGGTCCACAAATGCAAGTAATAGAATAATCCAATAAATGCAAGTAATAGAAATGCATATAGCTTGAGACTTCGTTTTAAAGAAAAAAATAGAAAAGTAATATATTTGTATGTGCACATTAACAGAGTATGAAAACACATAACTCAAACTTTTTGAAAAGTAAGATTTGGGGAGGATTGAGGGAGAAGAGTTTTTAAAATATGTGTATTGTCCAGATATATTTTTCTTATGACAATGAGCATTTGTAATGTTTTAGAATAAAGGAAAGTATTTTAAAGAGCTCTTTTGCTTGTACCAACAATAGCACCTAGTTTGTCATTGCAAATAATAGACAAAACTCAATTTTCTAAGTATAGTACAACTGCTAGCTATAGGGAAGTCAAGCAATGGACTACAGGAAGGACAAACCCGGGTTTCTTTTAAAATCCTGTTTTTCAAGCTTCTCTTCGTTTGGTTTTCTGTCACCTAAAATGTAATTATTCCAAAGGTGCTTTTCAGAAAGTGCCCCCTTTCAAGAATAATGCTCATTGAGAACAACTTGGAAACGATTCAGGAACTGACTGCAGGTCATAGTTGCCTTACACAATAAACTCCATAGCCATGCCATAAAGAGATCGGACTACATAGCATTAGAAAAGATAGTGAGATCATTCTCTCACTTGTAGTTGGTTTTGATTAGATAAGCAATCAAATTCTAGTCAAAGCAGAATGGCTAGTTGCATACAAAACATATAAATACTAAAAAACTACAACTGTACATTTTGAAGAATGAGTTATATGAGATGGCTTGCAAAAAAAAAAGTTGAAAAACAAGTCTTGTTAAGGAAGTGAACTTTATAAGCCACAGAGAAATAATTTGCTATGTCCAAAATATAAAAGCCTCACTAAGATAAGGGATATATAAAGCATAAGAAAAAAGAATATTTCTAAGACAGAATAAAAGTAATGAATAGTAAGGGATTTTGCTGCATAGAAAATTCGCATTTGAAAAGCTAATTTTAATGCTACACTTTTTTTTTTTTTTTTTTTTAAGTTGGAGTCTCACTCCGTCACCCAGACTGGAGTGCAGTGGCCGCTCCCGGCCACCCCAGCCTCCACCTGCTGGGCTCTGGCGATCCTTCCACCTCAGCCTTCCAAGTAGCCGGAACTACAGGCACGCGCTACCACGCCTGGCTGATTTTTTGATTTATTGTAGAGATGAGGTCTCGCCAAGTTCCCCAGGCGGGTCTCGAGCCCGCGGGCTCAGGCAATCCACTCACCTCAGCCTCCCAAAGCGCTGGGATTACAGGCTGAGCCACTGAACCCGGCTGCGACACATTTCGAAATAAATATCTGAATTATGATACTGAGCTGATTCTATAGTTTCCTTTTAATAAAATGTATACTTTTGTCGGCCAAATTTGGAATCATCGTGCTTAGAATCAAAAGGAACAAAGACTATATGATTGTAGGACATCAAATAAATAAAACTCGATGAGCTCATAGTGATATTCAAAGAGAAAGGGGGAAAAAAAAAAAAACAAGGAAAGCCCTTTTTAAAGAATGCCAGCTACCCGCGCCTTTGGGAGGCCGAGGCGAGTGGATTGCCTGAGCCCTCAGGTGCGAGACCCGCCTGGGCAGCGAGACCTCATCTCTACAATAAATCAAAAAATCAGCCGGGCGTGGTAGCGCATGCCTGTAATTCCGGCTACTTGGAAGGCTGAGGCAGAAGGATCGCCGGAGCCCAGCAGGTGTAGGCTGGGGTGGCCGGGAGCGGCCACTGCACTCCAGTCTGGGCACAGAGTGAGACTCCAACTCAAAAAAAAAAAAAAAAAAAAAAGAATGTCAGCTAGCCGGCCGGGTGTCTCAGCCTGTAATCCTGCACTTTGGGAGGCTGAGGTGAGTGGATTGCCTGAACCCGCGGGTTCGAGACCTGCTTGAGCAACTTGGTGAGACCTCATCTCTACAGTAAATCAAAAAAATTAGCTGGGCGAGATAGCGCACGCCTGTAGTTTCAGCTACTTGGAAGGCTGAGGCGGAAGGATCGCCGGAGCCCAGCAGGTCGAGGCTGCTGTGGCCGGAAGCGGCCACTACACTCCAGTCTGGGCGACAGAGTGAGACTCCAACTCAAAAAACAAAAAAAAAGAATGTCAGCTAATAAAAGAAGAAAGACATTTAGAAAACTACCATTTTGCATCCCTGTGGCAATCACTGATTCAGGCATAGATCAGCAATGTAAGCTAAGGCCACTAAGTAGACTTTGTCGAGAGAGAGTATATCCACACAGTACCAAAGATTCCATCCACAAATACTAACCATTTGCAAAGACATAATTTTATAATGAAGATATCTTTGCTCACACCAACTTAACCAAGGGATCACTCTTAAATTCACTAATAGTGGAGCAACTTGGTATTATGCTTCTTGGTGTGAAACAATGAAAGTACACAACATCGCTAGTGAAATCTTCTTGCCAAGAGCATTCCACCCCAGTTCAATCAAGTCTAGTCTACAGGAAAATATAGAGGCTAGATGTTAAACAACATAAGGAAACAACCAACTTCAGAATGTTGGCCTTTCTACGACACAACTGCCCCGACTCTTTAAAAAGCCAATGTCATAAAAAAAAAAAATGCGGTACATATACACAATGGAATATTATACAGTCATAAAGAACGACAATTATATGGACTTTACAGCAACCTGGATGGATTTGGAGTCAATCATACTCAGTGATTTATCACAGAACAAAGAACAGAGTTCCATATGTTCTCACTCATAAGAGGATCTTGAACAATTATAATACTATAAGAAAGCGATTGGCAGTAATGAGAAACTGCTGGGGGGGCAGTTGAGGAAAATACTCCAAGGATTGAATAGTTGGATTGGCTACAAATTAGGGAGCTGGGGGAAAGGCATCAAAATGTTGGATTTAGGGAGGGGCATACCTCATTAACAGGGGTACCTACATGATCAATGTTTGTATACCTAACCCTGAATTGTACCCCACATCTTTATCATACAAATTTTTTTTTAAAAAGCCAATGTCAAAAAAAAAAATGTGGGAAGACTATTCTAGACTAAAAAGACTAAAGACCTATAACTATATGCAACACATAATGTTGACTGAATCCTGGTTTTGGGGACAGGCAGGGGCAGAAAGCTATCAACAACTTCTTGAAACAAACGGAATATTTGAATACAGATTAAATATTTAATACGAATTACTATTGAATTTTCTTAGGTGTGATCATGATAATGTGGTTATACCAGAGAATTTCTTTGTTCTTAGGTAAAACATGCTTTTTAGAGATACAATATGATACTTGAAATATACTTTAGAATAGTGTATCAGTGTGTGTGGGAAGAAGGGAGGATTGCCAATCTTTGACCTACAAAGACATTGTATAGGACTAAACCTAATACACACAGATAAATGGAGTTAAAATAAGCATGGCAAAATGTTAGCAATTGTTGAATCTAGGTGGCGTTTATTGTATACTATCCTTACTATCTTATATACAGGTGTTTATTGTATACTATCCTTTCAACTTTTCCATATGTTTGTGAAATTGTTTATAATAAAAAGGTGGGAGGTTTTCTCAGAAATGTTCTCTTTAGAAGTTACCTATAAAATTTACCTTAAATTTTAAAATGCCTTACTATTCTAAAGAAGTCTTTTGGTTTTCCTAATTTGCCTACTCATTCATGCTAAGAATACTAAAACCTACCTTAATTATTAAAAGTAATAGTCTAATGCTAGAATAGATCTAACATAAATCTCACAAATAACACCAATAATCAGCACAAGATTTATAGGTGTAAACATCTGGTTTTATACCCAAATAACAAACTTAACAGCAGTAAAACAAATCGTTTATTACCACATATGTGTTATATTAAATTTACACAATGATATATAAAAACACATACTGTTTATATTATACAGTAATTTAACACCAACAGGAATATCAAAACAATACTACTCATGCAGAAAACATGCATATATTGGTATAAAAAAGCAATTTTACACAATACTGTTTACCAAAAAAATTTTTTTTAAAAAAACAGCCCTTCCAGATAGGGTCAGTGGTCCAATCTGGACTGGATTGCACTAATACGTTCAGGTTAACGCTTAGGTGGCACAGTGCTTAGTGAGCAACTCTGGAATTGGAATAATGCCCAAGAGTTATTTCATTAAGAGTGAATTTCTCGCTGGGCTCGGTGGCTCAGCCTGTAATCCCGCGCCTTTGGGAGGCTGAGGTGAGTGGATTGCCTGAGCCCGCGGGTTCGAGACACACCTAGGCAGCGAGACCTCATCTCTACAATAAATTAAAAAATCAGCCGGGTGTGGTAGTGTGCACCTGTAGTTCCGGCTACTTGGAAGGCTGAGGCGGAAGGATCGCCGGAGCCCAGCAGGTCGAGGTTGCAGTGGCCGGAAGTGGCCACTGCACTCCAGTCTGGGCGACAGAGTGAGACTCCAACTCAAAAAAAAAAAAAAAAAAAGAGTGAATTTCTCTGTACCGGAGGATCAACATTTGATCTCGAAGGCAAATACTCCAAGGATTGAATGGTTGGATTGGTTACAAATTAGGGAGCTGGGGGAAAGGCATCAAAATGTCGGATAAATGGCCCTAGAAGGAGTTAACTGTAACCAGGGCCTAGGCACTAAGTGTGGCAAAAGTTTTCATGAATCCTTTGAAGGTATTACCAGCCCGCCCATCCAGGTTGCCATCTCTGGATATAAGGTCTGGGCTACATGTTATGAGTCCAGTAAACAGAACAGTTCTGAAAAGAAAAAAGAATGGGGATACAAGTCTGAGAAATGTAGACCGCATAAAGAAACCATAGAAAACAATGAGACTGCCTCTCCTACCTACTTCCCACAATTGCATGCAATGCCCCTCAACAGAAAAACCCTGGTGGAGACACTGTCCTGTCGAGTCAAGGAGCAAAGGTATGTCCTAAAATTCCACCCACTTGACCTTGGTATCCAAAGGTCTCATCCCAATAAAACTTGACAATTAAAATCTGTACCTTGCCCGTAGGCTCAGATTTTAAAGAAAAAACAGCTGCTACGACAAAACTCATTCACTATCACCACCATCAAAACCTCAATATTTACTTTTAACTAGCAATAACATTCTTTACCTTCCATCAAAGGCACTAGAGTCCATATATGATGAAGATGAGATAATAATTTAACCTCGGTTTTATCGTAAAAGACAAGCATTCCATGAAAGTATTACACATTACAACAAATGGTGCCTTTTTTATTTCGGCACTGAGAGCGAGGAGAAAAAAAAAAGACACTTTCTACACCAATGATGTAGCTCAAACCGTGGTCATCAGTTTCAACGAGCCAGAACGGAAGCGGAGGATTTTCTTCTTGAGGTTATGGGAGGCCTTAATTTTGACAAAGGTCTTTGCCGGGTTGTTGTGAAGGTCAGGGGCCGTGACCGTCTGGATTGGGAGAGTCTGGACAAACTGGGACCAGATTAGGCCTCCGCTTTCTTCAGAGTCGCTGGTGGTCGTGCTCTCCCCTACAAAGTCGCCCTCGCTCACACTCGACTCGCTGTCCCCAAAGCAGTTCGTGGTGTAATTGCTCTGCTCGTCCTCGCTGGTGTCCACCACGGTGGAGTGGAAGAGGGACTCGCACTCGGCCGAGTACTCGGAGTCGCTGGCCACGTAGGCGTAGGGGCTTGCATAGGGCAGCGACACTGGCGTGGGGAACACCCCCGCGTTCTCCCGGCGTCCCCTGCGGGCCCTCCGCAGGGCCTCCTCGTAGGAAATCTCAGCCGAGGACTTCCAGCGCCGATAATCAGTTCGCTTGTGCTTAGGTTTGGCCACCACGGGCTCCCGTCCATGGCCATGAGCCCTGCTCCCCGCCCTATGACCCCCGCCCTGGGGCCTGCCCGGAAGTCCTGCCTCGGCTGGCCCGCCTGCGCTCTTCCTCCCCTTGGAGGAGACTTTCTTGAGTTTCTTATTTGTATCCGAGTCATCGGGGAAGCGACACTTCTTGCTGGCCGCCCGTGTTTTCTCCCTGACTGTGGGTAAGCTGTTCTCCAGGACCCCGCCGCGGTGCTTCAGCGTGGAGCCTTTGGCGACGCCCGCGTTCCGGTGGCCCCGGTGGGGCCTGACGACGGGCTGCTGCCCAGGGATGAACTGGGCCTTGACCAGATGCCCCTCCTCTAGGCTTTGGGAAGAAGAGCCCTCGCTTTTGAAATCCAAGGCAGGCCTCTCTTCCACAGGGAAGGCTGGAGATGGCAGGGTGGGGGGAGTGGCTGCAGGAACAGCCTGCAGGCTGCTTTTCTGTGGCAGCTTTTTCAGGCTCTGGACCACTCTGTTCTCTTGCTGGGGTGCGGAGCCTCTGCCAGGGCTCTCTTTTGGAGGAGCAGTTGAGATCGCAGTGTTTTCTTTCAGGGACTCTCCTGTCCCAGTACTGGAACATCGAGCATGATCCTGGGAGGCTGGCTTGGCATTTTTGGGCAGATGCTTGCTTTGAAGTTCGGAGGCAGCGCCTGGCGAGCAGCCCTCTGGCGGGGACAACCTCTTGCTCTCTGCTTGGTCTGCCTTTGATTCTTTCGACCACTGCTTTGGTGGAGAGAATGTCCCATTGTCCAACGAGGGTATTCCACCAGAGGGCAAACACGCCTGTTTGGAATTCTTAAGGTTCACGCTATTGGCCTGTGAGACACTGACAGTGCCTCTGACACAAACGCTCCCGTTCCTAAGAAGCCCTTTCGTGGGGTCCGCATTCACACTGGTTCTTGGTTTGTTGGTCCTTACAGGGTGTGTTTTTTTCTGGACCAGACTCAGAATGTAGCCATCCATTTTCTTGCTGGATGAAGGCTGGGAAGTAGACCACAGACTGCTTGGAGATGGTAAGGAACTGTCTGCTTTGGTGGCATCGGTCTCAGATCCACTGAAAATTTCATTGGCATGATTTCCAGGTCGCTCTTCTTCCCTCAGAGGGTTGCCCGTCAGGCAAAGGAGAAACATTGGGCTCTGCACGGCCACAGCATGAAGTGGACTGGGGTAGCGATACACATCATTCCCGTTTTTAGACACCAGATCACACTGGTACTTGGGATTCACATCTGCAATGACATCAAGGGAATTAAATTGTGGTGTGGAGGGGGAACGGCAAACTGCCCCTGAGGCCTGGTCTTCACAGTGGCCTTCTTTATATTCCAACCATCCTATGAGATCTGAAAAACATTTAAAGGTACACTCTCAAGAAATGAATTGGTCAGCACCAGCTTGACTCTTTGGCCAGTTTTTATGGAGACAAAGTCATGGGTAGAGAGACAGTGCCAAAAGATTTAAAAATACTCCAATAACTACTCTACCATTTGTCATACGCTTCATAATACTGGATGAAGGAAAAATATTTAACAAAAAGTTTTGATAATATACATACTCTGATGGAAAAATATTCTGCCATTAAGAATGCTTTCAAACTATGAATAACATAGGGAAAACGCTAAAGTTTAGTGAAAATCATGATATAATACCAGAATATAATTATAATTTTATTAGAATTGTGAAAATACAAAGAAAAAAGTCTGAGATAAAACACACCAAGTTTCTGATAGTAGCATCTCAGTGTGATGAGAAACCAAGTGATGTTTACCTTTTTTATTTTCTATTTCTAAATTTTTAACAATAGCTGTACTGAATTTATAACCAGAAAAAAATTAATTGCTTTTTTTTTTTTTTTTTGAGTTGGAGTCTCACTCTGTCGCCCAGACTGGAGTGCAGTGGCCGCTTCCGGCCACCGCAACCTCGACCTACTGGGCTCCGGCGATCCTTCCGCCTCAGCCTTCCAAGTAGCTGGAATTACAGGCATGCGCTACCACGCCCGGCTGATTTTTTGATTTATTGTAGAGATGAGGTCTCGCTGCCCAGGCGGGTCTCGAACCCGCGGGCTCAGGCAATCCACTCACCTCAGCCTCCCAAAGGCGCGGGATTACAGGCTGAGCCACCGAGCCCGGCTATTAATTGCTTTTTGAGTCATTGTTTCTCTAGGCTACTCTCTCCTCTATGTTCTAGTCCTGGTTTTTCCTTAAAGTACTCAGGATAAGCCAGGCTCGGTGGCTCAGCCTGTAATCCTGCACCTTCGGGAGGCTGAGGTGAGTGGATTGCCTGAGCCCGCAGGTTCGAGACCCGCCTGGGCAGCGAGACCTCATCTCTACAATTAAAAAAAAAAAATCAGCCGGGTGTGGTAGCGCATGCCTGTAATTCTGGCTACTTGGAAGGCTGAGGTGGAAGGATCGCCAGAGCCCAGCAGGTCGAGGCTGCGGTGGCCGGGAGCGGCCACTGCACTCCAGTCTGGGCGACAGAGTGAGACTCCAACTCAAAAAAAAAAGTACTCAGGATAAACTATACTTTCTGTGGGCTTTCTCTCCCTATTTCCTATTTTTTTTAAACTTGATTCCCCATGTAGCTGAACAAATATAATGGTCAACTGAAAGGTCAAGGAAACCAATCAAATTTTCAACAGAGTAATCAAATTTAAATAATAATTACCTTATATTTTCAATAGTGACACTACAAAATAAAATTATAGGAAAAGGGATTCTTGATAAGTTTTTAAAAGATTGAGTGGTAGTATTAATGGATACATTTCCCACATCTCAAAAATATAGACATCAAAGTACAATGAACTCTTATAAATATCAAATCCTTTTTTTTTTTTTTTTTGAGTTGGAGTCTCACACTGTCACCCAGACTGGAGTGCAGCGGCCGCTCCCGGCCACCGCAGCCTCGCCTTGCTGGGTTCCAGCGATCCTTCCACCTCAGCCTGCCGAGTAGCCGGAATTACAGGCATGCGCTACCACGCCCAGCTGATTTTTTGATTTATTGTAGAGATGAGGTCTCGCTGCCCAGGCGGCGTCTGGAACCCGCGGGCTCAGGCAATCCACTCACCTCAGCCTCCCAAAGGCGCGGGATTACAGGCTGAGCCACCGAGCCCGGCTAATATCAAATCCTTTTAATGACCTACAGTCATCAGAGAAAATTAAAATTGAATTTATCACTAATCTGTCTACCACTATAATTGTCTTCGTTCAAATATTGAGAACCTACTCTGTGCCAGAGTTTAATTGTTTAATGTTAATAGTTTAATAGTTTAAGGGAAAGCTCCATGAACTTCAGTGATAAATAGCAATCTTAGGGAAAAAATAGTCTAGACCCAAAGATGATATGATTTATTTGCAAAGAGAAGCTTATATTGAGCAGAATTTTCTATGTCCCCATCTACTTGGCCCTCAATAGCTTTTTCTAAGACAAAACCTCTCTAGCTGATATCCTTCTCCATCTTTCCTCCCTCACCAGTCTCATCACCCTAAGTCCCATCTTTGCCTTACTTAAAGCAACATTTTCATACACTTCACCTTCATCCCTTTTCCCTATTTAGAGTTGCACAAAACAGATAACCTAGCCCTCAAGACCCAGTGCAACTGTCTCAATTATGTGAGATACAGGCATTTGGGAAAACAGGAATCTGTCTTCAAGGAAAACCTGTACCAAAGTGTCTTTAATGGGTTTATAAAGTTTCCCCCTGAAACCAGATCTGCAGAGTGAAGGGGAGCAATTACCAATGAACTTGAGGCCAGACACTCTAGATAACAGAGTTTTGTGCTACCCCAAATGATTGCTGCTAACAACATACACTGTATAAATACAAAGATACCAGCCAATTAGCTACTTGGTGTTATATTTGCCTTGCCCGGACTCAAAATTTCAACCTTATACCCATGAGGAGAACATAATAAACCAGGGATATGGTAACCTGTGCCAGCATCTACAGCAACTCTGATCTCTGTTTTGTCTCTGCTCTTCCAAGGAATCATAATATAACAGGACTAAGGAAAGAATCCCAAGTTCCAGCAACAACTCTGTCATTTAGCAGAAGGGGGGAGCCCCTGACAAATGGCTTATAAGCCTAAATTCCTCCTCTGTTAAATGAGAAAGTTGAAAGCAACAAATTTTGACTTCCCTTGGGGTGGTGGAAAAACATGAACCTGGCAGTTAGGCCTGAGGTTGAATCCTGTCTCTGCCACTCACTAGTTATAGAGTCTTATGTAACTTAGCTAGCCTCACCAGGCCTAATTTTTTTAAACATAAAATGGAGCTAACAACACTTGCACTCTGTAGGACTGTTGGGAAGATTCAGAGGAGGTAAATATGTGCAAAGCATCCAATACAGTACATAACAGGAAATGCAGAAACTCTTCTAGTACAACCATAGCATGATCCTCTCTGGAGGTCATTGCAAGGACAGCCCAAAATGAGAATAATGACGTGGACTAAGGGATTCCATCCTACCCACCTGCTAAAAGAAAAAAGCTGCCATCATGCAGGGCATTTTGGAGAACATGGAGGGAACATTGCTCCCTGAAGTGCCAAAGAGTTCAGGCTGATGTACATAGTTAACATTATGGGACCCTAGCCTTAAATGATAAAGGAAGAAGGAAACCATTCCAGAATTGTTTTTAAAAGAAAATGCAGACAAGTTAAACTAACAGCAAAAGCTCAGAAACAAAGCTCAAGACCTACAATATTGGAATAAAATTCCTAAAGATAAACTGGCCTGCTGCTATCAGAATACAAAGCCAAGCAGCACCCAGAGAGTACTGAGATAGTTCTAGATATTCACCTAGATGAAACTGGGTTCTAGATGTACGAATAGCACTAAATGCAGCGAACTGATGAGCCTTGTGTACCACCAGTAAAAGGTGGTGCAGCTAGACAATCTTTAAGGGCCCGTGGTCCCTTCTAATTGAAAATTTCTATCAATGCTAAAAGTTCTTACCTGCAGATTTGGGGCAACCATCTGAGAGAGTCAGGGTTGCCTCCAAGGGACTGCAAAAGCAGGTGCTGGAATGACAACTGGATAAACACTCACTGAACACTGAGTTAGAGGAATTGGAAAGGGATCCTGAAGCCCCATCACTCAGCTCATAAAATCCTAAAAATGAAAACACCATTGGAATTAAGATCATTTCAAGGAATAATACACATTCATGCTGAAAGGGAAAGGGGTAATCATCTGGGAAAGGGAGATTTGCTATTTTCGCTTTTGGGGTTTTTTGGCCAGTTTTGGTTCACTGGATTTTAGTGTCCTGATTTTATGGTCTTATTTCAGATAATCCTTAGGAAAAGGCAGAGTCCATAACCACGAGTATATTTCAACCTCACCTTTAAAGATGTGCAAGTAAGCCAGGCTCGGTGGCTCAGCCTGTAATCCCGCGCCTTTGGGAGGCTGAGGTGAGTGGATTGCCTGAGCCCGTGGGTTCGAGACCTGCCTGGGCAACTTGGCGAGACCTCATCTCTACAATAAATAAAAAATTAGCCGGGCATGGTAGCGCACGCCTGTAGTTCCAGCTACTTGGAAGGCTGAGGCGGAAGGATTGCCGGAGCCCAGCAGGTTGAGGCTGTGGTGGCCGGGAGCGGCCACTGCACTCCAGTCTGGGCAACAGAGTGAGACTCCAACTCAAAAAAATAAATAAATAAAGATGTGCAAGTAAAGAAACTTAGGTCTGTCGAAGTCTCAACTTTATCATGAATATTTCAGAAGGAAAACGTTAAGAGAAAAACAAATCTACTTAAGGAGCCAAATGGTTAAAAACAACAACAACAAAATGTTTGATGTGGTCTCAGGAACTTGAAGTGTGACTAATTTTCTAGCCCAATTCTTACTCAGGTTTCAAAGGAGGACTGTTCTTCCAGAAATTTGAATAGCCTTTATTTTGAAACTCTGGAGACTCCACTCACATCAATCTCATTATTAAAAATTCTGTCTGACTTTATTTCCCTCTCATGAAACTGAATGGCAGGCTGCTTTTTAAATTCTCTCTCTCTACCCCAGAAACAAACTCCATTGCCATTTGAGGTCTGGGAATGTTAACCACAGGGGACCAGAGTACAACTCATGAGTGTAGAATTCTCTCCTTGTGCTGAATCACTCACCTGAGCTAGGCCGGCTGTCTGTCTCCAGGTGCTCTTCAGATGTCTTTTCTACATCTAGTCTCAGATCACTTATCTGCTTGTCAAGCTCTTGCAACTGATTCAACAAACCAGCATCTCTTCTCCTCAAACAATTCTGATTAAGAAGAAACAAGGAAAGGATAAATGAACACATTTTGGTGACAGAGCCAGAAAGTCTGCTCTAAGGATTCAAATGACCCCCATATGAAGAGTTCACTAAAACTTCCAAAATCAAAATTTTACTGAATGACCTGAAATAAAAACTTCGAGAATTCAAAGATAAATCTTGTTTAATTCTAGTGTCTCATATTTAACGGACAAAATAAGTTTCTTCATAAAAACAAGATTTGTTTTTAGTTTCAACTAATATATGCATATTGTGACTTTTTATCAGAAGGGACAAGAAAAAAGCACTGAGATTTAAAAATATCTGATGTACAGCCAGTTTTTTAAAAAACAATACTTCGAGTCAGAGTAACAGATTTCCTATAACATGCTATAATCTTACTTAGGTGAGATTTTTCTGGCCAAATCTTAGCCTGTAGAGTTTTGTTTTCTATTAGTTGCTTTGTGGAGTTTAATCAGTCTTAGGGTCTTTGAAAGTGAGAAACTAATACTAATAGCCAGTGCCAAGTATAATGTGAGCTGGCAGAATCCAAAACCCTCAAGGGAAAGCCCATCAAGATTTGAACTCAGCTGTGTTTCCAAAGGTGACAGATTGATTGTGCTAACTCACACCGCCACCTAGTGCTTCCTATTGCTGGAAAAGCAAAAGATTCAAAAGGCATCTGGTTCAAATCATGAATGCCAAGTCTACAAATGACATAAACACTGACTGGACTGGAATTCTCTTGACATACTGCCTTGCACCCCTCAAGCGGACAATAGGAATGTACCACTTACAGTCTTGAAATTCATGCAGACAGAAAGGTGCTATTGTACAAGACTGAATAAAATATTATTCATCAGGCATAACCAGTGAGAACTGGCTCACATCAATGCTACATACAAATCTGGTCTGGTCTACTCCCCAAAAAACACAGTAAAATGCCAAAACATAGGTATTACACAAACCACAGCATACATCCTTACAAAACAGATGCATAGGAATATCTACTCTTGTCCGTCTTGTGACTTTAAAAGCTTGGAGACATAAGCCATATGCTTGTTTGCTAGAATGAGTTTCTCCAAGAAAAATGAACCTATCAAGTCAAAGCACTTTGCTCAAAAAAAAAGAAATGATATGAAGAGATAAAGAAGAAAACATGACAACCACACAGCATCACCACTTCATTTTAGGAAGGCCATTATCTAGCATGAGTCTAGTTTAGATAGTATCACTTGGTCAGGTAAGACTCTTTGCTGTTTCCAAAACTACATTTTGAGGTCACAGAAAACAAAGCTGCCGCCATTATTCTGAGGCGGGGTCAAAAGTTGTTCATCAATACATCAAGCTCCAAAGTTCCTTTTCTTCCCCATTAATGAAGACTGCATAGAATGACTGAGACGCTGACAGAAATCCAATAAGATAAATGCGGCCTGCAAACATGTTCTCTCCCTCTCCTACCTCCGCCACCAATCACAGCTGGCAGAACGCAAAAAAATATGAGAGGAGGGGGCACGCTCTCCAGCCAAATTTCCATCATTTGCATCTAGTTTTAGCTGCCTTATATACAAAGGGCTTCTATTTGAAACTACTCACAGCCCTGTGAAAGCTGCCGTGGTGGGGAGAGGCACGGCTCCTTGCGGCCGCTTCAGTGTAATTGCAAAACTCGGCGTTGGACAGTTAACCACGCCACCAGCCCCCTCCTTGGCTTTTGGCCCCTCTCGGCGGGAGGAGATGAAGCCAAAAAGACATCCAAAGGAAATAGCATTTTAAGTGGGGGGTTGCAGACCTCTGTCGAGAGGGCATTTACTCGTCCAACTAGGGAGAAGCCGCCGACTCCAAGAATCCCGAGTGCAGAGGAGGAGGGAAGGGCCGCCACCCCTCCCCGCAACCCGCGCGAGGTCGCCAGTCCCTCGCCAGACACAAAGCGGGCACACGCCAGAAACGCGTGCCACGCGCCGCGGGCACAAGGGGAAGGGACTCGGGGGCAGAGGGCAGGGGTCCCAGAGCAGCGAGAATTTCTCCAGCCGAAAGTAACCTCACGCCCACCCAAGGCCACCTGCCCGACCTCCATCCCCCAGCCAGCAGGTACAGCCGTGCCCCACCTCCGGGCACGACCTACCAATTGCTTTCGCAGCAGTAAGATGTTCTCCTCCAAGAACTTCTCCTCCAGGCGGCTGCGCTGCGCCGCCTCCCCCGGCAGCTCTCCGCCCCGGGGCGCAGCGGCCCCACGGCCCCGGCGCCGCGCAGGGCGCCCCGGACCAGCAGCTCCTGGCGCTGGCGCAGGTACTCCAGCTCCGCCAGCCCGGCCAGCGTGGCCTCTTGCCGCTCCCGGGTGCGCTGCCGCTCCGTGTCCGCCTCACCCTTCTCCCGCCAGCGCCCCTCGGGCTCCGCCGCTCGCTGCTCGCCCCGGCCGGCGCCTGCGGCTCCAGCTCCCTCGCCGTCGCGGCCGGACCCGGCTTCATGGCCCCGATCCGGCAGCGAGCACCCGTCACCGCCCCCGGGCCTCCTGGGCGCAGCAGTGGGCGTTAAGGCTGCGGCCGCGGGCTCATGCCGCCCCGAGGCGGGGGCGACGCGGTCAGAAGCGCCCCGGACCCGCGCGCGGCCGCCCGCTACAGCCGGCCCGGGCGGCGCCGTCCGCTGTCGCCGCGCGTCCCTCGCCGCGGCCCCCGCAGCTGATAACGCCCTGCCCGGCGCTACGTCACGCGCGGCGGCCCTGCAAGCCCCCGCCCGACGCCACCTCCCCGCGCCGGCCCCTCGGCTTCGACGCCCGCGCCCCCCGTCCTCCCTCCGCTGTCAGGCTCGGGGCTCGGAGCCGCCCCCCGCTCGCCCGGCCCTCCCGCCCCTCCCCGTCTCCGCCCCCGCTCCTCCGCTGGCCGCCTCGCGCCTCTTCGGGGTTTCTGCACCCGCTTTTCCCCTCGTTCCTCATTGGCTCTTTTCCATCGCCCAAAGCTGAGGACGAGCGCCTGGAGCCCCAGCGTCCTGTTACAGGCGGCCTCGCGGCAGGGTCCGCGGAGGGGCGCCGCTGTCGGGCTCTCTGCGAACTTTCTGAAACTCGACCAAGTTGCAGCACACAACCTTAACCCTTTCCCCACAGTCCCCTCTTGGATCCACTCTCACTGATGTCGGTTTGTTTCACCTTCCCAAGCAAGGTACTGCCGGTGTATTCAAAGACAATTCCTGGGGGTTTGGTTTTTTAAACTCCACTTTGCAAAGGCAGACAATACAAAGCACACTGTGATGTTGTAAAACTGAGTTTTGTGTTAACCTTTGAACGGAAGTTGTACTATAGAAGGCATTTAAAATCAGGCAGGAGGATGTCGCTGTATAATAGCAAGAGGTTGCATCCATTCTTTTACAAGCCTAGATTTGAGTGCGCACGCGTGCGCGCTTTGTTTTTTGTTTGAATTTGTGTTAATTTTAGTCTGCATTTACAAGAGCGCTGACTCTGAAGTCAGACTGAATTTGAATCCTAGTTCCACTCATAAATAGCTGTACGGGCAAGTTACTTCCTCTCTCCGTGCCTCTGTTTCCCCAACAGTAAAATGGAGTTAGTTACAGAACCTGTCTGTTTAAGAATTATAATAAGCCGGGCTCGGTGGCTCAGCCTGTAATCCCGCGCCTTTGGGAGGCTGAGGTGAGTGGATTGCCTGAGCCCATGGGTTCGAGACCCGCCTGGGCAACTTGGTGAGCTCTCATCTCTACAATAAATCAAAAAAGTAGTCGGGCCTGGTAGCGCGCGCTTGTAGTTCCAGCTACTTGGAAGGCTGAGGCAGAAGGATCGCCGGAGCCCAGCAGGTCGAGGCTGCGGTGGCCGGGAGCGGCCACTGCACTCCAGTCTGGGCGACAGAATGGGACTCCAACTCAAAATAAATAAATAAATAAAAGAATTATAATAATATGCAGTATTAAGGTCATCTCTGCTTGGGACACTGGTCACAGGAAATTTCAGAGGGTCTGGAAATGCCACTAGCTGGCCTATCTGTGGAAAAGTTCCATAAATTTTTTCAAAAACAGCACATCCAATAGTCTCAGAAATTGAATCAACAATTTGCAAATTGAATTCAACAATTTGCAGAGGTTCAACAAAGTGCTGTTTGAAGGAAGAAGCGCATCCTATGTCTTTGTTTCAGACTCTTACACCTTTGCCCAGCTGCTTCCCCCTCCACCCCATCCCCCAAGATTCCCTCTCCTCTCCTCTCTGTGTGGTCTAACCTTCCTTCCAAGATGAGTTCACTGCCTTTCCTCCTTTGAACTCTAGTTAACTGTATGAATATCTGATTCTTATCCCATGCTACTTGTACAGTTATTTATCTGGATTCACAAACTCACACATCTATGTATGTAGATGTGTATATGTGTGTCTCTTCTCTCCCTCTACATTTTGAAAGCTCCCTGAAGTCAAGGACAGTTTGAATAACCTTGTACTAATAATAGCACCATACTCAGTATAGTACTTTGCTAGCATTCATTCAATAATTGCTATACAGAGACTCAAGAAAATGTAGATTGGTTGTAAGTGGTTTTTTCATTAACATATTTTTTAACATTTAAATTTAATGGTACCCATTTAATCTCTACTACAAATAGCATTGTCAGCATTTACCAAAAACAAAAGGAAGAGTTCCCTTGCTGCTTCCACTTTCCTTCACATTGCTGCCTCCCACAGGCATGAAAGGAACTATAACTGCAACTTTGATTCATTACTAACAACACTGTATATTGGATCTAAAAATGGAATTGTTTAGGTGTTCATGAACATACAAGATCAATTCTATCCATGTTACCTGTTCTTTATGCCTACTGTGTGCCAAACACTACTGGATGATACGGGAGCTAATTTTCCTCCCTGATTTTAGTAAGGCACTAAAGAGTAATGACTTATCCTGCCTGCCAAATGCCACTCACCCATGTCCTCTTGTCATTGTTTCACTCTACACATTTTTTTTTTTTTTTTTTTTTTTTTTGAGTTGGAGTCTCACTCTGTCACCCAGACTGGAGTGCAGTAGCCGCTCCCGGCCACCACAGCCTTGACCTGCTGGGCTCCGGCCATCCTTCCGCCTCAGCCTTCTGAGTAGCCGAAATTACAGGCGCGCACTACCACGCCCGGCTAATTTTTTTATTTTATTGTAGAGATGAGGTCTCGCCTGCCCAGGCGGGTCTCGAACTCACGGGCTCAGTCAGTCCACTCACCTCAGCCTCCCAAAGGCGCGGGATTACAGGCTGAGCCACCAAGCCGGCTCACTTTACACATTTCTAAACAAGCTTCTTGCTTTCTAGTTCTGAATTAGATTCCTTCTGGCTGGGTGGAGTCTATTATTGTGGCCTGTGTTATGTCACACATCGACAACTATATCTATATAGCTGAGGGAAGGGGAAAAGGCTGAAACACGTTTTTACACACTTCTAATAAATCTTGTTAAGGCAGACAGACAAGTTGCTGTGTCTCCAAACCTCCCCACCCTCCCAACCCCCTTCCCCACCAAATGCCACTTTGAGCTGGCTCATTAGTCCTAAGCAAACCATTTGCCGTAACAGCTTGTACGTCTCCATGAAAAAGTGTTCCCAGCAAGTTTAAATATTAAAACTAATGTATTCAGATGGTTCCGCCAATAAAATGGTCACAAATAGGAAAAAAGGTTATGCTTTCCAGAGTATCCATTACACATTAATAAATAATGCTGTTCATTCACATGCCAATTAAAACAAACTTGGGCTGTCAAATGAAGTTAGAAGCAAGGAGCTCAATGCTGTAATTGTTTTTCCAGGAAAACTCCCAATGTCATCAGATTAAGTAAGACTGACTGGGTTGCCCCTATTCTCTTTTTAAGCTAACAGCCAAATTTTCTCCTCTCCAGTCTAGTCTCCTGGATTTTCTTTCCTCTTTGATTTTTTGTTTTGGCTGCAGGTATTCCGGAAACAGTTGAAAGTAGTCATCCCCTGCTCCCTCTGTCACCCATAGAATCTCACTTCCCCCTACTGTTTTTATTTTTCTTTCCCTTTCTTTTTAAAGCAGGTGCTGGTACTTCTTCCTCCAGTAGTGCTATTTCATTATCTCCTTTCTAATATTTTTCAGTCTTAGTTAGTTCTTGTGCTTTCCCTGGAGGCCTCTGTTTTCTCATAAAAACTGCAAATCGTGCCTCAGAAAATATAGCACTAAAGATGGAGTAGATCTGCTGCCCAGAGGATCTGGAGAATAAGATAAAGTTGCCAGCATGAATAAGAGTCTTGGTTGACAGTTGTGTGCCTAAAGATATTTCCTGGCCAGAGCCAAAAAAGGTCCCTCTTATCACACAGTCTGATGCTTCGCCCTTGGGCAGAACAACTCCTAAGGGCATTCCAACCAAAGTCTGAGCACCCTTCTACAAATGCCTTATCCAGCAGTGAACATTCAATTGCAGTCAAGCAAAGTAAGGAGCATCAATTGCACATTTTGCTATAGAGCAAAGCCACAAGATGATGCCTTGCAGCTTTTATGGCCAAACAAACACAAATGATGTAATTGGGAAAAGCTGTCTCCGAATAGGAGGAAAAAAGTAAGAGCAATCCTTTGAGTTGGGGTGATGACCACCATTCGAGGGTCTGGGATCAAAGCTCCAGCCAGACATCAAAGCCCATTTGAGTCTAATGCCAAAAGAGCCACAGTGAATTAAACTTCATATATAAACTAATTATAGCTTGACCCCACAATCAGGCTTCAGTGAGCACACAGGGGAAAGAAAGCAGACATTGAAACAAAAGATCAAGAAAAAGGAAAGTTGGTAGCAACACTGGGCAACATCATGGCCCTGAAAGCTAAAAATCTTTTGAGGGCAATCGGAACAAGGGAATGGCAGAGGAAACAGCAAACTTCTGACAATACTGGCCTTGTTTTAAAGCCTATGAAACAACTCCTTCCACCCTCTCTGACTGGTGCACAACCAAACATATTCTTATTCCAGGAAGAAAAGGTTATCTTTTGGCTGTGTTTTAGTATTGCTAGAGACTGAATGACACCAGGTTTTTGTTGAAGAAGCATGGTGATTACATGGTTTGGTGGTGAGTTCTTCAGGAAGCTTTGGCTTCCTCATACAGAGCACTGTGGGTTCCAAAGACTAATTAATGTGTCTGAGAGTGAGTTGTGTTCTCCAGGGTCTTAATCACTGATGTCTCCATTATCCTCAGACTTCAGTCCCTGAGCTCTGCCATTTCTACTGCTCATCTTTACAAGCTGAAAGGTTCAGTGTGCCAGGTATACAAATACCCTAGAACTGCATACCCTGATACAAACACCATGAAACAACTAAGACTATGTAATTCTTCCCAGGCAAAATTTAAAAGTGTTGCAGAGACAAGTGGCTTCTTCAAACAATTATATTAGATGGCCTCGTTCTTCTTTATTGGAACCTTTATCCAATTACTTAAAAATTTTAATCTCAAAAACTAGCAAACCCTATCTAACTGACTTGATAATTCAGACTTTTCAATCACACTTCTTTGTGGATAAACATTAATGATTTCTTAAAATAACAAAATCTAGATTTATAACCTGAATCTTGAATAACAGAAAAATTGTAAAAAACAAAAAACAAAAAAGGTGTTCTTATAGAATAAAAGCAAACATATCATTACATTGCACCTCATTGAATATTCATTCACAAATATTACTGAGTAGCAAATATATCCAGGTACTGTGGATATAGTGATGAACAAATCAGACATAATCCCTACCTTCATGAAGCTTATAGTCTAGGTGATAAACTTACAACAGTTAAATAATAATGGAGGTATGTTTGTATTACCAAATTGTGAAACTACTACAATTTGTAAAATAATATTTTTTTTTTTTTTTTTTGAGTTGGAGTCTCACTCTGTCGCCCAGACTGGAGTGCAGTGGCCGCTCCTGGCCACCGCAGCCTCACCTGCTGGGCTCCGGCGATCCTTCCGCCTCAGCCTTCCAAGTAGCCGGAATTACAGGCATGCGCTACCATGCCCGGCTGATTTTTTGATTTATTGTAGAGATGAAGTCTCGCTGCCCAGGCGGGTCTCGAACCCGTGGGATCACACAAGTAAAATAATATTTTTAAAGCAGATATATATACCTTATCCAAAATGTCCTACTCAAATGGAATCACAAAATATATTACCTTTATAATATTTATGTTTTTTCCAGGGAAGGAAATCTTATATTTTACTTTTTATTATCTTATTTTTAAAATATTTATTCTCCTTAAAGCCACGCCTTGAGATTTCTATAGGAAGATACTTGCTCTATAGCAAAATAATTTAATATTTTCATCAAAATATCTTCCACTGAAAAATAGTAACTAGTACATGTAAATAAACTTTAAGGTAACTGATTACCTCTCTGATCTATGTATTACCATATCCTCAGAATAATCCCAGAAAGGAGAAATAAATCATCATTCCAACCCATGGTACTGTGAGCAATTTCCAATATGGTTTCCTGAGCATTTCTACACTAGCATAAAGAAATGACCAGTGAGGTGGTGTTTTGCAGAACAGCTCTAGATTATTAACATGAAAGCAGAGGCTTTTTGCTTTAGGATATAGACATTTGGTCCAGTTCTTCCATTTCCTTTGCTCCTTTGAGCCCAGCCTCTTTGAGGCCAGGCAGAAACCCAACCAGAACTCAAAACAAGCTCCCACACTCAGTTCTTGGCCTGTGTTTGCCTCCAAGACCCACACAGCCACGCTAATTAAGACCCCTCTGGGGCTTAGAGATTTTTGTGGAAAAGCCCAGAATGCCATTATCACCCTGTGAGAGGCCAAGAGTGTACACTGCTGGCTGGGGCTTGGTTCGCCTTGCCCCGCGGGAGCCCGCTTCCTCTAATCCCCTTGCACCTCCACAGTGGCCCAGTGTGAAGAGTAGCACATTCACTTCAAACAGAAATCAGGCCTTGAGCGTGTTTGGGCTAAGGGGAAGGACGAGGGTTGTGAAGAGCCTCTGATTCAAAGAGAAGTCAGCTGGGATTGTCTGCTGCTCTGCCCCAGAGACCTGAAGGGACTGATAGGAAGCGCAGAAGCCCTACTTCCATCTCCTACTACGGAAACTCCCCCCTCATCTCTCTCTCCTGATTCTTTGAAGTCCGGGAGGATGGTTTTGACAACAGATGGGACAATTTACTTCTGTTCAGTTTGGTCCTATGGAGGAATTTGGTTGACTTTAATAGAAGCTGTTTTCTCAAGAGAAAGAATCAGATCCTAACACAGCGCTTATTGATGTGGGGAATGTTTTTGGACTGAACCAGTTTAACTTTACTCCAGCTACACCACATTCTGCTACCTCATAATATTCACTATATTCTGGTTTTGCCGACTTTGACCTCTCTCAGCTTAACCTATCTCATCTGTAAAGTGGTGCTTATACCTAACGTTATAGGGAATTGCTACATGTCTGGAAATAAATTTAGTTACCCTCAAGGTCCCAAATGTTATACACACACATACACACAGACACATAGAGTGTACAATTAAGAACATTCCTATAAGATAAAAATTATCATTAGCCATTATAGTTGCCTTGAAAGTTTTCATAAGGCATATATGTCATACAGTTTTTAAAGTACTCTATTTTATTTTGAGCTATAAGTAGATCCACCTACTCAAGAACACAAAGCCGGGTACTGTAGTGCCACCAAAATAAAACACAGGGGTCCTGTCCTTGAAATCTTATGGACCAGTAGAGCCACATAGTGTGCTCAGAAGAACATAAGATTTGGCCAGGGTTCAACTCTTTCAACAAATCATTTAATCTCTCTGAGCCTCAGTTGCCTCATTTGTTTTTTGTTGTTTTTTTTTTTTTTTTGAGTTGGAGTCTCACTCTGTTGCCCAGACTGGAGTGCAGTGGCCCCTTCTGACCACCACAGCCTCAACCGGCTGGGCTCCAGCGATGCTTCCACCTCAGCCTTCCAAGTAGCTGGAATTACAGGCGCGCACTACCACGCCCGGATAATTTTTTGATTTTTTTTTTCCTTTTTTTTTGAGTTGGAGTCTCACTCTGTTGCCCAGACTGGAGTGCAGTGGCCGCTTCCGGCCACCACAGCCTCAACCTGCTGGGCTCCGGCGATGCTTCCACCTCAGCCTTCCAAGTAGCTGGAACTACAGGCGCGCGCTACCATGCCTGGCTAATTTTTGATTTATCATAGAGATGAGGTCTCGCCAAGTTACCCAGGCAGGTCTCGAACCTGCAGGCTCAGGCAATCCACTCACCTCAGCCTCCCAAGGTGCAGGATTACAGGCTGAGCCACGAGCCCGGCTCACTAAGTGTTATTATTATTGTTATCAATTTTTTTTTTTTTAGAATTTATCCAAAAACCTTTTTTTTTTTTTCACTCTTTCTCTCAGGTTGGAGTGTAATGGCACGATCATGGCTCACCACAGCCTCAATCTCCTGGGCTTAGGCTTAGGCTGATCCTTCCACTTCAGCCTCCCAAGTAGCTGAGACTACAGGTGCACACTACCATGCCCAACTAATTTCAGAAACTTTTAATGGACTTTATATCATGCATCTTTCATTCAAAGAGCACAAGGCACTTTCCCACAATCCTTATCATGGTGAGGGAAGACAAAGGTACTCTGAAATAAAAGCAGCAAAATGATTCTCACAGCCACCTAGGACCTGACCCCACTTACTAGTCCCCGGTTCTCGTTCTTTTGACAGTGAGCTCCTCTTGAGAGAATGCAACCCTGATGCAACTTTACCTCTCCAAAGTGAGTGGCAGGACTGGGTGAGTGTTTAATGTTCAGATCACAGAGTCTAGAACAAAGTATCATGAGGAAGAGAACTGAGTAAACCAAATTAGCTTGAAAATTGGCTAAAGCATCCCCAGTGTTTAGATTATGTTTCTTTTATTTGGATTTCAGAGCCATTTTCCGTCAATAACCAAATTTACTATTGTTAAAAGAAAAACTTTGGGCAAATTACATTTAACAGAGTTTAATTGAGCAAAGGAATCCCGATTCAAACTCAGAGCAACTTTGAGGCTGCCACATTGTCAGATAACATTTATGGACAGAAAATTTCCTTACAGAAAACAGAAATGAGGTATAGAAACAGCTGGAATGGCTACAGCTGGATATTTGACTTAATTGAACACGATTTGAATAGTTGGTCATCTGTGATTGGCTGAAACTCAGGTGCTTTGATTGGCTAAGACTCAGCTACTTGTTATAAGAGTAAATCTGTTAGCTGGGCTGGGTGGCTCAGTCTGTAATCCCACGCTTTTGGGAGGCTGAGGTGAGTGGACTGCCTGAGCCTGCGGGTTCGGGACCTACCCGGGCAACTTGGCAAGCCCTCATCTCTACAATAAATAAAAAATCAGCCGGACGTGGTGCGCGTGCCTGTAATTCCAGCTACTTGGAAGGCTGAGGTGGAAGGATCGCCGGAGCCCAGCAGGTCGAGGCTGCGGTGGCCGGGAGCGGCCACTGCACTCCAGTCTGGGTGACAGTGAGACTCCAACTCAAAAAATAAATAAATAAATAAATGTGAGGAGACAACTTTAGGTTAAGCTTAATTTAATACTAAGTTATATAAGTTAAAAGTAATGGCCATTATACATAGAAACACTAACACCAAGAATGTGACTTTAAAATCTCAGAAGTGAATTCTTGACTTAAATAGTATTGCCACTCTTATTCAATTAGATTTTAAACTCCTCAAGGACAGGGACAAATCCTACTTCATCTCTAACTCCCTCAAAATGAACCCAATACAAAGCAGATACTCAACAAATGCTTATCTAATTCAATGACCTTTCAAAGTAGATTGAGAATCTCCTGTCTGACACACAAGTACTGACTTAGGAAAATTCTATAAATAGATATTTAGAAACAAACCAAAAGTGGGTGCTTTTGCTGTCGACTTCACTTTCAGAAATGTCTCTTGTGAGTTTATGCCTTAAAGTATGAGGAAACAGGAAAAAGAGAAAGTTTCATTTCTGAAAAGATAAGAATAAAGTCTGATAAAGACAAAAGGCACTTGGGGTCAGTAGAGTTAAAACAAACTCAGACTGCTCAGCCTGTTTGAAGTTGACAAGAAACAGAGAATGACCCATAGGTCCATTGTGCAGCTCAAAGCAGCTTAATCAGCATTTCATCAATGGAGCAATTCCATGGGGTAGCCAGGCTAGGCCCAACGGCACAGTGCGGAAAGCCCTGGCTATTTTTACGCAGAGAGCATTTCTATCTGAACACATCTGTATGTTTTGTGTGTAGGGTTGAAATGGGGAATGGGAGGGGGTTTCACTGATTTGGGGTTCAGATTTTCTCACTGCTTTCAGTAATGGAATTAATTCCCAAGAAGATTCTTAGACAAAGGTTTCCTTTTGGTTTGTCATTGTGGAGGCCAGAGAGAGCTTTCCCATTGGCCTTCTGAAAGTTCACTGAAAAATCAACTCGCTAAAGGCAGATTAATTGAAGAAAAAGCATACAAATTTATTTCACATGTATACACGAGAGCCTTCATAATAAAGACCCAAAGATATAGGGGAAATTGTCCATTTTTATGCTTAAGTTCAAAAAAGATGGACAACTATGTAGATATATGACTGGACAAAAGAGTATGATCTAATGTTAATAGACTGAGTGGGGAAACCCACCAAGGCCTGTCTGTCCAGATTCTTTCTGGTCTCACTGAGCATGCATTCCTTCCTTCTGGGTGTGGGGCAGACCCTCTTAGGAATGGGGGTCTTATGACCTACAGTCAAACAAAGTAGGTTAGATAATTTCTTTTTTTTCTTTTTTTATTGTGAAGTTGTGGGGTACAGTTAAGGGTTAGGTATACAATTGCGTTTCATTCAGGTACCCTGTTGATATGGGGGTTTCCCCGTTCCCAGACAGATATTTGCTACTGTTAATCCCATCTCCCTCCCAGATAATTTCTTTGTGGCCAGTTTTTACATAGAATATTTTTAGGTTTTATGGCTGACTTTCAGGGAAAGGGAATTCTGGTTTCTATGACCTGCCTTGGGGAACAGGGATTCTAGTTTCTACAGTTAGCCTTGAGGGAGAATGAAACTGAGAGGCAGAAAGGCAGGAGACGGTCAGAGAAAAACTTTTACTTCTGAGGCTGCTGCTGAGGACTTCATTTGGAAGTATTGTTCCCAACATAATTAATTCAAGTTTACGTCTTCGTGGTAGTTTGTAGCACTTCACAGAGTCCTAAGCACCTATGAAAATTTTAATAAACATTTGTTGAATTGGGGCAAGAAGTAGAAATCACCAACATGACATTAAACAAATCGAAGACATTAATGAGGGCTCTTCTAACTGGAAATGGTTCCCTTCCAAAGATGGGTGCCTGCAAGCCCACCTCTCAGCACAGATTTACATTATAAACTCTTCAAACCTCAAGCCCTTCCATCCTACTGAGCACGTACCCACCAGACCCAGATATACTCTGACTGGCGCTGAGCTCTTCCCAGGAGTTTACCAGGAAGGCTGGATCTTACCTTGCCAGCTGTGGGCTCTGGGCAGCAGTTGCTTCAGTCAGCACAAAGGGAGGAAAACCTGGTTGTGCCTCACAAGGGTGTCCCTTTCTGCATTACACCTGAGGGATTTCACTGGCTTAGAAAAAGCAAAACAGAAAGAAGGCCCCACGCTTACATGCACATCTTTCCCTACCCCTTTTAGCTCATTTCTACATCAAGGAATTAGGTTTCTCTGTTTTCAATAAAGCTGAGCCTGATTTAGAATTACAGCGTATACCACTCTCATATCTACACCAGTTGTGTCTTCAGACATTATCCAAACCACGTTACCACCCCCCCCTCCTCTCTTCTTCCTTGCCGAATATCCCTTCTCTGAAGACCCTAAATAAGTATCTTAGCAATGGAAGACAGTGGAAATTAAAGTGGATCTTTGGCACACCAGATCCTGTTGAAGGAACACAGAAAATTGAGAGCAGTTTAACCTGGAACCCAAGTGAGGTCTTTATTCATTAATAACCCAAGAAGGGAAGAATGCAGAAACATATGGTCTATGTTCTTTTGCATTATTAGATAATTGCCTGAATTTTTTTTTTTTTTTTTTTTTTTTTAGTTGGAGTCTCACTCTGTCGCCCAGATTGGAGTTCACTGGCACGCTCCTGGCCACCGCAGCCTCGACCTTCTGGGCTCCGGCGATCCTTCCGTCTCAGCCTTCCAAGTAGCTGGAACTACAGGCGCACGCTACCACGACCGGCTAATTTTTGATTTATTGTAGAGATGAGGTCTCTCCAAGTTGCCCAGGCGGGTCTCAAACCCTCGGGCTCAGGCAATTCACTCACCTCAGCCTCCCAAAGCACAGGACTACAGGCTGAGCCACCGAGCCCGGCTAATTGCCTGAATTTTTGGTCTTTACCAAAAGTCATCATCCTATCCAATTTGTCTTCTGTAAGAGAATAAAATTAGCTCTTTTACCTTTCCCCTAGCTCCTCACAAATAGCCCAAAGCTAGATGATCATGTTTCAGTCTTCTGCTTATTCCTTCCCACCCTGTGCTCTGACTGAAAGCTTATTAGAAGAATGTGAATAATGAGGCTACATTTCCTATTGACCCAGCTGTTTATAAACAAAGCTCTTCCTTCTAGGAAAGGCAACGACATTTAAATTGCTGAAAATTATCAGCCTCAACTCATCTGAATTTCTCTCATCTGAATTTCATCTGAGTGCTCTGCTACTCATTCAGGAAATGGGAACCAAGAGAAGTTTCCCTTTTTTCCAAATTGCCTCCAGATGTGGCACACAGAAGAATCTTTATTAAAATATCACACAGTAGCCGGGGCCTCATCATTTCTTCTTCTGTCACCTTGGTCAAAAGATGAATAATAAAGCACTGATCACAGAAAACAGTTCTAGGTGTTGTCTGGGATCAGCTTTAATATTGCACCAACCTCACCGGGCTTTTATAGCCTGCAGCCACTGTACCTCACCTCACCTTGTCTTTTTCCACAGTGCCATATCATATACACCATGTAATTTCCTTATCTATGTTCGTTGTTTATTATCTGTTGCCCTTGCTAGAACTCAAGCGCCACAAAGGCAGGGATCTCTGTATGTTCACTGGTATATATCAAGGGCCTAGACCCATGCCTGACACACTATACTTGCTCAAATAAGTAGTTGTTGAGTGAATTAATAAATGAGTCTGTCCATCAACTCTTACTAGATCAAAATCTCTAGCCCTGGTCTCAAAAGTGAGTCTAATGCCACATGTCCAATTCCATATAAAAATCCCAATCTTATTTCCAGATACCATTCACTTTCTCTCACTCCCTTACCCTGCTTCTCTTCCCAAAGCACCTATTTTTATCAATGACAACACAATCTCTATTAGTCCTTACACTAAAATTCTTGTTCTTTCTGTTACTTTTACCTCTTATTCGTCCCTCAGGTCATTAATTATCAGCTTCCCGAAATACTGCCTTTCAAATATCTCTCCAATTTGTCCCTTCCTCTCTATTCTCATTGCTTTAGTCCACACAATTATCACCTCAAATAGACTCTTAATTGACCTTCTAGCCTCTAGTCTCTCCCCCCTACGGGTTCTTCTGCATATCACTAGCATCGTTTTGATCAATCGGTCCTCTTCCAAAGCAGTCTGTGACCTGGCCCACCTACCAAACTCGACCTTCCTGAGTGGTCAAATGGTCAGGAGTTAAGTCTTGAAAAAATAGAAAGTGTCACTTAGGCAAATAAATGCCTGTATAGATTGAATGAAAGGGGCCTGGGACAAGACCCTAACTGCCAAGCTAAGGCATTTGAGCTCCACCCAAGGAGACATGAAGGGCAAGCTGCTAGCAGAGGTCTAGATAGGGAGGATGACAAGATGAAAATAGTGCTTTAGGAAACAATCTGGTGAATGGGTAGAGGTGCTGTCTGAGGAATACTTGCTGGAGACAGAATTCACAGATTAACTGCAAGATGTTTGATTACTAATTCAACTTACCTACTGAGTGCTCATTACATCTCAGGCAGGGTTCAGGGTGCTGCAAATACAGCAGGGAATCGTTATTTCTTGAGGTTCTGGGAACAGATAGGAAGAAAGCACCGAAGACCAACAATAAGCTGCACACAGTCTCTGTCCTTGTGTTCACCTGACCATTTCTTCTGACCCCGGACAGTTTCTCAGATTTAAAATAAGCACAGATAGCCAGGATAGTCATCACTACACAGCTCTCTTGTTCAGAGATGCTGCTCCTGAAGACCCTGGCCACAGGTTCATTAGGAAAAAGGAAGGAAATGTTTCCTTTAAGTTGAGAGTCAACAAACTTTCTCTGTAAATGGCCAAATAGCAAATATTTTAGGTTTGTGTATCCTAGTCTTTGTCACAGTTACTCAACTCTGTCATTGCAACATAAAAGCAGTCACAGACAACAAGAAAACAATAGAGTGTGGCTTTGTTCCAATAAAACTTTATTTACAAAAACAGGTAGCAGGCAGATTTGGTCCACAGGCCGTAATTCACTGACTTCTGCTGTAAGATACTAGAATATTTTAAATCATATGCTCAATTTAATTAAGAGAGGCAGCAAGAAAGGATATAAAGAAAATTTGTTAGCCGGGCTCGGTGGCTCAGCCTGTAATCCCGTGCCTTTGGGAGGCTGAGGAGTGCCTTTGGAATGCCTGAGCCCGCGGGTTCGAGACCCGCCTGGGCAACTTGGTGAGCCCTCATCTCTACAATAAATCAAAAATTAGCCAAGTGTGGTAGCGCACGCCTGTAGTTCCAGCTACTTGGAAGGCTGAGGCGGAAGGATCACTGGAGCCCTGCAGGTCGAGGCTGCGGTGGCCGGGAGCAGCCACTGCACTCCAGTCTGGACAACAGAGTGAGACTCCAACTCAAAAAAAAAAAAAAGAGAATTTGTTTTGGAGCCCAGAAAGCTGAAATCCTATTTCAACTTTAAAACAAGCTATGGGACATTAGGAAAACAAACCAGTTTCTTCATGCCTAAAATGAGAAATAGCATGGCCAGTGACCTAGAGTTAAACAGCATGGGCTTAAATTCCAGCTCCCCACCTTCTACCTTTGTGATCTTCAGCAAACTTCATAGTCTCTCTGAGTTTAGTCTCCTCCACTGTTTTTCATGGAGATAAAAGATATCTTCCTCATTGAGAGGATTAAATGAGATCATGCCTATCAAGTGCCTGGTGCAAGATAAGTCCTTGATAACAACTATCATCATCATCATCATTATTATTACTATTATATTACCATGAAATTTCCCAAGGAGTGACTATTGAGACAATATGTGAAAGTACAGTAGTCATTTTCTTATTTCAGAGATTAAAAACAGGAGGAGTTATTCTGTTTTTATACTCCAGTACTTCCTAAATATTTTTCACAAAACTACAGGAAGCTGAAAAGTCACCTTGTAAACCAGCCACTGCTCTTTCAGATGATTGCCTTTGAGTGACTTTTAAATTCTGAAGATTATCATGCATAATGTATTATGCTTATGTCGGGATTAAATTTTTTCCATTGATTTTCTCTTGCCTCCATCTAGGGTTTTGTCGGATGAGACTTTTCTCAAGAGAAGGCTGCTTCTCCTTTCTCTGAATTGTGAGGACAAAGAGCTTCCTTCAGGGTTAGTGTAAATCAACTCATGTGATTTTTGGCTCCAATTATAAACAAGTTAAAAATCTGCAGTGCACCCTAGTGCATCCCAATCAGTCCAATACCTTTAGGAGGAAACTGAGGGCTGAGTTATGGATGGATCCTCCCATCACACCCTGTCCTCCAGGGAACTGGTGCCACCACTGAGGAAAGAAAGTGGCTTCATGACCCTTAGGAAATTCTTTGTTCCAAGGCACTATGACCAGTTTAATTTGAATATACACACAACCTTTCAAAGTGCAATGTATATATAGAATTTTTGTTGTCTTGCTCGTATCAAAACTATTATTGCTTCAAAGTACATTAAAGCAAAGATGGTCTTGAATGAGACAATCTAGGACTGTCTTTGTTGTCTATTGTTCTTTAGTAAAATTCATCGCAGAAATCTTTCTGGCTATTCACGTAACGAGCTTTTGAGCCGTGAGTATAGACTGTTTCCTCTGCTCATGTCAACACTAGTCAGCAGAGTGGCCTTCTTGCCACTCAGAGAGTAGTGGGCTTCATTTCAGGTTCATTCCCATCTGTCAGACAACTCAAGCTGCAGTGTAAGTTGTGCTCTTTGTTAGAAGTAATCAGCTACCGGGGCAAAGGCAGTCAACAGTAATTAATATGCAAATTTGTAAGTAACTTGCTCTTGGTGCTTAGGCTTCTTTGTTTGTTTGCATCCTCTTGGACAAACTGGGGTTTGTCTTTTCCGTAATTATCAGGATAAATATAAAATTATGACATTAATTGTTAACTGACTTTTTAAAAATGGTAGTATACCCCTGCTGTGCCTGAGATGCTGCAACTCAGCAGGAGGTTCCTTCAAAAATGAATTTTAAAATGCCAAAAGTCCTATTTTAATTAAAAGGCAAACACTGAAATGAGTTTGTCACTTCAAAAACCCTAGTTACCAGGCAACAAATCATCAATGCATATATTAACAATTAGTATTTCTACCTTAGTTGACCTTATCCCAATGCAAAATAGAGGATCACTCTTTTCTAATAATAATGAAGAGTAGTATATATTAAGTGTTCTATACCAGTTACTGTGCTAAGCACTCTTCTTACATCATGATCCTCACAGCTGCCAAGCTAGGTGTTGCTATTAATACCCACATACAGATGTGGAAACCAAAGCTTTAGATAGGTTTTCTAAAGATAAGTGTTTCTGGTTTTGCTCTCTAATTGTAGTATCCTCAAGACTATCTGCAGCTCCCATTTCTTTTCTAGAAAAGACTTCTCTGAGAAGTCTACCATTAGCTGCTTTCAACTAATTCATCATTGGCAAGCTGATGGTGACACAAGCCATATCTCCAGCTCTGACCTCTCCCTAGTCCACAAAAGATTGTCACTTCTCTACCACGTAAGGTCCAGATGTCTGTTGTCTGTCTCTCTGTCTCTGTCTCTGTCTCTGTCTCTCTCTGTCTCTCTCTTTCTCTCTCTCTTTCTCGAGAAATGGGGGTCTCATTTTTTTTTTGTCCTGACTGGTCTCCAACTTTTGGATTCAAGTGATCCTCCTACCTTGGTCTCCCAAAGTGCTGGAATTACAGGTGTGAGCCACCGTAGCAGGCCTTGAGATCTCTTGGCCTGATAATTGAAGGCTCTCCACAATCAACCCAGCTACTTTCTAATTTTTATTTCCCATTTTGTCCTTTCATTATTCAATTTAGCTCCCATTATTTAGTGCTATTTGGGAAAGGCACTATATCTGTCTCTGGGGGCAGGGAGGGAATGGAGAAAAAGGAGAATGTGAAATTTCAAGAAGTTTTGGGGAAGAGGAGAATTTAAAGGAAGCAAAGATCAGATTCCAAACTAGATTTTGATTGTCTTGAGGGTAGAAAAAGCAGAAATAGGAAACCAGGTCCTCTCTCTTTTGTAACACAGTCCAGTGCCTTAAATATAGCATCTTGCCCACACAGCCCTTGGTAAAGATCCTTCCAGCCTGATCCATATATCCCTAGAAGTTCTTTCTTTCCTTCTGAGTCCTGGTTCTATGTTGCCTCACATGGAAAGCCTTACCTGCTTCTTGGGAGCAAACTCAGGCATCCTTTTGCTCCATCCCCACCATAGCCCTCCTTTGACAATTACGGCATGATATCACACCATGGCATAACTATGTGTTTGCCTGATGGATGAGACCCTTGAAGTTAGAAAAAGAGTCATCCCTTTGTGTCTCCTTCCCATGCCTAGCACAGGACTTGGCACCCAGCTGGCGCTCAGGAATTGCTGCTCTTTGCAAGTAGTCAGTGTCAGACCTGCTAACAAAGTTAGAATGAGCCTTCAGAGAGGAAATTAACAATTCAAAGCAGAGGCCAGTGAAGTGGAACCTGGGGAAGTAGCTGGGGAAAAGCTACCCCTAGACTGGCCATGAGTAAGTGAGCTCTAAAAAATTTCTAGCTGAGAGAAACAACTTCATTAACCACTCCACTCTGGGACTTTCTGAAAGAAAACATCCCAGGCACAGCTCTGGACACCCACTCTTTGCATCTGCTCACTTTGGACACTTTGGTTTGTTTTTTTTTTTTAATTTTTATTTAAGGAGGAGGGTAGCATTTATTCTGGTCTTTTAGAAGACAATGAAATAATAGCAACCATTAAAAGTCAATCTCCCTTAGCCAGGTTCGGTGGTACAGCCTGTCATCCTGCGCCTTTGGGAGGCTGAGGTGAGTGGATTGCCTGAACCCGCGGGTTCGAGACCCGCCTGGGCAGCAAGACCTCATCTCTACAATAAATCAAAAAATCAGCCGGGCGTGGTAGCGCGTGCCTGTAATTCCGGCTACTTGGAAGGCTGAGGCGGAAGGATCGCTGGAACCCAGCAGGTCGAGGCTGCGGTGGCCGGGAGCGGCCACTGCAATCCAGTCTGGGTGACAGAGTGAGACTCCAACTCAAAAAAAAAATAATAAATAAAAGTCAATCTCCCCAATGCTGCCTTAGTAGACCTTGACCTCAATGGATGTTCAAATGGATACACATCACTGGCCTGAGTGTAATGAGGCCTCTTTCTGGCATTGTCTATAACTCCAAATATTGTGGTCAAGGCAGGGGACAGAAGAAGAAAGTATGGGAGGAAGCAAAGCCTTGCCATGTTTTCCATAAAGCTTCAATTTTCCCTTTCTTCCCCCATAAGACCCTCTCTCATCAGTCATAGAAGACTGCCACAGCCTCAGTTATCAATTTTCAAAGGATAGGAGATTGCCCCAGGACACACACTCTGGGGCCATAGCTTGAATAAGTTCGGGGTCATTCTGCCGGGACTCAGCCCTCCTCCCCAGCACTAACCTAGTCACTTTATTCTAGTTTTCCAGGATTCCACTCTTTCTAGAGCCTTTGAACAGAGTGCAGGGCACAACATAGTGGGGACTGAGCAGGAAACGCGAGAGGGTGTTTGGGAACAGGTGTCTGTTGATTCAGCTTCTGCCATCTCCAGCAGCTACAGTCTGAATTCTCATTCTGCCCCATCCCCATTCTCTTCATCCAGAGAATTTTTATTTAAGGAAGGAGGGTAACATTTATTCTGGTCTTTTAGGAGACAATGAAATGTCTTATTTTATTTTTTAGTGCTCCAAATAAAAGTTCACTTTTAGAAAGAGGTGGGGAGGGTATCTTTCTGCTTAAAGAAAAAGAGTGAGAGAAAACAATGGCTGTAACCCTATCCATGAATCAGACAATCAAGTGTAGGGTTAAGAGCAGATATTCGAGGCCAAATAACAAGGATTGATCATTTATTTGTCACATGACTTTGAGCAAATAGCTTAATTTTTTTTTTTTTTTTTTGAGTCGGAATCTCACTCTGTCACCCAGATTGGAGTGCAGTGGCCGCTCCCGGCCACCGTAGCCTGCACCTGCTGGACTCCGGCGATCCTTCTGCCTCAGCCTTCCAAGTAGCTGGAACTACAGGCGTGTGCTACCACACCCAGCTAATTTTTTATTTATTGTAGAAATGAGGTCTCACCAAGTTGCCCAGGCGGATCTCGAACCCGCGGGCTCAGGCAATCCACTCACATCAGCCTCACAAAAGCACAGGATTACAGACTGAGCCACTGAGCCCGGCGCCTCATTTGTTAAATGGGCTTGCACATAATTCACAGATAGCACATGTGAAAGATCTGGCACATAGTAGATGCTGGAAAATGTTGATTCCCTTATTTTTTTTCTCCTTTATATTTTATCTGATGTATTATTTAGGTTACTGATGCTTACTTGGCCTCTTCCTTTTTTTGCGGAGCTTTTTATTTTTTTATTTTTATTTTTTTTTTTTTTTTGAGTTGGAGTCTCACTCTGTCACCCAGACTGGAGTGCAGTGGCCGCTCCCGGCCACCGCAGCCTCGGCCTGCTGGGCTCCGGCGATCCTTCCGCCTCAGCCTTCCAAGTAGCCAGAATTACAGGCATGCGCCACCACGCCCAGCTGATTTTTTTTTTTGATTTATTGTAGAGATGAGGTCTCGCTGCCCAGGCGGGTCTCGAACCCGCGGGCTCAGGCAATTCACTCACCTCAGCCTCCCAAAGGCGCGGGATTACAGGTTGAGCCACCGAGCCCGGCTTGCGGAGCTTTTTAAATGGAAAATTTTAAGACACAAAAAGCTGAGCCACCGAGCCTGGCTAAACTTAATTTTTATTCCCTGTCCCTTAGTTTATTTATCTGCAAAATGAGGTTGATGATGGTACCTACCTCACCAAGTTGTTGTGAGGGTTAAATGAGGTAATACATCTAGAGTGCTAAGAGCAGAGCTGGAGATGTGGCAAGTGATGTATATTTGTTTTTACTGTCACTCGACTGTGCCCTCCACAGGAGAAAGGATTTTTACTGTTTTGTTCATTTCTGTATCCCAAGCACTAAAATAGTCCCTGGCCCACAGAAAGTACTCAGTAAATAATCAATGAATGGGTTGAATGAATACATTTTGCAGCTATCATTCCTTACAGCTCTGGAGGCCACAAAATAGTATCATTTCTAACTGTCCTTTTCTCCTGCTTCTAAAAGTTGGTCCCTGGTCTTCTGTGTTCTACATCTTTTAAAGGTGGTACCTAAATAAAGGAGATGACCTTCCCGTGCTTTGGGAGGCTGAGGTGAGTGGATTGCCTGAACCCGCGGGTTCGAGACCCGCCTGGGCAAATTGGCGAGACCTCATCTCTTCAATAAAAAAAAAAAAAAATTAGCCGGGCATGGTAGCACACGCCTGTAGTTCCAGCTACGTGGAAGGCTGAGGCAAAAGGATCGCCAGATTCCAGCAGGTGGAGGCCGCAGTGGCCGGGAGCGGCCACTGCACTCCAGTCTGGGTGACAGAGTGAGACTCCAACTCAAAAAAAATAAAAAATCAAAAAATTAGCCGGGTTCGGTGGCTCAGCCTGTAATCCCACGCCTTTGGGAGGCCGAGGTAAGTGGATTGCTTGAGCCCGCAGGTTCGAGACCCGCCTGGGCAACTTGGCGAGACCTCATCTCTACAATAAATCAAAAATTAGCCGGGTGTGGTAGCGCGCATCTGTAGTTCCAGCTACTTGGAAGGCTGAGGCGAAAGGATCGCCGGAGCCCAGCAGGTTGAGGCTGTGGTGGCCGGGAGCGGCCACTGCACTCCAGTCTGGGCGACAGAGTGAGACTCCAACTCAAAAAAAAAAAAAAAATTAGCCGGACTTGGTAGCGCGTGCCTGTAATTCCAGCTACTTGGAAGGCTGAGGCGGAAGGATCACCAGAGCCCAGCAAGTCAAGGCTGCAGTGGCCAGGAGCAGCCACTGCACTCCAGTCTGGCGACAGAGTGAGACTCCAACTCAAAAAAAAAAAAGACGACCTGGGAGAAAAGGCACTGTGATGAGAATGATGAGATACATTCTGGAACCAGCTCTGTCCCTACTGTATCTGTGGCTTCAGTTTCCCTTCACTATAAACTTCAAGGGTTGGAGCCAGAAAATGCAACAACAACAGCAACAAAATATATATATATATAAATGCAAGTATATATAACTCAGCTAGGTGTCTGACCATGAAAGATACCTCATTACAGACTAGAAATGAAACTAGATGGTTTATTGGTAAAAAAAAAAAAAAAAAATTAGGCTCACAGAGTCATGTGCCTAAGAAATAATTGGTCAATCATAAAAATGAACCCAAGAGTTATCAAAAGGTATCCAAATATCTGAAATTCTTTTCTTGAATTACAGTATGCAGCTTCTCTATTAAACTGATTAAACGTTTTATTATAATTGTCACTCAACGTTCCATGAAGGAAAGGAGTACTACTGACCTGGAGACTTAAGTGCTCTTTCAAAGAAAGCCCCTCTGCGTCTCTTGAGAACCTATCAAACCTGTGGGCTCCTTCTGGGCACAGAACAGGGGTACACATGATGCTACCCCTCAACTAGGAAAGAAGCATGTTGATGCAGCAGCACACTCAAGTTCATTACTGTCAGTTCAGTTGAAATGACATATATTAGCACTCAGATTAGATTGTTTACGTAATAACAATTACCGTGAAAAGGAAGGAAGGAAGGCCTTGAAATATGCCTGTGCAGTTCACACCCATGAATAATGGAGACCCACACACACCATACTTGGTACACATGCTTGCCTTTTGTCTGAACACCCATGAACACATAGAGGAGTGGCACAAAGTACTTCTGGTGGTAGGGCAAGCAGTAGTGAACACAGAGCTAATCAAGCTCCTTGCTGGACGAGCTCAGGTTATGAGACCCAGCAAAGACTTCAATCTCCATTCTTCTGGTAACCAGCTAAACTCGACTTTTAGGAGTAAAGTAATAACTTGCTCCAAAACAACTTCAAATCACTTTTGAAACCTTCACAGCCTGCTCTGAGGACTATGGAATTTCCCTTTTTTTAAGTGGGAACTTGGCCTTTTTTTTTGTTATGGTACCTATGCCAAGTGGGGCTTCAGCATATTGTAGACCTCCCACCAGCTCTTCATAATAGAAAGCTACCTTCCAACCTGGCATAATCTTGGCTTATCAACTCAACTCCATAGAAGTAGGTATGTTACTGGTCCAAGGTTTATTCCAAGAACCCAGTGAGACTTTGGCATTTAAATCTAATTTAAACATTCTAACCTAGGTTTCTCCCACATTTTGCTAGCCACTGGCTTTCCATCCTCTCTCTGACTCTCCTTCCATGTGCCCTGAATTCTATCTAGCACTTTTTGAGAATTCATCCTTTTGTTCCATAAATAATCATTGAGCACACCTACTAGGGGTCAGGCATTGTACATGGCACTGATAAATTCAGCCCTTGACCGCTTTCTGGTGGCCACTATCTCTGCTACTGCTTCTTTACTCCCTCAATCACCTGGATTTTAGTAGTCCAACCATTACTTTATTTCCTCATTATTATTATTATTTTTAGTCAAGGTCTCACTCTGTCACCCAGACTGGAGGCAGTGGCATGATCATGGCTCACCACAGCCTTGACTTCTGGGCTCAAGCAATCCTTCCACCTCAGCCTCCTGAGTAGCTGGGACTACAGGGATGTGCTACCATGCCCAGCTGATTTTTTATTTTTTGTAGACACAAGTCCTCATTATGTGGCTCAGTCTGGTCTTGAACTCCTGAGATCAAGCAATCTTCCTACCTCGGCCTCCCAAAGTGCTGGTTTTATAGGCTTGAGCTACCATTTCTGCCCTTCCTCATTATTATGTTAATAATACATGCTCATTACAGAACAAAAACGACATATAGATAGGAGAAAAAAAGATAACGAAAATCTGGAATTAAATCATGACTTTTTTTCTCCAGGCAAGTGGAGAGCGTAGTTCGAGATGCAGTATTAAAAAGGCAAAGCCATTTTTGTTTGTTTAACTTTTTATTTTAAAATGTCATAAAGGCACAGGAAGTTGCAAGAAATAATACAGAGTCCTATGTATTCTTCATGCAGTTTCCCCCAGTCATCATCTTATATAACTATAGTATAATATCAAAACCAGGAAATTGACATGGGTACATCCCACAGACCTTGTTTAGATGTCACCAGCTTTTACATGTGCTCATTTGTGTGTGTATGTGTGTGTGTGTATTTCTGTGCAATTGTATCACATATACAGATTCACATAACCTTTAGCACAATCAAGATATAGAATTGTTTCATTACCATCAAGGAACTCCTTGAGCTCTTTAGAATTGCACTCACCCTGTCCCTAACTTCTGGCAACCATCAATATGTTCTACATATTTACAATTTTGACCTTTTGCAAATGTCAAAGAATGGAATCATAGGAGCTGGACATGGTGGCTCATGCCTATAATCCCAGCACTTTGGGAGGCAGAGGCGAGAGGATTGGCTCAGCCCAGGAATCTGAGACCAGACTGGGCAAAATGGCAAGACCTTATCTCTACAGGAAATAAAAAAATTAGCTGGTCTGGTGGCATGTACCTGTGGTTCCAGCAAATTGGAAGGCTAAGGTGGAAGAATCACCTGAGCCCAGCAGGTGGAGGCTTTCAGCCTGGGCAATAGAGTGAGACTCTGACTCAAAAAAAGTTAAAAAAAAAAAAAAAAAAAAAAAGGAAGAAATGGAATCATGTGGTATGTGACCTTTTGAGACTGGCTTTTTTTTTTTTTGAGTTGGTGTCTCACTCTGTCGCCCAGACTGCAGTGCAGTGGCCGCTCCCGGCCACCGCAGCCTCGACTTGCTGGGCTCCGGTAATTCTTCTGCCTCAGCCTTCCAAGTAGCCAGAACTACAGGCACACGCTACCATGCCCGGCTAATTTTTGATTTATTGTAGAGATGAGGTCTTGCCAATTTGCCCAGGCGGGTTTCCAACTGGCAGGCTCAGGCAATCTACTCACCTCAGCCTCCCAAAGGTGCAGGATTACAGGCTGAGCCACTGAGCCTGGCTGAGACTGGCTTTTTTAACTCCAAGTTGTTGAGATCCATCCAAGTTGTTGCATTTATTAATAGTTCATTACTTTTTATGGATGATAGTATTCTATGGTAGAGATCTACCAGTTTGTTTAAGTATTCACCCATGGAGAGATATTGGGGTTGATTCTGATTTTTGGCTATTACAAATAAAGCTTCTGTGAATATTTACATATGCGCTTTTGTTTGCATATAACAAAACAAATTCTGGGATAATGCCCATGAATACAATTGCTGGGTTACATGGTAAATGTATGTTTCATTTGATAAGAAACTGCCAGAAATATATTTTCTTTACATTCTCACCAGCATTTGGTATTATTGAAACAGGCCCAACTTCCCCATAGAACTGATGTTTATTGTTTTTCGTTTTTTATTTTTATAAACATAGAAATTGACCCACCCAGTCTTAAACCTTGGGAAACTTATATTTGTCTTAGGTATCTGAGTTCCCATTGCAGAAAACTGACCAATAGGCCTCCCAGATAGCATCAAGGAACTGAACCTTATCAAATCACTGCATCTGGACAGTGAAACACCAGACCCCTCATCTGTCATGATTCCAACCACTGCTGCCTGTTAACCCAATTCCTCTTCCTTAACCCTCCCTGCTTTCTGTTTTCCTACATGTAGTTAAATTTCTTCCCTATTATGTAAACCCTTAATTTTAGTCAATTGGGGAAACAAATTTGAGAATGACTTCCCATCTCTTCAGCTGATGTCTCCTGAACAAGGACTTTTGCATTGGCAATACTCATTGTCCCAGTGATTGACTTCCTGTGTGGTTCGCAAAGGGACCCAAACCAAACCCTTGGTGTTTTGGTAACATTGTCACTATATTTATTTCAGCTCTCCTAAGTAAAAGGCATTTTTAAAAAATGATAACAATACCTCAGAAAGCTTGGAGATAAACACAGTGAAATGTAGCTTCCAATCAGCTAAAAAAAAAAACCCGAATAATTTTCAAATCCAATATGCAAAGTTTTATTTCTTACAGATAATGCTTATATAAGGTTCTATTCCCATTAAATATCTTTTTAGGGTTTTTTTTTTGTTGTTGTTGTTGTTTAAAAATAGTCAAAGAGCTCAATCTGGCATGGAGAATTTTTTTTGTTTTTTTTCTGAGTTGGAGTCTCACTCTGTCGCCCAGACTGGAGTGCAGTGGCATGCTCCCGGCCACCGCAGCCTCAACCTGCTGTGCTCCGGCGATCCTTTCACCTCAGCCTTCCAAGTAGCTGGAACTACAGGCGCGCACTACCATGCCCGGCTAATTTTTTGATTTATTGTAGAGATGAGGTCTCGCCAAGTTTCCCAGGCAGATCTCGAACCTGCAGGCTCAAGCAATCCACTCACCTCAGCCTCCCAAAGCGCGGGATTACAGGCTGAGCCACCGAGCCCAGCTAGCATGGAGAATTTATTAAATCAGTTGCCACATTATAAGAATACTAATTGAAGATATCTTGAAAAGTGTCCAGAGCTTATGGTTAGGTTCTAGAATACTGGTGAGCAGAGCTTGGGTTTGTTATCAGTAAGTTGTCTCCATGTTCCATTTTACTTAGGAGAGTCCTGATTTGTGCCTATTATTCAGTATCCCATCTGGTTTAGTATTTGTTCTGGATTTTTCATTTTTGAAAGAAAGTATGGGAGCCGGGCTCGGTGGCTCAGCCTATAATCCCACACCTTTGGGAGGCTGAGGTGAGTGGATTGCCTGAGTCCGCGGGTTCGAGACCCGCCTGGGCAGTGAGACCTCATCTCTACAATAAATCAAAAAATCAGCTGGGCATGGTAGCACATGCCTGTAATTCCGGCTACTCGGAAGGCTGAGGCGGAAGGATCGCCGGAGCCCAGCAGGTCGAGGCTGTGGTGGCCAGGAGCGGCCTTTGCACTCCAGTCTGGGCGACAGAGTGAGACTCCAACTCAAAAAAAAAAAAAAAAAAAGAAAGTATGATTAGCAATTGTTGCATTAAAGTAAACTAGGATAAATTTAAGAGACCTCTACAGTCTGTATTTTTAGTTTCTGCCGTGTCACACCTTATAGTATGTGATACATTTGAGGTGAACAGAGTTCTCACTTTAATCTATGATTAAATCTGAAAGACAACTGGTGACACTGTCGCTCTTCTCCTACCCTGTGTGACACATAGCTAAAAATTTTCTTTTAAGGATGTGTGCAGGGCACTCACTGATAAAACAAAGAACACTATGATACAACGAACAAGATCTACTGACTCCTTCAGATTTCACTTGGTGGCAGGAAAAGTATTTGAAGCTGCTTCCCTGCTGGCCACTTGGTATGCCAGCCAGCTGTGCCATGGCCAATGCCAGCACCTGAGAGATGCTGGGTCAGTGATAAACATGAGATATATGAACACTCCAGTATAATATATGTGAGAAAGTCTAGAGATTTAAGTTATTACAAGGTGCTTTTACCATCAACTGTAAATCTACAAGCATTCATTTCATTGATAATGTGTTCATATTGCAATAAATCCTTTTGACAGCCATGTGATCAATACAGATAAAATAGAAATCGATAGAAATGTAATTTTATTAAAAAATTAAGCACTAATCATTCAATTTAAGAAAGTTTGTGGAATCCTTGGACAAAAAGTTTGTTGACATCTATCATTCTCTATGGGGGTCAAAATTATACCATTGACTACATGAGAATCAGAGACTAACTCTGCCAAGGAAGCATCAATATCAATGGTTGGCAGTTATTTTAAGAATGTGTTGGCAGACAAATTAACCACTAAAGTTTCAGGAGGTACATTTATTTATTTAATTATTTTGAGTTGGAGTCTCACTCTGTCGCCCAGACTGGAGTGCAGTGGCCGCTCCCGGCCACCGCAGCCTTGACCTGCTGGGCTCCGGCGATCCTTCCGCCTCAGCCTTCCAAGTAGCTGAAACTACAGGCGCACGCTACCACGCCTGGCTACTTTTTTGATTTATTGTAGAGATGAGGTCTCGCCAAGTTGCCCAGGCGGGTCTCGAACCCGCGGACTCAGGCAATCCACTCACCTCAGCCTCCCAAAGGCGTGGGATTACAGGCTGAGCCACTGAGCCCGGCAAGAGGTACATTTATATATTGCTCTGTGAGGCCTGACTTTTTTTTAATCAAATTATTGTTTTTCTACATGCATTTTAATATATTTTCTATCCAAGTTTCTTTGTGTACATAGAAAAAATGAGATATTATGTGTTATTTCCATTAACAGAGTCACAGCTAAATACTACTAGTTTTAAATCAGTGTCATCATTTACTTTAAATAGAAAATCTTTTTTTTTCTTTGAGTCTCACTGTGTCACTCAGGCTGGAGTGCAGTGGCATGCTCACGGTTACCAAAGCCTTGATCTGCTGGGCACTGGTGATCTTTCTGCCTCAGCCTTCCAAGTAGCTAGAATTACAGGTGTGCACCACCATGGCTGGCTAATTTTTTGATTTATTGTAGAGACGAGGTCTCACCAAATTTCCCAGGCCAATCTCAAACCCCTCAGCTCAGGCAGTCCTCTTGCCTCAGCCTCCCAAAGTGCTGGGATTATAGGTGTGAGCCACTGCACCTAGTTAGAAAATCTTTTAATTACAATACTGGTTCACTGTTTTTCATCCAATTCATAGAATCAAAACAGAGCTTTTAGATGTTAATTCTTTCATACATTATATTATTATTAATGAGTTTGAAAATTCTATGTCTAAGTGAAAGTTGGACATTGAAAATAAAATTATTAAGCCAGGCTCGGTGGCTCAGCCTATAATCCCATGACTTTGGGAGGCTGAGGTGAGTGGATTGCCTGAGCCCGCGGGTTCGAGACCCGCCTGGGCAGCGAGACCTCATCTCTACAATAAAACAAAAATCAGCCGGGCGTGGTAGCGCATGCCTGTAATTCCGGCTACTCGGAAGGCTGAGGCGGAAGGTTCGCCGGAGCCCAGCAGGTCGAGGCTGCGGTGGCCGGGAGCAGCCACTGCACTCCAGTCTGGATGACAGAGTGAGACTCCAACTCAGAAAAAAAGGAAAAGAAAATTATTGTTGTGGTGATAATAATACAAATCCTGGCAAGACGGCAATGGGACAGGTCAGACTGTGAGAGTCTCTGAAAAGCAAGTGTCCCTAAAGACTCTCTGCTTGAGTGGATGTGTGCCAGTGGGTGTGTGAAAGTCTGTCTGAAGGGAGACTCAGATTCATGCACCCGGGCCTCTCCTCAGAAGGTGACTGCAACTCTCCACCTCCCTGAGGTTGGAGCTGCCAGCACACAGGATCGTCTGCTGTTCTTGGGTTCTCCTGAGAAAAGACTGGGGAATACAGCCGATCCTCACCACCTGGGGCCCGGCCCACACCATCACCTGTGTCAGCAGTGCAGCAAGAGCCCGGGATCTGTGGAGAGAGCAGGCTGGGGAGAGCTGAAGAGAAGCCCCACCACCAGTGAGAAGATGCCTACCAAAGCCATTTTCCTGCACTGCCCCGCACAGTTCTTTAGCCTCTAACCTGGGACCTAGAGGTTATCTCCTCAAACTCAGAGAGAAAGATGCCCCTCCCCCTGCTGGAACAGGCACAGACACGTCAGATCTGAGTGGGAGACTACAACAGCAGCAGCAAGCAGGATGAGTCCAGATCTGATTCACCCTCCTCCCACAGTAGTCCCTGGGGCATCTGACCCACACTGAGAGCTACTTATCAGCCTGTGCTGAGAGCAGAGGGGAGGGGCTGGAGACCAGAGCTGACAGGAAGTTGAAATAACCGTAACAGACTCAGAGCGAGTTTTGATTTTTTTGTTTCTGGGTTTTGTTTGTTTTGCTTATTTTTTAATTTGTTTTAGTATTTTTTCTTTTCTTCTCACTTTCTGCTTTGATTACATTCTCATACTTGCCTTGTTTCTGATATTTTACTGCTTTTTTTTTTTTTTTGAGTTGGAGTCTCACTCTGTCGCCCAGACTGGAGTGCAGTGGCCTCTCCCAGCCTCAACCTGCTGGGCTCCGGCGACCCTTCCGCCTCAGCCTTCCAAGTAGCTGGAACTACAGGCGCACGCTACCACGCCCAGCTAACTTTTTTATTATTATTATTTATTGTAGAGATGAGGGCTCGCCAAGTTGCCCAGGCGGGTCTTGAACCCGCGGGCTCAGGCAATCTACTCACCTCAGCCTCTCAAAGGCACGGGATTACAGGCTGAGCCACCGAGCCCGGTTTACTGCTGTTTTTTTTTTTTTTTTTTTAGACTTCCTGTTTGTGTATGGGAATTTTTGAAGGAGAGTACATCAATGGGGGGGAGTTGTCAGTTTGTGTGTTTGTATGATTGTATGTTTTTGTTTTTGTTTTTATCTTTTCTGTCTTTCTTTTCATTTGTTAGTTGGTATGTCTTTCTGTTTTCTCTCTTCTTCTCTCTCCACCTTCCTTTCAGCTCCCTCCTTCGTTTTTCCATTCTTTTCCTTTTTCTTACCTCATTTTGCTTTCAGGGGGCAAACCTATACTGCCACTGCATGGACAGATTGTAAGGCAGTGGGCAGTGGGTTCCAGGGGGCCTACATACCTGTCAGCACATTCTGGGATCTGCAGATAGTTTCTGAATCACAGCTCCCCCCTCAGTTAAATCTTAAAACTACAAAAAGTACAGCCCCCCACCCACAGTCCAGCTTCAGAATTGAACAAATCCACAGGATTCACATAAGGAAGACTAGGAGTTTGAACAAACAGAAGTAAAAGCTAGCCCCCTGCCCCTTCCTGAACAACAGAATTAAAGAAGAGGTTAATAAAGGGGGGGGAACCTTTTAGGCAGAGCAGTAGAAGCCTGGGGGATTAGGATGGGTGAGAGATGTGAGGAAACTGCAGGAAAACCGACAAGAGGATCCTGGCCAAGCCTGGGGAAGAAAGCTTCCGGGGACGTGTGTCTGTAGGAGTGTGCAGCACTCCAGGAGTGACAGTGAGTCTGTATCCTCCAAGTCAGGACTGCAGGTGGAGCAGGACAATCAGTTCCTGAGTACAGACCTGAAAATCCACAACCTGGAGCGTCACATGACACTCAAAGGAGATGCTCATTGACCAATTCAGACTTTCAGGCTTTCCCACTGGGGAGGCTGACCAGTGAGTGACATGCAGACATCCCAGATTCCGGAAGTCTGTAGCTCCGTGGTCCAGGTTTGTGGTTTGGGGTAAGGAGTACTCCGCTTGCCCCAGTCCCAGCCAGCTCCCCTCGAGCCTGTCTTCTGCAGTGCCTTTCAAGAGATTCCAAGCATGTCATTTCACTCCTAAATGCCTTGGGGTGTACCGCTGTACTTAGAGTGTGCACCTTGGGGGACTTTAAGAATATTTACCCACCAGGTCATTATTATGCTTAGAGCTGTCAGTATTCTTTGATAACTGGTTTAGACTCAGATTTCCCCATTAGTCCCACCATTGCCTTTTACAGTTGGTTTGTTTGAATCTGCTTCCAACTTGGGCTATTGGTTATCTTCCTGCACACCCTGTCACCTTCCGAATATCAGCTTATCCAGCCAGGCCATTTGTGTCTGGAGCATTTCACAGTCTGGGTTTGGGTGATTGCTTTCTTGGGGTGCAGTTTACTGGGTTGTTCTATTCCCTGTACTTTTTATAATCCATTATTTAGAACCAAATCCGGACAGCAAGTAAGTGGCAGACTCATATTTGAGCCCAAGCAGTCAGACCTCAAAGTTAGGCTTCTTTTTTGTTTGTTTGTTTGTTTGTTTGTTTGTTTGGATTGGAGTCTCAGTCTGTTCCCCAGGCTGGAGTGCAGTAGCACGATTGTGTCTCACCACAGCCTCAGACTCATGGGATCCTTCTACCTCAGTCTTCCAAACTGCAGGGACTACAAGCATAAGCCACTGTACCCAGCAGAGTTAGTCCTCCTAACTATACTCTCAGGGGTCCACAGGCAGACAACCAGGAGGCCAAATGCCTTCCAACCGAGGGCTTGCATTGGGGAAGGTGTGAAGAAGCATGGTACACACAGAACATGCTGAACAGGTGAGGCTGAGTACAGAGATCCTGGAAAGGAAGGTGGTGGGTGTGAGTCTAGGAGTGTGGGTGTGAAAGATGCCCCCGCCTCCAGAGGCCTGTCTTAGTCCATTTCCTGCTGATATAAAAGAATACCATAGGCCAGGTCATCTATAAAAAACAGAAGTTTCAGCCAGGCTCGGTGGCTCAGCCTGTAATCCCGCACCTTTGGGAGGCTGAGATGAGTGGATTGACTGAGCCCGAGGGTTCGAGACCCACCTGGGCAACGAGACCTCATCTCTACAATAAATCAAAAAATCAGCCAGGCGTGGTAGCACACACCTGTAGTTCCGGCTATTTGGAAGGCTGAGGCGGAAGGATCACCGGAGCACAGCAGGTCGAGGCTGCGGTGGCCGGGAGCGGCCACTGCACTCCAGTCTGGGCAACAGAGTGAGACTCCAACTCAAAAAAAAAAAACAGTTCTGGAGGCTGGGAAGTCCAAGTTCGAGTGTCTGTCTCTGTTGGGATCCTGCTCATTGCATCAAAACATGGCAATCACCACAGCCTTGACCTGCTGGGCTCAGGTGAAAAAAAAAGAAAAAAGAAAAAACATGGTGGAGGGCATCATGGGAGAGGGCAAAAGGTCTCTCTTCCCCTTCTTTTTTTTTTTTTCTTTTGAGTTGGAGTCTCACTCCATCGCCCAGACTGGAGTACAGTGGCCGCTCCCTGCCACCGCAGCCTCGCCTGCTGGGCTCCGGCAATCCTTCCGCCTCAGCCTTCCAAATACCGTAATTACAGGCATGCGCTACCACGGCCAGCTGATTTTTTGATTTATTGTAGAGATGAGATCTTGCCAAGTTGCCCAGGCAGGCATGCGCTACCATGGCCAGCTGATTTTTTGATTTATTATAGAGATGAGGTCTTGCCAAGTTGCCCAGGCGGGTCTCAAACACACAGGCTTAGGCAATCCACTCACCTCAGCCTCCCAAGAAGCGGGATTACAGGCTGAGCCACTGAGCTGGGCTTTGTCTTCCTCTTCTTAAAAGCCAGCAGTCCTATCATGGTGGCCCCACCCTGATGACCTTATCTAATCCAATTACCTCCCAAAGGCCCCACCTCCAACAGTCATCAACACTTGAATTTGGGGATTAAGTTTCCAACACATGAAATTTAGAGGACTTAAACCACAGTAATGTTCACAACCTCATCCCTGGAATCTGTGAATACTGGGGGTACTGAGAAAATGTATACACATTTTAAGAGATGTTTGCCCTAATCCAAAGTGTCTGGACACTGATGGTAACCACTTTGAGCACCTCAAGTAATTGCAGAAATCAAACATGACCTGTATTCATCTTATTGAGTGTTGCACTTTTTTTAAGCATTTAAAGAATTTATTAGACACATACAGTTACATTCAATGAAATTATTAGTGAGCTACAAAATGGAAAATTAAGAACCCACATTAATAAAACCTCAAACACATCTCAGAATAAATTCAAGTTTTTCAGTTTAACATCTATATCTTTGCCAATGTTTTAAAAGCAGAAGGACCCATTAATACTTATGTAATAAAATTCAATGTTCTATGCTAAATGAACATAGAACTTATAGTTCACAGCATGATTTATAGTTACATTATAACCTTTCTTCCGCAGTGCTTACATTACTTCACAATTATAATTATTAAGCTATTAATACAAAGCAGAACACTTCTTCAAATTAAGGTACCGTTTGTTGTACGTAGCAAAGACTGTCTTCCTGCACCAAGTAAAGAAGTAACTCTTGAAATACTGGGTAGAATTTCTTTATCCAACATAGGACCAATGTGCTGGCAGATTTGCAACAGATGATCAGGAGTCACATGCTTATTGGACAAAACCAATTTCTTATAGCTCCTGTTGTGCTTGTTGCCCTCCCAGTCCAACCTCTTTGGCAACAACTGGTACTGCTCCAGCTCCTGCACCAGCACCTGGACTGCTTTCTGACAAGGGCCTGCTGATAGGTGCCAGACAATGAGGAAGTACAGCTCGGACTCTATGACAGGCACCACTGTCGGGTGGATGAAGACTCTGCCATGACCAGCACAGGGTGGGAGGCGGGAGCCAGTAGACAGCCAAAGCATGTAGGCCATGCTGAGGCCTGACCAAGCCAGCATCCCCTCTTCTCAGGAGCACACTGCCACCACCCTGCCGTGCACACTGCTAGGGTCTGACACCCAAAGGTTTTTTTTTAGATTGGAAAGTATAGTTTATTTAGACAGTAATTTAGAGAGAGAGAGGAGAGTCACCTTCCTAAGGTAGCGGAGGGGTCCAAAGTTTAGGAAACAAGGTGGCCATAGCTCAAAGAGCCATGTGGACACACCAGAGTTTAACAAAGCAATTACCTGGTATTAAGATTTTATTTTATTTTATTTTATTTATTTGTTTGTTTGTTTTTGAGTTGGAGTCTCACTCTGTTGCCCAGACTGGAGTGCAGTGCCGCTCCCAGCCACCGCAGCCTCGACCTGCCGGGCTCCGGCGATCCTTCTGCCTCAGCCTTCCAAGTAGCTGGAACTACAGGTGCGCGCTACCACACCCGGCTAATTTTTGATTTATTGTAGAGATGAGGTCTTGCCAAGTTGCCCAGGTGGGTCTCAAACCCGTGGGCTCAGGCAGTCCACTCACCTCAGCCTCCCAAAGGCACGGGATTACAGGCTGAGCCACCGAGCCTGGCTTGTATTAAGATTTTAGTACAGTTTTTTCCTTTCTTGAAATGTGTATACATTTTTTGGCATCCTCTGTATGTTACCTTACACAGCAAAAAAGTTTCTGCAGATACAATTAAATTCAGGATCTTGAGATAAGGAGGTTTTCCTCGATTACTGAGGTGGGTTTAGAGGAGGGAGACAGGAAGGTCAGAGAAGGAGATAATTTTGAAAGCAGATGTAAGAGTGCCCATGAAGCAAGGTGTGCATGTGGCCCCTGGAAAATGGAAAAAGAAAGGAATATGTACTTCCCTAAGTCTCCAGTTGGAACTCAATCCTTCTAACACCTTGATTTTGGCCTGGTCAGACCTATTTTGGACTTCTGACCTCTGGAACTCTAAGACACATTTGGCCAATAGAATATAAAAAACAGCTCTGTGTCATTTCCCACAGCTGTGTGGCTGTAGAGGCCCTTCCCATTTTGAGGATGTACTCTTTCATTCCTGGTTTATCATAAATAGATTTAGTTCATCAAATGCTTAAAAGGGGAGGGGGAATCTACATAAATGAAGAAAAAGCAAAGAAAGAATATGGATCTCACATAGACCCCTGGGAGGTCAGTCACTGAGAATACAGACTTTGGAATACAAACAATGAAGAGCCCCCAGTATGACTGATCTCAAACCACAAACCCAGATATCAAGACATTAATAGAATAAATAGAATCAAGGAGAGACAAGAGGAAAGAATGAAGGAGTTGATAACTGAGATAACAGCAATAAAGAATACAGTGACTGAAATAAATAACAAACTGATTAGCTAAGTAGAAGAAAGAGTCTCAGAGCTTGAGGACCAAAATATGGAACAATCCCAAACTATTAAAAACATAGAAAAGAAGTTTAAAAAGACAGAACAAAACCTCAGAGAGATGAGCGACTATTTCAAGAGGCCAACCCTAAGATTAATTGAAATTCCTGAGGCAGATATAGAGACAGAGACCACCCTAGAACAAACATTCCATGAAATTATCTAAGAAAACTTCCCTCATTTTTTTTGTTTTGTTTTGTTTTTTTTTTGAGTTGGAGTCTCACTCTGTCGCCCAGATGGAGTGCAGTGGCCGCTCCTGGCCACCACAGCCTCGACCTGCTGGGCTCCGGCAATCCTTCTGCCTCAGCCTTCCAAGTAGCTGGAACTACAGGCATGCCCTACCACACCTGGCTAATTTTTTGATTTTATTGTAGAGATGAGGTCTCGCCTGCCCAGGTGGGTCTCGAACCCGCGAGTTCAGGCAATCCACTCACCTTAGCCTCCCAAAGGCGCGGGATTACAGGCTGAGCCACCAAGCCTGGCTGCCCCCCCTCATTTAATCAGTAACTCAACCATTCAAACACAAGAGATTCAGAAATGCCCTGCAAGACAACAAATGAGAAGACCAACTCCTAGACACACAGTAATTCACCTACACAAAGTAGGTATAAAAGAAAAAATCCTAAGGGCAGCAAGAGAGAAAGGTCAGACTACCTACCAGGGAAGACCAAATAGAATAGCAGCAGACTTATCTACAGAAACACTTCAGGATTGGAGACCTTGGAACCCAATCTTCAAAGTTCTCAAAGATAAACAATTTCAACCAAGAATTACTTGCCCAGCTAAGCTAACCTACATCAGTGATGAAGAATTAAAATCTCAGATATTCAGTCCTTAAGAGCTTACGCAGCCTCCATACGAGCTCTACAAAAAACAATTAAGAAAGTATTAAACACAGAAAAAAGGAAAAAAAGAATGACAACACTCTTCATAAGAATGCAGGAAAAAGATAGAAAACACACATGAATCAATGCAAAAATCAAAAGACAACAAACAGCAACAACAACAACAAACTCTAAGAACCTCATGACGGGGATAAACTCTCACATTTCAATAATTAGACTGAATGTGAATGGACTAAATGCACCAATGAAAAGACACAGAATGGCAAAATGGATAAAATATCATGAGGCAACAATATATTGTCTCCAAGAGACTCATTTCACCAGAAAGGATACTCACAAACTCAAAGTAAGAGGATGGTAAACAAAATTTCAGGTGCATGGAACACAAAAGAAAGCAGGAGTCATGTTCTTAATATCAGACAAAATACCCTTTAAGCTATCAAAAATTTACAAAGATATGGAAGGTCACTGCATAATGATAAAAGATTTAACCCACCAATAAGAAATATCCATCCTGGCTGGATTCAGTGGATCACCCTGTAATCCCAGCATTTCGGGAGGCCAAAGTGAGTGGATTACCTGAGCCCACGGGTTCAAGACCAGCCTGGCAACTTGGCAAAATCTCGTCTCTACAATAAATAAAAAATTACCCAGGCATGGTAGTATGTGCCTGTAGTTCCAGCTACTTGGATTGCTGAGGCAGAAGAATCTCTGGAGCCCAACAGGTCAAAGCTAGGGTGGCTGTGAGTGTGCCACTGCACTCCAGTCTGGGTGACAGAGTGAGACTCCAACTCAAAAAAAAAAAAAATCAACAAGGAGATCTGGAACCTCAATGTGACACTTGACCAAATGGACTGAATTGATACCTACAGAACATTCCATCCAACAACTACAGAATATACATTCTACTCATCATCACATGGAACATACTCTTAAGATAGACCACATTCTCGGCCATAAATCAAGCATAAGCAAATTCCATAAGACAGAAATACTGCCAAGCACCTTCTCATACCACAGTGGAACAAAAAAACATCAACACCAACAAAGTTCTCACAAACCCGCATACATGGACACTAAACAGTATGATGCTAAACAACGCCTGGGTCAACATGGAAATCAAAACAGATATTAAAAGATACCTGGAGGAGAGCCGCCAAGATCCTGAACCTGTGGGTGTTCAAGGCGATGCTGCTCTTCTGCCCCGGTTGCAGGAATGGGCTGATCATAGAGGAGGGACAGCGCTGCCACCACTTCACCTGCAACACGTGCCCCTGTGTGTATGACATCACTCACAAGGTAACAAATCTGAAGTATACAAAACTGAAAGAAGTGAATGATGTGCTCGGGGGAGTAGCTGCCCGGGAGAATGTTGACTGCTGCAGAGCCATGCTCCAAATATGAACATCCTTGTGCTTACTTCATGCAGCTTCAGACCCGCTCTGCAGATGAGCGAATGACTACCTTCTACAAGTGCTGCAATGCTCGATGTGGACATGGCTGGGGAGACTAGGGTCAGGCTGGCCCAGCTGCCTCAAGGTCTGCTTACCTTGTCTCCCAGGGTGAATTCTCAGCTGGGAATATTAATTGCATGCCCTGGGGTCTTTGTTGGTGGAAAGCTTAACCTTTTGGGTTGATGAGCTGGAGTGTCAGGAAATGTAGTCCATCTGCCAATCAGAGTGGATGAAATCAGAATGTCTAGGGATTTTTGTGTATTGGGAGGAGATGTATAACTAAGTATGCTCTTTATAATCCTGTTCTTTCATCATTTTCATTTATTGGCAGTTTACATTCCCTCATCATCAATCAGTGCTCTTAATATTTATGCCGGCCGTGCTCGGTGGCTCAGCCTGTAATCCTGCGTTTTGGGAGGCCGAGGTGAGTGGATTGCCTGAGTCCGTGGGTTCGAGACCCGCCTGGGCAACTTGGAGAGACCTCATCTCTACAATAAATCAAAAAAATCAGCCGGGCATGGTAGCGCACGCCTGTAGTTCCAGCTACTTGGAAGGCTGAGGCAGAAGGATCGCCGGAGCCCAGCAGGTCAAGGCTGCAGTGGCCGGGAGCGGCCACTGCACTCCAGTCTGGGTGACAGAGTGAGACTCCAACTCAAAAAAAAAAAAAAATTTATGCTATTTACACAGTTTAGCACATTAAGTGACCCTAAAGATGTAACTGCTAATTGTATACTTATTTGATCAAAATTTATTTTGAACATTTCGTTAAAATAAAAAGTTGAATACTACCATAAAAAAAAAAGATACCTGGAAACAAATGAAAAAGAAGAAACATCTTACCAAAATCTCTGGGATGGCACGAAACCAGTACTAGGAGGGGAATTCATATCTCTGTGAACACACATGAAGAAAATGGAAAGATCACAAGTTAACAGCCTAACAAATCACCTAAGGAAACTGGAAAAGCAAGACCACCAAAACCCTAACTTCAGCAGAACAATCCAGATCACCAAAATAAAAACTCAAATTTGGGTCATAGAAGATAAAAAGATAATGCAAAAATTCAATGAAACAGGCCGGGCTCGGTGGCTCAGTCTGTAATCTCGCACCTTTGGGAGGCTGAGGGGAGTGGATTGCCTGAACCCGCAGGTTCAAGACCTGCACGGGAAACTTGGCAAGACCTCATCTCTACAATAAATCAAAAAATTAGCCGGGTGTAGTGGCACGTGCCTGTAGTTCCAGCTACTTGGAAGGCTGAGGCGGAAGGATCGCCGGAGCCCAGCAGGTCGAGGCTGCGGTGGCCGGGAGCAGCTACTGCACTCCAGTCTGGGTGACAGAGTGAGACTCCAACTCAAAAAAAAAAACAAAAACAAAAACAATGAAACAAAAAGTTGGTCCCTAGCTAGACTGACCAAGAAAAAGAGAATAAAAGCCCAAATAAACACAATCAGAAATGCAAAAGATCAAGTCACAACTGATTCCGAAGAAATACAAAAGATTATCAGAGGCTACTATATACACTTGTATGGAAACAAACTAGAAAATCTAAAGGAAATAGAGGACTTTCTGACATCACACAACCTCTCCAGGTAGAAACAAGAAGAAATCAAAACCCTAAACAGACCAATAACAATCCAGGAAATTGACTATGTCATAAGGAAACTACCTACAAAAAAAAAAACCAAAATCCCGGACCAGATGGCTTTCCACCAGAATTCTACAAAACATACAAGGAGGAACTGATATCAATCTTATAGAAAGTATTCTAGGCAATTGAAAAAGATGGAACTCTCCCCAAATCTTTTTATGAAGTTAAAATCCCATTGATACCCAAACCAGGGAAGGATCCAACAAAGAAAGAGAACTACAGGACAATATCCTTGATGAACTCAGATGCTAAAATTTTAACAGGACCCTAGCATCTTGATCCAACAACACATCTCAAAAATCATCCACCATGACCAAGTAGGTTTCATTCCTGGGATGCAGGACTGGTTCAACATTCATAAGATCATAAACATAATTAAATATGTCAACAGATGTAAAATCAAAAACCACATGATTATATCATTAGATGTGGAAAAAGCTTTTGATAAAACCCAGCACCCCTTCTTGATAAAAATCCTTGAACATTTAGGCATAGATGGAACATATCTCATAGATGGAAATAGTTAGAGCCATCTGCAAGAAACCCACAGCCAGCACACTGCTAAATAGACCGAAATTGGGACCATTTCCCTTGAAAACTAGGACAAGACAAGGATGCCCACTCTCACACCTCCTGTTCAACATAGTTTGGAAGTTCTAGCTAGAACAGTCAGACTAAAGAAGGAGATCAGGGGTATCCAAATAGGAAAAGAGGAAATTAAGTTATCCCTCTTTGCAGAAAACATGATTCTATACCTCAAAACCCCAGGAGAACCTGTCAAAAACCTCCTTACACTCATAAAGGACTTTGGCAAAGTCTCAGTATAAAGTAAATGTACAAAAGACAGTCGCATTTCTCTCTTTTTTTTTTTTTTGAGTTGGAGTCTCACTCTGTCACCCAGACTGGAGAGCAGTGGCCGCTGCTGGCCACTGCAGCCTCGACCTGCTGGGCTCCGGCGATCCTTCTGCCTCAGCCTTCCAAGTAGCTGGAACTACAGGCGTGCACTACCATGCCCGGCTAATTTTTTATTTATTGTAGAGATGAGGTCTCGTCAAGTTGCCCGGGCGGGTCTCGAGCCCGCAGGCTCAGGCAATCCACTCACCTCGGCCTCCCAAAGCGCTGGGATTACAGGCTGAGCCACCAAGCCCAGCCGACAGTCGCATTTCTGTACACCAAAAATAAACAAGCAGAAACCCAAATATAAAGCACAATCCCATTCACAATAGCCCCCCAAAAAAGAAATACCTTGGCATCTTCCTAACCAGAGATGTGTAAGACCTTTACAACAAAAACTGCAAAATCCTACTCAAAGAAATCAAAGATGACACAAACAAATGGAAAAATATTCCATGCTCATGGATTGGAAGAATCAACATTGTTAATATGTCCATCCTACCTAAGGCAATCTACAGTTAAAGTAATACCCGTTAAATTACCGGCAGCATTCTTCTCAGACCTGGAAACGACATATGGAAACATAAACGACCACGAATAGCCAAAACAATCTTTAGCAGTAAAAACAAAGTAGGAGGTATCATATTCCCAGACTTTAAACTTTATTATAAAGCTACAATAATCAAAACAGCCTGGTACAAGAACAGGCATATAGACCAATGGAACAGGATAGAGATTCCAGAAGCTAAACCTCAATTTCTCAACCAACTCATCTTCGACAAAGCCTCCACCACCAACCCCCTGGGAAGAGAAGAACCTATTCAGTAAATAGTGCTGGGAAAACTGGTTGACCACATGCAGAAGATTAAAACAAGACCCCTACCTATCACCATACACCTAAATCAACTCTAAATGGATCAAAGACCTAAACATAAAACCTCAAACTATAAGAACCTTAAAAATGCAGAAGACACCCTTATGGAAGTTGGAACTGGCAACCGATTCCTGACCAAACCCCAAGTGCCCATGCCATAAAAGAAAAGATAAGCCAGGTTCGGTGGCTCAGCCTGTAGTCCCACACCTTTGGGAAGCTGAGGTGAGTGGATTGCCTGAGCCCATCGGTTCGAGACCCGCCTGGGCAACTTGGCGAGACCTCATTTCTACAATAAATCAAAATGAGCCGGGTGTGGTAGCGCACGCCTGTAGTTCCAGCTACTCGGAAGGCTGAGGCGGAAAAATCGCCGGAGCCCAGCAGGTCGAGGCTGCGGTGGCCGGGAGCGGCCACTGCACTCCAGTCTGGGCAACAGAGTGAGACTCCAACTCAAAAAAAAAAGATAAGATAGACAAGTGGGACCTCATCAAACTGACAATCTTCTGCAAAACCAAAGAAACCATCGAGAGAGCAGGGAGACAGCCCACAGACTGGGGAAAAATATTTGCCAGTTGTATGTCTGACAAAGACCTAACATCTAGGATCTACAGGGAACTCAAGTGTGCTGAAAAGAAAAAAACAAATAGCCCCATTACAAAGCAGGCAAAATATGTGAAAAGACACTTCTCAAAAGAAGACATACAAATAGCCAACTGATACAAGAAAAAATGCTCAGCCTCACTAGTCATCAAGGAAATGTAAATTAAAACCACACTGAGATACCACCTAACTCCAGTCAGAATGGCCATCATCAATAACTCAAAAAACAACAGATGCTGGAGAGGATGTGGGGAAAAGGGAACACTTTTACACCGTTGGTGCGAGTGTAAACTAATACCACCTCTGGAAAACAGTTTGGCAATTCCTAAAAGATCTAAATATCTACCTTCAATCCCCTACTGGGAATATGCCCAGAGGAACTCAAAGCACTCTATGAATAAGAAACCTGCACTCGCATGTTATTGCAGCATTGTGCACAACTGCAAAAACGTGGAACCAACCGTGCTGCCCATTGAAAAAGGATTAGAGCCAGGCTCGGTGGCTCAGCCTGTAATCCCACGCCTTTGGGAGGCTGAGGTGAGTGAATTGCCTGAGCCCACGGGTTCGAAACCCGCCTGGGCAACTTGGCAAGACCTCATCTCAACAATAAATTAAAAAATAAGCCGGGCGTAGTAGTGCACTCCTGTAGTTCCAGCTTCCAGCTACTTGGAAGGCTGAGGCGGAAGGATTGCCAGAGCCCAGCAGGTCGAGGCTGCGGTGGCTGGGAGTGGCCACTGCACTCCAGTCTGGGCGACAGAGTGAGACTCCAACTCAAAAAAAAAAAGGACTGGATACAAAAATGTGATGCATCACACTATGGAATATTACACAACCATAAACAAGGACAGAATTATGAACGTATTATGCGCTTATTATGCAAATTATGCAACTTGGATGCACTTAGAGTCTATAATACTGAGTGATCTATCACAGAAACAAATCTCAAGTTCTACGAGTTAGTCTTTACACATAGGTTGCTTTTGTTGAGAGGAATACTCTTTAGCCTATTTGTAGCTTTACCAGAATGTCCAGGACTCTACCTACAATGAAAAGAAAGTATTTACTGGAAATAGAGGGGTACAAGCAATGAAAGCCATACTACTCTGAAGTGTTTGTGGAGAAATATTTTTAATACAAATAGTAGACCTGTGACCCAGGCTTACTGTGAACATCAACCATGATTTGGGTAGCATATCCTGAGGATGCTAGGGAACAGAAAGAACTCATTCTGCTCCAAACATGGGAGAGGCTTCCTTGGACCTTTGGCTCATATCAATTTTCTTGTCCTGAAACATATTTGCTTTTTCATTTGAGGATGAAGAAAAGTCTTTCTAATACACTCAACTTTCTTTGCTTCCTGATATCTTCTGGAAAAGAACAGTTAAACACCCAAAATGACTGCATATACCTTTCGTCTCTAAAACTAAAGTCACATTAATGTCAAAGTTGTCCAATACAGGAAAACCCTTAAATTATTAAAACAGGTATCTTTGACTTTGGGACTTGATTCAATGATGTAAATAGATTAAGTGGGACATTTTTCTGGGCATTAATCTCATTGTACTATCCTGAATGCATGAGAGAGTAGCTAGTCAATGCTTACCAGCCTTGTTCCAGTTCTTATCCAGAAAGAAGGTGTGGTAGACAGAATTCTAAGATGACCTCAGTCACTCACACTATTGAGTGTCTCCTGTAACTTGCTTCTAAGCAGTAGAATATGGCAAAGGTGATGGGGCATTGCTTTCATGAGTATGTTGCCTTATATGGCAAAGATGAAGGAATTTTTCGATGTAATTAAGGTCCCCCATCAGTTGAGTTTAGATTAATTGAAGAGAGATTATTTTGAATGGGCCTGACCAAATCTGGTGAGTCGTTTAAAAGGGCATCTAAAGATCAGAGATGCTGAATTTATAGTAGCAAGCTACCGTGAATTCTATAGCTGCAGGAAAACAAATTCTGCCAACAACTATATAAACTTGGGAGAGGATCCAGACCCTCAAATGAAACTTCAGTCCTAGCTGACACCTTTATTTTAACCTTGTGAGACTCTAAGCAGAGAAGCCAGCTAAACAGTGCCCAGATTTTTGACCCACGGACCTGTGAAGTCATAAGTGTGCTGTCTTAAGGCACTTAGTTCTGGGTAATTTGCTACACAACGATAGAAGACTTAAGAAAGAGGGGTAGAAAATTAAGGGAGAGGGCCAAATAGAGGACCTATTGACCTGCCAAGGACATGATAAGCTAGATGATAATTAAGGCTAACTGGAAATGCACAACTGCTAAGAGGTTCAGCATGGGACTGCCACTTGACCAGGAGGGTGGAAGGTAGAAATAGATTCCTTCTCAGATCTGAAATAAAAACTACTGTTCATTTGATTACAGTCTGAAGCACATCTCTAATCATAGCTAGCTTGCTTTTTAAGTCAGACCTCTTCTCACAGAGCAAAAGGAAAACAGAAACCTAATCTCAAGTTTATTGATTATCTCCCCAAGTGTCTATGTGCGTTAGTCAGCAACTCTGACTCCTTCACAACGTCTTTGAAAGATAACAGTATTTAGACCCTCCTGCATTGCTTCTATCCAACTCTCTAATCAGCTAGAAAATGTGAAGATTTTTTTTCAAGTTAAAGCAGTATATGAGCCCTGGCATCACTGAAAAGTATTATCTATCATTCTGATACCCCATTTAGAAATGGAATGAAAGAGAAAGGGAAAGAATTGGGCTCCATTGGTTCATGGAAGCCTTGAAAAATCTTTAGTCATTTTTAGTATGGAGCGTCTAGGTTATAGGAAAGATATGAATATATATGGAAAAATTTAAAGCAGGCTGTTTATTTTACGCTTTAGTTATTGAAAAGCTGTGAGTCAGTTTTGCCAGCAATTGAACCTCACTTTAAATACATCAGGGAGTTTTGCGTCTGCAGGAACTCTGCAGTAAGTCAAAGTAAAACAGATTAGCTTTTTGCAGTGAATATAATTAGGTAACCCAAAGCTTCTCTTATATTGATACAGATATTTGTATTTCAGAATTTCTGAAAGTGTAGAACTGGTAAGCAAAAACTACACTCAATTCATTTTCTTTCTTTTTTTTTTTTTTTTTTTTTTTGAGTTGGAGTCTCACTCTGTCGCCTAGACTGGAGTGCAGTGGCTGCTCCCGGCCACTGCAGCCTCGACCTGCTGGGTTCCGGCGAACCTTCCGCCTCAGCCTTCCAAGTAGCTGGAACTACAGGTGCGCGCTACCACACCCAGCTGATTTTTTAATTTATTGCAGAGATGTGGGCTCACCAAGTTGCCCAGGTGGGTCTCGAACCTGCGGCCTCAGGCAATCCACTCACCTCAGCCTCCCAAGGCACGGGATTACAGGCTGAGCCACTGAGCCCGGCTTCAATTCACTTTCATGAGGTACAGTTGCCATGGAAATCTTAGTTGATGTGGGATAGGCCCAGATGGGTTTTGCTGGAAGATAATGATCTGGAACACTGAAAAATAGAAGGCTAAATGAAGGGCTGTGTGACATTTAGGTTCCCCAGGAGGGCTAGAGACCCCAGGGGCTTCTGAATAGAATGTTGACCTTTAAGCCAGGATGTTAAGGAAAGAAAGCTCCAGATCTTAGGAGAGAATATCTTTCATTTTGCAATCAGACTCCATAAATTGAAGTCATGGGACCTCAACATGTTAGCTGTGTCACCAGGAGAAGCTCTTAGCTACTCTATACCCATCTCTCATCTGCAAAGTGGGAATAATAAAATCCCAATTTCATAGGGTTACTATGAAGATTAAATGTAAGAATGCAATAAAGTACCCTGAGCTTAGTAAGTTTTTAATCATTATTTAGCACAAAGAGTTGTACAGGTTCCAATTACAGTCATGCAACACATATTGACATTTCCATTAATGACAGATTTCATATGTAACAGTGGTCTCATAAGATGATACTGTATACTACTATACCTTTTTAATGTTTAGATATGCTTAGATACACAGATACTTAACATTAAATTATAATTGCCTGTGGTATTCAGTATAGTACATGCTATACAGGTTTGTAGCCCAGGAGCAATAGGCTCTACCATAGAGCCCAGATGTGTAGTATGCTATACCATCTAACTTATTTTTTTTTGAGTTGGAGTCTCACTCTGTCACCCAGACTGGAGTGCAGTGGCCGCTCCTGGTCACCGCAGCCTCGACCTGCTGGGCTCTGGTGATCCTTCTGCCTCAGCCTTCCGAGTAGCCAGAATTACAGGTGCGCGCTACCACACCCGGCTAATTTTTTGATTTATTGTAGAGATGAGGTCTCGCTGCCCAGGCAGGTCTCGAACCCGCGAGCTCAGGCAATCCACTCACTTCAGCCTCCCAAGGGCGCAGGATTACAGGCTGAGCCATCGAGCCCGGCCATCTAACTTTTTATAAGTGCATTCTATGATGTTCTCACAACAATGAAATTGCCTAACAATGCATTTCTTAGAATGTATCCCCTTCGTTAAACAATGTACAACTGCAAAAAGATACCTACACGCGTATGTTTATCGCAGCATTGTTCACAACAGCAAGAACCTGGAAACAACCATGCTCTCCATCAAAAGAGGACTGGATTAACAAAATGTGGTACATATACATGATGGAATACTATGCAGCCATAAAAAAGAACAAAATCATGAATTTCGCAGCAACCTGGATGGAACTAGAGTCTATAATACTGAGTAACTTCTCACAGAAACAAAGATCTGAGTATCACATGTTCTCACTCGTATAGTAGACCTTGATCATTCAACGTAATACCATAAGAAAATGACTAACAGTGGTGGAAAACTATGGGGGAGCGGGGAGAAAGGAGATGGGATTAATGGTAGTAAACATCTGTCAGGGGACAGGGAGACACCTCTTATCAACAAGGGTGCCTGAACGAAGCATATTCGTATACCTAACCCTTAACTGTACCCCACAATATCATAACAAAAAATATTGATTATAAAAAAAAAACAATGTACAACTGTATTTTTAAAAGACTGACTAAACCAAGGAGGAAAAAGATAACACTGAAGAAAATAAAAATGTCATAGGAAAAGTGTTAGTTTCTCCAGCAGCAAATGCCTTGGGCATTTTCAATTCAATGACTGCATACCATTTCTAATCATTATCTCATTTAGAATTATAATGAAGATTGTTGGGAATAATTAACCCCCATTCTATGGTCCCAGGAGCCTGTCACTGCAGGCAGGAGGATTAGGTACCCTCTGTGCATTTTCTACGGAGGAGACACACAGGATTTCTGTTGGTCCTGGGCACTCAGGTGCATTCTCTTCAATGATATGACGTCAGTCAGACTCTCTTTTCGGGCAGTTTCAATAAATTCTCCACCCAGTCCATTAAATAGCAAGGATGATCTCCTGCATTGTTTCATGCCTTGATAGCACTTTTACTAACATAGAATAGCACCAGCTCCTGAAAACACCCAGCCCTTTCAAAGGCCTAGAAACTACAGCTGCAAGGAATGAGTGTCCTTTAGAGCCTGATGTGGTAAATCCTCCCTGCCCTGAGTTACTAGCCTAGAAGCCTATTCCCTCCTGCTCTCTCCTTTGTTAGGAATTCTAGTCACAAAAACCTACAATAAAATGCTGCAGGCGCATCAATAAAGGACATAATGAAATCAAATGAGTCTTGTTCCTTACATTTACATGCAAAGTATATCAAAGGAGCATCCAGTTTGTTCCTGAAATCCACACAATGGATTCTTTTGTGTAAGGGGAGAAGAGATATATGAAGCTGAATTAGGAAGCAATTCCAATTAAAAGGGCTGTGTTTAAGGTTCCAAAGACAATGCAGCCTTTGCTAGACAGTGAGCTATTAGCTGTGTCTGGCTGCTGAGGTGGTTTTATGTTAATTGAACTAGAACTGGGTGGAAGAAACACAGCAACACCACCCCTGGGTCCCAGGCTCCAGGAACACACTGTCTCAGTTTCAACTTACTCCCGGGTGACTTTGGGGGTAATAACAGTACCTGCCTAATAGGGTTATTATAGTAATGAGAAGAACTAAAGTATATAAGAGACTAGATAGCTATTATTGTGACTTCCTTCCACTGGCCGCCACACTGGTGCTGGCACCTTGCATATGTGCATGGGACAGAATCACCCAGATGACAAGTAAATGGGACCCTGGAAACATGTCTGGGCTTGTTGAAGGGATAGTTGTCCTTGGGCACAAAGGCCTCTCAAAGTCAAGTCCAACTTTCTTTCCTAGAGAAATGGAGTTCCTTTTGCCAGTATTGGATCCCTAGGACATATGCCAGCTAAATGAGCTCCGCTGTTTCCTACACACGTCATATTTTGTAGCTTGAGAATCAGAGTAGGCACCACGAAGATAAGTTCTTCCCTGTGGCAGGTGACTTGCAGTTTTCTCTGGATTCTTCCTTTATCTTAAGTGTGATCTGCCTTCATAAAACAGCAAAGCGTTGCTGGGCTCAGTGGCTCAGCCTGTAATCCTGCACCTTTGGGAGGCTGAGGTGAGTGGATTGCCTGAGCCTGCGGGTTCGAGACCCGGAAGGCTGAGGCGGAAGGATCGCCAGAGCCCAGCAGGTCGAGGCTGCGGTGGCTGGGAACGGCCACTGCACTCCAGTCTGGGCGACAGAGTGAGACTCCAACTCAAAAAACAAAAAACAAAACAGCACAAGGGCTGTCTCATGTCAGCTCAGATCTGTGTCTGAAACATGGCCGCATGTTTGTCTGTGTGGAGAACTGCACTTCTAAGGGTATAAAGAGATGTGGCATTTGGCTGTGCCCCCCTTGCCAGGTTCACCAAAGAGTGTGCTGAAAATTCTTGTTTTTGTAACTTGAGTGTCACTCTTCATTTACCTTCTTAAAAATGTAACACTGGGCGTGGTGACTCTTGCCTGTAATCCTAGCACTTTGAGAGGCCAAGGCAGGAAGATCGCTTAAGCCCAGGAGTATGTGACCAGCCCAGGCAACATAGTGAGATCTCACCTCTACAAAAAATCCAAACATTAGACAAGGGTGTTGATACAGGCCTGTTAGTCTCAGCTACTCAGGTAGAAGGATCACCTGAGCCCAGCAGGTGGAGAATGTGGTGAACTGTTATCATGCCACTGCAATCCAGCCTAGGCAACATAGTAAAAAAAGAAAAAGTGTAATACTTTGTGATGGGGAACACAGGCTGGGGGAAGTGTAAAGAAGCATAAATGGAACATGAGTGAAATTATGGAATTTTTCATAATTCCATAATTATGTTCTGGAGAAATCCAGAACCAAGGAAACCATTAAGGCTCTGACATACCCGAGGTGCCTGAGGACCCCACCATATACTGGAAACAAAGAATAGCACAGTCCCTCCCCATGACAGTTCGTCTATCTGTAGGAAGCTGCTGTTGTCACTCTACAGAGCAGAGGCTATATACCTGGATGCTCATTTCAGATGTGGGTTTCATTATTGTCAGGATGTAAATGGGCCTAAATCATAGCGCCTCTGATGTGAGAAAGCCCTGAGGAATAGTGACACGAAGCCGTCATTCTTCCGGTGACATTCTTTGAGTGACATTTTAAAACCACTTGTCAGGAAGGCAGAGGAATAGCAAAAGGGAGGCAACAAAAGGACTTTATTTCCATCAGTAATAGTAGGTTTCTTTAAGAAAAAGAACCTAGCTGGACTCGGCGGCTCAGCCTGTAATCCCGCGCTTTGGGAGGCCGAGGTGAGTGAATTGCCTGAGCCCGCGGGTTCAAGACCTGCCTGGGCAACTTGGCGAGACCTCATCTCTACAATAAATAAAAAAAAATTAGCTGAGCATGGTAGCGTGCGCCTGTAGTTCCAGCTACTTGAAAGACTGAGGCGGAAGGATCACTGGGGCCCAGCATGTCGAGGCTGCGGTGGCCGGGAGCGGCCACTTCACTCCAACTCAGAGGTGAGACTCCAACTCAAAAAAAAAAAAAAAAAAGAAAGAAAAAGGACCTAAAGCAATTATGGCAAAATGTACATATTTGTTCAGTCTGGGTGGGGAGTCATAGGTATTTGTTATGATATTTCCTGCACTTGGCTGGATGCTTGAGAGTTTTTCAAAATATTTTAAAATAATTATGTAGATTTTGAAGGAAAAGCAACATAGTTTTTGGCAACCTAAAAAGGAGTAGTCTTGGTTAAGAATAGCACCATGAAAAGCAAGTAAAGTAAGTGAAAAGTGGTTCAAAGTTTCCCTCGAGGTAAGTTTCAGAGTGTTCATGCAGAGTAAAGGCCATTTTCCTTTGATACAGCAAAATCTGTTTTAATTCAATTTAAACAAGCAGAAGTTCTAGGACAAGGGCCCCTGCCCCAGTACTCTCCAGCAGCCACGTTCACTCCTCATTTTCCCTGATGTCAGTGAGGTAGTGAAATACAATTTTAAATCATCTAACAAGTACACAACAGCAACGAAACAATGGTTTGGCTATGAATTGGCTGGGCCAAAATTGTGATGAAAAGAGAAGCAACTTTGAAATGCCTTTTTTCTAAAAACACAGGTTGACATAACCAAGAAAAGGTGCAGGCAGAACACAAAGTTGGCCAGGCTTGGTGGCTCAGCCTGTAATCCCAGCACTTCGGAAGGCCGAGGCAAGTGGATTGCCTGAGCCCGCGGGTTCAAGACCAACCCAGGCAACTTGGTGAGACCTCATCTCTACAATAAATCAAAAATTAGCCAGGCGTGGTAGCATGTGCCTGTAGTTCCAGCTACTTGGAAGGCTGAGGCGGAAGGATCGCCGAAGCCCAGTAGGTTGAGGCTGTGGTGGCTGGGTATGTGCCACTGCACTCCAGTCTAGGTGACACAGTGAGACTCCAACTCAAAAAAAAAAAAAAGCAAAACAAGAAAACACAAAGTTAGAATTGAATTGTTGTGTTTCTTCATAAGGGAAAAAAATAAAAGTCATCAAAACAAACAGGAAAAACCAGGATGGGGGATTGAGTTCAATGTTCAGCCTAATCATGCGAATGTCTCCCAAAGTTGGCTTACTTAAACATAGTGAGGCTGACTGCTCTCCATCATCAAGTCCAAGGCCAGATTGTAAATGTTTTCCCTGCACATGAGACGGCTACTGCAAAGAACATGAAATCTGAGGACCCATAAAGTATTGATTGTGGGAACTATGTGTCTTTTGAAACCTTTAGTTCATTTACTCGTGATAAAATCTCAGGGTAAATGACAAAATAAAGAATAATATCTTTAATCCTCACTGTTCATGAAAAACCAAGTATTTCTTTGACACAGAGAAAAATACTATCTTTTTTTTTTTTTTGAGTTGGAGTCTCACTCTGTCGCCCAGACTGGAGTTCAGTGGCCACTCCCGGCCACCGCAGCCTCGACCTGCTGGGCTCTGGCGATCCTTCCACCTCAGGCTTCCGAGTAACCGGAATTACAGGCATGTGCTACCACGCCCGGTTGATTTTTTTTTTTGATTTATTGTAGAGATGAGGTGTTGCTGCCCAGGCGGGTCTCGAACCTGCGGACTCAGGCAATCCACTCACCTCAGCCTCCCAAAGGCGTGGGATTACAGGCTGAGCCACCGAGCCCGGCCAAAAAATACTATCTTAAATCAGTATTTCCTCCCCCTACAACCGACTGTATAAGATGTAGTTAAGCAAAATTTCCTCCATTGGGGAACTGCACACCATGTTAGTTTAGTGTCCTTTCCACAGTCATTGCCTTAATGTGAATTGCAAACTGGTGAAAAGAAAAGTGTTGCTATATAAACCACAATTATATTTTACCTTAATTTTCAACATACTGTGAGACTGAGGAAGAGAATAGAAATTGCTAGATAACCCTAATGTACATGTTTTCAGACTCAATAGACCGACTATGACTTATCTTCCAAACTTGCCTAAGAGACCCACAGAAAGTGTTTTGGCTAATTTTTTTCTGTTGATGGTAAGTAATCTGAGAGACTATATTAAAACAAACATGGAGTTTATGTCTGTTAGGACACTTTAGGTTGCAAAAATCAACATAAATTAGTGAAAATAGAGAAGTAGAATGTATTATAAAGATGGAGGGGAGTTTATAAAACCAAAGGGCAAGAATCCATGAGACCCAGGAAGGGCAAACATCAGGGAATGTTCTCTTTTCCCCTTTCATCATGGTGTCTGAAAATGTTTTTATTTTTCTCAGAAGAAGGACTTTTTTTGCTACTTGGTCCTCATGGTGAATTGGAAATGGTTGTCAATAGTGTCAAAGTTTTCATCTTAAAGTACCAGCCACTCCAATGACTGGCTTGTACTCTCACGCTCTCTCTCTCTCACACATGTGTTGAGTTCTCTCATCCAGTTCCAAAAGCATAGCAGAGATGCTGCTGGTGCAGCTGGAATCAGGTGTCTAGGGGCAGCAGAGCAGAATCACACAGCTGCTGAGAGCAAAGTCAGCAGTCTTCAGAGAAGAAGGACATGGCAGACAACAGGAATTCCACTACATGTATGTTATGGAGTAGAACGCCTTCATTCAGTAAGTCCTCACTGAAACCCCCTCTGTGCCTGGCATTCTTCTAGATTCTGGGGAGACAACGATGAACAAAAAAGACAAGCTCCTTCTCTCAGAAAGCTTACATTCCATCGGGGGGAACAATAAGCAAATAATCATTTAATGTATCAGATGATTGTGAGTGAACAGTGGTAGTAAATGTTTAACAACTCAGCTGGGCATGGTGGCTGACACCTATAATCCCAGTACTTTGGGAGGCCAAGGTGAGAGGATTGATTAAGCTCAGGAGTTTGAGATCAGTCTGGGCGACATAGTGAGCTTTCATCTCTGCAAAAAAAATTTTTAATTACCTGGACATAGTGGCACATGCCTGTATTTTCCACTACTTGGGAGACTGAGACAGAAGGATCACTCTGAGCCCAGGAGGTAGAAGCTGTGGTGAGCCGTGATCATTCCATTGCACTCCAACCTGATGACAGAGTGAGAACCTGACCAAAATAATAATAATAGTAATAATGTTTAACAACCAGCTTTCTGGAAGGCATTGGACAATTTCTGTGGTGTAACTATTCCTACCATGATCAGTTTCAAGCTACCAATGCAATGTCACTGGACAGGGATTTGGAAAGAGATTTGTAGAAATGCCTTACTGTGGAGTATTTTCACCATACCGATACCATAGACACGAATGACCTCAAGAGCACAGATAAGAGTAAAACACAGTGAAATAACCAGCAAGTTAGGGAAGATCCCATGTGCACTTGATGACCCTGAAAAGTCAAAGAGGCTGTCGACAACTGTAGGGACTGCCTCATAGAGTTTTGGAAATGTTTTACCTTTGTTTTTAATCTAATTTAAAAAAAAATTTTTTTTAGTCAAGTCTCACTCTGTTGCCCAGGCTGGAGTACACACTCACAGCTTTGGCAGCCTCAACCTGCTAGGCTCAGGCGATCCTTCTGTCTCAGCCTTCCCAGTAGCTGGAACTATAGGCATGCACCATCAGGCCCGGCTAATTTTTTGATTTATTGTAGAAATGAGGGCTCACCAAGTTGCCCAGGCAGGACTTGAACTCCTGGGCTCAGGCAATCCTCTCGCCTCCACCTCCCAAAGTGCTGTGATTACAGGCATGGGTCACTGTGCCTAGCTGTTTTTAATATAATTAATTTAATTGTAAGTTAAGTCATTTAATTTTTGATGATGCCTCTAATAATTGGTTCATAAAATTCTTCTTCTTTTTTTTTTTTTTTTTTTTTGAGTCAGAGTGTTACTCTGTCACCCAGGCTGGAGTACAGTGGTGTGATCACGGCTCACTACAGCCTTAACTTCCTGGGCTCAGGTGATCCTTCTGTCTGAGTATCTGGGATTATAGGTCTGCCAATATGCCTGGCTAATCTTTTTATTTTTTGTGGAGATGGAGTCTGGCTATGTTGCCCAGGCTGGTCTCAAACTCCTGGCCTCAAGCTCTCCTCCTGCTTCAGCTTCCCAAAGTGCTGGGATTACAAGCATGAGCCACTGCACCCAGCCTGAATTTTTCTTTATGAGACTGTTCTAATGTTGTATCTCTACAATTGAAACTTTTTTTCCTTGAGAGGAAAATCACCTTTACATAATGCATAATAAGAGTGGTTCTTGAATTCAGTTATTTCAGATGATAGGATTCTCATTAATTATTTAAAAGGACAATTCAGTATAATGCCATGTCTTGAAAAGAAATGTTTTTTTGTTTGTTTGTTTTTTTTGAGTTGGAGTCTCACTCTGTCGCCCAGACTGGAGTGCAGTGGCCGCTCCCGCCCACCGCAGCCTCGACCTGCGGGGCTCCGGCGATCCTTCCGCCTCAGCCTTCCGAGTAGCCGGAATTACAGGCATGCGCTACCACACCCGGCTGATTTTTTGATTTATTGTAGAGATGAGGTCTCGCTGCCCAGGCGGGTCTCGAACCCGCGGGCTCAGGCAATCCACTCACCTCAGCCTCCCAAAGGCGCGGGATTACAGGCTGAGCCACTGAGGCCGGCTGAAAAGAAATGTTTTAAATGACAAGATAGTCTGGGATTATAATCCCCTTATAATGTGGAGGTTGTTTGCAATGGAAATGGACAGATAATACTTTGCAAACAGTGGTTGAATGGTTTGTGATTGCTAAATGCCCAAAGGACCAGCAGCCCCCAATGTGCATCTGGTACTGTTATTAATACCTTTTATTTTTTGTTAACAAGTTCACCCTTAGGAATGGTATGAATAAGTTCTTGCTGCAATTGAAGCCTGAGGTTTATATACAGGTTTAAAGGATTTTTTCACTGCAATTTTCATTGATGAAATAGGACCAGGAGACAAGAATTCGGTTTAACTACCAGCAGGATATCCTTTATGTTTCATGTTTGGGGTCTCTGCTTCTAGGCCATGCTTGGAGCATGGACATCTTCAGTGAGGCTGGTGGTCCTTGTGGTCCAACCTACTGAGGCCCATTGTGGGTAAAGGCTTTTACAAAATTCTTTCCCCTTCTTGAGAATTTTACTTTTAGTTAGCTTTCTCTCTGTTTCTCCTGGAAACCTGAAAAAGGTAGTAGGTCATCTGCGATACTAGGTATAGTAACATGTCAAAAATGACTCCTTACTGGTAAATTGCATCTGGACTGGGAGACCTAAATACTTGAGAGAAAGTCATCGCTTTGGACTTACCCAAGAGCAGTGAACTCTTGAAGCAGGGGATGTCCCTTAAGGGGACCCTGATCACTGTCCCATGGTTGTTACAAGAGGCATTGACTCCTCTGGAGCATGAGGCTCCCAAGCCAGGGAGGATCCCGTGGGCACTTGATGTGGTCTCATTGTCTTGCAGTGACCCTGAGAAGCCAAAGAGGCCATCGACTGCTATAGGGACTGCCTCATAGACTACTCCCACGGGAAAGAAATGCTGAGGCTTCCCTGCGGGCAGATGGGATTTCCTGGCTTATGTTCTGACACCAAGTGTGGTTGACTGCAGTCTTGTGTGTCTGAATATTTAGTTGAGTCTAAGAAGCCCCTTAGTGGATTTTGCAGATCCATTCCGCAGCCATTTTCTGAGAAATGTGCCTTCCAGGGGGTTGTTGGGAGTCAATATTCTGCTTCTTGTAGAACCCACAAATCTCTCCCCTTCCTGGTCTGTAGGAAATTCCTTCTGAATCTCCTCTTGAAGCCTTTTTTCTACTTCCATGTTCTCGCCAGCTCTTGACACAATCTTTTTGGTGAGAATAGTCCTTTAATAAGACTAGAAGAGCAATTGACTTCAAATACCTTTCCTTTTGTCCTGCAAAAACTGCCAAGACAGGGAAATACTAAAGTTGGAAAAGTGAGTGGGGGAACAGAAAACAAAACTCGAATTAATATAGGAAAAGAATCATGCTATCACAGTTGTCAATATTAGTAGTAAAACCCCTTGCCTTCATCCAGGGCATGATTCTTTGCAAAACGTTTTCACCCCAGCCTCTCATTTCAGCCTGACAAAACCTTGCAAAGAAAGCAGGCAGGGTGCAGGAAACACCGGGAAGGGAGACCGATACCCTGATTTGTAACATTTGCCTGTTTCCGTGTTGTCAATGTTCCCATCATGGCCAGTTTCAAACTGCCAAAGATTGAACAACTCTGAGTTTCTGGCTATTTAACAAGAGAGCTGCTGTCAGTGGATTCCAGCACACCCTTGGAGGGGAAGCAGGACACGCCAGTCACCCTGATTGGAAGGTGAAAGGTGAAGTTCAGAAATTTTGGCTGGTTGCTGTGGCTCATGCCTATAATCCCAGCACTTTGGGAAGCTGAGACAGGAGAATCACTTGAACCCTGGAGTCTGAGACCAGCCTGGTCAACATGTGAGAACTCGTCTCTACAAAAAAAAAGGAAAGAAATTTTGTGCAAGGTCACAGAACTAGTGAGAGGCAAAGCTAGGAACTTGAACCCAAGCCTACTATCGCTTGCTTTTTCTTACTGAATTCAGTTTGTCCTTCATGCAATGTGGAATAGTAAAAAAGTCGAATCCATTAACCATCAATAAGAAATAACCTAAAACTCACTTCAATTGTCAGTCTTCCTTTCTTCCTCTAACCCTTTTAAGAAAAGATTCTCTCAATGTGCAGAATCTTGTCCTCTCCCCACCTACCTGGGGCCCCACTCCACCAATTCACACTTCCATCTTTTTTTTGAGTCGGAGTCTCACTCTGTCATCCAGGCTGGAGTGTAGTGGCACGTTCATGGCTACCACAGCCTTGACCTGCTAGGTCCAGGTAATCTTTCTGCCTCAGCTTCCTAAGAAGCTGGAACGATAGGCATACGCCACCACCTCCAGCTAATTTTTTTTATTATAGAGATGAGATCTCATCAAGTTTTCGAGGCCAATCTCAAGCAGTCCTCTCACCTCAACCTCTTAAAGTGCTGGGATTACAGCTGTGAGCCACCGTGCCCAGCCCTCATGCATCTTTGAATCATCACCTCTTCCCTAGCTTGTGTCTCCCTGTGCAATATCTCAAATCCAAAAGTGACCTCCTGCCTTGGACTTACTCACCATCTACCTCTGGTCACCATGCTTCTAGACAAAGTCAAACCATGAGCTACCTTTATTTCAGTACTTTTTACTCCTGTCTCAGGCCACTGTCACTTGATTTGCATCCCCAAAGGCCCCAGACCTCCCTCTCAAAGGAGGTCTGTATTCTCTGCATGGCCAAATTCAGGCCTCATTTCAGTCTTCCTCTGGCTTATTCTTTCTTTTACACTCGTCACTGCTGATGATGTCCTTCTCAAAATGAATTTCTCACTTGATTTTCCTGCTTGGTCAGACTCCATGGGTTCTCATCATGTCTTTCTGAGTGGTCCTCCTTTTAGGAAAGGTGCCCTCATGAGCATCTGAACAGAGCCTGGGCTAATGCTTGATTACTCAGTCACTGACTCTGTTACCCTCTCTCTTCCAATTCTCTCTACTGTTTACATCAAGCCTGACACTGACTGCCTTTAAAACACTGCCATCAGGTTTGTGTTAATTTCATCTGCCCCCTGACTCTGAAGAAGCTGCCACCTTGCAGCACATACCAGATATTGCATGAAAGGCATACACCAAGAGATAGCCTCTGTTGGCAGAAGTCCACAACAGGCAGACTTGAGTGACCCGGCACTTGGCTCACATCTCTTGAATCTCCTGACCCCCGACTTTAGTATTCTCATACATTTCTGTGGAATCCTTTAGATTTCCACAGCTTGGCATGCTGAAATGAGCATAGACTTTGTGATGAGAAAGATCTGGACCTGAATTTTGGTTCTGTTACTTCATAGCATTGTGGCTTCAGGCATGCCATGTAAACCCTTCTAAGTTTGTGTCATCATCTGAAAAATCTATCACATCCTATTTGCAAGGAGACTAGTCTGTAAGTGAGACAGGTATGAAAAGGGTCTAGCAAGGCGGTCACTCAATAAATAGCAGCTGTTACTGTCATTGGCCTATGGCCCTTCTTTCCAAGTTTGTCTTTGGTACCTCCACACAACGACTAGTTCTCAATTTCAAACAATTTAGGTAACACTCCTCCTGGCTGGATCTAGGAGGTTCCTATCTGGAATATCTGTCCCACGGATGGCATTCCTAACCAAACCCTAGTCTTTTGCTCTTTGGTCTCTATTTTACTCCCAAAATGAAGATATTGATACAGTTTGAATGTTTGTGCCCTCAAAATCTCATGTTGCAATGTGATCCTCAATGTTGGAGATGGGGTCTAGTAGTATTTTTGTCATGGGGGCGGATCCCTCATAAATGGCTTGGTGCCATTCTCACCACAATGAGTGAGTTCTTGCTCTGTTAGTTCATGTGAGAACTGATTGTTTAAAAAAGCCTGAGCCGGGCTCGGTGGCTCAGCCTGTAATCCCGTGCCTTTGGGAGGCTGAGGTGAGTGGATTGCCTGAGCCCGTGGGTCTGAGACCCGCCTGGGCAACTTGGTGAGACCTCATCTCTACAATAAATCAAAAATTAGCCGGGCGTGGTAGCGCGCGCCTGTAGTTCCAGCTACTTGGAAGGCTGAGGCGGAAGGATCGCCGGAGCCCAGCAGGTCAAGGCTGCGGTGGCCGGGAGCGGCCACTGCACTCCAGTCTGGGCAACAGAGTGAGACTCCAACTCAAAAAAAAAAAAGCCTGGCACCTCCCTTCTCTCTCTTGCTTCTGCTCTCACCATGTGACACGCCTTCTCCCTCTCTGCCTTCTGCCATGACTGTAAGCTTACTGAGGTCTCACCAGAAGCCTTGCAGGTGTCAGAGTCATGCAGAACTGTGAGCCAAAATAAGCTTCTTTTCTTTATAAGTTACCCAACCTCGGGTATTCCTTTATAGCAACACAAAACCAACTAATACAGATATGTAGGGAAAACATTTTTCATTCTGTTTTAGCCTCATAGCTTTGCCAATCCCCCAGATCTTCCTTTGATTAGTTTAGGACCTAGTGGGGGCACCTTTTGGTTTGGAGTTTCTAAATAATTTAATGTCAATATGGAATTCTCTCCTTTTAAGTGATATTTGTATGTGTATACGTGTACATTTGTCCAAGTTGGTTTACTTTCTCCTTGAGTGTTTATTGACCTTTTGAGTTATGCAAAAAAACTGTCAATTCTTGGTTTGGAAAGAATTACCTCTCTCTTTCAAGTTTCAAACAAGCAAGTTTCTGGAAGCCAATTAGGTTTAGCTCAAAGAATATTTTTGTGTTGTTTTGTTTAAAAATGTATTTCCCAATGCTGAGTATTGAAAAGATAATTTCCCAGTCACTTCTTTTTTGGAGACAAAGAAACAAGTATAGTATCTATGCCATTGCTATGATACTACCTGAAGTCTTATCTGTTTGTGAGTGTATTTGTTTATATAATTTACCTTTGAACAACATGGGTTTGAACTGCACACATTCACGTATACATGGACTTTTTCAACCAAATACAGTATTCGCAGGATGGGAAACCTGTGTATAGGAGAGCCTACTTTCCATATCTGTGGGTTTTGCTGAGCCGACTACAGGACTTATGAGGATTTGGGTATATTTGGGGTCCTAGAACCAATTATCTGCATATACCAAGAGATGACTGTATTCATACTCCATTCAGGACTACAAAAGTTGTGACAAGTCTTCAAGTCTGATCATTATCATGTATTTCTGAAAGGACTGAAGAGTTTTTAAATATTTTGTATGATTGTTTCAAGAATAATGTATACTGAAATCCAAACAGTGCAGGATCTTTAAGATGTAACACTGTTAGTAGTTATATAGCCTTCCAGATGACTTTTTATGCATATACTAACAAATGTACATGTGAAAATATATATGTTAGTGCATCTGTGTATGTGTATTCACATATGTACTGTTCTGCAACTTGTTTTCTAAGAGCGGACTATCATTTCTATGTCAGTAAGTACAATTTTAATCAACTGCATAATAATGCTGTTGAACAGAGGTGCAGTTTTAAGTCAGTTCATTCATTATTGTTCCAATTGCAGAACTTCTGGTTTTTATAAACTATAACTAAATAGTACCTAATTATTTATTTATTTATTTATTTTTGAGCTCTGTCACCCAGACTGGAGTGCAGTGGCCGCTCCTGGCCACCGCAGCCTCGACCTGCTGGGCTCCGGCGATTCTTCCACCTCAGCCTTCCAAGTAGCCGGAATTACAGGCATGCGCTACCACGCCCAGCTGATTTTTTTATTATTGTAGAGATGAGGTGTTGCTGCCCAGGCGGGTCTCGAACCCGCGGGCTCAGGCAATCCACTCACCTCAGCCTCCCAAAGGCGCAGGATTACAGGCTGAGCCACCAAGCCCAGCTCCCTAATTATTTAAATACACAACTTTTCCTGCCTGAAATTCATCAATAAATAATTCATAGGCCAGTCACAGTGCCTCACACCTGTAATCCCAGCACTTTGGGAGTCCAAAATGAGAGGATTGACTGAGTCCAGGGGTTCAAGACCAGCCTGGGCAATTTGGTGAGACCTCATCTCTATAATAAATGAAAAAATTAGCCAGGCGGATCCCCTGAGCCCAGCAGGTGGAGGCTGCGGTGGCCATGAGTGTGCCACTGTACTCCTGCCTGGGCAACAGAATGAGACTCCAACTCAAAAATAAACATAAATAAACATGTAAGAATAAATACACAATATTTAAAAATAATTAAATAACTAATTCATTAGCAGCTAGAGGCCACCACAAACCTAGTATTTCTAGGAAAGAAGGACTTAGTGGGGCTACCTTTTGGTTTGGAATTTCTAAATAATTTAATGTCAATATGGAATTCTCTCTTTTAAAGTGATATTTATATGTATGTATGTATACATCTATCCAATTCTTATTTAATGAGAAGTTTCTGTGGAAACAGCATGACATAGCGGAGAACGTATTGCCCTAGAAGAAAAAGATCTGAGTTCTAGATTCTTTCTGTTGGACAAATCAACAATATATATAAAGAAGTCTTGCAACTCAATAAGACAAAATCCAATTAAAAATGGCAAGAATTGAACAGACAGTTCACGAGAAAGGATATATAAATGGACAAACACAGAGCCGGGCTCGGTGGCTCAGCCTGTAATCCCAGCACTTTGGGAGGCTGAGGTGAGTGGATTGCCTGAGCCCGCGGGTTCGAGACCCGCCTGGGCAACTTGGTGAGACTTCATCTCTATAATAAAATCAAAAATTAGCCAGGCGTGGTAGCGCACGCCTGTAGTTCCAGCTACTTGGAAGGCTGAGGCGGAAGGATCGCCGGAGCCCAGCAGGTGGAGGCTGCGGTGGTTGGGAGCGGCCACTGCACTCCAGTCTGGACGACAGAGTGAGACTCCAACTTAAAAAAAAAAAAAAAAAAGGATAAACACATGAAAAAGTGCTCAACATCATTAGTCATCAGAGAAATGCAATTTAAAACCACAAAGATGTACATACTCATTTGATTAGTTAAAATTATAAAGACCAATCATAACGATGCTGGCAAAGACATAGAACCTCCTTACCTTACTGGAGAAATGTAAAATGATTACAATGATTTTGGCAGTTTGTTAAAATAAATAAATAAATAAACAGACACCTACCATAAGAACCAGCCATTTCACTCCTATGCATTTATGCAAGAGAAATGAAAACATATGTTCATATGAAAACTTGCACATAAATATTCATAGCAGCTTTATTTGTAATATCCCCAAACTGAAACAGTTCCAATGTTCATCATCAGATGAATGTATAAACAACTGTGATATATTCATATAATGGAATGCTTCTCGGCAATGGAAAGAAATAAACTGTTAGTACACACAGTAACATGATTGAATCGCAAAATAATTATGCTGAGTGAAAGAAGCTAGACAAAAAGAATATATATTGTATGACTTTATTTATATAAAATTCTAGAGAATGCACTGAGTGCAGTGGCTCACGCCTATAATCCCAGCATTTTAAGAGGCCAAGGCAAGAGGATCGCTTGAGTTTAGCAGTTCAAGACCAGCCCGGGCAACTTGGTGAGATCTCATCTCTACAAAAAAAAAAAAAAAAAATTAGCCGGGCTTGGTGGCACATGCCTGTAGTCCCAGCTACTTGGAAGACTGATGCAGAAGGATTGTCTGAGCCCACCAGGTGGAGGATGCAGTGGCCATGACTGTGCCACTATACTCCAGCCTGGGCAACAGAGTGAGATTCCAACTCAAAAAAAATAATAAAATTTAAAAATAAACTGGGCTCGGTGGCTCAGCCTGTAATCCCACGCTTTGGGAGGCTGAGGTGAGTGGATTGCCTGAGCCCACGGGTTCGAGACCTGCCTGGGCAACTTGGCGAGACCTTATCTCTACAATAAATCAAAAAATTAGCCGGGGTGGTAGCGAGCACCTATAGTTCCAGCTACTTGGAAGGCTGAGGTGGAAGGATCGCTGGAGCACAGCAGGTCAAGCTGCGGTGGCCAGGAGCATGCCACTGCACTCCAGTCTGGGCGACAGAGTGAGACTCCAACTTAAAAAATAATAATAATAAATTAAAAATAAAATAAAGCCAGGCTCGGTGGCTCAGCCTGTAATCCCACGCCTTTGAGAGACTGAGGTGAGTGGATTGCCTGAGCCTGCGGGTTCGAGACCTGCCTGGGCAGGCGAGACCTCATCTCTACAATCAATCAAAAAAATTAGCCGGGTGTGGTAGCGCGTGCCTGTAGTTCCAGCTTCTTGGAAGGCTGAGGCAGAAGGATCACCAGAGCCCAGCAGGTTGAGGCTGTGGTGGCCGGGAGCGGCCACTGCACTCCAGTCTGGGCGACGGAGTGAGACTCCAAATCAAAAAAAATAAAAATAAAATAAAATTATAGAGAATGCAAACTAATCTGTGGAGGCAGAAAAAATGGGTTAGTGGTTGCTTGGGACAGGGTGGAGAAAGAATGGATTGCCAGGGGGCACAAGGAAACTTGGAGGTGATTGAAATTTGTATTTTTATTGTAGTGATGGTTTCACAGAGTCTATATGAGGAGGGACCCAAAAAACCCTGGAATTTATTTACAAAAAGTTGTGTATTTATTCCTACATGTTTAAACTTCTGTCCCCTTCAAAGTTTTCTCCATTTGATGCAATACACCTATCAAGACACTTCTTCCATTGCTCAAATTTTTGAATTCATAAATTTTGATGACTTTTAGTGCTTCTGCCATTTTCTGTTTTACCTCTTCCACAATGACAAATGTTTCCCTTTGAAAACTTTTTTTCATCCAAGGAAACAAACAAATAAAAGGCTCTCAGGGCGTAGGCTACAGGGGTCATGCTGCTTTTAGTGAAAAACTGCTGAACACGCAGCACAGTATAGGCAAGTACATTGTCATGGTGGAAGAACAAGTCACCTGTTGGCCACAACCCAGGACATTTCTTCTGCAAATTGTGATGCAGCCTTCTCAAAACCTCCAGATAAAACCTTTGGTTGACCGTTTGATCCAGAGAAACAAATTCCATGTGTACTATAAGGGACCAACCCTCCAAAAAGAAATTCCAGGTTTTTTGGGTCCCCTGCATATATGGCAAAGTCTAAGATGACCTCAAATGATCTCTGCTTCCCGATGTTCACCTGTTTGTGTAATCCTTTTTCCTTGAGTATGAACTGTAATTTGCTTTTTATCAATATACTATAGCAAAAGTAATTGACTGTTAGTGCTATAATTATATTTCATTATTTAAAACTCCATATTAGCAGATTGCATTTAGAGACAGAGACCGTCCTTGTGTGCATGATGAAGTGGCCATGTTGGAAAAACCAAGATTATAAGGAACTGAGGTTGTTCTCTAAGAATTCTGGGGAGCCTCTAAAACTTGAGGGTAGCCTCCAGTGAACAGCTAGCAAGAAGCTGGGGCCTTCAATTATACATACACAAGGAAATGAATTCTGCCAACAACTTGCGCTTGGAAGTGTATTTTTCTTCAATCAAGTCACCAGATAAGAATACAGCCCAGCAGTCATCTTGATTGCAACCTTGAAGACTCTGAGCAGAAGCCCCAGTCAAGCTGTGCCTGGATTCCTGACCCACAAAACTGTGAGGTGAGATGATAAATATATGTTGTTTTTCAGCTACTAGGTTTATGGTAAATTGCTATGCAGCAATAGAAAATTCAGCAGTACATATGTCAAAACTGATCAAATTGAATACTTTCAATATATGCAGATTATTGTAATCCTACTGTATATCAATAAAGTTGTTCCAAAAAAAGTAGGCCATGAGCGGTGAAATCTGGGCAGGCGTCCCAGGACATGGGACTCAGGGCAGTAGGTTAGAGAGACTTGAAAAGAGTGAGCAAAGCCGGGCTCGGTGGCTCAGCCTGTAATTCCGTGCCTTTGGGAGGCTGAGGTGAGTGGATTGCCTGAGTTCGCGGGTTCAAGACCTGCCCGGGCAACTTGGAGAGACCTCATCTCTACAATAATAATAATAATAAAAATTAGCCGGGTGTGGTAACGCACGTCTGTAGTTCCAGCTACTTGGAAGGCTGAGGCGGAAGGATCACTGGAGCCCAGCAGGTTGAGGCTGTGGTGGCCAGGACCAGCCACTGCACTCCAGTCTGGGTGACAGAGTGAGACTCCAACTCAAAAAAAAAAAAAAAAAAAAAAGAGTGAGCAATAAAAAGACCAGGGAAACAGGAAGAAAGGAACCCAGAAATAGAATAGAATGTAGTAGAGGTAGAAAGGGGTGGATGAGACATATTCTCTAGACTGGTGGCTTTTGGATTTTTTTTTTTTTTTGAGTTGGAGTCTCACTCTGTCACCCAGACCAGAGTGCAGTGGCATGCTCGCGGCCACCGCAGCCTCGACCTGCTGGGCTCCGGCGATCCTTCCGCCTCAGCCTTCCGAGTAGCTGGAACTACAGGTGCGTGCTACCACGCCCGGCTCGTTTTTTGTTTTTTTTTTTTTTTTTATTGTAGAGATGAGGTCTCACCAAGTTGCTCAGGTGGGTCTCGAACCCGTGGGCTCAGGCAATTCACTCACCTTGGCCTCCTAAAGCGCTGGGATTATAGGTTGAGCTACTGAACCCGGCCATGGACAACTTTTTTTGATGAGTTGACAGTATACTTGTTAAGACCATGAGAGAGATGTTAAAGATGTTGATGCTAAATATGGTTTCGAACTGCCAGTGGTCAAATTGTGAACTACACGAAGAAGGTTGTCGAAGAGGGGCTTCTTTTCATGTGCCCACTCTCTCAGCAGCCACTTGTGTGGCTCTGCCTGCAGGCTCCCTTCCCTTCATATTAGAATGAGGCTATACTTCCTGTAAGTAGAGGCCATTATATGTACAGCAGGCAGGAGTAGGAATCCAAGCCCAGAGATTCAGAAGAGGTCAGCATGGAGACGAGGAGAAGCAGAACATCAGGCAAGGAGCCTGACAAGCCTGAACAAAGCCTGAAGATTCAGTCATGGTCACAGTTGGGTAGAGCTCTTGAGAACTAGAAGGGGACATGTATGGAAAAATGACAGATCATTTTAAATCTGAGCAAAGCTGAATGAAATCTTGAAACTATACTGAAGATGTTGTAGCTTGGACACGTCACTTTCCAAACTCCCCTGCCATGGTCAAATCTGAACATGCTCCAGAAGTGTATATACTTGATGTGGTCATGGAGAGGAGTAGAATAAAGACATAGGAAGACTGGAAATTGGAAATATTTTGAAAAGGTAGAAGAGAATTTTGTGGGGCGCAACCTAGACTTGAGTATGACTCTTTTCCAAAGAGTTTTTTTCCCCCCTCATTTTGGTGCCTTGGTACAAAGCAGCAAGACAGGAATGGAGAATTCTCATTCTTTTGGTTATTCAGCTTGTAAAACTCCTTACTATTTGGTAAAATATCCCATTTTTAAGGGCCTTGCTTCCCACCATAGAAGCCAAATTTTCATCTTCAAGCCCCATGAAGGCTAGAGTGCAGACACATGGTCAAGCTAAGCCATCAAATGTGCTTTCTCAAGTCTTTGAATCCTGAGCTGGTGGTGTAAGCATAAAAAACTGTTTCGAATTTGTTCCTGATAGTGACAACCAGAGACTGAGGCTGTAGGACAATAGGGTTTCTTCACCGTCTGCTCCAGGGGTGATGTGACTTTGGCTGTGGTCCTGCTGGCTAGCCTTGAGTTCTGGCCTTCTTCCTGGCCTAATTCTCCAGACTTTCAGATTATTCTGTGAGACACCTGATAACTTTCCAGTAAGTTCCTGCTCAGATTCTAGGTGCAACATTAATTCTTCCCTGGAGCTCCAGACTGTCAGCCTTCCCTGCTGGCCAATTACATGGGCCATTTCTGCAGTTTACAACCAAAGACCTTCACTCATTTAACAACAACACCACAACAAAAGTCCTCTGGAAATTAGTGAGAGAAGGTCACATCCATATACAGCTTCCTCCTCCTAGGAATCTGTCTTTTTATGAGGACTTTCTTTTTTGGGGGGCTTGGTTCCCTTTATTTTTTTTGTATAAAAACCCTATGTTGTTGCCACCGCTGGAGCCTGGGTCCTGTGCATGGAGACTCTGGTGTGGGTCTTGACGAGATGGTCGGTGAATTCCTGATAAGGAGACTTGGTGAATACCGTCTCTTTCCAGAGGTCAGGGGTCAAATAACTATAAGTCTTAGAGATGACATCAAAAGTGGCCTTGGCGAAGTTACCCAGGGTGGCAGTGCAGCCCCTGGCTGAGGTGTAGTAGTCATCAATGCCAGCCATCATGAGCAGTTTCTTAGGCACGGGGCGAGATGATGCCAGTGCCCCTGGGAGCAGGGATAAGGCACACCAGCACAGAGCCACAGCGGCCAGTCACCTTGCAAGGGACAGTGTGGGGCTTGCCAATCTTGTTCCCCCAGTAGCCTCTCCACACAGGGACGATGGACAGCTTGGCCAGGATGATGGCCCCCCAAATGGCAGTGGCTACTTCTTTGGAGCACTCAACACCTAGACCGACGTGGCCATTGTAGTCCCCGACGGCAACAAACGCCTTGAACCCCGTCCGCTGGCCAGTGCAGGTCTGCTTTTGCACAGGCATGATCTTCCAAACTTTGTCCTTCAGAGAGGCGCCAAGGAAAAAGTCGATGATCTCAGATTCCTTGATAGGCAGGGAGAAGAGAGAGATCTCCTCCAGTGACTTGATCTTCATGTCCTTGACCAAGCGGCCGAACTTGGTGACAGGCATCCACTCCTTGTCCTCGGCCTTGCCTCTGTGAGCTCCGCGGCCTCGCCCCCCACCCCGGCTGCCACGTCGGTCTTGGAGGCCGCTGCCAAAACCTCTGCGAAAGCCACCGCGGCTTCCCATTCTGGGGCCCCCGGGGCCTCCGGGCCCTCCCGCTGCACCGGTGTCATCCACCATTTGGTGTCCTTTTGGAGAAAAAGCTATGAGGAACTTTCTTAATATTCTCTTTGTATTAGCCAACCAATGGACTAAAATGAAGACGCCAGCATAAAGTGTCAGCCTGTGTATAGGAATTTTCTTTATGCAATGCTGTTGAATTTTTCTCACCTTGAAAAAAGAAAACAGAAGTCTTTGTGATATCCCTCGTTGTCAAGCAGAAAGGATTGATTTGACTACCTTGACATTAACTTTGTCCATGTTTCCAAAATAAGATGCAGTATGGAAGTTTAGTAATGGGCCCCTCACAACTCTGACTGAATCTCAGCAAGAAATAAGTCAATGAGAAATCAGCTTCCTCATGCAAATGTGACGTCTCAGAGAAGAATGACTGAAAAGCTGACCCGATTAGGACAGAAGAGGGGGCCATGGCAGGGGTGAAGAGAAGATGGGAAGAACGAATCATAACTAAAATGCTGTCATCATACCAACTCAGTCCACAAAGTCTCTACTCTTGGCCCAGAGGTAGGAGAATAGAGTAATGAGCACTGTCTACTGCTTCTTCTGTTTACAACATCCAAAGAAATTTGTCTCCTTGACTTTTCTAAAAAAAAAAAAAAAGTGATTGTGTAATATTGAATACATACTAGGAGACATGTGGGACATACATGTAAATGATGAAGCACAGTGACAAAATGGACTCCTACAATCTCACTACCCAAAATAAGAACCAGAAAATTGCCCATTTTATGGCATCTGCACTTTTCCTTTCTTTTTAAAATTTCTAGTGTGAAGTACCTCATTTTGTTGAAATACATATATAGATTTGAATGACTTGAAATAGACTGTACATAGACCCATAAGCAAGAATCGCTCATATGTGGTTATCTAATCTTTAAAAACTTCCAGTGGCAGGATTTTATTACCTCATAATGCAGGTTATACCATTATTGGGCAGTCCTGTCTTTAGAAGGGTCTTGTATTGAACTGAAATCCACACCCTGGAACTTCATCTTTTATTCTTAGCTTTACCTTTGGGAGGTGCTGTGGTTCAGATGCAGACTGCAGTTAAACAGACCTGAGTTTAAATCTCAGCTTAGTCACTTACTGATTGTGATCTTGGACAAACTTACTTAGCTAACTTCTTTTTACCTCAGCTTCATACTCTCTAAAATGGGAGTAATAGTATCATGTAGGGAATGCTAAACCAGACCGCAAGTGCTGATCTGGGTTTGAGGATGGGTAAAAATTAAGACTTGGATTTGGGATTTCCAGCAAGATGGCATCGGAACAGTTTAGACTGAGACAGTCTCTGCAAAAGCAAGTGTCCATAAAGACTCTCTGCGTGAGTGGGTGTGTGCTGGTGGGTGAGTGAAAGTCCATCTGAGGGGTGACTTGGGTTCATGCACCTGAGGCTTTCCTCCGGAAGTGACTGCAACCCCCACCACCCTGAGATTGAGCCCCTGGCGCACAGGATGATCTGCTGTCCTTGGGGCTCTCCTGAGAAGAGACAGTGGAAAGCAGCCGATCCTCATCACCTGGCGCCGGGCCCACAGCATCACCTGTGATAGCAGAGCAGCAGGATCCCCAGTATGCATGGAGAGGGCAGGGGAAAGTTGGAGAGGAGTCCCACCATCAGTGAGGAAACACTGACCAGTGCCATTTTCTCTGTCCTGGGACCAGGCAGAGACCTGCATTGCCCCACCATCTCTGCCCAGCCTCCAACCTGAGACTTAGAGGTTATCTCCTCATCAAACTCAGAGGGAAAGACGCCCCTCCCCCATGCTGGAACAGGCACAGACATGTCAGATCTGAATGGGGGATTGACAGCAGTGGCAGCAAGCCAAGTAAGTTCAGATCTGATCCACCCTCCTCCCACAGCCTGCTCTGAGAGCAGAGGGGAGGGGATGGAGACCAGAGCTGAAAGGAAGCTGGAGATATAGGAACAACCTCAGAATGAGTTTTTTTGTTTTTGTTTTGTTTGTTTCTTGGGTTTTTTGCTGGTTTTTTGTTGTGTTGTTTGTTTTTTGTTGCTTTTTTAGACTTCCTGTTTGTGAATGGGTATTTTTGAGGGAAAGTACATCAATAGGGGGGTTTTGTCAGTTTGTGTATTTGTATAATTGTCTGCATGTTTATTTTTTATCTTTTCTGTCTTTGTGTCTCTTTTCATTTGTTAGTGGGTACACTTGTTTCCCCTCTTCTTCTCTCGCTCTATCTTTCTCTCATCTACCACCTTCCTTTTTTCATTCTTTTCCTTCTCCTTATCTCATTTTGCCTCCGGAGGCAAACCTATACCCCCACTGCATGGACAGATTGTAAGGCGGTTGCAAGTGGGTTCAAGGGGGCCCACACACCTGTTAGCAGATACTGGGATCTGCAGATATCTTCTGAATCACAGTTCCCCACCCAATTAAATCTCAAAACTGCAAAAAGTACAGTCCCCCACCTACAGTCCAGCTTCAGAAATGAACAAAGCCAGAGGATCTACATAAGGAAGAACAGAAGATTGAGCAAACAGAAATAAAACTACTCCCCATCCCTGAACAACAGATTAAAGAAGAGATTAAAAAGGGGGGGGAATCTACACAAATGAAGAAAAACCAAAGGAAGAATATGGGTCTCACACAGACCTCAAGGAGGTCAAACACTGAAAATACAGACTTTGGAACACAAATAATGAAGAGCCCCCAGAATGACTGGTCTCAAACCACAAACTCAGATATCAAGATATTAATAGACAAAATAAATAGAAATGAGGAGAGACAAGAGGAAAGAATGGAGTTGATAACTAAGATAACAGCAATAAAGAATACAGTGAATGAAATAAATAATAAACTGATAAGCATGAAAAACAGAATTAACCAAGCAGAAGAAAGAATCTCAGAGCTTGAGGACCAAAATATGGAACTAATCCAAACAATTAAGAACATAGAAAGGAAGCTTTAAAAGACAGAACAAAAACTCCAAGAGATGAGCAATTATTTCAAGAGGCCGAACCTAAGATTAATTGGAATTCTTGAGGTAGATAGAGAGACAGAGACCACCCTGCAGCAAACATTCCATTAAATTATCCAAGAAAACTTCCCTCATCTCATCAGTGATGCAACCTTTCAAACACAAGAGATTCAGAGATCACCTGCAAGACAACAAATGAGAACAACTCCTAGACACAAAGTAGGTATAAAAGAAAAAAATCCTAAAGGCAGCAAGAGAGAAAGATGAAACTACCTCCCAGGGAAGACCAGTTAGAATAGCAGCAGACTGAAGCTGAACTGGATTAAAAAAATGTGGTACATATATACAATGGAATATTATGTAGCCATAAAGAAGGACAAATATATGGACTTTGCAGCAGCTTGGATGGATTTGAAGTTGATCATACTCAGTAATTTACCACAGAAACAAAGAACTGAGTTCCATATGTTCTCACTCATAAGTGACCTTGAACAACTATAATGCTATAAGAAAGCGATTGGCTCAGCCAGGCATGGTAGCACGTGCCTGTAATTCTGGCTACTCGAAAGGCTGAGGCGGAAGGATCGCCAGAGCCCAGCGGGTCGAGGCTGCGGTGGCCGGGAGCGGCCACCGCACTCCAGTCTGGGTGACAGAGTGAGACTCCAACTCAAAAAAAAAAAAAAAAAAAGCGATTGGCAGTAGTGGAAAACTGTCAGGGGAGGGGGGGTGGGACTGGCAGTTGAGGGAAACTGCTAGGGGAGGGAGGGGCATACCTCATCAACAAGGGTACCTGTAGGATCAGTGTTTATACAACTAACACTTAATTGTACTCCACATCTTTATAACAAATAAATTTTTTAAAAAAGAATAGCAGCAGACATCTACAGAAACACTTCAAGCTATGAGAGCTTCGAGCCCAGTCTTCAAAGTTCTCAAAGATTTACAATTTCTTTTTTTTGAGTTGGAGTCTCACTCTGTTGCCCAGACTGGAGTGCAGTGGCCGCTCCTGGCCACTGCAGCCTTGACCTGCTGGGCTCTAGCAATCCTTCCGCCTCAGCCTTCCGAGTAACTGGAACTACAGGTGTGCACTACCATGCCCGGCTAATTTTTGATTTATTGTAGAGATGAGGTCTCACCAAGTTGCCCAGGTGGGTCTTGAACCCACGGGCTCAGGCAAGTTGCTCACCTCAGCCTCCCAAGTCACGGGATTACAGGCTGAGCCACCGAGCCTGGCCAAGATTAACAATTTCAACCAAGAATTACCTACCCAGCTAAGCTTCATCGGTGATGAAGAATTAAAATCCTTCCCAGATATTCAGTCCCTAAGAGCTTATGCTGCCTCCATATGAGCTCTTCAAAAAACATTTAAGAAAGTATTAAACTAGCGCCAGGCATAGTGGCTCATGCCTATAATCCCAGCACTTTGGGAGGCTGAGGCAAGAAGATCACCCAAGCCCAGCAGGTCAAGGCTGCAGTGGCCATGAGCATGCCACTGCACTCCAGCCCGGGCAACAGAGTGAAGCTCCTACTCAAAAAAAAAAAAAAAAAAGAATGCATAGCATAGCCATTTTCCAATGGTACAGTAACTTGTCAAAGTAAAGATTTAACTGCAGACTTAAAGACTGAGTTAATATGTCATCTGATGAGTTGTACTTAGCCTTACAAATGGACTGGTTAACAGATTGTACAACCTGTTTTGCCTGCATTAACCTGGTCTTAGCACCAACTGATTATTGATGACTTTCTTTTATATGAATGCTTGGCAACAAACATGGGTGCTGAAACATTAAAAGTGTTAACTAAAAAAAAAAGAAAGATAGAAAGCATTAAACACAGAGGAAAGGGAAAAAAAGAACACCAATGCCCTTCACAAGAATGCAGGAAAACGATTGGAAACACACATGAATCACCCCCAAAAATCAAAAGAAAGACGACAACAAACAAACAGCAGCAAAAACAATAAACTCCATAAGAACTTCATGACAGGGATAAACTCTCACATCTCAATAATTAGTCCAAATGTGAATGAACTAAATAAATGCACCACTGAAAAGACATAGAATGGCAAAATGGATAAAATATTATGAGGGAACAATATAGTGTCTCCAAGAGATCGATGTCACCAGAAAGAATACTCACAGACTCAAAGTAAGAGGATGGGGAAAAAAATTTCAGGTGAACAGAACACAAAATAAAGCAGGAGTCATGATTTTCATATCAGACAAAATAACCTTTAAGCTATCAAAAAATTAAAAAGATACAGAAGGTCACTATATAATGATGAAAGGTTCAATCCATCAATAAGAAATATCCATCCTAAACATATATGCACCCAACATAGGGGCACCAACTTTCAGAAAGTAGCTTCTAGGTAAACTAAAAAATGATATTGACTCTAACACTATCATAGCTGAGGACTTAAATACCCCACTCACAACCCTAGACAGACCATCAAGACAAAAAATCACCAAGGAGATCTGGAACCTCAAGGTGACACTTGACCAAATGGACTTAATTGATACCTACAGAACACTCCACCCAACAACCACAGAATATATATTCTACTCATCACCACATGGAACATACTCTAAGATTAGCCGTATCCTTGGCCATGAATCAAACATAAACAAATTCCATAAGATTGAAATACTGCCATGCAATTTCTCAGACCACAGTGGAATAAAATAAATAGTCAACATCAACAGTTTACCCCAAACCTACAAAGACATGGACACTAAACAGCATGATGCTAAACAACTCCTGGGTCAACATGGAAATCAAAACAGAGATTAAAAGATACCTGGAAACAAATGAAAAAGAAGAAACATCTTACCATCTAACCTCTGGGATGCCATGAAAACAGTATTAAGAAGGGAATTCATATCTCTACAAACAGACATGAAGAAAATGGAAAGATCACAAGTTAACAACCGAACAAATCACCTAAGGAAGCTGGAAAAGCAAGACCACCAAAACTCTAACTTCAGCAGAAGAATCCAGATTATCAAAATAAAAGCCCAAATCCAGGACATAGAAGACAAAACAATAATACAAAAATCAATGAAACAAAAACTGGTTCTTTGAAAGGATAAAAAGATTGATGGACCCCTAGCTACACTGACCAAGAAAAAGAGAAAAGCCCAAATAAACACAATCAGAAATAAAAAATATCAAGTCACAACTGACTCTGAAGAAATACAAAAGATTATCAGAGACTATTATGTACACTTGCATGGAAACCAACTGGAAAAACCTAAACGCAATGGAGGACTTTCTGACATAACACAACTTCCCTATGTTGAAACAAGAAGAAATCGAGACCTTAAATAGACTAAGAATGATCCAGAAAATGGACTGTGTCATAAGAAAACTACCTACCAAAAAAAAAAAGCCCTGAACCAGATGGCTTTCCAGCAGAATTCTACAAAACATACAAGGAAGACCTGATACCAATCCTATGGAATGTATTCTAGGCAATTGAGAAAGATGAAACTCTCCCCAAATCATTTTATGAAGCTAATATCACATTGATACCCAAACCAGGTAAAGATCCAACAAAGAAAAAGAACTATAGGCCAATATCCTTGATGAACATAGATGCTAAAATTCTCAACAAGATCCTAGCAAACCGAATTCAACAACACATCTCAAAAATCATCCACCACGACCAAGCAGGCTTCATTCCCGGGATGCAGTGCTGGTTCAACATTCGCAAAACCATAAACATAATTAAATACATCAACAGATGTAACAACAAAAACCATGATTATATCATTAGATGCAGAAAAAGCTTTTGATAAAATCCAGCACCCCTTCTTGATAAAAACCCTCGAACATCTAGGCATAGATGGAATATACCTCAAAATATTAAGAGCCATCTATGAGAAACCCATAACTAGCATACTGCTAAACACAGAAATTGGAATCATTTCCCCTGAAAACCAGAACAAGACAAGGAAGCCCACTCTCCTGTTCGACATAGTTTTTGGAAGTCCTTGCTAGAGCAATCAGACAATAGAAGGAGATCAGCAGTATCCAAATAGAAAAAGAGGAAGTCAATTTATCCCTTTTTGCAGACAACATGATTCTATACCTCAAAAACCCAAGAGAATCTGTCAAAAACCTCCTTGCACTGATAAATGCCTTTGGCAAAGTCTCAGGGTATAAAATAAATGTGCAAAAGACAATCACATTTCTATATACCAACAATAAACAAACAGAAACCCAAATAAAAAGCACAATTCCATTCACAATAGCCACACACACAAAAAATGAAATACCTTGGCATCTTCCTAACCAGAAACGTGTAAGACCTTTACAACAAAAACTGCAAAACCCTGCTAAAAGATGATACAAACAAATGAAAAAATATTCCATGCTCATGGATTGGAAGAATCAACATTGTTAAGAAGTTCATCCAATCCAAGGCAATCTACAGATTTAGGGCAATACCCATTAAATTACCAACATCATTCTTCTCAGACCTGGAAATGACAATACAGGAATTCATATGGAAACATAAATGACAATGAATAGCCAAACCAATCCTCAGGAAAAAAAACAAAACAAAACAAGAAAAAAAACCAAAGTGGGAGGTATCACACTCCCAGACTTTAAACTTTATTTTAAAGCTACAATAATCAAAACAGCCTGGTACAAGAACAGGCATATAGACCAATGGAACAGGATAGAGATTCCAGAAGCAAAACCTCGATTTCTCAAGCAACTCATCTTCAACAAAGCACACACCAACCAACCACTGGGGAGAGGAGAATCTATTCAGTAAATTGTATTGGGAAAACTGGTTGGCCACACGTAGAAGATTAAAACAAGACCCCTACCTATCCCCATATACAAAAATCAACTCTAAATGGATTAGAGACCTAAACGTAAAACCTAAAACTATATGAACCTTATAAAATGCAGGAGATACCCTTATAGAAATTAGAACTGGCAACCAACTCCTGATCAAAACTCCAAATGCCTATGCCATGAGAGATAAGATAGACAAGTGGGACCTCATCAAACTTACAAGCTTCTGCAAAGTCAAAGAAACCATCAAGAGAGCAGGGAGACAACCCACAGACTGGGAAAAAATATTTGTCAACTGTATATCTGACAAAGGCCTAACATCTAGGATTTACAAGGAACTCAAACGTGCTGGGAAAAAAAGAGGCCCCATTACAAATTGTGCAAAAAATATGAATAGACACTTCTCAACAGAAGACATAGGAGCAGACATGAGATACATGAAAAAATGCTCAGCTTCACTAGTCATCAAAGAAATGCAAATTAAAACCACACTGAGATATCATCTAACTCCAGTCAGGATGGCCATCATCAATAACTCAAAAAACAACAGATGACGGAGAGGATACGGGGAAAAGGGAACACATCTACACTGATGGTGGAGTATAAACTAGTACAGCCTCTGTGGAAAAACGTTTGGTGATTCCTCAAAGATCTACAAATCGACCTTCCATACAACCCCACCATCCCCCTACTGGGACTATACCTGGAGGGACTCAAATCACTCTATGAAAAAGATACCCGCAAACACATGTTTTTTGCAGCATTGTTCACAATAGCAAAAACATGGAACCAACCATGCTGCCCAACAAAAGAGAACTGGATTAAAAAATGTGGTACTTGTACACAACGGAATATTATGCAGTCATAAAGAAGGACAAAACTGTGAACTTCACAGCAACTTGGATGGACTTCTTCCAATATTGTGTGATCTATCACAGAAACAAAGAACTGAGTAGCACATGTTCTCACTCATAAGCGGGCCTTGGTCAATTATTGTAATACTGTAAGAAAAGATTTTGCAGTAGTGGGAGACTGCCAGCGTGGTGGGGTAGGTGGGATTGGCAGTAGTGGGAATCTGCTGAGGCAAGGGGGGACACCTCATCAACAAGGATACCTACATAATGAACACTTGTATACCTAACCATGAATTGTACCCGACATTTTTAAAATTAAAAATAATTTTTAAAAAAGACTTGGATTTGGCCTAAATTACTTAGGCTTTCATGTATTGTCTGAATCAATTAGGAATTACAGAAAGTAATGATGGCTTTTAAAAGATAGAGATTTTGTGGTGAGTGGATTGCCTGAGCCCACGGGTTCAAGACCTGCCTGGGCAGCGAGACCTCATCTCTACAATAAATCAAAAATCAGCCGGGCATGGTAGCACATGCCTGTAATTCCAGCTACTTGGAAGGCTGAGGCGGAAGGATCGCCAGAGCCCAGCAGGTTGAGGCTGCGGTAGCCGGGAGTGGCCACTGCACTCCAGTCTGGGCGACAGAGTGAGACTCCAACTCAAAAAAAAAAACAACAAAAGATAGAGATTTAGTTTTTCATTTCCTTTTTTCTTTTTTTAAAGAGTTGTGGTCTTGCTATATTACCTAGGTATCAAATTCCTGGGTTCAAAATACCCTCTCGCCTCAGCCTCCTGAGTAGCTGGATCTTCAGGTATGTACCACTGTGCCCAGCTCTATGGTTTTGTTTTGTTTTTAAGCAAAAGGGAGGTGGCTGTCCAGAGATGATATTTTTTAGTTTTGCTAGTTTTAGCCCCTGACTTCTGTGGTCCAGAATGGCTGCTGAGTTCCAGCCACCATTTTAGACTTCTGGATGGGAAACTGAAGAGGAAAGGACAGACAGGGTGTATCGTGTCTTCTCTTTAAGTAGCTTTCTTATGAATCCCATTTAACAACATATACTTACCTATCATTGGACAGAACTGAGTCACATGGTCATCCTTGGCTGTAAGGTAGGTTGGGAGATATAGTCTTTTAGCTAGAACAAATAAGATTAGGGTTCTGATACCAAGAAAGACAAAAGAATGAATATTGGGCAGGCAAATTATAGTCCCCCCACATGAATAAATCAAGTAAGCCATTCAAAGGAGACAGACATGGTGTAGAGTCTTGTTTCTTCAGAAAAACAGAACCAATAGTATGTGTATGTATATATACAGAAAGATTCATTTTAAGGAGTGATCCATGTGGTTGGCTAGCAGGGCAGGCTGGTCAGCTGGAGTCCCAGGGAAGATCTGATGTTGCACTTAGAGTCTGAAGTTAGTCTGAAGACAGAATCTTTCTTCCTCAGGGAAACTCAGTCTTTTTTCTTACAGTCTTCAATGGATTAGACAAGGTCTGTCCATATTATGGAGGGGAATCTGCTTTACTCAGTCTACTGATTTAAATGCTAATTATATATATATATATATATTTTTTTTTTTTTTTTTTTGAGTTGGAGTCTCACTCTGTCGCCCAGACTGGAGTGCAGTGGCCGCTCCCGGCCACCGCAGCCTCGACCTGCTGGGCTCCGGCGATCCTTCCGCCTCAGCCTTCCGAGTAGCCGGAATTACAGGCGTGCGCTACCACGCCCGGCTGATTTTTTTTTTGATTTATTGTAGAGATGATGTCTCGCTGCCCAGGCGGGTCTCGAACCCGCGGGCTCAGGCAATCCACTCACCTCAGCCTCCCAAAGGCGCGGGATTACAGGCTGAGCCACCGAGCCCGGCTGCTAATTATATTTTAAATGGCTTCACAGCAATACCTAGAGTGCTGTTTGACTGGGTACCATGGCCTAGACAAGTTGACACGTAAAATTAACCATCCCATGTGGTTATAGACTCAAGCAGATTAGGCGGCCCGGTGTCTTTTTGTTTTTAATGGAGTCAGCGGCTATGAAGCTCAGTGGATTGACCACCACTTGCCAGGTGAGAAAAGCCCAGAGCCCTGGCCTTGCCTTTTGCATCTTCTCAGTCTGGGGGCATGGAGGGAGGGCATGGGGACACATTGACATTCAGGGGCCACATCGTTGCCATGGAAAGCAGTCCTTGTGTTATCACAAAACCTACTTACTCCATGTTTTATTTCTTCCTGACCCCTAAGACCTCTGCACAACTGCAATGCTACAGGCCTGGTCGGGCCCCCTGCAGAGAGTCGTGCTGTGGATTTGGTCAGCTCTCCTGTAGGACTGTCTCAGCACAGATCCGATGCCAACAAATGCTCTATGGAAAAGGTATCATTCCTTAGAAATCTTGATTATAGCTCCTGTGTCCTTTCCTAAATATTTCTTCTACTGAACAAACCTCAGATCTCTGTAACCTCAGATATACATTGCTATGGTGGGGGTGGTTGCAGGGGTGGGAAGAGAAATGGGAATGGGTTAGAGCATTTTCTCGTTTTAGCAGATTTCAGTGGGAATGTGGCTAAGTACGTCCTTGACACGGGGAAATGTTATATTTAAGGTGAATAAGAAAAGGAGTCTGTTTATCAACACCTAAATGATTCGCTCTATAGAGGAAAGGAACCACATTTTCACCAGGAGCATTTCTTTTGTAGGTGTGCGGCTCTTCCCACTTCTGGGTCTGATGTGCTGGCAGCCCATTTCATAGACAGCACAACTGGCGGACCAGGTCAGAGAAGAGGAAAGGAAGGGGTGGACTGAATATGTAGTATTTGGTAATCCTTTGGAACTAAATGGCAACTCTACTTTCCCCCATATCCTCCAGGTATGAAGTTCAGGTAGAGTTGATGAGCTCCCTGATTAATACGATATAAAGAGATTGATACAATGTACTTATATGGTGAGTTGTTCTCCTACTTGCTTTCTTACGCCAGATATTTAAGTCTTATGTTAATGAGAGGGATAGTAGGAAGGAGCGGGGTGGGTGGAATGCATTTCAGAATATATATATACATTTATATATTTATCTTCAATTTGAAACTTCCTTTGGTTTTCGTGGCCCAGCTGTGGAAGGTCACCCAATCAGTTAAGAAAAAAAGGGGCTGGCGATCATGGCTAGTTACTTTATGTGCACTAAAATAGAGGAAATGGCTACAATTGCTTTGCCAGGAGTGTTCAACTCCCTCCCCATCCTATTAGACTAAAAAAGGCATCTTATGGCATCAGACAACTTAAAAAGATGTAATAAAGAAACTGCCTTCTTTGCACATCTGTTAAGAACATCTGGCTCTGGAGTGAGCCCTGGTAACACTAGCAGTTAGTTGGTGGCCTGATGATTGAAAAAAAGGTCAACCTCAAGTTGCCAGGCTCATCTGCAGAGCTTCCTGGTGGCACAAGCACCAGGCCAGGGAAGGTGCTGGTGCATTTTTGCAGCTGCCCACTTTGCCAACATCTGGCCTCACTTCCCGACCATAGACTAAAAGACAAGGGCTTTTGGAGACTCAGGCGCTGACCTCAGAAAGCAGGACATCCGACCCTTCCCTGCAATGGCACTTCACCCAAATCATTGCGGGGCTGTCTGGGGACTCTATCCCTCAATTACAACTTCATCTCTTTTGTGAACAGGATTATTGAAGACACTAGCCTTGTAGCCAATGCATTTTCCAAAGATGGCCGCAACAATATCTCTCACTCCTCATACTCATTGCAGTGTGACCTTGCCCTCGCCCATTAAAAGGCAGTCTCCTTTCCCTCCCAGTGCTGGCCACAGTGACTCACTTGCAGTCAATAAGACGTGAGGCAAGGCCAGGCACGGTGGCTCAAGCCTGTACTCCCAGCATTTTGGGAGGTCGAGGTGAGAGAATTGCCCAGGGGTTCGAGACCAGCCAGAATTGCCCAGAGGTTCGAGAATTGCCCAGGGGTTCAAGACCAGCCTGAGCAACTTGGCAAGACCTCGTCTCTACAATCAATGAAAAATTTAGCCAAACTCGGTAGCGTGTGCCTGTAGTTCCAGCTACTTGGAAGGCTGAGGCGGAAGGATCGCCTGAGCCCAGCAGATTGATACTGGGATGGCTGTGAGTGTGCCACTGCACTCCAGCCTGGGAGACAGAGTGAAACTCCAACTCTAAATAAATAAATAAATAAAATGTGAGGCAATGGGGAGCACACCTCATCAACAAGGGTACCTGAATTATGAGCATTTGTATACTTAACCCTGAATTGTACCCCACATCTTTAAAATTAAAAATAAAAAAAAAATGTGAGGCAATGCAGGGTGACTTCCGAGGTTTGGACAGAGAAGACCATGCTGCCTTCTCCCGGCTCTCTTGGAAGCTCTGCTTTTCTTGACATTCCCTCCAGAGGTGTTCCCTCATAGGACCAGCTACCATGCGCTGCAAAGCCTAATTCCCTGGAGAGGCCACATGCAGGTGCTTGACAGTCATAATCTGGTCTTTGAGCCATTTCAGCCTAGACACCAGACATCTGAGGGAAGAAGCCTCCAGTTAATTCCAGTCCCCAACCAATATTTTAGTGGAGGTCCAGATATCATGGAACAGAGATAATCCATCCCTGCTATAAGACATCCAAACTCCTGGCCCACAGAATCTTTGAGCACAGTAAGATGGCTGTTGCTTTATGTAAGTTTGAGAAAAAAACTTACATAAATTATGGACGTGTTCTGATTATGTATAGCTACATAACAAAGTTTGAGATGATTTGTTATGTAGCTATACATAATCAGAACACGCCCATAAGAGATACTTTTTTTTTTTTTTTTTTTGAGTTGGAGTCTCACTCTGTCGCCCAGACTGGAGTGCAGTGGCCGCTCCTGGCCACCGCAGCCTCGACCTGCTGGGCTCCGGCGATCCTTCCGCTCAGCCTTCTGAGTAGCCGGAATTACAGGCATGTGCTACCACGCCCGGCTGATTTTTTGATTTATTGTAGAGATGAGGTCTCGCTGCCCAGGTGGGTCTCGAACCCGCGGGCTCAGGCAATCCACTCACCTCAGCCTCCCAAAGGCGCGGGATTACAGGCTGAGCCATCAAGCCCCGCTTGAATGTAGTCTTTTAATCAGAATGTCCCACTCCCACTAATCTCTTGCCAGGACCCTTCTCTGTATGCCCAGCACTATACTGCACGATGTCTAATTTGCAAGAGAGAGACGGTTACCCCAGCCTCTTTTTTGTAGACAATGGCAAAAGTTCTGTTCCTCTAGGACAATACAGCCCTACCCCACAACACAGAGCCTAGAAAGCCAAGTACAGGCTCCCATTCAGCCCCCTCCTGGCTGGATATCTTGTGCAGTGCACATACTGTGCAATTGTACACAGCAGTCCCGGAGAAGTGTAAAAGCAAGCTCTCTGTCCTCAAGGAATTTATTCTTATTGATGATATAAAATATGTGTGGTCTAAGAGAAGTTTTAAGTGCTAAATCATAGGATAGCGATGACTTAGGAAGAAAAACAAACAAAAAAAGAAAGAAAAACATTTGCCATGCCTGATGGTGCAAATCTATGGTCCCAGCTGCTTGGGAGGCTGAGGCGGGAAGATCACTTGACCCAGGAGTTTGAGGCTGCAGTGAGCCAAGATCGCGCCACTACACTCCAGTCTGGGCAACAGAGCAAGACCCTGTCTCTAAAACATACATTAACTAATTATTTAATTTTTAAAAATTGAAGAGAAAAGAAAAACTCAATATGTTTAAAGCAAAAGTCTTCCTGGCCCCTCCTCACCCATCTTTCCCCCTTGGGGGTGATGAGAGTGACAATTTGCGGTGCTTCTTTCTTTTCCTTTTGCTCTCCATGTATAATTAGTGTTTTGAAGTATTTCCTTTGGCTTCCAGGAAAATCATTACAGTGTAGATTCCATATTTCCTTAGAAACAATTAGATACACAGAGACCCCTTCAGAAAGCTTATTACCAGGAAATGTTAATCATTTCAAAATTAGCTACACACATTAGAGGAACCAAGAACTTGTCACTTTCCCCTAAGAAACAGGAGATGTCTACAGTATGCAAAATGAAAAAGATCCAGATCCAGTAGCCTCACTCTATAAACATTCTTAGAATCCCTGAGCAATTCCAGCAACCCGGGCACCCCCCTATGATTAAGTCTAAAGAGAGCTGGCATTTCAAAGCGCTGCCGTTCAAGCTCCAGAGTATACAAAACAAGACATTCAGCTGGGTAGACACTGTAGGCCCTGCTCCCTGGCACCACACTCTCCACCCCCAAGTTTCCATTACCCACAGGCTTTGATCTGGTCAACAGATCTGCCTCCAATCACGTGGCAGAGGTTGGTTCTCTCTCTCTCCTCCCTGAGCTTGGGACCATTAAACAATTAACAAATAGAACGTGTTCTGTGACTGTTCATTATTTTGTACCTGATTTGGGGAGATGAAAAATCACCTTTTCAAAGTCTCTTTTGCCAATTTCCTCTCTTCCCTTCCCCCAGAACCTAACCCCTGGGATTCCCCTTAGGGATTTTACAGAAACCAGTCCATCTGGAATATTCTGCTGACAGAAAGTCAGTAATTGATGCCAGCCGGAGAAAGCACAACTTCTGCAACTGCAATAATTCCAGAACAGTCTCGCCTTCCTTGCAGTGTTTACAACAGTCAGGCCTTGTCTCATTATGCTGTGCAGTCTCAGCACCTACAAAGCATCCAGAACGCAGTGCCCAATAAATGTCAGTCAAATTGAATTAATGTACTGAAATCAGTTGATCTCTCTGAATCCCATTTGAAAATAGGAATAATCATACCTACTTATATGGTTGTAAAGATTGGGTGTTATTTGATCTTCCTCAAGAATGAAAAAAAAATCTTTGAGTTCCTATTCCCCGAAGCATAAATGGGCTTCAATTCCTTGCATTTAAGTGTCAGGCTTTGCAGTTTATTATACAGGTGCCATCGAGTGGGTTACTTCATATTGCTGAGTTTCAGTTTCTTCATTTGTAAAATTAGGAAAATACTGTCTACCTTAGAGGGTTGTGGTGAATACTAAAGAAGACGTGGAAAGTTCAAGGCACAGGCACTGCGTGTAGTAAATGCTCCATAAATAGTAATGATTATTGTGATGAGCATAGTCTGTACATTTCAGGCACATGACTAGAAGAAGTGTTTGGTGAATGAATAAATGAATGAGGGAACATAGCTATGTCAGTTAGGAGTGTGTCTGGCTGCATGTAGCAGAAACCTACTAAAATGACTAAACCAAAAGATGGTCATTTTTCTCATGTGTTAAGTCCAGTTGTAGGCAACCCAGAGCTGGCACATTGCCCAGTGAAGTCATCCGGGACCCAGGCCTCTTCTGACGTGTGGTCCTCATGCCCAGCTTTGCAAGATGTTCTACTTCCTTTGCTCCATTCAGGAGGAAGTGGGAGAGGGCTTCAGTTGCCTCATCTGTAAAATGGAAAAAGGCTGGCTCCCTTTCCATAGAACCATTCTGTGATTCTCCAGAATCAAATAAGCACTGCTCATTTAGGATCATGCTCTTTGTAGATAGTTTCATCTCCCATAAATAAGGCACCTGGGTCTCAATCACACTCATACGATAATTACAGGCCAGGTGTGGTGGCTCACATCTATAATTCTAGCACTCTGGGAGGCCAAAGCATGAGGATTGCTTGAGCTCAGGAGTTTGAGACCAACCTGGGCAACATAGAGAAACCTCACCTCTACAATATCAACAACAACAAAAATTAACCAGGTGTGATGGCAACAGAGTCACACCCTAATAACAAAAAAAAATTCCAAAAATATTTGTCAACATAAAGAAACATTTATAAAAATATTAAGTAAAAAAAGGGAGATTAACATTTGGTCTAGGTACTGACATGGAAAGTTCTAAGATATACTGAGTGAATAAAAGGAAATCACATACACCACTTGCAGACAAACTCATTTTTGAAAAAAACAAAATTACAACACAATAGAAACTGTTTGGGGTGAGGTAATGGAGACTTCACTTTTAGCTCCATAGATTTCTGTTGTTTTGAGTTTCTACAGCACCTATATATTCTTATATTGCTTATCTAATAAAAGCAATCTAAATATTATGCCTATGTAACAATATAATGATATGAAATTGTGTATACACAGCATAGATTTTGGAGAGGATTAGAGAAAAATGAAGCTGTGTTTCAGGCTGCTGAAATTATAGAAAAATTCCCCCAGCTCGGTGGCTCAGCCTGTAAACCCACGCTTTGGGAGGCTGAGGTGAGTGGATTGCCTGAGCCTGCGGGTTCAAGACCCGCCTGGGCAACTTGGTGAGACCTCATCTCTACAATAAATCAAAAAATTAGCCAGGCGTGGTAGTGTGCACCTGTAGTTCCAGCTACTTGGAAGTCTGAGGCGGAAGGATCGCCGGAGCCCAGCAGGTCGAGGCTGCGGTGGCCGGGAGCGGCCACTGTGCTCCAGTCTGGGTGACAGAGTGAGACTCCAACTCAAAAAAAAAAGAAAAAAAGAAAAATTCCTCTCTGTATTATTATGTTATATATGCAATAAATGTTATTTTCCCCCACAAGTTGTTAACATGAGGTAATCTACCAGATTTCTAAAGTAGTCCAAGTGGGAAAATTTTTAAAAGGTAACCATGGGTTTTGCTATTTGAGATATCAGACCAGTAGAACTTAGGTGGGACCAAAATTTAGCAGAGATTATCTGGGATGCTTGAAACCCAATTAGTTTAACTAATAGATTGAGTTTAGCTAAACTTGGCGGAAAGGGTTGTCTCTCTAGTTTCGGGTTTTTCTTTTACCTCCAGCTCTGAGAGCCAAAATCATGGGGTCAAGAACCAAGACGATCAGTTCCTCCTGTCTCCCAGTGGTCCTTCCATGTGGCTCCCTGGGACAGTCTGTGCTTGAACCGCATGGCTAAGCTGGTCGCTACTGACAGGCAGGAGGCTGACTCAGGCAGGGTGGAGTCAGTCAGGCCAGCTACTGAGCACTGCCTTGCAACTCTGCTTTATGATTTCCAAATGGGAGGGCATTATCTGGGTCATCAGTCTTGACCTTATATCAACCTAGTCACTCAAAGCAGCTCAAAACAAAGTAATTGTTTTGGGTAGGTTCCAAATTAGGCTAGAAATGTTGGTCAGAAGGTCTCTGCTGGAATATTCATAACTAGCAACCATTTATTAACTCATTAGGGACCAGGTTATCCACTTGACACGCTCAATCTCAGTTCATTTTCACTGTGACTCTTCAGGGTAGACATCACACACACACACACACACACACACACACACACACACACACACACACACTCCCCAATATACCAAAAGTCTAAATGACTTACTTGCTCAAGACCACACAGCCCATCAATGAATGAACTGGCATTCATACCCAGGCGTGACTCCAAAATCCATGCTTTTAACCTGTGTTCAACATTTTCACATGCATTTGCACTTGAGCAGTTTTGGTCCTTTGGAACCAAGAATCATGCAAATTTGAGAACTATTTCATTGGTGTTGGGAGAAAAAAAAAGCCACCAAAAGTTCTGTCAACAGTCTCAATGTTGCAAACAGATTCCATAGATTAGTAGCCAGACTTGATTATACCCAAGTGCACACAACAGGGTCTTTGGGCGGTTGGGTGTGTTTCTTTCCCCAAGCAGTATATCACCTGTCACAGTAGCATGTAGTGTGTGGCTTTAATATATTACCAAAGGGAGAATGTTCTAATGATTTACTGGGGTACATATCATTGGCGTTATGAGGCAGCATTAATCAAAGCTGTGGGATTGGTTTCGAAAACCATTGGGTAAATCTCAAGCTACACATTTAATGTATTCACCTTGGATCACAGTCCGGAAGGAATGAAAAGCTCTCATTGCCTTTGCGTCAAAACTCCTTTTCCATTAGTAAAACCAGTGTGTGCCTGGGTGTATGTGTGTGTGTACACAAATTACTTGAAAATGTTAAAGGGTGTGTTAGGATGAACAACTGTTAAAAGGTCTCTTTCTTTTTTTTTTTTTTTTGAGTTGGAGTCTCACTCTGTGTTGCCCAGGCTGGAGGGCAGTGGCACATTCACGGCTACTGCAGCCTCAACCTGCTGCGGATCGCCTGAGCCCAGCAAGTGGAGGCTGCGGTGGCTGTGAGTGTGCCACTGCCCTCCAGCCTGGGTGACAGAGTGAGACTCCAACTCAAAAAAATAAAAAACTAAAGAAGTTCAACCCTGTGGATTGAGAGGGGCAGACTGTGTCCAAAACTAAGGAGACAAACTGTGCAGAGACCGCTTCCATGTCTGGCATATAAATATAAACGCAAATGTTCCTTGCCTTGAACCCTCCGAAATAGGAGGACAGATAGAAAAAGAGAGTAGGGATTTATTTCCAGCCCTGTCTTGGGGACAGTGTCTAATAGAGTACCTTTTCGTTTTTTTTTTTTGAGTTGGAGTCTCACTCTGTCGCCCAGACTGGAGTGGTCTTCTGCAGGAATTAAAAAAAAAAAGTCTGTTTACCTTTTTGTGAATGGAAGGTAGCCTGGCAGAGTTGTCAGTGCTGACAAGGAGAGGGGGCCCAGGAGAAAGACCAAATGCTGCAGCTCATGTCTCCATTTTATTTTCTCAAATGTACCAGTCAACCCTGACTCAATGCAAGTGCTGTGTTTTGAATGTCCCCTCCAACACTCATGTTGAAAGTTAATCTTCAATATGGCAGTCTTGAGGGTTAAAGAGGTGACTGGATCGTGAAGGCCCTGGATTAAAGGGCTTCATGGAGTCTAAGAATGTTTGTAGAGTGAGGCTACTGAATCTGAATCATGTTCCCTTTGTATTCTGTAGACATCTCCTGTTTCTTAAGACAAAAGTGACAAGTTCTACATTGGTTAATGGGTTAAAGGGTTAATGAATGAATGGGTTATTTTGGGAGAGGAACTGGTGGCTTAATAAAAAGAGGAAGAGAGACCTGAGCTAGCCTGTCCACACGCTCAGCCCCCGTACCATGTGAGGCCCTGTGCCACTTCAGGACTCCGCAGGGTCCCCACCAGAAAGAAGATTCTAACCTGAGGCAGACCCTCAACCTTGGACTTCTCAGCCTCCATAAGTGAGAAATAAATGCCTTTTCTTTATAAATTATGCAGTTTCAGGTTTGTTTGTTTTTTGAAACAGGGTCTCCCTCTGTCACCCAGGCTGAAGTGCAGTGGCACAATCATGGCTCGCCGCAGCCTCGAACTCCTGGGCTCAAGCGATCCTTTCACGTCAGCCCCCTGGGTAGCTGGAACTACAGGCATCCACACCTGGATAATTTTATTTATTTATTTTTTTTGTAGAGACAGTTCTCATTATGTTGCCCAGGATGGTCTCAAACTTGTGGGCTCAAGCAATCCTCTGGTCTTGGCCTCCCAAATTGTTGGGATAACAGGCATGAGCCACTGCTCCCACCCCAGGTATTTTTTATATAAGTAACAGAAAACGGACTAAGAATGCTTACATTCGTTTGCAATTTGAAGTATGCTTACCAGTAAAAACCTATTAATCAAAATTAAAGGCCTATTCACCGGTGCTCAGTTCTCACTTCTGGATTTGCTCAGAGAATCTAGGAGTTCCCTGTGCTTGAGAAGATGCAGTAGCTCCGAAACTCAAAAGGGCCAGTATTTCCCAAATTCATTCATTCTGCAGCATGCGTATGTGCCCAAGCAGGTCAACATTTGTGTGCTGGGAGACAGAGGACAGCAATGTGGAGAGTGTGGATAGAGGGACTTATTGATGAGAGACAGAGACAGAAAGACAGAGTCAGAGAGACCATAGACAATCTTCTTTCCAGAAAAATACTTTTGACAATGAAGAGAAAAGAAAGAAAAGAGTACAAATAAAAAAGGCCTGGGTAGCATTTTAAATCTGATAGACAAGGGGTCCCTGCTCTCATGCAGCTGAGTGGCTGAGCAGGCATTAATCAAATTAAAATACAAATAAAATGTTAATTTTCAGACACCCTGCAGATTTTGTACTAATCACCATTTTCTTTTTTTTCCAGATAATTTTTAGAAAATGAGATTTCATCATAATCTCAAAGTGTCTTAAGAGGACTCCCTAGACTACAGAGAAATGGTATATTTCAAGAGTTCTGCAGAATTGCTAGCCTCCTTCCTTCTCCTGCACACACTTTATCTTTCCTGAGGGATGACTGTACTAGTTTACATTCTCTTTTTTTTTTGAGTCAGAGTCTCACTCTGTCACCCAGACTGGAGTGCAGTGGCTGCTCCCAGCCACCGCAGCCTCAACCTGCTGGGCTCTGGCGATCCTTCCACCTCAGCCTTCCGAGTAGCTGGAATTACAGGCACGCACTACCATGCCCGGCTGGTTTTTTGATTTATTGTAGAGATGAGGTTTCACCAAATTGCCCAGGCGGGTCTCGAACCCGCAGGCTCAGGCAATTCATTCACCTCGACCTCCCAAAGCGTGGGATTACAGGCTGAGCCACCGAGCCCGTCCTTAGTTTACATTCTTTAAGAGCAGATGTTCCACCTGACCTTGGATAGCTCCACTCACCAGCAGAGTGTTGCTATTCTGAACTGATTACCTTTTCGTGTTCTAAGGAAACCTACTTCAGAAACAGGTTACTAACTGAATATTTTAGAACTTAACACATCATTAGAAAAAAAGCAAACTTACAAGTGATTTCATAAAGTGCTGGGGAATATTTGAAATGAGACCTTCTTAAAGTAGCAGTGTGCTAGCCATCAATAGCTCAATATATGACATCTTCTCTACTGCATTCACATTATCATCTTAATCTTTACTATAGGAGGATTACTAAGAAACAAAACTCCATCCTGGACAAAAGCAACATTGGACGTAGTCTGTGAATCTTAAGAGGCTCCTTTTGTTTTCATGTGCACTAAATTCTCCATGTTTTCAGCTGCTCCAAAAATTATGTATTTAACTGTTTATTTACCCTAATGGACTTCAGGAGCAGAAAATGTCTATGTCATGTGTGGAAACAGAGACGTTACACCTTTTACAAAGTGATTTCTCAATTCTCCTTGGTACATTAAGTGAATAGAATCGACTCATGCGGGACGGCCATCAGGAAACAACTTTACTCCTGTTCAGCCCACTGTCTGAGATTAATTATTCCTTGACCCCTGGATGAAATCTCAAGTAGATTGCTTACTTGCTCACTCTTAAATGGCAAGTAATATAATAATGATGTTACTAATTACCAATATTAATTCTTTTTTTTTTTTGAGTTGGAGTCTCACTCTGTCCCCAGACTGGAGTGCAGTGGCCGCTCCCGGCCACCGCAGCCTCGACCTGCTGGGCTCTGGCGATTCTTCCGCCTCAGCCTTCTGAGTAGCTGGAATTACAAGCGTGCGCTACCACGTCTGGCTAATTTTTTATTTATTGTAGAGATGAGGTCTCACCAAGTTGCCCAGGCGGGTCTCGAACCCGCGGGCTCAGGCAATCCACTCACCTCAGCCTCCCAAGGCGCGGGATTACAGGCTGAGCCAACGAACCCGGCTGACACCAATATTAATTCTTAGATGATGGGTAAAATCGTAATAAGCAATATAGGCAGTCCCCAAGGCTATCTACTCATTCCTAGTTAACAAAAAGTCCTCTGATTACTTACAATTTTTAAAAAATCACAAAAACCCAAATGCCCCATCTTAAATGCTAGTGAGAATTCTAACTGCATTTAAAGGAGAACCTCAGCCGGGCTCTGTGGCTCAGCCTGTAATCCCACGCCTTGGGAGGCTGAGGTGATTGAATTGTCTGAGCCCATGGATTCGAGACCCACCTGGGCAACTTAGTGAGATGTCATCTCTACAATAAATCAAAAAATTAGCCGGGCGTGGTAGCGTGCGCCTGTAGTTCCAGCTACTCGGAAGGCTGAGGCGGAAGGATCACCGGAGCCCAGCAGGTCGAGGCTGCGGTGGCCGGGAGCGGCCACTGCACTCCAGTCTGGGCGACAGAGTGAGACTCCAACTCAAGAAAAATAAAAAAATAAAAAATAAATAAAGGAGAACCTCTTCCCCACTTAGAGATCAGGGCTCTGAGGCAGGAAGTCCTGCGGCAGGGAAGATTCCTCTCAGTGTCTCTGTCTGCTTCTCCTCCTTCTGCTCTTCCTGACTCACTCGAGAGGGGTGAAAGGGACAAGAGGGCCATGAAAGATATTCCTCGACTATCACCAGTTTCCTCTAGCTGGATCGGTACTTTGAGCCGATGCTCCCTAAATTGGGTGAATGGCTAAAGTCGACCACTTTTCTTGGGGTGCATTTTTGGGTTCTTCAGAGATCATATGGGAACATCAGTCTATAATCAATAGAGGTCCTTTATTGCATCACTGAAATATCACAGCCTGGGCTGGGTGGCTCAGCCTGTAATCCCAGCACTTTGGGAGGCTGAGGCAAGTGGATTGCCTGAGTCCGTGGGTTCAGGACCAGCCCAGCAAAGTTGGCGAGACCTCGTCTCTACAATAAATCAAAAATTAGCCGGACGTGGCAGGGTGCGCCCGTAGTTTCAGCTACTTGGAAGGTTGAGGCAGAAGGATAAACGCTGGAGCCCAGTCGTCGATGCTGGGGTGGGCTGTGAGTGTGCCACTGCACTCCAGCCTGGGTGAGAGAGTGAGACTCCAACTAAAAATATATATATATATATAACACACACACACACACATATATATATACACACACATATATCTCACAAATAGGTTTCAGGAATCACCTTGTTTGTAGCTGAACAACTTTTATTTATTTATTTATTTATTTTTATTTTTTGAGTTGGAGTCTCACTCTGTCACCCAGACTGGAGTGCAGTGGCCTCTCCTGGCCACCGCAGCCTCGACCTGCTGGGCTCCAGTGATCCTTCCACCTCAGCCTTCCAAGTAGCTGGAACTACAGGCGTGTGCTACCATGCCCAGCTAATTTTTGATTTATTGTAGAGATGAGGTCCCACCAAGTTGCCCAGGCGGGTCTCAAACCTGCGGTCTCAAGCAATTCACTCACCTCAGCCTCCCAAAGGCGCAGGATTACAGGCTGAGCCACCGAGTCTGGCTAGCTGAACAACTTTTAGATCTTATTCATCAGCCTGCTGAACAGCTCCTTTTTCAGGGACATGGATACTGTCCAAAAATGTCCTGATATCCTTGTTTTGTTCTTTTGTGGCTTGCTGAATCAAAGCAGCTGAATTTGAAACAAGCTCAATGTGGTTGCCTTCAAGGATTAACTCATCTTTCTGGGCATGAGATACCCCTGGCCTCATGTGACCCCTTTGGATGTGTTTTTCACCCAGTAAATTTCAGATTTCTCCACAAGACCATTCTCTTGGATAGTGACATTGACGAAGAAGCAGGCATGCACAGCCATCATCTTATAGGGAAGCCCAGTGTAACGTCCTCATGCATGATCTGTCTGTGACTATAGATAGTTCTTTAGGACACGACAGCAGTCAGTGCCTTTCCACGTCCCCACCATTTGTCAACATGGAGCCTCTTCTTTTTCTTCCCAAGGGGTCTGAGTTCTACATTGATGTGACTAAAGTCCCTCCACAGGGTTCCTTCAGAGTCCTTCACATTAACTGTGTGTCCCTTCAGAGTGATGTCGGCATTTTCTGGAATGTCTACAGTCTGATTGCGGAGAATGGTTTTCATTCCTAAAGTAAATGGAACAAAAACAGCTCAGACCTTAATTCTCTTAGTGCGAGTAATACATTTCCTTCTAGCTGACTGTTTTTATTTCTTTTCTCAGCCTCAGAGAATCTTTTTTTTTTTTTTTGAGTTGGAGTCTCACTCTGTAGCCCAGACTGGAGTGCAGTGGCCGCTCCCGGCCACCGCAGCCTCGACCTGCTGGGCTCTAGCGACCCCTCTGTCTCAGCCTTCCAAGTAGCTGGAACTACAGGCGCGCGCTACCACACTCGGCTAATTTTTTGATTTATTGTAGAGATGAGGTCTTGCCATGTTGCCCAGGCGGGTCTCGAACCCGCGGGCTCAGACAATCCACTCACTTCAGCCTCTCAAAGCCTGGGATTACAGGCTGAGCCACTGAGCCTGGCTTTCCTCGGAGAATTTAATGGTCCAACCCTGACTGGGTTCATGTCACTGACCCCCCAGGCAGTCCCCTTGGGACATTTTAAATGTCTCTAGTGGGGCTCTCCCTGACGCTGCCAATTTTGGTCCAAGAAAAATGCTCACCTATCTTTGCACGGTCCCCTTTGGTGGGTGTGGGGTGAGTTCCCAAGCAGTATAGCTGCTCTTATGCTTCCTGCCTGCCTTATTACACAGCTTCCCACCTTGAGAGTCCTGAGACAGTGGTCCAACAGGTCCTCAGACTCCTGGGACACAAGCTCTCCAAGTGGTCTTCTTGCAGGTCTTTATACTGGGCCCCATCAAACTCCCCACCACCCAAAACCAACTTTCTCCTAAGAAATTCTCTCTACTATCTAGCAGCAGCAGCCTTTTCTGTCTGTGTCAGGCTTCAGGTCACCACCACCCTCTCTGCAGGTCCTCTATTAGTGGACTAGCACCTCCCTTATCACCTATTGCTTGGGCCCTTGACTGGGAAAAAGAGTTCATTTTCTCTACCTGTGACAGGGAATTATTTATTCCACAGTAAGTACCTGGGCCCTCCTTGATGTTATCAGTGCAGCTGCCCCCACCCTGCCTGAGTCTCAGAATGCCTGCACTCTATGGGTTAAATGTTGGGAATTTACTTGGACCGGGAGAAGCAAGATTTTAAAAAATCACAGCAGCTAAGTGCAGTAGCTCAAGCCTGTAATCCCAGCAGTTTGGGAGTTTGAGGTGGGAGGACTGCTTAAGCCCAAGAGTTTGAGACCAGCCTGGGCAACATAACAGAATGTCCTCTCTACAAAAAATTAGCCAGGCATGGTGGCACGTGCCTGTAGTCCCAGCTACTTGAGAGGCTGAGGCAAAAGGATTGAGGTTGTGGTGAGCCCTGCTCGTGATTATGCTACTGCACTCCAGCCTGGGCTACAGAGTGGGACTCTGGCAAAAAAAAAAATAAAAAAGGTGGCCAGGTTTGTGACTCACACCTTTAATCCTTAATTTGGGAGGCTGAGGTGGGAGGATTGCCTGAGACCAACCTGGGCAATATAGCGAGACCCCATTTCAACAACAACAATAAAATTCTAAAAACAAAAAAGAAGAAGAAAGGAAAATCACAGCAAAACCCATTTTCTTTGGGAACAAAATTCACTTTCCTGGACTTTCCCAGACTCCAGAAGATACCCCTGAGTTGCCCTAAGGGGCTCAGATGTCATTCATACAAGCAGCCCCTTTCACAGGGCTCATCCTGAGCTAGACACATGAAGGGACTCTACAGCGGCTCCTCTCTTAGGCTTCCTCCACCGAGTTTAATGACTTTTATTTTGAATGACTCTATGCCAATTAAAAGTCCTGTCCAATATTTCCGGCCAATCTTGGCCACTGAGTGCCGGCCATTAAGGTTTAACTTTTATGGAAAGAAGACCTCTGAGGCCAGGTGAGCTTTAATTGCTCCTCTTTTGTTAGTTCCCAGTTTCATGTTATGCCAAGAAAGCATTAGCCTCATACTTTGTTTATACTAAAGAAGAATGAACAGGGCAAAGTTGCTCCTTTCCCCTTGTTTCTAAAATCGCCCTTTTCTTAATAGGTTAAACTTAACTTCTTATAAAACCTTAACAGTGAAACATCATGCTTGAGAGAGAGTCTCAGGTTCTTGGCACTGAGTTTTGCCAACATGTCACGGTTAGATTTTTCCTCTTACCTAGGTGTTCTTTCCCTTTCGGCAGGCATGTTTTCTGGTTTTTATAGCCAAATGGGATGAGCAGAGCAAAACAGCAAGAGGTATTCATGTAGTCAAGTTACATTAAATTTCTCTAACATACAGTTCCATTAGAGTTTTTTCTTTCTTACTTACAGAATACTGTCGTGTATACATTAGGATTTCAGTCCTCTAAAGTAGGCCTGCTCACAAGAAATAGGAGATTAAAGAACCGATGTCTCTATAGAAAGAGAAATAACATGTCAATTGTGTTTATTTGTTGGGTTACATGATTTATGCTTTCTCATGCGAAGATGGAACAGAGGAAAGGGGGCACGTGACAGTGTTTAGATAATCCCCAAAGAAAGTTGGAGTCCTTTCTTCAGGAAAAGGGTTGCCTTTCATTTAAAATATAAATGGTACTGACAGCTTATGGGGAAGAGAAAGATTTCTTATGTTCTAAGAAATGAATTCAAGATGCACTTAATTTAGTCTCCAGAGAAGGAGAATATTTAGCATTCTAAGAGAGAAAGGAAAAAAGTGGAGTCCCATAAAAGCAGGGAATTTAGGTCCCCTTTTATGAAACTTTATCTTCTCATAAATATGAAAAGAACAAGCAATTTGAGTTTAAAGTATCCATTTTAAATTCTTCAGTTGCCCAACACACATTTCAACCTCACTCTACATTTCTGTTTCTTTTTTTTTTTTTTCTTTTGAGTTGGAGTCTCACTCTGTGACCCAGATGAGTGCGGTGGCCACTCCCAGCCACCGCAGCCTCAACCTGCTGGGCTCCAGCGATCCTTCCGCCTCAGCCTTCCAAGTAGCCGGAATTACAGGCATGCGCTACCATGCCTGGCTGATTTTTTGATTTATTGTAGAGATGAGGTCTTGCTGCCCAGATGGGCCTCGAACCCATGGGCTCAGGCAATCCACTCACCTCAGCCTCCCAAAGGCGCGGGATTACAGGCTGAGCCACCGAGCCCGGCACTTTTCTGTTTCTTAATTAATTCTCATCCCAGGTGGATGATTAAACAATAATGCTAAGAAAAAACTTATGAAAACTCTAACATGAGAAAAGAAAATATATTCATAAATTTTCCAAATAAACATTTGATCATCTTGCTGTTCTTTTGTTAGAAAACTAGGTGGCAAAGAAGGGCCAATTCTAGCCCCACTTAAACAATCCATGATTGTCAAGGCTACCAATTGATGAATATGATTATCATTAATAAGTGTCCAAAAACTTTTGTGTATTAAAAGACTAGTCTTGTGCTAGGCATTATATTCATTCTTTCTTTAAAATCATCATTGTTGCTTCATAGGAAGTTTGTTTTATAAGAGAAAATCCAGATATGAATGTGCAGCAAGAAAAATAACTAAAAATGAAACTATGATTTACTGATTGTGCTTCAGAAGAGAAGACTCACAACACACACACACACAGACACACACCTCTTTGTTGATTAATGTTTCTGCAATAAACATACTGTGAACGAGAATAAATGATGATATGACCTTCTAGGAAGGTACCTGATTATGTCGTCTATTGGGGGACAACTTGTCATCTTCAGCACCTGAAAAAGGGGAACCACATCCTGCCAACCCTGATGTAAGCCCTTCTGTTGTGGACAGTCTCCCTGCCCTGAACCAAAGGCTTTCAGTGCAGTCACAGAATGAGGCTATCAATTCACTGTGAAGCACAGGTCCCTTTTCTAGTAGGGAAGTTTAGAGTCCCTGAAACCTGACGTATGTTCATCTTGCAAGCAGAGCTTTGTTTACAACATTTAATGACAAAAGAGTCTTAGGTTAATGCCAAGAACCAGATTATTGCCTCTTAAAAAATTATCCTCCCAAAGGATAAAGGTTCTTATTAAATGGGGAGAATTTCAAAGTCACTTTAGAATTGTACCTCTGGGTGTTATTTTTCAGGCATCATAAAGCATTTGAATTCAGCTGCATTTTGATCCAAGTAAAACACTTCTAAAGATAAGTAAGGTTTGTTTCCTGAGTTAAGGATTTTTAAGTGTCAGATGCAGGACAATAAAAGGCCATTTCTAGGAGCATATAAACTGGAACAATGACAAACAAATTTCAAGACTGTTGAGAGACTGAGAAACCTAACAGAACATCGCACATTTAACACATTCTTGATGGACTTCAGACTTCTGGCTGCTTCTGAACTATTTCCCATGAAGCACAGTATAATATATCAGTGTCAAAATGTACGTTAGCTGATACTTTCCACAGCCCTCAGACGGGTCCTCAAATACACAGCATACAGTGACAGAGGACGCCATTTCACTTGTGTGAATGACCTCACCATTGCCAGTTGTGCAAATGCATTCATTCGTTTGTTCGCTCAAGAAACATGTTGCAGCCCCTTGTCTCTAGTAATGGTTCCTAGTCCCAGTTAACAGTTAACCACTGGAATCACTTGGGCCCTTCCCTGGCTACTGATTCGGTGGGTGTGGAGTGGGGCCTGTGCAGCGCAGTTTTTAAATGGTCCACAGCCAGAGTTGGAACCACTCCTTTGGTATTTCATGATCCCACTGATGAGAGGAGGTTCACATGCAATGGGAGACCACCCTGATTCTCTAAACACTCAAGCTACCTCTTCATCCATGCTTTCTACTCTGCTCCTTTCTTCTGAGTTCCCAGGCCTTCCTATTAAGGCTGCAGCCAGTGGTGGAGAAAGGCAAGAGGAAGGAGAAGACGGTTTACAGATGAAAGTGTGATTCCCTCTCCTTCACCATTTTACTGCTGCTTCGAATCCAGCTTCTGGTAATGGTGAAATACCTTATGCCAGACTATCTCTCCTGCCAGTAACAATTATAAACTCCAGATAAAATATAAAAACCAGTTGTCTGAAGGCACTGGAGAATGAACAAAAGCAGGCAGAAACTGGGACTATTTAAACTTTGAAAGGAGGAAGATGCATCTGGGTTATCTGGGGCACTTCCCAATGCCACATGCATAGAGGATACACTCAAGCAAAAAGGGTGGTATTCCTGGGCTTGAAGTCAGAATAAGCACTTAGTGCTCTCAGAAAGGCTGAAGATTGAGCAGGGGAATCCCATACAGATGTAGGGGTCCCAATATCTGCAAATACTCTTCAATCCTGAGCTGACCTCTGAAAAGCACACGTGCTGGGTAAAAATCCAAGGAACTACATGGAAACCAACAGCTGGAAGCCTGGAAGAACTGAGTGGAGACTGTAACAGTTGCCTAATACCAGAAGGACAGAGTTTAGGATCCTCATTCCTCTAGTTCAGAAGGGTTGGTAGACAATTTGAGCATTCCACTGAAACCTTGGAGGGCCGCATCCAAAGGCTAAGGACTATGCTTATTAATCCTGATTCTATTAAGATTCAGGTTGATCCTTACAGACTCCTGTCTGGGCTGGGCTCGGTGGCTTAATCTGTAATCCTGCGCCTTGGGAGGCCAAGGTGAGTGAATTGCCTGAGACCGCGGGTTCGAGACCCGCCTGGGCAACTTGGCGAGACATCTCTACAATAAATCAAAAAATTAGCTGGGCGTGGTAGTGCGTGCCTGTAGTTCCAGCTACTTGGAAAGCTGAGGCAGAAGGATCGCCGGAGCCCAGCAGGTGGAGGCTGCGGTGGCTGGGAGTGGCCACTGCACTCCAGTCTGGGTGACAGAATGAGACTCCAACTCAAAACAAAACAAAACAAAACAAAAAAACAAAAACAAAACAGACTCCTGTCTGAATTACCCAAGATTTATTCAAACCTAAGGAGCTCCCAGGAACCAGTCCCATTCTGTTGTTGCTGTGATTTTAAGAAAAAGGGCTACTTTAACTTGTGCCAGCTCTTGTAAAGCTCACATTGCTGATTAAAACACCTAGAGCAATTAGAAACTCAGAGCAATCAATAGAATGATGGGTCTTCGAGTCCTACTGTTTCCTTCCCGAATACTATCGTGTCTCCCATTCCCTTCATGAGTAAATGTTTATGGCAGTGGATAGATGTGCAGCTCTCTTTAGTAGCCACAGTAGTTAAGGAGAAGCAGTGCTTGCTTTCCTCATGCAGGAAAATCATGGGACTGAAGGACTTTCAGAATAGAATCACCCTCATATTATTCTCAATGTCCAAATAAATGACCTAAAGGATTCAATTATTCCATGAGGATCTACCTTTATACATACAGGTTGATAATTTATTGCTGTGTTCTCCTGCTTTAAGACTTGAAATATATCTTAATAAAATTGGCAGAAAAAAGACAAAGTGTCAACTGAAAAATTATAACACTACCTAATTTTGGTCTATATAACTGAAAATGTATAACATCATAATTAAAAAATAACTACAAAATTCGAAACTACATAATTTTGCTCATGATTGTTCTGCAGGCAGACACTCTGTTATCCTCCAGAATAAAAATTATTCTTCCTTACTCAAGCCCCCAAACTCAAAGTCAACTAAGATTTTTAGGACTGCCCTCACAAGAACTTACTAAGACATAAATAAGACATAAATACAGACACATGGGCTGCAAAGGTAGAAAAAGTCTTCCCCCTCGAAGGCCTTCCACAGCAACTCTACACTTTCAATATTCCTAATTGTGCCAAACCCATCTCTCCGATTGTTGAGAAGACAAAGCCATCTAGTAGGAGTGTTAATTCTGCAGAGAGAAGCTTCACACCAGAAGCTTGTTACATCTCTGAACAAATCTCTTGGTTTGGTGGCTACAACACACTCTCCCCGCCTGCATAGGGGAGGCAGCATATCACTGGGCAAAGCCTCTGCACCAGGCTGACTAGTGCTCACTTCCGCACTAACTCTTTGTATTCCACATGCTGTGCAATCCCTGAGACTTCTGGGTAACACTCAGCATTTCTCTGTCAGCTGCCTTACTGATGGTGAAATCCTACTGCCCACTGAACAATTTTACATTATTCAAATTTTAATCCCACCGTTCACTCCCTCTTCTAGATAAAGAGAATCCATGACTGTTTAGTGGTTGGTACCTTGGGAATCAAGAATGCCCAGCTCCTATTAAAGCTAAGTTATGCCTACCTATTACCCAGAAATGCATCCAAGAGAAATCAGTCCATCTGCCCACAAAATGAATGGACAATATTCATAGCAATATTCATATTCACTCTTTGTTCATAACAAAGAGTGGTAAGACCCTACATGTCCATCAACAGTAGAATGAATAAATGAATTGTGGTATATTTACACAACGTAATGCCACACAGCAATAAAAAATAACAATTTTTTTCTGATACACGTATGAATCTCACAGACATTACATTACAAGAGAAACTCGAAAGAAAGACTATGATTCCACCTACATGAAATTCAAAAATAAACAAAATTAACTGGTGGTGATGGAAGTCAGAAGGGGGGTTGCTTCTATGAGAGGAGGGGGATGGGTTGACTAAAAAGGGGGCACAAAGGGACCTTCTAAATGTAGGGAAGTGTTCTATTTCTATCTAGGGGTAGTCACACAGGTATGTATACACATATGAAAATTCATTGAGCTCTCCACTTGATTAGTACTTTATTATATAAGTTATATACTTCAGTAAAAAATAAAAACTGGTCAGGTACGGTGGCTCAAACCTGCATTCCCATCACTTTGGGAGGCCGAGGTGAGAGGATTGCCTGAGCCCACAGGTTTGAGAATAGCCTGGGCAATTTGTCAAGACTTTATCTCTACAATAAATCAAAAAATTAGCTGGGCATGGTAGCATGCACCTGTAGTTCCAGCTACTTGGACAGCTGAGGCAGAAGGATCGCCTGAGCCCAGCAAGTCAACGCTGGGGTGGACATGAACGTGCCACTGTACTCCAGCCTGGACAACAAAGTGAGACGCCAACTCAGAAAAAAAAAAAAGTGAAAACTAAACACAAGAATGCCCAGGTCAAATCTTAGTCAATCCTGACTTAATACTACTTGTACATGATTCTCATCTCAAAAATAACAAAGGCATTTTCTGTTCAGGACATACTGTCGCCACGGAACAAAGCTGCTCTGTGGCCTAACGTTCCATTTGCCCAAGTGGATGAACTTGAACTCTTGACTTGATCTTGTACTCTGGCAAAAAAAAAAAAATGATAAACATTAGATGTGCATTTGGAATTGTTCATAACTTTGGGATGCTATAGAAACAAAGGGGATTGTTTACTTCTTAAGGTACCCTCATCAAAAATGGTAAAGATATTAACAATTTATTAAAAGCTACTCAATTTTAAAAATACACATCAGTTGAGGTAGAAGCTCACAGACAAAACACTACACTGAAAACCAACGGCAGCTGGGCTCAGTGACTCAGCCTGTAATTCCAACATTTTGGGAGGCTGAGGCTAGTGGATTGCCTGAGTCACGGGTTCAAGACCAGTCTGGGCAACTTGGCAGGACCTCGTCTCTACAATAAATCAAAAAATGAGCTGGGCATGGTAGCATGCACCTGTAGTTCTGACTACTTGGAAGGTTGCGGCGGAAGGATTGCTGGAGCACAGCAGGTCAACGCTGGGGTGGCCATGAGTATGCCACTGCACTCCAGCCTGGGCGACAGAGTGAGACTTCAACTCAAAAAAAAAAAAAGAAAACCAGCACAATGCCCTTGCTAACTCACATGCTCAACAGGTAGCTTTTATTATCCCAACTATAAAGAATTCCATCAAATTGACATCTCTCCCTACTTGTAAGGAAGATTGGTTCAGTTTAGAGAGGCTACCATTGACTCATAATAATCAATCCAACCCTTGGCAAAACAATACTGGCAACTATAGGGAGGCTTTCTTCATAAATATGAGTGCCAGCAATCTCTGACAGCTGCCCAGGGGTGCCACAGTCCATTCAGTGGATGCTGGTTAAACTGACCCAAGATCTTTTGCATCATGAAAGAATCAAATTATATTCCACAGTAACTAAATAATGGAAAAAATTCCAAATTTGATCAAGAAATGGTAGAATCATATCTCACCTATAATTAACATGACAGAGTATACCTGGGAAAGTAAAACAAAATACAAAAATTCCTCAAGACCCTTTGAATATTTACAAATGGGTCTTATACAACTATCCAGGTATTTAGGCTATACATATATTAGTAATAGTCTATAAGTTATCAGGATGGATAGATCACATTCCTTCAGGAAAAGCCACAGATGTTTCAGAAGGACCATATTGCTAGATTTTGAATTCCCAACATGGGGAATTCCTACTTTCCTAACTCATGGTTGCAGAACTAATTTCACTATAACAGTCATATAGGAACTCTGCAGGATTTCTTACCTAACATGAAAACTTTACTCTCCATTTAGAAGAGATAAAAACAAACAAACAAAACAAACGGAGACACAGACAAAAACTGTCCCAATCGGGTTGGCAAACTACAGCCCATGGGTGAAATCTGACCTGCAGTCTGTTTAATATAGTCCATGGGCCAAAAACTATTTCTTACATATTTTAAAAATTTGTAGAAAAAACAAAGAATATGGAATATATGTGGTCTGCAAAGTCAAGAATATTTACTATCTGGTCCTTTACTGAGAAAATTAAATTTGCTAACTCCAGGTCTAAAGCATCAAAATCCATTATCTGTCTTAGCCTAGGGTTCTGACATCAGTGTTATGGCTACATGACCTCCTCATCAGAGCTCAAACAGATTTTCTCCCTAGGATGTCATTTACAGAATGCCCTATGTGATTAGGAATAACTCTACCAACAACAATATTTTGTCACAGGCAGACGTAGCTAACTCTTGTTACAAGCTAATCTAGCATATGGTTTTATGTTCAATCTGTGCAAGCCACCTTTCCAAAGAAGACACTGCCAAGCCTCTACATGACTTCTAGCTCAGTGAGTAAGTCCACTAGAAATCAGTGTGTGCTAAATTGCAAAAATGGCCATAAATCCTTCCTATCCCATATGCATACTCCCTTGCATGTGGCTTTACAGATCTTTCCATCAAGAGACAGAGTCTAATTCTCTACTCTTTGAATCTGGGATTGGACATGTGACTTGCTTTGAGTAAGAAGGCAGTACCAGCATGACCCAAGCAGAGACTTGAAAACTGACCTCTCTGGCTGCTCGTAGGAACCCTCAAATCAAAATCACACGAATGAGCTTGGGCTAGCCCACTGGAGAATAAGAGACACTTTACCCGGTTCTTCACTGTCCTGCCAACAGCCAGCAACCGCCAGACACGTGAATGAGGCTACTGGTGATTAACTGTAAATGCACGTGTGAGGCTAGACACGTGGAGAAGAACAAAGCCGTCCTAATTGAACCCTGCCCAAAGTGTTCACCCACAGAAGCATGAGTAAATTACATGGTTGTTTTAAGCTACCTAGTTTGGGGTGGTTTTGTTCTACAGAAAATGCTCATTGATACAGACATAAAAATGACTTAGTACATTACCAGAAGGAGTCATTTCAGGTACTGTTGACAACAGTTACAGTTTTCCCACAGTTTCATGTGTCATCATGAAAATGAATTTCCATCTCAGACCAATCAACTTCCACTCTCCTGAGTGGCCACATGTTGAGTCTCAGTAAAAAAGTTCTAGAAGCTGATGGCTTCAAGGCACAAGGTGTACCTGAGACCATCAGATCAGACAACTTGGTAAGGGCAAATTCCGCCCCAGACAATGAAACAAAAACAGAACTTTTTGTTATGCCCAATCAAAAGGACCAACTTCCTTGATTGTTAATGCACAACTACAGGCTAATGCTTTCCTTCTCTATGACTCTATTTTTATTCATTTCTCCCCCCTACCCCCCTTTTTGGGAAACAAAATACGTTTCCTCTCCCTTGTTTTTAAGAACGAGAGACCACAGCTTCATCTGCTAACCTGACCTCTTGCTGGGCCTGCTATCCATTTCCAACTCCAGGCATCACTCAAATCCTGGGAATACCTCTGCTTAATGCTAGCAAACCCCATCAAGCATATGATATGAGCATTTCCTATCTACTTAAGAGCATAGAACAAATATCTCTAGACTCAGACACTCAGGCTGGTAAAGTCTACTCAGTGACCTTTTAAAATTATCCTGGGTACCTATAGTAATTTCATAAACCATCCAACTTTTGGGAAATATGAATAGAGGAAATAAAAATACTCACCAAGCAGTCCCATACAACAGTCCTGATGGCAGAAGTACCTCTTATATTTTAACTAACATATTTACTGATAATGTAACACCCTGTAAAAAATAGAAAACTGTACATGGTCTGGAAAAGCAGGATGCCAAATGTTGAGTGAAACAGTCATCACTGTTTGTCATCATAGTTCAGGGGAAAAGACATATACTTTCAACTCTTTCCATATATATCATATTCATTGAGCTGCACCAGGCCTGTTCTTTATCTGTGACCTCTATGTATACTGAGAACTATTCCTGGGACTCTTTACCAGCTCCTTTGAAGATTTTAATTCCTGTTCACTCTCACCATCTGGGTCTCTTCAGAGGTCTCAGAGGAGCGACCTCCCAGAAGTTAGAAAAGTCTATTGATTTGCTTGAGGGTTTATAACCTTGGTTAGGGGTCCCTAAATTTGAGAGATGTATCCATAACTTATCCCTCGCTATGGCTAAAATTATAAATGTGACCATTCACACTATAAAGGCCCAGAAAAAGAACTTTGAGTCACTTTCGGTCTTGGTAATTAATGGACCATCACATAGTTTTACAGTATTTACTGGCCTCCTAGGGGGCATCTGTACTCTGGCTAAGATTTTCTATTGTTTCTGGAGAATAAGAGACACATGACCCAGTTCTCCACTGTCCTGCCAACAGCCAGCAACTGGCAGACATGTGAATGAGGCTATTGGTGATTAACTGTAAATGCACGTGTGAGGCTAGACACGTGAAGTAGAGCAAAGCTGTCCTAGTTGAGCCCTTTCATCAGGACAAGATGAAAAAAATCTTGGAAACAATACAGACACAGGCTTATTACTCTCAAAAGTTTGATAGTCTGAGACTTGGAATCTATTTTCCTATTCTCCTGGTTAGGTAAAATTTTAAAACTTTGTGAAATTTCCTATAATGATGGGACTTCTCACTATAACATAATAATTCTGTTTGATTTGAATTATAACACTATAATTCTGTTTGATTTTCCCTAATGCATTTTTAATAGAGTCTAAAACTACTGTGCAACTGATGTTGGTGATCAAATGATGATCCCATACTAGGAAGAGACAAAGTTTATTGTGGTCCGGAGAGGCAAATGACCAAATATGGGAATGACAAATCCTAACATTCGGCCCAGCCTGCCCCTGGGGATACACATCACACTGTATGACCAATGACCTTCATACACAATTTTTGTTAAAATACACATACAGATATATGATAGATAAGAATACTTCAGTGAGTTTCTCAGTCACAGCACAGAAACATTAAGGATTTTACTCTCCACTACTGTTCAAGTTCCTAATTTCTAAGGAAATGCTAATCATGGTATCCTTTTTTTTTTTTTTTTGGAGTTGGAGTCTCACTCTGTCAGGCTGGAGTGTAATTCGCGGTTCACCACAGCCTCAACCTCCTGAGCTCAGGTGATCCCTCTGCCTCAGCCACCTGAGTAGCCGGGACTACAGGCACATACCACCATGCCTGGATAATTTTTTTCTATTTTAAGAGACAAGGTCTTGCTATGTTGCCTACACTAATCTTGAACTCCTGGATGCAAGCATCCTCCCACCTCAACTTCCCAAAATGCTGGGATTACAGGTGTGAGCTACAGAACCTGGCTAGCGCATCTTTCAAAAGACAAAACATCTCAACTAACAGAATTATTTTAGAGGGTGGTAATCCACTATGAACTTAAAAAGTGCTAAAAGTGCTATTTTATTTAGAAAAATGTTCTGAGTTGTTAATTTAAAAAGAGATCTAAAGATATGTTTAGCATTTAAAAAGAAAAATTATTAAGAAACCAGAAATATGTGATAGTATAATATACTGAAGTAATCTTCTGAGGATAAAATGTTTATTCAAGATTATAATAAAATATACAAAGAGTAAATTTATTTTAGAATTTAAACCAAAGGAACATTTTAAATACATATTACCCTGGTGTTAAGGCATGTTAGATTAGTAAGATCAGTAACCTTCATCTTCGTTGAGTCTAGCTCTTAATAGCATGTCTCACAGTGTATTCCAGAAGTTGGAAATTATAAAATTAAATATAAAAAGCAGTTTTAAAAGTTTATAAAATTTTTTAAAGTGCCCTTCAATTAATTTCACACACATAGTCTTATTCCAGAAGAACCTCAGGTAGGTGGCAGAAGAATATGTATAGGAGTAACCCTGACAGAAATAATCCTAGAAAACAAAAGCTGATGAAAAGACACATTTTTTTTTTAAAGAAAAGCTCAAGTGCACAAGGAGAAAAAATCAAAAATTATACTTGCTCCCCTAAAGTTAGCAAAGGCAGGCTTCCTAGGTTACAGGGAAAAAACTACCAACACCTTTAAATAAAAAATGCTTTTGCTAAAATAAAATCTTGCTAACATTATTCCCAAGTAGAAAAAACTTTGAAAACCAGAAACCAAGGCGGCAAGGGCCAGGGGTGGGGATTTTTTGTTTTTGTTTTGAGTCAGAGACTCACTCTCTTGCCCAGGCTGAAGGGCAGTGGCACAATCACAGCTCACTGCAGTCTCAACCTACTGGGTTTAAGCAATCTTCCCGCCTCAGCCTCTCAAGTAGCTGGGACTACAGGTGTGCACTACCATACCCTGCTAATTTATTTATTTTTTTATAGAGACAGGGTCTCACTATGTTGTCTCACTATGTTGCCTAGGCTGGTCCCGAGCAATCCTGCAGGCTCAGCATCCCAGAGTGCTGGGATTACAGGCGTGAGTCACCGAGCCTGGCCTGGGGATGGAGAGGGATTCATGCTTAAAATGAAGCAGCACTTAGAAATCTGTCCCCAACTTTCATCTTATCCAGAGACTTGTAGATGAACATCAAAACAAATTAAAATCCACAGAGCAGCATTTTTCTTCCACTTGCTTAAAGGAATCTATTATAAGGAGGATTGTTCAAAGGGCCATAGCAAAGAAAATAGGTCTAAGCCAGGCTCGGTGGCTCAGCCTGTAATCCCACGCCTTTGGGAGGCTGAGGTGAGTGGACTGTCTGAGCCCGCGGGTTCGAGACACGCCTGGGCAACTTGGCGAGACCTCATCTCTACAATAAATCAAAAATTAGCCGGGCTTGGTAGCGCATGCCTGTAGTTCCAGCTACTTGGAAGACTGAAGCAGAAGAATTGCCAGAGCCCAGCAGGACGAGGCTGCGGTGGCCGGGGGCGGCCACTGCACTCCAGTCTGGGCGACAGAGTGAGACTCCAACTCAAAAAAAGAAAAGAAAATAGGTTCTAAAGTGAAACTTAAAGAACTTCAGTCACCAAATACATGAGGGAAGCTGTGACATGAGAGAAAATGTATGAGAAAGGCTCACACGTTTCTGAGCTTCCCTAGGTTCCTGTGGCCTCTATCTTCAGTGAGAAAAATCCTCAGGCAACAGACCCTACCAGACGCTTAAGGAATTCTCACTTGCTCTTCAGTAAATCCCAAACTTGAGAGCACATTAAAATCTCCGGAGGTCTTTTTTCTTGTTTAATACCAATGCCTGGACCCTACCCAAGATCAATTAAATCAGAATCCCTGGGATGGGGCCCAGCCTCTAGTATTTTTAAAGCTCCCAGAGGTTCTAATGTGACCAGGGGTGAGACCCACTGGATAACCTAGGAAAATGCTGAGAAAAGTCAAGGATGACTGTAATTACTGTGTGTTTGAACTTCAGTTGTGACCGAATATAATTTTTCAGGGGGATACACTTTTTCTAATGCTAGGCTATCTTTTTTGTCATGTGCTTACCCTCTAGTATACGACACTGAGTCCCTCAAGAAAATAAAGACACCATTTATTGAGCACTTACCTGGTGCCAAGCACTGGGCTGGAAACAACCCCACTCCCACCCATCCACCCACCATCACTAATGTCCATTCTTCTGCAAAACAAGTAGGTAAATCCATTCACACAGGACACCTGACAAGGAGGAGCTTATTCGTCCCCATCACGGTACAAGTAAGTGCAGAAATCGGAATTAGAGCCTACATGTGTCTGATTATAAAGTGATGCTTTTAATTTTATGTATTATGTTTGAAAGGTATAGAGTTACATGTTTCACATGTTTATACAGTATAAACATTTATAAGGTATACATTAGGCACATGAAAAATCAACCTCACTCATAATTTTTTCTTGTCACAATTGATGTTCAAATGCAAAGCAACTACAGTCATCTGACATAGCCTCTTCCATCTCCTAGCCACCAATTCCCTCCCTAGATACAAAGTTCACAGTTTCTTGTTTATTTAATGCATATACAAACAAATCATGTAAGGGTTGGTGTACACACAATATATTTGGGTTCCTCCCCACCCATTTTAAACAATGGTAACATAGTTCATGCACTATTTTGCACATAGCTCCTTTCACTTTAAAAGTGTATCTTGGGCTGGGCTCGGTGGCTCAACCTATAATCCCAGCACTTTGGGAGGCTGAGGCAATTGGACTGCCTGAACCTGTGGGTTAGAGACCAGTCCAGACAACTTGGTGATACCTCATCTCTACAACAAATAAATAAATAATTAGCAGGGCATGTTAGCGCGTGGCTGTAGTTCCAGCTACTTGGAAGGCTGAGGTGGAAGGATCACCAGAGCCCAGCAGGTCAACGCTGGGGTAGTCATGAGCATGCCACTGCACTCCAGCCTGGGCGACAGAGTGAGACTCCAACTCAAAAAAAAAATAAAAACAAGAAATAAATAAAAGTGTATCTCAGAGGTAATTTTATATCAGTACATAAATGCTTAAAATTCTTTTTTGTATAGCATAGTATTTCATTGAACAGATGTACCATCATGTTTTCAACCAGTCCCGCATTGACAGGCTAATTATTTGCTGTTGTGAAAAATACTGACACAAATACTCTGAGCTACATAATTTTGTATGTATATACAGATCATATACATATGAATAATTAGATGCCAAAAGTCAGGACCTTCCCACTATCCCATGCTACCTCAGGCTTCTAAGAAACAACTCACAACCAGACTCACAATGATTTCTATGTATTTTATTTAAAAATCTTACCTAAATACCCAAATTACATTTTCATGTCAATAAAAACTTATGATTTTTCAAAATATGCCCAAAGACCAAATAGTCTGAGACATGGTTTTAAGCCAAAATAAAATACTTCAAAACCAGTGGCATAAACACCGTGCTGGCTCTCACTCAGAAGGTGTCTGTCCCTGAGGACTCCATGTCCCCCTGCACCATGCCCATGTTCAGAGGCTGAGAGCAATCCTCACGGTTCATTGAGGGTAGCATCACAGACATCTTGGCAGGTGGCATCTGCGAAGTGACATGTGTTGCTGCTTTCCCACCTGCAAAGAGAAGAAATTCATTCAGCTAAACAAGCAGATCCTGAGTATTGATGTGCTTTACACTTTCCTAAAGAATGCCGGCCAGGGGGTCGAAACGAGAATTGCAAATGAAGGAATCTCTTTTCTCAAGGTGCCCACAACTGTCAGAAAGATGAAATACACCCATTCTCCTTCCCACTCTCACTCCCAATCAGGTAGAGACAACATTCTGACAGTATACAAGGGCCAAGGGTTGTGGTACACATGACAAATACTAGGCTAAGATGGAGCAGGGTTAAGAGACTCCTCTGAAATCTAGACTCCTCTGGTTGTGTGACTTTGAACAAGTCATTTTACACTCAAAAGTTCAATGTGTCCATATGTTAAGTGGGATAATAGTACCTACCTTGCACTGCATAGTAAGAATAAAATAGTGTCAGTTGGGGCCGGGCTTGATGGCTCAGCCTGTAATCCCAGCACTTTGGGAGGCCAAGGCAAGTAGATTGCCCAGGCCTGTGGGTTCGAGACTAGTCCAGGCAACTTAGCAAGACCTCATCTTTACACTTAATAAAAAATTAGCCAGGCGTGGTAGCGCATGCCTGTAGTTCCAGCTACTTGGAAGGCTGAGGTGGAAGGATCGCCAGAGCCTGACAGGTTGATGCTGGGGTGGCCGTGAGTGTGCCACTGCACTCCCGCCTGGACAAGAGAGTGAGACTCTAACTCAAAAAAAAAAAAAAAAGAAAGAAAGAAAGGCTGAGACGGAAAGATCACCTGAGCCCAGCAGGCTGAGCAGCGTGGGTGACAAAGTGAGACTCCAACTCAAAAATAATAATAATAACAATATCAGTCAAGAGCTCAACAACAGAGCTTAGCACTTAGGAAGGGCTCAAAAATGAAGAGGTCCCATTATCACTAAAAGATGGCTACTATTACCATGAAGTAAATAGTTAGAAGTCCAATAAAACACTGTAAAAGTCCTGAATTAAGGATTTGCTGCTGATTACAGAAAGAACATTATTTATTTTTTTTAAGGAGGTAAGATCTGAGCCATGCAAGAAGCATGTGAAGTCAAAAGTTGCCAAGGCATTTTGGTCTTCCTCCTACTCCTAAAAAACGGCCCCTCAGCTGGCGTGGTGGCTCATGCCAGCAATCCCAACACTTTGGGAGGTGGAGGCGAGAGGATCACTGAGCTCAGGAGTTCGAAAACAGCCTGAGTAACATGGCAAGGTCTTGTCTCTACAATAAATAAAAAAATTAGCCAGGTGTGGTGACACGTGCCTGAGGTTCCAACTACTTGGAAGCCTGAGGTGGAAGGATTGCCTGAGGCCAGCAGGTCCAGGTCAAGGCTGTGGTGGCCGTGAGCATGCCATTGCACTCCAGCCTGGGCAACAGAGTGAGACTCCGACTCAAAAAAAAAAAATTGCAGCTCAATCAGGGTCATATAATTAATAACCATCTACTGAGTGCTTATGGGTGCTATGCAATTAGGTTCGCAGAAGTGATAAGAGAAGTGACATCAGAGGAAAGCCATACTGAAGCAGTCATTCAAGTATTATTGACATTTGACTTTGGAAAACATTTATCTCTATAAAATAGACTCTTCTTCATTATTTCTACATTTAATCAAATAAAGAATAAATTTCAACTCCACGGATTTAAGGCTATATTACATTGTCTAATATCAAGTTGGCTGGGAGCAGGGAGGAGGAAGTTTGACATAAAGAATTCATTAATATGTTAAAATATATGTGTATCTATCTGCTTATACTCTAATTTACTTCCCTAAGGCACACTGCCTGAGAATATAAAGAATGTCAACTTGGTATTATTTAAAATCACAAAAATATCTTCATTTTAAATTTCAGGGATTTACCATAGGTACAATAATAAACACCTTTAAAACAAACTATCTTAAACAATCTTAAAGACATCTTTCAGTCAAAAATCACAGTAGTTTTTCTAAAATTCCTTAATGTTTTTCAAGTCGTTTCCACAGTAATAAAGGAGAATTTTCCATTACATTTTTATAGGGGCCACAGTAAAAGTAGACAGTTCTGGAGATGTCAATGATGACTCAATCACAGCTGTCCAAGATGATCAGAATACTAATAAAAAGCAAATTCCTTTCATTTTAGGAAGTCTAACAAAGACTATTTTAAATACTCTTCTGCCTCTTTTTGTTACTTGTATCAATTTTGTTTTCTTATAAAAAGGGAAAAGGAGCCGGGCTTGGTGGCTCAGCCTGTAATCCCGCGCCTTTGGGAGGCTGAGGTGAGTGGATTGCCTGAGCCCACGGGTTCGAGACCCGCCTGGGCAGCGAGACCTCATCTCTACAGTAAATAAAAAAAATCAGCCGGGCGTGGTAGCACATGCCTGTAATTCCGGCTACTCGGAAGGCTGAGGCGGAAGGATCACCGGAGCCCAGCAGGTGGAGGTTGCGGTGGCTGGGAGCGGCCACTGCACTCCAGTCTGGGCGACAGAGTGAGACTCCAACTCAAAAAAAAAAAAAAAAGGGAAAAGGGAGATAAGATTTGGCTTCATTATAGCAACATCATAAACTATAATACCTTAGCATTTAAGAAGACACTAAGTTTTACATCAATTTAAATGGAATAGGCCTGGCTCATTGGCTCAAGTCTGTGATCCTAGCACTTTGGGAGGCTGAGGCGAGAGGATTGCAGGAACTCAGGGGTTCCAAGACTAACCCGGGGAACTTGATGAGACCTTGTCTTTACAATAAAGCAAAACATAAGCTGCGTGTGGTAGCACGTGCCTGTAGTTCTGGCTCCTTAAAGGCTGAGGCAGAAGGATTGCCTAAGCCCTATAGGTCGAGGCTGTGGTGGCCGTGAACATGTCACTGCACTCCAGCCTGGGCAACAGAGTGAGACTCCAACTCAAAAAAAAAAAAGGAATAAATATTTTAAATAGAAAGATTTTGAAATTTAGCTTTATCAGAATATAATAAAAACTACAATTAACAAATACCAACAACTACACTTTTAAAATTTATTTATTTATTTTTTTGAGTTGGAGTCTCACTCTGTCGCCCAGACTGGAGTGCAGTGGCCACTCCTGGCCACCGCAGCCTCGACCTGCTGGGCTCCGGCGATCCTTCTGCCTCAGCCTTCTGAGTAGCCGAAATTACAGGCGAACGCTACCACACCTGGCTAATTTTTTGATTTTATTGTAGAGATGAGGTCTTGCCTGCCCAGGCAGGTCTCGAACCCGCGGGCTCAGGCAATCCACTCACCTCAGCCTCCCAAAGGCGCGAGATTACAGGCTGAGCCACCGAGCCCGGCTTTTTAAAATATTTTTAAATTTTTATCTATTTACTGGTAGAGATGGGCTCTTGCTATGTTGCCCAGGTTGATCTCAAAATCCTGGGCTCAAGCAATCCTCCTGCCTCAGCTTCCCAAAATGTGGGGGATAACAGGCATAAGCCACCACACTAGGCCACTTTTAAAAACTTTAAAGAACATAAACATTATTTAAACATTCTTATATTTTTAAAGCCATGATGCAGGGCACACAAAATAACCAAAGGAAACATCCAATATCAGAGCTTACCTTGTCAATAAAGTAAAAAACTAACACTGGATATAACTAAGGCTCAGAAAAAAATTAATTTTCTACCCACATGATCAATTTACTGTTACCTTGCCCTAATTTTTCTTAAGAAAAACTTCATTCCTTGACTTACATACCTGCCAAACACTTCACTGATACCAAATACTGTTCTGTATCTAATTTCACAAAACTGCTTTATTTGCACCTTCATTTTCTACTCTGTGTATACAACCACTGATGAAGTTGCTCAATGTGGTAATTTTTTTTTAATATCCAAGAGAGGTTTCCAAGTCTCCAAGAACATATTAAATTCAGCCATTAAAAAGTTACTTCTTGCAGCTACTGACTTGTATTTATTTATATGGCAACTCAAACATTTTTATATACCTTTTCCTCATCATGTTATCCGATCTTAACAGACTATTTTAAATATTCTTCCACATCTTTTTGCTACTTGTATCAATTTTGTTTTCTTATAAAAAGGGAAAAGGGAGATAAGATTTGGCTTCATTATAGCAACATCATAAACTATAATACCATAGCATTTAAGAAGGCACTAAGTTTTACATCAATTTAAAACTTAACATGATTCTGGGAGACAGACAAGGTAACTGAGGCCAGGGATGTTAAAGCAGGCTTTTCCCAAAAGCATGTGCATGTGGGCTAAGTATCTACATGAACCCTCTGTGTGAAGGGGGCTAAGAGGGTGCACCGAGAAGATACCAGGATGAAAAAGACAGAGTCCCCATCCTCAAGAAACTCCTAAGCTAGTAGAGGAGAGAAACGTGAACAGGAATGCTCAGTTTAAATTATGTGGAAGCAGCAGTTGAGCTGTGACTGAAAAGATGGTGGGAAAGCAATGAAGGAAAAGAGACAGCAAATTACAGTTATGATAAAGTCTCTGTGTTAAGGGATCTCTGAGTATCCTGATATCAGATGACACATATTGATTGGGCAGGAGGAAGGGTGAGAGATGAGGCTGTAAAGAAAGGCTGCCAAGTCCTGTAAAAGTGACAAGGAGCCACAAAAGATTTTGGACAGAGGAGAAACAAGAGCAAATGCATTCTAGAAAAACTCATACTAGCAGCTGTGTGGAAAATACGGAGAGAGGAGAGGGACCCATGGAAACAGCCCATGAACTGATGATGATCCTTGGCAGAGGAAACAGAATCATGATATTTTGGAGGGAGACTCAGTGCTTATAAAGAATCGAGTTTGACTCTCAAATGACAACTCTGGTTGACTGAGTAATAAGAACACAAACTTGGGGGCTATGGAGGTTCGGAGAGATGGGAAGATACTGGGTCCTGTTATAACCCTGAAGAACATGAATGCCTGCAAGGCATGTGAATGGACTTCTCCATTCTCCACATGGAGGCAGCTGGAGTCAAAGATTTCAAAGATCGTAGGGCAGTTTTAGACTTATAGAATTAACAATCCATTTAATTCTCCCTCGCTGATGAAGCTTAACTTGGCTGGGTAGGTTATTCTTGGTTGAAATTGTTTATCTTTTAGGACTTTGAAGATAGGGCTCCAAGCTCTCCTAGCCTGCAGGGTTTCTGTAGATAAATCTGCTGCTATTCTTGAAAAAATGTGGTACATATACACGATGGAATACTACGCAGCCATAAAAAAGAACAAAACCATGAATTTCGCAGCAACCTGGATGGAACTAGAGTCTATAATACTAAGTGACCTCTCACAAAAACAAAGATCTGAGTATCACATGTTCTCACTCATATAGTGGACCTTGATCATCCAACATATTACCATAAGAAAATGACTGAGTGGTGGGAAACTATGGGGGGGAGGGGAAGGGAGATGGGATTAACGGTAGTAAATATCTGTCTGGGGACGGGGAGACACCTCTTATCAACAAGGGTGCTTGAACGAAGCATATTTGTATACCTCACCCTTAACTGTACCCCACAATATCATAATAAAAAATATTTATTATTTAAAAAAAAAAGAATTAACAGTCATCTCACAAACCTAATACTGAGAGGAATGAGAATCACAGTCACCTAGGCAGAGAAGAGACTGAGAACAGAAATGATGACAAAAATGTGGGAAAGGGTAAAGAAAGGTGAATAACAAAAAATAAAGGAGAACAAAAGGCAAATGTCAGACAGATGAGGAGGAAGTAACTCAGAAGATCAAAGGATCATACAAAATAAGAGATAGCTTTCAAAAATGAAAGACTAGTGTAATTTGTCTAATTAATTCATAATTGGTAGAGGTGAGACTACAACTCGCTGATCTTTTAACCAAATACTTTAATTACCCACAATAAAAAATTATGACTTTTGAAGGTGGCTGGGGAAATTCCCTTTAGGAACTGCAGAGAAGGAGCAGCTATGAAGAGGAGCAGTGATGAAGTTCCAAGCACAAGTCCCTTTATGACAAGGGTCCCTTTAGGTCAAGATTAGGGTCCAAATGAGGTCACTTAGGACTGTCCAACCCAGACTGCTGGGGTGAGGCTTGTATGGGAAGGAGGATGGCAGGGAGGTAAGAGCATGGATTCTGGAATAGGGCAGAGATGGGTTCGTTGTCCATTCCACAAACACCAACTGAGCATCTGCCATGTGCCACACACTGTTCTGGACTCTGGAGTAGACAGCAGTGAAGAAAACAACGGCTCCAATCTCACTGACCTCACGTTCTAGTTGGGTATAGGAATTGAGTGACAAACAAGTAAGAAACAAACACATAATATGTCAGGAAATAAGTTCTATAAAGAAAAATAGGTAAGGATAAGAGGGACAGAGGATAATAACAGGTGCTGGGCAAGTTAAGAGACTTCTCTAAGTACCAATTTTCTTACCTAAGAAATACACATAAGAATACATACTTCAGAAGGTCTCATGAGCAATAGACAAGATAATGCATATAAAGCGTTGTTTAGTGCTGGCACACAGAAAACACTCAAATAAATCAGCCCTCACCTTTGTGTAAATGGGAATCAACTATCCCAAGAGGCAATGACCCTCAGGATGGGCTGCAAAAGGTACTTGGTTTTAGAGGCAGGGATAAAAATATTTCACTGAAATGCAGTAAGAAGAGTAAGAGAGTACACACAAGCTCTGCATGGCCTCCAAATAGTTATGCTATTTTAAACTCTAGTTAACTGTGTTTTAATCAACAAGTTATATCAATACAATGTACCACCTTATCAAAAGGTGTTTATTAATGGACATTTTGGGAAAATTCTTTTTTTTTTGTTTTGAGTTGGAGTCTCATTCTGTCACCCAGACTGAAGTGCAGTGGCCGCTCCTGGCCACCGCAGCCTCGACCCACTGGGCTCCGGCGATCCTGCCTCAGCCTTCCAAGTAGCTGGAACTACAGGCGCACACTACCACGCCCGGCTAATTTTTTTATTTATTGTAGAGATGAGGTCTCGCCAAGTTGCCCAGACAGGTCTTGAACCCGCAGGTTCAGTCCACTCACCTCAGCCTCCCAAAGGCACGGGATTACAGGCTGAGCCACCAAGCCCGGCTGGGAAAATTCTTTAAAGTTTTCACTTATACAAGTTAAATCACAGTTTTAGAACTTTGTAAGAGAACACTTGAGACTGGAAACTTAAAAAAGAAAGCATCACTTAGATTACTGTGAACAGACGAAAAGGGTAAATTCATATCCAGTTATGGTCCTGACAAAGCTTTACATTTTTTAAAGAAAAGATATAATATCTTAATAAATCACCATGAAAGCAAACATAAATCTTCTACCTATATTAAATATAGTTAGATGTTTTTAAAGTTTGACTTTTAAAATTTCCCTAGTCGAGTCATTACTCTATGATGCAATTGTTTCAACAGCTGTTTTCAGGTCTGAAAAAAAAAAAAAAACTATTCTTGATTCTATGGGTTTGCACATGTCATTTAACTGGTGTGTGTATAAGAGGGGGATACCATAGAGCTACACCATGCATATGGTTTCCAAGACATAATTTTTTTTTTTTTTAGTTGGAGTCTCACTCCATTGCCCAGGTTAGAGTGCAGTGGCACACTCACCACCACTCCAGCGTCAACCTGCTGGGCTCAGGCGATCCTTTGCCTCAGCCTTCCAAGTAGCTGGAACTACAGGCACATGCTACCATGCCTGGCTAATTTTTGGTTTATTGTAGAGATGAGGTCTCGTCAAGTTGCCCAGGCTGCTCTCAAGTCCGTAGTCTCAGGCAATCCTCTCATCTTGGTCCCCAAAGTGCTGGGATTACAGGTTTGAGCCACTGCGTCCGGCCCCAAGACATAATTTAATAAATTTTTTAAACGTTTGAAATTCCAATTTTTTGCTTTAAAAATATTTAAAATTAGTAAAGAAATTTTATGTTTTTTATGTTGGACTTATAAAACTAAGTAAAAGAAAAACTCTAACTTATGTAAGTAATACATATGATGATATAAAACTTTTAATGTCTATTTAAGATATTGCTTATATATCACATATGTATTTTTAAAAATATATATAACATAGCTTTCTAAAAGCTTTTCAGGTTTAGATAATCCAACTCATCAACAGGTTTTAGATTCTGACTCTAATCCTCAAACACTCAGAAACCCAGTATTATATCTGTTATTTGCAAACTGAGAAGAATGCAAATAAAGCACCATCTCATGAAAAAACATGAGAAAAGAAGGAAAAGTTTGCTTGGCAGCTCCAGCCTCCTCACATAAATAACTACATGTGGCACAAGCCAGATGGATGAACTTACGGTGTTCTATAAGATGACTAGACAATGGACTTTTAATTGCCTGGATTTGGATTTTTCTATAAGCAGATAAAGATTTTGTTATTGTTGTTGTTCTGGGTTGGAGTCTCACCATCCAGGCGGGAGTGCAATGGCACGGATCATGTCTCACTGCAGCCTCGACTCCCGGGCTCAGGAGATTTTTCTACCTCAGCCTCCCAAGTAGCTGAGACAACAGGCACATGCCACCATACCTAGCTACTTTTTTGATTTTTTGTATGGACGAGGTTTCACTATGTCGCCCAGACTGGTCTCAAACTCCTAGGATCAGGGAATCCTATCACCTCAGCCTCCCAAAGTGCTAGGATTACAGATACGAGTCACTGTGCCCAGTCAAGACTGGTTCTTATAAACTGTGCACTTAAAAATAAATTTAAAACAAATGTAATAATCTTTAATCCAAGCACCTGGAGGATCTTTACCCAGGACAGGTGGACAGGGGATCTGTGAAATTCTAAAACTTTATGCAAATCATTTCTACATAAACAGAATTTGGGCGGGAGATCGGTAGTCACAGCTATTGGTTTCTAAAAGGGGTCTGTGACTCCAAATATTTAAGAATCATTAACTTAGAGGTTACTCCTGCCCCATGTGCAAGCGTGAATCACATTCTCTGAGTTGTTTTTCCAGAAGCGATGAAATCTTAAACCGGGTTCGGTGGCTCAGCCTGTAATCCCGCACCTTTGGGAGGCTGAGATGAGTGGATTGCCTGAGCCCGCGGGTTCGAGACCCGCCTGGGCAGGCCAGACCTCATCTCCACAATAAATCCAAAAATGAGCCGGGCGTAGCAGTGCGCGACTGTAGTTCCGGTTACTCGGAAGGCTGAGGCGGAAGGATCGCCGGAGCCCAGCAGGTCGAGGCTGCGGTGGCCGGGAGCGGCCACTGCACTCCAGTCTGGGCGACAGAGTGAGACTCTAACTCAAAAAAAAAAAAAAAAAAAGAAATATTAGGAGTTCCTCTCCACTTAAACATGGATGCCTTATTCTCTGAAGGCAGGTTAATTGTGGCACTTACCAAATATGTATCTGTCACTTCCACTGCACAATGTATTTCTTAAGAGCATGGACAGTCTTTGTGTCTGGAGTCACTAGCACAGTAGGTATACAGTAAGTATCTGTGACCTTATCCTCTTGCATGATAGTTTCTGGCTTGTGAGTATGCTGTTTCCTGCTAAAGATGTGCTCCACTAGGACAGCGACCTCTGCATTTTACAAAGCCTCAGCATGATGCTGGGCACATGATGGACCTGGAAATGACTGCTGAACCAAATTGATTTCTTTCTGCCTAGAGAGTCTGTGGCTCCTCTTGGCTAACAGCTTGCTTAGATTCATGCTGACCACATTTCGTATTTAAAGTCAGTCCTGACTTCCGGCAGTACAGTTACTTCCCAGCTGTCTGTGAAAATGCTTCAGTATTTCAGCTGGGTTTTATTGAGTTCTGGAGGCATTTTCCTGTCCACCCTAGGTTCATCCACTCTCGTTTCACGTCCTTGTGTAAGCAGCTGCTAAACTATCATGCTGTATTCCATTCTCCTCACATACTTAACCCAGTCCTGCAGATTTTGCAACATCATTGCTGTGGTGTTTGAGAACAAATACTACAAGTCTTGATGAAGGACGTGTCTGGTCGTTTGATGTTAAGCACAGTACACAATATTTGATTTGCCTCTGTTTTCCAGAATTAGTCACTATTAAACATTTCTTTCCTTCATGTTTTAAAAGGGGTGATTTAAAATGTTACAATAGTCTTATCCCAAAATATGTTTTAGACACAAAAGTGCTATTACTTTTTGTTTTTCAAATGAGTTGACAAATGCTTATTTTAAAATTGATAATTTAAGGTAAAAATACAGCAGTTCCTATAGGAAGAATAAATGTACCAACACCTGTAAAAACAACTCCAATTCTTTCTCCTCTAAAAAGCAACAGTTAATGTGAAAGCTTTGTTTCTTCTTATGCCAGGTTCCAGCTGCTTCACTTTGTTTAAAACTTACTTCAAAGTTTAAACACTGTCCTGTCCCAACAAATAACCTCCCCCAGATGGAATTATCTCGAATACTATCCTCAGTGCTCTGAATACCACACCTGCAGCCTTTTAATTCAACATTTTATAAACTTTCCAAAGGGAAACCATAGACTTTATTTTCTGTCCCCTAACTTATCCCTTTTGGAGATGTGAGTTTAGTGCATGAAGGAAGCTCTATACCTGGGGTGAATGTTTAAATAATTCAAAAGAATTAAAATTAGCATTAGTATTTATACTGTGCTGATGATTATGAAAGAAAGAAATCATAAGGAAATAAAACAACTTGAACAGCACCACGTTCAAAAACTTTCAAAGTAACAATCTTACCTGTAAATACAGGTGTGAGGTACAGATTGGGCTCAATGTCTGTCCGATCTGTATCATCCGGCAAAGCTATATTAAAAAAATTTGTTTCAGAAGAAAATCAGTTAAGTATAGAAATACTCATGATTCATTCTATTTACTAAAAAGAACAAACCAAGTACTCCCACCATTACTTTCATAAACCCAGGTAAACAGAAGCCTGATCTAGTGGCCTTAATGTAAAGAAGGAAGGTAAACGGCTGAATTTTTTTTTTTTTTTTTTTTTTTTTGAGTTGGAGTCTCACTCTGTCGCCCAGACTGGAGTGCAGTGGCCGCTCCCGGCCACCGCAGCCTCGACCCGCTGGGCTCCGGCGATCCTTCCGCCTCAGCCTTCCAAGTAGCCGGAATTACAGGCATGCGCTACCACGCCCGGCTGATTTTTTTGTTTTGGTTTATTGTAGAGATGAGGTCTCACTCCCCAGGCGGGTCTCGAACCCGCGGGGTCAGGCAATCCACTCACCTCAGCCTCCCAAAGGCGCGGGATTACAGGCTGAGCCACCGAGCCCGGCTAACGGCTGAATTTTAATGACCGTCTATAGAAAAAAAATACTTGACCTAACAGATTATTATCTTTATGCATCAAAGATGAGGGAAAGAAGGAAGCAAAAGATCAGGAGAGAATTTGCGATTTGTATTAAATAAAAGAAACTCATGGGCCATTTCTTCCGAGGTTAAAAGTTTTCAGATTCTCTTCCTTAAAGAAATTAATCATTACAAAAAGAAGCTGAGAATCTCTCTAGGTCAGCCTAGAGCATACGGCTCAGCACAATCTACATAAAACAACCAATAAAGCAGTCACAGAAAGCACAGCTTAGTATACTACTAAACCAAAGCAAAATTTTAATATTGAAATAAAACAAGGCTGGGAACAGTGGCTAAAGCCTGTAATCCCAGCACTGTGGGAGCCTGAGGCTAGGAGTTCGAGACCAGTCTGACCAGACTGGGCAACATAGTGAGACCTCATCTACACTTTAAAAAAAAAAAAAGAAAGAAAGAAAAGTTAGCTGGGCATGGTGGCACTTGTCTAAGTCTTCAGCTACTCTAGAGGCTGCCTCTACAAAAATAAATAAATAAATAATAAAACAGGCTGAGAGAAAAATTCTTTTTATGGCTAGAGAATTGAGAAACAGAGAAAAGTTAAATAACAGAAGAAAGAAATCTGTAGCACTTATAGGTCTCAGGCCAACAAAACACCCTGGGTACCAAGGACAAGGCTCGTGCTGATGCTGTTAATCTGTGCTCTGAAACACAGCTGATCAATAACAATCAACAGCTTTTGGTTCAAACAGATTCTTGGGGCAGGGTGATATGAAAAAATGTATAATATGGTATAATTAGTATTTCTTTTCTAATTTTCTCTAAGATAAAAATCAGTTATCTCTCAAGCTTCTTTTATTTCACAAAAATTTCAGGTGCGTTTTACAAGAAGATAAGATATTTGAGTGAAAAAGATTACAATCACTGCATATTTCATACACTGAGGAATATACATATGATCACTGGAGACAAACATTCATGTTAAACTATTACAGTTATATATAACTGTAGAAAACAAAAATTAAAGAAATATGATAGAGATTAATGAAATACAATACAAATCAATGAATAAAAATTAAAACTTTAAAAGATTTGTTTTAGAAGGAAATATAGTTTATAAGGACAAGAGTGTGGACATAAACAAGTTCCCTGTACAATCAATATCCACAAATAGCCCAAAATTAAATACCCAACAGTGATATAGGTTTAAAAAAATTTTTTTTAAAGAAATAGGTTCTTGTTCTGTCACCCAGGTTGGAGTGCAGTGAGATAATAACAGCTCACTGCAGCCTCGAACTCTTGGGTTCAAGCAATCCTCCTGCCTCAGCCTCCCAAGTAGCTATGACTATAGGTACATGTCACTCTGCTCGGCTCAACTGTGATATAGTTTTTAAAAATACTTAAATACATTAAAAGTACTTACTATGATGTTGACTATTAAATGCCACCTATGTACACTTCCCATCATGTCTCTAAGTTTTAAAGAGTTAGAGAGGGAAATAAATCATTACTGCCTGATCCATCTAGCTTACTAGAGCTGTCTTTTAGATTCTAAACAGCACATATAGTACAAACATGAAAACAAAGTCATCAGTACCACTTCAGAGATCCCTTCCATTGAACAACCACCTGTTTAATAAGAATATTTCCTACCAAATTGGGTTAAGGATCTTAGCAGAGTATGTTACACACGGGAACTGTACCTACATGGTAACTACTACATATTATTGCTGTTATAGTAAACATAAAACACTCCCAACAAAAACTGGAGGCAAATCTTGACTTCTGCAATATCTCCTCATCGTAAAAAAAGACAAAAAAAGCTATCTCAATATCAGGGCTGAGTGTTTTTAGAACTTATTTTTGTAACAAGTAGTAGCTTCATAATTCTCAATTGAAGATTAATGGGGTTTATTGGAAGGGTGATTATTGGTATTGTGGTCTGTAGTTGAGGATTAAAGTAGCAAACATAACCTACAAGTAGTTCAACACAGTCTGAAATCCACAAAGTTTACCAAGTTTGTAGATTCTTTCAATTCCTCATCTTGCTGCTCATAGTTGAAAAAACATAATACTTACTAGAATTTAAGTCAAAGGATGAGAAGAAAAAATTTCTAACTATCTGAGCTACAAACTTCCATTAACATTTCTATGGAAACTTTGAGTGGGCAATACTGACTAGAATAAATAACCTATGATTATAATTTTTCTTTTTAACTTTATCACATAAAGTAGACTTGTTAACTTTTATTTAAATGTTTAAAGATAACACAAAATAAAAGATAAGTGATCTTAGATTTGCCAATAGAATCCAAGGCTGGGAAGGCAGGGATACTGCTGAAAAGCTTTCAATGAAGGGACTTGGGAAGTACTAGGACTGTACTACTTATACATACTGTATGTCTTCCGAACTCACCTTATTTCAATATTTTAGCCTTTAATTTCAAATACTCACTAAAATCTTGTAGCTATATATAGCACCAACCGAAAGCAAGCCATGTTATAGTATATAAGTTGTTCAAAAACTGGCATTTACAAGGACTGAAATTTGGATTTTATAATGGTTGTATAACCTCTACTGTTAGGACATACCATTGCAGAAGTTAAGATTCTCCTCAGTTTTTGGCTGAGTTTGGCTTATGGTTTTTTTGTTTTTTGTTTTTGAGTTGGAGTCTCACTCTGTCGCCCAGACCGGAGTGCAGTGGCCGCTCCCGGCCACCGCAGCCTCGACCTGCCGGGCTCCGGCGATCCTTCCGCCTCAGCCTTCCAAGTAGCTGGAACTACAGGTGGGTGCTACCACGCCCAGCTAATTTTTTGATTTATTGTAGAGATGAGGTCTCGCCAAGTTGCTCAGGCAGGTCTCGAACCTGCGGGCTCAAGCAATCCACTCACCTCAGCCTCCCAAAGGCGTGGGATTACAGGCTGAGCCACCGAGCCCGGCTTGGCTTATGTTTATAATAGCATCAACAATATGTAATACTTACCAATTATATATGTTTCCTATATGTGACATACTCTACTAAGATCCTTTCTCAACCCAATTCAGAGGTACTATCCTCATTACTTGCTATAATGGTTTCGTATTTTTCAAATATTTAAAAATTTTAAATTTCTGGCTCTTTAACACTATCTTTAGTAAGTATCACTGATCAAGCAATACTTACATCTGTAAATTTTTATATTATTTTAAACTAATTCCTTGGATTTTGTTTGGATTATCTAAGAAAACAGTATAGTACTACAGGACTGTTAACTGCAAAACAAGGACATAAAGATGAGGGCCCCCAACATGACGCTTTTAACCCACAACGCAAAACATTAAATTTTTTAATTGATGTACTGAATTTTAAACAAAATCTAATGAGATATCTACAATTAGTAACATACAGGACAGTTGCATTTTTATACCAATTTGAGTTCGCCAAAAAAAAACCCAGGAAATTATTAGGGTACTTAAAAATATATAAAAGGAAGTTAGTATGTGTTAAATAATCTGGCCAGTTCCTCCAAATTAAGTTACTCACTGGCTGCATATCTAGTAAATATACCAACTCTCTCAAATAATAGCATTTTCAGAAATAGGATCTTGGCAGCATGAATGTATATATTCAGCAGCCAAGAAGCTGACAGTTAATTCAGAAAATAGATGACCCACCTATCCTGAAAGTAGAGCACGATTAATTTGAATAATATGCATTTGATTATTTAAAAGCATTTAAATACTTGAATGTACTGCTGTGTGATGTTATGACAGAGAGGGTGTCTGCCTTTTAGGGGCAAAAATGTCTGGAGAGACATTCCAGCATTAAAATCTGGTTGAGAACTGAGAGGGTCTATGTTTTAATAGACAACTTTATCTACAGCGCACTTCCTGTTGGTTGAAAAGCCTGTGAAACAGCTACTAAAACAAATTCCTCTCAGATAATTCTTTATAAAAGCATGCCATAATATTTTAAAAACTAAAAGAAACATTACAATAGGTTTGCCTCGTGAAAGAAGCCATACATGTTGTATGATTTCGTTTATGTGAAATACAAATCGAGGAAACTATTCTAGGTTGTTAGAATAGTGGTTTTATCCTTGCTTGGATGGAGCCTGTGGCTGAAAGGGAACACGAGGACCTTTGGGGGTGCTGGCAGTGTTCTGTTTCTTGAGCTGGGTGCCAGCTGCACAAGTGTACTACATTTGTGAAAATTATTTCAGCTTTATTATACGTGTACTTTTATGTTTGTATATCATTCTTCCATAAATAAAGTTGAAAAAACAGGTTAGTTTCAGCAATTAAAAGATGATAACTGTGTAGTTTTAAACTTTTTTTCCAAAGATAAAATAGCCAACTTACTGGTAGCCTCTAATATCAAGTGAATAGTTACTGCTAAGTCACAGGCCATACTGCTCACTACAAAGATGAATTCTTTTTTATTTTTTCTTAAAACCTTGAAATAACAGTGAGCTGAAATTATTTAAAAGCCAAAAGATGTTTTGTTGTTGCTGTAGTTTAACTCTCACATGGCTTACTACATAGGTTACCTGATGTTCTATGACAATTAGTCACCTGATTCAACTAAAAGCAAAAATTCTAATTCAATTTTAACTAATCTTGACAGCATTTCTAAAATCTTAATACATTTGTAAAAGCACATCTAATTCCATTCTTTAGTACAAAAAAGTTCTGTTTCAGTTTATGTCTATAAAGCAATAACATAACTACACTTAAACTCAACTGTAACTCTTACTTAACAATAATTCCTATAATTTTAACACAACTGTATTACACTAGGCCGCAGACTGTCAGAAAAGATCACTATTATAACATTCTTATAAATGACATTTGAAAACTACCAAAGCTGAAGGCAAAGTAAGTCACTAATATTTACTAAGCAGTTTGAAGCTAAGTGCTTCTATAATCTACATACAAAAAAAATCTATTTTCTATTTTCCTCCCTAAATATGAAGACTTCTCTAAAAGTATGGCTTGTGATTATCACTAAAAATACACTGTATTATCTGTGTAGCCTTTACAGTGGGTTTTGACATATCTAGCCATTCCTAACTAAATTTGGAAATAAAAATTAAATATGACACAGTGACTAGTTCACTTCCCCAAGGCCAGACCTGTTAACTTTTGAAAGAGTAAAAGAATGAAAAATGAGCTTTCAAACACAGGAAGCCACTAGAAAATAAGAACAACACCATTCCATATCCTAAAATAAGAGCTTTAAAGATTTTCTGTTGAAGAGTAAGTTTCAGAACAAGGGAAGGGAGGGAGAGGGCAGATTTCTGTTCACTGTACACACGACACCAATGGGAATAAGAGCCAGTCCAAGTTCTACGTTACCATTACTCTGGGTAATAGTTCCAAGCTGTGAGGCACAGCTGTATAGGCCCTGCCAGAAAGGCCATCGCAGCAGTGCTTTGATAGCATGGGGCCCCGAAGTGTCAGGATATAGAGAAGGCAGCAGTTGTTGGCTGTGAAAACAGTCTGATACAAACCAGATGGGAACTTACTAGATGGGCAACACAAAGGAAAACAATTGGCTCATTCAACAAAGTCAGGCCCCTGCCCCAGAGAATTCACAGAAGACAATAACAGTCACCCAGAGTTGATGCAAACAAGAAACAGCCATGTGGTTACAGTTTAAAGAACTGTTTTTCCTTAGACTAAACAAAGTTTTGATTTCTAATTCTTGTATTCATTAACTGTAATTTGGTGTATTGGCCTTTCTGCCAAAGACAAGGATTTCATTTATACAATATATAATTTTGTGACACCAGCAGAAATATATGGGGACACAGAAACTAATTTTGTGCTGCTTCGTGTAAAGTGCTATGAACATAGGCTAAACTATTTCAGGAAACCGGCAAATTTAGAAAATGATTGATCATGCTGACACAGTAATTAGAAAATATCCAACATATTACTTTCAGGACTTGCTTAGTCCTGATTTGTGTAATATAGGCAGAATAACACAAAAGGCAATAACCACAAGACTCTCAGTAGAACTACATTTCCACCTAAATTATTTTTTCTGACTTCTTTAGGCAGTACGGTATACCTGCAATCATACTCACAAGAAAAAAAGTGCCTACATTTTGTATAACCTGCGTGTGACTCATCACACAAAAAGGTGGCTGTCCACTGAGACGACAAGTAAAATAGACTAACAATTAGGTTTCAAGATACCTTCTAGCGTCTTGAAGTTCATTTCATGACTTTTGTAGTTAAGCATTCCACAGCCAAGTAACTTCTTTTACTATTTTAACAGATATTCTAGCTTAAAACAATTTACAAGTAGTAGCATTTCTTCTACTAGAACCCCAGTGTGATGCCAGCTTCTGCACTTATTATCAATTTAAAAATACACTCAAGAATGCCTTAAATTTGTGAACATCATTCTTAGGTCATGGATAAGAAGCCCATCAGGGAAACTCTGAAAATAATGGGATGTATTTACACAGTATTTGTTATGCACGTATCAAAAAATATTTAATAATGAGCTGATCCTGTTTTATTTTGCTTTTATAATAATAAAAAATACGAATTAAGCTTCTTAAAAGAAAAGACGTCTATCTGTAAAACGGTGAAAATTACTGTGAAACACGAGACAACTCAGGTTTCCCAATTTGCAATCTGCTGTAATGACCAGGTGATTCCCACGGAATCTTCCCATCTGAAAGCTGAAAGACACCTTTCCTGTTCCTGTAGAGCTTTTATTTCACGCAAGGTAATTCTGAAAACCAGAGAAACAGACGTGGAGTAACAATTTGGTATGTAGGTTGATGCTGTCTTAAGTATTTCCAGTCATAGGAAATAGTATTTCCCCCAGACTCTGCAGCACATGCATACACACCCTTTTTATAAAAGTCAAAATTAGTTTGTACATCAGTGTTGAATAACTGACTGTTTTGACTAAACTTAATCATCAAATCTAAGAAAGTGGTTTCTACTTGTGTAATTGTAAACTGGATAGCCTTGTAAAAAGTAGAAAAGGGCAAACTAAGAAAACATGTTATTTATTTAAGTTTTATATAAGAAGAATTAAGAATAAATGCATCACTCATCAACAAATCAATTTTATTAAACATTTGTCAAAAAAAGTTTTCCTCAACACACAAAATAAACTCTCTTACAAAATAACTAACAAAGATAGTTTGTTTTGGATTTATTAATTAGTGTATTTCTTAGACCTTGAATTAATTCATGAAAAAATTAAGTTGTTTTCATGTCTCTTATTAGGCATACTGATAATATATATATATATTTTTTGAGTTGACAAGTCATACTCTGTCACCCAGACTGGAGTGCAGTGGCCGCTCCCGGCCACCACAGCCTCAACCTGCTGGGCTCCGGCGATCCTTCCACCTCAGCCTTCCAAGTAGCTGGAACTACAGGCACGTGCTACCACATCCGGCTAATTTTTTGATTTATTGTAGAGATGAGGTCTCGTCAAGTTGCCCTGGCGGGTCTTGAACCCACGGGCTCAGGCAATCTACTCACCTCAGCCTTCCAAGGCACGGGATTACAGGCTGAGCCACCGAGCCAGGCTTATAATTAATTTTTAAGTGCTCTCATCCATACCTACAGTTCTCAACAGAATCTGCACTGTCAATTCTCAGATGCTATGTCCTGCTCAGATATCACATCTGGAGGCATACAATGTTCATCTGTCCTTCCATGGTGATATTAATTTTGGTCACCCAATCAAGATATTGTCTTTTGTTTTCCCTTTCAACTAATGAACCAATCTTTGATGAGCTACTTTAAGACAATGCAAATATCCTGCTCCTCATCAAAACTTCCCTCTACATTTAGCATTCATTGATGATTCTTGCCTGACCTAATCCTTACTATGGTTATGAAATGCTGACTCTCCAACATTAGCACTCACTCCACATTTGGTAGTCAACATGAGGCATTCTTCTGTAAATATTTTCTCTTCATAGCACTTATTCATTTGAAATTATTGTAAATTTGTTTTCTTGTTTTTTTGTTAGGCCCAGTCTAATACTTTTTTAATGCCTTCATATGCACCCACACTGCCCCTAGTCTTAATCTGTACTTTTAATCAGAATGCCACAGTTTATACATAATTTAACTCTTGAGTTATCTATTTCTCTTCTGGATTTATTTATTTATTTATTTATTTGAGTTGGGGCCTTACTGTGCTGCCCAGGATAGAGTACAGTGGGATGACCACAGCTCACTACAGCCTTGACCTCCTGGGTGCAGGTGATCCTCTAGCCTCAGCCTCCTGGTAGCTGGAACTCTTGTACCACCACCACACTGCTAATATATTTTTTAATGTTTTTGTAGAAATGCAGTCTGATTGTGTTGCCTAGGCTGTTGCTGAACTTCTGGCTCAAGCAATCCTCCTGCTGTCGCATTCCCAAGTACTGGGACTATAGGTATGAGCCACAATGCCTGGCTTTCTCTTTTATATTTAAAGATTGTTGGCAGAATGTAATCTACCAAAACCCTCACCTGTGAGCAGATAAAATTACAGATTGGAAATCACCTTGATAAATAACCTTCACTATATTTAGCTGTCCAACATGAAAGTTAATGGAAAATTATGCACAAGAATCTAATGTATATATGTATACATACATATGTAAGATATAATACATATCTTAAACATATAATATTTTTTTTGAGTTGGAGTCTCACTCTGTCGCCCAGACTGATTCACCAAAGAGGAAAAAAATGGTTGAAAATCAACTTATCTCTTTAACACTATACAGAACATGTACTATTTTTAGCATTTTCTCGCCAGTATCCTTAAAGCTCAGGACTAATATACGTTCTATTCCTATTAAAGGAGAGCAGATTACAACATGAGTATTTATAAAGGAGAGATATCCTAAAGACAATCATACTAATAATAACCTTCATAATTCTTAAAGTATGTCAGGCCCAATATAAGTGCATTTTATATCTTTAACAACCATATCAACCTAATAAAGTAAGTAGTATATTACAGATAAGAAAAGCACAGAGAGGTTAAATATCTTGTCCAAGGTCACCAGCTAGCAAACAGAGGAGCTAGGATTTGAACCCAGGCAGTACGCCTCTAGAGTGTACACTCTATGCTGTAATGCCCTTAATTTTATAATAGAAGAACACGAGTCACCCAAAACAACTGGAGTCATTAAGCAACGTTCCTCAAAGGGTGATCCTCCCTCTGCATGTAAATAACCAGAGCTTCTAGTTTAATATTCATATTCCCAGGCTTCATCTCAGACAAACAATCGAAGTTTGGGATCTACATTTTTTTTTAAGTCGAGTCTCACTCCATCGCCCAGGCTGGAGTGCAGTGGCATGCTCATGGCCACCCCAGTGTAGACCTGCTGGACTCCAGCAATCCTTCCGCCTCAGCCTTCCAAGTAGCCAGAACTATAGGTGCATGCTACCACACCTGGCTGATTTTTTGTTTTGTTTTTTGATTTACTGTAGAGACAAGGTCTCACCATGTTGCCCAGATTGGCTTCAAACCCGCGGGCTCAGGCAATCTTCTCGCCTCGGCTCCCAAAGGGCTGGGATTACAGGGCTGAGCCACCGTGCCCAGCCAGGGAACTACATTTTAAATAAGTACTCCAGTAGAATTTTAAGACTGTTAAAGTTTGAGAAACACTATATAAGAGACTAACAATCAATCCAGTGATGGTTCATCCTACAAATATAATAAGTCTACATTACTTCTCTAATTCATTCTGAGTTGAAATAATCAAGTTTCTCTTCTATTTCCATTATATGAACAAAAACAGTAGAACTGGCTTAGTAGAATAATCCACTGTTATCCTGGTGGAAATAGTCTATCCATTTTTGTTTTATTTATGTAAGACTAAAATTACTAAAAAACTTAAATAAATAATCATGTTAATTAGAAGAATAGTATTAATAATACATTAACTTATAATTGTAGTTAATTTTATTTGAAGGGCAGTGTGGCATAATAAAAATAATACTGAACTACAAGTAAGATCAGATGCTACCACTAACATAATTATGACCACTGCCGAATGGGAGACAGTTCCCCCGCTACCAAGACTAAAGTTTTTTACCTCATTAATATCAAAATATAAAGACTTTAATTTATATTTATATTTGTAATTATTTTATAAGATAAAATTATTTTTTGATGGATGTTGGATAAAAAGGTTACTAACTGACCTAATAATTTAAATTATATTTTACATCAACTTGATTTCTATTTTAAAAATCATAATAAAAACTTTAAAGTCAAGTTTCAGGAAATCTGGCTAACAACCATGAAAGGGTTGAAGAGATTTTTGGAATGTTGGCAAGTCTTCAAAACAATCCTGGTATATGGTTTTGGTGAGACGTGTTTAATGTCAAGTAGACTTGAGAAAAATCCAGGCTCTCCACACACAGTATATATTTCCACAAAAATAAAATTAAATAATTTCTATAATTAAAATGCTTCTACATTGAAAAGGAAATTACTTTTAGCACCAACAAGCAAAAATGTTCTGGAAATCCTTGAACAATATTGGTTGTCTTATTTAATAGATTTTCCATGTCAATTCTTTATGCATTTTGCTAATTCTGAAGGACCATCCTTAACTTTGCACGTTTGTCACATTATATATATATATGTATATATAATATATATATATACATATATATATATACTGTCTTTTAAATCAAAGGTATAAATCATTTTATGTCAGAACAAACAGTTAAAATAATTACTTATGTTTAAAAATCCATTAATGTGCCAGAAAAAATGTCTTTTCTCATATGGATTATGCCTCCAAACATCCTCACATAAAATGTAAGAAATATATATACATAAAAACAATCTGAAAGTTGACCTAACACACTTGCTGCCATGTGATTATTTTTCTAGCACACTAAGAAAAAAGTGACAATTTGACAGCATGATTAAAGAAAGATATCTGTCTTTTCATATTTAGTAGCATTCTAACAAATTCTTTCTGAGATGCAGTGTTTTAAAGAAATTATTCTTCTCAATTTCCTTTTTTATTTTTATCCCTTGAGAGCACTTTTGCCTTCACTAGTCCACAGCAACTTCTGTAGTATTTGCACAACAGGGTGCTAAAAAAGCTTGATTTAAGAATGAATGCACAATGGAATATTATTCAGTCATGAAAAGGAATAAAGTAATGACAAATGCTACAACATAAATGGACCTTGAAAACATTGTTAAGTGAAAGTCGGACACAAAAGCCACATATTGTATGATATCATTTATATGAAATGACCAGAATAGGCAAATCCATTGAGACAGAAGGTAGATTAGTGAGTGCCACAGATGGGGGGAGGGGATAATGGAGAATAACTACTAATAGGCATTGGGTATCTTTTTAGGATGAAGGAAATATTCTGGAAGCAGAGAGTGGTGATGGCTCAGCAACTTTTTGAATATATTAAAATCCACTGAGTTGTACACATTTTTAAAAGGTTGAATTTTACAGTATGCGAATTATCTCAATTTTTAAAAAAAGAATGAGTGAATGAATGCCCACATTATTTTTCTTTCTCATCTAAAGTTCTAAGAGATTGCCCATGAACCAATATCTAACTTGTTTCACTGTCCCCACACTTGGGAATATTCTTGGCTGCTCCTACCCTCTGCTCAACCAATATGTCCTCAAAGAATAAAAATTTATGTTAATACTATAAAATACATCAATCTTTTAGAAAAGCAAGTAAAAATGACTTTAGGTTATTCTACTGTGGCTGTTTGCACCACTGTCTACATTCAAAAGGGTCAACAATTGAATAATGATTGAAATGAAATATTCTAATTTTCTCTCTTCCCTTCTTTCTTCAATCTTATCACTAAATAGCAGAATTAAATGCTATTTAGGGTCAACAGGAAATGATGTAATCATCAACTTCAATTCAACGAACACTTATTGATTACCATGGTGCTACATTGGGAAGCAAGTTCTCTTAAATAACAAACGAGATTAACAAAAATATCATAAAACGATCCCATACATCATTTTCTCTGAAATTTTAAATAAACAACCTGGGGAATATTGAGATAATAAAGGCAGCTCTTGCCAATAAGCTGTTAAATCATACAATAAATATTTATTAAATGTTCATTCAATAAATGGTGTAGAACAAGGAAGAGAGCATCAGCCATGCCATCAGGTAGATGTGGGCTTGAATTTCAGATCTTCATTTTTGAAACTGTGTGCTTGGGAAGATTAGTTAACCTTTGTGAATCTTATCCTTCTCTCTTGTAAAACAGAAATAAAGTTATCTGCAGGGCATGGCATTTTGAGGAATAAATGAAATGATAATATAAAGTGTGCCTAGGAAGCCTCTAGTAAATGGAAACTATTGCTCAGATTATGATCATGTTCGAGGCAGAAAGGAACTAGGGAAGAGGGTGAGTTAGATAAATAAGACATTTCCAGTTGGAGAAGCAGTAAAGACTCTGAGAGATGGAGCGGAATGTTGATGAGTAAGTAGTTTATAGGCATACAAAAGTGGGGAAAGAAGGAAACTTGGGTAGAAGAAAGATAACGCACAAAGGCCTTGAGGCTTAGAAGTATAGCATGTGGAGAAGGTTCACTTCATGTTTATTGAATTGACCTGGGCTGATTACACATTATACTAGATATGCCAGGTAAAACGGCAAGATTTTGAGCTGACAGCTCTTTCCTTTCTGAAATGTTTAAAAAAAATTTTTGTTGTAGACAACAGGTCCTTCAAAAACAAAAACGGGGGTGGGATTAGCAGTAGTGGGTTTCTGCTGGGGGTGGGGGGACACCTCATCAACAAGGATACCTGCATAATGAATATTTATATACTTAACCCTGAATTGTACCCCACATCTTTAAAATAAAAATTTGTTTAAAAATTTTTATTTTTTAAACAAGAGAACTTCCACTGAGCACTGTAGATTTATAGCACATACAATATCATTTTTTGTTTCTAGTTAGCTACTATTAATTACAAAGCATAAATATGTCAGACTTTCAGTTTGAATGGAATATAGTAAAATACAACTTACATTATGTTAAAGATAAAATGTATTACAAAAATATATCTCCTCCTAAAGTGTTAATTATAAGAAAAAGATATGAGTAAATAAATGTAATACACTCGGTGTCACATTTACACACATTTTGACAACAAAACCTTTTATACTTTCACAGATAATAAACTTTAAGTACAAGATAATTAAGAAATTCATGGTCAGGTATGGTGGTTCACACCTGTAATCTCAACACTTTGGGGAGGCCGAGGCAAGAGGATTGCTTGAGCCTAGGAGCTCAAGACCAGCCTAGATGACATAATGAGACCTTGTCTCTTTTTTTTTTTTTTTTTTGAGTTGGAGTCTCACTCTGTCACCCAGACTGGAGTGCAGTGGCTGGGAGCGGCCACTGAAGCCTCGACCTGCTGGGCTCCGGCGATCCTTCCACCTCAGCCTTCCAAGTAGCTGGAACTACAGGAGTGCGCTACCACGCCCAGCTAATTTTTTTTTTTTTTTAATTTATTGTAGAGATGAGGTCTTGTCAAGTTGCCCAGGCAGGTCTCGAACCTGCGGGCTCAGGCAATCCATTCACCTCAGCTTCCCAAAGTGCTGGGATTACAGGCTGAGCCACCAAGCCCGGGACTACAGAAGAAAAAAAAATAGCTGGGCATGGTGGCACACACCTGTAGTCTCAGCTACTCAGGAGGCTGAGGCAGAAGGATCGCCTGGGCCCAGTAAATTGTAAGTTGAGCCTGCAATGAGCTGTGATTATGTCACTGAACTCCAGTCTGGACAACAGAGTGAGACTTTAAGTCAAAAAAAAAAGAAAAAGAAAAATTCATAATAAGAAAAGGAAGTGTCATAAATTAAGTAATACTTACATGTTATATTGAAGTATAATTTATAACCAGTAAGATTAACACTTGATAAATTCATAGTTATATAACCACCACCCCGATCAAAATATAGAACATCTCCATCATCCCAAAAGGTTTCCTCATGCCATTTGTAATCACACTGTCCTCCTAGGAAACCACTGATCTGTTCTCCATATCTACAGTTTTGCCTTTTCCAAAGTGTCATTAAATGAAATCATACAGTACGGGGGGACCAAAAAAGCCCTGGAATTTATTTATAAAAAATTATGTATTTTTTCTTACATATTTCAGCTTCAGTCGTCCTCAAAGTACTCGTCATTTGATGTAATACACCTATCAAGACATTTTTTCCACTCCTCAAAACAGTTTTTGAACTTGTCGATTTTGATGCCTTTTAGAGCTTCTGCCGTTTTTTGTTTCACCTCTTCCAACACTGGCAAAACATTTCCCTTGAAGGACTTTTTTCATCAATGGATACAATCAAGTGAATAGGGATACAATCAAGTGAATAGGCACAGGGGTCATGCTGTTTTGGTTCAAAAACTGCTGAATACTCAGTGCGGTGTGGGCAGGTGTGCTCATAAATCACACATTATGAAATGGGCAAACGTGTTGAAAGAATTTCCAAAAAAAATTCACTGAAGCTGAACACAGCCTCTCACAACAACACTAGCTGGTACACTGATGCCAATGGATTCCTAGCAGGGGAAGCCTATGCTATAACGGACTCACTCCCTAAAAAAGGATTCTGGTTTTTTTTGGGGGGGTTCCCCCTCATATTTAGCCTTTCAAATGTAGCTTCTTTCACTTTCATATAATACAACTGAAATTCATATGTTTTGTTGTGTATATCAGCAATTCATTTCTTTTAACTGAGGAGTACTATTTTATTATATGGATGTGCCACATGGATTGTTTATCCATTTACCTACTAAAGGACATCTCGGGTGATTCCAGTTTTAGGCAATGATGAATGACGCTGATGAAAACACGTGGGAGTACAAGTTTTATATGAACATAAATTTTCATTTATCTTGGGTAAATATGTAGGAAATGAACTGCTGATCATATGGTAAGCTTACATTTAATTTTGTAAGAAACTGCCAAACTGTTTGCCAAGATGGCTGTTGCATTCTGCATTCCCATCAGCCATGTATCAGCACTCACCAATACATGGCATCTGTTTCCTTGATTTCAGCCAACCTGAGGAAGATTTAATGGGATCTAATTTTTAATTTGCTTCTTTCCAAAAACCAATCAATGATGTTGACCATCCCTTCCATGTGCTTATTTCCCATCCATATATCTTTTTTGGTGAAGTATCTGTTCATATTTGTAAAATAGTCTATTTTCCTGTTATTGAGTTTTGTAATATATCCATTGTTATATATATTTCCCACCTATGATTGAGTTTCTGGATAAAAGTTCTTCAACAGAAAATGAATTTGCAAATATTTTCTTCCAGTCTGTGGTTTATCTTTCTTCTCTTTTTCTTTTTTTTTTTTTGAGTCAGAGTCTTACTCTGTCACCTAGGCTGGCACACTCACAGCCACTACAGCCTCAACCTTGTGGGCACAGGCGACCCTTCTACCTCAGACTTCCAGGTAGCTGGAACCACAAGTACATGCCACCACGCCTGGCTAATTTTTTTTTATTTATTGTGGAGATGAGGTCTCGCCAAGTTGCCCAGGCTAGTCTTAAACCCTGGGTGCAGGCAATCCTCTTGCCTCCACCTTCCAAAGTGCTGAAATTACAGGCATGAACTACCACACCCAGCTGGTTTGTCTTTTTCATTCTTTTAACACTGTCTTTTGAAGAGCAAAATGTTTATTTTGATGAAGTCCAATAATCAGTATTTTATTTGATGAATTAGGACTTTTCTGCAATATTTTAGAAATCTTAGCCCAACCAAAGGTCACAAAGAATTTCTCCTATATTTTCTTCTTGTTTTACAGTTTTAGTCTTTACATTTAGATACATGATGCATTTTATATCTCATTTTTATGTTTGTGAAATGTGGATCAAAGTTCATTTTTTTGTATACAGATGATCTTTATCCCAATATTATTTGTTGAACAGATTATTCTTTCTCCACTAAATACCTTTGCCATTTTGTAAAAATCAGTTTATCATATTTGTGTGGGCTATTTTTAAATTCTCTATTCTATTCTACTGATCCATTTGTTAATCTTTGTGCCAATACCATACTGCCTTGGCTACTGTAGCTTTATAATGTTTTGGAGTCATATAGTATAAGTCTTTCACCTTTATTATTTTTTTTAAGTCACTTAGGCTATTATATGTCCTTTGCATTTTCTTATGAGTTTTAGATTCAGCTTGTCAATTTCTACCCGAAAAACCTTGCTGGAATGTTTTCATTTATATTGCACTGAAATTATAGATTTGGGAAAATTGACATTTTAATTCTGTCTTGTCCCTTTGGCAAGTTTTGTGCAGGAGTTTCCTACCCTTCTACCAGCAATAAGAAACTTCTAATGGTATTGATAAAAGATTATGGGCCCAAGACTATTGGTTCTTCTCAAGAAATGAATCCTTTTTTCCTTTTCCCTTCCCCGAGGCACAGTGGGTTTCCACCTACACTCTGGAGATGCTGCCCCTTCCTTGGTGGCTTAAGAGTTTGGTTCTGATAGGAGAAGGGTCAAAATGGGTGATCCTGTCTTTCTGGCAGTGACAGCCACTCCCCTCTACCAGGACTGTACCAGCGAGGACAATTCTCCTCTAGACTCCTGCCTGCCCCCAATCCTTCTCCAGAGGTCTGTGGAGAAGAAACCTAGAAGAGGGTGTGAGCTTCCCTTATATCTGTGATTATCAATGGTTATCCTCAGTCTTTAGCAACCCACAAACAATGTTCAGCCAAATGCTTCTCATCTGCTTCTGTGGTCCTGGTTTCTCTTTCTGCGACTGTGCTCTGGCACAAGTGAGATGGTGCTTGTGTCCCATCTCTTTGGAGGAGTCTGTCTTACCTTGAACTTAAGGATACTTAGTTGCTATGCATCATAAGCTCTCTGTTGGGTTCAAGAAATGTTGTGATTTTGTAGTTTATCTGATGTTTTATTATAGTTAGGGTCAAAGTGACACTCTTTCCACTTTCCTCATCCTAGGTAGAAACAAAACTCGCAAATTCAACAACATTTCAAAGTGAATTTCTCTTTTGTTAATCAATAATAGCACGAGTTTGTGGAAGATACATTTATTCAAGCAATGCTTGTTATATATTTGGACTCATAGATTTTTTATTGGTCTTGCCCTCTTCCCTCCCTATCAGAGACCCACACATAACATTTTGAAATCACCAGCATAAGATTTTTTTAAAAATCAATGTTAAATACTTTTAACATTCATTTTGAAATTATTAAGATCAGTTATAATTCTGATAGCTGTTGTAATTTAACTATATTTAAATACATAGGCAAAAAATTTACTACTAAAAAAGAAAAATGATTTCACTTGCACAGGTGATCAGAAATACCTTCTAAATATACATAAGTTTGAATGTCCTAATTCTCACATGTTTAAAGTCACAATCACAGTGTGTGAGGTCTAAAAGGTGTTAAAGTGGCTAGGAGTTAAACTTAGGCTATAATGGCAAAAAGAAACATTTGCGATTCCGCAAGTATATTTCCCACAAAAATGTAAACTGATTTTCACAATTATAGCAATTGTGTCTACTTTTAGCACTTTGATACATATCTTCTGAGCAACATATATAATTTGTAAACAGAAAACTAAAGAATGCTGTGATTTTCAATCAACTTTGAAAACCCAATCTGTCTTTACCCATAAAACATTTCTCCCCATTGATTGCTAGTAGTATATAACATGTTTGACTAAGTATTATTTATTATGATGGCCTTAAATTTTAAGAGAAAAATTAAATTAAAAAATATTTTAAGCCGGGCTCGGAGGCTCAGCCTGTAATCCTGCACCTTTGGGAGGCTGAGGTGAGTGGATTGCCTGAGCCCATGGGTTCGAGACCCACCTGGGCAGCGAGACCTCATCTCTACAATAAATCAAAAAATCAGCCGGGTGTGGTAGTGCATGCCTGTAATTCCGGCTACTTGGAAGGCTGAGGCGGAAGGATTGCCAGAGCCCAGCAGGTCGAGGCTGCGGTGGCCGGGAGCGGCCACTGCACTCCAGTCTGGGCAACAGAGTGAGACTCCAACTCAAAAAAAAAAAAATTTTAAGTGTACTATTTTAATATATCACTTTATAGAATTTAATTGTTGCTGGGTTCATCACAAATAAATAGATTTAAAACTAGTTTCCCATTCATATTAAAGGAAGCTTATTTGCATAGCAAAAGATGTAGTGTAGGTTAACTTGCACAGTAAAAGGGAAAAAACAGAAATGACTCATTAAAATCACTTTTTTAAAAAGTTGCTTTCTCTATAAAACTGTTAGACATATTAACCAGTACATAGGAGCAGATAAGCGGTATCATGTGACCAAAAACAGACCCAGTGAGCTCAATACCAAATGAAAGAGTTTTACTCTTAGACTCCAAAGATATCATCTGTCAGAACAATTGAGTCCTCTCTTTTATATTAACATCTGAAAATAATAATGGAAAAAAAAAAAAAGGATTTTACTGATTTACCAGCAGCAGAATGCTAGAATCCATGTTCTACCATTCTTCAGTTAATTTTTAATGGATGATCATTGAGAAAGCTGCCACTGCTAGTAAACGGTTTGATTTCTTTATGCACACATACTAAACTTAGTACACATTTCAAAATGAAATACATGATACTTCCCCCCAAAATAGCCATAATTTGGGATTCAAGTATTCTTAGAAGCATTTATCTGCTAAAAAAGATATGATTTTGATTCCCTGTTGATAAGGTAAATGTCCTTATCTTCAAGGCTTCTATGTACAATAGGACTGAATTCCTTCAAGGTCACCCAAAGTCCTGAGAGCCATAGAGGATTATTTTGGCATTCCAACTCTCCTACTTTCTGGAACATTTGGTAATGTCTCAGAGTTTCGTCAGAGAAAAAAAAAATTAAACCCACAAAATATATGGGAAAAAAGTCATAACTGACTATATTTGCCAAGACAATTATATTCAATTATATTCAAGAAATATTCAATATGGAGAGATGCATCAAATATAGAATGAAAGACCGGGCTTCTATCCAAAATGCTCTATTTATAGCTCACTGGTTATTTATTTATCTTAATAAAGACTGGCATAGGCCTGCTCCCCTAACTTTTATATTAGATGTAAAACTAAATGTGAAAAATTTCAAATGTATTAAATCCAACTGTTGTAAACCCTTCCCTTAATAAAACGTTGTCAGTCAGGCTCGGTGGCTTAGTCTGTAATTCCATGCTTTGGGAGGCTGAAGTGAGTGGATTGCCTGAGCCCGCGTGTTCGAGACCCGCCTGGGCAACTTGGTGAGACCTCATCTCTACAATAAATCAAAAAATTAGCCGGGTGTGGTAGCGCACGCCTGTAGTTCTAGTTACTTGGAAGGCTGAGGCAGAAGGATTGCCGGAGTCCAGCAGGTTGAGGCTGCGGTGGCGGGGAGCGTGCCACTGCACTCCAGTCTGGGCAACAGAGTGAGACTCCAACTCAAAAAAAACAAAAAAATAAAAAATATATAAAAAATAAAACTTTTGCCTATTAGCGAACATCTTGATTTATTTCACTCTTCTTATAATTTTTATTGATTTATTGGCTATCAATTGGACATTATTTAATGACATTGCTGTAAGTCAACAAAAATGTAACTATTGCCATCCTGTGGTCAGACATTCATATACTGACTTTCAGTTCACATACAAATGGTTCGACTTATGATTTTTTTCACTTTATAATGGTATAAAAGCTGTATGGATTCAGTAGAATCCTCAACTTACCATGGGACTATGTCTAGGCAAACCTATTGTATCTTGAAAATATCTTAAGTGGAAAGTGCACCTTGGACTTAAAATATGTTCAAGTTAGGGATGGGTTTAATCAACACATAACCCCAGCATAAGTTCAGGCACATCTTATATGCAAAACTGAAAACAAGTGCTTTCTTAAGGAGAGATATTTAGTCTTAAAACTTAAAGATATTTTCCTATCAGCTGAGAAAAATGATTGTTTTACTAGATACAACACCAATAAGGAAGAAAAATTCACTTACCATGTTAAGAAATGATTATATTTTTAAAAACTAAACTAAATGAACTATCACCAGCCATGAATGGTAACAGTGCTCAGCAGGACATCAAGTCAGTCCTGATATTATCTTAGGAACATGTATTGTTCATATCTATGTACTATCGTGATCAATTTTTTGAATCACCATGAGAAGAGTTTTATAAGGCAATTTTCCATAGAAGTCTAAAGTATTAACACTAACGTACTATGCTTAGGCTAAAAAAAATGGTCAGAACGGCCAAGTTCTGAAAAGTTGAAACAAGAGAACAGAAAACAAATGGAAGAGTTAAAACCTAAGCTGTATATGGCAAAAACTTAATATCTTGAGAACTTCCTCACTTAGGCCCTTAGCTAAAAAAAAAATTCTACTGCTCAAAATATTCCTAATACTTCTTCCTGAACTGTGGAAAGAAAGTTTTTTAACAGATGAGATCTTAATTTCTGCTGCCAAACTTCATAATTTAGGCTATATAGAATATAAATGACTAAGAAGCAAGAAGGCAACAAACCACAGGGCCAATAGCCTTGCAGAAACATAAAGACAGCAACAAAATGCATTAATGCTGGTTGTAGAATGAAAGGTAACCACACAATTTTTATAAACAATAGTATAGAAAACTTCATGCATAAAATAGCATGAATCAATTAGTCAGTGAATCAATGAATCAATTTTTATAAACAATAGTATAGAAAACTTCATGCATAAAATAGCATGAATCAATTAGTCAATTGAATCAATGAATCAATAGTGAGAATCAATTGCTTTAGAGTTGTATTTGGTGAACATCACCACACAACACTAAATAGCCTTTACAAAGTGCGTTAATAGCCATCAGTCCTGCTTTAGCATATTAGAATTTCAAGCATACTTACCTACATATAGGTAAAAAAGACCCTGACATTCAGTTGCACAAGAACCAAAAGGTAGGGTTGAAGAGGAAACACCAGCTAAAAGTTTTCAAAATCAATTAGAAATAGTGTTTATCAAAAGAACTAACAAATTTAAAGTCACAAAATATATCAAATTCTTCATCCAAATGCACTAAATGAGAGGAAAAAAACCAAACCAACAAAAAACCAGAGACAAGAATAGGATACATTATAAAAGTAAAGAACTGTCATTATTTATTTGTTCTATATCAGGACAAACATCCAACTATTATATGACTACATGAAAACAAGTCTTACCTTGCTGTGAAGGTGAAATATCAGGTTTACTTCTTACATGTATTAAACAACTTTCTGTTGATTTATATTCAACTTGCTTAACATCCTGGTCTTTCTTTTGTTGCTGGTACTAAATAATTTAAGACATAAGGTCATAATATTTTTAAGTTATTTTTAAAACTCTGAGTAGTCAAATTATTCAGGCATCTATTATATAAAATTTTAATAATATGCTTGCTTCCTAATTGCCCTTTTTGTCATTTAGTTCTTTATTAGCACTTCAACTAATAAATAGGTTGTAGAATACATATTATAAAAAAGATATTGCAAAAAAAAATCTTTAAAAAGATTTGGATATATATAAAGATTTTAAATATTTAACCATTTCTATTTTTATTAGAGAATTCAGAGCTACTTATAAATCAAACTACAGTTATACATACATGATGGATTTAGACACGATAAGAGCTTAATTTGGCTGCAAACTCTTCCATATAACCATTTTTTTGCATAAAATGAAAATCTGCATAATGTACTGCAATTTTCAAAGAGCTTTTATACATAGTAACATCATTTAATTCTCACAAGTGTGAGTAGGTACTGTTATCTTCCATTTGCAAATCAAGAAACATATGCTCCATCATAAGCCTTATCATCTCTTCCTTACCTATAACCTAACCAGATCTGAACTTTACAGTAGTCATAAATCTCTTAATCTCACATCACAATCTGTGATGACTTTAGCTATTTTCTTTCTTCCTTTTCCTGTTTTATGAACTTAATTGTGAATGAGCCCCTGAAAGCAGTTATCAGATATATTTTAACAGGAACTTAAAAAGACATCTCTGGACCACTATCAATAAATACAACCAGAGAAGAATCTGAAATACCCGTCCATATGAACTCAGATGTAACCACTCCAGCTCTGGCAGGCCCCTCTTTACAGAGTGGTAAAAATGAGTAGCTTAGACTGCAGTAATAATAACTTGCCTTAACCCTGAGCTTTCAAGTTTAGGGTCATTAGTCACATAGGTGTCTGCCTAGAAGGAAATATTATTTTTGATGAGTATTTCTAAGATGGGTACTTGTGTCCCTACTTACCCACAGTAAATAAGAGCTGTGAACCCAGGAGCTAAACTGCTTGTGTTCAAATCTGGTTAAGCCATTTTCTAGCTTTGATATTGAGCAAGTTACTTAAGTCCTCAATACCTCAATTTCCTCATTCATAAGAAGGGGCTAATAATAATAATAACTACCTCATTGGTTGTCATAAGGATTAAATGAGTTAAAACATGTAAAGAACTTGGAACAGTTTCTGGCACTATAAATAAATGTGAGCTATTATTACTAACCATATTTTCTTGCTAGCCAAAGAAATGTACCAATGGAATTTTTTGAGGCCCATCCTTCTGGTAACACTTCATACTATTAATTTCAAACAAGTCAACAATTAAAGGCAAGCAATCCTTCTTTTATTTTTTTAAACATTTTGATTGAGATATAAGTGATAGATAATAAACTGCACATATTTAAATTGTACAATTTGCTAAGTTTTGGCATATGTATATACCCATAAAACCATCACCACAATCAAAATAATATGATGACGGGCATGGTGGCTCATGCCTGTTAACCCAGCACTAAGCCGAGGTGGGAGAATTGCTTGAGGCCAGCAGTTTGAGACCAGCCTGAACAACATAGCAAGATCTCATCTCTACAAAAAATATAAGAATTAGCCAGGTGTTGTGGTGTATGCCTGTAGTCCCAGCGACTCAAGAGGCTGAGGCAGAAGGATCGCTTGAGCCCAAGAGGTTGAGGTTGCAGTGAGCCACGATCATGCCACTGAACTCTAGTCTGGGCAACAGAGTAAGATAGTCTAAAAAATAAGTAAATAATAATTTTAAGATAATATAATGAATATATCCATCAATCTCAAAGGTTTTCTCATACTCTTGTGTATTTACTCCCTCTTGTCCTCCCCATCTCCACTCCTTCCCCATCCCCAGGAAAATAACTGAAATGCTTTGTTACTATAGATTAGTTTGATTTTCTAGAATTTTATATAAATGAAAGAATAGAGTATGGGTTTCTTTTTGGGGGGGGTCTGGCTTCTTTTACTCAACATAACTTTTGTAAGAATCATCCATGTTATTGTCTGTATTAATAGTTCACGCCTTCTTGTTACTTAGTACAGGATATACCATAGTTTGTCCAATTCACCAGTTGATGGGTCATTTATGTTGTTTCCAGTTTTTGACTACTACAAATATAAAGTTGCTATAAATATTCATGAACAAGTCTTCGTGTACACATATGTTTTAGTTTCTCTTGGGAAACTAGGAGTGAAATGCATAGCTCATATGGTGGGTGTACACTTCTTAAGAAACTGCCAAGCTCTTTTCCAAAGTGGTTGGATCATTTTACATTTCCAATAGCAATGTACGAGAGCTCAGTTGCTCCACATCCTTGCCAACACTCGGCCTGACAGTCTTTTAAATTTTAGATATTCTAATGGGTGTACAGTGGTATTTCACTGTGGTTTTTCTTAGCATTTTCCTATTGAATAACACTGTTGAGAATCTTTTTATGTGCCTCCTTCCCATTCATTAATCTTCTATGGATAAAGTATCTGCCTAAATTGTTTGTTCATTTTTATATTGGATTGATTTCTTAATATTGAGTTCTGTGAGTTCCTTATGTATTCTGGATACAAGTCTTTTATCAGATAAGTGATTTGTAAATTTTTCCTCACAGTCTGTGGCTTGCCTTTTCATTCTCTTAAAGTGTGTTTTGAAGAGTAGAAGTTCTTATTTTTGGTAGAAACAATTCAAAAAACCATTTTTTCATGAATAGTAGTTTTGGTATCACATCTAAGAAATGTTTGCCTAACTCATGGTGACAAAAAGCTTTATTTTATACAGAAGTTATTAACAATATTTGTTCACCATTAACTAATTTTTCCCGATCCTTGCTTGATCATAGGTGCTCCATAAACAATCTTTATCTTTTTTTTCTTTTCTTTCTTTAAGTTGGAGTCTCACTCTGTTGCCCAGACTGGAGTGCAGTGGCCGCTCCCGACCACTGCAGCCTCAACCTGCTGGGCTCTGGCAATCCTTCCACCTCAGTCTTCCAAATAGCTGGAATATTTATCTTATATATTATCTGTTTGCAACCTTAACATCATGCATTCCTGCACCATACCATGCAATTAACACTTATTAAATGAATTAATCAAAAATGAATAATGAACTTCCAGTATACAAATACAAATCTGTATTTAATAACATGAACATTTTTTACATTAACATCTTGGAGAGTAATTGTCCTATTTTTTCAGTACATAAGATTGCACAGGCCATTGGCTTCACTCAGTATGAAATTTCTTGCACTTTCATGGAAAATATTTTACAAATGTTGTAATAAACATTTGTGGAGTACCTACTCTGTGCAAATTACTGAGCTAGTATTGCATAGAGTAAGAATGAAAATAGCTACCCTACTATCTATATATGTTATTTTTATTCTTTAATTCAAAAAATGAGACTAGGTAATGTGTTCAAAAACACAGATAGAAACTGGTTGAGATTTATATCCAGGCTCTAGTTAGTAAGTAAAGGAGACAAGATTTGAGGCTACCTCAGTCCAAAGACTACACTCTTGAAGAGCACCATGCTAAGGCAATACAGTTACAATTCTCATTCTAAGTAAAGTACAAGTGCAATTAGTTTGGTACCTGAGAAAAATCTCCAGCAGCCACTGGTAAAATAATATCATTTTCTTGTGCTGTCAGAAGTGTTGTGGGAAGAACACGGTTAAAATTTGGATGCAACTCCAATTCCCTCAAACTCATTGGACCGTGACTAGCAAATTCATCTGCATAAATACCATCTGTTATCAAAAATGTAGACCAAAGGTGAAAGTAAATTGTTAAAAATTATCTTAGAAAATGAACAAGTGATTGAGTAAAACTACCAATATTTCATATCTGCTAAATGAGAAATAGCAATATACTTCAAATAAAAACAGCTTCATTGCAATTGAAACCAAAGCTCATAGAGAACACAAAAGTATCTATGCTCAATAAATCTATGGAATATTCTAAGTAAAGTTCCAATCACCAAGGTGCCCATGCAGTCCAGCCCTAATGCCCTCCCACACTACCTCCTAACACTCCTAACTTACCTTTTCTATCACTAAGAGTCAGTAGAATACTTTATATCTAAAATGTAACTTTAAAGGGTAATCTCCTGGCTAGTAATGGTTGGCATTGCTTTGCTCTATGCTATAAATATTATTCTTCAAATAAACAAATTCTTCTTTTTTCTCACAAATTCTAAATGGCATCTTGATCAAATCAACAAAAAGATGTTAAGCGCCGAGCTGTCTATATAGCTAATAAGGATATCACCATACTACTGGGAAACTATGGTGGGGGAGAGGGATGGGATTAACAGTCGCAAATATCTGTCTGGGGATGGGGAAATACCTCTTATCAACAGGGTGCCTGAATGAAACGTAATTGTTCACCTAACCCTTAACTGTACCCCACAAAATCATAATAAAAATTATTGATTAAAAAAAAAAAGAATATCACCATACATTTGTATTGTACTTTATACTCCAAGCACTTTCACACAAAAGTACATTATCTCATTTAATTTAAACTTCACAGTCATTCTTTAAGGTGTCTTTCACTGACAAAACTAAAGTCCAGAGAAGTTAGCTGACTATTCAAAACTCAGAGAGCTGGTAAGAAGCACTGAGAGGGCAACCCCCACAAGTCCCCTTCCACTGTGGGAGTTTTTCTGTTCTCTCAATAAATCCTGCTTTCTCAAAAAAACAAAAAACAAACAAACAAAAAAACACAGAGAAATTAAGTACTGCTCTTTATTTCACATTCTTGCTAAAATATTTCTATGAAAATTCTGTTTTTCCTAAGTAATGGCAACCTTTTAAATATAGTATAGTATATCTCATTTTGATGAATAGAAATAGACCTAAGAGTTACACATAAACTAAATTGTTTTAAATGAAAAATATATTAAAGACACCACAGTATTTTCCACGGCAAGGCAACCTGTTGACAATTTCCTAGGTATAACAAATAATCACACTGATTGATCTTTTATGTTAATCTAGGTTTTTAACGAGGTTTTGCAAAAAATCAAATACATATGTAGTGTTTTAATTTTTACCATTACAGTATTAAATCTGTATAAAACAATTTAACAAAACTATTACCTGGTTAATTCTCATTTAATTATCTAGCATTAGATTAATTTAAATAATGGTAATAATACCCATAGAGGAACGAATGTTCCAGGCCTTATATTTGCATCTTTATATTCTGATATGTAATTTTCTATTCCTATGTTACTTGTTCAACATTTTCCTAAGACTGTTTGGCAAATGGATTAAAATAAAAGAATTAGCAGCTGGGCTCAGTGGCTCAGCCTGTAATCCCACACCTTTGGGAGGCCGAGGTGACTGGACTGCCTGAGCCTGCAGGTTCGAGACCCGCCTGGGCAGCAAGGCCTCATTCTCTACAATAAATTAAAAAAATCAGCCGGGCGTGGTAGCGCATGCCAGCTACTTGAAAGGCTGAGGCGGAAGGATCGCTGGAACCCAGCAAGTCGAGGCTGCGGTGGCCAGGAGCAGCCACTGCACTCCAGTCTGGGTGACAGCGTGAGACTCCAAAAAAAAAAAAAAGAATTAGCACATTTAATGTTAAATAGGGAAGATATTTAAAAAGTATTTTTGCTATTACAGTACATATCTAGGAAACCCAAGAGACTCTAATGAGAAAAAAGAACTCTATTAGAATGAGAATTTAATAATGTGACTGGATGCCAGATAAATATCTAAAAATGATTAGCTTTTCTCTATAAAGAAAAGTTGTGGCCAGGCTTGGTGGCTCAGCTTGTAATCCAGCACTTTGGAAGGTCAAGGTGAGTGGATTGCCTGAGACCACGGGTTCAAGACCCACATGGACAACTTGGTGAGACCTCGTCTCTACAATAAATAAAAAAAATTAGCCAGGTGTGGTAGCACGTGCTTGCAGTTCCGGCTACTTGGAAGGCTGAGGGGAAGGATTGCCAGAGTCTAGCAGGTAGAGGCTGCGGTGGCCAGGGGCGTGCCACACTCCAATCTGGGTGACAGAGTAAGACTTCAACTCAAAAAAAAAGAAAAGCTAAATTTCTATACAACAATATAATGAAGCCATGCAAACACGGAAAATATAAACAATAGAAATATCTAATTGTATTAGAAAATTTAGTTATATAACAAAAAAGACTGTAAACAATGTCAATAAATACAATACAAATTTGGAAAAAGATATCTGCAATACAGAGAATAGAAGACACCTAAAATATAAAAATAGCTTAAAATGTTACCACCAAAAATTTAGAACCACACAGATGGGAGAAGAGTTTAATAAGATCAAATCCAAATGGCCAACAAATGTATGCATGAAAAGACATATAAACTCACCAGTAGTCAGAAACATATCTTTATATTCCAACTGATAAAAGTAAAAAAAAAGTAACAAACACAATTTCAGGGGATGCAGGTAAAGGGTTCTAATAAACAGCTGATAAAAATAAATTGGTTTAGCTGGGCATGTTGGTTCACACCTATAATCCCAGCACTTTGGGAGGTCAAGGTAGGAGGACTGCTTGAGCCCAGGAGTTCAACACCAGTCTAGGCAATATAGTAAGACCTCATCTCTAGGAAAAAAAATTGTAAAAGTTGGCCAGGCATGATGGCTTATGCCTGTAGTCCTAGCTACTTGGGAGGCTGAGGCAGAAAGATCACCTGAGCCCAGGAGATCAAAGCTGCAATAAGCCAGGATCACTCCAGCCTGGGTGACAGAATGAGAATCCAACTCAAAAAATAAAAATAAATAAACTGGCTTAAACTTGCAAGAAAGCAACTTGGCATTATACATTTCTTTTTCTTTTTCTTTTTTTCTTTTTGAGTTGGAGTCTCACTCTGTCACCCAGACTGGAGTGCAGTGGCTGTTCCCAGCCACCGCAGCCTCGACCTGCTGGGCTCTGGCGATCCTTCCGCCTCAACCTTCCAAGTAGCTGGAACTAAAGGCACATGCTACCATACCCGGTTCATTTTGATTTATTGTAGAGATGAGGTCTAGCCAACTTGCCCAGGCGGGTCTTGAACCCGTGGGCTCAGGCAATCCACTCACCTCAGCCTCCCAAAGGCGCAGGATTACAGGCTGAGCCACCGAGCCCAACTGGCATTATATATTTCTAACTTAAAGATATATTTGTCCTCGGATCCAATAACTACTCCTGAAAAGCTTTTTTAGAAATATAAAATGCAACAATATGGTAGGATTCATGTGTATATTTACTCTAGCATTGTTTATCGTGTAGGAAATGGTAAGAAAGTAAATATCCATAAGTAGAGAAATAACTAAATAAATTATTAGAAATCCACACCATAAAGTTTTGTGCAATCATTAAAAATAATAAATTTAAGCAATATCAGTTGATCTGGTATCAGTTGATCTGGAGTAATCTACAGGATTTACTGGGAAAAAACAAAATGCAGGCAAGTGTACATGACATGATCTAATATGTAAAACAATGGCAATCACAGACATCATATATATTGCACGTGTGTGTGTGTTGTGTGTGTGTGTGTGTGTGTGTGTGTCTAATTATATGTGCAAGAAAAAACCAGGAAAGTTACATACCAGAACCTTCACATGGGTTATCTGGGATAAAGCATACATAGGACAGGAAAAAAGTGGGGGAGAAAGGGGATGTAGAGGGCACTCAAAAGTGCTAATAGCTTTCACATCATACAACACCTATCACTGAACAGCTATTTACTTAGTTCTATGCACTACCTATCCTGCTAGATGACAAGGATATGACAGTGAACAAGATAAAGTCCCCACTCTCAAGTGAGATTACAAATCAGTGTGATAAGAACAACATTAGACAGGTGACATTATAGGATTATATAGAATACATATGACAGGTACCTAACCCAGGGATTAGGAGTCAGAAAAGCATTCCAAGACAGCAGTCACAACAATGCTAAAGTTGCTGTGTCTTCTAACAAGCATGACCATTGAGTGCAGGTGTCTGGTCTATATAATGCAACTTAGAGCTCTATAAGAGGGACACTTAAAATATTTCTCATTCAAACCAAATTTAGTTGAATTAATCATAACTGGAAATCCCAAATTTTACTTTTCTAGAATCGTATTGTAATAGAAAGCAACTGTGACAAACTTTCAGAGAAGACTAAATTCACCTGAAATAGAATGCAGCAGCAATTTTTGGTCTGGCATGTCTAACAGATTATTTCTTTTTATGAAAGCCAAAGGCACCTCAAATTCACTATGTATTAAATTCCACTCATCCTATTTCCTCCTAGTTCTGTCCTTCCTCCGTATTCCCTTTCTCTCAATGAATGAGAGGACCATCTATCCAATCATTCTAGTCAGAAACCTAGGGATTTCTTAGACTTTCTCCTTCTTTTGTACCTCTCACATTCAAATTAATTCCTATCCATTCTCCTTCTTAATTGTCTCTTAAATCTCCCTTTTATATATCCTCACTGTTGAATAATGTCTCACCAGGCTTATTTTAATAGTTGTCTAATCAGGCTCCTGCCTCTAGTCTTAACCCTTCCAATCTATCCATCACATTGCACCTCAGATGATTTTGCTAAATAAAAGGCAAGTATGATCATATTACTCATTTACTTATAATCTTTCATGGATTCATGAATATCACACAACACTCAGGATTAACAGAAATTTAAGACTGAATTTTCCACGGGAATAAATATAAACTAAGATTATGATTACTTTCCATTTTGTGCATAAATGAATTCTTATTGTCTTAGAGTAGATCCCAAAACTACTTGATACATATGCAAGGATTTTCATGACCTGGTTTCTGTTCACTCTTGCAGTTTCATTGTATCCTAAATTCTAATTCACTGACAAAGTATTATCTTTCTCATTGAGCCTTGCTGTTTTTTGACCATGTCCCCTCTCTCACTGCATATTCTGCCTGGAAGGCCCCTCCTCACTTACCATATGGCAAACATCTACTCATTTTTGAGGATTTACTTTAAGTAAGACTCCCCTTACCTATGAAGTCTTTCCCAAATGCCTTCTCCAACTACAACTGTCCTGTACCCCTATTTTTTATGGACTACTTCTCAGTAACGACAGTAACTTACTGCATGTTCTTGTCTTCTTATCTACTAGCTCTACTAAAGAAAAGCCTCATTGTGGACAGGACCTAATCAAGTTTCATGTTCCTGATACCTCAACACATGCTCAGAGCACAGCAGGCACTCAAAAAGTATTCTGAATAAATGAATGAACAAACTGGAACACTCTTGGCATAATTCACCATCTAGCTAATTCCTTTAAGATTCAATTTCACGCTGGGCTCACACTGCACTCCAGTCTGGGCAACAGAGTGAGACTCCAACACACACACACACAAAAAAAGAAAATACAAAAACAAGCGGGGCTTGGTGGCTCAGCCTATAATCCCAGCACTTTGGGAGGCTGAGGTTAGTGGATTGCCTGAGCCCGCGGGTTCGAGACCCACCTGGGCAACTTGGCGAGACCTCATCTCTACAATAAGTCAAAAATCAGCCGGGCGCGGTAGCGCGCGCCTGTAGTTCCAGCTACTTGGAAGGCTGAGGCGGAAGGATCACCGGAGCCCAGCAGGTGGAGGCTGCAGTGGCCGGGAGCAGCCACTGCACTCCAGTCTGGGTGGCAGAGTGAGACTCAAACTCAAAAAAAAAAAAAAGATTCAATTTCACATTGCTTCTTGTAGAAAACCTTTTCGAAGCCCTCATGTGTGGGTTGAGTTCCTCTTCTGCACGCCCATGGCAGTCTGTGTTACTGCTCTAATCACACAATATTAACATTATTTGTTTATGTCTCTTGCACTAGGTTTGTAAACTTCCTTGAAAGCAGATGTCTATTATCTTTGAATCTTGAGGGCTTAATGTTGTACTAATATAGTTCTAAGTAGTACACAGTAGGTATTCAATACAGGTTTTCTGAGTAAATAACAGCTGTGATTGGTACTAAATGCCAGGGTCTACATAATTCACTCAAAATACCAGCTTCCATTTTAGGGTTCCCAAGACAACTCTCAATGCTGATTTTGCACCTTTTAGTTGCTCAACCCAACCTGAGAGGCTCAGGTATAGAGAAAGTAGCAGGGGACTATAGGTTGCAAATAGGACACTGTCTGAAAATTAGAAGGATTATGGGAGAGACAAAGTAAAAACAGATGAGCATCTGTCAGCAAAATTATTAAAAATCAAGATAAGAGGCATGATATTAGACACTAGCAGAGAATCTTGACACAAGAGGAACAAATTAGTTCTCTACAGATAAAGTTATTATAGGCAACTATGGATAGTTTCTGGCGCTATCGGGTATGTATGAGATGGTACACTTACATACTCCAAGCATTATTAAAGAGAACACTCACCATGTGCCAAGCACTGTGCTTACTACTTTACATGCAATGTCATTTATTATCCCTGATACCCTTATGAGGTAGATACTGTTACCTCCAAGATAGCCAATGCTCCCTGCCTGCTGAATCCACACCTTTTTGGAGTTCCTTCTTATATTGTTCCAGGACTGGTCTGTGTTATCAGTAGAATATGGCAGAAGTGATGGGATGTCACTTTGGAGATTAGGCTATAAAGACTGTGGTTTCTATCTCAACTGTTCACTTTCTTTCAGGCCAGTCATTCTGGGAGAAGCCTGAAGTAACAGCCACATGAGTGAGCTTGGATAGTGGATCCTCCAACCCTAGCCAAACCTTAAGATGACCTCAGTCCAAGCCAATAGCTTGACTGCAACCTCAGAAGAGATCCTGACAAGCTCCTAGCTAAGCCATGATCATTATTACTTTCAAAGATATGTCAGATGTTTGTTGCCTTCAGCTGCTGAATCTGCAGGTAATTTGTTACACAGCAATAGGTAACCAATAACTATTATTATCCCTACTTGAGAGGTAAGAAAATTTGGATTCAGGAACGATAAGATTCTTGACCAAATATACATAGAGCTGGCATTCAAACCCATTTCTGAAGCTCTAAAAGCCTAATTTCTTAGCCACTTTGGTATACGGCCTCATATATATGCTCAGTCTTATGTTACATTGCTTATTTGTTCCAATTAAATTAAACAAATACCTAAAATACACCTAATAGTAAAAATACACTATACCGTAGGTAATCTGCTAAGTGCCACCAGAGAAATAAGAAAGGACTAAATAGGTTATCTCCTCATGGATTTTATTCTAAACAATTTAACAAGTATTTGCTCTCAAGTACCTAGTAGCTCTCCGGTGATCTGTGAGAGCCATCTAGTGTCAATTCTGTTTAATTGCAACCTGCACAGTTAACGAAATAAGTGTAAAAGCCACATTTTATACGATTTGAATCCTATTAATTTGAAAGAATGCAAAGCATTGAGTACTCTATGTCCAAAACGTACACAGTAAAAAATGAGAAATAATGCCAATTTTTACATTGACTCAGTCTTAAATTTCTCTTGATTCTAAATGACATAAGGTATTCATTCAATATATGAGGGGGGGATGCAAAAAAAAAAAAAGTAACCCAGAATAATCTTTTGGAGGGCAGGCCCTTTGTAGTACACTTGGAATTTGTTCCTCCGGACAATGGCCAACCAAAGTTTTTAATCTGGAAGTTTTGAGGTTGCATCACAATTTGCAGAAGGAACAGCCTGAGTTGTGGCAGACAGATTCTTCCACCATGAAAACATACCTACCCACACTACACTGAATGTTCAGTAGTGTAGGACCAAAAACAGCATGATCTCTGGGACCCCTCACTATTCACCCAATCTTACTCCGAACAACTTTTTTTTTGTTTCCTCGGATGGAAAAAGTCCTCAAAGGGAAACGTTTTGCCCAGATGGCAAAGGTAAAACAAAAAATGGCAAAAGCACAAAAAGGCATCTAAACTGACAAGTTCAAAAACTGTTTTGAGCAGTGGAAAAAGCATCTCAATAGGTGTATTGCATCACATGGAGAGTATTTTGAAGGTGACTGAAATTTAAATATGTCAGAATAAATTCACAATTTTTAATTAATAAATTCCAGGGTTTTTGGGTCCCCCCTCGTGAAACTAACAATCTAAATACTCTATACTGATGTTTTTCTAACTTCAGGCATTTCCTTTTCTGATCTCTGGCAAATCCGTATATCTTCAGAAGTTTCTTTTTCTTAAGAGAAAATAGGCATGGAAAAATCAGATAACATATATCAGATAACATATTCGAGAATACAGTTGATCCTCATTAATCTGCAAATTACAAATTTGCTAAGATTTAATTGTAACCCCCAAATCAATACTTGGAGTACTTTCAAGGTCATTCATGGACATGTGCAGAGTGGTGAAAACTTGAATTGCCTAATGTGCACTTTCCCAGTAAAGCGGAACAAGGTTGCATTCTGTGTATGTTGCAGGCTCTCTCTGCTGCCCAGACTAGAGTGCAGTGGCACATACATGACTACTGCAGCCTTGACCTGCTGGGCTCCCGCGATCCTTTTGCCTCAGCCTTCCAAGTCGCTGGAACTACAGGTGTGCACCACCATGCCTAGCTAATTTTTTTTTTAATTATGGAGATGAAGTCTCACCAAATTTCCCAGGATGGTCTCGAACCCCTTGCCTCCATCTCCCAAAGATTACAGGCATAAGCCACCATGCTCAGCTTACATTCTGCTTTCTTATTTTGGCTCTTAAACTAGTGACATTTTCACAGTATATTTAATGCCGTGCTTTTTACATTTTGTGTTTTTTGTGATTTCACTGTTTATTTATTTATATTTTTATTTTAAAGATGTAGGGTACAATTCAGGGTTCAGATTTCACTGTTTAAAAATGTCCCCTCCCAAGCATAGTGTTGAAGTACTGTCTAGTACTCTTAAGCACAAGAAGCCTGATGTGTCTTATGGAGAAAATAAGGTGTTACGCTTCCTTCAGGCAAGAGTTATAGTGCTAGATAGTTCAGTGGCTGTGAGTTCAATATTAATGAATCAGCAATATATATTAAAGAAGGTTTTTAAGCAGAAACACACATAAAACCAGGTTATTTACTGATCAGTTGATTAAAATGCTATGACAAGAGGTTCGTAGGAACCTAACCCTGTATTTTCCCCAGGAGCAGTGGTTCAGTATTTGCTAGTATGTTCTTGATAATGACAGAATATAACTACCATGAATGAAAATCAACTGTACATGCTAGTAACTGGTATTCTCTATTCTATCCTCATTTCCAAGGTATTACAACAGGAAGTTTAGTTATTCAAGGTTTGAAGTAGTCCTGAGTGCACTGAGCACTACATCTGAAATTCATATGGTGTAAAGAGTAAGTTTCTACAGTATTATCGAATTAAACTTTGTTCTATACACAAAGATGGGCTAGTTATAGTTTCCTAGCATATATTAAAATGAAAGCATCAGCCGGGCTCGGTGGCTCAGCCTGTAATCCTGCGCCTTTGGGAGGCTGAGGTGAGTTCGAGATACGCCTGGGCAACTTGGCAAGACCTTGTCTCTACAATAAATCAAAAATTAGCTGGGCATGGTAGTGCGTTCCTGTAGTTCCAGCTACTTGGAAGGCCGAGGCGGAAGGATCGCCGGAGCCCAGCAGGTCGAGGCTGCGGTGGCCGGGAGCGGCCACTGCACTCCAGTCTGGGCGACAGAGTGAGACTCCAACTAAAAAAAAAAAAAAAAAAAAAAAAAAAAAAATGAAAGCATCACTATTAAAATTTTTAAGCATACATATATGTATTATCAAAACTATCTCATGTACCACTTAATGGTTCATGTATCAACACTGATAGATAAATCACATTTGGGGAAACATTGCTGTAGATAGAAAAAGTTATTATCAAACTTTTCAATTATGAAGATCCCTTTTAATAAATTTTGCAAGCTCCCCTCTGAAAATAGTTATACTTTTCCTCAATTCAGATTAGAAATACTACTATAGATTATAATACAAAACAGTATATAGCACTTAGCATGGAAACAGTACAGAGAAAGTGTGATGGCATATAAAATGAATATTTTAACAGATGATCCATCAAGAAACAATATTTTGGTTATACCTGAAACTGTGTTAAATTGTTGAGATAATGGCTTAGAATCACATTGCAGACCCAGAGACTCTGCATTAGTGACAGGTTGCTGCCTCCACGGAGGATGTTCCAATAAGATGTTCTTTGCTGCCACTGGCCGGGGCCTCTGTCCTTCATTAAGTTCACCCACACTGTTTTCCAAGTCCTTTAAGCAGTAGAAACATTTTTTAAAACGATTATATATTAAAATAAAGTCAAACAGAAAATATTTGTCAAATATCACAATCTATACCATTTGACTGCTTGGAAAGTATTTTAGAAAGTACTGATTATGCCACATATAGATTACTTGCAAGGAAAGTTTAAAAAGTTAGTTTAATAAGACATTTAAGTGAAAGGCTTTGTTTTTAATTTTTTAAATGAAGTTAACATTATCTGTTTTTGAACTTCCAATTAAATAGCAATAAAACATAAGAAAAATTTGACTGTAATTTTTTAAAAATTAGAAAATGTAGTTTATGTAAAAGTAAATTAGAGAGAGAGAAGATTCACCTCCCCGAGGTGGGGAGGAGGCCAAAGGCAGGAAGCATGACGACAGCCACAGTTCAAAGAGCACATGGCCACACCAGAGTCTAGCAAGGCTATGGCCCTTGATCATAATTTAAAGTACTAAATGCTGGTGTACCTTATGCATTGTTCATACAACTTAAAATTACAATAACTGAAAATTTCTCTCTCATTCTTCATGCATAAAAATTGCCTGACTTTACCTGAATGATGACCATTTGTATACCTAATCCTGATTTGTACCACACATCTTTAAAATAAAGTAAAAAATAAATTCTAAAAAATTGTTTAAAGGTTTTTAGTGTGAACTTTGCAATTTAACAATTGATGAAGAGAAAAATATACCATAAGCAGCATAAAGATTGTCCTTGAGTAAAAATTACATTTTTTACAAGTACACAGATTGAAGAAGGCTACTTTAATATGTTTTAAAATCATATCTAAGTAATGAGAGACTTATTCTATTTTCTTTCTGTATTAAAAATGATATATCCAGCTGGATTCGGTGGCTCAGCCTGTAATCCCGCGCCTTTGGGAAGTTGAGGTGAGCGGATTGCCTGAGCCCGCGGGTTCGAGACCCGCCTGGGCAACGAGACCTCATCTCTACAATAAATCAAAAAATCAGTCGGGCGTGGTAGCGCATACCTGTAATTCCAGCTACTCGGAAGGCTGAGGCGGAAGGATCGCCGGAGCTCAGCAGGCGAGGCTGCAGTGGCCGGGAGTGGCCGCTGCACTCCAGGCTGGGCGACAGTGAGACTCCAACTCAAAAAATAAAAAAAGAATAAAAATAGAAAATAGGCTGGGCACAGTGGTTCAAGCCTGTAATCCTAGCACTTTGGGAGGCAGAGGCAAAAAGGATTGCCTGAGCACAGGTGTTTGAGATCAGCCTGGGCAACTTGGTGAGACCTTGTCTCTACAATAAATCAAAAAAGAAGCTGGGCATGGTAACACACGCCTGTAGTTCCAGCTACTTGAAAGGCTGAGGCAGGATTGCCTGAGCCCAGCAGGCCGAGGCTGCAGTGGCCGTGAGCATTCCACTGCACTTGAGCCAGGGCAACAGAGTGAAACTCTGACCACGCTCCCCTCACAAAAAAGAAAACAAAATGTAACTGACCATCTCCTTGGGTCCTATGTAGTCTTCAGATCTCCAGTTCAACCAAAGCCAGTTTCACATTCTTTCAAGCAAAGACAACTAGTAGAATAGAAAGAGCACTAAATAGAGATCAAGAATCCTAGTTCCACCTCCATCACTAATGAGACTGAGTGATGAGGCTATATACTTCCACCTGGAATTTCCTTAAGCACCTGAAATTGATGTGTCAAACTGAACCACTATCTTCCCAACAAAACTTGGCACTCATCTCTACATTTCTAAGCCAACAACTACATAATTACCCACCCAGAAAACCAAGGTAGAAACCTCCAGATTATCCTTAAAAAATTCTTCTTCCTTACCTCCCTTAAGCAATGACCAATTACTGTCAGCGCCCTTCAATTTAAGTCTCCCTCCTCTCCACATCCATGGTAACTGTCTTTGTTCATGATCTCATTTTCTCATGCTGGAACCCTCTAAACCAGTGGTGTTCTAACAGATCTCCCACTTCTACCTCACTTGTCCATGGCTCAATACTCCTTCCTAAATATCTTAGCAGGTGACTCCCTTGCCCAAAAACCTTCAGGAGCTCCACAGTGCCCAAGCCTTGCCATGGCCTAAATAAAAGTTTCTTTATGATCATCTAGTTCAATATACTTCTCCAGACTTATCTGACTCTATATCTAAAGTTCTAGCCACTGTGAGATTTTCAACACTTTTTAAATAAGCCCTAATATTTTTTGGCTCTTGTCCTTTGACATATGCTATTTCTGCTTCTGAAATGTCCTTCCTTTTCATTGCTGCTCACAAAGTCCTACTCAGTCTTTAAAGACCTAGATCAGTATTAATATCCTGTAGAAAGCTATCCAACTCTAAGCAGAGTCTTCCCTCCTCTGTGCTCACAAAGGACAAATATAGCTATTTGATCAGTTATTACCAGTGAATAATTGCTTATTTAAGCCCTTGTCTTCCTCCATGACCGGAAACTACTTAAAAGGGTCATCTTTTGGTCATTTTTGTATCTTCTCCAAGGTTGTATCTGGTATATAGTAGATACTCAGTAAATAGTTGCAGAAACAAAGCTTCAGTTTTTTTCAACTATAGAATAAGAGGGTTGGAATAGATGGTCTAAATTCCTTTCAGTTATAAAACTCTACAGTTCTATGATTCTAGGTTAATGTTGCTACAATACTGACCCCTGAATAAATAAATATTTATTTATTAGCATGTTTTAACTAAAAGTAGAAATATTTTAACTTTTTCCTATATCTATATCTAACCAAAAAAATCATTAAGTTTAAAAAATACCTCCGAGCTGGGCACGGTGGCTCACACCTGTAATTCCAGCACTTTGGAAGGCGGAGGGAGAGGACTGCCTGAGCCCAGGGCTTCAAGGCCAGCCTGGGCAACTTGGTGAGACATCGTCTCTACAATAAATAAAAAAATTAGCCAGGTGTGGTGGCGTACACCTGTAGTTCCAGCTACATGGAAGGCTAAGGTAGAATGACTGCCTGAGCACAGCAAGTTGGAGCTGTGGTGGCCATTAGCATGCCACTCCAGCCTGAGTGACAGAGTGAGACTTAAAAAAAAAAATGTACCTCCGAATGATAGACTGCTTGCTGAAACACAAATGATTCCTGGTTCTGTTTAGCATGAAGAGAAAGAATTGTATCTGTAGTCACTTGTCCTTCACTGGGAGGATCATCTTCCTAAAAGAAACATAAAGACAATTAATACAACAAAAGATGTTAGTAAGTAATTGCATTTTTCTCAATGTATGATTAATAAAAACAACAGTCATCACATGATTTTTTTGGACAGATGTATTTTTTTTTTTTGAGTTGGAGTCTCACTCTGTCGCCCAGACTGGAGTGCAGTGGCCGCTCCCAGCCACCGCAGCCTTGACCTGCTGGGCTCCGGCAATCCTTCCGCCTCAGCCTTCCAAGTAGCTGGAACTACAGGTGCATGCTACCATGCCTGGCTAATTTTTTTGATTTATTGTAGAGACGTGGTCTCGCCAAGTTGCCCAGGCGGGTCTTGAACCCGCGGGCTCAGGCAACAGATGGATTCTTTATTTTTCATTTAGTTTTCACTTTCACTTGACTATAATAAAAACCCTTTATATTCGCCTCAAATATAAACAACAGTATAACCCTAATTTGGTAAACTGGAGATTTATTATAAAAAACATGAAAATTGAACCATCTGTCCCATGCAATTGTGTTCCAGTGATTAATATATTTTCTTTGATGCCATCAAGTCTTTGGCTCACACAGTTTCCAACTTCTTATTTATGCAGTACACAAAGCAATGCTACAATGTGGCAATGGGGGCAAAAAACTACAAAGAGCCCCTCCATGACCCTTTGCCTTTGAGCTGACATCTGGCTTACTTGGCTAGGGAGCAGAGACTGAATGCCCTCACTGGAGCACCCTGTAAATGCTTCCTCATGTCCTACAACAGACCTGTCCCAACATGAGGGCCAGTGTGGGCCTCAGGGTCAGACATTGGATTCCCTTGTAAATAGAGGTTATTAACACAATCTTAAGTTCATTCAGAGTTTTATTTATTTATTTGTTTGTTTGTTTAGAGTCAGAGTCTTACTCTGTCACCCAGGCTGGAATACAGTGGCACGTTCATGGCCACCCCAGCGTCGACTTGCTGGACTCAGGCGAACCTTCTGCCTCAGCCTTCCAAGTAGCCGGAACTACAGGTGTGCGCTATGATGCCTGGCTAATTTTTTTTTATATATTGTAGAGACAAGGTCTCACCAAGTTGTCCAGACTGGTCTGAGACCCATGGGCTCAGGCAATTCTCTTGCCTCAGTCTCCCAAAGTGCTGGATTTACAGGTTTGAGCCACCACACCCAGCAATTTTTTTATTTTTTTAAAGAAATAAAGTTTATTAACTTGGGACTATAAGTTCATATTCCCTAGCTGTATATAAATGTCTACTGGTACATGACTTCAATCTATTATGGATTTTTCCAGATTGTGCTTTTACATTTGACTTCATTATGAATTTGTAGCATATCTGATTTAGCCACAGTAAAAATATCATATTATAATTTAGTTTCAAACACAGAAAAGAAACAAGTTATAATTTGGTCTCAATTCACCTTAGCTATTTAATTTAAAGAAACTTAAACATGCTTTGGCATCTGATAAAGTTCTAAGAATGGATAAAAATGCTACAATGGCATATTAAGTAGACCAAAATGTTAGTATAGTGCTTCTCTGAAAAATAAAGATATCTCATTTATGCCTTCTTCCCATATTGCTTCATAAAAGCGATTGCACTATCTTTATAGTTGACACAACCAATTACTTGAGGTAAATAATCACTGCTAAAAAATTAATTGTTTCAGACCTGGCACACTGACTCATGCCTGTAATCTCAGTACTTTGAGAGGCCAAGGCAGGAGGATCACTTGAGCCTAGGAATTCAAGGTTGCAGTGAGCTATTATTGTGCCACTGCACTCCAGCCTGGGTGACAGAACAAGATCCTGTCTCAAAAAATATTAACTGTCCCATTAAAATCTTATTAAAAAACTCTTTAATGAAGCATTTTTATACTCCTGTGTGAAATAACATTTTTTTAAAAGTTACAATAATGGTAGCAAAATATGCGGATAAATAAATGTACATGATAGTTGAGAACAATTACCTTTCCTTGCTTAGGTTGTTTGAAAATATATAAAAAATAAAAATTTTTATTCCTTAAAAGTCTTTTCAGGCTGGGCTTGGTGGCTCAACCTGTAATCCCCGCGCTTTGGGAGGCCGAGGTGAGTGAATTGCCTGAGCCCACGGGTTCGAGAGGCGCCTGGACAACTTGGCGAGACCTCATCTCTACAATAAATCAAAAATTAGCTGAGCGTGGTAGCACGCACCTATAGTTCCAGCTACTTGGAAGGTTGAAGCGGAAGGATTGCCAGAGCCCAGCAGGTAGAGATTGCAGTGGCCGGGGGCTCAGTCTGGGTGACAGAGTGAGACTCTGACTCAGAAAAAAAAGAAAAAAGAAAAAGTCTTTTCAAAGGAAAATTTCTCTACTATAATTTCTGTATGAAACTTACATTATATATAATATATTTTAAACGCCAATTTTTTTCTTCTGAAGACTAGATAATATCTAGGAAGGGTCAGTATTCTTGGATCTTACTTGTTTTTCTTTTTAAGGCGTTAAATTTTTATATTCATTAGCACAAAAGATTATAATAATGGTTAGGGGAAAACAAATGTAATACAAGAAAGTTGGTTTGAGGAGCTATGATCTGGCCTAAAATATTGTAATGACAACATAAGCAGGTGAAATTTAGCACTGAACTAGATTTCATTATCTAATTTCATTAAATGTGTATTTTTCCTTTTTTTAATCTTTTGTAGAACTCACAGTCTATAAATGTGTATTCTTTGACTAGTGAAGCCACGGAAGTTAATAATACTTTTTTAAAATTCTCACAGGCCTGAATGAAACGTACTTGTATACCTAACCCTTAACTGTACCCCACAACACCATAATAAAAAATATTGAATATTTTTTCCAAAAAAAAAAAATAAATAAAATTCTCACAGTTATGCTAAATTATATAAAGAAATGTGCAAGAAACCTTAAATTATTTAAGGATATTTTACTAAATTTTGTATCTATAACTTAAATAATTGAGAAGACACCTAATAAATGGCAACAAGTTTGTCAAGATGCTCCTTTGTCAGAATTCAATGTTGGAATAAATCATTCCTTACCATTTCAAGAGCATCACGTAGAGTGCTGGATAAGCTATCATTTAGGTTTGTCAGACATAATCCTCCATCTCCTAAAACTAGAAAATAAAATGTAGAAATTTAGAAAAAAGAAGAAACATAAATTTAGTCAATAATCTGACCATAAAGCCATAGAACGTCACATTTAAACTTACACCACAATGAAAATATTGGCAAAATACAAGTAATTCACAAACTACTCAATCTCACCAGCTTTTTAAAAAGTGCAACTTATAACAAAGATGAGATTTTTGTTTAATCTACCAGCTTGTCAGAAGTTAAAAAGAACTATAAATGTCAACTATAGCTATGTAATTGAGAAATGGACATTCCTACAGACTGATGATGTAATTAAATCTGATTACAATTGAAAGCTAAAAATCTTTCTAAACCTTTTAAGTTGGCAATGTATCTGTACTTTAAATTGCACTCAGCATTTCCACTTCTAGGCATGTATTCTAAGGAAATTATCAGATAAGTGCACAAAGACATATATATGTGCAAGGATGGTCACTATGTGTATACAGCCTGGAAATACTGAAAACAGTCTAGCCGGGCTCAGTGGCTCAGCCTGTAATCCCGCGCCTTTGGGAGGCTGAGGTGAGTGGATTGCCTGAGCCCGCAGGTTCGAGACCCGCCTGGGCAACTTGGCAAGACCTCATCTCTACAATAAATCAAAAATTAGCTGGGCGTGGTAGCGCGCGTCTGTAGTTCCAGCTACTTGGAAGGCTGAGGCGGAAGGATTGCCGGAGCCCAGTAGGTCGAGGCTGCGGTGGCTGGGAGCGGCCACTGCACTCCAGTCTGGGCGACAGAGTGAGACTTCAACTCAAAAAAAAAAAAAAAAAAATCTAAATGCCCTGCACTAAGGCCTTTAAATAGACTACACAGTCATTTAAAAAACGAAGTAGATCTATATGAACTGATACTGAAAGATGTCCACAATATATTATTAAGTAAAAAATTTATGCTTCAAAACAATATACATAGTATGATCCTATCTCAAAGATAAACATACACATAATATGCATGTATTTAGGTGATTATATATGCATGAACAGAAAAAGACTTGAAGGGTATACACCAAACTGTTAAGGATGATATTCTTTCTGGAGGGTGATTTTACTTTCTGAAATTAAGACACAGAAAAGTTAACTAAATTACACAGATCCCCTATTCTTTTTAGTATACCATGTTAAATCTTTAAAATTAACTAAAAACACTTTAAACAGAAAAATATTACTTAGGGAATCATCATAATCTAACCAATGAAATCTATTAATATAAATTAACTTACTCTTGGAAGCCAATTTTTTGCCATAGCTACATAAAATCTCTCCTTCAGAGATGGTTCTAACTAGAGTTTCCGTTTCAGTGACACTCAAGGTGCTTTCCAGTGTTGACGAGCCAGAATTTGGTGTCTGTGAGGGGGAAGGAGCCTTGGTGCTGGCAGAAAATGGTGTAAGGGGAACTGGCTCTGGAGGTGCAGGCTGAGCAGGGAAATCCATACTCTCAGGTTCTTCATCCTTAGCCACAGACATTACACTAAGAAGATAAAGGTATATTTTGAACTTATTAGGTCACTGAAGGCCTACATTCACTTTGAAATAAAAAAATTGACTCAGTGGTGCTATGTCTCCTTTAGCAAGATATTTCTATAATCTGCATGCCTATAACTATCAGAATCTATTTTTCTAAAATTGTTTTTATGCTTTAATCATAGGCCATCTTGAAAGCTCTTCTGGCCATAAAATGAATCCACAAAAGGACATACAGTAATATAAACTGATCATAGTAAATAATGATCCATACTGGGGAGAAGTTGCTTTCTATTTTCTTAACAATATAAGAGATAGCTTTCTTTATTTCAGTGCTTCAAGCTTTTTAAGAAAAGGTAATGGTATAAGTTTGATAAAAATTTTTAAAAACTAAATTTATGAAACTTCTTCCAAGGTATAAAGTAGTTTGTTGTTTATAAACCTTGTTTCTCACTTCTATGTTTCCAATGGGTCACATAAATCAAGCTTAAGTTGGAACATATAGTTACTAGGGAACATGTTTGCGTTTACATGGCTCTTGGATGAAGATGTTCTTCTTGAAGAGAGCTCGGGTTCTCTTCTTCCAGTGGCAGGTCTCCATTACCCCATGGCTTGGGAAGCTCTGGACCTAATACCTTCACTTTATCAATGGAAATGTCCGACAAGGTTGGAGTAAGGGCTGCTGCTGGAGGAGGTGTAGCAACAGGAGTAACTGCTGGAGTAGTAAAAAGTGTGATGGCAGGCATTTCACTTCCTAAGTACATATTTTTTTAAAAGACAGGAAAAAGTAAGTCAGTAAACAACTCCATAGGAAGGCAAGATACATTGCTTCAGACATCCCTTACCATTTTGGCATACTGATAATAGTAATAATAACTAATAATGATGATGATAATGGTAGCCATTAATGGGAAAACTCCTACACTAATTTAGTAAAGCATAGACATCACTTATAACACTACTATACACTTAAAGTAGTCCAAGCATCTACTGGATTATGTACTTTAAGAAGTGGCAACCAATTCCTATGCTTCCTTGCAAGAAAAGAAATGGTTTACTAAAACCTAGTAAGCAACAAGTAGCATATCTTGACCTATTAAAGCATTAACTTATAAGACAATTATGAAATTTTATTTAACATTGCTAAAATTAAAACTGAGTTATAGGAGTACAGTTTCTACCGTTTTCAGCAAATACTTCGTCCATGGGAAAAGCCACATCATGAGCTGAATCACAGGGAGAAGAATCTGGAGTTTTTACTAACACCTGTTCCTTAGGAGGTGATGAGGGTGAGCAGGGAGGTGTAGGCTGTGGGGTAGCCACTGGAGTACATACTCTTGCCTAAAATAAATTAATAAAACAAGATAAATTGTGCTTATAATCACCTAAGTAAAAGTACTTTGAAATAACAGTTTGAGCTCATGCACAGGCTGCATGTGATTTAAATGGATGAGAGGAAAACTGAAGCCTTAAGTACTTTTGTCTCTTCAGTTAGTCTAAGACTGGCCTGCAGAAAGCCTCAGGCAATTGAAATAACTGCCTCTGTAGTAGGCCCCAAAGAAGTCAATGCCCTCTTTTAAAACAAAGAGGAAGATTAAACAGATAAAGTTGAAGATCAAACCCAACTACAAACTTGAAGGACAGGCCGTGAAACAGGAAGGAAGCATTTTAACTGATGATATTATATCCTTTGCAGCAATGTGAATGCAGCTGGAAGTGATTATTCTTAGTGAATTAACACAAACTGAAAACTGAATACTGCATGTTCTCACTTATAAGTGGGAGCAAAACACTGGGTACACTTGGGCATAAGGATGGGACAACAGAAAATGGGGACTCCTAACGGGGGTGGAGGGAGGAAAGTAAGGGTTGAAAAACTATCCACTGGGTATCATGCTCACTACCTGAATAACAGGTTCAACAGAAGCCTAAACCTCACCATATACCTATAAATAAACCTGCACATGTACACCTTGAATCTAAAAAAAATTTTGGTTTAAATAAGCCTTTTAGCACAAAATAACACAGCGCATAAAAAGTAATGGAAGGATAAGAAAAGTGGGGATTGGGGAGTGATGAAGACAATAGGGAAATGGAAAGTACTGGGGAAGGAAAAAATTGAACAATTTAACATTAATTTGCTGAATTGGTAGTCATTAAAATGGTTTAGAATTCAAACAGTACAAAAGGATAATAGTGAAAATTATCACTATCCTACTCATCTTTTCTACTCAGCACCCTTCCTCAGAGTTATCAAATAATCTTGACTTAAGTCACTTAATATGTACATTGATTTATCTACAGAATTAATTTCCAGAAGTGCAATTGCTCTGTTAAAGAGCTAAATGTGTTTTTAATTTGAATAGATATTGCCAAATTTCCTGCTATAGGATTTTACTCTTTTACACTACCACCAGAAGGTATAAGAATGCCCATTTCTCCAAGTCTTATCAATACTTCAGAGTTTTACCTATTTGATATGTAAAACTGGAATTTCATTAATTTTTTTTCTTATTATTAGTTAGGTTAACTATCTTCATCTTTTCATAAGTATATGCGCAATTTGTGTGGGGGGCGGTATCTAGTCATTTCCTTTGCCCATTTAAAAAATACATTATTTGTCTTTTTCTTTCCATTATAAAAAATCTTTCTTAGGATGATTAGGTTTTATTCTGTATTATGAGTTGCAAATTAACATGCAATTTAAAGGCATGAAGCATATTAGAAATGCTATAGCATTGCTTAATAATTAACATATTCTTAGTCTTCAAGTTAAAATGAAAGAAATACATGAAGGGAGTGATGGCTCATGTCTATAATCTCAGCATTTTGGGAGGCTGAAGTAGAAGGATCACTTGAGGTCAGAAGTTCAAGACTAGCCTAGGCAACATAGCAAAGCCCCATTTCTACAAAAAAAATGTTTTAAAAATAGCAAAATAAAATATATTTAAAAGGTCAAAAGGCTAAGAAAAGTCATGGCAATTCTGAGGATAAGGAACAACAAATCAAGAGGAAAGAAGGAGAGCTTGCCCTACTATATATTCAGTAAGCAAATTTTGGTAAAACCATGGTCGAAACTCTTAAGTATTCTACCACTATCATACAGATAAGACTAAAGTAACAGAGGCTGAGGTTCGAATTCTGGTGTTACCAACTTCAAAATCCAGGCTATTTACACTGGTTTTTCTACATTTTCTAATATAATCACCCTCATGAAAATATATGCAGTACACAGACAAAAATCAAACCAAAGTAATTGACACAGAGAAAAACATAAACCTAACATTTGTACCACATGCATTACTAATGAGCTAATAAAGCACAGATCAAAACTATAGAGCAAATGCTTGGCACACTAATCAAAGGATACCACACCAATCTTTATCAGAGTCAAATACAATATATAACTTTATGTTTATACAGCGAATGAATTTAAATGTTTTAGATATATAAAATGTCTGTAGTCAATAGGCTCAGAAATGACTACAAAGTTGTTTTTTTTTTAATATCAATATTTTTTATTTTGATATTGTGGGGTACAGTTAAGGGTTAGGTATACAAATATGCTTCTTTTTTTTGTTTGTTTTTTGAGTTGGGGTCTCACACTGTCGCCCGCTGGAGTGCAGTGGCACACTCATGGCCCACCTCAGCGTCAACCTGCTGGGCTCTGGCAATCCTTCCACCTCAGCCTTCCAAGTAGCCAGAACTACACCTGGCTAATTTTTTATTTATTGTAGAGATGAGGTCTTGCCAAGTTGCCCGGGCTGTTCTCGAACCCTCGGCTCAGGCAATTCACTTGCCTCGGTCTCCTAAAGTGCTGGGATTATAGGCTGAGCCATTGAGCCCAGCCTAACTACAGAGTTTTAAACGATGGTAATACAGAGCAAATTTTGGCTATGTATGATTTCATGTTGTCATAATAGGCTAGAAATTCTATTTAACATAGTAAGGCTAATTAAATAAACAATAAAAGTACCTAAAATATAATTGCTTCTGATGATTAAAAACATCAGTTTATATAACCCGAAGTAACCTCTGATCCTTGGTTATATCTGATTTAAAAAAAAAAAAAAGCTGGTGGGCTCGGAGGCTCAGCCTGTAGTCCCAACACTCTGGGAGGCAGAGGCAAGTGGATTGCCTGAGGCTGCAGGTTTGAGACCAGCCCGAGCAACTTGTCAAGGCCTCATCTCTAAAACAAATAAAAAATCAGCTGGGCGTGGTAGCACACGCCTGTAGTTGTGGCTACTTGGAAGGCTGAGGGGGAAGGATTGCCAGAACCCAGTAGGTCTTCGCTGGGGTGGCCATAAGCATGCCACTGCACTCTAGCCTGGGCAACGGAGTGAGACTCCAACTCAAATTTTTTAAAAAGCCATAAAGAGTCGGGCTCAGTGGCTCAGCCTGTAATCCCGCGCCTTTGGGAGGCTGAGGTGAGTGGATTGCCTGAGCCCATGGGTTTGAGATCTGCCTGGGCAGTGAGACCTCATCTCTACAATAAATCAAAAAATCAGCCAGGCGTGGTAGTGCATGCCTGTAATTCCGGCTATTCAGAAGGCTGAGGCGGAAGGACCGCTGGAGACCAGCAGGCAAGGCTGCGGTGGCCGGGAGTGGCCACTGCACTCCAGTCTGGGTGAGCGAGTGAGACTCCAACTCAAAAAAAAAAGCCATAAGGGACATTTTTTGAACAACTGAAAAACTTGAATATGGTCTCTACATTCTATATTATTAATATATCAATGTTGGCTGGGCATGGTGGCTCACACCTGTAATCCCAGCACTTTGGGAGGCCAAGGCGAGAGAATTGCCTAAACCGAGGAGTTCGAGGCCAGCCTGGGCAACTTGGCAAGACCTCGTCTCTACAATAAATCAAAAAATTAGTCTGGCATGGTAGAGCATTCCTGTGGTTCCAGTTACTTGGAAGGCTGAGGCAGAAATGTTGCCTGAGTCCAGCAGGCTGAGGCTATGGTAACCATGAGTGTGTTACTACACTCCAGCCTGGGCGCCAGAGTGAGACTCTGACTCAAAAAAAAAAAAAAACAACATTAAATTTGGGATGTTTTATAATGGAATGCCATTTATGTAAGAAAGCATCTTATTTTTGGAAAATGCTGCTGATGTTTTTGAGGTAAAATGTCATGATGTCTGCATCTGCAACTTTCAATTGGCTTTTAAAGGATATACAATATATAGCAGATATAACAACAGATTTATAATATGCCAAAATATTATCAATTGCTGAATACAGATCCTTGAAAAACACAAATTTGGAGTGTTAAGGTCCACTTACACAAGGATTCTTTTTCAACCAAACACGAAACAAAAATACAGTATTCATGGGATATGGAACCCACATATGTGGAGGGTTAACATTTCTTTTTTTTTTATAATCAATATTTTTTATTATGATATTGTGGGGTACAGTTAAAGGTTAGGTATACAAATATGCTTCGTTCAGGTACCCTTGTTGATAAGAGGTGTCTCCCCGTCCCCAGACAGATATTTACTACTGTTAATCCCATCTCCCTTCCCTTTGCCCTCCACAGTTTCCCACCACTGTCAGTCATTTTCTTGGGTTAACATTTCATATACCTGGGTTCTATAGGGCCAACTGCAGGACTTGAGTATGAGAGGATTTTGGTGTACATAGTGGTCCTGGAACCAATCCCCAATGTACATGGAGGGACAATGAAATAGTAAACGGTACAGATGATCACTGTGTCACACTTTGAACTATTCTATAGATTTAAAAGTTTTCAAAAGAAAATGTTCAGGAAAATGTTACTATTACTTTAACTATAGCAACAAGAGGGTAACATAGTGAGACCTTGTCTAAATAAATAAATAGCCTTATTTTTATATAATAGTATTTACATAATGACAAAAATCCATACATAAGATTAATAGTCTTATGGTATGCAGTTTAAAATTTACCTATATTTCTGTTCTTTAATAAATGTAACAAAAATTCCCCAGAACTCTAAGTCATGACAGGAGAGTCATTCCTACCCGCAAGAATGGTTCATTTGTTGAAACATCCCCAGAAGCACTTGTAGCAGCAGGTCCTTGCTTCTTTGTTTCTCTGTCACCCAGCATGACAGCAATAATCTCAGCAAGAGCTTCATTCACAAAATGGCTAATCATGTCTGAATTCACAGGAACTCCAGCATCAACAAAAAGCTGTAGAGCACCACTGCTTGTGCCTTCCACTAAAAAATGAAAGAATTTCAGAAATAACTGAGCAAGAAACATGCTTGCAACTCAAACCTTAATACTTAAAATTTTAGAGATACCAATATATGTGTATATAGGGTGGGAAGAGGAATACAAATAAAAATATAAACATACCTACTTATCATGAAAAAGACTAAGATGATAACTTACATAACAAACATCCTCTCTAAACAAACCAAATACAGATGAAAATATACTTATATGACCTGTTCTTCCCTACTATAGAATTTAGTGATAAAAAGGTCTTGCATCCACATTAAATGTCTTCATCTGAAAACAATCCACATTTTTAAGAGTAGAGCAACAGGAAGTTCTATGACAGATCTTGACCAAAACAAAAGGACACACTAAATATGAAGGCAAACTTTCCTTCTTTCTAGTTTCAGGTACATCAGTTATGAACATTATAGGCTCATTTTCCTAAAACCTCTATAGCAGTTTAGGTGTTTGTTATCAGATGTCCTATGGGTATATTAATTTTCTGAATGGGCTGACTTTTCACCAACATGTATGTACATACAATTAAGTAAAACATCCTGAAGAGACTTTACTCAACTTTAAGTGGTGAAATTTATAAAGCTCTGTGTGGAAAATATATGAGCAATGGCCTGTATAATCTGATGGAGAAGTACTCCTTTAGGGTACTCCTTAACTAGTGCAACTATGACAGCAATCCAGAATTCCCTCAAAAGTGAGAAGTGAGTATAAGCATCTAGAGATCACTTGCTGAGTTATAACAGCAATTTACTCTGGAGTTACCACAGCAGAGACTATTTCAGTCCCAAATTTATATTCAACAACATATGCTGATACATCTCCTTTTTAGTTTCCATAATTCGATGTTTGGGCATGACCAAAAATCAGAGCATCTCTTTTAAAAGGTACAAAAGTTCTATGCAAACACTGACAAAACAAAAACAAATAAACATGCTTTTACAGAGAAGAGAATGGGATCTAATGACCAATTTGGATATTTTTAAATTTTCATCCAGGAAAACATACATTTTCTTGTAATTGTGTTGTTTATTCTTTTTCTTCCTTTCAAAAAATGGGGTAGTAACAGTGGAAAAGAAAACCTGGGGTAGTAACAGTAGAAGTAGGCACATGAGAGATACTAAATAATATGAATTAACCAAGTGTGACAATAAACTGCATGGAGCTGGGATGTAGACTATGGCTGAGTGGGAACTGAGAAAATGCAAAGAAAACAAAACTGAACAATAACTCCAAGGCTTTAGAGATTGGGTGCTGGGAAAACTGCGATATAATTAGCAAAAATACAGAACAAAGAAAGAAAAGGTTTGGATAGAAAATGAGACACATTTTGGACAGGCCAGGGATGGGATGCCAGTGGAGCATCAAGTAGAATATTCATCAACAGGCAGAACTGCAAGTTTTCAGCCAGATGCATGGCTTAGGGGTCATCAACTGACACAGGATAACTAATGGCAAGGGGAACTGGAAAAACATAATAAAGGTCAGAACACAGAAACTAGAAATAAATTTTAGATGAGTAGCAGAAAATAAAATGGGAAAAATGAAGGTCTTGAAAAAGTTTAAAAAAAAAAAAAAAAACCCAGGAGGAAGAGCAACAGAATAAAGTCTAAGAAGACAAAACTAGTAGGACATTTTACGAATCACAGGAGTCAATAGTGCCCATGCCTGAGCCATCTAGTAAAACAAGGATTTGAAAAAGAAAAGTGTTTCTGAACCAAATGCTGTGAGAAAGAGGTTTCTTGAAGGGGGAGGGCAGAAAGCAAACCCCTAAGGACTAAAGAGAAAGCAGACCATGAGAAATTAAAATCAAAGCAGTAAATACAGACTCTGCTAAATCTTTCCCAAAGTGGGTGCACTATTTGGACTGTTAAAGTATAGTCTACGAGGGAGAAAAAGTCGGTTATTGTGAGACTAGAAAGAAGGAAAAAAAGTAGAGATAATGATACACAGAAATTTTTTTCTTTTAAAAAAGAACATTTAGTTTTTCTTTTCATTTCTTTTTTTTTTGAGTCAGAGTCTCACTCTGTCACCCAGGCTAGAGTGCAGTGGCATACTCACAGCCACCATATCCTTGACCCACTGGGCTCAGACAATCCTTCTGCCTTGCCTTCCAAGTAGCTGGAACCACAGGTGTGCGCCACAATGCCTGACTAATTTTTAAAATTTATTGTAAAGACAAGGTCTCGCCAAGCTGCCTAGGATGGTCTGTTAACCCCGTCATCAGGCAATCAATCCTCTAACCTCTGCCTTCCGAATTGCTGGGATTATAGGCGTGAGCCACTGTGCCCATTTTTAAATTGGAGTTTGTGTTTTAATATTATTGAGTATAAAGTTCTTTGTCAGCTGGGCACAAACTCCAATTTAAAAATGGGCACAAGATTTGAAAAGATACTTCACCAAAGTAAATATACAGATGGCAAAAAGCACATAAAAAGTGCACATCATTAGCAATCATTAATAATTACACTACTTAGTTATTAATATAATTAGGGAAATGCAAATAAAAACCACAATGAGACATCTCCACATATGTTTGGAACAGCTAGAACTAATACTGACAACAACAAGTGTTGGAGAGGATATGGAGCAACCGGAATTCTCATATACTTCTGAGTGCAAAATAGTGCACCCACTTTGGGAAAGATTTAGCAGTTTCTTATGAAGTGAAACATTTACTTATCATATTACCAATCAAAATTAAAAGATGTATCTAAATGAAGATTTGTTTGCAAATGTTCACAGCAGCTTAATCCATAACAGTCAAAAATTAAAAGACTATAAATGTGTATCAGCTGGCAAATGGGCTAACAAATTATGATATAGCTACACAGTATAATACTACATGCAATAGCATGATCATCAAAACAGTACGCTAAATAAAAGAAGCTAGCCAGTAAACGACTAAATAGTCTATGGTTACAAATGTATGAAATTCTAAAGGATTGACAATGGTGGGAAACTATGGGGGGGGCAGGGAGGGGCAGGGAGGTGAGATTAACGGTAGTCAATATCTGTCTGGGGAAGGGGGCACACACCTCATCAACAAGGGTACCTGCACAATGCATATTTGTATACCTAACCCTTAACTGTACCCCACAATTTTAAAATAAAAAATATAATTAAAAATAAATAAATAAAAGAAATTCTAGAAAAGATAAAAATACAGTGAGGCCAATGGGCACGAGCAGGGGGTAAGAAATGGACTGTAAAGTGGCATACTGGAACTTGAGGGAATGATGGAAATGTTTTTGGATCTCATGTATAACTAGTGTATAGCTATGTATATTTCTCAAAATTTGTCAAACTATACATTAAGAATTGGCAAATTTCATGGCAAGTAAACTAAACCTCAAAAAGCTCATGGAAAAGAGGGAGGAGGGAAGAAAGAAAAGGGGGAGGAGGAGGAAGAGGAAGAGAAAGAAGTTTTTTTTTAAATGGAGAAGAGGAGAAGGGGAAAAATACAAAGGAAGGAAGAGGAGAAGAATGGCATGGGCTCCATAAAGAGGCTCATTTCACCATTCCACGAATACTTAAACTCTTATGAGGTGCTATAGTCAAGGACTAGGCACTAAAGGATAAACAGCATTAATCCTGAGTTGTTTATAGTTAGTGAGTAAGAAGATATGTAAACCAACCACAACATAATCTGATAATTACTTTAGCAAAAATATATATAAATTAATATGGGAATAATAGATTTGAGGTGGGAGATACAGAGAATGGCTTAATAATCTGAAAGCTGCATTATGAAATAAGGGGTGAGAGAGAATCAGCCATCACCACAGGGAAGTACAGGGAGATGAGATTGGAAGAGCTTATCTTTTGTCACTTGGAGGACTTACTTGACCTCTGGAACATATAAATCCACAACAAACTAAACGTTCTGTCCTTTAATAATAACAACGTCACTTACCAATGTCAGAAGTCAGTGGTTCACTTGCCTCACTGACTGAAACACTGACATCAGGTATGGCATGTTGCTGGATTGGAAAGAGCCCAGAGATAATTCTTGACATTATTTCTTGTTCTACCCTGGGGGGATAAAAGTTAATATTCCTAAATTTAATTGAAATGTATAAAATGTTAGACATACTACACTTAAAAATAAACTTTACCCATGGACACAAACATTTACATGTGAAAGCAGTTAAATATGAAAAACTAAATCTGGAAAAAAGAAAAATATAAAATGTTATCTCCTGAACAAGATAAACCACATGAAACTGAATCTCTTTATGGGACATAGTTCATAAAATCAAATTGAAATCTTTCAGATTAGTCTAATGAAAAGCTAATTTAACTCCTAAATTAAAATACTATGGGTCAATGATGAGTTGGTATATTATACACCTAAATTGTCTCATTCTCACTTTGAAAGCATGCATATAAAACCATGTTAAGATCAGAGCTAGAAAAGAAGTCCAGTTGCCCTCTCTTCAAGGAACTAAATATACTAAGGCTGTGATACAGGGTACCTTTCCTTTTAACACGCCTGTAATCCCAACACTTTGGGAAGCCGAGGCAGCAGGACAGCTTGAGCCCAAGAGTTCAAGAGGAGCCTGGGCAACATAGCAAGACCTTGTCTCTACAAAATAAAAATTTCTAAAAATTGGCGGGGCACAGTGGCACATGACTGTAATCCCAGCTACTCAGGAGGCTGAAGCAGAAGGATCTCTTGAGCCCAGGAACCTGACAGTGCCACAGCACTCCAACCACAGCGACAGAGTGAGATGCCTAGTCAAAAATTAATAAATAAATATTTTCAGGTCCTTTTCAGGAAGGGGAAGGGGAACACAATAGGAGTCTTCTTTTGGTACATTTATTTAGAGCAACTCATAGACTTCTTTAAAAATATTATTAAGCAAATAATCAAAGATATAATCAAAAAATAATTTTCACTGCAGAAAATATATAAAAATTATTTAAAAATTAATAAGGCTCACTCTCAAACCTATATTCAGGGATAAACATAGTTAATTTGGTATATATGTTTTTTAAACTTTTGTTCAATGTATATTTATTTTTGAGTAAGTTCTTGGGGTTACATTGTTAGTGTCCTTCTTTGTTTATATACCAGTATAGTATTAATATCTTCCTTTGCTTATATACCAGTATGGTATTAATATCTTTTAACATCATTAAATATTCTAAATCTAAATTTTAGTAACTATATTAATATTCAGTCATTTTGTTTACTTCATAACTTCCTTAAGGCTTCTCACAAGTAAAAATAGAGATAATATTAGAGTTCATTTTATATTCGTATGCAACATGTAATAACAAATTATAATTGTTGGTATAATATGTAACAATTGTAATATGTAAACAATTGTAACGTAACAATCATTACACATTACGACTTATTGTTTGTAAGTATGCAAGAAACTCAAAACAATGCCTCCTTGTAGTGCTAGATGGTATGACCTAGCAACAGAACCATTAACTATTTCCTTAGGATACATTTCTGGAAGGGAATCACTGGATTAAAGAATACGTACATTTTTTTTTTAAGTTGTAGTCTCACTCTGTCGCCCAGACTGGAGTGTAGTGGCACGTTCCCAGCCACTGCAGCCTCGACCTACTGGGCTCCGGCAATTCTTCTGCCTCAGCCTTCTAAGCAGCTGGAACTACAGGCGCGCGCTACCACACCTGGCTAATTTTTGATTTATTGTAGAGATGAGGTCTCACCAAGTTGCCTGGGCAGGTCTCGAACCCGTGGGCTCAGGCAAACCACTCACCTCAGCCTTCCAAAGCGCTGGGATTACAGGCTGAGCCACCGAGCCCAGACAGAATATGTACATTTTTTAGGCTTCTGTTACTTAACATGAGTCTCCTTTGCTGTAGTAGGCAGCTTAAGTACAAATACTCAAGGACAGAAACAATATCTCTAACAATTAGTTAAGTCCTCAGCATTACATCAAATACTTTCCAGTGACTAAAGCAAAGAAAGTTTAATAAACAAAAGAAAACAGAGAAGATTTTTCAACCAAAATTTAATACTATTCATTTATATTTGCTACTATGATTTTATTCATATCAGTACCACTGTAAACTCACCACCGAATTAAGCTATTTTCCAATGTTTCTTTTCTCTCGATCACTTTATCCAGAATATCAGCAGTAGGCTGAAGGGTAGAAGCAACTGGTGGAAATGGAGGACCATTATATTTTGTAGCATCAACTTTAACACTTCTGTTAAACTCTAGAACTGGTTCAGAGTCTGGAATTTCATCATGTTCTTCCTCTTCCTGGTTAACAGTAAAAACAAACTATTACATTCATGTATCTGTTTAATATTTACTGAATACCAATGATAAGTAGGAAAATTAATCAACACTTCTAAATTAATTAACAGTATTTCTAATTAGATAGTATCACACTAACTAACATACATATAACTGGCAAAAATACATATCAGATTGAAAAAATTTTAATTACACCATTAGTTTAACTTTTTAAAACCCAATATTCATTTTATACAATCATAAAATAAACTAGAATTTTATTCCTGCATAAAGCATTATTAACATTTCCCTCTAGAAATTTATAAACTTAATTTACCATAAAAAAAAACAAAACTAATGCTTCCAAATATCACTGTTTGCTCTTCCACAACCTGTAATTTACCTTTAAATATGCAATTAGACCATCTTACACACTATTTGCATCATCACATCATGATCAAAATAGTTATTTCTGGAATTTTAAAACTTTTTGCTATGAAAAATATCACACATGCTTAAAAGCAAACACAAAGCCGGGCTCGGTGGCTCAGCCTGTAATCCCATGCCTTTGGGAGGCTGAGGTGAGTGGATTGCCTGAGCCCGCGGGTTCGAGACCCGCCTGGGCAGCGAGACCTCACCTCTACAATAAAATTTAAAAAAAAAATCAACCGGGCATGGTAGTGCATGCCTGTAATTCCAGCTACTTGGAAGGCTGAGGCGGAAGGATCGCCGGAACCCAGCAGGTTGAGGCTGCGGTGGCCGGTAGCAGCCACTGCACTCCAGTCTGGGTGACAGAGTGAGACTCCAACTCAAAAAAAAAAAAAAAAAAAAAAAAAAAATATATATATATATATATATATATATATATCAAAAAAAAAAGTAAACACAATAATGCCCATATACTATATCTGCTCTATATAAATAACATGAAGCATGTAATTATCAACTTATGGTTAACTTCGTGTCATCTAGACTGTCCCACATTCACTTTCCTCTTCACTCATTTTGCAATAAATCACAGATTATCATTTTGGCTATGAATAATTCAATATATATCTTTTTAAAAGTTCAGTTTCTTTAAATATTGTAACTCAATAATATCCCAATGAAAAATCAAGTCCACAGCTAATAAGTGGCAGAGGAAGGACAGGAACACTTGTCTTTGAACTCCAAGTCCTTTGCTATTTCTACAACTGCTTCTTTCACCTATAAATTGAATAAACAGTTACATAATATCTTTGTTAGGCATTAGGACTATAAAGGTGAATAAGGTCTCTGCCTTCAAATACTCACATGAGAAAAGGCATGCCTTAGGGCAAATAACAATACATTGCATAGCTCCGCATATTCTAAAATTTGATTTTATTTTATAATTAACAAAACTGTTCTTAGATCTGAAAGTCAAAGAAACATGAAGAAATGTCTTCTTGAAAGTCTACTGACATAACATTCAAGTAGTTTCAATGTCCTATGATCTTTTCTTCCATACTTTATATTTTGCTTCCCCTTTTTTTCCCTCCTATTTTACTATTTCTGTCATTTCTATAACTCTTCCTTCCACATGGGATCTTCTCTTGGATTTTAAACTTCTCACTTTTTTCTCAATATAACTAATGACCTTGCCACTAATCCAGAAATAAAAATAGATTAAAGTAATGGAATCAAGAAAAGAACAGACTGGAGGGAGGGAAGACAAAGGAAATTAAAAGAAAGAAGAAAGTAGGAAATAGGAATGACAAGATCTAGGTGGGAAACAGCAGACAATCATTATATTTCATGGAGGCAGACAGATGATAAACATCAAAGACAATAGAGTACTAACAGTAACAACTGTATAATTTTTAAAAATAAAAATGTATTTACGCCCAGCATGGTGGCTCAAGCCTATAATTCCAGCACTTTGGGAGGCAAGAGAACTGCCTGAGCCCAGGGGTTCAACACTAGCCTGGGCAACTTGACGAGATGTCATCTCTATAATTAAAAAAAAAAATAGCTGGGCATGGAGGAGCATGTCTGTAGGTTCAGCTACTTGAAAGGCTGACGTTGAAGGATCGCCTGAGCCCAGTCGGTCAAGGCTGTGGTGGCTGTGAGTGTGCCATTGCATTCCAGCCTGGGTGACATAGTGAGACTCCAACTCAAAAAAAAAAGCAAATTTAAATCAAAAGTAAAAGCAAGTTTCTCAAAGCACTGTAACATAATATTGATAGTCAAAAGACAGCCACGTGGAAAAATACTGGTAAAAAAATAATTTCTCATGGTTTTTAAGCTTTGTTACCTGTATGACATCAATTACTTCATCAAAGTTAGTTCCTGGAAGCTTAACCTCTCCTTCATCTACCTTCATAATTTCTGGAGCCTAAGAAAGTAATTTCAGAAAGTTTTTCTTGTTAATTTACATGCAATTTATCATATTTCTACCTACTGTGTGTCTGTAATTACATGGCCCTGAATTTTTTAATATTCCATTGAGAATTGATTTAATTAGTAAATGAAATCCAAGCTAGTCCCCAAGCCATTAGCTTGCCATTTTAATAGCTATAAAAAGTTAAATAACAATTTTTCTGTTAAGGACTTCATCAACATTGAAACTTAATTGATCAGCAGGTTGATATAATTGTAATTTCTCTCCTAGAATTAAGTATGCACATAAATGAACTCACAAAAAAAGATACAGAATGAAACAATTTAGAAAAATAAACAAAATAGTCACTTTACAAATTTAAACACTAGGCCTCACTATATAAAACCTAGTCACTGAAAATCACAATAGCCTCTTACTGAGAACAGAATGATAAACAGTCCAAAAATGAATTATTTGCTATATAAGTTTCAACAAACTTCTAGTGAAAAGAATTACTCATAAAAAAATTAAATTAGGCACAAATGCCATTTAGGGTCAGTTCTGTTTCATTGTTTGTGATCATGAGAGAATGTTGATTCTTTAAAACTATACCCTCAGTGACCAAATCGGCTTGCAACAGATGAAACCTAGAGTAAGTTACAGTGCTATTTTGCTGTGTAGTAAAGCCATAACTGCATTATTCAGAAGTAAATAAATACCAGGAAAAATGCATATTTTGCATCATGTCAAGAGTATAATGATAAAGTAACCCAAAATATGATCTCCAATTATCATTATAAAATTAACATTCATAAAATCTATAATACCTATGCAAATCAAAAATTCTTCACCAAAGAGATAGCAACTCTTTCTTCATGTATGACAGTTTCACAACTTAAGCTACCAAAAAGTTACACTAAGGATTATCACTTTCTGAATATTTTATAAATGTAAGAGTTGATAACAAACTCTCACATTCATAAACAATATGAAATTTTTAATCTTTTTCTCCAAATCTAAATAAATTATGGTTATGATAGAAGGCTTTGAATGGAATAACACAGTTAAAATCTATAGTCAGACATTACTCAAAAATTATAAGATTAAATTTTGAAATATACCTGTATCCAGGTTTGCAGAGGAGGAAGACATGCTTCTTTGGGACTGAGCAGGGGTGAACCCACATCAGCACTACCATTTGAAATGCTATCAATATCTACACTGGGTAATACCTAAAATAGAACACAACATTCAGCTTTTCATTTACCATTTTGTCTCAAAAGTGTGTATATGTATGTGTAAACATGCCTTTGAAGTTTTTATTATGAAGTCAACGGATAACAAAATTTTTAAATTATTAAAGCATATTTTACAAATATAGAAAATAAAGAAGAAAACATAAAAATCCTACTATCTTAAGGTAACTTCATTATCATTATTCTTTTCGTCTTTTACTGCTCACTTATGCATAGCTAAATTTTAAAATAGTTTTCCTTCTTGATTTTTCATCGTTATTACAATGAAGTGTAAACAATTTATAATGTTTCTATATTGACCTCATAATTATATTTTTAAATGACTATACAATATTTCAACAAATATACCTTATTTAATTATGTTCCTATTAGTAAACATTTCCCAATTTTCTAATTTTCCACTGTTAAATATATATGTATATATACACAGTACAAAAACATTTCATATATGCAAGGGTTTACTTACTAAAGTTTATTTCATTATGCTACATAGACAGATAGTAGATTAACTTCCTAGCAAGACATGGTGGCTCACGTCTATAATCCCAGCACTTTGAGAGGCAGAGGCGAGAGGACTGCCTGAGCCCAGGGGTTCGAGACCAGTTTAGGCAACTTGGCAAGACCTCGTCTCTATAATAAATCAAAAAATTAGCCGAGTGTGGTAGCACACGCCTGTAGTTCCAGCTACTTGGAAGATTGAGGCAGAAGGTTCACCTGAGCCCAGCAGGTCGAGAGTCCAGTAGTGGTGAGCATGCCACTACACTCCAGCCTGGGAGACAGAGTGAGACTCCAACTCAAAAAAAAAAAAAATTAACTTCTTGGGCCACAGGGCATGAATATTTAAGATTCTTGGTAATTACAGGCAAAATACAATCCAAACAACCTCTATTTGTATCATCAAAAACATAATTAATTCTAAGTTATACACAACCCTCACCCAATATTGTTTCATTAATAGTAGTGTTTAAATGGAGACATATTATTGTTATTTCAATGTGCATTGTCTTGGTTACTAGCAAAATTTAAATTATTCAATTTGCTTGCTGATAAACTGTATTTCCTCTTTTGGAGAGTCTTTTTCATGCCCTTAGGATATTTCTGGATTTGGACCTACATGTCTTTTTATTAATTTATGGAGATCTTTATATTTTAAAATGAATTCTTTACTAGCATCTTCCTTTCCTATGTTCTCACTATATGGTGTTTTCCTTTTTACTTAGGATCTTCTTCTCCCAATCTGGATTCCTTAAATTCTCCCATGAATTTAACAACATTCATTTATTCAACACACATTGACTGGGTCCATGCTTGATTCAAGGAGCTGTCCAGGATAACACATGCCCAGGTCTCCCAAACCTCCCACAGCTGCTGAACCTCTTTGGGTTAATAAGCCTGTACTGTCAAAGAGTGCTCCAAGTGAGGGATGCATTTGCTCATGCTGGTAGTTCCCTGCCCTGGAAGAATGACGAGGAGTTGAAAGGTTCCACTCCAGATCAGGGCTTCATTGCACACTTGTATCCTTCAATCACAAGGCCAGGAATCTTCCTGAGACCGACAGACTCAGCCCCAACAACTCAGCTGTGAAAACACATTGTCAATTTTAGCTGCAGGGTGGAAGTTGCTCCATGAGAATAAAGTGTATGTCTAGCTACACTGGTGATTGTTAAGTCTCTGGGAATCGCTTGGGCTGACGGGTTGAGGCTGTCCTCTATGTGTAAATTTGCACAGTACAAATGGATGGCTCAGGGAGCAGTATCCAGTCAAAAACCAGTACTGGAAGCCTGTTGGTGGCACCTGACAGCTCCAGGCTTATTATTTCCTTAGTGGTCAGGATCCAAGAATGAGGCAAATCTTCTCTTTCCCAGGGTGCACATTAACTTGCCCAAGAAAACTCATTTGTCCTGCTTCAAACATGAGTCCAACCCTTGAGAAGTCTAAGTACTAGAGTGTCCAGACTGTTTGTAAGTAAAAAAGAACAGTGAGATGGACACAGTGGTTGGAATAAATCAACCAAAAAGTTTACCATAGTTGACGAACACTTTCCTACACATGCCTCCTGACTGGTCAATAATAAGCCACATGTAAACACTCATATTTACTTCTGCCCAGACCTAGTGAAGACTTCAACTTCTGCAGCTGGATCCCAGTCCATCAGGATAAATGTTTGAATGCAGAATGTCACTTTCCACTGGGCCTAACAGGGGCAGCATGATGAAAAGAACGGGGGCTGGGTTCACAGGTCATTTGACACTATGCAGTGTTTGCAAAGCTGAATATGTAATCCACCTCTTTAAAGACACTCAGAATCAAAAGTCCTAGTATCTTACCTAAGTTACATACATTTTACAAGAAAGACAAATAAATATAGAATAGCTAAATGATTTTAGCAAGGTCACATATAAGACAGGAAGAAAGTACAGATGAAAACTCAAGAGACATACGAATGAAAAACAGCCCAATTCCTATTTATAGTCCTTTAGGTCAAAAACAGGCACAGCTTTACTTTTTCACTAGAACAAGTATTGATTTCTCTTTAGTGTTCCCTGTGAAAGGCTGACATCTGAAGATGATTTGGGTAACAATTACCTGCCAAAAGATGACCTAAAATTGCCACCTCCTTGGTTAGCCTGTCCTGAGCAGTCATCCAGCAAAATGTTGCTGAATTCCAGCCGTGTCTACTCCCTCAAGACTCACAGGCAGTGCTTGTTTTTCCATTTTCTGCATGATCTTGACCAATGTAAGAGTTTTAATAGATTCCTCCTTTATCAAAAAGAGCTCTTTGATGTGCACACATGAAACTATATCACGTCTTCTTTTAAAATGCAAATCAGACAGTTCATTTCTTAGCCAGCAGATGGCAGGAAAAGGACATGTCTCAGGAGAGTAATATAATCTAGCAACTCCACCCTTGAACATTTATCCCAGGGAAATGAAAATGTCCATTCATGTAGAAGCTTTACAAGAACATTCACAGCAGGTTTATCAGTAATAGCAAAACTAGAAGCTCGTTTTTCTCTTCTTCTGCAGCCCTGGCTCTCAAGGGCGATTCTGCCTCCTTCACATTCTGATTCCTCTTTATACTTGCTACGTCTACCTTGGTTTCAGACATAACTGACTCTCATGTAGTTGACCCCAACATCCTCTGAGCTGGGATCCCTGCCTCCAAGTCCTCTCCCTTGTTAACCTATCTTCCATATCGTAAAAAGAAAGATCATTCTCTAACATCAGTTTGACCCTGTTACTTTCCAGCTTAGGATTTTTTTACATATGTAAGCTATAGGTTTTATAGATTCAAATATGTATTTTTCTATCATATCTAAGTTTTCTTCTTTCATATCTAGACAGCTTCAGTTTTGATAAAAATTCTATACAATTATCTTCAATTTTTCAAGAATCCTATTTCCCACTGATTTATGAAGTCTCCATCACATTCTTTTCTCTCTCTCTCTTTTTTTTTGAGCAGGAGTCTCACTCTGCTTCCCAGGCTAGAGTGCAGTGGCACACTCACAGCCACTGCAGCCTCAACCTGCTGGGCTCAGGTGATCCTTCCAAATAGCTGGAACCACAGGCAAACACCACCACATCCAGCTGTTTTTTAAACAGAGACAAGGTATTGCCAAGTTGTCCAGGCTGGTCTTGAACCCCTGGACTCAGACCATCCTCTAGTTTCTGCCTTCCAAAGTGCTGGCATTACAGGCATGAGCCACTGCACCAGGGCCATTACAGTCTTTTCAGATAATTGAGGCTATTTCTGAAATACTCTATTATACTGGATCAGCACCAAAATTCTCTAACTTTTCTAAACCTTTGTTTTTTCATATAAAAGACTGATCTTAAAGATCAAGTTTTTAAAAAATCTCATAGTTACTGTCAGTTTTTTAAAATTAGAATTTCACTAAAACAAGCCACATGCAGTGACTCACATCCATAATTCCAGTACTTTGAGAGGCTGAGATGGGAGGATCGCTTGAGCCTAGGAGTTCCAGTCTGGATAACACAGACAGACCTTGTTTCTACAAAAAATTAAAAAATTAGCATGGTGGCGTGTGCCTGTATTTCCAGCTATTTGGGAGGCTGAGATGGAAGGATCACCTGAGCCCAGGAGTTTGAGGCTACAGTGAGCCATGAGCATGCCACTGTACTCCAGCCTGGGCAACAGAGTAAGACCTCAGCTCAAAAAAAAAAGAATTTCACTAAAACAACACATTAACTTGGGAAAAATTGACAACTTGAATATTTAGTCTTTACATATAAAAATAAGTTTTCTCAGCTGGGCTCGGTGGCTCAGCCTGTAATCCCGCGCTTTGGGAGGCTGAGGTGAGTGGATTGTCTGAGCCTGCAGGTTCGAGACCCACCTGGGCAACTTGGCGAGACCTCATCTCTACAATAAATCAAAAAATTAGCCGGGCATGGTAGCGCGCGTGCCTGTAGTTCCAGCTACTTGGAAGGCTGAGGCGGAAGGATCACTGGAGCCCAGCAGGTCGAGGCTGCGGTGGCCGGGAGCAGCCATTGCACTCTAGTCTGGGCGACAGAGTGAGACTCCAACTCAAAAAAAAAAAAAAAAAAGTTTTCTCTGCAAAAATTCAAGTCTTCTCATATGTTTGTGTAACATTTGTAGTATTAATTACATAAATCATACAAATTAATTTTTCTAATTAATAAAAATACACAGTTCAATTGGTCCCTTTAGAATATCATCAAGACACATGGATATAAATCACTGGCCTAGAAGAGTAGTTTAAATCATACAAACAAGGATATAGACATCATACTAACATCACAGTTTTAAAGAATAAAGGAGCCATGATATAACCAAAGTTTCCATTAGGCAATGTAACCAATTTTAAGTACTAATGCTAACCCAAAGATTTTTTTTGTGTCCTTAAAATTCTCTACTCATGTGTCCCAGCATACCTGCACAGTAAGTTGAGGAGGATCCTTTTTCTCTGACTTCATTTCTACAACTGCTATGTTAGGTTTCTTTACTCCAGTTTCTGTTTTTTGAGATGATGGAGGAATAGATGTGGTCACTGTTATGGGGTGTGGCTTACTTACAATTACTCCCGTAGATGGCATGGAATCACTGTTACTTTGGGTTTGTCCTAAGAAGTTTAAGGGAGAAAACATGTCAACTAGTTCAGAAATAAAGAAAAAAATCGAATACACCCTTGGATCTTTGTGGCTGTACTCTCATATAAGGGAAAGCACATATAAGGGAAACGACAGTCACCTCTCCCTCCATCATCACCACTGTCAACACACCCTTGAAGGCATGTTTGAACAGACAATAACTACCATGTTGACATGCCATTGACCGATAATATCAAAGATAAAAAGTTATCTTATGCTAAAAATTATTCATATTTAAATCATTCATCAAAATCAAGAACAGCAATAACACTGAAAGGAAAAAAAGAACTAATTAGATTTGAAGAGCTGGCGTGAGAGCAAAAACAATCTGTTCAATTTTTAACATGATGACTCTGAGAGACTTCAAATAAGTAAATAAACAAATATGTGCTTAGAATATACAACCACACAACTTTTACTTATCAAAACCAAATTCAAAACTACATAAAACAGGTTGGGCACAGTGGCTCATGTCTGTAATCCCAGCACTTTGGGAGGCCAAGACAAGAGGATTGCTTGAGCCCAGGAGTTCAAGATCAGCCTAGGCAATGTAGTGAGACCTGGTCTCTACAAAAACAAATAAAACTACCTAAAAGTACTTTACTTTAAACAAAAACTACCTAAAAGTACTTCAAAGTACTTCCCCTAAGATATGACAATAATAACAAGCCAATCAAACTTCTTGTATTCTTAAATTATTATGAATGTCCATTACAGATCTAAGTTGTTTTTTTTTTTTTTTGAGTCAGAGTCTCACTCTGCTGCCCAAGCTGGAGTGCAGTAGCACTGTGATCATGGCTCACTATAGACTCAAACTCCTGGGCTCAGACCATCCTTCTGCCTCAGCCCCCCAAGTAGCTAGGACTACAGGCATACACCATCACATCTGGCTAATTTTTTTTTTTTTTTTGTAAGACAAGGTCTCACTATGATACCCAGGCTAATCTCGAATTCCTGGGATCAAGTGACTCTCCTATCTCAGCCTCCCAAAGTGCTGGGATTACAGGCCCCAGCCACTGCACCTGGCATTTAAAAAAATTTTATTTCATCTACAGTAGTATTCTATAAAATATCAAAAAAATGTTTCTTGTGAGTGAAGCAACAGCAGGAACCTATCATTTCAGAAAATGCTATTACGCAGCATAAGATACATTCTGAGGCCTTCCCTACAAATATAAACAAGGGGGGTAGGTAACTGTAGTATAAGTAACATTTTGTAAGTTCCACTACTATTGATACAAATTTAAAATTCACCCCACATATTTCGTTGGTTCTTACCTAAAAGAATTGCCATAGGAATTAGATGACCTTCCAGCGCACCTGAAAAAGTAGGCATTTCTCTGCTTGGGCTGAACAAATACTGCTGATCGCCATGAGGTAGTGTAGTAATGGAATGCTTCACTTTAGAATCCATTTTCATAGGTTTTGTTGCATAAATGTCAGTTTGTGTTCTTATTGACTTTACTTTAGTGCCTGCAATAATCATCAACAGCAGATATTTTAAAATATTGTTTGAATATTTACTACCCAGCCATCTAGAAATACCACAACTTTTCTTCACAGAAAAACCTCATTCTATATAATAATATCAAAACAGAAGTACTATCTAAACTAGCAGCTGGCAAACTTCTTAAATGGCCAGAGAGTAAATATTTGAGTCTTGTGGGCCATGTGATCTCAGTTGGAACTACTCAAACTCTGCTGTTGTGCATGAAAGCAGCCATGGACAATACATAAATGAATGAGCATGGCTAGGCTCAAATAAAACTTTATTTGCAAAAGCAGTTCACCTAGACGCCATAGTTTGGCAGCTCCTAAACAGATATACAACTTGTACAGCTGTTAAGACAAAATAGATACAATGACTAGAAAAAATGTTGCATAAAGATTCTGAAAAACAGCCAGGCAAAGTGCCTGTAATCCCAGCACTTTGGGAGGCGGAGGCGAGAGGATTGCCTGACTCCAGGGGTTCGAGAACAATCTGGGCAATTTAGTGAGACCTCATCTCTACAATAAATCAAAAAATTAACATGGTGGCACATGCCTATAGTTCCAGTTACTTGGGAGGCTGAGGTGGAAGCAGGTTGAGGTTGCAGTGGCCGTGAGCGTACCACTCCACCCTAGGTGACAGAGTGAGATTCCAACTCAAAAAAAAAAAAGAAAAGATTCTGAAAAATACTCAAAATAGTATGGCTGAACTCATTAATTTTTTTCCATAGGTACAAAAAGTTAATGATCATTTTTTGGAATTGGATTTTTTTAATCTTCTCATTATACATAACATAATTCTGAATTATCAGCCTTTATTATGAGTTATGTTATTGAGATTATTGAAGTTATGAACAGATACTCTAATTCTGTATTTAATTAAACCTTACAGAAGTGAATATCACTATATAATAGTCCCTCTTTATCCATGGTTTTGCTTTCCCCAATCTCATTACCCATAAACGAACATGGTCAGAAAATATTAAATGGAAAATTACAGAAATAAACAATTCATATGTTTTAAATGGCATGCCATTCTAATTCTAAGCAGTGTGATGAAATCTTTTGTTGTCCCACTCCACTCTGCCCAGGATGTGTCACCCCTTTGTCCAGCATATCAACACAAAAACATAGTACAGTTAAGTACCAGTCACAGTTTCAGGCATCCACTGTGGGTCTTGGAACATATCCCCTATGGTGAAAGGGGACAACTGTACATTTTTTCTATTCCTATGAGGTAGATATATATAAATATTACATCCTAAATTGTTTTTTCTTTATTATAAAGATGTGGGGTATGATTCAGGCTTAGGTACACAAATGTTCATTATGCAGGTATCCTTGTTGAAGAGGTATGCTCCTCCATCTCCTGGCAGTTTCCCTCAACTGCCAATCCCTTTCTTATAGTATTATGATAATTGTTCAAGGTCTGCTTATGAGTGAGAACATATAGTATTCTGTTCTTTGTTTCTGTGATAGATCACTGAGTATGATAGATTCTAAATCCATCCAAGTTGCTGCGAAGTCCATATGTTTGCTCTTCTTTACATTCTAAATTTTAAAAAATTAAAAATTTGAGTATATGTCTCTGGAGAAGAGTATATAAATTTCTATGGAACCCAAGAAAAGTGAAGAAAAGAAAAAAGTAAAAGTGCAAAGGAAAAGAGACTAAAATATTTCTAAATAATTTCCTGATATTACATTTTTACTTTTAACACATGGGTATGTTTATGCTCTTAGACTTTTAAATATAGCTTCCTTTTATTTATATTCCCAGGAAGAAAAATTTTAGTGCCATATTCATATTTTCTCATCTTGTTCTCTGGCAGTCATGCATTCTGTTGAATGAATATTTTTCTTGCATGTTTACTCAAAATATATGTGTTTAGCATTTAATTATGCATTAGGCGTTATTCTAGACACAAGGAATATAGAAGTGAATAAACCAACTGCACTCATGGAGCTTATAGTCAACTAAGGATAAAGAAACAAATAAATAATAAAGCAAACAAACAATACCAGGTAATGACAAGTGCTATGAAGAACAATAAGGCAGAGCAGGGTGACAGACAGGGCAGGAGATAATTCTTTGAATGGAATGGTCAGGGTAGATTCCTCTGAGGAGTTAACACTTAAGACCAGAGATGGAAAGAGCAAGAGAGTGAGCTACGCACATGTCTGAAGGAAGGGTGCCCCAAACAGAGAACATAGCAAGTACCGAGGCCCTAGGATGACCATGAGGCCACAGGCTCTTGATCACTTCTACCATGGAAAAGGTTATCGTGGAAAGTCATTTTTTGATCTGAAAGTAGCTGCAAACCTCAAATTATTTTTTCAAAGGCTTTCAACAGCCCAAATATAAGTTAACATCAAAGACCCAATAAATGAGAGGAAACAGGATAAATATTATTTATTAGGGTAAATATTATCTATAAGCTATATGCTTCACTGAAATAATACCAGTAAAATTTCTATATAACTTGACACTCTATATAATCAACCTAACTTTTAGAAAGGTAAGAAACTAAAATAACTGCAACAGCTCCAATTTCTAGAAAAGAAAATGGATTGGTATCTACTAGTTACCACATATTGTCAAGTAGTTTACTGACTGCTGAAGAAACTGAGAAGTTGAGGAACTTCAAAATATAATCAAAGTCAACAAACTCCATATTTAACTAAGAGTTATATTTAAATATGCAGTACCAGTGAAACGGTAGATGTGAGTCACAATACACAATGATAAATAAGATGTTTTCAGTTGTGCACAAAAGCAACAAAGACGTTTTCTCTGAGAACACACAAAATTGCCAAAGTGCCCATCAGTAATTTTTTAATAATAAACAGCAAAGGGCACATCTTTCTGTTCATAAGAACATGATGGACCAAGATCTTCAAGGAAATATCTACTTTCCCTAGATTATAATTTAGATTGTTCAAGATCTGTCATCTCCCTAAGAAAAACTGTATAATGCTTTATCTGAAGATACCACCTAATCCTACATTTCTTCCCACTTATCCTTATATTGTGCCTTGATCTTTAAGTTCTGGTCTATTTCATCCTACCTCTCCTAGAAGGTATTATTTTTCCATCCCCAAGTATTACATAATCTGAACTTGTGTTTATAAGTAATAAATAAAAAAGCAAACAAAAAACTTTACATATTAAACAGATAATATTAAAAAATGAGGTTAAACACTAAAAATGAGATTCCTTACCTTTAATTCGTTCTATTACTTTTGGTCTCTGTGGTTTGATGGATTTAGGAGATGGAGAATTAAATCTGAGATATGGTCCCTTTTTAAGAGTGCTGCGATGGCCCTGATAAACTGGTTTTCCATAAACTTGTAACATATAATCTTCATCTTTTATCACTGGGTTTGTTTTCAAAAGCCCCTATGTATACAAAGTTATTCAACTCACCATGAAAATAGTAATCAAACACATCTCATTTTCCAAACCCTCCTTTTGCTAACTTAAGTACTATAATAAGAATGACCAGCTCTAAAAAAAATCCTCTATTTTAAACAACCCTTAAATTCTGGATAGAGTTTGCAAATATGAGTTTTAAATGCATGAAAACATAAAAATCATCCACCTAAAAAAACATGAAAGTTCTTACATTACTAAGTGTATTTTCAACACCAAAAAAGTAATATTTAAACACAATTTAGGCTGGGCACAGTGGCTCACGCCTGTAAATCCCAACACTTTGAGAGGCCAAGGCAGGAGGATTGCTTTAGCCCAGGGGTTCAAAACTTGTCTGGGCAACACAAAGAAAAGGAAAAAAAAAAAAGAAAAGGAAAAAAATACACTTTACATAATTATTATATTCATGTCTAATAAAAATATAATAACCGGTCAACCCTCTCAGGTTCCCTCTTGCTCTGGAAGCTTTTCTGTCCTCTCAATAAATCCCACTTAAAAAAAAAAAGAGAAATACATCAACCTTAGCCTTTAAATTACTTTATACATTACTAACTCCACCTTCAATCGTAATCTAAATGTCACAGAAAGGTTGTATTTATTGAATATCTACTAAGTACCAAGCATTGAATTAGATGTTTTACAGATCTGTTCAACTATCCACAGTTGGTATTAAGAAACTTATAGCCTAGTTAGAGAGCAGTCAAAAAAATTCCCTCCACAGCATCCGGTACCATGCACCTTACACTCACTAGGCACTATACACACATTTGTTAAACTGAAAATTAACATACACATAAATACAAAGATGAAACACAATTTTGAGTACCATGAATTACAAAATCTAGTTTTGGAACTAGATGATCTCTTGATATCATATACCTGCTATAGCTATAATACTATGTTTCTAAGTGTGCGATCTCAGAACGCATTTCATGCAGTGTTTTTCACATTATAAATCCAAAACCCTAACTATCAACAGTGTAAAGACAGCTTACATTTATATAGTCCATATTTTAAAAACATCTTCATATTCCCTTCATTATGCTCTATCTTAAAGGAAATGATCAATCATGATGCAACATTTATCTAAAAACTAGATTAGGATCTTACTTCTTTTCTCTCCTTCTGTAAACTTGAAGCAGGCATACTTCTCATAGGTGGATTTCTAAAATGTTCCTCTATTTGCTTTTGAGGATGCTTTCTTGGAATTACAGATTTGTTTATGGTTTTGTCTTGTGTATTGGTTTTAATAACTTTACCCAAATTCTGAGCTTTCTTGGTCCTTTGATACTTCTGGTCAAATTTCTTTTGTTCATAATCTTTTCTTGCCAGTTCATCCTTAACACAACCAAAGTTAAAATTACTTAAAATCTATCCAAATAGTAATGCCCTCACATCAGAAAGTATTAGAATTTTTTTTTGCTGTTACAGAAATATAGTTTAGAAGTTTAAATGCTTTAAAACTAAAGAAAATTGGCTTCCATAAAAATAAAAATTACCTGGAAGAATTTTTTTAAAAGCTAAAAAAGACTAGTATCTTTTGGAGCAGGAAGAATGGGAAACAGTAGAAGGAGTTCAGGGGTAAGAGAGCAATTTTTCATTACAAATGCTTTTATACTTTTTGATGTTTAAGCCACATAAATTTAGTGACAGGTTAAAATTAAATTTTAAAAAAGTTTTAGGAAGTCCAATTTTTAATAAAACTCTGAGATAAATATTTAATATTGAAAGTATCTGAAGGTTTAAACAAACATGTTTTACAAGGAGTTCACAGTAACAGTGACATATATTGCCAGTTGGCTGCAGAGTCAAGACTAGACTCCAAATCTTCTAACTCTTAGTTCAACATTTTGCTTCTGATGGATCATATAGTGGCTGGCATAACTCCTTCATAACTTCATTAGAGACATGTTCTTAAACAAGTTTAAAAATAAGTTTTTTTGTTTATTGCTGTGGAAACAGAACAGACACTTTACCTTACTACCAATATGAGTAGCATATGAGCATATCTTAGAGTCAGGGGAAAAAAAACTTTGCTCCCGAGATAAACTAACAGGCTATCCTATCTAGTTCTGTTCCCTCAAATAAAACTTTAAGAATTTCTTTTAAATTACTGGCCCTAATAAAAATAACTCCCAGACTTTTGCAATGCTGATGTCTGTCTAAATATGTACCACACCCTTTGTGGATATGAGAAAGAAGCTGTTTTTCCACCTGGAACTTAGTAACCTTGGAAATCTAGTGGGGTTTTTTTCCCTTTAAGTAATTTTTGGTATTTTTACTTTGGTAAGCATTTACAATGCTTCTAAATCTGCTGCCTTGAAACATCTTTGCAAGTATAATTCTATTTTTTTCTAAACGCTTTTGCAAAATGTTCTTTCAAATTACTCTTATTTTAATTACTGTCCAACAATTTGCCAAATAAAAATCATAGCATAATTTATGAGATAAAGTGTTTGTTAAATAAAACTAATCTATTAGTAAGTAAATACAAAGAGTGTCTGGCTGGGCATGGTGGCTCATGCCTGTAATTCCAGCACTTTGGGAGGCCAAGGTAAGATGATTCCTTGAGCCCAGGAGTTCAAGACCAGCCTGGGCAACATAAAGAGATCTCGTCTCTACAAAAAAAAAAAATCAAAAAATTAGTCAAGCATGATAGTGTATGCCTGTAGTCCCGGCTACTCAGGAGGCTGAGGTAGAAGGATCATCTAAGCCCAGGAGATTGAGGCTGTGTCGAGTCATGATGGTGCCACTGCACTTCAGCTGGGGTGGCAAAGCAAGAGACCCCAATGCAAAAAAAAAAAAAAAAGTATTATAAGTGACTTTTATAGACTAAAACTTTTATATAAGTAGGCTTTTATTCTGAGAATAAGTGTGATGCTTATAAACTGGAATCAATAATATCTTCTGAGAATTCACATAATTTTCTGTTTTTTCCAAGACATACCTGAATTTCTGCAGAAATAGTTTGAATCCATTCATCTACTGTCTTTCTGATCCTATTCTTCTCAGACATTTCTCTATGAAAGACAAAAAGGAGTTTTTAAAAATTAGCAACTAATTAGCAACAGTAGAACAGGACCTGGATCAGATCTAACACTTATCTAATTCTGAACCAACTGTGTAGCCCAATAGCCTTCATCTGAAAAGAAAAAACCAATAGTATTAGTTCTAATCAAATGTTTGACACGCACATGTGAACCCCAGACACATACCAAAAAAGAAAAATAATTAAAAGGAAAATTTCCATCAGTAAAAAGTAGTACCACCATGTATATATTTAAATTCCAACTTTATAATAAGTTCCACATCTTCAAAGGCATTTAAAAAAAACCTTTTCTAAATATTAAAACACTTTAAACAAAATGAAGTGCTCAGAAAAAAATTAAAAAGTAGTAGTGGCAGCTTCATAAATGACCATGGGATGCCAACCTCCTGTCTTACCTGTTGGTGGATAGAGCATTGATAAATGAATACATGGCAGCCCCATCTTTTGCACGAATAATAGCTTCCAGGTTCTCTTCAAGTACTTTTTTATTGTTTTGTACTCCTCTCAGAATCTTCTCAGCATCTTTCAGTATAGATCTTGTTGCACTGGTTGTTTGAAGCTTAACAGAATTCTGTGGAAGGTCAGCAAGCCTCAACAAATTCAGAGATTCTTTTAGCTTAAAAGAAAAAAAGGCAGAAAAAAATTATTAAGTAAAATTCACATTGATTGTTTTAATCCAAACAAGAGTTATTACTCTTGTTGGAGCCATATACTATATCAATATATTCTAAGAACTCAATTTGTCAAACTGAAGAATAACAAATGCTTGGCAATTAAGGTTTTTTTTTTCCCCATTTAGAAATACTAATGTGAGTGTTAAATGAAACAGGGGTGGAAGATCCACAGCTGTGACGGGCTGTTCAGTGACCAACGAAAGCTCTAGCTGCTCAAGAAAGCTCAAATCAAATAAGAGCAAGTTGGCAGCCTGGTGTGGTGGTTCATACCTGTAATCCCAGCACTTTGGGAGGTGGAGGCAAGAGGAATGCCTGAGCCCAAGGGTTTGAGCCCAGCCTGAGCAACTTGGTGAGACCTCATCTTCACAATAATTTTTAAAAAGTTAGCCTGAAGTGGTGATACACACTTGTGGTCCCAGCTACTTGGAAGGCTGAAGTGAAGGATCACCTGAGACCAGCAGGTCACAGCTACAGTAGCCATGAGTGTGCCACTGCACTCCAGCCTGGGCAACAGAGTGAGACTCCAACTCCAAAAAAAAAAAGAGTAAGCTGGCTCTAGGTATGTATGGCAGACATTATGGATTGGATCAACGAGGGCCATTCACATGTCTCTTTCCCACTTCCTTCCTCTCCAACAGCAGCTGGAAAGCCAGAGATAACCATACGACACAGTTCTAGCCAAGGAGTGATAAACAGAAATCATCTGGTGAGGGCTCTGGGAAAATTCTGTAAGCAGAACAGACTTGGCTGACATGTCCCCCCTTTTTTTTTAAGAGATAGGGTCTTACTCTGTCATCCAGGCGGGAGGGCAGTGGTGCAATCACAGCTCACTGCAGCCTTGAACTGGGTTCAAGTAATCCACCTCAGCCTCTCAAGTAGCTAAAGCTAAAGGCACGCACCACCCTACCCAGCTAATTTATTTTTCATTTTTGTAGACACAGTGTTTGGCTATGTAGCCAGACCCTGCTATGTTGCCCAGGTTGGTCTCAAACTCCTGCTCTCAAGAGATTCTCCCACCTGAGCCTCCCTAAATGCTGGAATTACAGGTGTGAGCCACCACACCCAGCTGGCTGACATGTCTTTTTCAGTGTTTTAACTTCATCCTTTCTCCTAATTTCTATCATCATAACTTTTTCATTCCTTTATAATCTTCATCCTTACTAATCGCCAATTTTAACACCATTCCCACTTTACCTGATCAGTGTCATTTGTTTCTTTCTTCTTTTGGCCAAGATCATGAAGAACATCATTAGACTTCTGCACAGTCACTTTAGCTGCTCCTAGCTCTTCACAGGCAGGAAATCTTTGAGAAGGTAGATTTTCAATGCTACAGAAGATTAGGAAAAATATTTCCTAAACTGTCATAAATACAGTAACCATTTGATTACACAAATCTCTGATATAGTCTTAGCTGTAGATTATTTAATGGTATCCTATAAAAATGGTACCATGAAATCAATCAGTTTTGTGATAAACATGTGAAACACAGATAATCACAAGAGACAAAATTATTCTCACCAAAACAATTTAGGCATAGCAAGAAAAAAACAGAAAAAGAAAAATTTAGGCATAGCAAGAAAAAAACACAAAAACCTTTTTCTTTTTTTTTTTTTTTTGAGTTGGAATCTCACCCTGTCACCCAGACTGGAGTGCAGTGGCCGCTCCCGGCCATCGCAGCCTCGACCTGCTGGGCTCCGGTGATCCTTCCGCCTCAGCCTTCCGAGTAGCCGGAATTACAGGCACGCGCTACCATGCCTGGCTAATTTTTGATTTATTGTAGAGATGAGGTCTCACCAAGTTGTCCATGCGGGTCTTGAACCCGCGGACTCAGGCAATCCACGCACCTCAGCCTCCCAAAGGCGCAGGATTACAGGCTGAGCCACCGAGCCCGGCTCAGCTTTTGCTTTTAAGAAGCCAACATTCAGAAGCACTTCCAGATTCGCAGAGTAAGAATCTCTGAAAATCAGCTTCTCCATAAAAGCAATGAGAACACTGGCAATAATTATCAAAATTCATTTTTTTAGAACCCTGGAAATTAAAGAAAGGCTTGCAACAACCCAAGGAATATTTATTTATTTATTTTAAAAGGCTGACTCCAAATAAGAACAGTAAGCTTTATGGAATTTTTTTAAATTGCCCTATTCTCAGAACCCTTTCCCCAACTCTTTGGTAGCTTGAAAACCAACAGCCTCAAAAAAGGAGTAGAATGGTTTAGAGCTTCTCCAAAAAGTCTCAGTCACAGAATTTGTCTGTATTTGATCTGACTCAGAACTAGGTCAGCAAGCAACCCTATCCCCAGGGCATTTTTCAAAAACAGTGGTAATTGTTTAACATCTCAGCTGCCAGAGATAGTGATACCAATTGAGGCAAACAAGACTGTAGTCAATACATTTTTTAAGTCTTGGGAATGAGAGGTGCACAGTGGAACTTTGAAAAGCTCCAACATATTCCTGGACATTTAAAAGGTCATGTGCATATGCAAGGCTATGTGCATACCCAGGAAAGATCTAACTGGAGGCATGACATACACACACACACACACACACACACACACACACACACACACACACACACACTATGTGCATACCCAGGAAAGATCTAACTGGAGGCATGACATACACACACACACACACACACACACACACACACACTATGTGCATACCCAGGAAAGATCTAACTGGAGGCATGACATACACACACACACACACACACACACACTATGTGCATACCCAGGAAAGATCTAACTGGAGGCATGACATACACACACACACACACACACACACACACACACACACACACACACACACACACACACACAGCCCTTTGGCAAAGACAGTGAGACTTACCAGCTCAAAGTAATTAAGGAAATCTCTTTCCACTCATTAGAAGACTAAGCTAACAAAATAGAGACTTCAGTGGGTGCACATGACAAAGAATACAAACTTTACAGAATTAGTTCAGGAAAGTTTCTAAACCAGCAACAATAACAAACTCTGAAAAGGGGGAAGAAACTGATTTCCAGAATTGCTACACTGTATCTTTTAAAATGTCTAGTTTTCAACAAAAAATCAGGAGACACACAGAGAAACAATAAAGTATAGCCCAAACACAGGAAAAAGCAGTCAACAGAAACTGACCTGGAGGAATTCCAGATATCAGACTTTCTAGGCAAAGACTATAAATCTATAGTTTAAATCTAAAGATTATTACTAAAAAAAATCAGTTCAAAGAATTAAATAAAAGTTTAAGAATGAAGTCTTCCCAAATAGAGAATGATCAATAAAGAGATAGAAATTATTTTCAAAAAATTGAAATTTTGGAGTTGAAAAATATAACAACTAAAATGTATAATTCACAACAGAGATTCAACACCATATTTGAGTTGGCAAAAGAAAGAATCAGTGAACCAGAAGATAGGTTAATTGAGATTATCCAGTTTGAGAAATGGAAAGAAAAAGGAATAAAGAAAAATCAACAGAGCATTAGTGACCTGTGGGACACCATCAAACATTCCAATATACAAATTTTCATAAAAAACCATAAACTTGGCTAGGTGTGGTAGCTCAAGCCTATAATCCCAGCACTTCAGAAGGCTGAGGTGGGAGAATCACTTGAGGCTACGAGTTAGAGACCAGCCTGGGCAACATATTGAGACCACTATCTCCAAAATGAAAGAAAAAGAATAATAATTAAGAAAACATAAGAGTCCAAGAAGGCAGTGAGATGACATACTCCAAGTGCTGAAAGAAGAAGAATGTCAACCAAAACCTCTACATCTAGCAAAAGTATCCTTCAAATGTGAAGGAGACCAGCCTGGGCAACATAGCAAGAACCTGTCTCTACAAAAAGTAAAAATCTGCCAGGTACAATGGCAAGTACCTATAGTCCTACCTATTTGGGAGTCTGAGGCAGGAGAATCACTTGAGGCCAGAAGTTTGAGGATACATGATCATACTACTACACTCCAACCTGGATGACAGAGCAAGACCCTGTCTCTAAAAAAAATAAATAATTTTTAAATGGTGAAGAAGAGGACACCAGGGGTGCACATGCACAGAAAGATGACCGTGTGAAGAGACATCAAGGGGAAGACCATCTACAAGCCAAAGAGATAGGCCTCAAAAGAAACACCTGCCAGCACCTTGATCTTTGACTTCCAGCCTCCACAACCATGAGAAAATAAATTTCTTTTTAAACAAAAAAAAAAGAAAGTGGAGGAAGAAGAGGAGAAGGATAAATTAAGACATTCCCAGGTAAGCAAAAACTGAGAGATTCACTGCTACCAAAACTACCTTACTAGAAATACTAAAAGGAGTCCTTCAAGGTGGAATAAAAGACTCTAACTTGGATCCATATGAGTAAAGGGTAAAGATAAAAGGTAACTATAAAAGACTACATGTATTTTTGTTTGTATCTCTTTTCTTCTATCTGATTTAAAAAACAGCTTCATGAAGTAATAATTATAAAGCTATATTGATGGGCTTATAATGTGTAAAGATAAAATTTGTATGACAATATAGTAAAAAGAAAGGAAAAAGAAACTGAACTTTATTGGAGCAACATTTGAATACTACAGAAATCAAATCAGCATTAATCTAAACTAGATTTTTAAAACTAATAAGCAATTGTGATCCCTAGGGCAACCATTAAGAAAATACATAGCAAAGGAAACAATAAAGGAACTAAAATAGTACAACTAGAAGACATCCAATAGAAAAAGAGGGACTAATGCAGGAAAAGTGAAATAAAAATACCTAAGATCTACAGCTAACATATAGCAACATGGCAGACATAAATCCTACCTTACCAGTAATTACATTAAATGTAAATGGATTCAAATTGTACAATGTCTCCACATAAAATTACTCAAAATGTGACTCTTGTTTTTTATTAGTATAGCTCTCATGGTGCTGAAGATAAATATAATGATCATGGTCCAGATTTATTTGACTTTTTAAAAACTTTCTATTATGTAAAATGTCAAACACAGACAAAAGGAGAGATTACTATAATGAACTTCTATATACCCATTATTTAATCACAATAATCATCAGCTCATGGCCTATCCTCATTTTATCTATACTCTCAAACTAGTTCCCCTACCCTACATCATTTTTCAAGCAAATTCCAGATATTATTTCCTCAAAAATAATCTGCATTCATCAGAAATTAATAATCTGCATTTTTAAAAAAGAGATACTAATTTCAAAACTATATTATTGAAAAAGGAAAAGATGTATTAGTATCAAAAACTAGCTACTAAATCTAAGATAAACTTTAAAAGCAGTGCTATAATTTATTAAAATTCCTAAAGAAATTTGAGAAATCTGAAAAAGCTCTTTTCAATCTAGTTCTCATTCCAATTTCTTGTTTTTACCTGTTTCTTTTCTCAGGATTCCATCCTATTTTTGACCTAGTTAGTGAGGAATTGTCTGATGATTCCATTGTTCTTGTCAAAGAATCATTGTTATCCAAAATTTGTTCCAACAGTCTAACATTTCCTATAATAAAAAATATAATATCATTTTCTAAATACCAATTCATATAATATCTCACATATATTTGTACTATGTCCTAAATTAGCTTCCTATAATGATTATCAACTCAATTTACTTTACAATGTAGGCTGTAAATCAGTAGGTTGTAAATACACTCCCCAAATAAATACTTATACCAGTAAACTATATGTCCATGTAACAAACATCCACTTGTACCCCTTGAACATAATTAAAGGAAAAAACTCTAAATATTTATACCTCATAAAAACTATACTGGTAAAAGTTGGAATTATATAGGTAAAAGACTGCATTTATTTCCACCATAGAAAAAAGGAATTTGTATAAGTGTTGTCATCACAAAGGCCAGCAAAATAGACTATTTATGTATTAGTAAAGAAGAGTGTCATCTATCTTCATAGCAACAGTTACTTAGATCTTTATTTTAGCCTTGTTTTTAGTGAGACTATATACTAACGTTTTGTGTGTGAGGTTAATTTCATTAAAAATTTTAATATCTTCTAAATTCCTCAAAACTATTTAAACATCCCTAAGTCAAGACTTGAATGCACTTAGATGATTCTATTCCTTTTACTAGCAAGGGTACATTTTAAGGCTCTTTAATACACTATTATTTCATATCACTTATAAAAGTGTTAACCCTTTGTACCCAGATACCCCCTCTGAGGTGACATCATAAATCTAGCAAACCACTCAGATGTTCCCTCTCAGAGGACATAAAGAGATTGCTGGTAATTATACATGACAAACTTATGCCAGCATAAATTTTTCAAAAATGTATGCTTCTGAAAGTTTTCCATTCAAACTGCATGAAAAAGCAAATAAAGAGATGAAATATATACTGAGATATACATTTTTTAAAAATCAGCTGATGTTACTTAGAAAGGGAATGTATGAAATGCTTTCACAGCGGTATACGGACTGGACAACAAATTATGTATTATTAATGTGGGAGGAAGAAAATGAGACTGCATTGTGTGCTCAAATAGACAAACATCAGGTGGAAGATATCAAACAAATTACTACTGCCCAACATGTATTGATGAACCTGCAATGCATGTTGGTGACTGTCTGATACATTTACACATTAGAAAAATATAAGACACAAAATTTTGATTTTTTTGTCATAAACAAGTTCCTCAATGTCCAAAATTCCATTATAAGCCAAATATAATTACAATAAAATAACTGGTTCCAAGACTATACTATTTAACATGAAGTGATTCATTGTTTGCTGTTTCCTAAAAAACTGTGGTTAAGTTGCTGGTAGGTGATTCATGAGATGCCTGAGTGCAAAGGGTTAAGAAATTCTTATATTAGCATTTTTTCCAACTGAACATGATGATAAATATTAAATTTATGAGTTTTATTATTGAAATTCACATCTAAAAACAATGTAAGAAAACATCCTCTAAAAATGCACAGACCTACCTTAAGCAAAGCATTATTTTTTATTCATTAATATTGAAACTTGTTCATTAAAGGTTTAAGTAATAACCTGTTGGAGATAGTCAGAATAACTACAAAAGTATACCTCCAGTTCCTTTTACAACGACTCTAAAGAAGCTTGACTTGTCCAGTAAGCAACATTTAAAGAAAAATATAAAAATAGAAATTCTACTTTAGTTACTAACAGGTACATAGAGAATTATAAACCATGAGTGAGAAAATCTCACGACAATTTCCTAATTGAGATAGGTCTAGAAAAAAATGGGTACTAATTGTAAGTGTTTTATTACCTCTATGACCTGACATTTCCATATTTTCTTTTTCTTCCATAGGATTTTCCCTCTTTAACAGTTCATCACCCCTTGAAACAGGTATAGGAGCAAACCTGCGAGGTGCTGGTGTCTCCAAAGGAGATTTCTGTTTATCTTCAACCTCTCTTATAGGTGCTTTAACAGAAAATTTAAAAATAATTACTTTAACTTTTAATTGTGGCTATTACTCCTCCCTATACTTGAAATACAAATGAAAATTATAAAGGATACACAGATTAGCAACAAGTATATAGAAATAACTTTATCCTCACTAAAAATCAAAAGAAATGAAGACTATAAACATTTTACACTCACAAATAGTAAATAAGAATCAATATGGTAATTATTTAGTACTATTGAAGCTGTGGTAAAAATGGCATAGCAGACACTCCTCATGTCTTCAAAAACTGATAAACCATTTGGCAATAAGTATAGGAAGTCTCAAAATTTTAATATACTTTGACCTAGTATCTTACTCTTGGGAACTTATCCAAAGGAAATAACATAAACAAAAGAAAATGTTAAATATATGATGATGTTCATTACAGTATAACTTACAAAGACAAAAACTAAAAACTAAAAACTTCCTAGGTGTCGAACAACAGACTATCATTTAGTCATTAAATCATTAAATTAAAATTCTGAAGATAACTAGCAAAAAACCATGGCAAATGCTTCTGATACGCTAGTAAAGAAGCAGTACAAAATTATATTTATGCCACAATTACAACTATATGAAAAATGCCCGCCTGGGCAACTTGGCGAGACCTCATGTCTATAATACATCAAAAATTAGCTGGGCGTGGTAGCACGCGCCTGTAGTTCCAGCTACCTGGAAGGCTGAGGCGGAAGGATCGCCGGAGCACATCAGGTCGAGGCTGCGGTGGCTGGGAGCTGCCACTGCACTCCAGTCTGGGCGACAGAGTGAGACTCCAGCTCAAAAAAAAAAAAAAAAACAGAAAATGATATGGCTGGGTGCAGTGGCTGATATGAGAGAGAGAGAGAGAGAGAGAGAGAGAGAGAGAGAGAGAGAGAGAGAGAGAGAGAGACAGAGACAGAGACAGAGAGAGAGAGAATTGTATATGCCCCCAAAAAAGCAAAGAAAAATAAAAAGTATAACTGGTTGAATTTTAAATTTACTCATTTTTTTCTTCTACTTCTGTTATTGTTAGTGTAACTAATACAGTATACATTAGAATTCAGTATACAATTAATAAAACAGACATCTCTTTCGTTTAAAACTCAAGTCTTGGGCCAGGCTCAGTGGTCAGCCTGTAATCCTAGCACTTTGGGAGGCCAAGACAAATGGATTGCCTGAGTCCACGGGTTCAAGACCAGCCCGGGGAACTTGGCAAGACCTCGTCTCTACAATAAAATAAAATAAAATAATAAAATAAAATAGAATAGAATAAAATAAAATAAACTAGCTGTGTGTGGCAGCACATGCCTGTTGTTCCGGCTATTACCGGCTACTTGGAAGGCTGAGATGGAAGGATCACCAGAGCCCAGCAGGTTGACGCTGGACTGGTCGTGAGTGTGCCACTGCATCCCAGCCTGGACGATAGAGTGAGACTCCAACTCGAAAAAAAAAAAAAAAAGAAAAAATTTTTTAAAACTCAAGTCTTAAAAAAACCAAGAATTATGAGCAAGGATTAGGCTGATGCGTAAGCTCATAGCATTTGTGTTTGGCATGGCAACACTGTGGTGTTGAGAGTTTATCATTTGTCCTTTGTCATAACAATGTTGTGCTTGTGAATACACCTTGTGTTTCGCAGATTTGAAGAAAGTTAGAGCTATTTGTGGGCTAAAAAAGATGGATTGTCAAGTGGAAAAAAACGAACACTTCCAAAATATTCTTCTGTTTGAGTTTAACAGAGGACTAAAGGCAGAGGAAGCAGCTTGAAACATCTGTGCCATGTACAGGGAAAATGCTATTAGGCAAAACACAGTAAGAAAATGGTTTCGTCATTTCAAAGAGGGCACTTTGATCTGAGTGATTCTCCACGTTCAGAAAGACCATAAGATATTGATGAAGACAGTTTAAATGCTTTAATCCACGAAGATCCACGTCGATCAACCAGTCATCCAACATGCAATATTTGCATTCCATAGGTAAGCAAAAAATACTACAAACTTATGCATCAACCCAGTAATTCTCTGGAAATCAGTATGAAAAAAAAGTGTCTACTTCTGTAGAAGGCTGGGTCATGCTGTAATCTGAGTTCTGGCTCCAACACTGACACTCTCCCCCTGAAGCCGGGTAACCTTGAGCAGGTGTCATAATCTTTCTGTGCTTCATTATCCTCTCTTTAGAACTTAAAAATTGACTCATAATACTTCACAACTGTCTTGTAAGGATCACTCATTTGTTGCAAAATATAAAGCACTTTATACTTTTAAGGAATCTTTAATGACTATAATACGACTATGTTCTAACAAATCAAATGTTAAAAATACTGTACTATATAGGACAACCCCTTTGGTTACCCTCCCACTGTTGAAGCTTTTCTGTCCTCTCAATAAATCCTGCTTTCTCAAAAAAAAAAAAAAAAATTGTACTATATAGACCTCTACATCATTAACGGGATAGTCCTTTTATTTTCTTTGGTTCAAATATAGTTTAGAAACACATTCATTTATTTTAAATTCTAAAGGTTTAACAAATAAGCTATATATTTCTTTGTTATTATAAGTAAAATATTTTAAAATTCTATCAAGATAAACAGATTTGCATTACTAACTCTGAAAATATTTAGAAATCATTTATAATTGTGCTCAGATGGTTTCTCTACAGACAGAATCAAGAAAAATTGTAATAGGCAGTTTGTCAGAGAACTGAAAAATTAACTAATTATAAGCATTTTGACACTAGAGAACTAAAATTTTTTAAATTTCTAAGTTTATAAAAATTTATAATATTCATAAAATTATAAGTTTATAAAAATTTGTAATTTTTATAAATTTATAAATTCTGACAATTTGTGAAGTTATTAAAACCACAATTAGGACATGATTCATAAGTTGAACAAATCCCAAACTAACCTAAAAGTTGCTTGACCAAAAAAAAAAAGAACTAATTTTATAAAACAAAGACTCCTACTACTTAGTAAATGAGTTTTCAGCTTACATAGCACAAAGAAAATTCATAGCTGACATTTTTATTCATGGAGAACTATATATTTTTTACCTTGTTTGGAAGCAAATGTGTTATATGTAGATAGATTACTGCTACCAAGATTAGGATGTTCTGTTTTTACAGAATACTTTTCCACTGCTCTGGAAGAGGGCATACTAGCAGGCTGAAAACTACTAGTCTTGAGTGCAGCACTAATAAAATGAGTCTAGAAGACATAAATTATTTTATTATTTTCACTCATTTGTTGCAAAACATAAAGTACCTTATACTTTTAAGGAATCTTTAATGACTATAATACGACTATGTTCTAACAAATCACATGCTAAAAATATTGTACTATATAGGACAACCCCTTTGGGTACCCTCCCACTGATAAAAGACATTGAAATTTAGTGGAGGAGTAAAAATAATTTATTACATTTAATAAACAATGAAAACGTATACATTACATCGTCACTATCCACTGTAGTAGTAGCACAAAGACCTGATCAACCCTGACTCTGCTGTGTGACCGTAATCATTTTCCTTAGCCACTCTAAATCTCAGTGTCTTCCTTTCTACCTCAGAGATGGCTTAGGGGATACTACAGCAGGCAAAGGAAGCACCAGGAAGGAAGGACTCTAACCCTAGACCTCTACTTCAACCAGAGAATTTACCACCAAAATATCTCACACCCTGTATATATTATGCATGATAAGATTTTGTTTGATGTAAACAAGATTTGAGAATCATTGATAGTTAAAGGACTCGAATAAATAGTAGCCATGCTTAGTAGCAGCAATAATATATGCATTTATATAATTGGAAACTATAGTCACAACACAGTTTTCAGCACTATTAAAATATCTAGAATGCACAAGTATCTTAACTAAAGAGATCTTAAGAGACCTAACATGAAACTTTCTTTTTAGAAAAGATTTATAGTTTTATAAAATCCCTCAAAGTGTGTCGAAATACCACTACATAAAACAGATGGAACACACTCAACTAATTTCATTTCATTAAGCATTTATTGAACAACTAGTATATCTGGTATGTCACGAAAACTTTAACTTTCTCTGTAATTATGACGTCTAAAAGGCCAGGCGCGGTGGCTCAAGCCTGTAATCTCAGCACTTTGGGAGGCCAAGGTGAGAGGACTGCCTTAAACCACGAGTTCGAGAACAGCCTAGGCAACTTGGCAAGACCCATCTCTACAATAAATCAAAAAATTAGCCAGGCATGGTAGCGCACACCTGTTGTTCCAGCTACTTAGAAGGCTGAGGCAGAAGGATTGCCTGAGCCTAGTAGGTCGACGCTGGGGTGGCCATGAGCATGCCGCTGCACTTCAGCCTGGGCAACACAGTAAGAACCTAACTAAAAAAAAAAAAATAGACATCTAAATTAGCAAAGATTCCATTCTTCCAAAATCATAAAGTCAATAAATTATAGATTTAATTATGGAAGGATGGATAGATGGCAGATGGGTACTTAGAACTGAGTAGGATCCTCTCCTTAGGAAATAAATTTGCTTTTCAAATGTGTTGTCTCATTTAGTCTGAACAAAAAAATATTTTTTTCTAGGTAAAGAAATTGAGGCTCAAAGAATTAAAGTTATGCATAGAGTGGGAACTAGTACTCCGACAGATTCATTCCTGACCTCTCACTAGATAATTTGCTGAACACTCAACATTAGTCATGTATGCAGCATTTACTAGAACTTTACCCTGTATTCCCAATCATTGCAATAAAATATTATCTGCGATCACATGAAAAACTCAACACAAGCCCTTTTAAGAAATCATGAAAATCACAGTATATTAGTGTCTACTTTTTAATAATATACTGAACTATAATAAACTTATTTTCATACATTCTTCTGAATATTATATTTTAATTTTTAAAAGTTTTAAATTGTACATTAATTAGAGAAAACAGCAAATTAATACCAATGCATCTACAATTCTGGTCACTGACTCATTAAAAAAAAAAGAGTGTATTGAGTGCTGGGTAGTGTTACAGGACTTGGAAATTCCAAAATAAAGAAGAAAGCATACTACCAACTCCTTTTGATGGTAATTCTTTTTATGAAACACCAGTGCCTCATACTCAAGCACTAAAAAAAAATGTTCGTTCTGTTAACGATTAAATGCAAAAGCTAATATGTACACTGGGTAGTTCTCATCCCAGGGAGTTTTTACTGGTTCCCAGGCACCACCTCAGACCTGCTGGCTCAAAATTTCTGAGAAGCTCAAGCATGGGTATTTTGATAAAGCTTTCCAAGTCATTCTGAAGCACACTCCCAGGCTAAGAACACTGATGTAAACAAATAATTTCACTGTGACAAAAAGCACTGTAAAAATGGTATGAAGAAAAATAATGCAAAAGATGGAAAAACCAACCATAGGGAGAGGTCTCACCGAACTAGTGACATTTGAGCTGGAACATGCAGATTTCTCCGTATAGAAGCGAACAATGATGAACAAGCAAACCAAGATTTAAGAACTAAAATTGTTACAAACTAATGAGCTATGGCAATTAACAATGAATATTAGTTGAGAGATCCAAGTGATAAAAGATGATGGAATGTGTACTGGCTCTATTATAGATACCTGAATATCTATTTGTTGCTGCTGTAATTTTTCAAGGTGCCTAATGTGCTGTTCCATAAATACATTCATTTGTTTTTCATGATCATGACAATGTAGTTTCTCTTGTTTATTCCGAATGTTTGTTTGCTGCTCTGTAACACGTTGCAAGTGTTTATCAGTCTCTTGTAATTTATTAAGTAATTCTGTAACAGAATTCACTTTTGCTTCCAAATCACTCTGTACCTGAAACAATAAAATTATCAAAATATTTCATATTATAGAAAGATACCAAAATCATATCCAATTTCTAGAAAGGTTATTTAAAACAATTGGTATTAAGAAATGATCAGGCCAGGCACAGCGGCTCAAGCCTGTAATCCCAGCACTTAGGGAGGCCGAGGCGAGAGGATTGCCTGAGCCCGCAGGTTTGTGACTAGTCTGGGCAACATGGTGAGATCTCGTCTCTACAATAAATTGAAAAATTAGCTGGGCATGGTAGTGGGTGCCTGTAGTTCCAGCTACTTGGAAGGCTGAGGTTGAAAAATCGCTGGAGTCCAGCAGGTCGATACTGGGATGGCCATGAGCGTGCCACTGCACTCCAGCCTGGGTGATAGAATGAGACTCCAACTCAAAAAAAGAAATGATCAAACTTGAGCTTTTACCCACTAAATATCTGATGACTTATTAAAGCCTTTGGTTTTAGAGTCACAGAAACAAAAGATAGGAGAAGCTAGCCTTAGGTAAGCGTTTCCTCTAAAAAAAAAATTATATCAAATTTGTCAGAATTGTATAATGACAGAAACAACATATTTAAATGGAAATTTAAAAGAAAACAGAAAAGTAAAATAGTTTTTGATAATTTGTTAATGTAAGGCTTAGGTAGGACAGCATACTTGAGTTTTGAGCCTCTAGTTTTGGCTCTGCCATCAATTACTTCTAGAATCTTGTGCTTACTCTGACCAGTTTCTCTGTTTCCCCATTTACAAAGTAACAGCCTAGGAATAGATGACCTCTAGCTCAAATAAGGATGAACTATCAATCAAGTTGCCCAGGACCAAGGTGTTTTCCAGGATGTGGAACTTTCAGTAGGAAAATTGAAGAAGTTCTGGATTCACTAGTACTAGCACAGTATTAGGGAAATTTTTACAACTCTTGTGAAATAATACACCAACATAAACAGGAAAATTCTTTCAAATTAAGAGCAAGTAAAATGTTCCTAGTCTACAGTTGGACACAACCATTTATAGAATCAGTTCTTAATAAATATTTCTATATTTCACAAAGTAGTTATGAGTATCCAGGGAGGAAAACATACTTTTATTAGTGGAGCTGCTGTAGCAATGGCAGCAGCAGTTGCTGCAGCCACAGTTGTGGCTGAATCAATTCCACTGGGTGAGGTTTTAGTCTCCTGAGTAACAACATCCTTTTCTGTGACTGCATCTTCTAAAAGATGTACCTTTACTTCCTTAAACACAGGCATGCTTTGAGCTCTATAAATTAAAAAAAAAAAATTCAGTAAGCTACATTGAACCATTTCAAGAAATACCTACAAGTGGTAGGTAACCTGCAGAAAGTGGTTTTGATATTTTTAAACTAAATCACCTATCAACCAAAGCCATTTGGTTGACAGTTTATTAAGGCTCAGGCCACTAAGGGCTGAAGAAATAAGACGACAGTTCCTTGAAGACAGTGATATTATTTAGGAAAATGAGACTTACATATATGAAAAAGGTGTGGCACAATTAGAAAGATACATTATCAAGAAGTACAAATTTAAAATATGCAAAAAAAAAAAAGCTCTAAAAACTCAAGTACCAAGATTTACTCCCAAAGGCAGACAACTCAAGAGGGATTGTTGTTATTTTTATTTTTTATTTTAAGACTAGTAGAATGCAGTAGTGAGAAGGGGTAGAAGAGTAGAACAAGGAATTCAATCAGCAACTGACAGTGAACAATCAATTGCAATGACTCACTACCTTTGGATGAGCTGTTGTTTTTAAGTCAATGAGAAGTTATTCTCCAAATACTTTGTATAAAAACTATAACATTATTGATGTGCACATCGTGACTACTATTTTTTTCTCCAGCTTTATTGAGGTATAATTGACAAAAGTTGTATATATTTATTGTGCAAGCATGATGCTTTGATATATGGATAATTATGAAATAATTACAATCAAGTTAATTAACATACCCATCACCTCACAGTTACATTTTTGTGTGAGGAAGACTTTGAAGATCTACACTCTCAGCAATTTTCAAGTATACAATTCATTATTATTAACCATAGTCACAGTTCTATATACAGATCTCCAGACTGTATTCACCCCAACTGAAATTTCTCCCTTTGACCTACATCTCCTCATTCCTTCCCACCCCCAACCCCTGGCAGTCACCATTTTACTCTCTGCTTCTGTGAGTGTGACTTCTTCAGATTCCACATATAAATGAGATTACATGATATTTGTTTTTCTGTGCTTTGCTTATTTCACTTAGCTAATGTCCCCAAGAGGGAGTTAAAATTCCCTCTTGTAATCATGGTGGCTCACGCTTATAATCCCAGAACTTTGGGAGGTGGAGGCAAGAGGATTGCCTAAGTCCAGGGCTTCACGACCAGCCCGGGTAACTTGGCGAGACCTCGTCTCTACAATACATCAAAAAATTAGCCGGGTGTGGTGGTGCATGCCTGTAATTCCAGCTACTTGAAAGGCTGAAGCGGAAGGATCATGTGAGCCCAACAGGTCGAGACTGCGGTGTCTGTGAGCGTGCCACCGCAGTCCAGGCTGGGTGACAGAGTGAGACTCCAACTACTACTACTAAAAGGAATGTTCTGAATTCTAGTTCATTTAGATTTAATTAATAAATGTCACCCCGTTTATTAAAATGAGCACAAAGCACACTATTAAGAAGCCTAGATTAAAAAATGAGCACAGCAAGTAGATACATTACTATTAGCAATAAGACATCTAACTAAATACTTAAAAAAGGAAAAAAAGAAGACAGGCTCTATATTTGACCTCAAAGAAAACAATGAAAGGAATCACTGACAAAACTGAAGACTCTGTAGAAAAGGTTAAGTAAGGGCAACCTCTTCGGGTCCCCTCCCACTGTGGGAGCTTTTCTGTCCTCTCAATAAATCCTGTTTTATAAAAAAATTTTTTTAAAGGTTAAGAAAAATTTACATAAATAGATCCCATCTCCAGCTGCTGGACTTGCCCTCTTAATTTTTAAAGGCAGCCCAGAACTCTTAAACTTACTTCTCTTTGGTATTTCCCCATTGCTACTAAAAGTATCAGTTTTCACTCAGTCTCAAAATTTTGAAGTCACCTTGACTTCTCTAACTGCTTACCCTCTCATATCTGCTTACTTTCTCATACCCAATTGAGTCATCAAGTTTTGTCAACTATTTCATCACAATTGCATAAAGAGTGTCATAGAATTATAGATTGAAGGGAACCTCATACTCCATCTATCCTAATTTCACATAAGAAGAAATTGACGTTCATGGAGGTAATGGGATTTACTTGATCACTGTCACAGACCTAGTAAGTGGCAGCATTATGGCCCAATTCCCAGGGATTTTCCCATGACAGCAGTTTTCTCAGATTAGCACTTCGCCCTCTCTACCTTAAAACTTCATCCCCTCTCAGCAATTATTTCATTCTTTCCAGTTTTATTTGTTCAAAAACCTCCCACACATGTCTCTACCATTCAGTTATTTAAACCTGTTCCTTATAAACAACTGAATAGGATAATTTCCTATTTGTCTTTCCACACACTCTGTACTCCTGCCCTGCCCCGCCTTCCTACATAACTTGTTACTTGACAAAACAACCTCTCCAGAGTCACAAAGCTTTCCTCACTGACTACACATACCGTAACATGCAAACAGCTGCCTCCATGCTTCCATGCTTTTCCTCACTTCCACCCACTCACTATATATATCTTTCTCCTTCTTTAAGATACAATATTGGCAGGGTACAGTGGCTCACACCTGTAATGCCAGCACTGTGGGAGGCACAGGTGGAAAAATCGCTTGAAGCCAGGAGTTCAAGACCAGCCTGGGCAACATAGTGGTCTCTACAAAAAAAAAAAAAAAAAAAAATTTTTTTAAATTAACTGGGCATGGTGGTGCACACCTTGTAGTCTCAGCTACTTGGGAGGCTGAGGTGGGAGAACTGCTTGAGACCAGAAGTTCGAGGTTACAGTGAACTATCACTGCATCACTGTACTCCAGCCTGGGCATTCAAAAAAAGAAATACAGCTCAAGTGTTAGCTTTTCCACTAAGTTTTATAAGCCCATCCTTATAAAACTTCTTGCTTTCTCCCTTACTAAATCCTTTTGTATTTACTGCCTATACCACATAATTGAGGCTTGATGATCAGTAATCTCATGGTCTAAATGTCTATATAGAACAATTTAATCATATATTGAGTGCAATTAGTCATTCACTCCTCCAAATATGAACATATTTTCTCCCCAGTAAGCTGTAAGCAACCCAGGAAGAGGGGGAGACTGTCTTCATACCAAACAGCAACTAACATAGGGTTAGGTACATAGTAGGTACTCAATATATGGTTAACCAATTGAGTGGCATACTAAGAAAATGTATTTCAGGTATTCCTTATCTTTTAGTGTTCCTGTCTGAAGCCCAGAAGTGTCTTACTTTTGACCAACAAAAGAAAAAACACTATAAGGCTAGACATAAACTTCTTTAAGAATTTTTAATTTTATTTTTTCTAATTGTTAAATTAATCAAAGTTCAGTACAGCAAATGTAAAGAGCTACAAAATATACATATTGGAAAAATGAATATAATCCTCCAGTTAAAAAGCAATTAACCAAGGCAGGAAGATTGCTTAAGCCTAGGAGTTCAAGACCAGCCTAAGCAACATAGCAAGACATCATCTCTACAAAAAATTAACCAGGTATGATGGTGTGCCAGGTGTGGTAGCTCCAGTTACTCAGGAGGCTTTGGTGGATGTATCACTTGAGCCCAGGAGGTCAAGGTTGCAGTGAGCCATGATGGTGCCACTGCACTCCAGCCAGGGGACAGAGTAAAACCCTGACTTCAAAAAAAAAAAAGAAGCAATTACTGCTTTCTAGTCTTTTTCGGAAAAAAAGGTTTTCATTCCTAAATCTTCTAAATACCCCAATACTGTGCTGTAGCTGTCTCACCAAGGCCACTAATAATCCTTGTTCATTCAGTATAGGTTCCAGTCTTTATCTTTTTTTTTTTTTTTTACCTCCGAGTAGCACAGCACACTTGGAACCTAATTCTCGTTGGCTTTGTTAACACCATATTCCCCCCATCTCTGTCCAAACTTTCTGAATAGTGTTTAGAAGTTAGCTTGCTTGCTTGGTATACACCCTAAATACACCTTGGTATACAGCCCTATGCCATCTTTCTTCTTACTCTAACACCCTCACTGAAAACTTTCATAATTCCCAGAGCTTATACTACCATCTACTTCTGATCATCAAATATTTCTTATTCAGTTATTATTCTCTACATTGCAATTACCTTCTCATAGGCCCTTCATAGTCGTTTTTTAAATTCTGTTCATTTATCCTTAACGGTGAGAGATCTGTCAACAGATTAAAAGGTAGTGTCCACAATTACCTCTCACTTTTCACTTTATTAACAATTTTTCCCTCTCAGAGCTGAGAGATTTCAGTTCAGAGAGCTATGACTGGAAGTCAAGCTGATAAAGTCCCTATTGTGGCTGCAAGTAGCCACTTCATCTACGGGTGTTCAGCCGGATGGAAGTGGTAATAATCACTTTCTATTCAACTGAGTCAAATGTAATCTGCCATTTTCAGTTCAAATATCAAAAACTACACCACCCCTCATACTTTTTTATTTTTCTTACATATTTGCAAATCCTAGGATATAATTTACCATCCAACTGCCTCTCCTAACCACTATATTACACAGTAGGAATTGTAGGTTGAACAAATGCAAAAAGAAATACCCTGATGGGACCAAAGATCCAGCTGTGAAACTCTGGTTGGCTCAGATCATACTTTTGTGATTTAGGGGTAATGTTTATTTTTTGTCATTCAGTGCTTCCCAGAGCATAATATGTATACCATGGATAACTGTAGATGGGAAAAGAATAAATTTATTTTAATAGTTGTACATTTACTTTAATTGTATATAAAAACACTGATTTTCCATTTATGAATGTAATATAAAAATTTCTTTTGACTAAAACAAGAATTCAAAAGTAAGTGAAAATTTATAATATTTTCTAAGGGGTATTCCTCATGGCTGTGGTTCAGGAGCAGAACACATTTAGCCTAAGAATGTGATCTCAGACTATCCCCACTGATGATAAAGATAATAAATATTGCTTTCAGACTAGTGGATGTATTCTTTTTTTGTTGCCTTTTTTTTTTTCCTGCGGGTGTAATTTTATTTCACAATTATCATGTGCTGTTATCAGGGTTGATTTTGTATGTCATTGGTATTTAAGGTAAAGTTGGGAGGGGGAATTTAGGTGAAGTAAACCATAGTCTCTCTTCACTTCATCAAATTGCTAAGCTCGTCTCTCTCTCTCAGATTTTGACCAGAAAAAGTCTAAATGTCCTTTGATGGTAAATAATAAGTATTACAGGAGGAACTACTTGACCAATGCTACAATTAGTAGAATGAAGTGGTTAAGAGAGCTGGCTCTAAAGGTAGCCTGCCTGGGATTGGATTCCAGCCAAGTAACAACTTGCTAAATGACCTTGGAAAAATCAATCTCTCAATGCCTTGGATTTCTCATCTATAAAATGGGGATTCTATAAAATTGGGATGCTAATGAAATCTGTTTCATACGAGTGTGTGTTACATGAGTTAATGTACTATAATACTTCTATAATAATAATTGCCAACAACTACTGAGTACTTTATATGGGTCTATACCATGAGAAATGCTTTTATACATATCATCATAAAATACATATTCCACATAGTGGAAATTTTTTAATATATCCAAAGTATAAATGAAACTTATTTTAGACACAATAAGTGGTATAACTGTTTTCTGTGAATAGAACTTACTTTTGCTTTAAAACTGTTCTTATGGCATCTTTCTGTCCCATTGTGTACTGAGAAATAAGGATGTCATTTGCTGCAAAATCAAGACACAAAAGTATACTTTATTACTAAATATTTATTAAATGTTAATAAGCTACTCAAAAAAAAAATCTTTTTTTTCTTTTGGCAAGTAAGCAGGAGTTTATTCAGAAGACAGGAAAACTCACAGCAACGGAAGAAGCCCAGAAAGAGTTCAAAACCACCTTTTTTTAACTAAAAGAATGTTTAAGATTTCAGTCAAAGGATTTCTCAAATTTTTTTTTTTGAGCAAATGTAAGGATTTCTTAATTTTAAAAAGGCAGGAAACAAATTAAGTGACTAAGTAATAATATAATCCTAGACCCTAGGAAAAACAAACTGCATAAAAAAACCCCAAAAAACTCTGAGGCCAAATTGGAAACATCTGGTCAAACTCTAAAGAGAAAATCACTTAGAGTAAAATTAAACCAACTGCTTTATAATTTGTCATTAGATAAAATTTTCCAAATTTTTAATCTATTATCTTACCAAAGACCATTTAAAATTTTAATTCAGAGTTTATTTACTTATTTTTGAGTCGGGGTCTCACTCTGTCATCCAGGCTGGAGTACAGTAGCATGAACATGATGATCAAGGCTCACAGCAACCTCCACCTCCTGCACTCAGGTGATCCCTCCACCTCAGCATCCTGAGTAGCTGGGAACTATAGGCACGCACTACCACACCCAGTTAATATTTTTTAATTTTTCTGTAGAGATGAGGTTTTGTCATGTTGCCCAAGCTAGTCTTGAACTCCTGGGCTTAAGCACTCTGCCAGTCTTAGCCTAAAGTGCTGGGATTACTATGCTCATATTTATTTTTTGAGTCAGGGTCTCATTCTGTTGTCGGAGCTGGAGTGCAGTGGCATGATCACGGATCACTGCAGCCTTGACCTCCTGGGCTCAAGTGATTTTTCTTCCTCAGCCTCCCACGTAGCTGGGACTACAGGCACATGCTGCCACACTTGGCTTATTTTTTGATATTTTGTAGACATGATGTCTTACTATTTTACAAGGCTGGCCTCAAACTCCTGGACTCAAGCAATCCTCCCACCTCGGCCTCTCAAAGTGCTGGGATTACAGGAACAAGCCACTGTGCCCAGCCAGAATTTATAAACACATATCTAATACAAAACCTGTGTAATTGGCTGGTAATAATAAGATAACTTTTACCATTACAAACCTTTTTCTGGACTTTAGAGATTCTATTAATGGCTCAATTTGAGAGAAAAAACTAATCTTAAATGGTAATAATAAATAAATACTATAAGACTATTTAATGAATGACTAAAAATCAACTCTATCCTAAAGAAGAAAATTCAGACACATGCCTACAACATGGATGAACCTTGAAGACCTTATGGTAAGTGAAACAAGCCAGTCACAAAAGGTCAAAAACAGTATGATTCCACTTATATAAAGAGTAGTCAAATTCATACAGACAGAAAATAGGAATTTTAACTTCCAGTGGCTGAGGAAAGGGGAAACAAGGAGTTAGTGTTTAAGGGTACAGAATTCAATTGGAGGAGATGACAAAGTCCTAGATATGGATGGTGATAATAGTTGCACAACAATGTGAATGTCTCAGAATTGTACATTTTAAAATGTTAAAATGAGGCCAGGTCAGCTGGGCTCAGTGGCTCAACCTGTAATCCCAGCACTTTGGGAGGTCAAGGAAAGTGGATTGCCTAAGCCCGCGGGTTCGAGACCAGCACGGGCAACCTGGCAAGACCTCATCTCTACAATAAATCAAAAAAATTAGCCGGGCACGTAGCGTGCACCTATAGTTCCAGCTACTTGGAAGGTTGAGGTGGAAGAATTGCCAGAGTCTAGCAGTTCGACACTTGGGTGGCTGTGAGCATGCCACTGCACTCCAACCTGGGCAACGGAGTGAGACTCCAACTCAAAAAAAAAAAAAAATGAGGCCAGGTGTGGTGGGTCATGCCTGTAATCCCAGCACTTTGAGAGGCCAAGGCAGGAGGACTGTTTGAGCCCAAGAATTTGAGGCCAGCCTGAGCAACATAGTGAAATCCTGTCTCTTCAAAAAGAAAAAAAAAAACAAAAAAAACTAGCCTTTCGTGGTGTGCATGCCTGTATTCCCAGCTGCTCAGCCTCAGGCAGAAGAATTACTTGAGCCCAAGAGGTCAAAGTTGTGATGACGCATGGTCATGGAGAGGATGGCACTCCAACCTGGGCAACAGAGTGAGACTCTGACTCAATAAAAAATAAACAAAATATGTAAACATAGTAGAAAATATAAAATAAAATGGTTAAAATGGTAAAGTTTATGCTATGTGTATTTTAATCAAAATTAAAAAAATCAATTCTATTCTTTTACCTTTTTGCTTGTTGCTCTCTTCTGTTTTATCCAAAGAAAACCCTTGTACTGCAGCATCTTTGGAAAAATCCTTTGGAATATGAAAGGAAAAAATAAGTTAAATAAATTTTATGATTTATTTCTACCAAGTACCATTTACCAGCTATGTGATCACTGTGTTCTGGGAGGGAAGTACTGTCTATTCTATATACCTCAATCCCAGAGTTACTCATTGTTTATGTACCCTGAAGCTACTCAAAGATTTGTTGAACAAATGAGTAATGCACCGTCAAACAAGAGAATGAATAAGTGAACCCGTAAGCAAATGTGAAACAGATTCAGATTCAAACCTGCTTTGCTACTTTTAGCAGAGCAAATCAATTAAAATCTCAGTTGCTTCAGTGAAATGTGAAAATATAATTTTGAGTCAAAAGTTGTAGATAAGGATGGTCAGTATAAGATCCAACATCACAAAGATTACCCACTTATCCTCAATTATACAATAATAGCATATACATACATTTGAGAAATTATTTACATAATGGACTATAACTAGTATTAATAAGGACCACGTCTAAAAAGAAATAAAACATCAACAGCCCAAAGGCTAGGCATTTATTCAGGGACAAAGTGTAGACATAATTATACATTTATTTTGGTAAGTAATATTTATATTAAAAACAAGTATATTGCTAATCAAATATCATTTGAGAACACATCATTTGACAATACTGAAAATTTTAACATTAGCACAATTTAGGATCCTTTTGCTTACACTTTCTGACACAGCAGAATTTTCTAATGGAGGCTGGTGAAAATTTCTAGCAGAAGTTAAGTCTGATGAATCTAAACAGAGGAAAGGAATCAATTTTAGTGATTTTCAAAACCAGAACTTTACCTTTAGAAACTGTAAAGTTATGATTCAAGAACTATAAACTATAAACTTCACATTAAGGCAGAAGTTGGAAAGAATTTGCATGCAAAACAATTAAGAAAATATACTGAAATGTATCCAAATGATATATTTAAATATATCCAAATGAAGGTTTTTACAGCTGATGCCTGGGAAAATAAGGTTCGGTACTGGCAATAAAATAAGTATAAAATGTTGTAAAGTATACGGGACATTGTTGGATGTCAGCAAACTATAAGTAGCAATATGAATATGATGTAAAAGTCTTAATTTAACAACAGGCCTATTAGAATGGCACTGCTGTACCCCCCAAAAAAGCAGCATTATAATAGCATTTTGTTTTTGCTCACATATTCTTTAATTTGACCCTTACAATTACTACTGAAGTGGGTAAAGCATAAGTCATCTTTATTTTCACTGAGCTTTGAACAGGTTAAGTGAATTGGAATATGGAAGCCATGAGATAGCGGCAGTTGTGCTTTTCTACTATGAACAGAAAATAGACCATTTCGTAAAAAGCACTACTGAGAAAAAATAAAGCACATTATACATGTGACCATTTTAAGATGTGAACAAGACAATAAGAAAAAAAAAAGGCACAATAGGAGGTGTAAGTTTCATTCATCCTATCTAGTCAAACATTCTATAGACCGTGCCTGGCCTTTTTCCCAGAAAATGGTCAGTTTTCAAACATCTGTACAGACTAGACTTATAACTTACATTTGGGGATTTAAACATTCAAACATTAAGAATCTCCTAAATTTTGAAACACAAAAAACGAGATGAAAATAAGGACTAAAGATTTACAAAAGTGAAAGCCGTTTGAAAAGCTATTTGGAATCACATACCACGTGACGTTCCATTCAAGCTAGTCCCGGTTCTAACAGAAAGACGTTTATTTGCAGGCAACGCTGGAGGAACACAGGGCAACTCATGTTTCAGGAAAGCCAAATTATCTCCATGATTTAGAGAAACTACCTCACCAAGTCTCCTCGCTGGCATTTTAACCTTTTTTTTCTTTTCCGGGCTAAACTCAGAACCTTTCATACTGTTGGTAGCAAAACTAGTCCCCCATTTCTGAATGGAAGAACTTTCTTCTGTGTCCATAAAACTTCAGAGTAAGATTTTCACCTCTTTGAGGACTAAAGGGGTAGAAGAAGCGAGAGGGGAAAATATAAAGAAAATGTGAAATTAAAAAGTGACTTTAAAACATGCAGTCAACCGTGTTTGGCTTTTTTTGTTTTTAAATGTCAAAAGAGAACATCCACAAAAGAATCTAGATTTTCGTACTGAATCCAGGATTAGAGACGGCTATAAAGTCGTATTTACCAGTCAATCCCACTCAGTCTATTAATCCTCCAGGGTTAGTGGATCTGAAAGTGGGGATGATAAGGGAAGGGCTGCAAGAGCAACAATGACCCCCAACAGTGCATTCGGCAACCCGGGAGCCCGTAGTGCAAAACCAGCCCATGCGGAGGCGGGGCTGAGATTGGTTGAGAATAGGCAGTCAAGCAGATAAAACCGAAATGCTATTCTGTTAAAAAAACAAACAAACAAAAAACCACACCTACATAAGAAGCTTAGTAGCTTTCTTCAGGTAGAGAGTCTTACACGCCCCTCCAGATGCAACCATCGGACACCTAAATTCACCTCTCCGCGTCTCCAGGACGCGAGGAACCCGCTCCGTCAAGGCTCCAACCAGACACCAGCTTCCGTTGCGGTAGGTCAACACCCGCTTTCCTTTAAGCCCGCCCCCCTGCGACACAACACGCATGCGCCCCAAGAAAACATCAAACCAGAAAGCTCATTGCTTCCTGGTGCTCTTCCCTCCTTCTCCGGAAGGAAACAAATTCCCGACGTAAGACTTAAAACGGGTGAATTTATGTTTTTGAAGGTAACGCATTGCCTCACAAGACCTAACACTGAATGAAAAACCCCAAAAGCTCGACGAAGACCTGAAGAGCTCCTGACCTGACTGGTATTACTACCTGTGTTTATTAGGGACCGTTTAGAGTGTAGCTCCTGAAGACCGTTAGGGATGTGGGATTAAGTAAATTAGGCTTCCAGAGAATTTCGACAGATTCGAGGCGCCATTGGAAAGGAAATCAGGAATAGGGAGGCTGTCTAAGCAGGCAATCACAAAATTTAATTCTTAGACGGTTTTAGAATTCACCGATGGTACCGGCTTTTTCTAGATTTCCTCGTGTTATAACGAATCGGCGTTGAAGGGCTGAAGTGCTGCTTGACGTCACCGCTCCCACGTGTTCTTTACCAGCTAGCGGCGGCGGCGCCTGCCAGGCTCACCCGCAGCGCAGCCCCCCACCCTCTTACTGATGTTGGATGCGAGAGCCTTTGCCTAAGTATGGTGTCTTTTCTCTACTCTCAGAATCGCGGGCTGGGGGTGGCAGGGCTCGATCCGGAGAGTTGGCGAAGTTTCCCGGGGAGGTCCCCGCGTGTTCTGGGACTGTTGGGGGCTGCGGAGCCGGGCGGGTTCGGACCTACCTGGGGATCGTGACAGTGGGGCTAGGGCAGGAACTGGGGCCCGGAGCCACCCCCAGCCCGGATGTGGGGAACTAGGGGCTTGTGAGAGAATGAGACTGTGAGGTATTGCACCGTGACCTTGAGCTGCCAGGCAGAAGACCCTCCTCTAACCAAGGAATCCTTTCTGGACCGAAGACTGGGGCTCCCACCCCTTCCCTGATCTGCTAATTTTCTCGGACGCGTTACCTAGAGCTTTCCCTTTACGCCTAGTTAATCAAAGCCAAGAAATGTAGTCCGTGTAAAAGCTGAGTAACCATTTTATTTCTTTTAAAACTTAGCTGTCTGCTTTCATAGAAGTCTGGACTTTAAAGGAATCTTAAGGCCCATCTTTAGAAAACCTTATAGTTAGTTTTTTGGTATCTTGATGAGTTTCTGTAACTAATGATCATTTTTTATTTCTGTTACATTTCTTTCCTTCGTTATTGGGCTCGTGGGTTGTACCTATTTGTTCACAATATGTTATATATAAATTTTATACCTGTAATCGCATTAAAAGATAGAACGACAATGTCAGAGCTACAGGACACCTTGGAGATGATTTAACTCCCTTAATTTTTTTTTTTTTTGAGTTGAAGTCTCACTCTGTCGCCCAGACTGGAGCGCAGTGGCCGCTCCCGGCCACCTCAGCCTCGACCTGCTGGGCTCCAGCGATCCTTCCGCCTCAGCCTTCCAAGTAGCTGGAACTACAGGTGTGCGCTACCACGCCCGGCTAATTTTTTTATTTATTGTCGAGATGAGGTCTTGCCAAGTTGCCCAGGCGGGTCTCGAACCCGCGGGCTCAGGCAATCCACTCACCTCAGCCTCCCAAAGGCGCGGGATTACAGGCTGAGCCACCAAGCCCGGCAACTCCCTTAATTTCTAGGTGAAATTTAGTTGTGAAAGAAATAGTGATCTTTCCCCTTCGGTCTGTGAGATCTGAGCGTAGGCATTTGTTAAAATGACTTGAGGCTGGACGAGTTGACTCACACCGAGGCAGGAGGATCACTTGAGCCCAGGAATTCGAGACCAGCCTGGGCAACATAGCAAGACCTCGTCTCTACATGAAATTTTTTAAAAATTAGCCGGACGTTGGGGCGCGCACCTGTAGTACCAGCTACTGAAGAGGCTGAGGTGGGAGGATTGCCTGAGCAGAGGAGGTCAAGGCTGCAGTGAGCCATGATCTGCCAGCACTCCAGCCTGGGGGACAGAGTGAGACCCTGCTTCCCCCCCCAAAAAAAGGATAGCTACGTTGACCTCCCAACTAACTCCTTTAATATAAGAGCTGGGGTTAAAACCCAAGTAGCCTTATCCCCATGTAATCCAGTGCTCCTAAGCTTGTCCTTTATGCCTAAAAGCCAGCCTTTCAAACAGAAAGCAGTGTACAAAAAAAGTATTTTTTGCTCTAGTTAATAAAATGAGTTATGGTTATCAGTCAGTCAGACGTTACTTCCTAAACCTGCTGCAAATAACCTGAAAAGTCATGTGGTGGAGTCCTATTAAGTTATATCAAGCAAGTTACTTCAGATCAGTTTAGACATTTGACCTATCATAGACTAAAAGATTATCCCTGGAACAAAGAATACAGCTCACAAGATATTTTTCTTTCACTTCTTTTTTGTCCTTGTTAACTTTTACTGTATTTGCTTTCTCTTTCCCACTCTCTCTATATAGATACACTTTCTGCTGAACCATTTGCAAATAAGTTGCAGACATCATGAACATTAACCTAATTTCAGCATGTATCTTCTTAAGGTCATTCTGTTACATAGCTTCACTAAGATTATCATACTTAAGATAATATATTCAGATTTCCCCAGTATCCCAGAAATGTATGCATTTTTACCTCAAAATGTTTTGATTCAGGATTCAACCAAGGCTTACACATTGTGTAAAATAATACTACATAGTAATGTTGTGTACTTTATTGCATTCTGCCATGAAACACTAGTGTTGGAACCCATGTTTGGGATGCTTACTTTAATCACTTCTCTTATAATGTGTTTGGCCATTTGGTAAATATTTTTGAATAGAAAATAGTCATCATAATACTTATTAGAAATATTTTATGGGTCTCAGGGTAGAATGGGGAAAATACTGAACTTTGAAGTCCCAACACATTATTTAGGCCCCAGCTGCTCATTTACTACCTTTGTAAAAAGTGACCTAATATAAGTTCCTTAACATTTCTGAACCATTCCTCCCAAGATTATTAGGGAAATTATAGGATAAGTGTAATTTATATATACTACCTGGAAAAAGAAGGATAGCACGACATTTAATTTTTTAAAAAAATAGTAACATGTATGTTAAAGAACTGTAATGTCAGAATAGAGGTAACTACTTTCACTTACTAAAAAGGAAGAGGCTTTTAAAAAATGATTAGCCAACAGAAGTTTATATTTCATCAAAAAGACTACTGAAATTTCAAGGGGCCTCATATTATAACTCCCTCATTTTTCAGGTAAAAAATCAGGCCTCACTTGGAGACTGTCAAGCAAAGGTTGGAAACTACTTTTCCAGAACAGAAAAAACTGATGCATCAGAAAAGGTTTGCGCTTGATGGCTGATAAGGTTTCTCTTTACTCTTAAATGGTTCTATGCTATATTTTGTTTGGCACAAAGTAACTTAGCACCGCTTAATCATTCCCAAGATCTAAGTTGGGGGTTCTAGAATTCTCTTAGCCCTTCTGTCTTCAGGTTTCAGGGATATAACCAGAAAGTACCCCTGGTGGATCTTTGCCACTACACTAACATTTGCTGTAATATCTGGAAACTAGGATCAAATAAAAGGTCAACCACATTGCGCTACCTGTTCTCACCATTGGGTGGTTTGTATGGCTGTTGGGTTTAGCATAGCTTATGTTTAAATAACTGCAAAAAGAATGGTGAAAGATTTAGAAGACCTCAAACTAGCAAGTAAATCTGAAAATCATTAATTCACTTAGTTGTCTCCAGTACTTTCTAGAAACAGTTGCCTGCAATTATGTATACCATAATCTTGATATTAGTGACTATAGAGAATAGCTTTAGAGATTTAAACAGAAAGAAAACTGCTGATGTCAGCTCTTGAGTTAACTGTAGGTCTGGAAAAAAACATATGAAAAAATAAGATATACAATTGAATGATTGTCAAGAAAAGAAAATAAATCATAATGTTAACACAGTCTGAGGAGTAGAAGTATTCCATCTTTTATTTCCAAATTCTCAAATATTATATTACTTTTATAGTATGATGAACTTTATTTCATTTAAAGAAGGAAACATATACTGTTTAAGGAATGTATATTAAAACATAATACCAAGAAAATAATTTTAAATAAAGTAAATTCATGCCGACAACACTTGGGGTGTGCCTCATCTATGTCTTGTCAAAGACTACCCATTAACAACCATCATTTGTTACCATGAGTGTAATAAGGGGGAGGTGGGGGAGAAGGCAGCACAATGAACCAGTCCTTGAAATGTATGAAGACTTAAAGATTTCATACTTTCTGCCTCTCTGATCTCTGGTTGAAAAGTCAATAAATATTAATTTTAGCCCAAAGAAATACAAGGATAGGAATTTTTAAAAAGAGAACCAGATTTTGGCATTATGATTAGCAATCTTGTATATTTCTAAGGTGTTATAAGTAAGGACATCAGATGGCTTTTCTTTTTTGAAGTGAACTGTAGAAAGTCCAGTTTGCTGCATGTTCTCTTGAGATGCAGTGAGTGTTCTGTACTAGTTCAGCGTTTCAAAAGGCTTGGGGTCTAGTGGATGATCTTTTGTACTTTCAGCTAGAAGCCTGTCCGTAAACCAACTTCCTTAATGATTATTTTATTATCCTTGTTTTTGTTTAAGTTCCCACAAAACAATGGTTTTATTTAATACTTTTTCCATAGAAGTTATCTTACCAGTTCTTAGACCTTTGCAGCCTGTTTTCTGGGTGAGAATCCAAAAGAACTCTAGTTTGGAATGCTTGCTAACAATATTTACCACTCTGCATCTTGTTCTTTGGCAGGGATTAGAAAACTGTACAATATCATTTTTGTTTATTAAGCTTTTTCTTTTGAGATTAATGTAGATTCATATGTATTTATAAGAAATAATACAGCGATCCTTTCTTTGTGCCCTTTACCCAGTTTTCCACAGTGTAACATTTTACCAAACTATAAAGTACAACATCACATCCAGGATACTATTATTGATACAGTCAAGATGCAGCATATTTTTATTACAAAGCTGTCTCATGTTGCCTTTTTATAGCAGCATCTACTTTCCTCCTAACCCCACTTCCTCCTCAACCCTTGCAACCATATGTTTCTCATTTCTGCAATCCTGTCATTCTAAGAATTATATAAGAATCATACAGTAACCTTTTAGGACTGGCTTTTTCACTCAGCAGAATTCTCCAGGCTTTTGCATGTATCAGTACCTCATCTTTTTTTATTGCTGAGTTGTATTACATAGTATAGATGCACCAGTTTGCTTAACCATTCTCCACTGAAGAACATCTGGGATGTTTCCAGTTTTTGACTATTATAAATTGAATTTCTATAAACATTCACATACAGGTTTTCCTGTAAACCTAAGTTTTCATTTCTATGGGATAAAGGCCCATTTGCATGTATACAGTCTTAAGAAACTATCAAACTGTTTGCCAGAGTGCCTATACCATTTTATATCCTACCAAGAATATGTGAGTGATTCTGTTTTTTGGCATCCTCACCAGCATTTGGTATTGTCAATTTTTTATTTCAGCCATTCGGATAGGTGTGTAGCTTCTTTTGGTTTTAATTTGCATTCCCCTAATGACTAATCATGTTGAACATTTTTTTATGTGCTTATTAGCCATATGTACGTCCTCTTTGCTACAGTAGCTTCTCCTGACTTTTGCCCATTTTCTTTTTTTTTTTTTTTTTTTGAGTTGGAGTCTCACTCTGTCGCCCAGGCTGGAGTGCAGTGGCATGCTCACTCCACTGCAGCCATGGCAGGCTCATGGCCACTGCAGCCTCCACCTGCCGGGCTTGGGCGATCCTTCTGCCTCAGCCTTCCATGTAGCTAGAACTACAGACGCATACTACCACGCCCTGCTAATTTTTGTGATTTACTGTAGAGACAAGGTCTCACCAAATTGCCCAGGCTGGTCTCCAACCCCCAGGCTCAGGTAATCCCAAAGTGCTGGGATTACAGGCTAAGCCACCTTGCCGGCCTTGCCCATTTTCTAATTTGATTGTTTGTGGTTTTACTGAAGTCCCTGATCTATTTTGAGTTTATTTTTATATGAGGTGAGAAACTTGGTTCATAATTAAAGTTTGTGATTTGTGGATATACTATTTGTTAAAAAAGGTTATCTTCATGTAATTGCTTTTATATCTTTACAAAAAATCAGTTGGGCATTTTTGTGTGAATTTGTTATTGGATTCTCTTTTCTGTTCTACCGATCACTCTATCTGTCCCTCCACTGGTACCACACAGCGCTGATAACTGTAGCTATATGTCTTGAAATCAAGTAGACCTCACTTTTTCATTTTTCCTTTATTTATTTATTTTTAAAATGCAGGGTAGTTCAGGGTCAAGTATACAAATGGACATTATGCAGATACACTTGTTGATGTGGTGTGCCCTCTTCATTTTTCAAATTTGTTTTAGGTATTCTAGCCCCTATACTTTCCGTATAAATTTTAGATATCTCATGAATATTTACAAGAACTCTTGCTGGATCTTGTCAGGAATTGCAATCAGCCTGTATATCAATTTTGAGAAAATTGACATTCTTACTATTAATATATGAATCTTCCACTCTCTAAACATGGATGTCTATTTAGGTCTTTGATTTATTTTGTCAGTATTTTATAGTTTTCAGCATACAAAACCTGTACGTGTTTTGTTAGATTTACCTTTAAACCCTTTTATTTTTAAGTAATTGTAAATGGTATTGTACTTCAAATTTCATTGTGCACATGTTCATTGCTAGTATGTAGAAGTATAATTTGTTTTTGTACATTTATCATATATCTTGCAATCTTGCTGAACTTTTTAATTCTAGGGGTTTCTTTTTAGGTTCATAAAGATTTTCAATGTTTTCTATCATGTTATCTGCAAATATGCAGTTTTATTTTCTTCTTTTACAATCTTTATTTCCATGTCCTTTTCTTGCCTCTTTAGAACTTTCAGCAGTATATTGGATAAGAGTAATGAGAGTGGACATCTTTCTTTGTTCATAATCTTATGGGAAAGTATTGATTTTCACCATCAAGTATAGTGTAGGCTATGGGTTTTGTTTTGTTTTGTTTTGTTTTTTGAGTTGGAGTCTCACTCTGTCAACCAGACTGGAGTGCAGTGGCCCCTCCTGGCCACCGCAGCCTCGACCTGCTGGGCTCCGGCGATCCTTCTGCCTCAGCCTTCCAAGTAGCTGGAATTACAGGCATGCGCTACCATGCCTGGCTGATTTTTTTATTTATTGTTGAGATGAGGTCTCGCTGTCCAGGCGGGTCTCGAACCCGCGGGCTCAGGCAATCCACTCACCTCAGCCTCCCAAAGGCGCGGGATTACAGGCTGAGCCACCGAGCCCGGCTGAGTTTTTTTTAATATGTGCTGCTTATCAAATTGAACAGGTTCCTTTTTTTTCTGTATTTTTCTGAGGGTTTTTGCTATTGGTATTGCATTTTGTCAAATACTTTTTCCTGCATTAATTGATCATATGATTTTTCTTTAGTCTATCAATATGTGGACTAAATTGATTAATTTTCAAATATTAAACCAGTGTCGCATCCCTGGAATAAACCCTACTTGGTCAAAGTCTATAGATCTTTTTATATATTGCTGAATTTTATTTGCTAATATTTTGTTAAGAATTTTATGTCTATTTCATGAGGGTTATTTTAATTTTCTTTTTTGTACTGTCTTTGCTTTTGATATCAGGATAAATAAGTTGTCAGATTTATGTAGAGTTGTTTGTAGTATTTCATTATCCTTTTGATGTCTGCAGAGTCTGTAATCATATATACTGTTTCATTCCTGATATTGATAATTTGTACATTCTCTTTTTTCATTGTTAGTTTTACAAGTAAGATTGTCAGTTTTACAAGTAAGATTGTCAGTTTTATTACTCTTTTGAAAGAACCAGCTCTTTATTCCATTGATTTGGCTGTTGTTTTTCTGCTTTCATTTTTGCTGATTTCTGTTCTTTATTTCCTTCATTTGGGCTTAGTTTGCTCTTCTTTTTAGGTGCTTGAGGTAAGAGCTTAGATTACTGCTTTGAGACTTTTCCTCTTTTCTTTTTTTTTTTTTTTTGAGTTGGAGTCTCACTCTCGCCCAGACTGGAATGCAGTGGCTGCTCCTGGCCACCACAGCCACGACCTGCTGGGCTCTGGCGATCCTTCTGCCTCAGCCTTCCAAGTAGCTGGAACTACAGGCGCACGCTACCGCACTCGGCTAATTTTTTGATTTATTGTAGAGATGAGGTCTCGCCAAGTTGCCTAGGCGGGTCTTGAACCCGCGGGCTCAGGCAATCCACTCACCTCAGCCTCCCAAAGGCGCGGGATTACAGACTGAGCCACCGAGCCTGGCTCCTCTTTTCTAATGCATGCATTTAGTGCTACAGATTTTCTTCATGGCACCAATTTAGCTGTGTGACACAAATTTCGATGTGCTATATTTTCCATTTCATTCAGTGCACTCTCTCTCTATATATATATGTTATTATATTATATACATATATGTATGTATATAATTCCCCTTGAGACATCTTTAACCCATGGATTACTTAAAAGTGTATTTTATCTTTCTGTTCTTGATTTCCACTTTCATTCCCTATAATCAGAAAACACTCAGTAAGATTCAGTTATTTTAAATTTATCAAGGCTAGTTTTATGGCTCAAGATATGGTTTTTATCTTGGTATATGTTCCATGGGCACTTAAAAATGTGGATTCTGTGGTGTTGGGTGAAGTGTTTCATAAATGTGGATTATATCCTATTAACAGGTTGATGGTGTTGTTGACTTTTTCTATATCTGTGCTAATTTTATGTCTAGCATTGTCAGTTGTTGAGAGAGAGGTGCTAAAGTCCAACTGTAACTGTGGATTTGTCTGCTTCTCCTTGTTCTGTCAGTTTCATTCTACATATTTTATAGCTGGTTTTTGGTGCATATACATTTAGGATTGCTACATCTTCTTGGTAAATTGACCTGTATGTCCATTTCTGCCTCTAGTATTTTTACTCCTGCTTTATTTTGGTTAATGTTTACAAGACACATCTTTTTCCATTATTTTGTTTTCATCTTGCCTATATTGTTAAATTTGAAGTTTCTTCTAGACAGCATATACTTAGATAATATTTTTTAATCTACTCTGCCAATCTCTTTCTTTAAATTGGTGTATTTAGACCACTTACGATGTTTCATGTAATTATTCATCTATTAGGGCTTAAATTTATTTATTTATTTTATTTATTTATTTTTTTGAGTCAGAGTCTCACTCTATTGCCCAGGCTGGAATGCAGTGGCAAACTCACAACCACCCCAGGGTTGACCTGCTGGGCTCAGACGATCCTTCCACCTCAGCCTTCCAAGTAGTCAGAACTATAGGCATGCACTACCACACCCAGCTATTTTTTTATATATTGTAGAGATGATGTCTCACCAAGTTGCCCAGGCTGGTCTTGAACGCCTGGGCTCAGGCAATCCTATTACCTCAGCCTCCCAAAATGCTGGGATTACAGGCTTGAGCCATTGCGCCCAGCCTAAATTTATTTTCCTTTTTGTTTTTTGATTGTTGACTGTTTTTGTTTCTCTTTTCTTTTTCCTGCTTCCTATGGATTTGAATATTTTTTAGAATTCCATTTTGATTTGTTTATCGTGTTTTTGAGTATATCTCCTTATATATCTTTTTTAGTGGCTGGTCTAGGTATTATGTGATATATACATTGATTATTACAGTCTGGTGGTTTCAACATATGACCAGTTTGAGTGAAATAAAGAACTCTTACCTACCTTTGCATTAATTGCCTGCATACATTTAGAATTTTTGCTTCAACTGACAAACATAATTTAGGAATTTCAAGAGAAGCCTACTGCACTTATTGATATTTTGTATTTCCTCCTTTATGTTTTAAGACTCCTTTTATCTTTTTCTTTCTGTTTAGAAATTTGAACCATTATTTTAGGTTAAGTATGCTGGCAACAAATTTTCTTAGTTTTCCATCATTTGAGAATGTCTTGATTTCTCCTTCATTTTCTGAAGAACATTGTCACTAGATGCAGTTTTGGGGTTGATCGTTGTTTTTGTTTTTTTTTTTTTAGTTCTTGAAATATTGTGTGCTATTTTCTTCTGGCCTCCATGATTTCTGATGAGAAACTCTGTCATCCCAATTCCTAGCTGATTTTTTTGGTTGTTATAGAGACAAGGTCTCGCCATGTTGCTTAGGCTGGTCTCTAACCTGTGAGCTCAGGCAGTTCTCTTGCCTCTGCCTCCCAAAGTGCTGTGATTACAGGCGTGAGCCACTGCACCCAGCTTGTAATGTTTTTTGATGTAGATTTCATTGGGTTTATGCTGTTTAGGGTTCATTCAACTTCTTGAATCTGTAAGTTTATATCTTTTGCCAAATTTGGTGAGTTTTCAGCCATTATTTTTTCAAGTACTTTTACTACCCTGCTTTCTTTTTCCTCCTCTTCTAGGAGTCTGACACAAGTGTTAGCTGTTTTGTTTTAGTCCTTCAGGACTCTGGTACTGTTAATTTTTTTCATTGTATTCTTCTCTGTTATTCAGATTGAATAATTTTGTTTTCTGTCTTCCAATTCACTGATTTCTCTGTCCCCTCCATATTACTCTTCATTTTATCCATTGAGTGTATGTTTTATTTAAAATTTCCATTTGATTCTTGATGTCTTCTGTTTATTTGCTGAGACCTTTCTATTTTTCATTTGTTTTATGTGTGTTTGTAATTGCTCACTAAAACATTTACAGTGAGCTGTTTGAAATTATATTTTGACCTGGACATTTTTTGTATCATGTTATGATGCTCTAGTTATTATTTAAAGCTCTTTTAGCTGGCTCCTGTTGACAGTGCTCCATCGGGGAAGTGCCAGGAGGGTGATACCTCATTACTGCCAAGTGGAGGTAGAAATTCATGTTCCTCACTCTGACACTGGCAATGGGACAGGGAGTTCCTAGTTACTGTTAGGTGGGTTAGGAAACTTGCTCCCCACTGGGCTTCCATTGATATCTCTTTGGCTGGGAGGGACTAAAGTGCCTCATTACTGCTCCCCATGGCCTCCACTGACATCATAGGAGGGGGGTATGTGGCCTAATTATCATGAGGCAGTAATACAAGTCCTGAATCTTGACTAGGCCTCCTTTGATGTCACCAGGAGGAAAGAGACATGGCTATCTAATCATTGTCAACTGGTGGAAGCCAGGCTCCCTGTTTCTACCGATACTTGAGAGAGAGAGGACTTACTTCCTGGAAGGGATGAAAGTCTCCTGCTCCCTAATCAGCCTCCCCTGACACCACTCTGGTGGAAATGTTAGAGTGTCTCATCATAAGCCACTGAGGGTGGAAGGCTTTCCCTGTGGCCTTTGCTAATGTGGGTGGGGATAAGAGCCACCATTTTTTCTGAGATGTTTACTTGGAATACAGTGGTTATTATCTAAAGCTTTCTGTCTTGTAGGCTGCTGCTTTCCTGGTCCTTTGGCTAAAGAGGCCAGACTTTGGGGGAGCTTTGTTTTTACTGACCCCATTGGCATTTGCAAGTTTCCAACTTCTTTAGCTTCAAGTCTGCAGGATACAACACACACACACACACACACACACACACACACACACACACGACACACACACGACACACACACACACACACACACACACACACACACACACACACACACACACACACACACACACACACACACACGAGAATCTACCCGTGTTGTTTCTGAGGTCCCAGAGTCCCTAGCCAGTTTGCCTTCTCTCCACCTTTCAGAGTCTTCTTGTGTTTGTTTTATAATGCCCAGGGGTTTTAATTGTACTTATGAGAATAGTATGAAAAAGCACATCTGCTCCATCTTCCTGGAAGCACAACTCCTAAACAACCTTATCACATACTATACTTATAGAGCCCTCTGTTTCTTTGGCTGGTTAATGGTATTTTGTAGTGACCATAAAGATGCATCTTGCCTCAGAAGCATGACTGGTTTTATAACTAGCACAGTCACTGATAGATTCAATGCATGTTGACTGAATGAATATCTACCAATTAATTAGGATCATAACTGCTAAGTTTCCAAATTATAAATATGAAGTTGATAATTAGAAGGTGATTATATAGGTTTGGATTTCTATGTAGTTAAGTGTTTAGAGGGTATGGAGTCAGTGTTTCATGAGTTAAATTAGCTAAAGGGAACTGTAATGTATAGTATCTCTTTTTTAAAAAAAACAAAACAGGATTTATTAAGAGGATAGAAAAGCTCCCACAGTGAGAAGGGACTCAAGGAGTTGCCCAATGTATAGTATCTTACCTGAAAAATAATGATAATAGTCACAGCAATATCTGAAAAATTGTGACTTTTAATTAATTCTTGGTGTTTTACAGGAAGTTTACATATATATGACTTTTATAAAGTTGTAAAATAAAGTAGAAATAAAGCACATTCTTGTTAACTTTTAAGTGCTTATGGCACACTAGTTGCTTGAATGTTGGGCTAACTTAAAACCTCTACCGGATTGTTCTGTGTTACCACTTAGCTGTAGTTATGAAGGAATTTTAGTAGAAAATAAAAAAGGTAGTTTATATCCTGTTGCTACCAGATTCTCAAAAGTATAGACAAGTATACTTTTTTTTTTTTTTTTTGAGTTGGAGTCTCACTCCATAGCCAGACTGGAGTGCACCACTCCAGGCCACCGCAGCCTCTACCTGCTGGGCTCCGGCAATCCTTCCGCCTCAGCCTTCCAAGTAGCTGGAACTACAGGCGCGCACTACCACGCCCAGCTAATTTTTGACTTATTGTAGAGATGAGGTCTCGCCAAGTTGCCCAGGCGGGTCTCGAACCTGCGGGCTCAGGCAATCCACTCACCTCAGCCTTCCGAAGGCGTGGGATTACAGGCCACTGAGCCCGGCTACAAGTATACTTTTTATTAATCACTACTTCAAAGAAAACTGTGGGCTATAACATCTGGAGTAAGAATAGCATAGCAAATGAAAAACTGGTGCTTTCCATTGCATCTGGAGGAGATAGCTGTTTTTAAAACATCAGTAGTTATCGTAAATTCATGGGATAAGAAAAAAGAAAGAAGAATAAAGGGGGTGCAAAGGGGGTGGTGCATGGTTGGGAATGGTGGAATGGAATGACCGTTGATTGTGTGTTAATCAAATGAGAAGGTTAATTTTTTTCATGGTGGTGATATACATTTTGTCCTAAACTTGAGTTTCCTACTTAGTTTCTATTTCCATATACCGTTCATTAAAATTTCATGCTTTTCAGAGCCACTTTGAATAATAATTTTTACGAAATATTCAACCTTTTTAGAACTAGTCAGGATACAGTAAATAAATAATGTGATACACATTCTTTATCTGGCTTAACTGAATTTAAGTCCTATATTTAGGTTATGTGAAAATCTCAGTAATTCAGAAAGGTTTTTTCATTTCCTTGTCTTCCCTTCTCTGTTGCCCCCAAGTTAGACTACAAGCATCATATGTTCAGAAGTTTCTGATAAGTCTCTGTGATTGCCCTTTTTGAATTGTAGAACATATAACTCCTATAACTTCTTCTTAGAGTCTTTTAGAATACTGAGTATCTTGCATGAAGGTTGTTGATTTATAAGTGAATGATATTTAATAATTACTAGAAATTTTGTATTTACATATAATTAGTAAAAATATCTTTAGTAAAAGGATCATGGGTCAAAGTTAAGTTAACAACTAGTGGAATAATATTTAATTTTAGGAAGATACCAAAGATCTCTTGGTTTCCCTTAAAACCCTGCTAGGAGAGGGGTTTTAACATATGACTTAGCAAGATAGCAGAGCAAACTCTTTAAACTGGAGCATTCGATAGGGCCTTTTATTCCCAAACAAGCATTAGAAAATCTGATTCTAAGCTGTAAGATTCTGTAGTCTGTCATTCATGATCTGGGAAATTGAGGGGTGGCATATAGTTGCATACACAGAAATTTATAGAATATGAGCAGTGATTACCTAACTCTTAGTTAGCCTAAAAACATTTGTTTATACACTGACAAACTTTTTTTTTTAATTAGGTGACTAATTAACGTACCAAAAGAATATGGCTACACAAATACCAGAATCTGATCAGATAAAGCAGGTAAGGTATTCTTTTTTTTTTTCCCCACATCCATTTTTCTTTCAGCTACACCTAAGTGTGTGTCTGTAGGTAAGGTATTCTAATTAAGGGGAAAGGATTTTGCATGATAATATAAAGCACATTAATTGATATCATGTCAGTCAGTGATTTCAATATTAAATTATATGGAGCTTATATATTTTTCATTAGACTGATAATCAAGGGGAAAATTTTAACTAGAAAACAAAACTGTTGCAGATCATATTGTACCAATTTAAGTGTGCAAAATAACCTATGATTTTAAGTATTACAGGATATTTTGTCTAAATATAAAATATCAGTAATTTAAGTTTCAAAGCATCTTGGTTTTAAAAACCAAATATTTAAAAACCTTCTGATTTGTTTTAGTTTAAGGAATTCCTTGGTACCTACAATAAGCTTACAGAAACCTGCTTTTTGGACTGTGTTAAAGACTTCACAACAAGAGAAGTAAAACCTGAAGAGGTATGAAAAGTGTTGCTCACTAAAAATTCTCGAAGTTCATCATAAGCAGTATAAATAGGATCCCCCTAAGCATTTCCTTTGTTTCCTACTAAGTACAGGAATTAGGTCTACCTTTTATGTTCCACTGCTTGGAAGAACTTAAACAAGCTGGGTGTGGCGGCTCACGCCTGTAATCCTAGCACTTTGGGAGGCAGAGGCGAGGGGACTGCTTGAGCCCACAGGTTCGAGACCAGCCTGGGCAATGTGGTGAGACCTCATCTCTACAATAAATCAAAAAATTAGCCGGGCGTGGTGGCACATGTCTGTGGTTCCAGCGTTCCAGCTACTTGGAAAGCTGAGGTGGAAGGGTCATCTAAGCCCAGCAGGTCAAGGCTGCAGCAGCCATGAGTGTGCCACTGCACTACAGCCTGGGCTGTAGACTCTGAGTGAGACTCTGACTCAAAAAGAAAAAAAAAGAACTGAAGCAGCCATGGAACCATGGCACTGAATTTAACAATGCTAGATTTAATATGACAGTCACATTGTACCAAGTCAGACTGTTTTAGAGAAGATGCCTGGGGCTGCTGAGTTACTGTTCCATAGCAAAGGGTCTTCTTGCTAATTAGCTTTCAGTCGAGATGGCTTACCTAGAGAAACCTGATACAGCCTTTCTCTCTGGCACTGAGAACTCTAGTTGACTCTTAAAAAAAGCAAAATTTGAACTTGGTGGCTTGTATTGCATAGGTAGACTCTGAAAACCCCAATGCTATCAGAAGTCTTAACTTTTAATGTCCTCGTTAAGACATTTATATACTATTTACTCAGAATGACATAAACTCCCTCCAGTGGAAGATGTTGATAAACATTCATACCAGGAACTTAGCATATAACCAGCAATCAATAAGTACTTATTAAATAATTAAGCTTAGGAGTCATGCTAAGAGTCATATTCTTACTAAAAAGTAAAAGGTTGAGAATTAAGTTAATGCCATTTCTCATTAAGGAGAAATAAACTTGCTAGTGGGTCTTCATTTTAACAATCTAAATAAGGGAACAGTAATATGAATGTTGACTTAATATTGAAACACCTACAGAAAATCTAGTCCAGAAGCTTCACGAGTGCAGGGACTTACCATTCATTGTTCTTAGTGCCTACAAACTGGCAGGCATTCAGTGTACATTAATTCTTTTCAGTGGATGAAACTATCAACAATTGAAAGCTGTCTTTACTTGCTACCCATTAATACTATTTAATTCCCAGATATATGCAAAGAAAAGAAAAGCACCCACTGGTTGTTCTTCTAGAATACCTGCATTTTTAAAAACTGATTATCTTTGTGTTGCCTCTTAGATCTCCCTTTTTATTTCTAGACCACCTGTTCAGAACATTGCTTACAGAAATATTTAAAAATGACACAAAGAATATCCATGAGATTTCAGGAATATCATATTCAGCAGAATGAAGCCCTGGCAGCCAAAGCAGGACTCCTTGGCCAACCACGATAGAGAAGTCCTGACATAAGGACTTTCGATGAAACAGTGCCAACAGCTGCTGCGCTGGAAATGAGGACTCATCTGACAGTATCCCATGAAAGCAGCAGCCACCATGTTAAAACATCTGTCGTGACTGTTTGGCAAATGGAAACCACTGGAGAAACAAAATCGCTATTTACCAGGAATAATTAAAATAGAAGGTCTTATTGTTCAATGAAATAATAAGATGCAACATTTGTTGAGGCCTTATGATTCAGCAGCTTGGTCACTTGATTAGAAAAATAAACCGTTGTTTCTTCAATTGTGACTGTTAATTTTAAAGCAAATTATGTGTTCAATCATGTATGAGATAGAAAACTTTTTATTACTAAAATAAAATAAATGGAAATATCACTGAACAGTTGTTTGTACTATATAGTACCATAGTATTCTGACTGGATTGTGGATACGTTGAAATGTTTTTCAATCAGGATCATCCTCCAAGTATTCCTGTTCATTCATGTCTGCCTCAAATTGCTGGTGAATACATAAAATAGTTACTTACTAATCATTTCAATGCACGATCCTTTTCTTGTCTCCCATCTTGTCTCAGGGTAGGCATTACATATTCTTATCCTACCTACATTTTCACATTTCTTCCAGAAACATCCCAACTGAGACTAGCGTGGGAATGTTTAAGAGTTGACTGTTATGCTCTAGTGGAGTCTGTGTTTGTGTTGTTTTCAACAGCAAAGAGTCCAACATGAATGATTCCAAGTCTCACCAATAATATATATAGTTTATTCTCAGCCATGACATGTGATCAGTCTAATTAAAAGTGAATCAGTCTAATTCACTGATCAGTCTAATTAAAAGTGTCTTATGGCTAATGGATCATTAAACAAATCCAAGCATTTTCAAGAAGTTCTAGTTGATGCATAAGTATATCAAGCAGTTTGGTAAAATGTAAGTGGACTAATACTTATTAATCAATTGGCTTATGAATGGATTTCATTTGATACCATTCTAAACTTAAGAGAACACTGATAAGCCTATATGTTTTTTTGTAAGAGATGGAGTCTTTGTCACCTAGACTGGAGTGGGGAGGCATGATATAGCTCACTGTAACTTCAGACCCCTGGACTCAAGCAATCCTCCCACCTTAGCCTCCTAAGTAGCTGGGACTACAGGCATACAAGACCATGCGGGGTTAATTTTTTTTCTTTTTTTTTTTTTTTTTGTAGAGAGAGTCTCACTATATTGCCCCCAGGTGGTCCCAAACTCCTGGGCTCTAGTGGATCCTCCTGCCTCAGCTTCCCAAATTGCTGGAATTACAGATGAGTCACCACACCTGGCCTAGCCTATATGTTTACATTTACCAAAGCGATTTCTGTTTTGTATGTTAATGGAAAGTAGAAGTATTGTTCTGCTTTAAAGTTGAAATGTTGAAACATGTATAATACTCAGTATACAATTTATTATAGTCAAAAGAGCATGAAAGAATAGTTTTCATTTTAAAGCAAGAAAAGCAAAAATTCAGAGATTTCACTCATTTAAAATTTTGGGCAATTTACACATATACTTTGCTATTTCTATGTAATCACGCTCAACATTATTTACTGTGTACAAATGAAGTATGTGCTTACCTGGCAAATAAGCGGAATTTTATGCAACAGCATCTCAAATACCTTGGGAGGAAGTGTGTTTTGGAAAACCTTCAGAAGTTCCCGTGGTTGCCCACACACTAAAAGGGCATTGCTGAGATGTTGAACTCCCATTGTGTGCTCGCCTGAAACAGATTGATAAATTTTAAGCAAAATCTTGAAGTTCTTCAAAATTGGCATTCTATAAATGACCAAGAAAGCAAGAAGCATTAAAAATTAAAAAGCATAGCTAACTAAAGTCTAGACAAACCTCACAATGAGTAGTGTAGATGAGGAAGATGGAACTTCATAGCACTGAAGCTACAGTATAAATTATAATTTTATGAGCCAAATTATAGCAAGTATACGCTTATTTAGAAGTGTACTCTTGCATTGGAAATGTTCATGTTCCACAATTTGCTTATGTGGGGGTGGGGGTACTAAGGTTTTTCCCCCCGTAAGACAGGGTTTCACTGACACCCAGTCTGGAGTACAGTGGCACAATTCTGGCTCACTGGAGCCCCGTCCTCCTGGTCTCAAGTGATTCTCCATCTTGTCTCCCAAGTAGCTGGGACTACAGGTACATACCACCACACCCAGCTCATTATTTTTTTTAAAATAGGGATGAAGTCTCACTATGTTGCCCAGGCTGATGTTGAACTCCTGGGCTCTAGCTAGTGATCCTCCCACCGTGATTTTTCAAACCACAGGATTACAGTCATGAGCCACTATGCCAGGCTGAGTTTTTTTTTAAAGGTTGCAGTCTGCTTTAATTAGTATGAAATAGGTTATCTTTACATGTGTGACTGGTAAAATACAAATGAAACATCTGATGTTCTGGGTAAATGAAACCTTTTTTTAAAAAAAAAAATATATATATATATATTTTTTTGAGTTGGAGTCTCACTCAGTCGACCAGAATGGAGTGCAGTGGCCGCTCCCGGCCACCGCAGCCTCGACCTGCTGGGCTTCGGCGGTCCTTCCGCCTTAGCCTTCCAAGTAGCTGGACCTAGAAGCACTCGCTACCACGCCCAGCTGATTTCTTGATTTATTGTAGAGATGAGAGCTCGCCAAGTTGCCCAGGCGGGTCTCGAACCCGCGGGCTCAGGCAATCCACTCACCTCAGCCTCCCAAAGGCGCGGGATTACAGGTTGAGCCACTGAGCCCGGCTAATTACAGGCTCAGCCTGTAATCCCGCGCCTTTGGGAGGCTGAGGTGAGTGGATTGCCTGAGCCCGCGGGTTCGAGACCCGCCTGGGCAGCGAGACCTCATCTCTACAATAAATCAAGAAATCAGCTGGGCATGGTAGCGCATGCCTGTAATTTCGGCTACTCGGAAGGCTGAGGTGGAAGGATCGCCGGAGCCCAGCAGGTCGAGGCTGCGGTGGCTGGGAGCGGCCACTGCACTCCAGTCTAGGCGACAGAGTGAGACTCCAACTCAAAAATATATATTTCATTACCAAAGAGTTAAAACGAGATTTAGTATAAAATTTTCATTCTTTGTTACTCAGTCAATTACAGATCCAGAGGAAGAAAATGGGAGATTATGAACTGTGTTTTCTAAGTACAGTTTTGAAATGAGTTTTAGGATGATTGGCTCTGAAGTAACAATAAAAATTTATGAAGAATGAAAACTAAGCAGTTTTGTTTAAGTTAGAACACAAAATGACAGTCTCACCCTCTTGTTTTACTTTTAGGTCACTGAGACAACAGTCAGTGAAATTATTTAAGGTATCAAAGCTACTTAATGTCAGAATAGAACCTAATATTCTAACCCTTGAGAGTAGATTACATTGCCATTCTCCTTGAGTATGTAATCATAGTGGCTGAAACTCTGCATACTTCATATAACAAGGTAGAAAATTAAAATATATTTCCCTACAGCTAACTATAATATTAGATTCTTATTAACTGAAACTAATTTTCCATTTATCAGTTGAAATACATGGTAATATGAAGAGAAAGATGCATGACAGAAAAAAACGCTTTCTAAAGACTTGTATTAAGCTTAAACTTGAATAACTGTAAGTACATAACCTCATTTAAATAAACACAAAATGAAAGCTTTTTCAATATTATGTAGATTTCAAGACTTAAGATTTTGTTTTTATCTGGATATCTAATTTTTTACACTTTTTATTTTATTTTATTTTTTATTTTAAAGATGTGGGGTACAATTCAGGGATAGGTATACAAATGTTCATTATGCAGGTGCCCTTGATGAGGTGTGCTCATTTCCCACTACTGCCAGTCCCTTATAGTATTATGATAATTGTTCAAGGTCTGCTTATGAGTGAGAACATATGGTACTCTATTACATTTTCAATGTAAGAAATTTTCACTCTGTTGCCCGGGCTGGTGTGCAGTGTCACGCTCAGAGCCACTGCAGCCTCAGCCTGCTGGACTCAGCCTTCCAAGGAGCTGGAACTACAGGTGCACACCACTATGCCTGGCTGATTTTGGGGATTTATTGTAGAAAGGAAGTCTCGCCAAGTTGCCCAGGCTTGTCTCAAACCCCTGGGTTCAGGCAATCCTCTTGCCTTCGCCTCCCAAAGTGCTGGGATTACAGGCTTGAGCCACCGTGCCCGGCTCTTTCATATTTAAACAAGGTTCTTACATGAAATATTGTACTAGTATGTCACTAAGGTTTGAAATCAACAATATAGCATTATGGAGATTATACATTAAGTCAAAATACTGTGATTTACTGAACTTTTTAAAGAAAAAAAGAAGATATAATACCTACCCTCAAGATTGATGGTGCTAACGATACAAAGCAATCAATTTGGTCAATTAAGTCAACCAACCAGTAAATTCAGTCACACCACATCCTCAGAAATTTCTATCGGAATCATTGGCCCTAAGGTCCCTTAGAGACGTAGCCACAATTGAGATGGCTATAGAACTTTGACAGCAAAGTAATGAAAATTGAGGGTAATGGCAAAGGGGAACAGAGAAAGTTGGGGAAACTGGAAAACTGGGTAAAAAAATTACATTAGAATACTGTACTAGTCGAGCCGGGCTCAGTGGCTCAGCCTGTAATCCCGCGCCTTTGAGAGGCTGAGGTGAGTGGATTGCCTGAGCCCGCAGGTTCGCGACCGCCTGGGCAGCAAGACCTCATCTCTACAATAAATCAAAAAATCAGCCGGGCGTGGTAGCGCATGCCTGTAATTCTGGCTACTTGGAAGGCTGAGGCGGAAGGATCGCCGGAGCCCAGCAGGTCGAGGCTGCGGTGGCCAGGAGCGGCCACTGCACTCCAGTCTGGGCGATAGAGTGAGACTCCAACTCAAAAAAAAACCCAAAAAACAAACAACCCCCCCCAAAAAAAGAATACTGTACTAGTCTTCAATGTTGGATTTATATTATAATAACCTAGGGAGATTTTTAAAATACTGATACCTGGATTCTACCCCCATAGGATCTATTTAATTGATTTGGGGGTTGATAGGGATTTAAAGAATAAGTAGCCAAGATTGAGAACCACAGTATAAGTAAAATACAGAAGTATATAATCCTTAAGAGCTAATTAGTCAATTTAGGGGTTCACAGAAAAAGTGTTATCAGATTTGAAAAAGGAAAAAATTTTAGAACCAAGTCTGCAATTTCTGTTCTAAAACACTTCAATATTTGTAATTTATCCACCTCTAAATCTAGCCAAACTATTACATGATAGTCCTTAAACATAATGTGAATAGGAATAAAATGTGATAAAAATTAATATGCTTTTTTTCCTTTTGACTTAAAATTCAGAACTTTCTTCCCCACACATACAGAGGGTGCCAAACTTCCACAAAAAAAAGTATACACATTTTAAGAAAAAAAACTACATTAAAATTGTAATACTCAATATATACCTATAACAAAAGTTGAATACAAATCACGTTTGACTTCTGCAATTACAAGAGGGTCTCAAAGTAGTTACCATCAGCATCCAGACATTTCTGATTATGGCAAACTAAAAGTAATATATATATATATAACATCTCTTAAAATGTGTATACTTTTTTGGCACCCCTAGTATACTACCCAATTCAATTAAAAAGTTGAAAGGTTTTATCTATCAACTTCATCAACAAGGGTACATGCATAATGAACATTTATATACCTTAACCCCGAACTGTACTCCACATCTTTAAAAAATAATAACAAAATTTAAAAAATAAAAGCACTTAGCTTAAAAAATAAAAATAAAATACATATATTGTAGTTGGGCACAGTAATCCCAGCACTTTGGGAGGCAAAGGCAAGAGGATTGCCTAAGTACAGGGATTGAGACCAGCCTGGGTAACTTGGCAAGACCTCATCTCTATAATAAATAAAAAATAAAAATTAGCTGGCTGAAATGGAAGGATCGCCTGAGCTCAGCAGGTTGAGGCTGTGGTGGTCATGAGCATGCCGCTGCACTCTAGCCTGGGCAAGAGAACTCCTACTCAAAAAAAAAAATTGTTCTTAATGGGTATAATTTTGATTTGTTCAGCAACATCTGTTATCCCTTACATTAAGAAGCCTCAAAAGTTATTCTTTTCCACTTCAGGATTAAACATCAGATGAAGGACGTTATGATTACTATATATAATAATTATGTTCTCTACCTTCAATATCTAACAATATTATGAAGTTTCCTATCTAGAATTAAGTGGGATTGAATTATACCTCAAAATACAGTTCATGGCTATTAAGTGTAAGGTAGTCCCTACAGGCATCACTAAAAACACAGTACAAAAATGGTCATTCAAAACAAATGATTTTTATCAACAAAAGTAAGTATTAAAAATATCCTAAGAAAGTCGGAACATTTTTATAAAACAGAATTCTAAAAAGTTTTGATTCTTAACATTTAGAGGCTGAGAATGGTGCTCATGCCTGTAATCCCAGCACTTAGAAAGGTGGAGGCGAGATGATTGCTTGAGCCCAGGAGTTGGAGACTAGTCTGGGCAGCAAAGCAACCACCTGGACTCTACAAAAAAATCAAAAAATTAGCTGGGTGTGTGGCATATACCTATAGTCCCAGCTACTTGGGACTTACTCTGACTCAAACAAACAAAAACATTTAGTCATTTGGAAAAATCATTTACTTAGAATTTTACATGACAGTAAGCAAGGTGTTCTCATGTTCGGCTTTGCTTCTCATCTGCCCACTTCCAAGACTACATCATCACCTTGAAGACTCACTCTAACACAGTGAAGGAGGACAGGGTAAAGATGTGAACATGCTTGGACAGTTTCTCCTTAACTGAAGCAAGTTGGTTAACACATCCAGTTAGTTATTTGGCATATAAACACTAATCAATAAATATTTCTTGAACATCAACTACCATAAATAACAAAAGAATACTTACATTCTTACCTCTAGATAACCAAAGTTCTCCCATGTGCACCTCTTGCAAGAAAAGTTCTTGCAGTTTTTCATTCTTTGCTGGATTCCACAACTAAAAGATTCATAAAATAAAAATATTTAATAATGAGTAATGAATGTAAGGGATATGGTTACTGATGAAAATGAATGAATTAGTTAATTGTTTTAATTAGAAGTCTCACTCTGCCACCCAGGCTAGAGTGCAGTGGCATGATTACAACCAGCACAGCTTCGACCTACTGGGCTCAGGCCATCCTTGCACCTTAGCCTTCCAAGTAGCTGGAACTACAGGCATGTGTTACCACACCCAGTAATTTTTTGATTTATTGTATAGCTGTGGTCTAGAACCCCTGGGCTCAGGCAGTACTCTCACCTCTGCCTCCCAAAATGTTGGGATTACAGACATAAACCATCGCTCCCAGCCTAATATTTATTTTTAAAGGATGTCTTTTCCAGTGCAGTGGCTCAGTGGCTCATGCCTATAATCCCAGCACGAGGAGGCTCAGGCGGGAGGACTACTTGAACCCAGGATTCAAGACCACCCTGGGCAACACAGCAAGACATCCTCTCTATAATACATCAAGAAATTAGCCATTGTGGCATGCACGTTCCTGCAGTCCCAGCTACTCGGGAGGCTAAGGCAGATCGTTTGAGCCCAGGAGGTCAAGGATGTGGTGAGCCATGATGGTGCCGCTGCACTCCAGCCTGAGCAACAGAATGAGACCCTGACTCAAAAAAAAATGAAAAGGGCACCCTGAACCTAGTTTTTAAATCCAAGGCATGACAAATGAATTTTTTAAAAAGTAATATTTAATCTATTTTCTGGCTGGGCGTGGTGGCTCACGCCTGTAATTCCAGCACTTTGGGAGGCCAAGGTGGGAGGACTGCTTGAGCCCAGGAGTTTGAGACCAGCCTGGGCAATATAGCTAGATCTTATCTACAGAGACTTTAAAGATCAAAAAATTAGCCGGGCTTGGTGGCTCAGCCTGTAATCCCGTGCCTTTGGGAGGCTGAGGTGAGTGGATTGCCTGAGCCCGCGGGTTCGACACCCGCCTGGCCAACTTGGCGAGACCTCATCCCTATAATAAATCAAAAAATAAGCCGGGTGTGGTAGCGCACGCCTGTAGTTCCTGCTACTTGGAAGGCTGAGGCGGAAGGATCACTGGAGCCCAGCAGGTCGAGGCTGCGGTGGCTGGGAGCGGCCACTGCACTCCAGTCTGGGCAACAGAGTGAGATTCCAACTCAAAAAAAAAAAAAAAAAAAAATCAAAAAATTAGCCAGGTGTGGTGGTGTACTCCAGTAGTCCCAGCTACTCAGGAGGCTGAGGTAGGAAGATAGTATAAGCCTGGGAGTTGGAGGCTATGGCGATCCGTGATCGTGCCACTGCTCTCTAGCAGTGGCAGAGTGAGACCCCGATTCAAAAAATAAATATATATATATTTTTTTAAATTTGTCTAAAACTGAGTTACAATTTCAGGTGATTAAAAAAATACATGGCAGGCTGGGCTCAGTGGCTCAGCCTGTAATCCCAGCACTTTGGGAGGCTGAGGCAAGTGGATTGCCTGAGCCCGTGGGTTTGAGACCAGCCTGGGCAACTTGGCGAGACTTCGTCTCTACAATAAATAAAAAATTAGCTGGGCATGGTAACACTCGCCTGTAGTTCTGGCTATTTGGAAGGTTGAGGTAGAGGGATCGCTGCCGCCCAGCAGGTGGATGCTGGGATAGCCATGAATGTGCTACTGCATTCCAGCCTGGGTGAGAGAGTGAGACTCCAAATCAAAAAAAATTAAAAAAAAATACACGGCATATTCAAGTTAGGTTGAAGCACCTGTAATAAATAATTCCCACCTATATTTTACCCAACTTACCAAACACACATAGAAGAAATCCTATTGTAATTAATATAACTATAACAAAGCTACATTTTGTATGCTGCAAAATTATTTTCGTGCCTGGGATATTAACAGTGCTTGTTGATTTGGTTTCAGTGATTTCTCTGGCCTTCAGGGTCATTTCGGTCTTTTGGTTCTTATACCTGTTCATGGAGCAATAACCCTCTCATAGGGGAGGCAAGATATTATGCTAATACTTCTGTACTCACACCCTCAAAGGGAAAGGGGCAAAGGACACAGCGGGGGGTTGGCAGGGCACTGAGTATTCAAGAGTATGCTGTGGTATACTGCAGCTGGTTCAGGAAGGCAATTCAATTATGACCACAAGATGGTGTCATCGTTGGCACTATCCCTAGTGCTGGTCACTCGGGAGAATGGGCAAGCCCTAGCCCAAATACCAACTCCACTGCCAGTCACCTCAGCATCAAGCTTTTAAGTCCAGAGGGTTTGGGTGTTTGTTTTTCCTAATAATTTTCTTTTTAAAATGGGGTGAACCTAGAGAGGAGTCACCTTTTAATCTTTTATCAGCAAGCATGCTAATGATTGTAACAACCACAGGGTTCACTCAGTAGATGTTTAGCAAGGACAAGGCACTCTAGGAAGAACTAAACAGAAGAGGAGACCAAGACCCCTGTGCCCATACCCAAGAAGCCCACAGTCTAACAAAGGAAAAGGGATCACACAGGTATGACAAGGAGTTCAGCATCCTTTGGGGCTCAAAGTACAGAGACATTACATCTGGTTGGAGAATCAGGAAAGCTTTCTCAAAAAAGATAGCATTTGAGACCTGGAGATATTCAGTGAAAATGTGATGAAGAAAGTATAAGCAAAGCAAAATCACAGGGAACATATCAAGTGATCTTATTTAGTTGGATCATCATAGGGTACATTTAGCAATAATAAGTACCATCACAAGAAGGACAGCTATAGACCAGGAAGTTTACATATATTATTTCCAAGCAGTCATTATTGAATAGGCGCCTGTGGAAGGTGTGGGCCAATCTGAGGTTGGTCTTTAATCTGCAGAGCAGAGAACTGGTCACTGATTATGGAGCATGAGGTGGATATTTAGACAAGATGAGTCAGGATCATGGCAGGGAGGCTAGTGATACCAGGAGACAGAGGAGGAGTGGCAAGGGATGAAATGAGGAATTTACTTCTGAACACACTAAGCTAAGGTGCCAGCAGTGTCCAGATGACAGACTCCAGCAGGCAGATGAAAAGTGGGACACTGGGACTAGAGTAGCACATCTGAGATCACTTTCGAAGACAGTAAGGGCCTTCTAGGGAGAAGGAAGAGCACAGAACCCAAGGCCTATGTTTCACAGAGAATCACCTGAAGGAGCTGTTAAAGGTTTCATTTCTTGGGCTCTACCCTGACCTACTGAATCAATCTCTGTGAGTAGAGCCCAGGAATCTGTATGGGTAATAAGCTCTTCAGGTGATTCCTCTGCATTCTAAAGTCTGAGAGTCACTGTGCCAATAAGATCCCCTGGGCTACTGAATCAGAATTGCTGGTGCCAGGTCACATAATCTATATTTTAACAAATACTCCAGGTAAATCTAATGCAGATGATCCATAGACCATACTTTGGGAAACAAAAGTTCCTGGGGTGAAGAAGAAGAAAGATCTTAAAAGAGGTTAGAAGAGACATCTTTCTGTGCCTCAGTTTATGCATCTATAAAATGATAATAGCGTTGTTGTGAGGATTATATGAAAGAACATTTGAAAAACCCTGCTTCTGCTGCTTCCTCCCTTGAAATAACTTCTGTCTTCATTATTCCCCATTTGGACTGTACTGACATCATCCCATCTTCACTTCTCCATACCACCCTCCATTACTGGTACCAGAATCATCCTCTTTAAAAAATATTTAGCCAGGCGTGGTGATGCACACCTATAGTTCCAACAACTTGGAAGGCTGAGGTGGAAGGATCACCTGAGCCTAGCAGGTTGAGGGCGGCCATGAGTGTGCCACAGTACTCCAACATGGGCAACAGAGCAAGATGCTGACTCAAAAATAAAAAATAACTGTATCTGTTCTCTGACATAAAGTCACCATCATTAGTTGTCCACCACAACGTTCATCGTCATCCACAGTAAGACACTAGCCTTCCACTCAGCTCTCTCTGGCCATAACACTCCTTGAATATTACAATGTCAAAGTTTGTGCCTCTGCACAAGTTGCTCCCCTCTGCCTACAGTGAACAATATTCAACACATATTTGCTGGGCACTCAGTGTGTTAGATATTGTTCTGGGCACTGGAGACAATGGAGAGTGAACAACAGACAAGGTCTGCCCTCACCGAGCTTAGAGTAATAAACAGAAAACACTAATCAAATAATCACACAAACCAACCATGAATAATGGCAATGAAGGGGGGACATAGAGCTGTCTGAGGCTCTGCCTCAATCAAACAGATCAGGGCAGACATCTCCCACCTTATGTCTAGTTCCTTGGACACTCTGCCCAGCTTCCTTAACGATGTCAATTGTGCCTTTATTCTCTGACTCCATTTTGAAGCCTCGGAAGTCTCTTTGACTCCTGCCTCTCCATGACCCTTTCATCAGTCAGCATGAACTCTATCCTTCCTGGGCTACTCATCTTCTCGGTTACCACTGACGCCACTGTAGGTCAGGATTTTTATTACCTCTCATATATATATGGCTGCAATAGCTTGTTCTGTTTTTCAATCCACCAAGTACAGCCCTTCCTGATCAATCTAAGAACTTTTATTTTCTTCCCTTCTTTTAAAAAAATTCCTGCTTAGTGGCCGGGCACAGTGGCTCATGCCTGTAATCTCAGTACTTAAAGAGGCCGAGGCAAGAGGATTGCTTGAGCCCAGGAGTTTGAGACCAGCTTAGGCAACATAGCGAGACCTCGTCTCTACAAAAAAATCAAAAATTATCCAGGCATGGTGGCACACATTTGTATTCCTAATCAGGAGGCTAAGGCAGAAGGATCATCTGAGCCCAGGAGGTCAAGGCTGCCGTGAGCCATGATCATGCCACTGCACTCCACCCTGAGTGAAAGAGTTAGACTCTAACTCAAAAAAAAAAAAAAAAAAATCCTGTTTAGAAGTCTTCAGCAATTCGCCCACTGAATCTCAATTCTTTAACCTGGACTCCAAAGCAAGCCTGCCCTAACTCAACCCCTCCTTACCTCTCCAGTCTTCCTTCCCTCTTTCCTCACTATGACTCCTTTGCCAAACTGACTGACATCCCCACTTTAGGCACATGTCACTCCCTCCATCCTGAATTTCGCCTCTGAAACCAGGCCCCAAATTCAACATCCTTCCAGGCTCAGTGCAATGCCACCTCCTTCCTAAAGTCTTCTGCAGAAAAACCGCGGTTTTCAAAAACAGCCATAGCAATATTCCCAGTCCCACATGTGCTTTCAGAACCTAGTCCCCTACCAAAAGGTAGAGTTGATTTCCTCGCCTCTTGAAATCAGATGGACCTCAATGTTGCAAGCAGTGGTACCATCTGCTCCCCCACATGGGCACACACACTCTCATGCTCTCCCTATATGCATGCTTGCTTGCCCCGTGGGACCCAGCCCACCACACAGTGAAGACTCCCAGGCCACAAGGAGAGAACCTGTGTAGGTGCTCAGGTTTACAGACTCAGCTAAATAAACATCCAGCATCAGATGCCAGACACGAGGGAGTGTGCATTCAGATGACCAAGACCCTGCCCTGGAGCCATCCTGTCTGAAGCTGACCAGAAAAGAGCTATGCCCACTAAGTGCCCACTAAGCCCTGCTCAAATTGCAGATTTAGGAGAAAAACAGGTAACTGTTTTCAGCCACTAAGTTTAAAACGACTGGTAAGAAGAACACCTCCATGATAAGCCTACCCTGAAAATGATCTGGCCTCTTCTGAGTTTTTTTGTTTTTTTTTAAGTCAGGCTCTCACTCTGTCATCCAGGTTGGAGTGCAGTGGCATGATCATGGCTCACCGCAGCCTTGACCTCCTGGGCTTAGGTGACCCTTCCACCTCAGCATCCCAAATAGCTGGGACTACAGACATGCACCACCATACCCAGCTAATTTTTTTATTTTTGGTAGAGACGAAGTTTCAGTAGGTTGACCAGGCTGGTCTTGAACTCAAGGAGCCTGCCTTGGCCTCCCAAAGTGCTAGGATTACAGGCATGAGCCACTGTGCCCAACGGCTCTTGTTACATTTATTGACCTTATTCACTGCCTTGTTTTGAGGGTTCCTCTGTCACACCTAGGACAATGCCACACACATAAGAGTCTTAAATAGGCACTGACTGACTGAAAGAATGGTGGTTAAGACTGCAATCTTTCTGATATTTCATAGAACCCTCTATAGTGGTTTTAGAACTGATGTGGGTTAGTTAAGGCTGGGCCAATCACCAAGATGTTATCTTGAAAAATGACTAAACCAGGCACAGTGGTGCAGGCCTATTAATCCCAGCTATTCAGGAGGCTGAGGTGGGAAGACTGCTTGTGGCCAAAAGTTGGTGTCCAGCCTGGGCAACATAGCAAGATTTCTGTCTCTAAAACAAAAAAAAAACAACCAAAAACAAACCACAAATCATATTCTGTTTTAGAGAACATGAAGACACATTCTACTTCTGAGCAAGAAGAAAAGACCTGCAAGACAAAAATCAGTGGTGTAAATGTTACTGCCCTGTGACTGTGGCCGGCCTGGGTTTCTTAGTGCCCTGTGTGACTCTGATAGGGCACACACACTCCTCAGAGTGCCTGATTGTATACAGCACCTTGACATAAGCAACTCCAACTCAGAAAGACTCCATCTTACGTTTTCCTTTTTAAAAATTCTATTGCTATTATTGCTATTATTATTATTTTCGAGATGGGGTCTCTGTCGCCCAGACTAGAGTGCAGTGGCACACGCTCAGCTCACTGCAGCCTCGACACAAGCGTGTGTGGACCTGGTTATCTCCGACCTTGCTGCTCCGACAACGTTCGCTTTACAGCTGCCTTTTTATAAGCCCAACTCTTCCTCCCTCCCTTCCTCCCTTCCTCCCTTCCTTCACGCAGGGGGCGCGAGGGCGGGGGCCGCGGACGGTGGCGACACCCACTACCGAGCCACCTAAGGACCCTTCTCTGAAGCTACCTGGGCGTCTCTGCAGCGCTGCGCCTGCGCGGGCCGCCCCTCGCCCTGGGGCTGCTCGGCTCTTCTCTCTGCAAACACAACGCGGCACGTGCAGGCTGGAGGCCGTCCCGGCGCCCGCGTGGGCCCCTCGGCAGGGACCGCGGCGCGCGCAGTCCGGCCTGCCCCCGTGACCCCGGCCTTCCCTCGTGGGCGCGGTCTTCCCCCGTGACCCCGGCTTCCCCCCGTGAGTCAGACCACATGCCCCCGTGACCCCGGCCTGCCCCAGTGGGCGCGGCCTCCCTCCTCGTGACCCCGGCCTCCCCTCGTGACCTGACCTCTCCTTCGTGGGCCCGACCTCCCCCGGTGGCCTCCCCCGCCCGTGGGCCCGGCCACTCTCGCCGTGGGCGCGGCCTCTCCGCCGTGGGCGCGGCCTCCTCCACCGTAGGCCCGCCCTCTCCGCCCGGCCCGGCCTCCGCCACCGCCTCCGTCGCACTCACTGTCCCGCAGGCGGCGCTTGAAGGCGGGGTCCCCGCGCCGCTTCCGATCTAAATAGACACAGTAGGCGAGGAGGCCGATGGCACCACAGGCCGCCAGGGCCGCCAGGAGGCCGAGGAGGCGGCGGACGCAGGGCATCCGGCCGCGGGCGCCCCCGAGCCGAGCGTTGGGCGCGGGCCGGCCAGCAGGGGGCGTCGGCGCCGAGGACCCCCGGCCTCGGGACTGCCGTGCGCCCCGCCGCAGGCGCCCCGAGCGGCGCCTCGACGCCTCGCACGGAGGCCTGTGGACTGAGGAGGAAACGGGGGTCCCGGAGGACACGTGTGGGAGGTCCCACCGCCACCGCCGCAGAGCTCTGTTCCAACCCTGCTCTGTCGCAGTCCAAGTTCTGAACGCCTTCTCGGAGCACGCCCCTGCCCCTGTGCCTAGACACCCATCTATTCAGGCATATCTGGGGAATCTGGTTCACCGAGGCCCTGGATGGGTCACCGTCAGGTTCCTGTTCCCTCACGTGCAAAATTCAATTGTCTTTAGGTCAGTTTTGGTCATCTCCTTGTTCACATTGCGTAACACTGGGCTGTGACCCCCCATCTGGTCTCCTTTGTCACCTGAAATGACCCAGCAGCCCAAGGTTTCCTTACACTTTAACAGTGGAGGAGAGAGAGAGTTTGAAGCAGTAATACTTGGCCTAGAAAAAAACTTTAGTTTGCTAGGCTGGCCTGACAGTCAAGGAAAGGTCCCAGAGCAGAAACAACCGAGGGACCCATGATCCTTACTGGTCTTGCTGCTTTTCTTTCTTATACTTGCCTGATTCGGCAGACACAGCAAAAGAAAGGAGGTAAGACTTTGCCCCAGATGCCAGAGTTTTCATTTGTATATTAAGGCAAAGAGAAGACATAAGCTAGGTAAAGAGCTAAAGAATGAAATTCCTCCTTTGTTAGGTTATTCAACTGCTATTTACTACTTATGGGTATTTTTTTTTTTTTTTTTTTTTGAGTTGGAGTCTCACTCGCCTAGACTGGAGTGCAGTGGCCGCTCCCGGCCACCGCAGCCTTGACCTGCTGGGCTCCGGCAATCCTTCCACCTCAACCTTCCGAGTAGCCGGAATTACAGGCAGGCGCTACCACGCCCCGCTGATTTTTTGATTTATTGCAGAGATGAGGTCTCGCTGCCCATGCGGGTCTCGAACCCGTGGGCTCAGGCAATCCACTCACCTCAGCCTCGCAAAGGCGCGGGATTACAGGTTGAGCCACCGAGCCCGGTTTATGGGTATTTCTAATGTGTGCATAGCAGGTGCTCATCACTGCTCTGAATACCATTATGGCTGAGGATAGTAACCCCAGCCCTCACAATTTTTTTTTCTGAGTTGGAGTCTCACTCTGTCGCCCAGCTGGAGTGCAGTGGCACACTGACGACCACCGCAGCCTCGACCTGCTGGGCTCAGGCGATCCTTCCACCTCAGCCTTCCAAGTAGTTGGAACTACAGGTGTGCGCCACCACGCCCAGCTAATTTTTTGTTTTATTGTAGAGACAAGGTCTCGCCATGTTGCCCAGACTGGTCAAACCCCTGGACTCAGGCAATCCTCTCACCTCGGCCTCCCAAAGTGCTGGGATTACAGGCTTGAGCCACCGTGCCCAGCCCTTACAATTTAGGAGTCAGGAGGTGTGGAGAAAAAAAGCAACTCCATTTTGGATGCTAATTCACCAGGTCAACTTCTGATGAGCCCTAGTCCCATGAATGTTTCTGGATTTCTACATTATGTTACATATACCTCTGCTTTTAGATCACAGCAACCTTGATGGAATCATCCAAATTACAGACTATAACGCATACAGTATTCTTTCCTGTTCTGGCAGGTTGCCTTTAATTGTCTTGCCGGAGCACACATACTCTTCCTCTGGCACTGAGGAGTAACACCGCTGAGATCTACTGGTCCTGTAGCTGCCCAAGAAGAGCTTCTGTCTGTAAGTTCCCTCAATAAAATCACCCAAAACTGACAAACTGGATTTGTCTGCCTCTTTCTTTGGTTTCTCAGGCAAAATTGCTTCGGCATCTGGAGGTTGCTTTGTGCATACGGCCCTTGCATGGAGCAGCAGGGGTAAGTAATATAGCATTGTTTTCTTGATTGCTGTATGTTTCTTCCCGTGATAATTCCGTCTTCTAGCTGGCAAAGTGGTTATCATGAAAACCTGATTGCAAGCACAGAAAGGACGGAGTCATCATCCAGTGCTACTACTGGGGATCTGGGACCGGTTTTTGGTTCAGAATCTTAGCGATGCGTCTAGCCTAGCTCCAGATGATCTTTTTTAGGCTGATTGCACGTGTCTTCTAACACCGCCACTCTCCAACTTTCTTCCCATCCTTCACTTCCACCAAGCTCGTAATTAATCCCTGTGGTAGATGGGACAGGGGTCAGGCCAGGGGAACTGTGGGCATGAGGTGGGTGTTCAGGGACCAAGTAAGCAGTGACATAGATAGAGGTTAAGAGAATTATTACAGCAATTAGGAATCAACAGATTGCTAAGGTTGAAATTGCCACAGATACCCTGAGGAAAAACAATTGACAAATATTTAGATTGGTTTCTCTAATAAAGGTAGATATTTTCTTCTCAGATATAGGCACCAGTCTTGCTAATTCAGTTAGTAGAATTCCTATCAAGTTTTGGTCTCTTACATATTGATATAGCATTAATAGTTCCCAAAGTATGGTTCTATGCTGGATGATACCTCTCTTTCTTTTAAACAGCTTTATTGAGGTATAATTGTTAGACAATACATTGCAAATATTTATGAAGTACAATTTTATAAATTTTGACACATGTGTACACCCATAACTCTATCACCAAAATCAAGATAGTGATCATATATCCATCATCCCCAAAGTTTCCTCAGGCACCTCTTTCATACCTTCCTCCATTCTTTCTTCCCTATCCTCCCCACTTCCAAACATCCCCTACATTCTGAGTATTATATAAATGGAACCATATACTATGTAATCTTTTGTCTGGCTTCTTTCACACAGCATAATTATTTTGAGATCTATCTAAGCTTGTTGTTTCAACAGTTATTTTTACAGTTCATTTTTGGTAGTATTCCATTTTATGGATATACCAATATTTGTTTAACCATCTGTTGATGGACATATATGCTGTTCTAATTTTTTACTATTACAAAGAAAGTTGCTATACATTGTATATTCAGATCTTTATTTGAACATAGCTTTCCTGTTCTCTTGGGCAAATACCTAAGCTGAAATACCTGGATCATATAGTAGGGGTATATTGTTGTTATTTTTAGAAAATGCCAAATATTTTTTTCCAAAATGGTTATACCATTTTGCATTCCCACCATCAGTGTATAAGAGTTACAGTTCCTTGTTATTGTTGTTAACACTTATTGTAGTCAACTTATAAAATTTTAGCCATTTAATAAGTGAATTATAAATTTTGACCACGTTTTTATCTTGCATTTCCCTAGTACTTAATGATGTTGAACAACTTTTTAATTTATTTATTTTCTGAGTTGGAGTCTCACTGTGTCGCCCAGGCTGGAGTGCAGTGGCATACTCACAGCCACCCCAGCATCAACCTCCTGGGCTCCAGCAATCCTTTCACCTCAGCCTTCCAAGTAGCCGGAACTACAGGTGCATGCTACCACACCTGACTAATTTTTATTTATTGTAGAAATGAGGTCTCGTCAGGGTGCCCAGGCTGGTCTCAAACCCACGAGCTCAGGCACTCCACTCACTTCAGCCTCCCAAAGTGCTGGGATTACAGGCTGAGCCACCGAGCCCAGCCAACTTCTTTTTAAATACACTTTATTTTTAAAACCAATTTTAGGTTCACAGCAAAATTGAGTGGAAAGTCTGGAGAGTCTGATATGGGCCCTACCCCTTATGCATGCACAGCCTCCCCACTATCAACATCCCCCACCAGAGTAGTACATTTGTTACAACTGATGAAGCTACATTGACACATCATTACCACCCAGAGTCCCTAGTTTACATTAGGGTTCACCCTTGGCGTTGCACAAGTGTATAATGGCTTGGAAAAATATCTAATGACATGCATCCACCATTATAGTATCATATAAAATAGTTTCACTGCCCTAGTAATTCCATGTTGTAACTGTTCATCTCTCCCTCACTCCTAACCCCTGATATTTTTAGTCTCCATAGTTTTGCCTTTTTCAGAATGTCATATAGTTGGAAGCATACAGTATGCAGCCTTTTCAGATGGACTTCCTGCACTTAGTCATATGCATTTAAGTGTTCTCTGTGTCTTTTCATGGCTTGATAGTTCATTTATTTTAGTGTTGAATAATATCCTATTCTGGATGTACCATAGTTTATCCATTTACCTACTTGAAGGACATCTTGGTTGTTTTGAAATTTTGGCAATTATGAATAAAGCTGCTACAAGCAACCATATGCAGGTTTTCGTGTGGACATAAATTATCATTTCAGTATACACTAAGGAATGTGACTGCTGGATCATATGGTAAAATTATGTTTAGTTTTGTAAGAAGCTAAAAACAGCTAAACTGTCTTCCAGTGTGTCAATACCATTTTGCATTCCCACCAGCAAGGAAGGAGAGTTCCTACTGCTCCACATTCTCCATCATCATTTAGTATCATCAGTGTTTTGGATTTTTGCATTTAAAAATCAGGTTAGGCTGGGCTTGGTGGCTCAGCCTGTAATCCCAGCACTTTGGGAGGCTGAGACGAGTGAATTGCCTGAGCCCACAGATTCGAGACCAGCCCCGGCAACTTGGCGAGACTTCATCTCTACAATAAAATTTTAAAATAGCCATGCGTGGTAGTGTGCACCTGTAGTTCCAGCTACTTGGAAGGCTGAGGTGAAAGGATCACTGGAGCCCAGCAGATCGAGGCTGCGGTGGCTGGAAGCATGCCACTGCACTCCAGACTGGGTGACAGAGTGAGACTCCGACTAAAAAAAAAAAAAATCAGGTTATTTGTTTTCTTAGAGATGAATTTTAAGAGTTGTGCGTATGTGTGTACTTTTTTTTTCCGAGTTGGAGTCTCACTCTGTTGCCCAGGCTGGAGTCAGAGACACTCTCACGGCCACCCCAGCGTTGACCTGCTGGGCTCAGGCGATTCTTCCACCTCAGCCTTCCAAGTAGCTGGAACTACAAGCACGTGCTACCACGCCCAGCTTATTTTTTTGATTTATTGTAGAGATGAGGTCTCGCCGAGTTGCCCAGGCTGTTCTCCAGCCCGTGGGCTCAGGCAGTCCCTTCACCTCAGCCTCCCAAAGTGCTGGGATTACAGGCTTGAGCCACAGCACCTGACCTGTATATTTTTTATAAAAGTCCTTTGTGCCCGGTGGCTCAGCCTGTAATCCCACGCTTTGGGAGGCTGAGGTGAGTGGATTGCCTGAGCCCGCGGTTTGTGACCCACCTGGGCAACTTGGCGAGACCTCATCTCTACAATAAATCAAAAATCAGCCGGGCGTGGTAGCACACACCTGTAGTTCTGGCTCCTTAGAAGGCTGAGGCGGAAGGATCGCAGGAGCCCAGCGGTTTGAGGCTGCGGTGGCCGGTAGCAGCCACTGCACTCCAGTCTGGGTGACGGAGTGAGACTCCAACTCAAAAAAAATAAAAAATAAAAAAAATAAAAGTCCTTTGTCATGTAAGTGTTTGGCAAATATTTTTTCCCCAGTTTGTGGTTTGTCTTCTCATTCTCTTAATGAACACTTTTGTTTAATGTACTTACTTGCCATCTGTCTATCTTCTTAAGTAAAGTATATGTTCTAATCTTGAGTACAGTTTTTTAAAATTGCTATTTTTAAATTGCTGAGTTTTGAATTCTTTATATATTCTGGAGATAAGTCCTTTACATGATATATATATTCAGCAAATAGTATCTCCCAATTGGTGTCTTGTCCTTTTAAAAGTGTCTTCTAGGTCGGCCGTGGTGGCTCACGCCTATAATCCCAGCACTTTGGGAGGCTGAGGTGAGAGGATTGCCTGAGCCCACAGGTTCGAGACCAGCCTGGGCAATTTAGTGAGACCTCATCTTTACAATAAATCAAAAAATTAGCTGGGTGTGATGGTACATGCCTGTAGTTCCAGCTACTTGGCAGAAGGATCACCTGACCCCAGCAGCTTGAGGCTGTGGTGACTGTGAACATGCCACTGCACTCCAGCCTGGGCAACAGAGTGAAAATCTGACTCAAAAAAAAAAAAAGTGTTTTCTAAAGAGCCAAAGTTTTTAATTTTAATGAAGTCTAATTTAACAACTTGCTCTTTATGAACTGTACTTTTGGTGTTGTATCTAAGAAATTTTTGTTCAACCCAGTTAGGCACAAGGTCACAAAAATTTTTTTTCCTATGTTTTCTTTTAGACATTTTATAGTTTTAGGTTTGGTAATCCAGCTTTGGGATGCTGAAGCAGGAGGATTGCTTGAGGCCAGGATTCAAGACCAGTCTGGGCAACATAGCAAGACTGCATCTCTAGAAGAAGAAAAAATTAGTCAGTTGAGGCGGCATGTACCCGTAGTCCCAGCTGCCGGGGAGGCTGAGGTGATAGGAACACTTGAGCCTCGGCCTCCCAAGGTGTGCTGGGGTCACAGGTATGTATCACTGTGCCTGGCTCTCAGCACCATTTGTTTAAAAGATTGCCCAATCTTCACTACATTGCCTTCGCATCTTTGTAAGAAAATCACTTGTCCATATATGTAGGAGCTCATTTCTGGACTCTGTTCCATCGATCTGTTTGTTTACCTTATTTGAGTACCAATGTTTGGATTACTGTACTTTTATAATCATTCTTGAAATTAGCTAATGTCAGGCCTCCAATTTAGTTCTTTTTTTAGAGCCAAGATCTCACTCTGTCACCTAGGCTGGACTATAGTAGCCCACTGCAGCCTCAATCTCCTGGGCTCTGGTAATCCTTTTAACTGGGACTAAAGGCACGTGGCACCATGTCTGGCTAATCTTTAAATTTTTTGTAGAGATGAGATCCCACTGTGTTGCCCAGGCTGGTCTTGAACTTCTGGGTTCAAGCAATCCTCCCACCTTGGCCTTCCAAAGTGCTGGGATTACAGGCACGAGCCACGGCACCCTGCCAGCCAATTTAGTTCTTATTTACATTGTTTTAGCTTTTCTTCATGCTTTGTATTTTCGTGTGAATTTTATAATTAGCTGGTCAATTTCTACAAAAATCCTGGTGGAATTTTGACTGGAAGATTGCACTAATTTTGAGGATCAAAGAAAATCTCAACAACACCAAATTGTATAATCTAGGAACAAGGTTATATCTCTTCATAAAGTTTGTCTTGTTTTGCCTCAGAAATATGTTATGGTCTTCAGGATAGAGATATTTCCTATGCTTAACCAGATTTATCGCAACATATTTCATATTGTTTATGCCATTGCAAATGGTATTTTTAAATTTTCAGTATTTATTGCTAGGGCATAGAAATTCAGTTGATTTTTGTATCATTGAATTTCTTCAATAATGGATTTTTGAGCCTGGCACAGTGGCTCACATCTGTAATCCTAGCACTTTGGGAGGCAGAGGCAAGAGGATTGTCTGAGCCCAGGGGTTCAAGACCAGCTTGGGCAATTTGGCAAGACTGTATCTCTACGATAAATCAAAAGTTAGCCGAGTGTGGGGGCACACGCCTGTGGTTCCAGCTACTTGGAAGGTTGAGGCAGGATTGCCTGAGCCCAGCAGGTCAAGGTTGCCATGGCCATGAGCGTGCCACTGAACTTCATCCTGGCTGACAGAGTGAGACTCTGACCAAAAAGAAAAAAAAAAAGGATTTTTATATGATTACTTTGTAATCTTGCCTCCTACAATCTTGCTTGACTGTTCAGCAGTCTGGATGTATCTGTGATACCTTTTTCTTCCTGAATGCTCTGACTAGAACCCTTAGTACAATATTACATAAATAGAAGTGGTTAGATATCCCTGTTTCTTTCGTGATCTTGGGGAAAAGCATTTAGTCTTTCATCATTATGATGTTAACTGTAGGTTTTTTTGTTTTGTTTTGTTTTGAGTTGGAGTATCACTCCATCGCCCAGGCTGGAGCACAGAGGCACACTCACAGCCACCCCAGCGTTGACCTTCTGCCTCAGCCTTCCAAGTAGCCAGAACTGCAGGCACATGCTACCATGCCTGGCTAATTTTTTTATTTATTGTAGAGATGAGGTCTCGCCAAAGTTGCTCAGGCTGTTCTTGAACCCGTGGGCTCAGGCAGTCCCCTCACCTCAGACTCCCAAAGTGTTGGGATTACAGGCTTGACCCACCAAGCCCAGCCTATACTTGGAGTTTTTGAGGGGGAACTTCAATTCCATTTCTTTATACTTGTAGGGCTATTCAGGTTATCAATTTCTTGAGTAAACTTTGGTAATTCATATCTTCAATGAATTTTTCCACTTCAGCTAAGTTGTCAAATTTATTGACATAAAGATGTTCATGATATTCCCTTATTGTCTTCTTAATAGCTGTGAATACAATCTGTAGTGATGCCACCACCCTCATTCCTGATATTCCTGTGTCTTCCTCCTTATTTCCTTGCTCAGTCTGGCTAGAAGTTTATCAATTTTATTTATCTTCTCAAAGAACTAGATTGCTCTTTATTTTTTAAGTCTATTATTGTCACATTGAGTCCATCCATTGTGCTAAAATCGTATTCTCCCAGAGCAGCACATGGTATATAGAAAGCACTCTATCAATATTTGTCGAATGAACCAATGAATGGGGAAAAAAAATGGAATCGTGGATTTCTCCATGTAAAGTCCTTTTTTGGGGGATGGGGTAGGTGTCTCACTCTGTTGCCCAAGCTGGAGTGAAGTGGCACACTCACGGCCACCATGGGGCTCACACAATCCTTCTCAGTCTTGCAAGTAGCTGGAACTACAGGTGTGAGCCACCACACCCAACTAATTAAAAAAAAAAATTTATTGTAGAGACGAGGTACTCACCATGGTGCCCAGGCCATTCTAGAACTCCAAAGTTTAGGCAGTCCTTTCACCTCCACTTCCCAAAGCGCTAGGTTTACAGATATGAGCCACCATGCCTGGCTTAAAGTCTTTTTTTAGGACTGTTTTAGGTATCAGCAGTCAGTCTTTAGAATGAGGCCAGTCTACTTTAGACATCAGCAATCTCTTTTTCTCTTATTTATGTTAATACTTTAGTACTAATAAGATATAACTCAGCAGAACCTTCAGAGGTTTGACCATGTATCCCAAGAGAAAGCTAAAAGGAGATGAAGTAAGCTGCTGGCATTGAGAAGTGAGGAAAACTTGAGACTAAAAAAAATAGATGGAGGCTGAAGACACAGTGAATAGAGAACAAGTAATAAAACTATAAGGCAGTAATCTTGGGATATTAAACTAGCAATGTAAACAAATAGGCATACACTCTAATAACAACAAATAAAGGTCACACCCAAGAGGGACTACCCTACCGGTAAAAATTTCAACTTAATATCGTCAGTGCTTCAAAAAGATATTTGAGCGCCAGGCACGGTGGCTCATTCCTGTAATCCCAGCACTTTGGGAGGTGGAGATGAGATTACCTGAGCACAGGGGTTCAAGACCACCCTGGGCAATTGGAAAGCTGAGGTGGAAGGATTGCCTGAGCCCAGCAGGTCAAGGCTGTGGTGAGCTGTGATCATGTCACTGCACTCCAGCCTGGGTGGCAGAGTGAGACTGACTCAAAACACAACAAACAAGACAAAGAAACCCTTGAGAAATTCTCAGATTTTAAAGGAGAAGGGGTGCATAAGTTGGCTTAGATAAATTATGAAAAATATTTCCATTTATATTTAACACTGAAAAATAATATACTGGGCCCACCTACCAAGGCTAGCAGGAAGATCTTAAGATTTGTGGTCAGGAAACACAAAAGGGTTATCACATAACTTGGCAGGGGATAAGCAGAAATCTCTCATTGCATTCACTAGGTTAAAAAAAAATTACTGACTTGATTAAATGTGGGTTCTAGCCTCTGCACCAGGCAACCACAGTGATCTTGGGTTTGAATGTCCCCTATACTTTTTTTGTTTGGGAGATTTTTTGTTGTTGTTCAAACTGCACACATTTAACATATATACTCTTATTAATCTCTCAATATGTATTCACCTATGAAACCATCATTACAATCAAGATTGTGAACACACCCATCACCTCCAAGGTTTCTTTGGGACCCCTTTGTAATCTCTCTTTCCTACCCTCTTCCCCCATGTATCCCCCACCAAGTTTCCAGGGAACCACTTTTTTTTAAGTCAGGGTCTCACTCTGTCACCAAGGCTGGAATGCAGTGGCACAATCTTGGCTCACTGCCGTTTTGAACTCCTGTGCTCAGGCAATCTTCCCGCCTCAAGCTTCCAAAGTACTTGGATTACAGATGTGAGCCACTGTGCCCGGGTGCACTGATTTGTCACTATAGTTTGTATTTTCTAGAATTTTATAAAAGTGGAATCATAAAGTATGTACTCACTTTTTGTCTGACTTTTTTCACTCAGCAGCATTATTTCGAGATTCGTCTATTTTGTTGCAGATATTACCCATTTGTTCCTTTTTATTGCAGAGTTGTATTCTATTGTATGGATATGTAACAATTTACTTATCCATTCACCTGTTAATGGACATTTGGGTTGTTTCAAATTTTTGCTATGATTAATAAAGCTATTTATTTATTTATTTATGTTGGAGTCTCACTCTGTCACCCAGGCTGGAATGCAGTGGCACGCTCACGGCTACTGCAGTCTAGAGCTGCTGGGCTCTGGTAATCCTTCCACCTCAGTCTTCCAAGTAGCTGGAACTACAGGCCCACACCACCATGCCCAGCTAATTTTTTGATTTATTGTAGAGACAAGATCTCACAAAGTTGCCCAGGCTGATCTCGAACCCCTGGACTCAGGCAATCCTCTCGCCTCGGCCTCCCAAGTGCTAGGATTACAGGCTTGAGCCACAGTGCCCAGCCGATAAAACTGTTAGGTGTAGCCACATGCTTTCATTTCTCTTAGGTAAGTACCTAGAAGCAAAACAGTGGGTCATATGTTTAACATTTTATGAAACTGTCAAAAATTTCCCCAAGTGGTTGTATCTCCTGCAGGCTATGAGAGTTTCAGTTCCTCCACATGGTTTTCAATGCTTCGAATCGGCAAGGAGAACCTAAGGGATCTAGGATTCTCCTTAACGGGATTTATAAGCACAGTCATTTGTAACTTAACTATTTAAACATGGGCAAATCAGTTGACCTTTGTGTCAGTTTTCTCATCTGTAAAGTGAAGGCTGTAGACTCTAAATTTCTGTTTTTGTTTTTTTCTTTTTTATTTACTTTTTTTGAGTTGGAGTCTCACACTGTCGCCCAGACTGGAGTGCAGTGGCCGCTCCGGGTCACCACAGCCTCAACCTGCTGGGCTCCGGCGATCCTTCCGCCTCAGCCTTCCAAGTAGCTGGAACTACAGGCATGTGCTACCACGCCCGGCTGATTTTTGATTTATTGTAGAGATGAGGTCTCCTGAAGCTGCCCGGGCAGGTTGCGAACCCACGGGCTCAGGCAATCCACTCACCTCAGCCTCCCAAGGTGCAGGATTACAGGCTGAGCAACCGAGCCTGGCTTTTCTTTTTTTTTAAATTTTAAAGCTGTGGGGTACAATTCAGGGTATACAAATGCTCACTATGCAGATACTGTAAATTTCTGTTTTTAATGATGTTTTAGTTTCAGAGATATTTAAAAAGTTTTACATCTATTTTTTAGTAGGTAATACATTCATGTGGTTCAAAACATACAGGACACGAATGACTACTATGAAAATCCTCTCCCCTTTGTCCTCCAGGTATAGTTTCCTTCCCAAAGGCAACCAATTTTATCAGTTAGCCTCCCACAGATATTGTATGCTTTCTCATTCTTTTTTTTTTTTTTTTTTTTACAATCATAGTATCCTATTCTATCAATGTACCACAATTTATTTAGCTAGCCCCCTAGTAGTGGTCACTTTGGCTAGTTCTAATTTTTATTACAAAGAATGCTGCGACAAACAGCCTTATATATTTATTCTTTCACATAGGGGTGAGAATACCTATAGGGTAAATTCCTAAGAATAAAATTACTGGATCAAAGTATATGAGCATTTTCAAGCTCAGTAGATATTGCCAAAATATCCTACATAAAGATATTCTAAATCTATACTCCCATCAGTACTGAAAACTTTCAGAAAATACTAATTAGAATTTTGCATGCCCTTTGACCTAGTGTTTTACTTTTATGAATTTATGCTACAAAATGCTAAAGAAAGGATGGGTCAAAGATATAGCTAAAAGTTGGTAACTAGACTTCCAAAAAATAGATTAGGAATGTGCAATGCCATAGAATACAAGGTTGTGTCAATGTGGAATAATTGTTCATTAAAGTGAAAAAGTGTTTGTACCACATAGTCAAATGAAAAAAAGCTGACTTTAATAACCAGTATATAACATAAACCTGTTCATGTTTTTTAAAGTGAGGGTGTTTATACATGAAGTTTGATATTTTTATACACATAGCAAAAGATGTGGCAGTACATACACCAAAATATTAACAGTTATTATTTCTGGGTATTTACATTTATAATTTTAGTTTTAACTCGTTTTTATATTCTTACTTTTCTATAATTAAAATGTACTACTCAAAAACTTTAGAAGTTATTAAAAATGTCAGATGTCTATAATTTAAAAAAGGATTTTGTTCAAACAAAAATCTAGTCAATGTGTTATTTGGAATATCATGGGGGAAAAATAAACTGTCTAAATTTTACACTTGTCAACTAACAATTCTAGAGTTACTAAATCTTAGCTTTGGACAGATTTTGAAAGGAGAAATAAGAACTCTGAAGTAATGAGAGATTAAAAGATAAAACTGGTGATTTCTCCTGCTCCTCAAAACCAGGACTTGCCGATGTTCTGATGCATAAAAGGTGTCTTGGCTCAAAAACTCAGTCTCTGGTGAGAATGCAACTGTTGCTCTCAGGAAGCAGAAGCTTCACGAGATAGTACTGACGTAATGGAACAATGTACTTGGGAATCAGAAAAAATGGGCCTGAGTCCTTAATTCTGCCACTTACTTGGCCCTTCTCTTGAGCATCTGGAACCTGTTTTCTCATGTGTCAAAGTAAAATAACAAGGCCTCTTTCATATGGCTGAGATAGTATGAATGGACCTTGACTCACTATTAGGGCACTCAGTTCTACCAATTATTTTCATCTTACTTTGAATCAGTTCATCAGGCATTTTACAAATTATTAAATATATTTTAACACAGCCAAGAATAGAGAATAATGTGATCAATGTTCTGCTTATCAAATCTCAGCATTCTGTCATATTTGCTTTAGATTCTGTTGGAGGAGAGAATAAACCCCTGTATACCTCCCCCCACGCCTTTCCCCTTTCTGAGAGAAAAACTACCATCCTGAATTTGGTGTTTGTCATTCCTACTCATGTTCTTCTATTTATGACAACATACAAAGCCAATATATTGTACGGTTTTGGATATTCAAGTTTTATAGAAATATTGTCTCATTTGGCAACTTGCTTTTTCTACTCATCTGTTTTCAAGTTTGATCCATGTTGATATGTTTAGCAGTAGTCCATTCATTTTAACTGTTCTGTGGTATTATGTTTAGGTCATATGCCACACTTATTTATCCATTCTCCGAAGGACACTTAAAGTGGTGTATGTTGCCGATGGGAATGCAAGATGGGACAGTCATGTAAGCCAGCAATCTCACTTCTAGGCATCTACTCAAGAGGCCTGAAAACATTATGTCCACACAAAAAGCCATGTGAATATTTATACTGGCTTTACTCATAATTATTAAACGTCTTGTCACAGAAAAGTTATATATTTTATTTCTTTATATTTTCATTTATGAGTCAGATTCCCACTCTGTTGTCCAGGCTGGAATGCAGTGGCACGATCACAGCTCATCATGGCCTTGACCAATACTTCTGCCTCAATCTCCCAAGTAACTGAGACTACTACAGGTACATACCACCACACCCAACTAATTTTTTGTTTTTGTAAAGACAAGATCTCGTTATGTTGTCCATGCTGGTCTCGAAGTCCTAGATTCAGCAATCCTTCCATCTCATCCTCCCGAAGTGCTGGGATTATAGGCATAAGCCACCCTGCCCAGCAGGTTCTACATTGTAATACAGTCAAACTTAGTTTATGTTTTTATTTGAGAGCAAGTTTGTATAAGGGTGAAAGAGAAGAACTCCTGAAAGTGGTTACCACTTGGTAGGAAAGGTGCCCCCAGAAGACGTTTCCAGAAAAATCTGAGTGCATTCATAACTACCTTGTTAAAGCTTAGCTATCATATTACATATAGGACCAATCCTGGGGAAAATGACTACATCAAAGAAATGATTAATTCTAAAAACCACTGATGGGCTGCCCATGCACCAAGAGAAACTTCAGCAATTTTTTCTCTTCCATCAAGGGCCAAAAAGGTCTTCTGTATATATAATACATATATGTCTTGGAATAGGGCAGAAGGGCAACTGGTGCAGGGTTTGCAGATAAAATACAGAATTTCCCAGTTAAATTTGAATTTCAATAAATAATTTTTGCATGAGACATACTTATACTAAAAATTTGTCTGAAATGCAAATTTAACTGGGTATCCCGTATTTTTATTTTCTCACTCTGGTAATCCTAAACTGGTGAGACTCTTGAGTCAGATTATCTTGTTTAATGTAATTTAGCCTTGAGAAGAAATCCAATTACTTGTACAGAGTAATCATGTATTAAATTTACATGTAAGTTTCTCAGGCTTTTTACAATGGAACTTTTCAACATGAATTCTGCATGACACAGATTACAAAATGAAGACAGTTTCATAATTATGTTAACTACGAATACCATAATTATAAACACCACCCTTCTTATTCTATTTAAAGAGATACATAATGGATATGTATATATAAAATAGTTTTTTGTGCTTGTCAACATGGAAAACATAATTTGAACTTGTAATAAAATTTAAAGGCCCTCCCAAAATTTCTATTCTGTGACTAAGCACGTACTTGCTAGAAACTCCTCATTAGTGCATACTCCATTCTAAGTCATTCAACCTTCACTAACAATGAATGCCATCACTTATTGTACTCTTTTTGTAATGGGATAAAAATCCATGTGTAACCACATGACAGTAATGAGAGAAGGAAGAACAAACAGGGGAGAAGGAAAAGAACTCATCAATTTAAGAATATTTTAAGTTGAAGATTAGAAAGTTAAGCAAGTCTACTTTAACACTTTTCAGATAGTCTAACTCTAACATCATCACTTTGTGAAAAGAACCCTGAAGATCTCTTTTGAATGTCTGGCTCTATACATAAGGATCACTGATAGAAAATGGAAACAATAGCAATTCAAAGTATTTTTTTTCAATGTAATGAAACTGTTTTTGACAACCTTACTGTTAGACGCTGGGCCAGGCATTTTGTGGGCTACACTTTGACTAGACGCACTTAAGAGCCTAATCGTCTAGTATGGTGGAAACATACATGCACAGGCAACACAATGCAAGGTAAACTGTGGAGTAAAACAACCCGGTCTGAAAAGCTATCAGAGCATAAAAAGAGTAAGAGTCTGGTGGTAGTGAGAAGTCATCAAAAACTTTATAGAAAAGACAGCCTGGACGAGCAGAGATATCAGTGGTGGGGAAGAGGAGCAGGAGGTGGAGACAGGCAGCTCAGGTCTGTGCAATGCCAGAGTGGCCCTGATGACTTGGCTCCTGCCCCAGGTCTCCTCTTGCCCAGCTCATTTCTACCAATCTTGCCTCCTGTGTGCTTGGAACACTATAATCTCCATCTCTCTCCTCTCATTTCCCTAGTCAATTCATAATCTTCTTGGGGGCTCAGTTTCATGATCACTTTCTCTGCAGAGCCTGACCAGACCAACCATGACTTCAAACAGGTTGGGCTCTGTATCATTAGCTCATGGCACATCATAACTTCATACGCTTATTTCACCTGGAGTTTCTTATGTGAGTTAACTGTTTAACATCTACCTCATTGATGATACCTTGATTATACATTCCATGATGGGAAGGACCTTTTTTATGTCTTGTTCACTGTTGTGACTCCTGGGCCATAGCACGTCTGGCACATGGAAGACACTCAATAAATTGTTGACAAATGAGTTCTGATAATAGGTTTTATGTGTGGTTGAATATAGAGCTTCGAATGCTTTCACAATTTTGATAGCTATGCTAAATTACAGGGTTTATAGAAAGTTACATGTGCAAATTAATAGGATAATTCATATAGATTTTCATAATTTAAAGCAATTTCATAGAAGACATGGCATTTAGAATAGTCTTTTTTAAATGTGCTATGTACAACCATCTTTCTTAGTGAAAGGCAGGAAAACCAGAAATGTAATACAAAACAACAAACAATAAAAGCACACAATGGAATACTAAAACAGAACGCTCCATAATCTTTAAATAACTTGATTTCATATATGGAATCTTCCATTATATTAAATAGTGTCTTTATGCTTTTACTTTCTTAGTCACTTTTAAGAGCTATCTACCTGAAGTTTAGCTGAACTCAACATATGCCTAATATTTGAAATGTCATACCTAGTCAATATTCACTTAATTTCATAATCCTTTCCGGCCTCCAAATAAAAGGATTTTAACAATGTCATTAGATGTACCTATTTAATGAATACACAATTTTGTTCTCTTCTCATAACATCCCAATATTTTATTACCAAATCTGTATCAATTAGAAGTGATAATACTCAAGCTGATAACTTAGTTATCTCAGGTTTATTAAATTGCTATGGAAAGATATCATTTAAATATCTAATGTATAAATCTAAGGCTGCCTCCTAAGTCTAACTGTATTTGGATGACACATTTTTTTCATTTTTATAATTAAGTGCTAGAAATATTTTATCGTAAAGACTGAAGAACATGCTCAAATGCTTTGTGAAATCTGATTTTCCATCTGTAAGTTACTGGCGCTTAGGAAGAAAAGCGATCACTAAAAAGAAAACTAAAAATATAAAGCCTATGTTTAAAACATGGCCTTTATTAATACTGCCCGCTGAGCTTCATTTTTATTTTACATTGAAATACTTCTGCTTTGCAAATAAAAGACAGAAAAGTGCATTTTACAAGAGTACTTTTTTGTTTTTAATTCTCTGAGAAAATGAAAGGAATCTGAATCACAAGTTCACAATATGGTAAAATGAAATTAAGAAACAATGATTTCAGTAATGCTATGCCATCACTAGTGTTTAGCTCTGACTTTGTTCTTGTAAATCAGATCCTGATATACAGTCTAGAGCATCTAGATTATTACTCTACAGTATATTAAACACAGAAAAGGAGGTTTAAAAAAAAACCCCTTTCAATGTACAAACATGAATTTAAAAATTGCTTTTAAAAAATCACCTTTTTACATAATGTATATGCAAAACTGCTTTAAATACATGATTTTGGAAGAATTATTTACAAAATGTATCAGTCTGTGGAACAATTCACAGACAAAGCATACATAGTTGCTTTATTTAGTTGTTGCATCTCAACTTTGGGAGATATAAATTTATTCGGCAGTATAGCAAACATAAAAACTGTGACAAAGTATCTTAAGGGCAACCAAAAAATTTGATCTTCAAAACAGTTAAAATACTAGGACTGCCAAAGTTTCTAAACAAGGACATACTTTAATGATCCAGATGCCCATTTATCATTCTATAACTGTTCGAAGGACTGAGATAAGACTCCCTGCAACACAGGCAAGGCTGCTGGATGCAACCTCCTGTAAAAGGGACAGCTGAGACCTATTGTCATCCAAAGAGTGAATTAACCTAGAATTTTCTTTTTTTCAATTTTATTAATATTTTAAAAAATACATAAAAATACAACATCCAATGTCTGAATAAATATATTTAACAAGTTGCAAGATAATACCTTATTTTACACAAAATTTTCAGCTTTAGAAATCTTGTTAAATAACTTCATTGTTGTTATATATTTCATTTTTGTCTTTTTGTAACAAAATAAAAACTCTGAAATTACATAGAAAAAAGACAAAATATTTTTGTCAAGGGATAAGATAGTCCACTGAAAACTTATTCACAATTCCACTGTAAACATTAATAAACATTAAAATATTTGCATAATTGTGTGCTCAGAAATCCTATAAAAAGTGGAAGACTTATTACAACTGTAGTTTTCAGTCAACTACACTTCCTTTCACAATTTATTTTGTCCCATTTACACCTTTTAAACCTGGGCACACTGCTGAACATATACTTTGGCAGTTCTAAATAGCAAGTGCTTCCACAAAAATAAAAAATAAAAAAATAAAAAAACAATTAAAAAAAACCACAACATAAACCCCCTACTCACCAAGTGTTCAAATACATCTTAGTGAAAGTGCAGCAGTAACTATTCAGCTGGATAATATTTTGATGTTTATCATGTGCACTTGCTTGTCTATGATTTCTATAACACCTGAAAGCTTTATTATACAAATTCAAATTTGCTAAGTGCCCTTTTTTCTATATCACAAAAAATGGGAAAAAAAGTAAAGAGAAAAAAAGTTATGACAAATGTGGCAGGCTGCCTAACCTTCACTTATTAATCAGCTTATTTTTCTGCAATAAGAAAAAAGAAGAGAGAAGGGAATAGATACAATTCAGCCTGGAAAAGTATACAGGAAATACTTAGCAATGTCAAACCAGTTGAGTGCTTTCTGTGGTTGTATTTCAGGGTTAGGAAATTTATGTCCATGGCAGCAAACTGCTGGGAAGGTAGAGAAAATATTTATCACCTGCATTCTACAGCAAGCACATTTTGTGGGGGGGATGATGATGAGGGACTCATTCCAGTGTCTGAGGAAGCAGATGACATGGAGGCTCCCGCATGAGACACTGTGGAATTAAAACAACTATGTTAGACTCAGAAATAGTTACACAAAGATACCTAACCAGTGGTAAATTAGAAGTAAAATTCTTAACATTTCACTTCAATCATAGGCCTCTTAAATGTTACATGAAGGAATAACAAATTGTCAGCAAACATTTTGTCTGGCTTATTTCAGTGGAATTAGTTTTTGGTCAGTTAAGTAACTCAACAGTTCAAATAAGACATCATAAAATGTAAAAATTAGAGAGAGATAAATTCATAAAACCCTACTGGGGAAATTCCAGGAAGGAACCCAGCTTGTCCCAAATCAGAAACAAGGTCAACCTGAGATAAACTCTCACCATAGGGAATTTCTGCCTTAACTCTGGGTCATAGGACTGTAAGATAATTTGCTTACCCCAGGAAAGTTCCTGTAACTGTCAGGTATCAGAGTAATGGAGATCAGGATGGAAGTAACAGCGTGTGACAAAAAAAAAAAAAAGTCCTCAAACGGCTTTAATGGTTTTAACAAAGTCTCTTCAGGAGGATATAATATGAAATAAGGACCACTAGGTCTATGTGTTAGGTGCTTTGCCACTTTTTCATTTTGGCTTTTATCTTCCCTTTCCATGTTCCTATTTAAATTTTTTTTTAAGTCATTCAAGTATCATTACAACAAATTCTTATATGTATGTTAAAAATCACTCGATATTTCAATTTAACAATTCACTACAAGAAATTATGAAAGGCCATTGCCTTGCTAGACTCTGGTGTGGCCATGTGCTTTTTGAACTATGGCTGTTACAATGCTTCCTGGCTTTGGTCCCCCTCACCTTGGGGAGGTGAATTCTCTCTCTCATTTGCTTTTTAAAAAACGATATTTTCTAATTTAAAAAAATTAAGAAAATAAAAAAGGGAAGAAGACTGTAATAAAAATTACTTTTAGCTGTCTAAAACTCTTATTACATTCAGAAAACTGACTCCAATACAGTGGAGAGTCCTCTAAAGAAATTTTAGCCTGTTAATTTGTAATTTGTTATTCCTTTCTTTTCACATTCAAAAGTTCGATAAAGACTTCTTGCTATTTAGTTCTTTTTGTTTTGTTTGAGTCTGAGTCTCACTCTGTCGCCCAGCCTGGAGTGCAGTGACATGCTCATGGCCACTGAGGCCTCAACCTGCTGGACTCAGGTGACCCTTCCGCCTCAGCCTTACAAATAGCTGGAACTACAGGCACGTGCCACCACACCCAGCTAATTTTTCTTAATTTATTGTAGAGATGAGGTCTCGCCAAGTTGCCCAGGCTGATCTCAAACCCATGGACTCAGGCAGTCTTCTCATTTCGGCCTCCCAAAGTGCTATAATATTTAATAAACATTAAAATATTTGCATAATTGTGTGCTCAAAATTATTATAGGCATGAGCCACCGCACCCAGCTGCTATTTCGTTTTTAAAAGAAAAGGACAAACATGGAAAGCCTGATCTCTTTTCATTTGCTCCATTCTATTTCCAGAAATTAAAAATGGCTGGAGTTGGAACGCAGTGATTCAAGACCCCATACAACACAGGTTATTCTATCAGTAACTCAGCCTTTGAGTTTCTGGTAGAGACAGAAACTTCTCTCAACATGGTGAAATCTGTGAGGCAATTTACTTTTTATCTATTTTTTTTATGAGACATCCCTCCTGGAGCCCTCACCTGTCCCACCCTAGGCCTGGAATAGCTGCTTTCCAAGCCTGCTCTGCAACGGTGTTCTTATAGCTTCATTCCCTGCCACCTTGAGGTTTTCCTTTACTGTCCTCTTATGTGGGATTCCTCGTCTGCTGGATCTCATATTTTCTTAGCTTGGCTTTGAGTTTCTAGTATTAGCACACTAAGCAGAAATCTGACATAAGATACTTGATGTTGTTCTGAGACCCTCTTCTTTTGTATGTACCTTTATGTGGGAAACTTTCAGAATCTACTCTTTTTCCACAGATTTTATTATGTCCTTTGATGACTGTTTCCTCTCCTTATTTATAGAAGGCACAGTGAGTCCTTTCAATCTAACTCATCTCCTCCAGCTCTGGAATTTTTTTTTTTTTTTTTTTGAGTTAAAGTCTCACTCTGGGCTCAAGCAATTTTCCCACCTCACCCTTTCAAAGTGCTGGGATTACAGGTGTGAGCCACTGCAGCCTCAACCTGCTGGGCTCTGGCGACTCTTCCACCTCAGCCTTCTGAGTAGCTGGAATTACAGGCATGCGCTACCACACCCGGCTGATTTTTTGATTTATTGTACATATGAGGTCTCGCCAAGTTGCCCAGGCAGGTCTCGAACCCGCGGGCTCAGGCAATCCACTCACTTCAGCCTCCCAAAGCGTGGGATTACAGACTGAGCCACCAAGCCCGGCTCAGTTCTGGAATTTTAACAATATTTCTTTGATGACAATTTCCTCCCATGTTTACTCAGTGCTCTCCTTCTAGAAATACTATGATTCAGAAGTTGGATCTCCTTCCCAGATGCTATATTTCTCTTATTTCATCTCTTATTGTCTTTTTGATTATCTATTGAGCTTTACTATCACTTCTAATAATTTTTTTTAAATTGTAAAAAATCCCTTGCTATCATATTTTTAAGAGATCCTCCTTGTTCTCTGGGGAAAAAAAAATCTTTTTTTCTTTTTTTTTTTTTAGTTGGAGATTTTCAATCTGTTACCCATGCTGGAGTGCAGTGGCATGACCATAGCTCATCACAGTGAGCTCCTGGGCTCAAGTGATCCTCTTGCCTCAGATTCCTGAGTAGCTGAGACTACAGGTGGGCACCACCATGCCTGGATAAACTATTATTTATAGTTTTGTGCTTTTTTCTTTTTTCAATATGGAACGTTGCCTGTTTTTGGTTTTTGTTTTGTTTCTAAGGTTGTGTTTTGTTTTTTCTAGTTTGGCTTCTGTTTTTTATCAGAGGTTTTCCTCAAGTATTTGGCCACGTGGCATCCATATTTAAGAGGACATTAAAAAAAGTTGACTGGAAGCTGTGTATGAGCAGTAGGGCTTTTCAATAAGGGCAATACATGAGGTGACTGGCAAAGACCTTGCTTTTTGGCTCAGTAACATCTAAATGTTAGGTCATTTTTCCTGGGTTGGTCATTTTTTTGAGACAGGATTTCACTATCACCCAGGCTGGAATACAGTGGCAAAATCATGGCTCACTGCAGTCTAGAACTCTTAGGCTCAAGTGATTCTCCTGCCACAGGAGATGAGTTTTTGCTATGTTGCCCAGGCTAGTCTTAAACTGCTGGGCTCAAGCAATTTTCCCACCTCACCCTTTCAAAGTGCTGGGATTACAGGTGTGAGCCACTGTGCCCAGCTGGGTTGGTCACTTTCTTTAGAAGAATCCTCCAATCTCCCAGGAAGGAGCATAAGCTTAGTTGCCAGCTTTCAGGAGGCCAAGAGGATTTGATAGTGAGTTAGAAGAGGAACAGCAGTCTAACCATTCAGTATGCAAACTTTCACTACATCCATTCTTTTTGATTTAGCCTTAACCTTCACCTTCAGCCACAGCTGGTGTCCATAAGTCTACAAGCCTATATATCCTCCCATACCACATTAAGTTAATCTCCTATTTTCGTCTGGAGCTCGGGAACAAGCTAGCCTTGCTTCACAAGATGGGAAGAGAGGATCCTATTTCTCCTTCCATTTTCAACCACTCCATTTTTCAGCATCATCCCATATCCTCACTTTGAAAGCTTTTCTGGGGTTATGTGGTATGAATTGGCTTGCTTCTCGCTGTTTTGTCCCACTGCAAGGACAAGTAAGCTTAGTTTTAACATCATCTCATCTGCTAGGACAGGTGCAGTAGCCCATTTGTTGTTCAGATGATAAAAGAAATGCTGTTGAGATTTCTCATCTGCTATAGTCAATGGTCTCATCTCTTGTCCTTGTGGGTATAGATAGGGCTTTTAATTTCCTAAATTTGCTGTCATTTTTTAGTAGTGGAAATGGAACTCCTATACTTGTTAAGATAACTCTTAGGGTACACGCTGTCCTGTGAGACATTACTTATTTTTTTTTTTGAGTTGGAGTCTCACTCCATCATCCAGGCTGGAGTACAGTAGCATGCTCACGGCCACCCCAGTGTTGACTTGCTGGACTCCAGCGATCCTTCCACCTTAGCCCTCCAAGTAGCTGTAACTACAGGTGCACTCTACCATGCATGCCTAATTTTTTGATTTATTGTGGAGACGAGGTCTCACCATGTTGCCCGGGCCAGTCACAAACCCGCGGGCTCAGGGAATCCTCTCGCCTCAGCCACTCAAAGTGCTGGGATTACAGGCTTGAGCCACCATGGCTGGCTGATGTTAAGATCTTGAGATGAAATCTGTATCTAATTTATCTCTGTAATTTCATCACCTGGCAGAACATCTGTACATGTTACATGCTCATTAAGGTTGCCAAGCTGTAGTGTCTTATATTACAGTTGCTTAGGAAATGACTTACAATCCCAACAAGATAATCTCTTTGAGGATAAGCCTAATGCCTCACTCATTTTGATTAGCCCCTCAATAACAAATATAGTAGCTGTTAACAGGCAGTCAGTAAATGTTTGTCAAGCAAAGAGAATTTCAGAGGGAGTGAGCACTACTTGAGAATCCACCACATTTAGTAAAACCAGGCACTTTGTAAAATAGTTCACACTCCCTCCCTTTCAAGTGTCTCTTTCTGATTCAGTTGTTGACCACTCATTTCAACAAGAGCAACAAAGAAGAAAACACTAAGAATTTTAAAACAGCAAGTAATGAATGTATAGTATATTCAAAGAGTAACCAACTTAAGTCTTCTAAAATGATAAAATATATATTTGGAAAATAGAGGGAGAAAAATTATAATAAATTACCTTCTCTGTCTTTCTTTTTTAATCTTTTTCTCCTCCTGTCTATGGTTGCAACTTCAGACTTCAAAGACATATAATATTTTCTGATTTCCTGTAGTTTTTCTTGGAGAAATGAGATTCTCTCTGTACTGTTCATATTATCTAATTCATCTAAAAGGGAAGAAAAGTTAATGTGGATTTTAAGAGAAAAAAATGGCAGTTCTATCAAAAGTCTAACTCATAAATCAACAAAGCTTTAGTTTGCTAAAAGCTACTATATTAAAATCAGGCTCTGTAAATAGGGAAGACGAATTAAATTCATGATTAACAGTTATTTTTATATCTTACATTTTCTATTCTAGATACATATCACTTATGATCAGAAAAACATAAACTTGAATGCAAGGCTACCTTGGTCTATAATTATAGTTATTTATCAGAAGGTTATTTGGTATTCATTTTTTTAACTTAGTTATTAGTAATCATAAGTACTACAAAAAGCACTTCACTTTCATCAATTAATATAAATCATACTTTTTTTAAAAGAGGGTCTAGCTCTGTCACTCAGTCTAATGTACAATCATAGCTACTGCAGCCACAAACTCTTGAGCTCAAGGGATCCTCCTGCCTCAGCCTCCCAAGTATCTGGGACTACAGGCATGTACCCCCACACCCAGCTAATTTGTCTTTTTTGATATTTTTGTAGAGATGGGGTCTTGCTTTGTTGCCAGGTCTTAAGTCATCCTCCTGCTTCAGTCTCCTGAAGCGCTGGGATTACAGGTGACAGTTACTGTACCTGGCCCATGTATTTCTCATTTCTTAACTGGAGGACTTCCTCTAGTCGATATTTATCAACGTAATGTTATAAAAAGACACAGATTTGTATTTAAGATAACAAATAGCTATGTTTTTTTTTTTTTTTTTTGAGTTTGAGTCTCACTCTGTCACCTAGGCTGGAGTGCAGTGGCATGCTCACGGCCACCTCAGCCTCAACCTGCTGGGCTTAGGCGATCCTTCTGCCACAGCCTTCCAAGTAGCTGGAACTACAGACGCACGCCACCACGCCCGGCTAAATTTTGTGATTTATTCTAGAGAAGAGGTCTCACCAAGTTGCCCAGGCTGGTCTCGAACCCCTGGGCTCAGGCAATTCTCTCGCCTCGGCCTCCCAAAGTGCTGGGATTACAGGCTGAGACACCGCGCCCGGCTTGCTATGATTAATAAGATAATATTTGGAATATCTAAATAAGTTAACCAATATTCCTTATTTTATTAACATTAATCCAAAGTGACATTTTAAGATATATTCCACTTTAGAATATTATTAATCAGAATTTCTATAAGCTTCTTACTGAGTTGAAAGCTCCATTTATACGTCCTAGGGGATGAATTCGGATGTTTTTCTCTGTGTTTATCTTTCTCTCCATCTTTGATATGGGGGGATATTCTTGCAGGAGATCGTGCAATTTTCTGTGGCTTCGATACACTAAGATGCTTTACTGGGGTACATTTACTTGAATTGTCTAGAACAGGAAGATCTTCACTATCACTGCTTTGTCCTATAAAAAAAAAGAGTCAGAAATTATAAACACTAAAAGTCTTAAATATCAAAATACAACAGACCTAGCAATTATACTTCTTGGTATCCTACAGAAATAAGTGCACAAATGCACCAAGTTTATAACAGTTAAAAAAAAAATTTAAACAATCTAAACCACAAGTAGGGAAATAGTTAAAAATTATATGCTATTGAATACTTTGCTGAAGTTGTTAAAAACAATGAGCTAGAGTTCATAAGAACAAAAATGGCACAATATCCAGTAATGTTAAATGAAATAACAAAGTTATAAAACAATACAGTACTGTTCTCAATTTTAGTTCCTTTTTTTAAAGCTCTATGCCCTACCTCCACCCTATTCACCCTCAAAAGTCAAACGTGTCTGCTTTTGAAAAGACAAAGTTGAGGGTTACACACTCAGTTTCCCAGTCCCTCTCATACCTGTTTCTGTTATTGTCACCTTTATTACTATTTTTTTCATCAATATTTTTTATTATGATGTTGTGGGGTACAGTTAAGGGTTAGGTATACAAATGCGTTTCATTCAGGCACCCTGTTGATAAGAGGTGTTTCCCCATCCCCAGACAGACATTTGCTACCGTTAATCCCATCTCCCTTCTCCGCCATAGTTTCCCACTACTGTCAGTCATTTTCTTACAGTATTACATTGGATGTTCAAGGTCCATTATATGAGTGAGAACATGTGATACTCGGATCTTTGTTTCTGTGAGAGGTCACTCAGTATTACAGACTCTAGTTCCATCCAGATTGCTGCAAAATTCATGATTTTGTTCTTTTTTATGGCTGTGTAGTACTCCATCGTGTATATGTACCACATTTTTTTAATACAGTCCTCTTTTGATGGGCAGCATGGTTGCTTCCAGGTTCTTGCTATTGTGAACAATGCTGCGATAAACATACGTGTGCAGGTATCTTTTTTATAGAGTGATTTGAGTTCTTCAGGATGTATTCCCAGTAAGGGGATTGCGGGGTCATATGGGAGGTTGATATTTAGAGCTTTTAGGAATCACCACACTGCTTTCCACAGAGGTTGCACTAGTTTACACTCCCACTAACAGTGTAGAAGTGTTCCCTTTTCGCCACACCATCTCTAGCAGCTGTTATTTTTTGAGCTGTTGATAATTGCCATTCTGGCTGGAGTTAGGTGGTATCTCAGTGTGGTTTTGATTTGCATCTCCCTGATGATTAGTGAGGTTGAACATGTCATCATGTGTCTGTTGGCTGCTCAGATGTCTTCCTTTGTGAATTGTCTGTTCATATCTTTTGCCCATTTTATAATGGGGTATTGTCGTCTTTAAAAAAAAACTTTTTTTTTTTTTGGTCAAAAAGAGGAGACTCTGTGTTTGGAAAAACTAATCTCTTCAGCTGTGCTCTTATAAGTGCTCTTAAGCCAGGCTCGGTGGCTCAGCCTGTAATCCTGTGCCTTTGGGAGGCTGAGGTGAGTGGACTGCCTGAGCCCGTGGGTTCAAGACCCGCCTGGGCAGGCAATACCTCATCTCTACAATAAAATCAAAAAATCAGCCGGGTGTGGTAGCGCGCGCCTGTAATTCTGGCTACTCAGAAGGCTGAGGTGGAAGGATAGCCAGAGCCCAGCAGGTCGAGGCTGCGGTGGCCAGAAATGACCACTGCACTCCAGTCTGGGCGACAGAGTGAGACTCCAACTCAAAAAAAAAAAAAAAAAAAGTGCTCTTAAAACTATCTACTCCCAGGTACTCTGGAATATCCCACTGTCAGTTATCATGTTCTTGTTATCTTCAATTCCTTCCTTTCCTAGTCTACCAATATGCTTAGGTCTTTCCCATCTTTAGAAAGAGAGGGAGGGAAGGAAAGGAGAACTTTCCCCCTTCAGTTAGCACCTCTTTCCTCCTCTTTAAGGTCAAAAAATATATATATATATTTTTGAGTTAATTTCTCACTGTCACCAGGCCAGAGAGAAGTGGCATGCTCACAGCCATTGCAGCCTCAACCTGCTGGGCTCAGGTAAGCCTTCCACTTCACCTTCAAAGTAGCTGGAACTATAGATGTGCACTACCGCGCCCAACTAATTTTTTGATTTATTGTAGAAATGAGGTCTCACCAAGTTGCCCGGGCTAGTCTCAAACCCATGGGCTCAGGCAATTCTCTCACCTCGGCCTCCCAAAGTGCTGGGATCATAGGTGTGAGCCACCACGTCTGGCTTAAGGTCAAACTTCTTAAAGGAGAAATTTTTTGTTAACCTAACCATGCCTCCGTGCTCTTTATTAGAATCCCAGGCACTTACTACTGGCCAAATTTAATGAAGATATTTTAATCCTACTTGGCTATATAGCTTTTGAAACTTCCTTCTTATTCAAATCCACTAGTGTTCACTGATTTCCATTTATCTCTGGTCAGTTACTATTCTATTCTTCCAGGCTCATATAAGGGGTTTAATCCTACATAATTCTATTTTGGGCCCTTTTTCTTCTCATTTTACAATTCTTCCATTTCAGTCTTATTCTCTTGTGATCCTTTGACAACTAACTTTAATAAACAAACTTTTTTGGGGAGGGGGTCTCATGGCCCTACAGCCTCATCAGTTAATTGGGAGGCTCAATCTCCTACCAATTAAACACATAAGTAAAAATAAAAACAAGCTGGGCTCGGTGGCTCAGCCTGTGATCCCGCGCCTTTGGGAGGCTGAGGTGAGTGGATTGCCTGAGCCCACGGGTTCGAGACCTGCCTGGGCAAGTTGGCGAGACCTCATCTCTACAATAAATTAAAAAATTGGCCGGGCGTGGTAGCGCGCACCTGTAGTTCCAGCTACTTGAAAGGCGGAGGCGGAAGGATCACCGGAGCCCAGCAGGTCGAGGCTGCGGTGGCTGGGAGCGGCCACTGCGCTCCAGTCTGGTCGACAGAGTGAGACTCCAACTCAAAAAAATAAAAAATAAAAATAAAAATAAATAAAAACAGACTATCTTCTAAGTGCCAAACCTTATTTTCCAAGTACCTCTAACCCCAAATGATTCTTCCAACAACTTGCCGCTACTCCTGCATTTCAAATCTTCATTAACTAAGTTCTCTTACCCAACTAATCATAACTGAATCTGATTGGTGATTTTTTTTTCCAAATTACTTTAATTCATCCCTTCTTTCATTGCTTTAGTTAAGCCAAAGATTCTTTCTAAAAAGCAAAACTGATCATTTCCTTCTAAAGCCTCTTTAACTCTTTATTTTGAAATAATCTTCAAACCTGCAAAAAAAAGTTGTAAGAACAATACCAAAAATTTTTTTCTGATCCATTTGACGTAAGCTGCCTTGCCATACTCAAGTATGTTAGTGTTTTTCTTATAAAGAAGAACATTCTCCTTGTATGGTTATCTAATGCTGCATTACAAATTAGTCCCAAACTCAGCAGTTTAAAACTAAAAATGTTTAATGTCACATGGTTTCTGAGGGAGGGAATCTGGCAGCACCTTGACTATGTATGGTCTGGCTCTGGCTCTGGAATCTTGTGAGGTTGCACCTAAACTTTTAGTCAGGCTTCAGTCTCTGAAGACTTGACAGTAGTTATAGGATCTGCTTTCACATGGCCCTCTCCATAGATTGCTGAAATGAACTCAACATGGCAGCCAACTTTCCCCAGAGCAGGTGATCCTGTGGACAGCAGGTAGGAATTTGCACGGTCTTATGATCTATTCTTGGAAGTTATACAGCATCATTTCTACTTTATTTGTTAGAAATGAGTCACTAAGTTTAGCTCACACTCCAAGGGGAGGGGTATAAGGCTTCCCCTCTTGAAGGGAAAAGTATCAATAAAATTGTAGATGTTTTTAAAACCACCATATGCCAATAAACAATAACATAATCTTCAAAATCAGGAAATTAATGCAGATATATAACTATCATCTAATCCTCAGATCCCATACAAATTTCTCCACTTGACCCAATTATGCTCTTTATAGCTAAAGGATTAAAGTGAGAATCAATCATGGCTATTCCCCCACCCCCCCTTTTGAGTTGGGATCTCACTCTGTCACCCAGGTTGAAGTGCAGTGGCATAATCACAGTTCACTGCAGCCTCAAACTTCTGGGCTCAGGTGATCCTTCAGTCTCAGCCTCCCAAGTAGCTGGTACTACAGGCACATACCACCATGCTCTGCTAATTTTTTAATTTTTTTGCAGAGCTGAGGTTTCACTATGTTGCTTACGCTGGTCTCGAATGCCTGAGCTCAAGCGATCATCCCACCTCAGCCTCCTAAAGTGCTGGAATTACAGTGTGAGCCACCATGCCCAACCGACCTAGTGGTCATCTCTTTTAAGTCTCCTTCAATCTGCAACAGTTCCTCTTTCCTTGAGGTTCATGACATCACATATTTGTCACTGTAAAGTTACTCATATTCCCATTATAATTCCTGCTTCTTTTCCAGTCTCATCTCCCATGACTCTTTATTCTCTAGACTTAACTGTCCAGCTGCTAGCCACCTGTGACCACTGAGAACCTAAAATGTGGTCCAAAGATTTTCCTTTGAAATGTCTCTTATGTTATATAAAGTGTATGATCCCTTTCTTGGAATATGTGCCTATTGTAATGAAGAATTCCCCTTTCAGACTTGAATGAAGACATGTTTTAGAGGTCAAATTTTAATTTGTCAAAATCAATCATATTTATTTCTAGTATAGTCTACTACTTAACTTTATTCTTCATTGTACAGAAGTTTTTTTTTTTTTTATGGAGATGAGGTTTCGCTATGTTGCCCAGGCTGGTCTCAAACTCCTGGGCTCAAGCAATCTTCCCACAAAGTGCTGGGATTACAGACATAAAACCACCGCACCCAGCCCAGAAGTTTGTTTTTCACGTAGTCTACTCTATTCATACTGATTTACTAATTTGTTTCCATAAGAACTGTCTTTATTGCCAGGCATGGTGGCTCATGCCTGTAATCCCAGTACTTTGGAACGCAGAGGCGAAAGGATTGCCTGAGCCCAGGGGTTCCAGACCAGTCTGGGCAACTTGACAAGACCTCATCTCTACAATAAATCAAAAAATTAGTCAGGTGTGGTGGTGTGCACTTGTGGTTCCAGCTACTTGGAAGGCTGGAGTGGAAGGATCGCCTAAGCCCAGCAGATGGAGACTGTGGTGGTCATAAGCATACCACAGCACTCCAACCTGGGCAACAGAGTGAGACTCTAACTCAAAAAAGAGAGAAAGAACTGTCTTTATTTCCCCATGTTCCAAAATTACTATACTATTTTTAAAAATCAGCTTTTCTAGCTTAAAGAAAAACATTCCCTTCAGAAATGTAAACTTCATCTATTTTTACCATAACAAATGTTATTTTTCTTGTATTAAAGATCCCCAAATTATATTCCTATAATATTAAACTGCTTTGCATAAGAAATATAAATGAAATAAGCATTAAAATAATCATAGCTATCCCAGTTCTAAATAAAACTGACACACACCTTCAAATTAAAAGTTAATGAAAAAATGGTTATTTTCAGAGCATAATTAACCAAATTTATTTTTAAACTGACACAGATGATCAAGCTAACAAACTGCTAAAAATACTAACACTAAAGTCAGCATTGAAAAGCACCAACCTGTTCCATTCTTTTCATTTTTGGCTGTAGCACTTGTTCGCTTTGGAGTACGTTTTTGCTTTTTTGCCAACAACCCACCATTTCCATCACCTGGCCTTTTCTGACCTGAAATAAGGTGAAAGAGAGATTTTGAAGAAGAAGAAAAAAAATAAAGAGCAAGTATATTTATTGCCTAACTTCAGTTATTTCTATATTTTTTTTTGAGAAAGAAAAGAAAGCACTTTGTAGATCAACAGTACCTACAACCCTTAAGATTACTTTTTGGTTTTAATATAAAGGTTCACTTTTTCCCCTAAAAAGTTCTTACCCTTCTCTCTGCTCTCTCTTTCTCGCACAATTATACTACAGGTACCAGAGGCAACACTGGTTTCAAACCCATTTGCTGATTCTCTCTCACAGAGACCTTCTTGAGATTCTTCAGCAATACTATCAACTTCGATGGTTATGTCACTCTCACTTTTTACACTTCGAGACTCATCCTGACTGAGAGTCAGTGGTGAAGCTATGGAAAAGTTATGTTGGACTACAGGAGGTAGGGCAGGTGGAATAGAAACAAGAGAGTTAGATTCAGAGCTTTCAACTGCTACATCCTCGATACTGATCTTATCCTTTTCATCCAAATCATCCAAATCTACTTCATGGCAAACCAAGGTTTCAGGCCCAATCAGAGGCATTGCATCCTCTTCTTCTTTGAGTGGAGTATTTACAGTTTCTTCAGATGGATGAGCAAATCTTTCACTAGTTAATTGTTGAATGCATTGGTTTGACTCTGCTATCAACGATGGCATTCCCTCATTTTCCGTTTCAAAGTGCTGTTCAAAATTTAAGTTTTTCATTACCTCAGATCTAATACAATCACTGGTCCTTTCTTGAGATACACTATTTGTCATTTCCATTCCATTCTCAATTCTTACTTTTTTCTCTGGTGATGATTGTCCTATTATTTTCCGTTTCAACTTTTTTTCTTTTGCACATTGGTCAATTTCATCTTCAGCAGCAGAAGAATAGGTTTTACTGTCTAAAGAAGAAAATTCGAGGCTGTGAGCTTCTATATGAGGTTCACTTCCTGCTTCGTTCTGGCTAAATGATGAAATCTTTATTATTTCTAAAGAAAGATCTTTTGTCTTGTTTCGTCTTCCCTTTCCTTTAGGAGATTTTTCTGACTCTTTCTTAACTTCTTCCACTTGTTCCATTTTGTTTCCAAAAATCTGTACTATTTGTTCATTTTCTCCAACTTCCACCTTCATGGTTTCTAAAGGCTGCATTTGAGTCCTGTCATTTTCTTTCAATATATGTGCAGCAATCTTTGGATTTTCTTCATCTAGTTTATCATCATTTAAATTTTCGTTTTTTTCTAGCTCTTCTTTAATATCAAGAGAAAGTTCTTCATTTATTAAATTCTTTTCTAAAGGGTCTTCTGTTTCACTATCAGATGAACAAGAGTCTGTAAGAGGAAATATTATTATATTATGCAAGTTTTTCTACTAATTACCAATGTAATTTTATAATAAAAATCTTACCCCAAACAAACAAAACCTCTAAAATGTACCTCTGAATACCTCTCTGTAGAAAATTTTGATATAAAATATAGTATTTGTGCCAAAGGTTTTGGGGACATTTTAAATTAAATTCCAGGTAAAAATACATTACATTTGCTGTGATGACTATCTTAGGACACCTTGGAATAACCATGAAAGGAAACTATTCTGAGCAGCCCTTTCACCCTTATTATTTTTTAAAAAGAAAAATACATCACATTGCACCTTACTATCTCAGTTTTATATAAAGAGCTACTTTGCAACATTCACTAGTTTCATATTTAGGCTACAATAGCCTTTAGAAAAATCAAAGGGCTAGTACTGATATGAAGTTGATATGTTACGTGGTTTGAGATAAGATTTAATAGGTACTGATTAATACATGTGATGGCCATTTTGTGTGCTAAGAAAGGAATATAACATTCCATTGAAATTAACTGTGGAAAGAAGAGATGTTTAAAACAAATAATTTGAATTCCAAAAACGTTAAATATTCTTGTTAATGAACAAGAATGCACAATCAAGCCGCCTTCTTGCAAAAGAAACTATGCCTGAAAGTCAGACTATTTTTAAAATAATAAAGTAGGATTCTAAGACTGCATAGGAACTATAAAATATAAAAATTCTGCCTACAAGGTGCTTATAACCCTCAAGAAGTTCTAAATGGCAAACAAGAATGTATTTTTTGAAGTTAAAAAGTGTATAAAGTTTTATTTTGTGGTTTTATTAAAAGTAGAATGTAGAATTCATTTTTCTCAGCAGTTCAAGCCTGTAGTCCCCGCACTTTGGGAGGCTAAGATGGGAGAATCACTTGAGCCCTGAAGTTCAAGGCTGTAGTGAACTATGATTGCACCACTGCACTCCAGCTTGGGTGACAGAATGAGACCCTGTGTAAAAAAAAAAAAAAAAAACCGGCAGGCTCAGTCTGTAATCCCAGCGTTTTGGAAGGCCGAGGTGAGTGGATTGCCTGAGCCCGCGGGTTCGAGACCTGCCTGGGCAAATTGGCGAGACCTCATCTCTACAATAAATCAAAAATTAGCCGGGTGTGGTAGTACGCGCCTGTAGTTCCAGCTACTTGGAAGGCTGAAGTGGAAGGACCGCCGGAGCCCGGCAGGTCGAGGCTGCAGTGGCCGGGAGCAGCCACTGCACCCCAGACTGGGTGACAGAGTGAGACTCCAACTCAAAAAAAAAATCCTTTTATGAGTAGTTTAATAAAGCTGCTAGGCATAGTTTTGTAGGTTGTGCACCGCACAAAGACATGCCTGCTAAGAGTGCACCTTTTACTTTGTGGACATCTTATATTTGTGTATTTTGACAGACTTCCAGCAGATGGCAGTAAAAAAGGAAAAATGTCATCTTTTGAGTCGCCCAGACTGCAGTGCAGTGGCATGCTCACAGCCACTGCAGCCTCGACCAGCTGGTCTCAGGTGATCCTTCCGCCTCAGCCTTCCAATTAGCTGGAACAGGCCCATGCCACCATGCCTGGCTAATCTGGTCTCGAATCCAAGGGCTCAGGCAATCCTCTCTCCTCGGCCTCCCAAAGCGCTGGGATTATAGGTGTAAGCCACCACTCCTGGCCAAGAATGCCATTTTATAATTTGCACACAAGCACCATATGGGCTAATAGCAAACCCGCAGTCCAGAATAGCTTTTTTCTTAAAAGGAGGGACATTTTTTTTTGCCGGGCTCAGTGGCTTAGCCTGTAATCCTAGCGCTTTGGGAGGCCGAGACCTCATCTCTACAATAAATAAAAAATTAGCCAGGTGTGGTAGCGCGCGCCTGTAGTTCCAGCTACTTGGAAGGCTGAGGCGGAAGAATCGCCAGAGCCCAGCAGGTCGAGGCTGTGGTTGCCGGGAGTGTGCCACTGCACTCCAGTCTGGGCGATGGAGTGAGACTCCAACACCAAAAAAAAAAAAGAGGGACATTTTTATATAAGACAATCATTTAAAATTTCTTAAATTACATTAAAAAATATGCAATGGTATAAAAATGAGGGAAACAAAAGCAGAATAAAATATGGTCACCTATACTCATAACAAAACATGCCTATCCCACATTAGTTTGTACTCTCTTTGAACATCACAGTCTAACTTTGTTGAAAAAGTCTAAGTGAACAGCACTACATTTACAGAAGACACAGGTTCATGCTCTGAAGGAAAGTGTAGCATACCAGAGGGAGACTCCCTCCCTCAAAAGAATTATTTTTTGGAGGGCAGGCCCCTTGTACAGGCTTCCTCTGCTAGGTAAGTGTTCTAGGAACCCATCGGATCAGTGTACCAGCTAGTGTAGTTGTGAGAGGCTGTGTTTGGCTTCAGTGAATTTTGTTTTTTTTGGAGAGTCTTTCAACACATTTGTCCATTTCATGATGGGCGATTTATGAGCATACCTGTCCACACTACACTGAGTGTTCAGCAGTTTTTAACCAAAAACAGCATGACCCTCATACCCCATTCTCCCTATTCACCCCATCTTTTCCCCAAGCAACATTTTTTTTTTGTTTCCCCAGATGAAAAAAGTCCTCAAAGAGAAACATTTTGCCAATGTGGAAGATGTGAAACTAAAAATGGCAGAAGCACTAAAAGGCATCAAAATTGACAAGTTCAAAACTGTTTTGAGCAGTGGAAAAAGCATCTCAGCAAGTGTATTTCATCAAATGGAGAGTACTTTGAAGATGACTGAAGTTTAAACATGTAAGAATTTCAAATACACATTTTATAAATAAATTCCAGGTTTTTTGGGGGCCCCCTTGTATACTAGGATATATGGATTTTCAATTCATTCTCTAGTAAGAGAGAATATTTCTAAGATATTTATGAGAAAAGGTATTCCTAAATTAAAACATCACTAAATTTTAAATCAAAATTATACAGCAAAATGAATATTCTCTTCAAATCAATTTTTGTAGTTTAGCTCATATGAGATTAAAAATGTGGATGATTTACAGGTTGAGCATCCCTAGTCCAAAAACCTGAAATCTGAAATGCTCCAAAATCCCAAACTTTCTGAGCACCGACATGATGCCACAAGTGGAAAATTCCACACCTGACCTTACGTGATACGTTGCAGTCAAAGCACAGGCGCACAACACAAGTTTCTTCAGCATCCCCAAGGTACAATGTACAATAACCTTTTAATCCAAACACAGAATCAAAGGCGGAGCCTGAAAGCCTGCAGTTTGTTGATGCCATTGTTTAACAGCTGATTACAGGTGTTCTGAGAATGCTACCATTCTGCTTAGTTACCCTGAACACGTTTTTTTCACTGTATTGATGGCAAGTCTTATTTTTTTATTGTTACGTACTTATGTGCAAGTAAGTGTAAGAAAATGACCGCTTATGGGTAGTATATAAGTTCAGAGTGAGGAATGATGGTGATGCCAAACAACCACAGACTGTCCACATAGGGGGGCAGAGATAGAGACACCTTTGCTTTCTGATGGTTCAGTGTACACAAATTTCATTTCATACACAAAACTATTAAAAATATTGTATAAAATTACCTTCACTCTATGTGTATAAGGCGTATATAAAACATAAATTAATTTCATGTTTAGACGTGGGTCCCATCCCCAAGATATCTCATTATGTAAATGCAAATATTCCAATACCAAAATAATCCAAAATCCAAAATACTTGTCCTAAGCATTTCGGGTAAGGGATACTCAACCAGTACTATGAATATCTCACATCATGGAAGTTTTACTATTGATTTTTTAAAAAAAATCAGCGATCCTCAAAATTGAGCACCTTCCATTCCATTTGACAGAGGTAAGTTGTCTGGTATATAGCTGCAAGCACTTCTGGTACCTGATTTTCCTTCACTGTTTGCTGACTTAGATAAGCCATATGGCATGTTTGATGAAAGGGTCGATTTCAAAGGTGGTCGTCCCCGTTTTGACTTCTGCCTCTCCTCATCCCTTTTTTCGTCTTTTTCACTATCTTCTTTATTCTGCATAACAACAAAATATGTGTGAAGAGCTAATGCCTTATGAAAAATGAACATCCTACTTCTCCAACTCAAAAAAGGTTAGATATTTTATGTCAACTCTTAATCTGTGGTTACAGGAAAATCAACAGATTTCTAACTTATTTTGTATTTATGGGAATATGATATTCTACAAGTTGTACCAACACAATTGTATTGTGACAGACCAACGCATTAGAAAGCTATACAACACCCCCCCCTTGTTCCTTACTATCCCCTGAGGAAAACCAAAAGATCTACCATCCAACAGACAAAACATTAGGCAAATTTCTACAGCAAAGATTAAGAATTGAGGATGTGGGTGAGGGTACAATTATCTAGTACATATGGGATCTAAAATATTAATATTGGCTTTCAGCATTTAAAAATCAATCTTCACTTTTTTTTTTTTTTGAGTTGGGTCTCACTCTGTTGCTCAGGCTAGGGTGCAGTGGTATGATCATGGCTCACTATAACTTCACCCTTCTGGGCTCAGGCTCCAGCTCAGCCTCCTGAGTAGCTGGGACTACAGGCACATGCCATGACACCTGGCCAATTTTTTTTTGTTTGTTAAGATGAGGTCCCACTATGTTGCCCAGGCTGGTCTTGAACTCCCAGGTTCAAGCAATCCTGTCGCCTTAGCCTCCCAAAGTGCTGGGATTACAGGTGTGAGCCATGGCACCCAGCCGGATTTCATATTTTAAAAAATATAGTGGTCTTGAAATATATTAAATCTGGCAACCCTGGCTCTGCATTTCCACAGCACAGTGATTAGTCTGAACCTCTCTAGATGAAGAATGTGTCTTGTTTGTCACTATTAGTCCTACTTTACCATTCCCTATAAAGCCTCTAAAGGCATCTGAGTTTGAAATCCATGCCCTAAGGGATGCTGTGTTCACCGTTCCTGCAACAATATGTAATGTGTTTTTACGTTTTTATTTTTTTAGAATCAAGATAATTATTACAATGAAAAGACAAGATTTAGAAAAAATTCAATACCTTAAATTCGTATTACTAAAAGAAGTCAATCTCAAAAGGCTATATGTTATATAACTCCAACTGTATGTTTTGGAAAGGCAAAACTATGGAGACAGTAAAAAGGTCAGTGGTACCCAGGGGTTAGGATGGGGATGGAGGGACGAATAAGCAAAACACAAGACTTTTAGGGCAGTGAAACTACTCTGTATGATACTATAATAGTGGATTCTTGTCATCATACATTTGTCCAAACCCATAGAATGTACTCTACACCTTAAGTGAACTGTAATGTAAACTATGGACCTGAGTGACAATGTAGGGTCATCAGTTGTAACAAATATACCACTCTGGTGGGGGATGTCGACAACTGGGGAAGGCTATGTATATGGGTTAGAGGGTATATGGGAGAGCTATAAACCTTCCTCTCAACTTTGCTCTTTTAAAAAAAAGCCTCTTAAAAAAATAATAAAATACAATAAAGATCTTTTAAGAAAATACAATTTGAATAATTCCTATGCCTATTATAAAGGATATGAATCTATAAACATACTTTAGCTTTTTTCTTCTGTTTTTTCTTTGGTCCACCTTTGTCCAAAGGCCAGATTATCCTGTCAGCCTTCACCCATTCATCATACCTTAAAATAAAGAATATGTAAAAATTTCACAATGATACCCTATTTAAAATGTAGTCACCAAACAAAAACAACACTGAGATAAATTAAACAGTTTGTTTCTAGTATTGGTAGAAATGTGAAGGGCATAAGAGTTGGTTTGCTGGTAACACGTGCCAGCAACTGGACTAGGTATATCAAATACTCACCACCAACAGCGGAAGGCAAGAGAATTTCTTAGAGTTAAGATGCTTGGAGGGAGGTATTGGGTAAGTAAACTCTAAATACCTCCAAGGCTTTTGAACTGCTTTGTTTTCCACAACTCCCACAGATCTGAGCTAACCAGCAAATTCTGCACTAGAATTCATTCTATTGAATGACTAATACTATTCTATTGTATTCTATGACTAATTCATTCTATTGAATGATAAATCAGGTACATTCAAATTTGCGATATGATCAGTTCCAGATTATTGTTATCAAGTCCATTTCAACTTTTTTTTAACCTTCCCAGAGCTCTCTAGTATTTCTTATAGAAACCACACCCTCACTTTATAAACCAGTTATCACAAAGATGTGCAAAGTAAGGACATCGTTCCAATATGCACAAGTTTTATTTGGCATAGTACCATAACAGATACCCACGCAGATGCTCCTCGACTTTCATGGGGTTATGTCCTGATAAACCTATCATAAATTGAAAGTATCCTAAGCTGAAAATGCATTTGATATGCCCGGCCTACCAAACATTCGAACTTAGCCTAGCCTACCTTAAACGTGCTTAGAACACTTACATTAGCCTGAAGTTGAGCAAAATCATCTAACACAAAGCCTATTTTATAATGAAGTATTGACTTATTGAATAAAATTTATCATATAACTTATTGAATACACTATAGAATATAGTACTGGTTGGTTAGCCTCGTGATCGTATGGCTAACTGGGAGCTGCCATCATTGCCACTGTCTAGTCTCATGAGATATTATCATATTGCATATTGCTAGCCCAGGAAAAGATCAAAACTCAATATTCTATGTACAACTTCTACTGAATGAACATCGTTTTTGCAACACCTTAAAGTCAAAAAATCCTTAAGTGGAACTACTGTAAGTTTGGGACTGTCCATACTATGGTTTGAAAACTGTCTTCCACTGGATTAAAGCAATATCTAAAGCTTCTGAAACAGGACTGGCTATGAAAATCGACTGTACCAGGCTTTTAAGTATCTGCAGTTTATTACATTATTTGGAGACATTCATTCATTTGGACATATACTGATGGCTTACTAGTATGCCAGGCAGGATAAGAGGAAGTATGCAGAGAATAGCAGAAAACAAGGCCCTTGCTCTCATGCAATCCTGTCTGGTATGAAAGACGGACATACAGTACAGTCAACTGAAGCCTGGTAAGTGAAATAAGAGAGTTATGTATCTGATCCAGGGCTAACAAAGGAATAATTCTATCCGTTCCAAAATTCTGCAGATCAAGCACAGGTCTGATTTATAATACACTTGGTCCAGGCCACACTGGCCCAGTCAAAGCAGCTAGACATGTAGGTACTTCTAGCACTAATATTGCTGACCAAGGGTGGTCTTAGGATTTCTCAACGAGAGACCAGGACTCCCCTCACATTTGTAGATGCTTCCATTTTAGAAATCTGTCCAAATTCTCTAGAAACCAAAGTGGCTCCATCTCAATGAGGTCAGAATTATATCAGCTTTCCAGAGTATGGAAGGACAATGAAACACTACAAATCAGCCAGGCTCGGTGGCTCAGCCTGTAATCCCACGTTCTTGGGAGGCTGAGGTGAGTGGATTGCCTGAGCCCGTGGGTTCGAGACCCGCCTGGGCAGCAAGACTTCATCTCTACAATAAATCAAAAAATCAGCCAGGCGTGGTAGCGCATGCCTGTAATTCCGGCTACTTGGAAGGCTGAGGCGGAAGGATCGCCGGAGCCCTGCAGGTCGAGGCTGTGGTGGCCGGGAGCGGCCACTGCACTCCAGTCTGGGTGACAGAGTGAGACTCCACCTCAAAAAAAAAAAAAAAAAAAAAAAAAAGAATAAATGGTTGTGAACTGAATAGAATTTGAGGAAAACAGGTAATCATGTGCTGCACCTGCAAATATTATGATTCAAAGTTGGTAAACACAGTTCCTTCCCTCTAAATTCAGCAATACATTGTAAAGAAAAGAACACAGTCAACATTTATAGAGTGCTTACTAAGTGCCAGGAATTGTAAGCACTTTACATGTTAATATAGGTATTATTACAGTAGTCTTTACTTATCCACAGCATGGTTTCAGTACATGGTTCAAAAGTATTGAAATATTGAGAGAGAGACCATATTCATACAACTTATACTGGTGGGGGGGGAGGGGGGAGGTGGGAGGAAGGAGGCGAGGTAGGGGGGAGGGGAGAGAGAGAGAGAGAGAGAGAATTTTTAAAGATAGTGTCTTGCTTTGTTGCTGGAGTGCCACTGGATAAACACAGTTCACTGCAATCTCGCCCTCTAGGGCTCAAGTGAACCTCCTGCCTTAGACTCCCAAGTAGCTGAGACTATAGGCATGTGCCATCATGCCTGGCTAATTTTTATATTTTTTGTAGAGGTGGGGTCTTGTTATGTTGCTCAGGTTGGTCTCAAACTCCTGGTCTCAAGCAGTCCTCCCACCTCAGATTCCCAAAGTGCAGAATTACAGGTGTAATTACAGCTCCCTACCCTATTACAGTATATTGTTATAATTGTTCTATTTTATTATTAGTCATTGTTAATCTCTTACTGTGCCTAATTTGTAAATTAAACTTTATCATAGGCATATATGTATAGGAAAAAACATAGTATTTCAGGGTTCAGTACTGTCTGTGGTTTCAGGCATCTACCAGGGTCTTGTAATATATCCCCTGCAGATAAAGGAGGGACTACTGCATTTTACACTTTCTTCCCCCCAGTTTAGAGATGAGGGAATTGAGTCACATCTAGTACTCAGAGAAACTCTGGAGCAGTCTGGCTCCAAGTAAATACAGGGCAACCAGAGATATTACGCACATAAAACTTTCTGAAGGAGAAAGAGAAAAGCAGCCCGAGACACTTAAGAATTGACCTGTCACTATCACCTGGGCCTGGGTGTTGCTCCAAGTTTGCCTGGCACTCACAGCTAGGTCACATCGTCCTCCTGTTGAAAATGAACAATCTCATAGAACGTCAACATCAACTAGTCCAATCTGTGAACATGATGGAACCAGACAGAAATAAGACCTCTCCCTAATAATGTCTGAACACAGTTAAAAAAAACAGGAACACTGCCCAAGCCACAAAAATGACCAAACATCCCTTTTTTCCCTATCTAATATAAGTGACTATTTTTTTATTTTTTATTTTTTGAATTGGACTCTCACTCTGTCACCCAGGTTGGAGTGCAGTGGCTTCGTCTTGGGCTCAGGCAACCATTCCACCTCAGTCTCCCAAGTAGCTAGGACCACAGGCACGTGCCACCTTGCTAGGTCAAGTTTAGGATTTTTTTTGTAGAGACAAGGTCTCACTATGTTGCCTAGGCTGGTCTCAAACTCCTGGGCTCAAGCAATCATCCTGCCTCAGCTTCCCAAAATGCTGGGATTGCAGATGTTAGACATCATGCCTGGCAAGTTTTTTCTTTACCAACTATTGTGTTGACCTTGGTCTAGTCTTCTCTCCTTCAAGACAAGACAGGGTGTCTCACTGTGTCATACAGGCAGGAATGTAGTAACACAAACAGCACAGCCTTGGACTCAAATGCAGCCTTGGACTCCTGGGCTCAAGCAATCCTCCAGCCTCAGCATCCTGAACAGCTGGAACTAAATGTATGAGCCATCATGCCTGGCCCATCCTTCTAGATAACAAAACCAATCATAGATTCCTCCCTGTCAGCATCCAATATAGAACAAAGTCTCATTTCCTTAACCTTCCCCAAAATCACCTAACAAAAGCTCAAATCTAAGTTCTTTTCCAAATTCTTTTTTATTAACAAAGTTAGCATGAGTACAATGCTTGAAATAAGCTTGATTTCTTAGTGAAACAAACAAACAAATACAAGCGCAGTCGAAAGCTACAGGCCTGACTGCCTGCCCATGTTCTGCAGTAGGCTTCCACAGAATTCTGGGTTATTGCTGTTCCCAAAGATGGTACCCTGAACTTTCACTGATTCATCTAACACCCTGTCACCGAGGTGCCCTATGGTTCTTCATGTAGTGTGTTCTCCCTCACTGTAAATGAGTAATAAACCCAACTTGTTCTAACTACACATATGATCCTGGTGATCTTTGACTGGAAGCACTAACACAACTAGTAAAACAGTGGTAATGTCAGCCTTATAAAATTCAGAATCAAGGAGTGCTTTGTAAATGTACGAGAGGGGACCCCAAAAAAACTGGAATTACTTTTTGGAGGGCAGGCCCCTTGTAATATAGGCTTCCCCCATGAGGTAAGTGTTCTAGGAACCCACAGGTGTCAGTATACCAGCTAGCATTGCTGTGAGAGGCCGCTTTTGGCCTCAGTGAATATTTTTTGGAGATTCTTTCAAAGGGTTTACCCATTTCATGATGGGTGATTTATGACAGAACTTGCCCACACAGCACTGAGTGTTAAGCAGTTTTTGACCAAAAATGACAAGACCCTCATTCCTCACCCTCCCTATTCAACCGATCTTGCTCCAAGCAATTTTTTCCTTGGATGAAAAAAAGTTCTCAAAGGGAAACATTTTGCTAATGTGGAAGAGGTAAAACAAAAAATAGCAGCAGCACTATAAGGCATCAGAATTGACAAGTCTAAAACTGTTTTGAGTGTGGAATGAGTACCTTGATAGGTGCACTGCATCAGATGGGGAGTAATTTGAAGGTGACTAAAGAGTAAACACATAAGAATACATAATTTTTATAAATAATTCTGATTTTTTTAGTCTCCCTGTATACCATTATTTACTTTACTTCTTCACAACATTAAATTGACCTTTACCAACCACTGAAAACATTTCAATAGTAAGAAAATACTTTTTTGCTTACCTGACATTCCATCCATAGTAATGTACCAAATATAAAACTTCTCCATCATCAATTTCAGTGCTTTTAATACTGGCTTCATAAATTTTCTGAGTTTTCCCTCGTCCATATTTGACTTTCACTTTGGTTCCTGTTAGGCAGGGTTCCATGTCTTCCTCATCTTCCTCCCCTTCAGAGTCACATTTGCTTTCAGTTTCTTCCCTGTAAAGAGTTACAACATTGATAATGCTACTAATTACTTAATGGAGAACAAAATAATATGTGCCAAAAGAATCCAACATGTAGAATATTCATGCTCACAACCTAGATATTACCTTAATAACATGTCCGTGGAGGAGGAGAAGAAGGAGGAGAAGGAGAAGATTTTTATGGCCTACTTACTAAGGAATTTATTATGTAAAGGTGCACTGTACCAAAAGTAAATCCATACTTCTTAAATGCTAATCAATGATCACAGTTAGTGATATTGTAGAATTAAATAAATCACTTTTGAGAAAACAAAATAAGAAAAATATGCTCTGCAAGTCTCTAGGATTCATATTCAAGTGCCACTTCATATGTTAAAATGATCTAAGGATATTTCATAACTTCCTGCAACTAAATTATCCAAAATCTACTTTACGACTACATTCTGCTCAATCTAGAATAGTTGTTAGGGAACTAGTTTTTATGGAGGGCAAAATAACAAACAAAGGCTATCTACCTTAGTAACCACATATTTTAAACTAGTTTATATTTTAAAAGTTTCCCAGACCTAACAAAGAAACAATAGATACCTGAAATTAGGTCACTTGCTGACACTGTTGGATAGTACCAGAGAACAAAGGTTTGCATTCTCTGTTGATTTCAATTTGTTTACTCATCTCTCATCAGCTTTCCTTTGTACTGATAATCAGGTATAAAGAAGATTCACAGGGAGACCCAACAGTACTTATTTTTGGACCTTTTAATTTTAATACTTTTACAATAAAAATTCTGTATCAACCATGCAAAGATTCAGATGAGAACTGCATCAAAGATCATTCTAGTGTCACAAGAGATTTAAAAGTTTAAGAGAAAGTATTGTGCTCTATAATAAATTTAGGGTATTATTTTGGTGGTCCCTAGGGGAACTGACATGAAGAAGCTTTGACAGCCCATTTGCAGGAGGAATGGTTTCTCTCCAAGCACCCCTTTCTATAATAGACAGATGAGGTAATTTCAAAACACTATGCACGAGAAAAACTGCTTAACACAAATCTCTACAGATAAAGTTTCCTCATTTCCACCATGATTTCTGCTACAGAATGAGAATACAGACTATATTCATTGCCTATATATTCAATTTTTATTTAATAAAAGAGACTATATTCTTCATATAAGTCTGTACAATTTTCTCTAAAATAAATCTTTGTCCATTTACATACCAATTATGAAGAATTTTTAAACCACATGCTATTTATATACACAGATGAATTATATGTTTTATATGTATTATATGTATATTTTGATGCTTATATTTAACAAAACTTCAAACTATAATTAGGCCCTACTTTTTAAGCAGTTCATCTTTGCTTAAATTTTTTTGTCCAAATATTTAAAAGGCCATGCTTGTATCATTATACTCAACTCTAATTATTTCCTCCCACTTTCCTAATCCTAATTATATTTCATTTCAGAACATTCTTTTATTCACTAACCCAGTTCACACATAATTGTGATAACTCCTTACCTATTTGTATTGCATAAAATTACCTCTCCCACTCACCAATCATTCCTTTTTCAAATATTTATTCTCTCAATGGTAGCCTACTTTTCCCAAGGTTAACAACTCAAATTTCTAGAAAATTTAACATCGCATAATACAATAGTAAAAAAAAGAACTATGTAGGGAAACATATTACAAGTAAGTGTGTTATGCTGTTGCTGTTCTCTTAAAATTAACTTTTTAGTATTATCTAAAAATCAATAAATCTATTTGACAACACTTACAGAAATGGCCAACTAAATAACATGGTCGGACATTACCTTGATCTAGCTGGACGGCCTAATTTTTGGCTACTTTTAAGTCAATACAGTCCATACATGTCTAATATGTGAAAAAAAAATAGTTTTCACTCAACAGCAAACAGAATGGACGGCAAAAAAGCTGAAATTTATTGGTGTGATGTGGGGCAAGAATGTATTTTCCAAACTAGAATCAGGGGTGCATGCCACTTATCCTAATACAGTAACTTGAAAAAGAAAACGGTCTTAAAGCTAACACACAAACATCTGCTAGTACGGTGCACCCATGTGTTTGTTAGCTTTCCCACATTGTACCTTTTTTAAAATGGAATTTTTGCTGTCGCTGTTTCCTCTTGTCCACTTCCTCCATTTTTCTCCAGCTCCCTTCCCTGCTGTCAACTGCAGGACCTTTCTTTTGACTGGGTGGCGCAGCCTTCTTTGAGGCCACTGTTTAGGGCACAAGTGCTATTAAAATGGTGCGACCAGTATATTCTCCAATTCCGAAAGGCGATACACATCATCTTCACAATGTGTCTCACCTTCATTAGACAAGAGGAACGGAAGTCCCAATAAGAAAACATTCCCTCAAACCTGAATCTCTAAGCAGGAACAAAGCGCTGATGTACCCCAGACAGGTGCTTCTGGAGAACAAACATAAGATAATGTACCTCTCTTGGCTTTTTTCTTCCTCTTCATCTGAGTCTTTGTCAGAATCCTCCTGCTTTTTAATTTTCTTCTCTTTTTGCTTTGGTGTATTTTTTCTCCCCAGGAGTAGCTCATTTTCTTTTTTTTCTGCAGTTTCGTAGTCGTCATCTACATCCCTATTGTCTGTATCATTATCTTTTAATTTGTCTTCTGTTTTCTCTTCTTCAATTTCCTTTTTAATAGAATTCACATCTCGAGCAATTCTCCTTCGTCCCTAATAGAGAGAATAAAAGCTTTAAAATAGCATTCACTACAAAGGGTAAAAAAACATTAAAAGATCTTTTCCTTTAACCTTGACAGCAATGACTACTCTACTCTCTGGCTTGGGACATGACTATAAAAACCGACCACCTCAAAAGAATCTTTCTCTTCCTTTTGAAAGTAAAAGAATAATCAATATAAATTTATTATGTCCAGGTCTACTATGATCCTTGGCTATATAATACATAAGAAATAAAAATTTTCTCTTTTGTTCACTACATTATTTTATTTCACTTTTAATATTACTTGATTACAATAAAATTTTAATTATCTAAATGTCAATAATAAAAGTTAACAATAACAATAAATTCATTCCCTAAATTCTGGCCTCTTTAAAAGCTCTACGGTCCCTAATTGTGATTACTAAAACAAAATGTATTATTATCACTATATTTGCGTGTGACTACATTTTTAAAGGACTGAATTGTGTCAATGGCAATAAACAGATTTCTTTGAATGAGTATCTGGAGAGCTCACTGGGCCAGTAGAAACTTGTTTTACCTCCAGCAGCTTCTATCTAGCTCTCCAGCTCTCTTGCATGCTCAACTGACTATGAAACTGGTGAGTCATTTCACTATCTCCCAGACTCTCCTCCAAGTCAACTTCTATACACTGGCAGAATTCCCCTTTCTTAGAATAAGCAAAGAGAAAAAAGAGACAGCAATTTAGGGAGCATTCAAATACAATTAATATCTAAGTCAACAAATGTTTTCCCTAGTTGCTATGTGTTATTTACACTTCAAAGGCAGAAAAAGAAGAAATTTATTTTGGTACAAAGCACTAGAATGTAAGCTCTGTGACAGCAGGGACTTTGTATTCTTCACTTCTGTCTCCTCAGATTTAGACAGTGCCAGGCACACAGCAGGTGCTTTTTAAATACATGCAGGTAAATGAATGAAAACAACTGTTACCTATCAAATTTAGGTCTGTATACCTTTGTCCCAGAAATCCCATTTTAGAAGCCTGGCTTATATATTCGAATAAGTGAAAGAACAGGTTTATAAACATATGTATCACAGCACTTTTTAAATAGTAAAAAATTGGAGAAAATCTTGAGGAAAGTAAATTTATGGTTCATCCATACCATATGGTATGGTACACTGCAGATGTTTTACACAGAATGAGGAAGGTCTTAGGTAATGACAAGAAAGTATGTTCACAATACAACAATTAAATATTATTCACCTTTAAAAAGGAAGGAAATTCTGACACGTTACAACATGGATGAACCTCGAAGACATTATGCTGAGTGAAGTAAGCCAGTCACAAAGAAATAATGCTGTATGACTCCACTGACATGAGGTATGTAGAGTATCAGATTCATAGACACAGAAAGCAAAATGGTGGTTGCCAGGAGTTGAGGAAGGGAGAAATGGGGAGTTACTGTTTAATGGGTACAGGATTTCAATTTTGCAAGGTAAAAAAAACTCTGAAGCTGGATGATGGTACAGTGTGAATGTATCTAATGCCAATAAACTGGACACTTAAAAAAAAAAAAAACAAAAAAATAACCAGGGTGCGAGGGGGTCAGTTAGAAGCCCAAACTGCACCTGCATGCAGCCTACTTATGTAGTTAGTCCTCACTTGTACCCTACATCTCTAAGATAAAAAAAATTTTTAAGGTAAAATTAAGAAAAAAACAATTTGAATAATTCATGAAATTCACTAGATTCCATTTACTAGAATAAACAGTTTTTAAAAATGTTTTCTGAACAAATAAAAGGGAAAGCAATTTTACCTTCTCTTTCACTAAATTTGATTTCACTGAAAAATAAGACACAAAGTAATTAAGGTTCTTTGATACTATGGCAAATTCCTTTTTCCTTCGAAAACCTGATAATCATACTATGTAGACATCACTGGACACTGATAAGAATGGAAGATAACAATTCTTAAATAGACCTATATATTAATGAAGAGGAAGAGTAGAGTTGGAAGATAAAACCAGTGTACACATGACTACAGCTATACAGTGTGCAATAAAGTTACAGAGAAAGACAAAATGCCACCTGGTTGGGGACACAGACACTATAAAGAGGAGAGTCATTCATTCAGAATCTATTTAATAACCCTTTACTGCAAGGTACGGTGTCTCATGCCTGTAAATCCCAGCACTTTGGAAGGATGAGGCAGGAGGACTCTTGAGGCCAGGAGTTCAAAATCAGCCTGGGCAACATCGTGAGACCTCGTCTCTACAAAAAATGAAAAAAAAAAAAAAAAATTAGCTGAGGTTGGTGGCACATGCCTGTAATCCTAGCTACTCAGGAGATGAGGTGGGAAGATCACTTAAGCCCAGGAATTAGAGGCTGCAGTGACCGATAATCATGTCATTGTACTCCAGCCTGGGCAACAGAGTGAGACTCTGTCTCTAAGAAAATACAAAATAAGCTGGGCTTGGTGGCTCAGTCTGTAATCCCACGTTTTAAGAGGCTGAGGTGAGTGGATTGCCTGAGCCCGCGGGTTCGAGACCCACCTGGGCAACTTGGCAGACCTTATCTCTACAATAAACCAAAAACTAGCCAGGCATGGTAGTGCACGCCTGTAGTTCCAGCTACTTGGAAGGCTGAGGCGGAAGGATTGCCGGAGCCCAGTAAGCAAGGCTGCGGTGGCTGGGAGAGGCCACTGTGCTCCAGTCTGGGTGACAGAGTGAGACTCTGACTCAAAAAAAAAAAAAAAAAGGAAAATACAAAATAAAGATAATAAACCTTTACTATGAGCCAGGCACTATTTGAAATGCCTGTGATCTGTCAATGAACAAAGTAAACACCACTAATCCCTCCCCTCATGGGGTGTGATTCTTGTGTACAGTGGGGCAAAATAGTCAATAATAAACAGGATTAAAAAAGTAAATTATAAGCCGGGCTCGGTGGCTCAGCCTGTAATCCCGCGCCTTAGGGAGGCTGAGGTGAGTGGATTGCCTGAGCCCGCGAGTTCGAGACCCGCCTGGGCAGCGAGACCTCGTCTCTACAGTAAATCAAAAAATCAGCCGGGCGTGGTAGCGCATGCCTGTAATTCCGGCTACTCGGAAGGCTGAGGTGGAAGGATCGCCAGAGCCCAGCAGGTTGAGGCTGCGGTGGCCGGGTGCGGCCACTGCACTCCAGTCTGGGCAACAGAGTGAGACTCCAACTCAAAAAAAAAAAAAAAAAAGTAAATTATAGATAAGAGCAACATTAGAGGGACTGAGAGTGCCAAAGAGAGGAGGTAGGTTATAATTCTAGATAAAGTGATCAGGACAGGCTTCAATGAGGTGACACGTTAGCAAGAGATGTGAAGGAAGGGATTATTTGAGACTGATACCAGATGAGAATGATTTAATCAAGCATAACTAGAAAACAGAAAGAAGGGTTTTCAAGTAGAGAAAATAATATACAATATATTTTTAAGAGGTAGCTAGTAGTCTGGCTGAAGCATAGTTAAATCTTAGAAAATAAACTAGGTTCAATGTAGTACTTTTGTGACTATATGGAAATGGCTACAGTAAAAATTAAAATAAACTAGGTAACACTAATATTAAGTACTCACCCTTGAAGATTTTAATTCTATTTCTTCTCTTTCACTTTCGCTGTTTGAATCAATGGTTTCCTCAGGTTCGCTCTTGACTTCTATTAAAGGCATTTCTTGATCTAGTTTTAGAGCCTCTTCCATTGATTCTTCTAAGTCTTTTTTTTCTTCTTTTACTTTTGGTTCATGGTGGTGAATAGTTCTGAATTGAATATTTGCAGAACGGCAGTACTCCTCAAAACCATAGAGATACCTAACAAACAGTATTTCATTTAAGAAATCTTACAGGCTTTGCATTATTAAACACACATATTTTTAAAATGTAAAACTCAGGTAATTTTTTAAAAAGTACTTTTTCTGTTTTAGGTAGGATCATAAACAGAAAAACTGATCCTAAAACACATTCCTGAGAAATCTGAGCTTGTGATAACTGAACATAGCTACCATAGTTTTGATATGAAGACTGTTCACCCTGCTGGGTGTGGTGGGTCACATCTGTAATCCCAGCACTTTGGGAGGCACAGGTGAGAGGACTGCCTGAGTTCAGGGGTTCAAAACCAGCCTGAGCAATTTGGCGAGACCTCACTGCTATAATAAATCAAAAAATTAGCTGGAGCTGGGCTTGGTGGCACAGCCTATAATCCCGCACCTTTGAGAGGCTGAGGTGAGTGGATTGCCTGAGCCCGCGGGTTCAAGACCCACCTGGGCAGCGAGACCTCATCTCTACAATAAATCAAAAAACCAGCTGGGCATGGTAGCGCGCGCTACCATGTAATTCCGGCTACTCGGAAGGCTGAGGCAGAAGGATCGCCAGAACCCAGCAGGTGGAGGCTGCGGTGGCCGGGAGCGGCCACTGCACTCCAGTCTGGGCGACAGAGTGAGACTCCAACTCAAAAAAAAAAAAAAATTAGCCGTGTGTGGTGGTGCACGCCTATAGTTCCAGCTACTTGGAAGGCTGAGGTGGAAGGATCACCTGAGCCCAGCAGATGGTAGCCATGAGCGTGCCACTGCACTACAGCCTGAGCAAGAGAGAGAGACTCCAACTCAAAAATATATACATATATTTTGTTCACCCCAAAAGAATCAGCTCTATAACAAGTATCACAATTTCAGATACTACCTGCATCCCTGATTTTGGAAAGCAAATTGAGATTAAATGAGAAATGGAGTAAACCAGACTTGATACAGACTGAAATAACTTTCAGTCACAAGTATCTATTAACCTAAACCTTTTCATGTACTTTCTCTAATTTTAATGTTCCTTGATTCAGTATTCCTGTTAAAAAATTAAATGGAAAATATTCTCAGTAAATATGTATTCTTTGATGAATAAACTATACTACTTACTTTCTATAAGCAGTTTTTACATTGTAGGAAGCAGCTGAATTCAAAATAGGAATGCCAAGGTCCATATAAATTTGCTTCCATACAGCACCACTATCAATCTGGAAAATTAAGTTTTTGTGTTAACATTTGCAAAGGTAAATAATCTTTATACTAATATTTTATGTTCATTAATAAAATGTGTTTATTACCTAAACTGCACATAATAATGCAATATTAGATGCTTTAACCTTTCATCACATCAATAAGTATTACAAAAAGCAATGTTACACTTACATTGTCACATCCACCCTGATGATAAACCAGTCTGAAGAGTTTGAAGAGATTGAGATCTTTATAGCCCAAAACAGGTGGTTTGTTGATTGGAGTACCTTTTTAACATTAAACAAGTAGAAAGAAAATGTTTATTCAGATGAAAAATACTAATCTGAAAACAAAGCTACCAACTTTTCATCTCTCAATTTCACTAGAGGCACATATTTAAAGAATCTTAAATTATGTAGGAGAACACAAGATATTCTTTATATTCTTTTACAGCTTTGTGGGTAGTATTTAGATTCTAGCTGTTATACATGTACAACTAATAAAGTCACCTCTCTCACTGTTAATGAGTTGAGTGTAACTAAATTGAACCTTGGAACTGCAAGTCATGGCCAACAATATTGCTGGTTCAAGAAGCTTAGGCATGAACAAACCCAACAGAAAGGATAAGTTTTAGACTGGGGTTCCATTTTCACTTAACACAAATTTCACACAAAAGTTAAGACTGGGCAATAATCTGAAGGATGATTTCTGAAGGTTGCAGAATGTCTACAACCAATGTATCTGAGGATCTTCTAGGACTAATGAACGTCTAGTGGCAGGATGAATGATAATGGTTCTGTTTCTTCTCTCTATACAGTAAGTCCCCTACATATGAACCTTCAAGTTGCAAACTTTCAAATATGCACATGTGATGCTAGCCCCTGTATGCCAGCTGCTGTGTTGTACTATACTACTATACTTTTTGAGGTGCTATACTGTAATATTAAAAATGTTTTATTTTGTTAATGTATTATTTGTGTGAAAAGTATTATAAACCTATTACAGTACAGTACTATACAGTCAATTGCTTTAGTTGAGTATCTAGGCTAAATTTGCTAGGCTTATGAATAAACTGGACTTATGAGTACACTCTCAGAACAGAACTTGTTCATATGCAGGGGACTTACTGTATGATAAATCTCATTCTTTTTCAGAGAAGGATGATCTCCTGGTATATTTAATTTGTTGAGAACAAGGATCAGGCTAGTTTACGTTCCATAAATATAGCATTAGTAATTAATGAATATGCAGATTAACACTATAATTGGTCACAGTCTATTTCTGAAATACTAGAATTTTTTTTAGTTTCGTAAGTTCCAGGGAAACTAAATTTAATTATATCAAAACTACTTTCCTAGATATTCCTATTCAAAATAGTAGACATTAATAGTTTGTTTCCATCCCAAATATTTAACTATTGTCAGGTATAGCTGATTCTTAGGCTTTACTTAAGATCCAGAACTATATACCTATGATACTAGCAAAAACAATGCAGACACATAGAACAGAATGTAAAAGTGTCAAAGAAATGACTGCTTTAAAATCATACACATGACCAGGTGTGGTGCCTGTAATCCCAGCACTTTGGGAAATTGAGGTGAGAGGACTGCCTGAGCCCAAGGATTCCAGACCAGCCAGGGCAACTTGGCAAGACCTCATCTCTATAATAAATAAATAAATAAAAATTAGCCAGGCACGGTGGTATGTGCCTGTAGTTCCAGCTACTTGGAAGGCTGAGGCAGAAGGATTGCCTGAGCCCAGCAGGTGAAGGCTGTGGTCGCCATGAGCATGTCACTGCACTCCAGCCTCAGCAACAGGCTGGAATCAATCAATCAATCAATAAGCATGAAAATACCTCTGTCTTCCATAAACTTATAAAGCTGTTGGAGGAAGTTGTCCCTCTCTTCAGGATCAAGTTCTTCCTCAGGCTGTAAAGATAAAATATACAAATGTATATAGCACAGTGAACTGGAAGCGATACAGGTCTTTTGTTTTTGTGAACCCTATATAAGGTGATAAAATTTTAATAAAGTTGGAAAATCTGAATTTCTCAAAATCTTACAATAACAGATTTTAAGTCATATTTTGATACAGCTGATTTGATGCAACCATGAAGATACACAATGTCTACTCATCACCCCAGTTATTACTCTAACTCTGCCTTTGAGTATCACCGTAAGGACTAAGAACCACGAGGAAAAGATTTTGGAATGGAATAGGAGTGTTAAGTTTTCACCTCATGTGGTATTTTTTTTAACTCATCAAAATATTATGTGGTTCATATAAATATATTGATAGGCACAATAATGACAAACATTATATAAAAATAACTCATATATGAACACTAAAGGTTTTGTTATTGGTGAATGAATATACACCAGAAGTTGCAAACTCACAGTGACAAAGGATTTTTCTTTCGCTGTTACAATGCTCTAAAGAAATTTAAATTCATTTAACTGAGTTAAATACATTCTACTACGCCCTGGACCCTATCACTACCTCGCCTCACAACAGCCTGCTTTTCTCATTTGCCTTTCTTGTATGGCCTCAGTAGTTGACTTTGCAACTCCAGAAAATAAGACAATGAGAATTATTTCTCAGGGAAGGAGACTAGATACAAAATTACCAATTTATCTTCTTTAAAATTTTTTATTTAGAGTTTAGCAATACTATAGAGAAACAAAACACTGATACATTTCCTCTATATAAATGACCATACTTTTCAAGGACTACTTTTCTATGTTCTAAAAGAAGACCTCAGATTTTTTACTTTTTTTTTTTAATTAAAATAAAGTTGCTAATCAGATTTTTGTCTTTTCATAGCCATATGCAAAGCAAAGACAACTGTAAGGCAATAAATACTGGGTGTTCAGTGTCCAGAGAGAAAGAGGCACTTTAAAATTACATTATCTAATAGCTAATAATATAGCCAGGATCAATGAACATGTAGTTGATTAAAATATGTAATTAAATAAACCACGAGGCAATTAAAGGAAAGGGAGTAAGATCTTTTATTATTCTTATTTTCTTTTAGTACATTCATTCAGAGTGTTTTATAACACTGAAATGCTTTGTTTTACCAAATATAAAGAAAGTTAAGTCAAAGTTCTAGTAAGCCTCAAAAATTAGCAATTTGCAAAGTTAATAACCACTATAAAGCTAACAGGGGTCATTACTTAATGCTCAAATCATGAAATGGCATTTTTCCCCATATGAAATGACAAGTCTTGCTTTTACAGGGTTAACTGTCAATAAGTCAATTTTAAGAAAAGAAGTAATCCAATAGCCCAAAATTACTTCACACATTAAGGATTTCTATTATGGGGAAAAAAACAAAACCAAAAACTGCCAGAATGGCTCTATGCTTTGCCTGACCCTGTAATCACAATATTCTCCCCTCAAACTAAACCTTACTCAAGTATCCATGATCTTTTGAAATTTAGGGGAGACTGTTGTAGCTTGTTGCCAACATATGCAAAAGCAATTCTTTAAAAAGGCACTAATTTAAAATCAAAGTTGTTCCTCAAAACTAAGCAAAATCAACCCACAAACTGCAAATTAGGCATATATTAAGGTTGTAACAAACAAACATATGATAAATTTTTAATGATTAAGAATATAGGCTGGGTTCAGTGGCTCAGCACTTTGGGAGGCCAAGGAGTGAGTGGATTGCCTGAGCCCGTGGGTTCGAGACTAGCCCAGGAAACTTGGCAAGACCTCGTCTCTACAATAAATTTTTTAAAAAATTAGCCGGGCATGCTGGCACGCGCCTGTAGTTCCAGCTACTTGGAAGACTAAGGCGGAAGGATCATCTGAGCCCAGCAGATCAATGCTGGGGTGGCCGCCGTGAGTGTGCTACGGCACTCCAGCCTGGGCAATGGAATGGGACTCCAACTCAAAAAAAAAAAAAAGAACATAGCCAGGTGGCTCAAGCCTGTAATCCTAGTACTTTGTGAAGGCAAGGTGAGAGGACTGCCTGAGCCTAGGGGTTCAAGACCAGCCCGGGCAAGTTGGCAAAAACTCGTCTCTTAAAATAAATCAAAAATTAGCCAGGCATAGTGGCAGCTAATTGCCTGTTGCCTGTAGTTCCAGCTACTTGGAAGGCTGAGGAGGAAGGATCACCTGAGACCAGCCAGTTGAGGCTGTGGTGGCCGTGAGCGTGCCACTGCACTCCAGCCTGGGCAACTGAGTGAGACTCCAAATAAGAAAAGAAAAGAAAGAAAGAAAAAAAAAAATATATATATATATAGATAAAAATTGGTTTATTTAAAAGTGAGTAGATGACCAACCGTGTTTTAGGTTTCATGAGTAACCATGGCCAAAGAATTCTAAGTTTTGGTGCAGTTATCAGTATAAAAATAAGGAATTCAACAGCATCTCTCTTCTGGTCAAGCCAGGGGCTGTTGCATCTCTCAAGGTTTTAGAGTAGGAAACGGTTGTAAGAATGGGAGGCAGAGGGTCCATTAAACTGCACTGAGGAGCCATTTAGTCAAGCTGTGAGCTGTGAAGAGTAACTATGCACCCAATAAAATGCCAGAAAGAAAGAAAGGGAGTTAAGAATACAGAGGAGACACAGACATAATTATAATTTCAAGAAATTTCCAATTTTAGTTAGCATCGGTATATACTACCTAGTATTACAGATAGCTGTGTTTCTATTTACACTACTAGATTGTGAATTTTCTTTCTTTTTTTTTTTTTGAGTTGGAGCCTCACTCTGTCACCCAGACTGGAGTGCAGTGGCTGCTTCTGGCCACCGCAGCCTCAACCTGCTGGGCTCCAGCAATCCTTCGGCCTCAGCCTTCCAAGTAGCTGGAACTACAGGCGTGCGCTACCACACATGGCTAATATTTGATTTATTGTAGAGATGAGGTCTCACCAAGTTGCCCAGGCGGGTCACAAACCCGTGAGCTCAGGCAATCCACTCACCTCAGCCTCCCAAAGTGCTGGGATTACAGGCTGAGCCACTGAGCCCGGCTGTGAATTTTCTGATTTAGGGTACTATGTCTTCAAATTAAGTGCAAACATTTATTGATGGTTACAAGTCAGGGATTGTGCAAAAGCACTGTGGATTAACATGAGAACACATGGTACCTTCTATTTTTGCTGCTTAGAATCTGACAGAGGTTGTAAAAAGGTAAAGTAAGCCAATACAACACAATGTAAGAAGTGTAAATTATAAAAGGATCAGGAAAAAGTGAGCGAATGAATAGTTCTTCTGGAGACAGAGCGGTGGTGGTAATATTAGAGAAAGTTTCAGAATGTTACAGCCCTGGAGCTAGAGCAAACAGCATAAACTGCAGAGGTAAAGGCATGCTGGGATTAGAAAAGGACTTTGTGGCTGTGCATGGTGGTTCATGCCTGTAATCCCAGAACTTTGGGAGGCTGAAGCAGGAGGACTGAAGGAGCCCAGGAGTTTGAGACTAGCCTAGGCAACAGTGAGACCTCATCTCTACAAAAAATAAAAAAATTAGCTGGGTGTGGTATGAGTATCTGTGCTCCCAGCTACTTGGGAGGCTGAGGCAGAAAAATTGCCTGGTCCCAGGAGGTCAAGGCTGCGGTGAGCTATGAGCATGAACATGCCATTGCACCACTCCAGCAGGGTAACAGAATGAGACCCTGGTTTAAAAAAAAAAAGACTCTGTATATGCTAAAGAATCAGAACTTGATACTGTGGCTAGATGTGAGGTTTGAGAGAGCTGAAGAAGAATTAGATCAGATAGGCATTTTTTTAAAGTTCTCAGTCAAGACAGAGTCTGATGGACAGAAGGAGCTATTACAATAGTCCATAAGGAAAAGAATGAATGCTTGCATTAGTCCTGCCACTTGGGATAGAAAGAACATCCCTCCCCCAAAGGAGAAAAGGGGGTGGGGAGGAAGGGAAGGAGACAGGGAGGGAGGAATAGGGTGTGAGGGCTAAGAGTTAATGCTGAGATTTTTTTTTTCCTTAAGTCTTACTCACATTTATAGTCCTCAAAGTGCCAAAATGTTTAAGTGCTCAGTAAGTTCTCTGAAGTTAGGGACATGCTATTTTACTCACAATTTTATCATGAATGATTGGCATTTATGCTACTTTTACATTACTTTAGTTCATCAGACAGTGCTTTTGGAATGACTGGCATTTAGTTTAGACAATCATGTGAATGAAAATGACATCAGTGCAAATAAATTGTGGCGAGGGTTTCTCACACTCATTGAGTTTGAAGGCTAACATTAATGATAATTAATATAAATGTAAAAGGAGTCAGAGAAAAGAGAGAAGAAGAAGAATGGCTCCTCAAAACACAGGTAGCTGTGGCACAATGAGTTGCAAGCATTCACCTTAGCCTTTTCCCAAATACATTAACCTAAAAATGGATGATTATGCAATCAGAAATGGCACAAATTCTAGTGAAGAATGGACTTTCTACCATTTTATTGGAACAGAAGACAAATACAATTTTTTGTTTTTTAAATAAGTTCATACCTTATTTTTGCTGAGCTATTAACTTTCTTAGCTAGCAATTCTACTCTCCAATACACAGTAAGAAGGTTACAGAAAGTGTCCAAATTGTCAAAATAAAATTGTCAATAAAAGAAGATGCATTTTACACGAAGCCCCTCAGATCCATGTAACCTCAACACAGGTCTAATGAGTCGACTGGGCTACTTTCTCAGCATATAACAGATTGGAGTCACAAAAACTGACATTTTTGAGAGTGAGTGTCACTAAACTTGATCTTTGCAGTTTCCCTATATTGGTATGGTATGTAGACAGTACACACTTTGTTGATGGGTATCTCAGCTTTCAAGACTCCCTATGGGAATCTTGTAGAAGTCTTTCATTCCCTGGCTTTTTTTTTTTTTTTTTTTTTTTTACTCCAGTACACCACGCTTATTTCTCAATACAAAAATACTAACTTTTGGTGAAACACTGTCATTTTGGACATACACAGCTTCACTCCTCCTTCATGATGCTGTTTGTAACCTCTTCTAGCTCTCTTCACTGGCTCCCCTTCTCACCCCATCTAGAAACTCTACCACAAGTCCTTCTCATACCTCAGCTCTTATAAACCCTAGGTCTGGCTTCGTCCACCCCCTCACCTCCAAAAAGGGGGCTAAGCTTGGAGCCAGCAGGAGGAGTCCTGTACAGTAAGCAGATCCCTAATGAGGAAGGAAAGGTGTTAAGAAAGTATCCTGAAAGCTCCTCTGGGAAGCAAAGCACTGAAAGAAATAACATCAGAAGGGACAACTCTGAAGACACCTCTGGTCTAGAGGACTAACAAGAAGGAAGTGGTGATATCAATTTGCTGCTTACACTTTTTTTGTACAGAATTTTAAGTTTGAAATGTATTGAAGAGCCTCATTGATTTTTTTTTTTTTTTTGAGTTGGAGTCTCTCACTCTGTCGCCCAGACTGGAGTGCAGTGGCCACTCATGGCCACCGCAGCCACGACCTGCTGGGCTCCAGCGATCCTTCCACCTCAGCCTTCCAAGTAGCTGGAACTACAGGCGCACGCTACCATGCCCGGCTAATTTTTGATTTATTGTAGAGATTAGGTCTTGCCAAGTCTCAAACCCGCGGGCTAAATACCAGAACTGAATAAGGTAAATACATAGAACACTTGTAAGCCATACTACTTTCATTCAAATAGAGCCCTCTTTGTTCCTACATAGACATCTGTTGATTTTTTAAAATTTCAATTGTTTATCATTTATCTACTTCCTGAGTTTTTAAAATGTTCATTTTATCCTCCCTATTATAGTTAATACTGATAAAGGGAATGGACAATGTAAAGGAGATACTCAATGTAATATAACCGACAATTCAACAAACAGCTTCTGAACAACATCTAAGTGGTAGCGGAGGAGCTGTAAGAAATACCATATTGTGGAAAGATAGTGGATGATAGAATAAAAAGATGGGCATGGGTCAAATCATTACATGCCAGACTTCTAAAGGTCTGTGATAAAAAACCTACACTTCATCCTGTAGGTGCTGAAAGTCATTATAGGGGTTCCAGCAGGAACCATCTCTATGTTAGAAAGATGTTTATGGAAAATGGATTGGAGGATCAAGATCAGGGAGAAGACACCTGAATAAATGGGGCAAAACACAAAGGAGAGACATCATTAGTCAAGAACTTACTGCAAGTGACAGAGAACAATCCCAAACTGGCTTAAGTTCAAAATAATTCATGTATAAATTCACAAAACTATGTAAGAAAATGAGATTGCTTATAGAATGCACTGCCCAAGAAAAGAGATATTATAAAGCGATTTAGATACCTTATCTCATGGTTCCTCCCAAAGTGAACTTTCTAGGACTTTACAAGCAAATCTTCCAATATCTTTTCTGTTTCTTATAAGTGAGAAAACAGATTTAGAGAGGTTACAGAAGGCTTTATAGGCTTTTAAGAAAACTTTCTCTCCTCCCTTAGATTGTAAGGTTTATGAAAACAGAGGACGTCCGGGTTTTTGTTGTTTCCTTCCCCCCCAATACTACATACCTACTAGTTAGCAACATAGAGCCTGACTCATATTAAAATCTTCGTTAAATAGCTTCTGAATAAATAAATGAATGTAGGCTATGCAATTATCCTAGCAATTAACTCTATGAACAAAGGTAATGGAAGATTTGGTGTAAGGTGACTTCCATTTATCAGGTTTGGGCAATTTGGTAGACACTGTGTCTATTAAAATGAATTAGAGATAACCATAGAAAAGATAGGTCTGGGGGGAAAGAGCAGAGTGTAGTCTTGAACATACCGAATTTGAGTACCTACAAGTTAGGATGAAATCCTCACTGGTAGTTTGAGCTAAGAAGAGACATCTTTGATGCACAAAACGTCATGGAGTCAATATATAATGAGTTGGGAAGTAAATCAGAAAAAAAATGTAATCTCATGGATGTTAAGTGTTTTAACAAGCTAGACATGTCAGAGATACTGAATGTTCCTAAACAGTCAAATAAGATAAAGACAAAAATTTGTTGGATTTAGTACAGAAGTTTATTGGAATCACTAGGGACATCAGTAAAGTTGTTTTCGTTCTGGGGGGACAAGAAACATTGCAGTGAATTAAGAGTGAACAGGAAATCAGGAGCAGTGTACATAATTCTGAACAATTTGGTCATGAGGGTGAAGAATGGACACAGAATATAGAGGGCAGAGTACAGACATTGTCAGAAGGCTGGTGGAGGGACTGGGGGGTGTTGTTAGAAGGCTGGGAGAGAGGTCTTAAGTATGTTTTTAAAGCTGATAAGAAGGATACAACTGAAAGGAATAAGTTAAAGATAGTGGAAAGAAAAGAGAGAGAGTTGATAGTTTGAGATTTCCTGAAATGAAGAAGGGAATGAGATCCAAGGCATCAACTGTGGGACTCATCTTCCACAGGAGGACAGCGCATGCTCAATTGTGCCTTGAGGGAACAAGAGCAGGCAAGCAGGATTTAGAGCATGTTCCCATGGGAAACTCCATTTCTTTCTGAAGATGGAGTGCAGTGGGGACAGGGTCATTGGTTCAACAGAAGAAATAATTATTACAGAAATTTGGAACTAATAGTGTTGAAGGTCCAGTGAAATTTAATAATTATAAAATGTAGAGTGGTACCACTCTTTGCTGTTGTACACTCTCAGAAAACTTTGGGAAATACATAAGATATGATACATTCACGGTAAGACACTGTTTTATAATTTCAGAAACAGATTTAGGAATAGCCAACCTAAAATAAATAATTGCACAAGCCGGACTTGGTGACTCAGGCTGTAATCCTGCGCTTTGGGAGGCTGAGGTGAATGGATTACCTGAGCCTGCGGGTTCGAGACCTGCCTGGGCAACTTGGCGAGACCTCATCTCTACAATAAATCAAAAAATTAGTTGGGCATGGTAGCGCGCGCCTGTAGTTCCAGCTACTTGGAAGGCTGAGGCGGAAGGATCGCCGGAGCCCAGCAGGTCGAGGCTGTGGTGGCCGGGAGCGTGCCACTGCACTCCAGTATGGGCGACAGAGTAAGACTCTAACTCAAAAAAAAAAAAGTTATTGCACAACTATTTTATACTGCATCAGAGTTAACTGGGCCTAGTAGTTTTTCCTGTTTTGAAAAAGTAAACTTTTTTTTTTTGAGTTGGGGTCTCACTATGCCACCCAGGCTAGAGTGCAGTGGCACAATCACAGTTCACTGCAGTCTCAAACTCCTGGGCTCAAGTGATCCTTCCACCTCACCCTCCTGAGTAGCTGAGACTATAGGCTTGCCACTCTGCCTGATTAATTTTGTGATTTTTTTAAAGTAGAGACAAGGTCTTGCTATGTTGTCTAGGCTGGTCACGAACTTCTGGACTCAAGCAATCCTTCCACCTTGGCCACCCAAAGTGCTGGGGATACAGGCACGAGCCACTGCACCCAGCAGCTCACACATTTTAATAATCAAAGTGTTGTTTAGATGCTATCAAATCCAAGTTTCTAGTATTAGACATCTTTTTCATATGATCACAGTTCTACAATAACAACTATAAAATGTATTGGCTGGGTGCAGTGGCTCACTCCTTAATCCCAGAGCTTTGGAAGGCCGAGGCAGGAGGACTGCTTAAGGCTGGGAGTTTGACATCAGCCTGAGAAACATAAAGAGACTCAGTCTTCAGAAAAAATTGTTTTAAAAAATTAGCCAGGCATGACAGTGTGCACCTGTAGTCTCAGCTACTCAGGAGGCTGAGACAGGACGGTCACTTGAACCCTAAAGTTTGGGGTTATGGTGAGCTATAATAGCACCACTGTACTCCAGTCTAGCCAACAGAGTGAATACTGGCTCTAAAAAAATAAAAAGTAAAATGAAATAAATAAAATAAAATGTAGACACGAGAAGTTCTTGAAATACATAAAAATGTAGCTGTATTTTTGTGTACAAATGTGCAATCCTCATTAATCTGATTAGATGACCCTAGTTGGGCTACAGTCTAATGCTAACACTATGAAGAAAGAGTTTGCTAAACACATTAGGGCATTTTTGTTTGCTTATATAACAAGCTAAACTTTAAGACTTCAGCAACTCAGTTGTTATATTTGATTGAAAGCTAAAGTCTCAACTATTCATTGAAGGTTAGCTTTTTAGGATCTGCATAGAAATATTTCATTGGCAACTAGAGTTATTACATATACCTAAAATAGTAACATTATATTTAAAATGTTCTTTAAGTTTTACTGACTTAGCATGTTTTTCTAAGTTATCAAGCATTTACTACAAGTTTATAACCAAAGTGATCTTGAATGACCAGTGACAAATGCCTTTACAATCAATCTATGAAAAGACATAAATTAACCAGCACAAATAACACAATTTAAACATCAAAAATAATATTTATGTCCTCATGAATTAAAAACTCAAGTACTTATGATCTTTACAATAGTGGAATATAATTTTAGGCATAAATGTAAGTGTTCCCTAGAAAATTCCTAAGATTAGAGAAATGGGTGTCAATATTCCTACAGTAAAAAAGCAGTTCTTACAAAAATTCACTAAATTCTAATTTTCATTGCTAATTGAAATTACAAGAGATTTTTTTTGAAAGGGCCCAACATATAACCCTACTTATAACAAGCCAAAATGATTAGAAAAGCTGTCTAGTCACATTTCCCCTTGATATGCAGTCTTCTAAACAACTATCCATTTATTTTACCATTAGAAAACTCTCCTATGTTTATCCATAGTAAATACAAGTCAGGAATAAATGAATAATTGATATCATAAGTTATGTTTACATGAACTTTTCAATGCATTTCAAAGGCGAAAATTCAGTAATATCTTTTCTAATATAAAATTTTATTAACAAAAAATGTTTAAGTAATACCCACAAAAATATTCTCCAGGGTTTTTTATCTATGTTATCAATGAGTTGAGATTTAAAGTCAGTATAGATAAAACCTACTTTCTGTCAGATCCTCATGTCTTCCTTCATGCAGTAACAGCATGAGATATATTTCTTGTATTCAAATCCTAAAGTACCAATGTTTAGGAATTCAAAATAATATTACGTGAAGAAGTTGTTCCTACATGGTAAAGTCACAGAACCTCAAATATCCTTATTAAAGCTATGTTAGGATACCCAAAGCATCAAATATAAAACAATGTCCATTGCTCATTAACACTGCAGAAGTATCTAACACTTGTATGATTCTACTGCATAAAATTTGCTTGCTATACTACAAACACCAAATGACAGACTACAGTATTATTTTAGTGGCTTATGAAATGTTATGAAAAATCTTTCTGATCATTATAAAGCAACACTGAATCTTCATTAAAAGCACAGCATCATTACATTTTTGGGAAGACTATGATCTGTCATGTAATATAACAGTTTAGCCTCACCTATATAGTAAAGGCCCATAATGACTAAGCCAGGTAGGCCCTGGATCATCAGATTTTTATTCATTTTATACCATACTAATTTTTCCCTCCTGTTGTGTATAGATTAAAGTGCTTTTCAGTTTATCAGTACATTAATTTTTTTTAAATTACAGTTCAAGACAAGTTAGAATGATTCAGCAACTAAATGTTAAATCCAAGAGCAAGAAATGCAGCTGAATTTTTCTAAAGCAACACAATTTCACTCAAGAAAATCTACCTGTATGGTTACAGAAAGAGAAATTAGTTTATGTCAAGTAATTCAATAAAGTATATGATATAAAAATGACTACCTGAAAAATAATTTAAAGTAATAATCATATAAATTAGTCCGAAATTCTATAATTTTCTGTTATTTTTCAGCAGATGTAGAGCATGCTGATTCACTTAATTTTAACTGGCTCATAATTTAAATAATACATTTTAAGCAGATACTATCCTTATAAGCATCTTTACCTTTTAAAATTTTTTTACCATTACCTGCAAACAATAGGTAACAAAGCTTAGCTTCTGCTCCTCATTCTTTTTTCCTAACGTTTACTTACAGTTGAATAAAACATTACAATATTTATGAAATTAATCACTGTAATACAACCACTACTTATAATTTGCTATTTTATAGCCACCCTCTATAACTTTCTACAAAGCTCTTTTTACCCTCTTTGTTTAAAATTTCAGGGTATTTTAGAGGGCAGGGGGTAGGAAAAATGCATCCCGTAAGGGACAGCAGTTGAAAGTATTAGCAAAAATAAAGAGACCAATCTCTTTCCAATATTGGGCAACATAAGAATCTACCTTATGTTAATTGAAAAAACAAAAACTAAACCACAAACTACAACAGTTCACACCCTGAAAATGTGGCCTATTTACCCTGAAAATATATAATCTATTATAAATACAGATAAAATATAAGAATCACATTTACTACCCAGACTTTAAATCCTGAATTTTGCCACACTGTCTCATTATCATTTTCACTTCAAAACCTATCTTACGTCTCAGAAAAATAGCCTTCATCCATTGATATTCTAAAAATAGACTCCTACTGTCTTTTTTTTTACAAGAAACAATTACGCTTGGTTATAAGTCCTTCCATATCAGCCACATCATCAATACCTTAAATTCCTATTTAACCTGATTTTTGGCAATCAAAATGGTAACTAAATACACACATACACACACACACACATACACACACACACACACATACACAAATCTTACCTATATGCTGCATTTTCTTTCAAATGCAAAATGGTTAGATTCCCCTTCTACTTAATCAGAATAGGGTCTGGACATTTTTCAGTCTGACTTGCAAATATTTGCTTTCCCTCTTAGGGCATAGCATCCGCAGGGTTATACAGCACTACTTACATTCTCTTCCACATAAAAATCAGACATTACATGAAAGGAAAAGAAAGACAGCCCATTTCAAAGCATCTGGCAAACCTCCATTGGCAACCTGCCAAGCCTCTGCTAAACCTTCCTGTCTTTCCGAGCATGCTCACTTAAAACCAACAGCACGTTACTATGGCAACTCTGTAGGCAGCCTGTAAGTATGAACCGCCATTCTGATTTCAGAGTGTAAAAAAACCAAATACTGCAGGGGAAGTAAAAGGAAAGAAATAGTGTATGACCTTCATCACATACAAGTATACTCATTTTATTTCATAAATTCATATTTGTGTATGTAAAATGGAAACAGGCATCTCACATTTTTCCAGGCAAATATTTTTCATGCTCAAATAGGTTCCCCTTTTCAGTAAATTCATTCTCTTTGTCTTGCCCCTAAGTCTCTTTACCCTACAACAACCAAAAATATACTGAACAATTTATCACACTTGACAAAACACTGCTGAAGAAACAAACAACATATTCACATAAACAATCCTGTAGTACTCCACAGATGATTTCCCACAAGTGTATGCATATTTAAATAATATGGCAATATTACAAAGAAAATGACTAGTACTTACAAAATACAATCTAAATATTTTCTATGATTTATCAAACTAACAAAGTTTTCTTTAGGTTTGGATAGGATTTTTTTACCCCAATTATTTGTGAAATATTGCAAAATATCTGAAAGAGGTGAGGTTTTGAAGCTAAGACGTGCCACACCTAGGTTCAAATCCCTATTTTCCACATTTTAGTTGTGCCACCTTGGAAAAGTTACTTAACCTTTCTGAACCTCACTTTCCTCATCTTTAAATAAAGCAGGATAATAACAGTTACTTCATATGGTAACAGCTTAAATGAGTTAACACATAACATTCCTAAACATTACATTTCTTTCCTCCAGGGTTGTTTGAAAAAGACTCCCCCAAAAACCAGTTTGCACTTATAGATTAATTAACCTGAAAAATACTTCTTTGTAACCTCTCATTCACAAAAAATCAGTTTTAATTCACATACTATGCTATGAGCCAAAAAGCTTCCTCAACTCCCAAATCAAGTCATGCTAGAAATGGACAGAATTTAATAATCTAAACGGAGGAAAAAATATGTGAAGGCACTGTTTTTACTAGAGAGTATTAAAATGTATTTATTTGTTATAAATATGAAATTATACTTACCGCTTCTTCTTCTGCCTTTTTGGCCTCCTTTTCCTTCTCTTCATCATTTTCCTCAGTGGGGCCTTCTTCGTCATCACTACTGGATGACTCAAGTATTTCACTTATATCCATTTTCCAATTATCAGGAACAATTCTAGTTTTTAAGAAGATGCTTGCTTTCTGAAACCCTAGAAGTAAAACTGTACTTCAGCAGTTGCTATGGAATGAACAGCACCGAATGATAGAAAAGGCATGGCATTCAGAGTCAGGAGATCTAAATTCGAATTCAGCTGTCACTTACAAAACGATATAGTAAGTTTGACATATTTCATAAGTTATAATGTTATATAAACGTGTGTTATTACTATAGGAACTAATGTGAGAAATCCTTATGGTAAAACATGAAAAGTTAAGCCTATCTAAAAATTAGAAACCAAATATCATACCATGACATTTAAAAACCCAATCATCAAATAAGAGTGGACATCAACTCTACTTATTTATTTATTTTTACAGATAGGGTCTTGTTCTGTTTCCCAGGCTGGAGTGCAGTGGTGCAATCACAGCTCACTGCAGCCTCAAACTCCTGGGCTCAAATGATCCTCCTGCTTCAGCCTCCCAAGTAGCAAGGACTACAGGTATGTACCATGCCTGGTTAAGTTTAAGAAAATTTTTTCTGTAGAGATGGGGTCTCACTATGTTGTCTAGACTGGTCTCGAAATCCTGGCCTCAAGTGATCCTCCCACCTTAGCCTCCCAAAGTGCTGAGATCATAGGTGTGAGACATTACTCCCAGTTGATATCAACTCTAAACAGTTAAGTTGGCACCAGAGAATATTCAATTTTGCTTTATCCGCTATTTTTTACAGAGAGTCATATGTTAAATAATGGATATTTTACCTGGTCTAGTGAAGAGCTCAGATTCCGGTACACTGAGAATATCTACTTCCTTAATGTCCTTTCTTGCTACAGAATAACTAATTATAGAGAAAAATAAAGAGGAAGAAAACCTTTTATTAAATAAAAATTATCACTTTCATGTTAGCACATAGAAAGCTGCAAACTTCAAAATCAAAACTTTGTCTGTAAAATGTTTTAAAAGTCTAAGTCAATGTATCTCTTAATCCTTAGTAAAGGGTAAAAGATAATATAGACAAGGCTAGTATCTTAATTCTCAAATTTTAGTATTACCCTCCTATAAATAGTCTGATGCAATTTTTATCCTCATGATGTTTTCAACACTTGTAGACAACAATGTCTATTTTAATGTTTAGTATTTTTTAAACTTATTCATTTTAGTCAAAAAACCCCATTTGCTAGAAGGTAATATTAAAATATTTTATCATTATAAGATTGTATTATGGCAATAAATTTCTCATAGAGAATTACAACTCAAACATATTTTCTTTGATTTCACATCTTTGGGGGTAACAAAACAGAGATGAAGCTATGAAAAAGTTACTGAAAGTCTTTTTTTTTTTTTTGAGTTGGAGTCTCACTCTGTCACCCAGACTGGAGTGCAGTGGCCGCTCCTGGCCACCGCAGCCTCAACCTGCTGGGCTCCAGCGATCCATCTGCCTCAGCCTTCCAAAGTAGCTGGAACTACAGGCGCACGCTACCACCCAGGTAATTTTTTGATTTATTATAAAGATGAGGTCTCGCCAAGTTGCCCAGGCGGGTCTCAAACCTGCGTGCTCAGTCAATCCACTCACCTCAGCCTCCCAAGGCGCGGGATTACAGGCTGAGCCACCGAGCCCGGCTAAGTCTTTTTTTTATTTTAATCATTTTTATTCTGCACTGCATTGGTATTCCCAATCTCCCTAAGCAAAGGCATGCCCTTCTAACAAAATGTGCTTAAGAGCATAGAACAATAAAAGACAAGAAGAATCCAAAGACTCTCTGCATGGCAGTTTGGGAGTGGAACACCGTTGATGGAGACCAAGAGAGCAAATTTCACACAATTCCATTTAGTGGCAAGTGGGCATATCCCCTTTCCATCCAGGGAATAACTACTAACAATCAGACCCCTACCTAGAATCTGGAATAAACAAGAACTTCCATTTTAGGGCACTCTTCCAAACAAATAAATATCTAAATGCTGAAAAGCAGCAAGTAAAACTTAAAAAGACAAAATAATAGAAAGCAAAATCCTCTTTAAAACAAGGTATCAATGTCTAATAAAGTTCATTCAAAAATAAATTCCTAGTTTTTCTTGTCATTTGTTCCTAAAATATTTTATTTTATTTTATTGGGCACAACAATAACTCAATTTTTACTAAAATAAAAGCCTATTTATTTTTATGCTTTGCTATGGGTAGCCTGTACAAAGTCTGTTTTTTTAATCAGAAAAAGGTCAAATTAATTATTCTGGTAATATAATTCTATTAAAAACTAAGCTTCATAGTTCACGATATGAAATAGTACACATGATAAAAAAAATCAAACTTTACAATGAAGGAAAAATCTAATATTATGCCTTTTTTTACTGTTTCTAATACTCCTCTCACATACTGTTGTTCAGTTTTTATATACAATTATCCTATGTTACAAAAATATAAAAATACCCTACATGTCAAAAAGTCTAAACATATTAGATAACAACTTCTCAGTTCATAAATGGTTAGACTTTTAAAAATAAAGTCTGGGGTTGGGGGGATCTATCATTGTGATTTCATTTTTTTTTCTCCTCCCATGTAACATTATTAAGTGATTCATTACTCACAATTTAGAATCAATAAATGATCGAACTAAACACTGATCCTTTTTCACTGTGACGTCATCATTACAGCTAGGAGATATTACCTGAAATATAAAAATAAGAACAGACTGATTTCTATTTCTCCTGCTCTGAAAAATATCATTATTTTAAAAAAACAATTCTAGAGATCCTCTAACTTCTCAAATGAATTATATTTTATAAGAAATAGTTTCACTGTAAATAGCTCCCATTATTAATGAATTACTTTGAAAAGATCTCCTTATATTTTTTTGTTTAGCACATTGGTTTTCTAGATATGTAATTTATCCATAGCCATTAAATTATAAAATGATTAATGAAATATAAATTCAAATGTAGCCAGTTTTTAAAAATATTAGACTTCATTCTAAATTAAATGATCATTCATTTTTATTCAAAAAATAATCTGTGGTGAAAATTTTGCATATTATAATTTTTTTTTAATATACTTGAGCTGGGGGAGGTGGCTCATGCCTGCAATCCCAGCACTTTGGGAGGATGAGGTAGGAGGATCATTTGAGCTGATCACTAGCAAAACAAACAAACAAAACAAACAAACAAACAAACAAAACACTAGCCTGGGCAACAAAGTGAGATCCTATCTCTGCACAAAATTTAAAAATTAGTCGAGCTGGGCTCGGTGGCTCAGCCTGTAATCCCGCGCCTTTGGGAGGCTGAGGTGAGTGGATTGCCTGAGCCCATGGGTTCGAGACCCGTCTGGGCAGCGAGACCTCATCTCTACAATAAATCAAAAAATCAGCCAGGCGTGGTAGTGCATGCCTGTAATTCCGGCTACTTGGAAGGCTGAGGCGGAAGGATCGCCGGAGCCCAGCAGGTCGAGGCTGCGGTGGCCGGGAGCAGTCACTGCACTCCAGTCTGGGCAACAGAGTGAGACTCCAACTCAAAAAAAAAAAAAAAAAAATTAGCCGACTGGGCTTGGTGGCTCAGCCTGTAATCCTAGCACTTGGAAGGCCAAAGCGAGTAGATTGCCTGAGCCCAGCAGGTTTCAGACCAGCCCGGGCAACTTAGTGAGACCTCATCTCTATAATATATAAAAAATGAGCTGGGTGTGGTAGCTCGCACCTGTAGTATTGTCTAGTTGGAAGGCTGAGGCAGAAGGATTGCCAAAGCCTAGCAAGTAGACACTGGGGTGGCCATGAGCGTGCCACTGCACTCCAGCCTGGGCTACAGAGTGAGACTCCAACTCAAAAAAAAATTAGCTAAGTATGGTGACGCACATCTGTAGTCCCAGTTACTCAGGAAGCTGAGGAGGGTGCATCCCTTCAGCCCAAGAGTTCAAGGCAGCGGTGCACTATGATTGTGCCACTGTACTTCAGCCCAGCTGACAGAGTGAGACACCAACTCAGAAAAAAAAACTTCAATCAGGATTTATTTTGAAACAGGGCTATTTGTTAAAACCATCTGAGCTTCCTTTTTTTTTTAACCAGGATATGCAGTTTCTAGTAATTAAAACAAATCAAAGACAATATGAACAAAGAACTTTTAAAGCAAATCAAAACCACAATGAGATACCACCTAACTGAGGATAAGTACAGTGATACCGTGAGGCACAGAATAATATGAAAACCCAATCTGGGCAAGGAAAAGGTGTGGCAGTCAAAGCTTGAGTTAAGTCTTAAAGGATGGGAAGGCACAACCCAACATCTAATTACCTCACCTGTGAACTACTCTAATGGCCTTTGAGTTGATTCCTGCCACCTCCAGTCTTTCCAATAACATACCACTGCCTCATTAACATTCTTAAACATGCAGCTCAAATAGCATCACTCTTCTGCAAAATTTTCTGTAGAATTATGTCCAAATTCATTAGATGAACTTTAGAAGACCCTTCTGCCCTAGATTCAAATTATCTTTCCAATTATATTTCCTATTATTCTCCTGTTCACATCTAGTACTTAGCCAAAATGGACGCCAGAGCGAACGGTTCCATGAACAAACCCTTTGCTTTTCTGCTTATACTTGTTTCCTCTAGTGAAGTTCTGTTTAATAACTTGAAATCCTTCAAGGCTCAGCTTAAAAGCACCTGATTCATGAAGGCTTTCTGTATTTTATTCCAATGAATATGATATCTCAGGCCAAGAGAGAGTGAACTACTACATATATCAAGTATACTGAACATAGACTCTTTTATGTTAGTTACCTGATTAATTCTCTGTATTAGATATATAATCATCAAATGTAATAATGGTGTCTTACTCATTTTTCATTTTCAATGTCAGAAAAATAATAAATATATTGAGTAATAAAGGAACTTGTTTTTATTAAAAAAAAAAACTCTTGACACACTATGATCTGAATATTCTGCATCCAAATCCATGTGCTTGTTTGCCTATGTAACTGAAAAAGGTCAAAGGATTTTCAGAATCTTCCTATGCAAAGTAAATCTATTAACTAGGAAATGAGGAACATATTTACATAAACATAGAAACTACAAATATGCCCATAGCTCTTTAAAAAATTATAATCCAATTTGGGATATATTTTGTGCCACTATTACTAGAGATAAGTGATATCAAAACCCAAAGAAGGGTCATACTTATGTTGAGTATTTTCTAAATACACCCTGCAGAGAAGGTAGTACTTGAGCTGAAGTTTAATAAATATTTAAGAGGGAATAAAGAAGAGGAGGAGGAAGAGAAAGAAGAGAAGAAAGGAGTGGAGGAGGAGGAAGAAGTGGAAACAGGCATTACAAAATATTTTTGATTCCTCTCATAAAATAATCTCTTGTCCATCTATCTTTTCTTATTCCTTTTCTATGTAAGCAAAGATCAGCTTCCTCTACCAGCCTACCCAAGACTTCCCACTTACAAAGCCTTCTTTAAAATCTAGGTGAACCCTTCCTTTCTAATACTCCCTGTCATACTCTGGTTTACACACAATTTTTTTTTTAGTTTACAATATAATCTTTAATTACTATGTAATCTCTTAGATGTGTATAATAAGCTCCCTGAGGGCAATGAGTTGCAAATTTCATACTTCTTTCTCTTAAGGAACCAGAACAAAGCTGAACTTACTGCAGATCCTCAGTAAATATTAATTAATTTAAGGCAGAGGTAAAGGATTAGAGGAATGAAGTATCTTACATGGGTGCAGTTAAGAAAGAACTTGAGTAGAGTAATGAAAACAGAAAATAAAGACCTAGGGATGGCCGCAAATACCCATTTAAAATTGCAAAATCGATCAATTAAGGCAGATGTAGCAAAGGTTTTTTTATTTTTGAGAATGGGAATATCACAATTAAATCAGTATTTTAAAAAATTCTCTATGAAAGTTAGTTCTGGAAAATTAGTCTAAATTTAGTAAAGAAAGGATTCAAGAATCAAATTAAGAGAACTCATAGTAATGGGAATACAGTAAAAAAAAAGACCACTGGACACATTTTGAGGGAAGAAATAAAAGAGTCCAATAAAAGTTATGGAGAATAAAAAAAGGGAATAATAAAAGAAAACAGTGAAATATTCTGGGCCTGACTATGCTCAATTTTAAAATCTGTGATAAAATCCAAATTTGTTGCATTCCTTCAAAATACTCTAAATTCTTTTTAAAAATCAATTTTAAATAGTTACATGACTGATTAACTCTGCAAATAAACCTTACTTACCAAAGCAGGATACCATTCAGTCCGCTCAGTTGTAGATGCCACACTTACAACTTTTCCTAATAATTCATCATTGAGACGTCGCTTATCCTCATCTTCCTCTTCACTACTTTCTTCTTCCTTTTCATCTTCAGTACTAAAAGCAAGTATAACTAGATCATTATCCTAATACAAACCATTATTTGATAAAAAGTAGTGTAGGCTGGGTGCAGTCACTTATGCCTATAATCTCAGTACTCTGGGAGGCTGAGGCAAGAGGATTGCCTGAACCCAGAAGTTTGAGACCAGTCTGGGCAAGAGATGGGTACTTCCTTGGCCTCACAGAAGTATGTAGTCCTGAGCTGTCTATGGTAACCCTGAGTCCACATCACTAGATCAGTGAGTACTCAGACTTAGCCTCTCATGCCAACAACCAGATGGGGCAGGAAAGCCTAATTACATCACCATTAAGTACTTACTGTGCCAAATACATTTATTTAAAAGATTACACTTCTATTTTTACGCCAGATAATATAACTTTAACTGTCTAACATACTATGAAAATATCTCATTAAAATACATATAAAAGTTTATTTAGGCAACTTATCTGGATAACTAAAGTTTACCCTGAAGTGTCAACGACAGGTATTAATTTTAAGCCTATAATTTTTTAAATAAAAAATTTAAATAAATATTTTTAATAAAAAATACTCCCAATTGAGTTCTCTCTTTTTATGAGTTGGAATCACACTGTCTCTCAGGCTGGAATGCAGTGGCACGATCACAGATCACTGCAACTTCGATTTCTGGGCTCAGGTGATCCTTCCACCTCAAAAGCATTCCAAATATTAACTCTTATTAAATGGCCCAAATCAATTTAATTCCTTATCGCTTTATGTTTTAGTCCTTTTCCTCTCAAAGACTTGTCAGTTATAAAACTCCACCACACTTTCTTTATTGTCTACATCTACTAATCTCTCTTATCTTTCCTTTTGACACCTCTATTTGCTTCTTCAAATCTATTGTACTCTCAAAAACCAGATGACTCATCTTGTTAGAATTATAAAAAAGTATAAGGAAGCTTTCAGTAAAAGTCTAGAGGGATAGCTTATGAATAAAATATGAGGTATTAATGATTTATTAAATATATATCATGTATGGAGTACGTAATACACACTAATAATTTTACATACATTATCCAATCCTCACAAAAACTGGTAAGATATTATATCTTTCAGGTTTTTGTGAAGATTAGAGTTAATATATGTAAATGTATTAAATTTGAAGAAGTTAAGTAGTTTTCCCAAACTGATGTATCTAGTAAGTGGCTGAGCTGGGAGTTCCATTTAGGGTCCTCAGAGGTTCTTTTTTTTTAATAACTTTCTGGCTTGTAGTATAGACGTTATTTGACTTTGCCTTTTAAAATCTTCATTACATACTCCCAGCAGCAATGAGTAGATCTAATATCTGACCTGGTTTCTAAATATTACTTCCCACTAATAGGAACCAGAGACCCTTGGAGAAATGGCCACTTCCAGGGCTGGGGCAGAAAAAAAATTAGCATGAGCCTAGGATACCCTGTCATACCAGAAAATGAAAAAATGCTCAAGAAATGGTGAGGACATGTCAAAAAGAGCACAGAAGCCAGTTTGGACTGGCTCTCATTGACTAAATCTGGGACAACTTGTGCATCAAAATGAATTTTTGAATAATAAATTATAGCCCATTAAGTAAAAACTAGAATCCATGAATCTACAGTGGTGATTAGGAAAGATTTTTATTATGCCTAAATGACAACTAAAAAAAGGCAGCAAGAATGAAAAATTAGAAAATCACCATTTCATTATTATAATAGTACTAATAGAGTTAAGCAAGAATTATCAGCAGATGATAAAACACTGCATAAAAGTTTGACAGAACAGGGAGCGGTGGCTCATGAGCCCCTGTAATCCCAGCACTTTGGGAGGCAGAGGTGAAAGGATTGCCTGAGCCCACAGGTTCGAGACCAGCCTGGGCAACATGGTGAGACCTCATCTCTACAATAAATCAAAAAATTAGCTAGGCATGGTGGCACACGCCTGTAGTTCCAGCTACTTGAAAGGCTGAAGTGGAAAGATAACCTGAGCCCAGCAGGTTGAGGCTGTGGTGGCCATGAGCGTGCACTGCAGTACAGCCTGGGCAACAGAATGAGACTGCGAGCCCCTCAAAAAAGAAAACAAACAAAAAAAAGTTTGACAGAGAACAGAATACCTAAACCATCTCAAAGTATTTCCACATAGATTATTTATAAATTACAAAGGGAAAAATGATAACTGTAATAACTTTGGAGTTGAGAAATATGGCAGACAGCACCTTAACCAGGTGATAAAGTTAACATTACCAGTTATAGGACAAACTGATAACCTATACTTCTTGATGTGATTGCCTTGAAAAGGACACATCAAGCCGGGCTCGGTGGCTCAGCCTGTAATCCCGTGCTCTGGGAGGCTGAGGTGAGTGGATTGCCTAAGCCCGTGGGTTCGAGACCCGCCTGGGCAACTTGGCGAGACATTATCTCTACAATAAATCAAAAAAATTAGTCGGGCGTGGTAGCGTACGCCTGTAGTTCCAGCTACTTGGAAAGCTGAGGTGGAAGGATCGCCGGAGCCAGCAGGTCGAGGCTGCGGTGGCCGGGAGCGCCCACTACACTCCAGTCTGGGCGACAGAGTAAGACTCCAACTCAAAAAAAAAAAAAGAAAAGGACACATTACTTAGTATCACTGCCAAAAATGTATAACTTGAATCTAACAATGAGAAAACAGTCAGACAAACCCATACTGAAGAACAGTCTACACAACTACTTGCCTTTTACTCTTCAAAAATGTTAACATAATGATAACCAAAAAATGGTGAAAGAACTTTTCCTGAATAAAGGAGACTCAAGAACTATATAAACTAAATGCAGTACATTATCTTGACTGGATCCAGGAATCAGGGGAGCTGGGGGATGCCATAAAGGCTATATTGGAATAACTGAAAAAATTTGAAATATGGACTATACGAGGGCACCCAAAGAACCTGGAATTATTAATTTTTTTTGGAGGGCAGCACCCTTGTAATACAGGCTTCCCCCGCTAAGTAAGTGTTCTAGGAACCCATTGGTACCAGTGTACTAGCTAGCATTGCTGTGAGAGATTGTGTTCAGCTTCAGTGAATTTTTTTTGGACAGTCTTTCAACATATTTGCCTATTTCATGATGGGTGATTTACAAGTGTACCTGCCCACATTGTGCTGAGCGTTCAGAAGTTTTTGACCAAAAACAGCATGACCCCTGAGCCCTACCCTCCCTTTTCACACCATCTCACTCAGAGCAACTTTTTTTTGTTGTTTTCCCAAAGAAAAAAGTCCTCAAAAGGAAACGTTTTGCCAATATGGAAGAGGTGAAACAAAAACCATCATAAGCACTAAAAGACATCAAAATTGACGAATTCAAAAGCTGTGGAAAAAAGGTCTCAACAGGTGTATTGCATGAAATAGAGTACTCTGAAGGTAACTGAAGTTTAACCATGTAAGGATAAATACATTTTTTTAATAAATAAATTCTGGGTTTTTTAGGTCCTCCTTCACATGTTATTAGATGATAGTATTCCATCAGGGTTACATTTCTAAATTTGATCTTCATGCTTTGGTTATGTAAGAGCATCTCCTTAAGTATTTAAGGATACGTACCATTTTTTCTCAAATAGTTCAACAAAATAATATTACAATTTTTTTAAAAGGTAATAAAAACCACATATACTCACTTAAAGTAGGAAAATTATCATATCAAAGACTTAGGCAAAGTAACTTAAAACGGAAATATCCTTTAAAATTTTTTTTTGAGTCAGAGTCTCACTGATGCCCAGGCTGGAGTGCAGTGTCATGCTCATGGCCACCGAAGCCCTTCAACCTGCCGGGCTCAGGTGATCCTTCTGCCTCAGTCTTCCAAATAACTGGAATTATAGGTGTGCGCCACCATACCTAGCTAATTTTCTTATTTATTGTAGAGACAAAGTCTTGTCAAATTGTACAGACTGGTCTTGAACTATGGGCTCAAGCAATTCTCTCACGTCTGCCTCCCAAAGTGCTGGGATTACAGGCTTGAGCCACCACACCCGGCTCAGAAATATCCTTTTTGATAAAAGAATCATGATACTTCTTGGGCAAGGTAATGGGAACAATGAAGAACAAGGTCTGTTCAGGGTCAAATGTCTAACATAATGGTATGAGATGCTATGCAAAGGTTACCCAAACAAATGTAGCCAATCAAGGAAAAGCATTGGTTATAATAACTATAATCATAATGATACTATATATGAAAAACTCACACAGGAAGAGAGGACCTTCTTCCTCTGTTCGTCTTCTTTGCAATTACTGGAGTACCAAAATGCTCTGGATTTGTTAAGGGAAGCTGGTCAAGTGTCTGGATAAGAAACAGACTAATTAAATCACATTTTACCTCTACATCAGTAGCTGTTGTTCAACCCAAATAGTCCATCCATGTCACCATACCTCACTCTCTGCAAAATGTCTTTCCCCTTTCAGGCAAAGCGAGGTACGTCTCAATGTTCTCTCATCACCATCATCAAACACTATAATAAACACAAAATATCAGATAATTTAATTAAATGAGAACTGATAAAACAAAAACTTAACAGCACAGCACGCTTTTACTGCTATTCATTAGAGCTCAATATACGTAAGAACCATTATTTGTTAGTCATGTTTCAAAACCTTTTACGGACTTGGGCAAAGCAAACCACATTTTTCATTCTATAGATACCAAACACAAGTTAAATAGCTCCCACAGTGCTTAAGTATCTCCATTTGCTTTTTTGGCTTCTGTCACTACAGAACCACCTTTATTCATTAGCAACCTAGTCAAAGCACAAACATTACACACCTGCAATTCTAAAAGAATGAACAAAAATCTATGATTTAAAAAGAAGTACTATGGGATTTTCCACAACAGTTTTTAATAGAGGACCTCTAATTTCCAGAAACTGTTTGACTCCTGGTAATGTTGTTAATTATTATATTTCTGCCTATTTGCATGATAACCTACTATAGTAGAAGTACTCGCTGACAAATTTTAAAGTCTTAAGATTCAAGCTCTCTTCTTGGGTCAGAAATGGATATAAGTAGTTTAGAAATAAAGGTCAAAACAAACATTAGAAAGATATAAAGTTTTCTCAAAAAGAAAGAAATCATAATTACACAGAAACTTTCTCCAATTTTTTACTTTTACTACACATTTAAAAAGTCATACTACTTGGGTATGTTTAAATATTTTAAGAAAACGGGGATATGGAATTTTATAATTTCTCTAATATTATCCTAATCACTAATAAACAAATATACTGATAATCTTATATGCTTAACTATTCAGATTTTAGCATGTAACATTTACTAAGTTTATTTTTTTAAGATACTCTCAGAAAATACCTCAATTCCCAAGATTATAAAGAAGCAAAATAAAAAACAGAATCCTTACCTCAGATACTTAACATGCCTTTTCATTCAACAATGTTTGTACATCTTATGAAAAGAACATTTTCATAGGAAAGCATATATACACAAAAATGATTAAGATTTAATATTAATTTTAATAATTCGAGGCTTTTTCATTCTAACAGAGTAAGTTAGAATTAATAAGGGGAGGCCGGGCTCGGTGGTTCAGCCTGTAATCCCAGCACTTTGGGAGGCCGAGGCGAGTGGATTGCCTAAGCCCACGGGTTCAAGACCCACCCGAGGAACTTGGCGAGACCTCATCTCTACAATAAATCAAAAATTAGCCAGGCATGGTAGTGTGTGCCTGTAGTTCTGGCTACTTGGAAGGCTCAGGCAGAAGGATTGCTGGAGCCCAGCAGGTTGAGGCTGCGGTGGCCAAGAGCATGCCACTGCATTCCAGTCTGGGTGACAGTGAGACTCCAACTCAAAAAAAAAAAAAAAAAAGAAAAGAAAAAAGGGGAAATTCTGTATTATGTTGACTTAATATCTTGGTGTCTTTTAATTGGTTACCTGTATAATTACAATCCTGAATTTTTTTCTTAAGGATGGCTGTTTAATTAACATTTTGTCTTCAAATCATACACATTTAATGAAGTTTTAAAAGGAAATTTAATGATACAAAAGCACTCAACAAGAAAAGCAGCTGTGCTATACACTGCCAATGAACCAGAAATTAATGACTACCTGCAGATACAATGACAGGATAAAACACAACATCTTCCGACAATGACCTCATTGATCTGCACTTGATGAATGGTTTCTTAAATACTTATTTCAAAAATTATTATTCATATAGTATCATCAATTTTAATAAGCTCTTGTTTTTTAAAAACATTGAAATCATGAAATTATCATAAACTAAACTGATAATAATTCTTCACGTTAGTATAGTGTCCATAGGTACAAGATTTTGTAAAAGAGTAAAACCTTAAGGGTTCCAATTTTCCTTAAGGTCTACAATACCAAAGATGGTGACACTGGACACACATACATTTCAATGGAGGTATGAGGAAGGAAAATGAGAATATAAGACCAATACTGTCAAATTTTATATAAAAAGTATTTTCCCTAGTGTTTTATCATTAATCAATGACAGCCCTAAATCAAAATGTTCTGATACAAACTTTTTAACAATTTAATTTTCTTAGTTCTTGTTTTTTTAGATAATAACTTTGAAATAAAATCAGATATTTTTGAAGGGAAACATTCATTTCACTTCTACATACTTTATAATAAATAAAAATACTGTAAAGACTAAGGATATCTCAAAAGTGAATTATGGTATAAACAACTATACTACAGGGTTTTTTAAATTTTGTTTTGTTTTTGAGTTAGAATTTCTGTCGCCCAGGCTGGAGTGCAATGGCACATTCATGGCCACCCCAACATTGACCTGTTGAGCTCTGGCGATCCATCTGTCTCAGTCTTCCAAGTAGCCAGAACTACAAGGCAAGTGCTACCATGCCCAGCTAATTTTTTTATTTATTGTAGAGACGAGGTCTCACCATGTTGCCCAGGTTGGTCTCGAACCCATGGACTCAGGCAATCCTCTCACCTCGGCCTCCCAAAGTGCTGGGATTACAGGCTTGAGCCACCGCGCCCGGCCACTAGTTTTACACATAGGAATTCTAAGTGAGCAAAGAGAAACAGTTTAAGATTTCTTTTATTTACAAAACTGCACAAATATACGCACTTGAGTATTTTATACATTTGTTAAGTAATATAACTTTTTGACACTTTCTGAAAGGCAAATAGAAAACCCAACAACATTGTAAACTTATTAATCATAACATCCTGATTACCAAAACCAGGAAGAAGCGCCACGTATAAGAAGCTTCCTCTATAACTTCCATGTTAGCGAAGTATCATCTAAAATAAAACAAAATTTGTAGGCACTGAAGAGTGACTTTCGCATTTTGGTAAGAGTGAAATAATTGGCTGTGTACATAATAAATTTAGCTTTTTAGTTCAGACTTATTTATAACATACTCAAAGGAAAAAAAGTCATACTACAAAGATTTAATAATTTTAAGAAATGTCTTATACTTGCCCCAAAAGGCATTTAAATAGATTATTGAGTTCAACAGAACATGCGTACAACCAAAAGTAGTATCAGTTATTACATTATCAAATACTATAATGGTTAATTTTAGATGTGAACTTGACTGGATTAAGGACTACCTAGAGTACTGGTAAAGCATTACTTCTGGGTGTGTCTACGAGGGTGTTTCCAGAGAAGCCTGGTGTGTGAGTCAGCGAACTAACTGGGCAGGCACCATCCAATTGGCTGGGGGCCCGGGTGGAACTAAAAAGCAAAAATAAGATTTCCTCTCTCTCTTGAAGCTGGGACACTCTCCTCCTCCTGCTCTTGGGCATTAGAACTTTGGGCTATCTGGTCTTGGGACTCTGAGTCTTGGACCAGCAGTCCCTCAGATTTTCAGGCCTTTGGACTGGAACTGAGAATTATACCATCTGCTTCCGTTTCTGAGGCTTTCAGACTTGGACTGAGCCAAGTCTGGCATCCTACAAGTCTGGCTACTGGCATCCTAGGTCTCCAGCTTGCAGACAACCTGTCATGGGACTTCTCAGTTTCCATAATTGCATGAGCCAATTTCCCTAATAAACTCTCTCGTACCTATACCTTATTGGTTCTGTCTCTTTGGAGAGCCCTAAAACAGATTTAAATACTAAAACCTACTTAGAGGAAAATGACAAAGCTGAGACTCTCACGGTAGCACTAGTCATAAAAACAGAAAAAATAATGCCAATGCAAACCAATAAACAAATCCTAACCCTAATCTGCTAGATTTAAAGAAACAAAACGCAACAAGGTTCTAATGAACTACTAAATAAATCAATCTGTTATAACACTGATGCTTGAAAAATAATCACAACAGTAAATTAATTTTACCTATCCAGAGATGTAATTGGCTATCACTTATTAAGCTTCTACTATGTCCTAATCCTCACAACAGCCTCTGCAAGGTAGGAATCACTAACTTCTTTTTAAAAAGAAATTGTTGACCAGGCATCGTGGCTCAATGCCTATAATCCCAGCACTTTCAGAGAATGAAGTGGGAAGATTGCTTGAGCCCAGGAGTTTGAGACCAGCCTGGGTAGAATAGCAAGACCTCATCTCTATAACAACAACAACAGAAAAAAATAGGGAAAAGAGGGGAGGGGGAATATTAAAAAATTAGCTGGATGCAGTGGTGCATGCCTTGTAGGTCTTGTTACGCAGGAGACTAAGGCAGAAGGATTGCCTAAGCCAGGAGGTTGGGGGCTACGATGAGCTGTGAATGTGCCTCTGCACTCCAGCCTGGGTGACAGAGTGAGACCTTAACTCAAAAAAAAAAGATAGATAAAAAGATATAGAGAATCAAAATATTAACCAATAGGCTGCAATTTAGTTAAGAAGGAATAGAAAGATATGCATAACATATAGGTATGAAACAATATAAAATTAAAACTGAGAAGAAGTCAAGAATTCAGATTTGGGGAAAATACGTATTATTGATTATTGTTATAACTGTGTACAGTAGTTATAATTAACAGAATGTGTTATATAATGCAATAAAAAATTTAAAGTTAAAAATATATGGATGCCCAAGGTAAAATCAACAGTTCTCTTTTTAAAAAAAATTATTTATTTGACAAACAAAAACAATATGTATTTATGGTGTACAACATGTTTTAAAATGTGAATATGTTGTGGAAGCTAATTAACATATGCATTACTTCACATACTTATCATTTTTTTGTGGTGAGCAGCTTTCAAGTATACAATATATTATTATTGACTATAGTTCCCATGCTGTACAATAGATCGCTTAAACTTTTTCTGTGGGGGGAGTCAGTCTCACTCTGTGTCCCAGGCTGGAGTACAATGGCACATTCATGGCCACCACAACCTTGACCTACTGGGCCCAGGGAATCCTTCCACCTCGGTCCTCCAAGTAGCTGGGACTCCAGGAATATGCCACCATGCACAGTTCATTTGTTTTTTGTAGAGATGAGGTGTCGCCATGTTGCCCAGGCTGGTCTCAAACTCCTGCACTCAAGCAATCCCTCCATGTTGGCCTTCCAAAGTGCTGGGATTACAGGCATGAGTCACTGCATCCAGCCTGGATCTCTTATACTTATTCCCTCCTCCCAGTCAAAATTTTGTATCATTTGATCAACATCTTCCCAGTCCCTCACCCACCCTCAACCTGCCCTAGCCCCTGATAACAACCATTCTACTTTCTTCTAAGAGATTGACTTTTTTTATATTCCATGTAAGTGACATCATATGGCATTTGTCTTTCTGTGCTTTGCTTATTTCACCTAGCATAATGTCCTCCGGGTTTGACCATGTTGTTGCAGATGAAGAATTTCTTTTTAAAGGCTGAATAGTATTCCATTGTGTGTGTGTATATATATCCCACATTTCTTTCTCCATGCATTCGCTTAGAGACACTCAGATTGATTCTATATCTTGGCTATTGTGATATAATGCTGCAATAAATGTAGGAGTATAGATATTTCTTCAACACACTGACTTCATTTTCTTTAAATATATATCCAGATGTAGGATTGCTGAATCACATGGTAGTTCTATTTTTAATTTGTTTAGGAACTTCCATAATGTTTTCCATGATGGTTGTACTAATTTTCATTCCTACCAATGGTATACAAGTGTTCTTTTTTCCTCCATATCCTTACAGCACTCATAATCTTTTATCTTTCTAATGACAGCCATTCTAACAGGTATGAGGTAATACCTCATTGTGGTTTTAATTTGCATTTCTCTAATAAGTGCTGATGTTGTACATTTTATCACATACTTGTTAGCTAATAGCTATCTGTATGTCTTCTTTTGAGAAATGTCTATTCAGGTCCTTTGCCCATTTTTTAATTGGGTTGTTTTCGTGCTGTCAAGATGCTTGAGTTCCTTATATATCTTGGATATTAACTGCTTATGAGATGTAGGCCTTGCAAATATTTTCTCCATTCAGAAGGTTGTCTCTTTACTCTGTCAATTGTTTCCTTGTCTGATGTAATCCCTCTTGTCTGTTTTTGCTTTTTTGCTTGTGTTTTTGGGTTCATATTCAAAAAAATCAATGCCCAATATCATAGAGTTTTTCCCCTATGTTTTGTTCTAGTAGTTTTACAATTTCACATATTAAGTTTAAGTATAATCCATTTTGAGCTTATTTTTGTATATAGTGTGAGATGAGGGTCTAATTCAATTCTTTTGCATGTGGATACCTAGTTTTTTAACACCATTTACAGAAGAGACTCTTTCCCATTGTGTGTCCTTGGCATCTTCATTGAAAATCAATTGACTATAAATGGGTAGATTTATTTCCAGGTTCTCTATTCTGTTCCATTGGTCCATGTGTCTGTTTCTATGCTGAGTAGTATGATGTTTTGATTACTATAGCTTTGTAGTATATTTGAAATCAGGTGGAATGATGTCTTCAGTCTTGTTTTTTTTGCTCAATATTGCTTTTATTGTTCTGTTATTCATAGAGTCACCTGGGACAACTATAAGTCTCTCTGTAGCTTTGTTCAACAAAAAGCAAAAACAAAAATCTCCAGGAACCTGGAAACCTAAGAAATTAACACTCGAAGATATACATGAACAAAATATCCTGGGAATATGAATTCTTGTGGAAGTCCATCTAAACAATGAGTTAAAGCCTGTCACAGGACTAAACAGATTTATCTGTGGCTTAGAACTTTCTTTCTGAATGATTCTTTTAGTCAGTGGAATAACCATGTGGTTATGAAATATTTTGTGCTTGATTTTGGTTATAACATTTGTCATAAGAGGATCTACTTTAAAAGCTTTATAAACATACAGCACATTCTTCAAAATTCAGTTACTACACCAGTTTAATCTAAACCTCCTCTACTCAATGTCAACTAAAACTTCTATGAAATCTAATATTACTAACGTTTGTTCAAAACAGTAACTATAAAAAAAATGCCTAAACCGTAAGCATTTCTTCATACAAAAATATTAATACAAATGATAGAATAGATTTTAGTGTTAAACTTCATATATGATGTGTGTGTATATTTCATATGTAAATTACTAAAATTATTGGCATTTTTTTGCTTTATGTTTTCCTAATTTATCAAATATGTGTTTTGTGGGGGTTTTTGCTTATGCTTTTTAAATTTTTTTCTGCAGAGATGAGATTTCTCTATGTTGCCCAGGCTGGTCTCAAACTCCTTGGCTCAAGCAATCCTCCGACTTCATTCTCCCAAAGTGCTGGGATTACTGGCATGCGCTACCACACCTGGCCAAATACATGTTATTTTTACATTACAAAAAGGCAAAATAAGAGTACTTTCAAAATATCTTACTGACGGTTTTATTTACCAGGAATTAATGGCAACATTTAACTGCAGATATTAATTCTAATCCCAATTTTGATTCCTCTCAAATGACTGGATAACATCCTTCCATATATTACATTTTTATCTTTAATGCAAGGATAAGAACTATAAAATGAATAAAGTATGGTATTAACAGGAAGAGAAAATATTTCTAATGCTTAAAAACAAACTTTAAAAAAAAACCAAAACTCCTTAGCTGGTGCTATTTATTGTTCAACATTATAGAGCAAGGTATTATTAGTATTTCAAAAACCCCAAGTCATATTAAATCCATAATCTCTTTTAACCGAAAGGAAATTAATATCTATATTACATGAGACGAGAGAAGTTAATATAACTGACTCTAATGATAACTTTAGATCACTCATGATCGTAACTCCTGTTTGATCTAAACCAGCAATGTGGTATCCTCTTCTGTTTCAATTTTTAATAATCTGACATACTTTCAGATATTACATGAAGCCAAAAAAAGTCTTGGAGGCCATTAACACTATGAATAACTTTCCAATTCTACTTATACATAACACTTAGCTAGGAATTAGAAATCAACAAAAATTCCAGAAAAGAACAATTAAACCCAATAGGTATTAGGTATTTACTAAAAGAAAAATGTAGAAAGTGCATGACCCATGAGAGGTCTCACATTTCATTTCGCCATCTTTTTAAACCAACCAGTAACTATGCTCATTAGACTCTGATCATTCTTTATGTGGTCCACATCCTTTAATACCCAAATGTTCTTTATAGCAGTCTTACATTGAGTGTTCTGACGTAAATAGTGCCTGTCAAAATCTTTTTATCAATCTTGTTCACACACATAAGTACAAAAATCTTGACTACTCTGAATCTGACTGCCAGACAAATCTGTTTCTTCCTGTTTTCCTATGTGTGTACTACTTGTATCAGAATCACCCAGCACGCTTACAAAAGATTATTGTATTGCCATCCCCAGACCCACTAAATTGGAGAAGTCTGTGGTCCTCAAATCCTCATTTTTCTAAGCAAGCACCAAGTGATTCTTATGTACACTAACACTTGGCACTTCAATTATATGCAATTAAGATTCTAAAACTCTTTGAGAACAAGAATTATACAATTTCTTCTGTAATTACTGAACATAGAAAATCACCACGGAGAATGCTTAGTTCTGACTAGTTCTTAGAAATACTAAAATGTCACTCATGTAGAGGACAGAGATCGCTATTCATAATTGAATAATGATGCTGAGATGAAGAAACCCAGAATGTGAAAACCTGAAAGTTAATGCTTCTGCAGAACATAAGCACTTTATTAGTAAAGTTTATAAGTAATGTGAGTGCAACCTTGATAGTACCATACAGGATGAAATATTAGTATTTGAAAATGCATCATATATTTTCCCACCTACACATACCAACTCCTATAATTTTCACCAGTTCTTTGTTTAATATAGCAAAATTACATTAATGTAATCTCTAAAAGTTAACATTAAGCTTAGCTTTTAAATCTCTAACAAATATCAATAGCCACAACTAAGCTTCCTAAAAATATGTAGTTCAGAATAATAGCACCATTGTAATCAACCCCAACTTCTAGGAGATCCAAGAAGAATAAAAGAGGTTAGAAAAAAAATAGTTATATACAGCAAATTGCTGCTACTAATAGAAGCCACAGGGTCAGACACAGGAAATACAATTTTTAACCAAAGCATGTTCTTCACAGCTTTGAGCATCAAATAGAGAAAAATGATTTTTACTGAAAGCAACAAATCAAGTAAACTAAAAGTAAACCTAAATGGTTACCTTTTTTTCTTCTACAAGAAAACCACAACATGATAATTACACTGCATAAAACAAAACATACATGGAAAAAAAATCAACAATGCTATAGGTGTCCAGTGCAAAAGAATGGATGTTATTCAGTACTGTGTAGTTCGAAAATACTGAGGAGATTTGGAAGTATTACCTATTGCTATTCTCATCAACATAATGACAACTGTTTAAGTACCACTTTTAGGTTTTAACTTACATGTATTATGACACTTGTTGCTTCTTACCACAGTAAAGGTTTTTAAAGCCATTAAAAGCTTATGCATGGAATGCTAAGAATGCATTCACATGAAGAGTATATATATATAGAAAGCTGTTAATGAGAACCCACATACTGTCAAAATAAAAAATTAAGCTACAATCACCTAGTCTTGAATCTATGGTCAGAATTTTTTTAGTCACTAAATTCTATGTCAACATCTACATTACCCTTATTTAATACATGTAGCAACACTATAAAAGACTGCAACTATGCGATTTTTATCCCAATTATAGAAAATGCCTGATTATTTATAATGTTTTATTAACTTTACTTATAAAAAACAATAATGATATGATCTAACTTTCTTGAAGAGCAACACCAAAATAACCTAAAACAGGACTGTACATTCTTGGATGAAAAATAGACACAGGTGGCTAAGTTACTGTATTCTGTTATCTAGAGCACATCATTAAAATTTTAGTCACCTATATCCAGTACACTGAAAAGGAAAGAATATATATTTCTCTGACAATACAATGATTCAGTGAATCCACAAAATAGAGGTATATGTAACCTCCAAATCAAATCTATGTATTAAATTACTTAACTACTTACCCACAGTATACCAACTAGCATCTGTCAACTTGCTGATAATAGCTTCCTGAAAAGATCCATCAGATGTCCTGGTTTCAACAATAGCTCCAACCTAAAACATGAAATCCAAATTTCCTTACCCAATTTAAACAAATAAACCAAAACACTTCCACCAACTATATGATTTGGACAAGAAAAATAATATAGGCAGGGCTCGGTGGCTCAGCCTGTAATCCCAGCAGGGATTCTATATGTTTATACGTATATGCTCATGACCACCACAGCTTTGACCTGCTGGGCTCAGGCGATCCTTCTGCCTCAGCCTTCCAAGTAGCTGGAACTACAGGCATGCACCACCATGCCTGGCTAATTTTTTGATTTATTGTAGAGATAAGGTCTCGCTATGTCGCCCATGCTGGTCTCGAACCGGTGGGCTCAGGCAATCCTCTCACCTCAGCCTCCCAAAGTGCTGGAATTACAGGCATGAGCCACCATGCCTGACTGACCAGTGTTTGTTTTAATAGCCTTCCCCTCCCCTCCTTCTCAAAACCTTTAAGTAAAATGGACACATTAGGAAAAAACAAAACAAAAGATGAGTGAACATTTAACATGCTTACATATATTAAATTATCCTTCTATGAGATGTTTAATATCCTAAAATTTAGAATTGTCACTGCAATATCATAATTTATACTAACTATACAAACCCCTCATTAGTATTTTTGTTATCTGATTAACATTTTGTAAAATTTTAAGTGTACGTACAAATGCAAAATTCAGTAAATTATGGTGTAAATCTATGATTATTTTAAAATTTAAAATTTAAACAACATACGTACTCTCAAAGGCCCCTTCACTTGGTCATCTTGCACCAATTGTGTAGTATTATCCTGTTTCAGGAGTACCTGGAAAACATTTTTGAACAATAATTTGCATGTTACTTTTAAAACAAATACATTTATAGTAACACTGTAACAATAATGTCTTTAATTTATGTCTTCCTAGCACCCTTTGACTACCTCTGGTATAATACTTATTACATTGTCCTATATTTATTTTTATTGTCTCTCTCATTAGTTGCAAGCTCCTTGAGGGCTGAGCCCTCCTTCATTACTCTATTCCCAATGGTTAGCAAGTGTCGATGCACACTGCTGGCACTTAATAACTGTTTACTGAATGTATAAACTATAGAAGACTTATAATTTGTAGTGTTTACTGTAAAAACTTAAGACTGCCTTTATTGCTTTTTATCCACAAGTCATAAAAGATTCTGACTGTCTGCTGGGTGCAGTGGCTCACACCAGTATTCCCGGCACTTTTGGAGGCAGAGGTGTGAGAGAATTACCTGAACCATGGGTTCAAGACTAGCCTGAACAACATGGTGAGACCTCGTCTCTGCAATAAATAAAAAAATTAGCCAGTTGTGGTGGCACATGCCTACGGTTACAGCTACTTGGGAGGCTGAGGAGGAATGATCACCTGAGCCCACCAGGTTAAGGCTGTGGTAGTCCTAACCGTGCCACTGCACTCCAGCCTGGGCGACAGAGCGAGACTCCAACTCAGAAAAAAAAAAAAATTCTGATTGTCACTAAGTATTCAAAGAAAAATCAGTATCAACTGAATTGCCTATATGGTACATAAACAACATGTTCTCACTATAAGCAGACCTTGAATAATTATCATAATACTATAAGAAAAGGATTGGCAGTAGTGGGAATCTGCAGGGGGCGCACACTTCATCAACAAGGGTACTTGCATAATGAACATTTATACACCTAACCCTGAATTGTACCCCACATCTTGAAAATAAAAAAAACTAGGGCAACCCCCCGGGTCCCCTCCCACTATGGGAGTTTTTCTGTCCTCTCAATAAATCCTGCTTTATCCAAAAAAAAGAAAAAAAGAAACATAAACAATTTGAAACCAGAACTTTTTTGATTCTTGAAAAAGTAAATCTGAACAATAACCATGACATGCAATTCAGTCACAAACAAGTGTTCCTTTCTACTACACATCCTCCCAAATATACATGATAACCATCCATGATAGAATCATTACCCAAATAAATTTAAAATCTAGGTAATCATGAATAATTAGACCTTCCAAAACAATCACTGCATTGATTTTAAATAAATGAGAGTCACAATAGTAATAAAATGTTAAAAATTGTCAAAGAATCCCACACAAATATTGAGTAATCAAATCCTGTATAGCTGTCATGGTAAAAAGGCTATATGAAACAAAAGAAATGAATGTCAAACGATATCATGTCCTAATAATAATTGAAGAAGAGTTGCATCGGCAGACCTGAATTTAAACAGAAATTTTATAATTACCATAGATACATCTATTTACCACACAAATCACACTCCTCTAGTTCAATGGTTCTCAAACTTTAAGATGCATCAAAAACATTTGGAGGGCTTGTTAAAAATAGTTACTGGATCTTACCCCTAGAGTTTCTTATTCACCACATCTGGGTAGGGGCCTGAGGATTTGCATTTTGAACAATTTCCCAGGTAAGGTTGATGCTGCTTGCCACACTTTTTAAGAATCACAGCTCGTGAGTGGATTGCCTAAGCCCGCGGGTTTGAGACCCACCTGGGCAACTTGGCGAGACCTCATCTCTACAATAAATCAAAAATTAGCGGGGCGTGTTAGCGCACGCCTGTAGTTCCAGCTACTTGGAAGGCTGAGGCAGAAGGATTGCCTGAGCCCAGCAGGTCGAGGCTGCGGTAACCGGGAGTGGCCACTGCACTCCAAGTCCAAGGCGACAGAGTGAGACTCCAACTCAAAAAGAAAACAAAAAAAAGAATCACCGTTCTAGTTCATTAATTCATTCAAGAAAGTTTGAGCGTCCACTATGTATCGGGCACTACTCTAGCTGCTGGGCACAGAGCAAGTCAGATGTTTCTTGCTTTCATGGTGCTTTATTTTGGTAGGAAAACATCATATATATAAGTAAATAAAGCAAATTTCAAACTGCAAATATAGCATGAGCTAATAATAACAAGAATGATAATAATGTTATGACAGAAATAGTAAGAAATTGGAAGACCACATCAAATCTCTCTGGAGTGAATTCAAGGAGGACTTCCATAGTGTTCTCTATCACTGTAGGATGACTACAGTTAACAATACTATATCATATAATTTCAAATAACTAGGAAAAGGAGATTGATTATTCTCAACACAAAAAATGATAAATGTTTGAGATGATGTATATGCTAATTATCCTGATCTGATCACCATATATTACAAGTAGCAAAACATCACTATCTGCCCCATGAATATATACAATGATTATTTGTCAATTTTAACAAAAATTTTAAAAGAGGACTTTCACGAACTATATTATATGTCTTTAATGCTAAAAATGTTTAAAATAAACATGTATTACTTGTGTATCTCAGCACAAAGTTACAAAGACAATTACAAATATAACTACATAGGAAAACTACTAAAAATAAACAAAAAAAAAATTAATAGTTCTTTCCGATAGGTGAGCCACAGATATTAGTCCATTTGTACTTTTCTATATTTCCAAATACTACACAGGAATGTGCTTCTTCTGGTTATAAAAGCATCTTCAAAATAACTTATTTAATCATTTTTTTATACTGTCCTGAAAACATAGTTCCTGCTGTATTGTCCTAATCATTAAACTGTTTTACCTTAACATTATGAAAGGGGAGAAAACAGATCACAGTCCAAATATGATACCACAAATAGGAAAAGATTTAAATGACAGGAAAAATCATGAGCATGGTATTTTGGTAGAAGCATTTTGGAATACTTCTCCTTGAGTTCTTTCTCAATTCTTAATGTGCTTTTCCTGTAAGTTCAGTATATAAGAGTGCTTTCACACAGTAATGACTCAATAAATAATATGCTATTTTGCAGCCTGCCCCTCTCCAACTCTCTTTAATTCATGTTTAATAAAACTGTTGCATAAAAACAAATATTACCTTAACTTTCACCAGCCTTTTGACAGTCTTAATCTTTGCCTCACAGAAGGCACCTCGGTACTTGGCACTGACATCAGTTCCCACTGTCAGGTAGGCAGGCTCGTCCGCCGCCTGATGAAAGGAATATAAACTGTGAATGTCATTACTATGTCTCCCTACTCCAATCTTAAGTCTCATTAAAAGGTTCTGTATTTAAAGTAACAAAAATATTAAAATTATTTGTTTACTAATATCATTGAAAATTTGAAGATATCCCTAAAGCAAACACTTTATTAGCAAAGTTGCATTGTATATACCGATATCATAAAATGTCTTAAAGTTGTCATTCAAAATTATCAGTAAGAAAATGTTTTTACTCTAGATACAAATCGCTTCAAAAATTCTACAGTGTATATACAAAGTGGAAAAATAAGAAAAAACAGGAAGAGTATTTCATAGTAAATGTCTCAGAAAACCAAGGTATTCATTTATGATCTCCTGAAAATTATTTTCAAACTAAAAGAAATATTGTTATTAAAATTAACACTAGCAATACATAAATAAACATTTATTAACACAACTACATAAAGTCAACATCTTTTTAGATACAATGTAACTACATAGATAAGAAACGAAGCAAATCCTTTTTAGATGAAGAGAATATCATTTGGAAAATTCATTAGTAAAAACTGCATTGAAAGGCTTCCGTCTGAATTTGATGAATGTAGATGTGAACTGATGGTTCAAGACTTGTAGGCTTATCTAGTTTACCATATTAATTTTCTTAGTATAAAAAATAAGCTTTAAGAAAATGGACATGATCAGAATGATACACTGAAAGATGTGAGAAATTTCATTTTACCATTCATAGATGATTTCTTTTTTTTTTTTTTTGAGTTGGAGTCTTACTCTGTCGCCCAGACTGGAGTGCAGTGGCCGCTCCCGGCCACCACAGCCTCGACCTGCTGGGCTCTGGCGATCCTTCTGCCTCAGCCTTCCAAGTAGCTGGAATTACAGACAAGCGCTACTACGCCCGGATGATTTTTTGATTTATTGTAGAGATGAGGTCTAGCTGCCCAGGCGGGTCTTGAACCCGCGGGCTCAGGCAATCCACTCACCTCAGCCTCCCAAAGGCACGGGATCACAGGCTGAGCCACCGAGCCCGGCTCATAGATGATTTCTATCTCCATCTATCTTTTTACCAATTTTTCAAAAATTAGTGTATACATACAAGTTAAAGTCAACATTGTTAAGTAAAAGTGTATAAACTTCAGAGATATATCTTTAAGTAGAAAATGATTTTTCATTTTCCAATAAGTTTTCCTAAGTAATAGTAAAGAATGTTAAATATGTCACTCCAAGATAATAGGAAACCAAGAGAAAGTTTGGGAAAATGCTATATTTCAGAGCTTAATGTACTGAAACAGTACATAAGACAAGAATCTGGTACCTTTTAAAGTCAGTGCATTCACAAACAATGAAAATTGAAGAGGAAGACTTTTGGCAAATAAAAACCCGACCCGAAACATTCAATGGCCAAGGCACTCCAGAATGCTATGAAACTTTCCTTTCCCTTTAAACATCCACATGCTGATGTTTGCAATTGTATTCAGAAGGACATATATATTTTTGGGATGGGTATATGTTTTAAAACATTTACCATAAATATTTAACTCAAACTGAGCATTATTTGTTTTAGTTCAACTTCAAATATTTTAGCCACAGAAGTTAACTTTGTCCCGAGAAGAAATGATACCTTCCTTACTCAATTCACTTATTCTTTCTCTTAGAAAATTGCATTGGCACTGGGGAAGAAAAAAATTTTCAAAAAAAATCCCCCAAGAACCAAAGCAGGACAAAAGCTTTACTTCTGCAAAGGCTGCTGCCAACACAGGAAGTGTTTAAAAATACTATCCAAATGGACAACAATTGAAAGGCTGCACCAGCCTTTCCAAAGTGCTAACTGCTACAGAGAGGGGCCGAACTGACTGCATTTAGACACACAGATCATTTCGTACCCATTCAACACGTCCTCATTTTCTGAAAGTGCTGCTTAGTAGAGAAATCAATTTTGAGTAGCAAAAAAAAAAAAGACATTCCACGGCACCAACCTCACAACTGGCAGCGCCCAGGGCACGAGGATCAGAGCAGCGTGGACTTCACTTACCTTCATTTTTATTGGTGATCTGTGGGGATCCAGCTCAACGAGTTATCTTTGCTGTTACTGGAACCACGAGAGGGGAAAGACAGGCACAGGATCAGTCAACAGCGGGGAGCGACCAAACGAAAGAAAGTAAACAAATGCCAGCGAGGAAGAGCAGAATCCTCCCCAGCCGAGGGACAAGACCCCTTCGGAGGGCAGCTAGGACGCGGGAGCCGAGCCGGCAGCAAGAGCCCCACGCGCGCCAAAGGGCAGCCCGTCCGCCCAGAGCTCGCCAGCGGCCCACCGCGCCCCCGCCTCACTGGCCACTTTGACCCGGCCGGAACGCTCAACTCGGAGCCCCAGGACAGATCGCGCTGAAAAAGGGCAGGGCGCCGTCGGGGCTTCCCCAGGTCCCCCAGAGAGGCGACTGCCAAGCCTGGCTCGGTCGCCCCCCGGACACCCCGCCTCCGCCGCTCGGCCCCCTCGGCCCGCCCTGGGTCCGCGGTGGCGGCAGCGGAGTGTCACGGCGCCATTGCTCTCCTTCCTTCGCTCTGCACCATGTCAGGAACGAGAAGCGCTCCTTCACCCGAAGGGGCAGGGGCCGCGGCCTGCAGCCGGGAGCCAAGAGCGCCAGGAGGGACCCGCGCGGGGGAGGGGGCGGGGGGCGGAGAGGAGGAGGGGAGGTGGCCCGGACAGGGTGTGGGAGGGGAGGGGAGCCGCACAGCGGCAGCCACCGCCTCCTCCCCGCGCCCGCCTCAACTTTTTGTACAGCCCGGAGAGGTAGCAGCCCCCGGCCCCTCGCGTCCTGCCACTGACTCCACCCGGGAGGACGCGCCCCGGAGTTGGGGGCCAGCTCCTCCAAGCAGCCCACTCCTCACTGCACGGAAGCAAACTTAGCGGCGCGGCCAGCCCCACAGCCATTTTCCCGGGGAACCCGGGGAAGCGGGCGAGGAGGCGGCCGCCGCGGCGGTGCCTGCAGTTGCTGCCGCTGCTCCGCGACCAGCCCCTTCCCCTGCGCTCGCTGCACCACTCGCCTGGCATCCCCAGCTCCACCTCCAAAGCTTCCAACTGCACCGGGACCCCGGGCAGCAGCACCAGCTGCTACTGCCGCTTCGCCCATTCAGTAACCCCCGCTTCCCTTCTCCCCACCTAACAACTGCAGGTGAAGTGCGCGCTGTCAGCTCCTGAGTCCTCCGCCCCACCGGCCCCCGTGGGCCCCCCTCCGGGCAGCACCACTCCCGGCCGCGACGGCAGTTCCTGCGCCCGGTTCCCCACTCGCCCCGATTTACTGCCACAATCCACCAAATAACAAGCTGTTGAGCAGACTCGCTTCTACACGAACTCCTATTGGCTGCTCATGACGCTGAAGAGCTTCGGATTGGGCCTCGCTACCTGCCGTCCTCATTGGATGTAGCTCTGAAACTTCATGGATTGGTGCGAAAAACAGCAGGTAGGACATCTTCCACTTATGATTGGCTTTCTCCGAAGACCAACGTGATTGGACAGTCAGGTATCGAGTAAGCAAGTCCTGAGACATGATTGGTGGAGACGACTCCGGATGTGCCTGGCTGAGGACTGATTGGTGGATTGCGGGGTCAGGAAGAGCAGTTCGGCATGAGGATTGGCGGCGGAGTGTCCCATGGAAACGGAACCCAGAGCTGCAGCCAGAGGCTTGCGTGGGGGCGGGGCAAGGTCTTTCCAAGGCGCCTGCGCTAAACAACTTCTCGGCGCCATTTTGTCTGGGCAGCGGTGGCCGCAGCTCTATCGCATTTTGTGTTTGTGGCGTGAAGGGAGTGGAGTCCTTATCAGGTAGATTTGTTTAGTGCGGCACCCGTCCACCATGCCCTCCAGGACAGCACCTAGTTCTAATCGGAGAAGTCGCAGAGCTGTCAAGAAGGTCAGTTGGAGACTACGGTTGTCCAGTTGACTGGGGGATGGCGCAGCTCTAGCGGCACCGGCACCGGAAGTGAAGGGGCCGCTGGCGGCCATGGCAAAGTAAGTTCTCCCTGCGGCGGGGTGGGTTGTGAGGGGCGGGATGAAAGGGGGCGAGGCTTCCTCTCCCGCCGAGAGGAAGAGAAAGGCAGAGGACAAGCTCTCGTCTTTCCTGGAGGTGATCCTTTGGGTTCCTCTGGAGAACGTGAGAGGTTTTCTGGGCTCTGCTCCTCTTCCTCCTTTTGGAAGTGCATTTCGGGCACTTGCCATGTTCACCCGAGCGGCGCCAGCTATGGGAGCCTCCTCAGTTTAAGACGGAGAAGGGTTCCTAGGAACGCCCTGCGTGGGGAGAGGTGTTTCCGCGTGCTCCTCACGCGATCAGGCTGTGAGATCTGCCAGCACAGACGCTGCTACTGTGACCTTAGACTAGCATCTGTGTCGCTGTATATGAGGCTTGTGCTACTTTTTGAAAGGAAATTGCAGTGGTTTTGCAGGGACTGGAAACATCTTAGATAAAAGGACCTCCCTTCTGTTAAAGGAAACAAAAACTGACATATTTTAACTAGTTGAATTGGAATTTAAATTGAATGACTGTATTAAAGAATGATATTTTTAATTGTGAGAGATCGCCGATGATCCACGTGGGCTACATTTTCTCCGCAAGAGGATATCTTCTTAACTAAAGCAGAATCCATTTTTTGTTCATAACAGTGATTTTGCTCAAAATTACTAAGAACGTGAAATGTATGCTGGTATTCCTAGTGAATGACCTAGTCACACAGGTTAGATGTTTATAATGATCCTCAAAACTTCCATTTAAAACCGTATTCCTCTATTTGGTGGGAGTCAAGACTAGAAAATCGTTGAGTGATTTAACAGTTTATTGGATTTTTTGGCAGTTGTGCTGAAGAAAATAGAACATCTCAGTGACAGATATCCCAAAGTATTACTGAGGTGAGTCCTAATGTCTGTAAAAATTATTAGAGTTAGGGTGGAGAACCACCTGGAAAACATTTCAGTGGATCATAAATAAATACTAGAATGGTAGTTGGAAGATGTTTTGTTTGGTCAAGGATGCAAATGAATCCATATAATTAGCTTCTGGGTATTATATTTTAGAATGAAATCCCAAAATTAGAACATCCTTATGGATTTGTTTACTCATTCATATTCTCATTTCTGGATTTTTGAGTTAACATTTTTGTTTTGAAACATTTTGAACATTTTTGTGAGTTTTTTTCTTCCTGATTTAAAAATTTCTCATATAGAAGCAATCTTGTTAATGAGAGTGTTTAGGAGTGAAGCAGTGTTCTTAAGGACCTTATAAAACAAACAATATAATATTACTGAACTAACTTTCCAGGAGGTAATCATCTGTACTTCCACTACTGAATTATTTTTTCCAGTCAGAGTCTCACTGTCACCCAGACTGGAGTACAGTGGCAAGCTCACAGCCGTCACTGCCTCAGCCTCCTGGGCTCAGGCATTCCTCCTGCCTCAGCCTTCCAAGTAGCTGGAACCACAGGTGCTCGCCTCCATGCCCAGCTAAATTTTTTTTTTTTGGTAGAGACGAGGTCTTGCCAAGTTGCCCGGCTGGTCTTGAACTGTCTCGCTTCCGCCTCCCCAAGTACTGGGATAACAGGCGAGAGCTACCATGCCCAGCTGCACTACTAAACTTTAAACTCATTATCTGATTGTGATCCAAATAATCCGTGTCAGTGGGCATCTGGAAATTACTGAAAAGCCCAAAGAAGAAAACAAAAATCCCTTACATTTCCTCCACCAAAAGAGAATCACATCTTATACTGTACTGATATATTATACAGAGGGTGCTGTCTTTTTTGTTGGTTTTTGTTTTACAAAATATTCTATTTGTGCTCATTTGTTACCTGTGCTTTTGTCTTTGGGAAAACATTTGGAACGTTGGAAATGTTTTGTTCACAAAGTGTCTTTCATATCTTTATAGTGTTTTATAACGTAGGTGTACCATAATTTATATTTTTCTATGATAGCACTATTATGTCAGTGAGCATCCTTGTACATGTTTTGCAAAATATTGTACCTAAGAACATCAGCCACTAAAATTTCTAAGTATCTAGATATTCTTCACATCCCTGATTATTTCTTTGGAGTAAATTCCTGGAATTGGAAATAAAAGTCTGAAGGATATATTTAGGACTTTTACTACTTGCACAGTTGTCTGTCAGAAAACCTTTCTTTTACAGCACTTTTATTTATTGTCCTTTTAATTGCTTTTCCCACCAGTTTTCTGGTTTGTCTTTCTTCCTTTCTTCCTTTCCTTCCTTTCTTTCAACTGGAGTCTAACTCTGTTGCCAGGCTGGAGTGCAGTGGCACGCTCATGGCCACCGCAGCCTCAACGTGCTGGGCTCAGGTGATCCTTCTGCCTCAGCCTTCCAAGTCGATGGAACTACAGGCACGTGCCACCACACCTGGTTTATTTTTTGATTATTGTGGAGATGGAGTTGCCCAGGCTGGTCTTGAATCCTTGGGCTCAAGCAGTTCCCTCGCCTGGGCCTCCGAAAGTGTTGGCATTACAAGTGTGAGCCTTTACCTGGGTTTTCTTTAGCTTTATTTTTGAATGTCTCTCCTGGATCTCTGTATATTCAGGTAGAAATATCACAGTATTTAGTTATAGATATAGTAAAATAATTGGGGAATTTTTCTTGGACATTAGTAGTGATTTTTTTTTTAGACTGTTTTCACTTTAGAGGAGGTGGGCATTTATATAGTGAAACCTTTTTTTTACACAAAAGTGACTTTAGCAATACTAAGAACAAATTGTTTTTATAGTATATTTAGCTGAGTTTAACGACTTTGTGTTTCCCTGTGGCCCTTTCTAACATTTTCCATCCTTAGTGTGCATTTATGCCCTTAGTGCTTTTTTAGCCTCATAGGACCCTTTACATGCGACTCACCACGCTTTCTTTGCAGTTTTTGGCTCTTCTCGTTTGAGACTCTGAAAAGCAGCAACTGTTTTAATCATTGTTATCTTCTTCTACCTGATAAGTATAAATATTAATGAATCTATGTATATTTATATACAAAATTTGTGAAATAAGCCAATGTATGGCTTTTAACAGTAATTCTTTTCCGAAAATTAGTATTGTTTCATAGTTGCTGTTTAACCTTCAAATTTTTAATATTCCAAATATTTAATACTGAATTGATTTGTAATTGTTAATAAAATGTAGATTTAGCACTCCATTAAGAATGTATCAGAGTACTAATTTTTAAGACTTTTTATAATTCCTCAATCCTTTTTTAACAATTTTATGTTATCTTAATGGAAATTAAATGTAGATGAATATTAACAATTACTATACCATCTCTTTGGTATAAATGAATGAAATTATGATAGAATTGTATTTCTGTAACTTATCTCAATGAGTCCAAACTAATGAGTCATAACTGTCAAATTTTTGTTTCTGTGATATAAAGCTATACTGAAAGAAGGGGCTGGGTGCAGTGGCTTACACCTATAATCCCAGCACTTTGGAGGGCTGAAGCAAGAGGATTACCTGAACCTGTGGATTCGAGACCCGCCTGGGCAACTTGGCGAGACCTCATTTCTACAGTAAATCAAAAAAATTAACCGGGCGTGGTAGTGTGCGCCTGTAGTTCCAGCTACTTGGAAGGCTGAGGCGGAAGGATCGCCGGAGCCCAACAGGTCGAGGCTGTGGTGGCCGGGAGCGGCCACTGCACTCCAGTCTGGGCGACAGAGTGAGACTCTGACTCCCAAAAAAAAAAAAAAGGAGCATATGTGATTAACTTCCTAATGTTATATTTTACACTGTAATCTCAAGATGAGGACATTTTTATGATTTTGTTGACCTATTCATGTGGTTTCAATTTTTATCACAGAACACTTTGAGCATGTTTATTTTTATTTTTGCACTTTGTAAAAACTTGAAATTTGGAGAGAGCTCTTACCAGTGAAAATGTTTAGGAGCGAAGTAAAGGTTTTTTTGTTTCTTTTTATTTTTGATCAGTCATTTATTCTGAATGTCTGAACCATAACATACTCAAAATTAAGTTTTTGTTTTTTTAGAATAAGACTGACCCTGTGGTAACATGAAGCAAGGTGTTCCAGTTTTAGAAGACCTGGATCTGCAGTCTGTTGAAAACTCTGTTTCTGGTATGTAATTTTATGTAACTACCCTTAAGTAATCAAAATTGGTCATGTTACTCGTGTATGTGTGCGTGTGAGTCTTTTGAAAATTGCTTGAATTTATTCACTTGTGTGCAGATATTTCTGTTCATGCAGTATATATTAAGCAGAACTGACTATTGTGTTGCATGTGGCTGCTTTCCTATTACTTATTTTTGGAAAGTAACATATTATTGGTAACCAACAGAAAATTACAGTCTCTATGTTGTCTTTTGTCCCTATTAGATTTCACTGCTGATATTATGGCCATATAGAGTTGTAGATAATGGTTTTCTTTCACATATATTCAAACTAGAACGGCAGCTTATTTTAGGATTTGGATTAAAGCAGATACACGTTACTTAATGGCTTTCCTGCAAGGGTCTGTGCTCGAGAAGCTTACTGTTAATAAAAGGAAGAATGCAATTAAACATGTGGAAAGTTAATTTGTTATTTCAAAAGCTGTGAGCAATTTATGTAATTTTATCTAAAGATTTAAATAACAGCTCCAATAATGATAGACTTGTCACAGTTTTGTAAACAATCAAATCTAGTGCTATTTGTTAGTTTTGTTTTTTAAAGACAAATTGCTTTAGAAAGCGGAGCAGAAATAAATGTATATAGTGGTTATTGAAAGCTTTTCAAGGGTAGCAAGCTGGAATCACTAAAATTAGAAGAAAGGAAGGCATTCTAATTGGATGGAAGGTTGTGAGCAAGAGTATAAGGAAATCTATATTTGGGACAGAGAAACCAGTTCAGAAGGGTGACTGACTGAAGATTATATTGAGAAAATTGTGTGGGGCCTGTCAATGTTTCTAGGACTAGCTGCATATTAGAATCCTTTAAGGTTACTATAGGTTTCCAGAGAGTCTTAAAAGGTAGGGTGTTAGCAGAAATTGAGGATTTTTTTTTTTTGTCATCATATTTTACAAATCACAGTGGAACCAAACCAGAAAAAAAAGAAAATCATTTTTAATCTCACTCTGACAGATTAAAATTTCCTTCTTCTTTGTCTATAAGCATATTCTTTATTTAGTCTCAGTAATTTTTGTTCTTTGTTCCTTTAACATAACAAGCATTCATTGTAACTGCATGGTCTCCATAATAATTTTAATGTCTGAAAATATCCCATCAAGCTGTTTTATCTTTAATTGTATTTTTGTAATGCTTGACCAGGTAGGTTTTCTAGTTCTTCAGTATTCTGCTACAAGTATTATCTATGTACAGTATTTTTTTTAACTTCTTTTAGGATTGATGTAAAGGATTGTTGTATGGATATTTTTATGACTCTTGAAATGTTGCTGTGTTGTTTTTCAATAGGGTTATAATAACTTACACTATCACCCTTCCTGTGAATTCTGCTGGTTACATTGGGTAGTTTATAATTACCATTTTTGCTGATTTATTAGGTATAAAATTTGTTGAGCTCTTTTTTCTTTATAAGATTTTTGTTGACTGGGCGCTGTGGCTCAGCCTGTAATCCCAGCATTTTGGGAGGCAGAAGCGAGAGGACTGCCTGAGCCCGGGGGCTCAAGACCAGCCTGGGCAACTTGGTGAGACCTCATCTCTACAATAAACCACAAGAAAACTAGCTGGACATGGTGGCATGCGTCTGTAGTTCCAGCTACTTGGAAGGCTGAAGCGAAAGAATCGCCTGAACCCAGCAGGTCGAGGCTGTGGTGACTGTGAACGTGTGCACTCCAGCCTGGGTGGCAAGAGTGAGACTTCAATCAAAAAAAAAAAAAAGAAAAACATTTTTGTTAACTACTGAGATGGGACCTTTTTCTGTAATTCCACTTAATGGATTCTTATACAAGTTGTCTGTTCACTCCATCGCCCAGGCTGGAGTGAAGTAGGATTACGGCTCACCCAAGAAGGGCTTAATTTTTCCAGTTAACCTCCTTTGGCTCTCCCACCACCATCACCCACCACCCCACTCCCACCACCTTTTTTTTTTTTTTTTTTTTTTGAGTTGGAGTGTCACTGCCACCCAGGCTGGAGTGCAGTGGCACTCTCACAGCCACCACAGCCTCGACCTGCTGGGCTCAGGCTATCCTTCAGCCTCAGCCTTCCAAGTAACTGAGACTGCAAGCATGCACTATCACACCCAGCTTATTTTTTTATTTATTGTAGACAGGAGGTCTCACCATGTTGCCCAAACTGATCTGAAACCAGCGGTCTCAGACTAGACCTCTCGCTTCCACCCCCAAAGTTGCTGAGATTTCAGGTATAAGCCACTGTGCCCAGCATCCCACCAGCTTTTTAAAAAATGTTTTCTGCTCTTGCTCTTAGGGAAAGTTCTGGTGTTTTAGAAAAAAGCAAGTCTTTTACACGATCAGTTGGTACCAGTCACAGTGTTAAATGTTTCTCTATTTTTGCTTCTACCTTTTAGTCTGTTTTTATAAGACCTGCCCCTTTTGGAGCCTTCCCTTTTGGATAGTATGTGACCTTATGAAATTTGAGCTGCTTTGTAACATATATCAAAACTCTTTGATCTCATTTAAGCAGGCATTTAAAAGTTTTCCCATTGTATGGCCAGGTACGATGGCTCACACCTGTAATTCCAGCACTTTGGGAGGTTGGGCAGGAGAATCACTTGAAAACAGGACTTTGGTTTTTTTTTTCTCTTTTAATTTTTATTTTAAAATTGTGGGTTACAATTCAGGGTTAGGTATACAAATAATCTTTGTGCACGAAACAGTTTTAAAATAGCAAGAACCCATCTCTGCCAAAATACAAATAAGTAAAATAAAATAAAAGCTTTCCCAGTGTAATACTAGCTTTGAGTTAGAAAGGTATCTGTTAACAGATTCAGGAAAAAGTAATATATTCAGAAGCATAACACTTGTGCATTAGTTTTCAATGAATATGTGGTTATGTGTATGTTTTCATTGTTTCACTTTTAATAATCTCTTGCCTTTGGCACGTTCTATTTTTCAAAAATTCTTAAGTCCTTCAGGTTCCTGATAACGATGTAGGTTTTTCCTATCTTTCCATTAGAATGATAACTTTAAGCTGGGCTCGGTGGCTCAGCCTGCAGTCTCACGCCTTTGGGAGGCTGAGGTGAGTGGATTGCCTGAGCCCACGGGTTCGAGACCCACCTGGGCAGCGAGACCTCATCTCTACAATAAATCAAAAAAATTAGCCGGGCATGGTAGCGTGCGCCTGTAATTCCGGCTACTCGGAAGGCTGAGGCGGAAGGATTGCCGGAGCCCAGCAGGTCGAGGCTGCGGTGGCCGGGAGCGGCTACTGCACTCCAGTCTGGGCAACAGAGTGGCACTCCAACTCAAAAAAAAAAAAGAATGATAACTTTAAAAATCATGCAGGGAGCCAGACTCCGTGGCTCAGCCTGTAATCCCGCGCCTTTGGGAGGCTGAGGTGAGTGGATTGCCTGAGCCCATGGGTTCGAGACCCGCCTGGGCAGCGAGACCTCATCTCTACAATAAATCAAAAAATCAGCCGGGTGTGGTAGTGCATGCCTGTAATTCCAGCTACTTGGAAGGCGGAAGGATCGCCGGAGCCCAGCAGGTCGAGGCTGCGGTGGCCGGAAGCGGCCACTGCACTCTAGTCTGGGCGACAGAGTGAGACTCCAACTCAAAAAAAAAAAAAAAATCATGCAGGGATAGCATAGAAGATACTTCTAGTTTAGGAATATGTAGGTGTGGCCAGGGTTTTGGTGAGGAGAGGTGATTTAGCGCAAATGTATTGTCTTCTTTACCCTATCTGTAAAATGGGGATAATAATAGAACTGACAAGTTTGGAATTACTGTTACATGGTTAATACATGAAGTGCTTAGAATGATGCCAAGTGTTTGGGAAATACTGTAGGTGGTGATGTTAGTGTTTGCAATACTATTATTAAAATGTCATTTCAGGAGACTTTTAAATGAATACGTTACCATGTTGATATACAGAAATAAAGCATCTAGACTGTTTTGTCTTGCTTTCAAGACCCTCCTAAAAGTCATATCAACCTCTCCAACCTTGTTTTTTACTGCTTCCCTTCAAGTATCATATGCTGCAGTTACATTAAACTATCATGGCTCCCCTGTACAAGACCTGTGTTTTCCCTATTTGTTTCTATTTGTTCTGTCCTTACAATCTTGAGTGTTGCCCTGTCTCCACGTGTTCAGATACTACCTTTTAAGTAAAAATTTTTTGATAGCTCTATATGTATAACTATAAGTATTCTCTCCATATGAATTCCATGTATTTTCTCTTGCCCAGGCTGGAGTGCAGTGACATGATAACTGCCATCACAGCCTCAACCTGTTAGGCTCAGGTGATCCTTCTGTCTAAGACTTCCAAATAGCCAGAACCACAGGCACATGCTACCACACTTGGCTAATTTTTAAATTTATTGTAGAAATGAAGTCTCACCAAGTTGCCCAGTCTGTTTTGGAACCCCTGGACTCGGGCAATCCTCTTGCTTCTACCTCCCAGGATGCTGGGACTACAGGCGTGAGCCACTGCACCCGACCCATTCCTCTTAAATAATTCCTGCCACTTTCTGTATTAGCTTCTTATTTACTTATGTGTCCTTCACTTTGTTATGAAATCTTTATAGGCAGAGAACTGTACCTTATGTACCTTTGTAGATTTAGAACCCTTCACAAGCCTTAGCAATTAATAGGTACTCCTTTGTAGAATGAATGTTTATAAAAGATACAGCAAGCTAATACCTGAGACCAGCCTAGGCAACATAGTAAGATGCCCTTTGCACAAAAAAAATGTAAAACATTAACCGGATGCTGTGGCGCACACCTGTATTCCCAGCTCCTTGGGAGACTGAGGTGGGAGAGTCACTTGAGCCCAGAAATTCAAGGTTACAGTGAGCTATGAGCTGGTCACTGCACTGCAGCCTGGGTGACAGAGTGAGACTCTGTATCTTAAAATAATAGTATATATGCATAATATATACACATACATACATATCAGGCTCATAGTAGACATTTATAGAGTGAAAGGGGCAATTGTGTACTCTCAGCTCAAAAATTCTCAGAATGTTTATGATAATTCAACACAGTGTAAGATTGAATAAGCATCTGATATAGAAACACTGGATTTGAAAACCAGATGTTACATGTTCTAATCATAAGCCTATTATTCATTGGCTGTGATATATCACAGGTGACCTGGGATATATCACTGCATTGAATTTTGCTTTTAGAGAATGAGAGTCATGGGGCTAGGTATCTATAGCTCTTCATTTTTCCGGATTCCAGTCCAGCACCATATTTTTAAAATAGGAATTCTAAGTGTCTATCCCTGAAAGGTTAACTGTTATTTAACTACCCCTGAGAATCAGAAATATGAGACATTTACTAGATAATTTTAGCATGTAAGGAGGTTGCTGACGTTCCTAGGATCAAATTCTGACAGCAGTTTTAGTGTCCCACTTGCCTCACTGTTTTATTTAACAAGAGTTCTAATTAGTTTCCTTGGCTGGTAAAACAAGTAATTCGAATAATAGCTAAGTAAGATCACTGGTTAATTTCATTATAGTGACTTTTCTATTTTGTATGTGTACATGTGCTGCACACACAAAAGTACTATAGTACTGTATTTTTCTTCTGTAGTTTATTTGTTTAAAAATTCTGATGTGGGCCGGGCTCAGTGACTCAGCCTGTAATCCCGGCACTTTGGGAGGCCGAGGCGAGTGGATTGCCTGAGCCCGCGGGTTCAAGACCCATCCGGGCAACTTGACGAGACCTTGTCTCTGCAATAAATAAAAAATTAGCCAGGTGTGGTACTGTGCGCCTGTAGTTCTGGCTACTTGGATGGCTGAGGCGGAAGGATCGCCGGAGCCAGTAAGGCGAGGCTACGGTGGCCGGGAGCATGCCATTGCACTCCAGTCTGGGCGACAGAGTGAGACTCCAACTCAAAAAAATAAAAATTGATGTGACCCACAAAAGTGGTTTCATGGCTCACTGTGGGTCCACCTGCTTTTTGTGGGGGGAGTGGGAAATGGACTAGGTAATAATGCTTTAAATTTGTTTGGTACTTTAATGTTTTCTGAGTCCTTAGATACACAGTACAACTACACCCTTAAGTGTGGCAGCTTAAAAATTAAAATACAAAAATGCTGTTACTTGAAAAAAACCTCTAGTTGTTTCAACAGCAGTGTGTTGGAGAGGTCAGAAGAACTCACAGGAGAGGAATTTATTTATTTATTTTTCCTGTTTAGTAACAGTGTTACTGACTCTTCCAATTCTAACAGCCCAGTTAGAAGTTGTAATTATTTATATTTAGAATTACTTTTAAATCCTATGACAAGCAAAAAAAAAAATTTCCCCAATTGGTTCACTCAAACCAAACCAGAATTCTTATTGTTTCTAAAAAAGTCTTTGTGTTTCTTAGTCTTGATATATAATCATAAAGCTGCTTCCAGTGTTTGTATCATTTTGGTGGCTTAGATCTTGATCAGATAGGGGAGGGAGGATTTTTATATGAAGAAGCATAACAAAAAGAAAAGCCATCTTCCTGTTTCATATTCCTTTGTGTACCATGTGATGTTGCTTTTAAGACCTTAAAATTGCCAAGGCCTTGGTAACCTAAGGCAAGCTTGCTATTTTCCTGTCGAATTTGAAGTTCTGCATTTTAGTACATAGTCACAATAACTGGTCTGTTACCAGTAAATACTTAAGCTACAAGACTTGCTTCTCTGTGCTGCTGTGTACTACTTCCTGTTTTGTCAGATTTCCATATAGGGGAAAGAATGGATTTTAGAGTACGCTAGCCTGAGATGCTTGTTAAAAGCTTCTCCTGAAACTCATTTTAAAGCTGTCCAGATATCTAGAGGGTGAAAAATGGCACGTCATGTCTACACATGAAGTCATTTGTCAGAAAGCTTCATTTGGCTTCATATCATGAAAAAAAGGGTTGCCAGGAAGGAAGAGAAACTTTCTGCTGTCAGAAATATTTAGTGTATGACTTGCCAACATTGTGGCTTGCCTTCAGGCTTTCCATGTCAAACATGTTCAAGTTTGTGAATGAGTTATTATATTGCCTGTGAAGGAAGGATCTATGTTCATTTCTAGTAGATTTTTATTCTAGAAATACAGAGGTTGCTCAAAAAATGTATACACATTTTAAGAAAGGAAAAAAACTGTTAAAATTGTAATACTCAATATATACCAATAACAAAAAAATACAAGTCATGTTTGACTTCTGCAGTTACAAAAAGTGCTCAAAGTGGTTACCATCAGCATCCAGACACTTCTAATTATTGTTAACTAAAGGTAATACAAGGATAACATCTCTTAAAATGTGTATGCTTTTTTTTTTTTGCACCCTCCTACATTTAGCCACATTTGTTCCACTTACAGAAGAGATGGGTCAAAGGTCAAATGGTTATTAGAATAGAAATGGGCCACATTATAAATCCCATATCTTTTGGAGGAAAGTTGCAGTAAAATCATTTTAAGACTTGTTTGCAACTGAAATAGTAAATAGAACATCTAGTTTTAAATAATGGATTATCTGTCAGTTTTTATCCCATGAAATAACATCTAATTAGTTGTTAATAGAATGTGTCACCAGAACATACTTTGAGTGTAAACCTGAATTCTACTAATGTTGCTGGTAAGGGAATATTGTGTATTATTGTTTTGCAGTGGTGAAACCAAGCACCTGTATACAAAAAATTTTAACCAAGTTAACCTGGCCCCTGCTTCAAGGAAGAACTATTTTTCTGTTTCTTAACCCGTCAGTAAAATATGAAAGATACTTTTCAATCCCTGACCGTTAGTGAACAATTATACAGTCTTTTCCTTATTGCCACCCTGGCTCTTGGTCTACTTTTATGTTGGAAATGTTCTCCTAACACTTCTATGTTGTCGTCTTTGAGAGCTGATGTTGAATTGTAAAATATTTGAAACTATCTGCTGTAAATTTCTACCAGATTCTTCTTCTGTTTTTCATCTTAGGTATGTGATTCTATTTTTGAGGCATATTTTTTTATAAAATCAAATGAAAAATAAGGTTTCCTAAATACACATCATCCCCTACTGCTTCGTCCCTTATTTTGCTTCCTGAATGTCATCTCTTAAAACCTTTCAAATAACCTTGTTTCTGTTGCCCTATTCTCCTTTTAATAGCCTACGTCCAAATCATGACTCTTAAATTTTAGTGTGTTCAGCCGGGCTCGGTGGCTCAACCTGTAATCCCGCGCCTTTGGGAGGCTGAGGTGAGTGGATTGCGTGAGCCCGCGGGTTCGAGACCCACCTGGGCAGCGAGACCTCATCTCTACAATAAATCAAAAAATCAGCTGGGCTATGGTAGCGCCTGCCTGTAATTCCGGCTACTTGGAAGGCTGAGGCGGAAGGATCGCCGGAGCCTAGCAGGTCGAGGCTGCGGTGGCCGGGAGCGGCCACTGCACTCCAGTCTGGGCGACAGAGTGAGACTCCAACTCAAAAAAAAAAAAAAAAAAAAAAAAAAATTTTTAGTGTGTCCATAAGAATTACATCAGGTACCTACTCAAAATACAGATTCCTAGACCTCACTTCAGACATAGTGAATTCAAATCTATGGAGAAGTCTTATCCACGTGATCTTTGAACCATGGTTTGAGAAAGTTATCTTACTGCATGCATTCCATTGTCATCTAAATTTTTATATAATCTCTTGTTTTATTATTGCATCTCAGAAGTTTTTTGTTACTAATTATTGACATTTTTCTCCTGAATTTATTCATTGGAGAGCTCATCTATCAGGTGTCTAGGAAACTGTCCCAAATTTCTTTCCATATTTGATAGAACTATGTCTTCCCCTTTTCAAAGCACAGATTTTTAGTGCAGTATAAACATAGTACAGTATTTGTATATATAACAGCACATTTGTAATAGACCTTGCCAGTGATTTTTAAAATTTTTATTTATGTATTTACTGAGTCGGGGTCTTGCTCTGTCACCCAGGAAGGAGTGTAGAGGCATACTCACACCTCACTGCAGACTCGACCTCCTAGGCTCAAGAGAACCTGCTGAAACTACAGGTGCACATCACTGTGCTTGCCTAATGTTTTAGTTTTTTGTGGACATGGGATTTTACTACATTGTCCAGGCTGGTCTCGTACTCCTGGGCTCAAGCAGTCCTTCCACCTCAGCCTCCCAAAGTGCTGGTATTACAGGTGTGAACCAGTGGCACCCAGCTGTCCGTGATTTTTAAGTGTGTCTGTTTTTCTCACTGGGGAAAGAACTGTATCTTGCTTAACTTTTTAAATTCTGTTCTTTCTTGGCAAGGTGACACGGGTCTCCAAATTTTTACATTGAATTTTTATTGCTGTCAGTTGCTGCTGACTCAAACCAGTGAAACCTGCTAAAGATTATATATTGGAATCTTTTTTTTTTTTTTGAGTTGAGGTCTCACTCTGCCTCCCAGGCTAGAGTGCAATGACACAATCACAGCTCACTGCAAACTCGACCTCGTGGGCTTAGGGATATCCTTTCAACTCAGCCTCTGGAGTGTCTGGGACTACAGGTGTGTGCCACCATGACTGACTAATTTTCTTTATATTTTTGTAGAAATGAGGTCTTACTGTGTTTCCTAAGTCTGTATATGTCTAATTTTTCTGTATGTGTATTCTTTGTATGTCTAATTTTTCTGAACCATTTTCCTTTCTCTAAATTATTAGTATTTCCTCGCTGCTACCTTAAAACTAATTATATACCACATTGGCCTTGAACCTGTTGGCTCTTTTTAAAAATTTTTTTAATAACTTCCATTCCTGTATGGATGTGATAGTTCAACTCTACTTAAGTGAATTTTCCCCAAATTCCACTTTGTGATTTCATGTAGTAGAAAAAGTTCAAGTCACATATTTCGAAGACAGACTCAAAATGTATAAGTAAGGAATCTTGCTCTTCAACAATCTTTACTTATTAATCTTATTATGCCAACATTTGTTTTTGTTGTTTTTGTAAAAAGATGTTATGTATGAACTGGAAGGATATATCTAATGAAGTAATTATCTCTTGAAAGGGCAAAATGGCTGAAGAAGGAATATTACTTTATTTGTAGTGTTCTAATATTTAAATATATGAGGGGCAGTAAATGTATAGTCACATATGCACATACCACACAATTTAAGTATATACATTGGGAAAAAATACAGGAAAAACTTTTAAAAGAATCATAAAATATTAGTTCTCTTCTGGGTTATGAGAATATGGATGACTTTCTTCTTTGTGTTTTTTCTTTTAATAGTCGGGGTCTCGCTGCCCAGGCTGGAGTGTAATGGCTATTCGTAGGTACTGTCATAGCACAGTACAGCCTTGAACTTGTGACCTCAAGCAATCCACCTGCCTCAATCTCATGAGTAGCACCACATCCGGCTTTTTTTTTTTTTTTTTTGAGCCTAAGTCTCACTCTTTCACCCAGGCTGGAGTGTAGTGGTGTGCTCACAGCCATGGCAGCCTGACCTGATGAGCTCAGGCAGTCCTTCTCAGCCTTCCAAGTAGCTGGAACTACAGGCATTTACCACCATGCTTGGCTAACTTTTTGATGTATTGTAGAGATGAGGGGTTGCCAAGTTGCCAAACTGGTCTGGAACCCCTGGGATCAGGCAGTTCTCTCACCTCCACCTCCCAAAGTGCTGGGATTACAGGTGTGAACCATCGTGACCAGCTAAATTCACTCTAATTTAAAGGATGATAAGAGATATCATTTAATGGTTTTGTAAGTAAAGTTTCTCAGAGTGTTTGTATTTTAAAGGGCAAGAATTATGTTTTCTATATATGCCCTCTAACAGTTCTCATAGGCAATTGTTTTTGGATTAAAATTGAATGTCCCTTACCTCAAACTGTAAAACAGAGTGGTGTTATAGTTTAAAGAATAGGTTTATTTGTTTAGAACAATGTAATAAAAATGATCCCAGGCAGTACATATGTTAGTGTGGCATATTCATGCTCTATAAAAGTTTGGTTTATTGCAGTTTGATTAAATAGATTAAAATTCACCCTTTATATTGATATTTCTGCCAAAAAATTTAAAGTCTTATAACTAAATACAGTCAAGATAAAGAACATTTCTGTCACTACCAAGTTTTGTGCTCATTTAATCTCCTTCTGAACATCTCAGCCCCTGAGAACCACGAATCTGTGTTTTCACAGTATGCATGAGTCATGCAGCCTAAGTTTCAATTCACTTAGGTAAACACCTAGCAATAGGAATACTGGGTTGTATGCTAAGTGTTAAACTTCTTAAGAAACTGCTAAACTATTTCCTAAAGCAGCTGTACTGTTTTGTGTTCCCACCAAAAAGGCATTCCAGTTAACTGTCTAGATCCTCACCAATGCTTAGAGTGATCAGAATGTGTACTTTTAATTGTACAACATTCTAATAGATGTGGAGTAGTATCTTATTGTGATTTTAAGTTGCATTCTCCTAATGAATAATGACCATATCTCCATGTACATATTTACCATCCATGTATCTTCTTTAGTGAATTGTTAGACTCTTGCCTATTTTAAAAAATTTTGTGGCTGGGTGTGGTGGCTCAAGCTTGTAATCCTAGCACTTTGGGAGGCTGAGACTGGAGGATTGCTTGACCCCAGGAGCTCGAAACCAGCCCAGGCAATGTAGTGAGACATCATCTCTACAAAAAATACAAAAATTGTCATGTGTGTGACACTTACCTGTAGTCCCAGCTACTCAGGCTGCTGAGACAGAAAGATCGCCTGAGCCCAGGAAGTCAAGGCTGTAGTGAGCCATGGTTATGCCACTGTACTCCAGCCCGGGTGACAAGAGTGACAGAGTGAGACTCATTTAACAAAAAAAAGGATTTTCATATTGTTCACTTTTGAGATTTCTTTATATATTTTGCATACAAGTCCTTTGTAAGATAATGTGATTTGCAAATATTTTCCCTAGTTTTTCCTATCATCATTCTCTGAAGTACTTTTTAAGAGAGCAGTAGTTTTGCATTTTGGTGAAATATTTGTTAGGTTTTTTTTTTTTTAATGGATCATGCTTTTGGTGTACTGAGAACACTTTCTTGTGTTAATTAATTTTAAAAAACAGATATGGAGTCTCATTATGTTAGCCAGTCTGGTATTGAACTCTTGGCTTCAAGTGATCCTTCCACCTAGGCCTCCCAAATTGCTGGGATTACACTGTGAGCCACCTTGCCTGGCCTGAGAACAGTTCCTTAAACCAGTCACAGGTATCTTCTTTGTTGAGAAGTGTCATAAGTGAGGTACATTTTGGTTTCTGATCACTGTGAGTTACAGTTTGGGGTGGGTTTTATTTCCCTCTCATGTGTGGCTGTTCCAGTTGTTCCAGCATCATTTGTTGAAAAAACACTGTCGGCTGAGGTGAGTGGATTGCCTGAGCCCGTGGGTTCGAGACCCGCCTGGGCAGCGAGACCTCATCTCTACAATAAATCAAAAAAACCAGCCAGGCGTGGTAGCACATGCCTGTAATTCCGGCTATTTGGAAGACTGAGGTGGAAGGATCGCCAGAGCCCAGCAGGTCGAGGCTGCGGTGGCCGGGAGTGGCCACTGCACTCCAGTCTGGGCAACAGAGTGAGACTCCAACTCAAAAAAAAAAGAAAAAAACACTGTCCTCTTCTCCATTTATTTGGCTTTTGTCAGTATTTGAGAGTCTGTTTTTGGATTGTGTTATGCCATATGTTGTATACTTTTTTTTTTTTTTTGAGTTGGAGTCTCACTCTGTCGCCCAGACTGGAGTACAGTGGCCACTCCCGGTCACCACAGCCTCAACCTTCTGAGCTCTGGCGATCCTTCTGCCTCAGCCTTCCAAGTAGCTGGAACTACAGGTGCGCACTACCACGCCCGGCTAAATTTTTTTTTTTTCCAATTGTAGAGATGAGGTCTCACCAAGTTGCCCAGGCGGGTCTCGAACCCGCTGGCTCAGGCAATCCACTCACCTCGGCCTCCCAAAGGCACGGGATTACAGGCTGAGCCACAGAGCCCGGCTGCTGTATACTTCTTTACTAGTACAAGTCATGAGATCAGGTCTTCTCACTTGTTCTTTTTCAAAATTGTTTTAGATCTTCTAATTCCTTTACTTTTCCCATATACATTTAAGAAATAGCTTACTTTCTACTACTCCTCTTCCAAAAGAGCCTCTTTGGAATTTGATTTGGTTTACATTGAATCTAATACATGAGTTTGGAGAAAAATGACATCCTAACAGCATCTTCTGATCACTATTTAGTATTTTTCTCATTTTAATAACTTTCACCATTAAAATCTTATACAAATTTAGTTCAATTTTTAAAAATTCCATTTTGTTGCCATTTTAGATGGTACATAATCCTCATATTATAGATGAGAAAATTAAGTAACTTGCCCAAGGTCACACAATAATAAATGGCAAAGCCAGATTGAAATCTAGATGAACTTGTTAACCAATCTTCCCATTTTAATTACAATATTGATTTTCTTAAATTGTGGTTGGGGCGAAGAAGCCCTAATAATTCTTTCAACCAGAAAAATCACACTGCTGTATAAAAGAATTGGTCCCCACACATTTTTTATTTAGAAGCTTCTAAATACATTTCTGAACCAGTGGGGTTTTTTTTTTGTTTATTTTAGTTGGAATCTCACTGTTACCCAGGATGGAATGCAGTAGCATGCTCACAGCCACCACAGCCTTGACTTTCCTACAGGTGATCCTTCTGCCTCAGCCTTCCAAGTAGCTGGAACAATGGGCATGTGCCACCATACCTGGCTGATTTTTTCATTTATTGTAGTGATAGTCTTGCCATGTTGCTCAGGCTGGTCTTGAGCCCTTGAGCTCAGGTAATCCTCTCGCCGCCTCCTCCCCCCAGAGTGCTGGGATTATAGGTGTGAGCCACACATCTGGCTACCAGTGGTTTTTAATAGTATACCTTTATCCTGTAGCTAATTAGCATGAATTATTCAGTAAGAAATGTGTACCTTTGGTATCTGAAATGCTTACTGTGTGCTCACCAGTCGAGATAGGAAGACATGATTTTATATATACACACAACTCCAAATCTGAGGGGTATATATTTACTTTATTATAAGCTATAACAGATATACTGGTCAATGATGAAACAAAAAGGCTTTACTTAGTTGGGGTTATAAGCAGCTATACTCTTATTTCGTATTTTGGAATTCCTTTGATATGTGATTATTTTTACAGAATGAGAATGTTAATTTGTAATCTTAACTTGCTGCTTGTCCTATAATGAGTGCTTTAATGTTTAAGATGTCCTACAACTTAATTTTCTTATTTTTTAGGTTTATGAATGATAGAAACAAAAGCAGACGGATGGTCTTATCAGATAAGTGCTTTTATAGCCTAAACAGCAGGTGTGCCAAAAAAATGCATACACATTTTAAACGATATTATCCACGTATTACTCTTCGAAGTTGAATGATATTTGCTCAAAAGATGGCATTAATCAAATGATGCTAGTGTCTCCCTGCAGTAGGCAGGACAAATAAAATGACAGCAGCACAGTTGTCATTTGAGGAATGCAAGGCCATTTTGAAATGGTATTTGAAATTTGAGAACATTGTGGAAGTACAACAACAATGGAGACGTAAGTATGCAACAGAACCTCCAACACACCTAACAATTGAACGTATTCGTGATGAGTTTGAGACACATGGTACTGTGTTTGATGTGCACAAGGGAAGATCCGAGAGGCCTCACACACCAGCAAGCCCTGCTGCTTCTGCTATGGTGTTGAGACAGCTTACACACTTGCCACGGAAGTCTACCAAACAATGTGCCCGTGAGACAGGAGTTAACAGAACAAGCATACCACGTGTTCTTAAAACAGCAAAATGTAAAGTTTTCATCCCAAGATTAATACATGCACTGAATGAGGACGACCCTGACCAAAGGGGTGCAGTATTGTGAGTGATTCCAAAACATGTTACGAGATGATGAGGAGTTTGTGGGGAAAATGGTTTGGTCTGATGAGGCAGAGTTTAAATTGAATGGAAGAGTGACCCGACATAAATGTGTATATTGGGCTCCAGAAAATCCACACGTTGATGTGGAAAAAGAACTCAATTTACCAGGCCTCAATGTCTGGTGTGGATTGTCATTAAGGGGAATAATTGGACCACTCTTTTTTGAAGGGACTCTTACTGGCCAAGTGTACCTAGACATGCTACGCACATCCATTCTACCTGCAATTCGTACACTTTTTGGGAATGGTCGATTTTACTTCCAACAAGATGGGGCCCCACCACACTTCCACCAAGACATGAGAGCTTACCTTGATGAGAATTTGCCAGGACAATGGATAGGACGAAGAGGTGCGGTTGAGTTTCCTCCACGTTCTCCTGACTTGACACCCCTTGACTTCTACCTATGGTGGACCTTAAAGGATATGGTGTACCATGGAAAACCAGCTACAATGGCAATACTTCAGGAAGAAATTGAAATAGCATGTGCAGCGATAAAAGTGGACTCGGTCAGCATTGCTCAAGCTGTAGTTCACCATAATCAGAAATGTCTGGATGCTGATGGTAACCACTTTGAGCACCTCTTGTAATTGGAGAAGTTTTCTGTTATTGGTATATATTATTACAATTTTAGTAGTTTTTCCCTTTCTTAAAATGTATATACTTTTTTTGTAATCTCCAAACCAAAACTTTATTCTTTAAAAAATTTTTTTAGGTACCGTTATCAAGGTAATTTACAGTAATGTTACTCAGTCTTTTTAAAAATAAATTTTGTATGAATGTCAAAGTAAAATGTGCCAGCTTTTTCTCAAAGAGGCTAGTCATATCTCAGCAGTGGTTACAAAGTGACCCTACAATTGAACCTAGATTTATAATCCTGTGTTTAGTTTATGAAAATCACTAGTTTTTCATATTAGCTGTAAGAGTTAGGTATATCTGCTCAAATAATTTTAAATAGATTTACAATATGGCATCTACAGTAGCTTAGCTGTTCACATTTAGGTTTCTTTAGAACCAGTGCCGCCTTTTGAGGAGGTTCTTAAATATACTGACATGAATTTTAAGAATATGCTATGATATTCACATGCTATTCATATTTTGGAAGTATAGGAAGGGCTTAGGGATAGTTAACTTATCTATAAATGGATCCAATTTAATATTGTTCTGGTGTTTTTCCAAGGCCAACACTTGTATCATTCTAAGTTAAATATAAGAGCTGTAAAATATAGCAGATACTGTTATATAAAAGAAGCCATGGTAATGACATACTTGTTTGGAGTTGTTTGTATAGTAGTTAGCAATTCAGGTATAATGATTTGTTTAAACTACACAAATGCTAAAGTCCAGCATACTGGCATGAGCCCAATAAAAGGTGTATATCCCTGACCAAATTCAAATGGCTTGTTCCTGGTGTGAGTACTGCTATTTGGGTTACTACAGTTCTTCCAGTACTGATTATTCCACTTAGTAACTGTTAACATGCATTTTCAAATATATTCTTATTTTTAGTATAAAAACTGTCTGGTATGGGTTACAGATAAGAAATTTTTTTAGTGACAGAAAAGGGACTTATTGATCCTTAAATCTAGTCTTAAGCAAAAGTATTCTTGACTTTTACATTTTAAAGGATCTCATTTTAAAAAAACCATCCCAAACAAAAACATCTTTAATCTGCCTAATACCAAAAGATTTAACAGTGGCTCATGACCACCAATCATTTCACTAAAAAATATTAATGTAGGCAACAGTATCAATTAATTGCCTACTGATTTGGAAGGTGTGTTTTACACAAGAGCCAAGCAAAATATCCTTAAATTCTAGCTGAGTGATGAAATGGGCTGTGAGTCCATGTTATTATAAAGCCTCATTTTGCTGTATTTTAACTAATGACTTTGTAAGTAGACATAAATCTGTATTTTAATATCAAGTACATGTCCTCAAATACCCCCACTAATTCTGTCAAGCAGGCATTAACCAAACTTCAACAGTTACAAGACAAAAATTTAATGAAAACAGGTCAGTGAGTATGTATAATCCATGGGGCGAAATAGTTACATAGGACTGTAGTAGAAATTTAAAATATTAGATGCTGCAGTAAATATTACATATTATCATCATCTGATTCATCTTCTTCCTTCAAAGATTCCTGTTAAAGAAAATTGGTGTTTAAAACTGATTTTTAATATCACGATGTCACACACCTGTGGCCAACTTAAAATATAACTTGAATTTAATTAAGCACTAGTCATTAAAAATCTTTTGAACACTTTTAGAATACCCAATTAAAGAAAGGATAATTTATATCTTGCTCCTAACAAATGACTACCTTCTTGATAGAATATAAACTATGAAAAACTAAAGTACTAAAGAGCCCTTGGGAGGGGAACCCTTGGAATTTTCATGTATATAAATTTTTTTGAAGAACCAGAACAACTTTATCCCCCACCCAGAATTAACCTAGGAAAAAAATGTCTATCCTTAAGAGTTCAGTAGAGTACATAAGTGTTAGTTAAAAGAAATCAACCAAGTTCCTTTATTATTAAACACGATTTTGGTTGTGTGTGTATTTATTTATTTATACACACAGAGAGAGACAAGTCTGTGTTGCCCAAGCTGGTATCGACCTGGGCTAAAATGATCCTCCTGCCTCACTCCTGCTCAGCAGCTGGGACTATGGGTACATAGCACTGCACCTAGCCTACAGAAGTTTTTATGCTGTCTTACCTTAGCATATTTCTCTGCTTCTTCCCTTATGTCTTTTGGAACAATTTCATGTCTTCCTTTAGTTACTGTAAATTAAACCATATATTTAAATGAATTCAAAAGTGAAGACAATATTTTGATTTGTAATATCATTCAACCTACCCAATCAAGTATGATTCACCTAATGTTACAAAGTTGTGCTATGAGTAATACCACAGATGCTTTGAACTTATTTTTGTGTATTTTTCCACATGAGATTGTGTGCCCAAATTAATCACTTTATGGAAATGAAGTTATTATGCTGTGATTTATAAGTTCTGAGAATTAATTTACAGCATAGTCAATTTTTAAAATATCCTAGCCTTAAAACCCTATGATTACCAAGCTAGAAAGAAAGAAAATGGGTGATTTCTCAGTAATACATTTTTTCTCAGTAATCTTTTAAAAAAACTATGAAATGAATACTTCAAGTAAATTATTAAGCAGAACTTCTCCTTCATTAGACTATACCTGGTACATTTGTTTTTGTTTTATCTTAGGGCACACAGCAGTAAATTAGGTGTAGTGTAGATGACTCCTAAAGCCAGTAAGTATAAAAAATAACTTACATTCACCAACCCAGCTGAGTTCCAGTTCAAAAGCTTTATCCTTAACTTCGTCATGTACTATGTAAATTCTAGAAAAGAGAAAATACATATTTTGGCTCACCTCCAAATATTGTAGTTCACACACCCACAGTCAGCACAAATTAGAGTGACCACCCATACAGACATTTTACAGTCTGTATTATTATGAACATTGGAAAAGGCAACATAAGCCGGACGTGGTGGCTCAAGAGGATTGCTTGAGCCCAGGGTTCAAGACCAGCCTGGGCAACTTGGCAAGACCTCATCTATACAATAAATCAAAAAATTAGCTGGGCATGGTGGTGTGTCTGTAGTTCTAGCTACTTGGAAGGCTGAAGCAGAAGGATGGATCGCCTCAGCCCAGCAGGTAGAGGCTGCAGTGGCCATGAGTGTGCCACTGCACTCCAGCCTAGGCAACAGTGAGACTGTGACTCCAAAAATTATACGTAATTGTTGAGATAAAGTCACTTATGTTCTTCCTACAAATATTGAGTATAAGTGTACAACCCATTATTTTTATACATTGTTTTAAAAATACAAGGCTGGGCACGGTGGCTCAAGCCTATAATCCCAGCACTCTAGGAGGCTGAGGTGAAAGGATTGCCTGAGCTCAGGGGTTCGAGACCAGCCTAGGCAACTTGGCGAGACCTCATCTCTACAGTAAATCAAAAAATTAGCCAGGCTAGTGGTAGCGCACACCTGTAGTTCCAACAGCCACTTGGAAGGCTGAGGCAGAAGGATTGCCTGAGCCCAGCAGGTCGAGGCTGCAATGGCCATAAGCGTGCCACTGCACTCCAGTCTGGGCAACTGAGTGAGACTCCAACTCAAATAAAAATATAAAAGATATCTCAAAAAGAACACAGGGAAAAGGCCATCGTTAACTGTGCCCTTTTAGAATATTTATTCTGTTCATCAACCACATATTTTAAAAATGTGCATGCTTGCAATTATTAATAGTCTCTTCAGCCTGCAGCTTCTTGCCAGATACCTTTTTAAACACTTTGTTCATTTTATAATGGTTTATCTATCACTTTACCTGGGCCTTCACATTGTAGTATATTACAAACTGCAGCAAAGGAGGAGGCACTGTCATGGGACACAGTAAAGTAACAAAGAATCATAGAATGAAGTACAATACCAGTATAGCTTTATCTAACAGGAGGGGGAACCTAAAAGAAATGGAATTGTTTTTCGGAGGGCAGGCCCCTTGTAAGTGTTCTAGGAACCTATCAGCAATGGCGTACCAGCTAGCATTGTTGTGAGAGGCTGCTTTCGGTTGGCTTCAGTGAATTTTGGGGGGAGATCTTTCAGTGAGTTTGCCCATCTCATGGGTGATTTACAGTCGCACCTGTCCATCTCACACTGAGCTGGCTACAAAACCACTAATTTACTGAAATATTTTTTAAAATACCAGATACCTACGTCTAGAAGAATCATCAATTTTTTGAGACATCACCACCTAGGTTTACTGATTTTGTTGTTGCTTGCTGTTCCAAATATGTGAACTGTTTAGACTTTAAGCTTTTTATTTTTTGAGTCATGATATCACTCTGTCACCCTGGCTGGTGTGCAGTGGTGCTATCATGGCTCACCATGATCTAAACCTTCTGAGCTCAGGGGAGCCGGGACTATAGGCATATACCATCACACCTTTTTTGTGTGTGTGTGGTAAAGACAAGGTCTTGTTATGTTGCCCAAGCTGGTCTCAAACTTGTGGGCTCAAGCAATCTTCCCGCCTCACTCAGCCTCCCAAAGTGTTGAGATTACAGGCGTAAGCCACCACAACCAGCCTCTTAAACTTTTAAAAAATATTTTTAATCACTGCTCTATAACAAACTTGAAAAAGTGAAATACGTCTTTCCCAAGGAAATAGATTATGTAAATGAACGAGCTTCATGGATCATGTACAGAAATAATTAGCTGTAAACCTTTGGAGGCAACCAAAGATTACTATTATTGAAATGTATGAGATTTGAGAAGTTGGGAGCTAAGAAATGAAGCCTCTAATGGTCCATCCACTACATGTCCCACCCTTAACCTGTCATAGGAGTTTATTTTGTCAAAAAGTATTTTTCCTATCCTAATCATTATTACTTGAAAACGTAACTTAGTTAAAAACATGTTCTCCACCCAAAGAATGTTAAATTCACCTTCTGAAAATTATACACTAAGTTGCTATGAATGGTAAGGAAGATTTCAACTTACATTTTTGCAACCTCTTTAACAATATCACGGCAGGTCATTTCTTTCATCTATAGAAAATAAAATATATATTAATTGTATGGTTCAAATGAAGAATGCTTTCCAACTTGTGTAACTATTTTTACAACTTTTATCAATAACCTAGGTTTTCCTGAGATACTCAGGTGTAAAACCAGGAAAAAAATCTGAAGTCCCCAAAAGCTCAGAATCTCATTTTTCTGATTCACCACTTAATGTTTCTAAACTAAAATGCCACAATAGATATTCTGCATAACCCATTGCTAGCACTAACTTTGTGAAAAATTACAGAGGCCTATGAATCTGTAAGAAGTCCTGAAGTCTGAAAGACTGGAGAAGAAATCTGATTTTTTTATAGCTGTTTTAGGACAATAAATTACAAATAAGCCATGAATACTATATGAAATATACAAAAAGATAAATAGAAATTATTCCTCATGGAACTATTCAAGGCAAAAATGCAGAATATTATGGAAGGCTCTGAAGAAGAATCAAGATTGGATTTGGTTTGATTTAGAGGGAGACAAATAAGCAAAAGCAGGGAGACAAATAAGCAAAAGCAGGAAGCCAAAAGTTTGTTCATTTTTGAAGTAATTCAGCATTCCTTCAGTGAATACTTGGAAGTCAGGGCAGAAAGGGAGCTGTTAAGTGCTCAGCTGAGGAGTTTGCATATTGTATGTTTTTTTAAGTAATCAGTACTTTTAATTTAGAAATCCTGATGTTCAAGCTATGCCTGCACAGCCACATAAGGAAGGGACAGCAAAAATCATAACATATATAAGCTGATAAAATATGGGAAAATAGTAAGTCCAAATAGAGAGGTCTGTTATAATCTTTTAGTTATATTTTTTCATATTATTTTTGCCTAAACTCTATATTTAGTGAATTAATTGCATCCTACCACATCAAACTTAGGTAAACCTGAAAAAGCACCGTTTAAATGGCAAATATATTTTTACATGGGTTCACAAAATTGTGGGGTTTTGAGTAAAGAGACCATCACAAGAAAAACAGGCTAGAACAAAGATGTAGATCGGAGTTCAGCAAATTTTTTTCTGTAAGGCACCAACCAGTAAACGTCTTAATTTAGAGTTGGAGTCTCACTCCGTTGCCCAGGCTAGAGTACAGTGGCACACTCACTGTCACTGAGCTCCGGAGAGCCTTCCACTTCAACCTTCCAAGTAGCTGGAATTACAGGCACATGCTGCCAGGCCTGGCTAATTTTTTATGTGTTGTAGAGACAAGGTCTTGCCAAGTTGCCCAGGCTGGTCTTGAACTCACAGGCTCAGGCAATCTACTCGCTTTGGCCTCCCAAAGTGCTGGGATTACAGGCTTGAGCCACCACACCAAGCCAACATTTCAAACATCATCTAGACTCTGTTTCAGATATCATACGCTACTATTGCAGTGTGAAAGCAGCCACAGACTGAATGTAGCTGTGTGCCACTAAAACCTACACAAAAGCAGGCAATGGGCCATCCTTTGCATCACCTGATTTATAGCATGTTTTCTCATATGATGTATGTTTTCCTCAGCTGAAGTGATTTTTCCAATTTTTTGGCTGGGATCTGGTATTCTTCCCATTTCTTACTGGGATTTAACCACAGAAGGACAAAAGGATAGTGGCTACTAAATAATCTAATTTTCCAATTTCCACATAATACCATGGAGAAATAAAAACAAAAAGGAAAAGAGCAGAAGAGAGGAACCAAGCACCATTACAAATAAGTGTGTGATGAAAACAACATGGGTCTAAGTCATAAAGTCCTGATCCTGTTCAGAACTCATTTATTCTGTGACCCTAAGCAGTAGTGTGTTTAAGTCTGGGGTTAGGCTTTAGCTTGGTCTAAGGCTAAGTGATCTCTAGGGTCCTTTTTTTAGCTCTACTAAAATACCCAACATAAATTGGGCTTTATAGAGAGTTCTAGAACTCGGCAATAAATAAATGTCAAACACTAGTAAATATTTTCTATAACCTGGCCTTAAATAAATTGAATGAGTAACTACTTGAACAACGTTCTAGTACAGTGTTATTATTAAATGTATATGAAATTTTATCTCTAAGTTATTAGAACTCCAATAAATCATATGCCTGCCTTTTAAGTTTCTAATAGCAATAAAGACTGTGGATACTGTTTAAAAATTAAGTTAGTCTAGCCGGGCGAGGTGGCGTGCATCTGTATAGTTGCAGCTACTTGGAAAGCTGAGGCACAGGGATCACCTAAGCGCAGCAGGTTGAGGCTGCGGTGGCCATGAGAGTGCCACTGTACTCCAGCCTGGGTGACAAGAGTGAGACTCCAACTCAAAAATAATAATAATAATTTATGGTTAAAAGGAAAACCAGCCTTTTAAGAAGATTTTTTCATATTAATAGCTGACTTTCTCATGGAAGAAAACGTGGGTGGTTGTAAAAGGATAGGCTTCATAACTAGGAGCAAAATTAAGAGAAGTGCTAGAAGCACAACCACACTTCTGAAACATAAAAGCTGTGTTCCAAAGAAATGATACAGGAAAAGAGAATACATACAACTTTTTATTATAGTCGATCCTGTGGTGATAACTCAAAATTTTAAACACCAAAACTCTCAAGCCAGGGCTCACCTTGGATTCATGAATGAACTTCAAGGATTTTGTGAGATTACATAAACAACTGTCTTTTTCCAGTTTGAGGCTTCATAGCAGTGTAAAGGGATTCATTACACAATTCTACATGTGTTACCAACTTTTCTGTTCCAACATTTAACACCTTCAGAAAGCTCTGCTTTAACATCAAGTCACACTATATCCTTAAACGAAAACATTTAGTTTGTGGTGATAAAACTTCACTGCATGAGGATGATGAAGCAAAAACTCAAGCATTAAATATTACCTGAAGCTTTTCTATTTCTGTCTTTGCAGCTTGCCTGGCTTTGCCAATGGCACAGCCCCAGTAACCCTGTGGTTTTTTTTTTAAGAGACAAAAAATATATAATCATTAAACGAGTATACTATCATGTCATTAATGACTTAATATTCCTATTTATAAGTTAATGAAGGGATGTACAATGATTTTTAAAAGCAAACATGGAAAAATATACCCAAACTATTCTGATAAAGGCCAAAGAACTCAAGAAATTAAAATACCAAACTTAATTCTAAAAGAATCTAGTGACAGAGGAATATCCAGCTGAGTGTGATGGCTCACACGTGTGATCCCAGCTCTTTGGGAGGCTAAGTCGAGAGGTTTGCCTGAGTCTAGGGGTTCGAGACCAGCATGGGCAACTTGGCAAGACCTTGTCTCTACAGAAAAAAAAATTAGCTGGGTATGGTGGCATGTGCCTGTAATTCCCGCTACTTGGAGGGCTAAGGTGGAAGGATCACCTGAGCCCAGCAGGTCGAGACTGCAGTGGTCAAGGGTGTGCCACGAACTCCAGCCTGGGCAACAGAGTGAAACTCTGACTCAAGAAAAAAAGAAAAAGGTATATCCAAAGAAAAATAAACTATGTTATCATTTACACTTTGAATTAGAGACAATTTGGGAAACAGGAACAAAAAATTTAGCATAAAGACAAAGAAAAATGACATATTCTTGAGAGAAATAAAGTTAATTTTTATGAGCTCAATATTCTTTCTGTTATGACAAATTACATTTAAGACTTTCTTCTTCAATTAATAAAAACCACAAAAATCTCAGAATAAGTTAACAGTTAAAAAAGGGTAATTTTAGGAAAGCTCTAAAAAATCCCACTTAAACCCTTTCTTTTTTTTTTTTTTTTTTTTTTTTTTTGAGTTGGAGTCTCACTCTGTCACCCAGACTGGAGTTCAGTGGCCGCTCCTGGCCACCGCAGCCTCGACCTGCTGGGCTCCGGCAATCCTTCCGCCTCAGCCTTCCAAGTAGCCGGAATTACAGGCATGCGCTACCACGCCCAGCTGATTTTTTGATTTATTGTAGAGATGAGGTCTCGCTGCCCAGGCGGGTCTCGAACCCGCGGGCTCAGGCAATCCACTCACCTCAGCCTCCCAAAGGCGCGGGATTACAGGCTGAGCCACCGAGCCCGGCTAAAACCCTTTCTTAAATGGGCAATTACATTCAGTTTTAAGACACTGTTAATATAATAATGGAGAATCATATATTCAAAATACTATATTCACTATGTAGTTTCTATAAATCACATAATGAAAATAACATCTCTGCCTCATATCCATAGCTTATTAATAATAAGAAAACAGAGCTTTCTTTGAATGAGTTTTATAGAAGTTTCATGTAATCTAAATATGACACTTAAATGCTAATGAAAGACCATTAAACTTGAACAGGGTGTCAAAAGATTCAAAATTACTCACGTATGAAACACCTGATGGGTCAATCATGTAGAGCTGTGCACCGTCATTCACACTGTAAGACCCTAACATGAAGCTGCACAAAGGTAAACAAAGAGTTTAAATCATAGCTCTTAATACCATAAAAGGAATTTTTTAAAAAATGCAATTGCAGTTTCTAAGATAAATAAGTAATATATAAATTACTCAGTATTTTGATAGGTAGTTTCAAATAATTAAAATGAGCACATAGTTGAGATTATCTGTTCAAAATTCATGTGGCTTTGTTTGAAGATAGCAGTGCAGAGAAGGGAGCAGTGATAAACAGGTGAAAAACAATAAAAGGGTGCAACAGATAAAGGCAGAGACACAAAAAAGTGAAGGGAACAACAGTTCTGACAAAAGAATACACTGAATCCGTGTCAAACTCCAACCTTCATTCTAGTCCCAAATATTCCTCCAGTCATTTTTCTGCAATAATTAAAATTGGTTCAATGTATTTTTCTATGCTCAACAAACTAAAATCAGGCTATTAGTTCTTATGAATACTGATCATATGAATTACTGATTTTCTGAAATTGTGATATACAGTCAGCTCGCTGTATTCCTGAATTCTGCATACATGGATTCAAAACTAAACACATTACAAAAATATTCATGAAAAAATTTATGTCCGTATTGAACATGCATAGATTTTTTGGGGATCATTATTCCCTAAACAATACAGTATTAACAACTGTTTACACAGAATTTGCATTGTATTATGACAACCAACCTGGAGATGACTTAAAGTATATGAGAGAATGTGCAAAGCTTATATGCAAATACTATGCCATTTTATTAGGGACTTTAGCAGCCTTAGATTTTATCATCTGTGGGAGGTCTTGGAATTAATCCCCCACAGATACCAAGGGTCAACTATATTTTCTGTGCTTTAGAACAGCAGTCCCCAACTTTTTTGGCATCAGAGGCCAGTTAAATGGAAGACAATTATTCCAAGGATGGGGGGGCGTAGGGGAATCATCAGGCATTAGATACTCAAAAGGAGCCGCAACCTAGATCAGACCCCTTGCATGTGCAGTTCACAATAGGGTTTGTTTTCCTATGATAACACCCCTGCTGATCTGATAGGAGAAGGAGTTTCGCTCGCCCCCCTCCCCCCACCTGCTGTGCGGCCTGGTTCCTAACAGGCCATGGACCCATACCAGTTCACAGTCCAGGGTTAGGGGCTATCTCCTATGCAGAATACTGTAAGGTCAACTATTCAATTCCCACCCCTACCATCATTCTCTTCCATCTTCCACATGGACATAAGACTTAACTTTCAGAATCTCATTTTTAAAAAAAAACTTTTTAGAGACAAGGTCTTACTGTCACCCAAGCTGGAGTGGATTGGTGTGAAAATAGCTCGCTGCAGCTTCAAACTCTAGGGCTCAAGTAATCCTCCGACCTCATCCTCCCAAGTAGCTGGGACTACAGGTATGAGCCACCATGCCTGGCTTCATAGTCATTATTTTAAAACTTAAGCATGATGGTGCACGCCTATAGTCCCAGCTACTCTGGAGGCTGAGGCAGGAGGATCACTTGAGCACAGAAGTTTGAGGCTGTAGTGAGCCATGATCGTGTCACTATGCTCTAGCCTGGATGACAGAGTGAGACTCCATCTCAAAATGAATGAATGAATGAATAAAACAAGAAAAACCTTCAATACTTCCTTTGCTGAAACCCCTTAGCACAAAGCACACACTTCTGTAAGACTGGGCCCCTCCTACATCTTCAATATTGTCTCTAAAACTTATTCTCTACACATCAAGTATACTTAACTACCTCTGCATTACCTGAAATATACCCATATATTTTAATGCTGGTCCCTTTGCTTGAAACTACCCTTATCCATCATCCTACATCTCACACCTCTTCCTTTGCACCATCTCTTCAGCAAGGTGCCATTCTCTAATTTTTGCTCAACTGTACTCAGTATATACCTTTATCATATCACATCTTAAGATTGTTATTAATACGACATTCTTCTCTGCAACTCCACATCTATGACTGATTCATAGTACATATACAATAGATGTTTATTAAAAAAGTTCTCTCCTCTATTCTTACCCCTTAAATAGAGCAGAGAAGTTAACTGATGAACCTAGAGCTCTGTTGGAAGGTTAAAAATGAAAGGTATCTGACGTGGCATGGTGGCTCATGCCTGTAATCCTAGCACTTTGCAAGGCTAAGGTGGGAGGATCATCTGAGCCCAGGATTTCAAGCTAGACAACACAGCAAGACCTCATCTCCACACACACACACAAAATCAAAAATTTAGCTGGGCATGGTAACGTCCACCTCTAGTCCCAGCTACTTGGGAAGATGAGGATGAAAGACTGCCTGAGCCCAGGAAGTCAAGGCTGAAGTAAGCCATGATGGTGCCACTGCACTCCAGCCTAGGTAACAGAAGAAACGCTGATTCCCAAAACAAACCAAAAAAAAAGAAGAAAAAATTAAGCCTGAAAGCAAAGTGTTTCATAATATAATTATGAAACCTTAATAATTAATGCTACAAATATCCATCCATAGGTCTAATATACTGCCAATAGAAAACCCAGGTTTTCTTTAACATGTCTTCATTAGCAGTTAAGTATGGCTAATTACAAACAACTCAAAGGTAAGACTATAGCTAAGCACTCACTCATATGTTAGTAATGTATTACTTTGATAAAGTATGACTTTTTTTAAAGGTATAAACGAAACATTTATTTTTATTTTAGAAAAATCTAGGCTGGGCGCAGTGGCTCAAGCCTATAATCCCAGCACTTTGGGAGGCTGAGGCAAGAGGACTGCCTGAGCACGTGGGTTCAAGACCAGCCTGGGCAATGTGGTGAGCCCTTGTCTCTACAATAAATTAAAAAATTAGCTGGACATGGTAGCATACACCTGTAGTTCCAGCTACCTGGAAGGCTGAGGTGGAAGGATCTCCTGAGCCCCAGCAGGTCAAGGCTGCAGTGGCCAGGAGCATGCCTCTGCACTCCAGCCCGGGTGACAGTGAGACACCAACTCAAAAAAAAAGAAAAGAAAAGAAAAAGAAAACTCTATTTATGACAAGTTTCTGTGAAGCTGCATTTGGATATTTACACCTATTCCAGGTCTTTATGCAGTTGAAGTCTTACTTTTCCTAAAAATACAAACACTAGCACTTCACTTGAACAACAGAAATAGAAACCATGCCTAATGGAAATTGTGGAATGTAACTCTGTATAGATTAAATACTGCTAAAAAAACCCCACAAAACTCCATTTAAAAGCATACTACCTAAGTGCTTAAAGTATATCATATAGAAATCAATGAGAAAACTGAAGTATAAATGACTAATTTGTCAACATGGAATATATTTAAAATTAGCTCATGGTTTCCTAAAGTATCAGGGACTAGTGTGCCAGAGAATTTATTATAACCAGATAAAATTATTATTATGAGTTCTTTATTTTATAATCACTTCAGATCTGTATGATCTTTTCACTATTCAAATAGATTTTCATGCACACTTTTCATCATTGCCCTAATGCTTCTTGGTAACAGTTCATTTTTTTTTTTTTTTTTTTTGGAGTTGGAGTCTCACTCTGTCGACCAGACTGGAGTGCAGTGGCCGCTCCCGGCCACCACAGCCTCGACCTGCTGGGCTCCGGCGATCCTTCCACCTCAGCCTTCCAAGTAGCTGGAACTACAGGCGCCTGCTACCACGCCCGGCTAATTTTTTGATTTATTGTAGAGATGAGGTCTCGCCTGCCCAGGTGGGTCTCAAACCCGCGGGCTCAGGCAATCCACTCACCTCAGCCTCCCAAAGGCGCGGGATTACAGGCTGAGCCACCGAGCCCGGCTCAGTTCATATTCTTAAGCATATAAAAGCTTAGGATGTTGGGGAAAATAAATATCTAAAGTACAAGATATGACTTTTAACTATCTCACAAAATGTCATACCTGCAGCCAAAAGGTCTTACAGCACTGTAGAGTGTATATGCATGTACATACATGGCCACTCTGTCGGCAAGATGCTATGAGGGAAATAAAAGAGCTTATTAATAAATGTGTATTAGTGTTCAATAGGATTCTCAATATGTTATCAACTTACTTTTAGTGGAATGTTATAGCCAAAGTTGGATCTAAAGTTGGAAGCTTCTTCTCTTGCTATGTCTGCTAAAGAACGAGCATCTGCCAACAAACCTGCTACTGCCTAGAAAAAAGCACCAATTTAATAGATGAACACATTCCTATCACAAGTCAGACAAAGTCTGCAATTATTGTAGGCTTATGTAATTTTTTTAAAACAAATATCACCAAAATAAACTTTGTGGCATTTTGATGCTTGAAGACAAAATTATTATGATTTGAAAATTTACTAAATGTGACTTAAATAGTTATAGTCAGGGAGTATTTCTATCATAAATGCTTTTCTTCCCATTTACCATCTCATAATAAAGAATAAAAACAACTGGTCTTAATCAGAGTTTATTTTTTCTAATCCAAAAACCTGAAGTGCTCCAAAATCTGAAACTTTTTGGCACCAATATGGCAATAAGGAAATGCTCACTGGAACTTTTTTAATTTAGGATTTTCGGATTAGGGATACTGAACTGGTGAATGTCTTAACACAAATATTCCAAAGTCTCACCCAAAATCTCATATTTCTGGTCCTAAGCATTTCAGATAAGCATTTTGGTCTAAAAGACACAATCATAAATCTTTTTCAGCCTACTGGCTAGTAAACTGCAGTAACAAATCATTAACCTTCCACAATTAGTGGCTTAGAACTACTGTTACTATACATATGCCGAGATGGCTGGGAACACTGCAGTGAAATCAGATGTTAGAGTGGAATACATGTATATGTGCATATATATATATATAGTGTGTGTGTGTGTGTATTTTTTTTTTTTAAAGAGACATGGGGTCTTGCTATGTTGCCCAGGCTGGTCTCAAACTCCTGGCTTCAAGCAATCGTCCTGCTTTGGTCTCTCCATGTGCTGAGGTTATATGAGTGAGCTACCATACCCAGCTAATTGTGGGATATATTAAGTTTGGAGGAAAGAACTCTCCAGGTAGTTCAGTTTCAACATTAGATCATTTCGCTACATTCTTTTCAATACCATCACATCTTTGAGAAATTAGGCTGTTAGCGGTTACTGTTAACAAAAGTAAGTACTGTGCAAAAATCAGTGTGGAACAAGAAATAAGAGTGGAAGCAAAGTTTAAGAAGGGTACAGTATGCACCAATTGTGACTGTTTAAAAATGACAGAAAAATTTTGTTTGTTTATTTTTAAGTCAGAGTCTCACTCTGTTGCCCAGGCTGGACTACAGTGGTATGATCACAGGCTACCAAAGCCTCAACCTGCTGGGCTCAGGCATGTGCTACCATACCTGCCTAATTATTTGATTTATTGCTGAGATGAGGTTTTGCCATATTGCCCAGGCTGGTCTTGATCTCCTGAGCTCAAGTGATCCTCCCGTCACAGCCTACCAGTGTTGGATTTAAGGTGTGAGCTACTGTGCCTGGCCCTAGTTTTTGAATAAAAATATTTTTCAGCCAGGCTCGGTGGCTCAGCCTGTAATCCCGCGCCTTTGGGAGGCTGAGGTGAGTGGATTGCCTGAGCCCACGGGTTCGAGACCCGCCTGGGCAGCGAGACCTCATCTCTACAATAAATCAAAAAATCAGCTGGGCTATGGTAGCGCCTGCCTGTAATTCCGGCTACTTGGAAGGCTGAGGCGGAAGGATCGCCGGAGCCCAGCAGGTCGAGGCTGCGGTGGCCGGGAGCGGCCACTGCACTCCAGTCTGGGCGACAGAGTGAGACTCCAACTCAAAAAAAAAAAAAAAAAAAAATTTTTTCACTATGTATTTTTTTCAAATAGCTACTATATTTTTAGGACATAAACACTAAAATGTTTTGACCTAAATACTTATAAACAAAACCATTAGGTATTTTTGGCCTAGGGAAGCCATGAAAATACTTACTGAGACACTTTAAGTACTATGAATCTAGAAAGTTTGAAAACTGCTAGCTTAGGAATATTGTAGAATTTAAAAGTGCTATCAAGCCGGGCTCGGTGGCTCAGCCTGTAATCCCGCGCCTTTGGGAGGCTGAGGTGAGTGGATTGCCTGAGCCCGCGGGTTCGAGACCCGCCTGGGCAGGCGAGACCTCATCTCTACAATAAAATTTTTAAAAAATTAGCTGGGCGTGGTAGCGCACGCCTGTAATTCCGGTACTCAGAAGGCTGAGGTGGAAGGATCGCCGGAGCCCAGCAGGTCGAGGCTGCGTTGGCTGGGAGCAGCCACTGCACTCCAGTCTGGGTGACAGAGTGAGACTCCAACTCAAAAAAAAAAAAAGTGCTATCAAAAAAGTAAGACTTTTTTCTACTGCCACCTGGTAATAGTAATAATAACAATCATATATCAAGCACTCATAACACGTTAAGCATTTGACATAACAGTTTTTAATCTCAAAGCAACTGTATGCACTAGGTATTGTTATTATCCTTGTTTTACAGACAAGGAAATAGGAGTTCAGAATAAATAACTTCCCCAAGGTTACTCAAGCCAGTAAGTTACATCATTTAATGAATCTTCTATTGCTCTGAAGAAAGCTTACTGAAGTCTCATAATCCTCAAATCACTTAAAGATGACAATTATGAAGGGAGGACATTAAATCTAAATTTTCCCTAACCCTCTTTAATGTCTAATGTTTTGCCAATTTCCAGGTATAAGGAATGCTGTCAGCTTCTTGGGGTACATTTGAGAATTCTAAGACAGTAACATTTTTCCATCACTAAAACGCTCACAGCTATTAGCATATCTTTTTTTTTCAAAATATACCTAAATTTATTCTACTATGTAAAGTAATACATCATTCACTTTCTACCAGCTAGGTTACAGTCTGGCAAGTTTTATTAAAACATATCATTTAGCTGGGCTCGGTGTCTCAGCTTGTAATCCCGCGCCTTTGGGAGGCTGAGGTGAGTGGATTGCCTGAGCCCGCGGGTTCGAGACCCGCTTGGGCAGCGAGACCTCATCTCTACAATAAATCAAAAAATCAGCCGGGCGTGGTAGCGCATGCCTGTAGTTCCAGCTACTTGGAAGGCTGAGGCAGAAGGATCGCCGGAGCCCAGCAGGCTGAGGCTGTGGTGGCCGGGAGCGGCCACTGCACTCCAGTCTGGGCGACAGAGTGAGATTCCAACTCAAAAAAAACAAACAATAACAACAACAACAAAAACATCATTTTCACTGGGAATAAAAAATCTGCTTAGGAGAGAAATATTTTTCAGAGAAAATCATCTTTGAAAAGCAAAAAAATCTCAAAAACTATCTTCAGCTTTATGATTTACTGGTTATTTTTTACCTGTCTTTTTTGTGTTTGTGTGTAACATTAGATCTCGTGAGAAATACCAAAGCTGTCAGCTGAATGATGTGTGTCCTATAAGGTGTCACCCTGCAGAATGGGCTTTGGAGTTGCATATAGACCCAAATTTCAATCCCAGTATTTTTCTCTACTAGCTATGCAGCCGTTTTCTCACTTATAAAAATGGCATTAACCTTCGCACTCGAAGATAGCTTGCAGATCACCTACCAGCAACTGAACTGCACTTTTTTACAAAGCAGTGAAAAATAAATCATTTTATACTGACCCTTCACACCTGGAGACATCTCACGGATTACCCACCAATTTGTACTTTTGTACAAAATAGTGAAAAATGAGTCAGGCGTGGTAACTCAAGACTGTGATCCTAGCACTTTGGGAGGCTGAGTCAAGAGGATTGCCTGAGTCTAGGAGTTTATGACCAGTCCGGGCAACTTGGTAAAACCTCATCTCTACAATAAATCAAAAAATTAGCCAGGTGTCGGTGGTACACACCTGTAGTTCTAGCTACTTGGAAGGCTGAGGCAGAAGGATGCCAGAGCCCAGCTGGTCGAGGTGTGGGGGCCACGAACATGCTACTGCACTCCAGCCCGGGCAAGACAGTAAGACTCCAACTCAAAAAAAAAAAAAAAAAAAACAGTGAAAATGAATCATTTCATATTAAAGATTATAGGGTTAGAACCAATTATTTTATTGTAAGGACATTGGGCTTATGGAATTGTGGACACTGAAGAACTTATTTATGACATAAAAAAATCAGAATTGTATATCTTACATTTTTCTAACATGTGAAACAGTCACCAAAATGCATTACATGTTCATTGACACATGTTGTACAATAATAATTTGTTTGACGTCTTCCATCTGGTGTTTTTCTATTCGAGCAAACAATGCAATTTCATTTTCTTCCTCCCACATTAATATGTAATTTATTGTACAGTCTGTTGTTTGTAGACAATGTGGAAAGACACACTCGTGATTCTTTTTTTTTTTGAGTTGGAGTCTCACTCTGTCGCCCAGACTGGAGTGCAGTGGCCACTCCCGGCCACCGCAGTCTCGACTGCTGGGCTCTGGCAATCCTTCCGCCTCAGCCTTCCAAGTAGCTGGAATTATAGGCAGGCACTACCACGCCCAGCTGATTTTTGATTTACTGTAGAGATGAGGTCTCGCCAAGTTGCCCAGGCGGGTCTCGAACCCACGGGCTAAGGCAATTCACTCACATCAGCCTCCCAAGGCGTGGGATTACAGCCTGAGTCACCGAGCCTGGCTACACTCGTGATTCTTAAAAACCACTTCTCAACTGACCCATCAGAAACCTGACAAATTTCAAATGGGCCACAAGTTTTTCATTGTTTTTGAATGGAAAACTTCAAGGAAACGTTTTTTAAAATTTGCACTTGCATAAGTTTGTCTTGTGTAATCACCAGCAATCGCTTTATGTCCCCTGGGAAGAGACATCTGAGTGGTTTGCTAGATTTACGATGCCCCCTCAAAGGGGGCATTTGAGTGCAAAAGGTTAAATAATATAGGGTTGGAACCAATTATTTGTAATGGTATTTGGCTTAAAATGCAACCGTGGATATTGAGGAACTTATTTATGACCAAAAAAAACCCAAAATCAAAATTTTGTGTCTTAGGTTTTTCCAGTGTGTGGCAACATGTGAAGCAGTCACCAACATGCATTACAGGTGCATTGACATATGTTGTGCAAGAATAATTTGATATCTTCCACCTGGTGTTTTTCTAATCAAGCATACAATGCAGTCTCGTTTTCTTCCTCCCATGTTAATAATACTTAATTTATTGTCCAGTCTACATTGTTCAAAGACAATGTAGAAAGACATTCTCTTTCTATGTTACACCAGCTGATTTTTTTAAAAGTATATCTCAGTATATATTCCATCTCTTTATTCGCTTTTGTTGTGCAATTTGAATGGAAAACTTCAAGGAATCATACATTTTTGAAAAATTTGCGCTGGTATAAGTTTGTCCTGTATAGTCACCAGCAATCTCTCTATGTCCCCTGAGAGGAGACATCAAAATGCAAAGGGTTAATATTACCTTCACTGGGTTGTCAAGATTAAAGATAATTATGTAGACAGCTCCCAGCATATTACCTAGTACATAGGTGTTCTCTTTCCTTTCTTGTAGCAAGGTTAGAATCATTTCATTCCTTTAGTGGTGGTTCTTACTGACATCTATAAAGGATGAGATCAAAGTCTGACATCTATAAAGGATAACGTCAGTATAAACCAGTAGTATATTTATGGCTTGGCTTGCAATGGTGCAAAGCAGTCTCTAGGACAACTTAAAAATCAGGTACATGAAATAACTTACAGTGATGACTATGAAGTTCTTAAGGATGTGCTCACTTTCCCTTTCAATAAACATCCTTTCTTAGTGCTCCACCTTACCAAAGGTGTTCTCTATCTGATAGCATCTTCAGTGTGACAGTGATCCCAAGGGATATAAAAAGATGGTCTCTTTCCTTCTCAAGCATATACCTTCATTGGTAATCTTTGCTGCCAAGTTCTTTTTTCTACACATATTCCCCACTCTTCTCCCTCTCCCTCTCAAATCAATCTGGTTTTTCATATCTGTCACCAATACAATTTTGAGAATGCTACTTTTCTTTTGAACAGTGAACTGCCCAAACCCAGTAAGTCTGATTAATTTTGTGGTTGCTCACTGATCCATCTCAATCCCTTACTTCAAAAGAAATTGGACAAGGCAAAAAGAAATATCTTAAAATACGACCTTACCATTCCAACATGCCGATCAACATTAAAAAGTCTTTTGTTGGAGCCTTCTTCATAAAGTTTAGAAAGGACTAATTTTTCTACCCCAAAGACAACACCATCTTTACACCTGATTCCAATAGCTGTACTGAAACAAGAAGAAATCAATTTTTAATTGAAAATAAACTTCATTAACAAGTTTTTAAAACACACACACACAAAATAGGTAATATTTAAAGCATTTCAAATACTTATAAATTAGATCCATATAAATGAATATCAGATGACCCTGCCAGAATCTAGTACATCATTTGACAAAAATATACTCATATATGTATAAAAAAGATGCTAACAAAACATACACAATACGGCATAATGTCTAGCATATGATAGTCATGTTATAAACAAGTGTTGACTGAATTCATGTGCATTAAAAATGGTACGTAATAGGCTGGGCGTGGTGGCTCAAGCCTGTAATCCCAGCAGTTTGGGAGGCCAAGGTGAGAGGATTGCCTGAGCCCGTAGGTTCAAGAACAGCCTGGGCAACTTGGCAAGACCTCATCTCTACAATAAATTAAAAAATTAGCCAGTCATGGTAGCACGCGCCTGTAGTTCCAGTTACTTGAATGGCTGAGGCAGAAGGATCACCTGAGCCCAGCTGGTCGAGGCTGTGGTGGCTGTGAGCGTGCCACTGCATTCCAGCCTGGGAGACAGAGTAAGAATTCAACTCAAACAAACAAAAAAAGGTACATAATATACAAAGAAGACAGGCTAGATGCAAACTATAAAGCTAACAGTGACTAGTCTGGTTGGAAAGATTATGATTTATTCTTTTTCTTCCTTTTGCTCATCTGTTTCTTTCAGTTTTTCTGTAATAAACACTTACTGCTTCTAATAAGTATATAAAAGAATAAAGCATATGTTCTGCTACAAATGTTTATAAACATCTTAAAATAACCTAAGTGAAATGAAGAGAAATTATATGTCACCATTTCAAGATGAAAATGCGTGAATTACTTTATTGTTCTAATCTTTTTTAATAAAGCTATTTCTGATCAAAAGCAAGTGAGACAAAATAAGCAACGCTTGACCTGTTTGGCTTTTTGGTCAAATTATTTCAATTTCTGTCTCTTTTTTTGTTTTTCAACAGACAATGCTGACCAGGCAGGACTTGAACTCTTGGGCTCAAGCGATTCTCCTGCCTCAGCCTCTTGAGTAGCTGGAACCACAGGCACCAACGTCTCTATTTTTTGTTTTTTTGGAGTTAGAGTCTTCACTCCCTTGCCCAGGCTGAAGTGCAGTGGCACAATCACTGCCACCCCAGCGTCGACCTGCTGGACTCTGGCAATCCTTCCACCTCAGCCTTCCAAACAGCCAGAGCTACAGGTGCGCATATCACGCCAGGCTAATTTTCTATTTATTGTAGAGACAAGGTCTCACCAAGCTGCCCAGGATGGTATCAAATCCATGGGCTCAGGAAGTCCACTCGCCTCGGCCTCCCAAAGTGCTGGGATTATCGGCTGACCACAGAGCTCAGTCAACTTCTCTATTTTTGATAACAGTATTACTAAGATCTAATCCCTTGAATTTCATTACTTCTTTATCGCCCACATTGAGCTTGTATTTATTGTTGACTTTTTTTCTTCGAAATATGTCTCATGTCTACTTTCTTACAGTTTCAGGCTTAGATTACTGCAACACCTTTTCTACTTCTCCAATCCATCTTATCTAACATGACTAGCCTAATTCCTACCTTGGTTTTATTTTGTCATTACCATAATCTAAAAAATGGTTTATAACCTAAAAGGTATGGGAAATGTGTCAGTCACAGGCCTCTTAGCACCTGATGAAACTATGGTTACTTCTTTTCAGAAAAATGAACATATGCATTCAAGAATTTTAGACACTCCCCCCCAAATGCACTCAAGAATTTTAGACACTCCTCCCTCAACACTTTAGGTGTCTTCAATGGCTCCCCCCTTTAAGTTTAAACTCCTTTTCCTAGCTATCAAGGCAAAGATCCTGAGAATCTGGCAAAGCTCATGAAATATATTCAATTACCTTTATAAATGCTGTACTCTACTAAACTTAATCTCACTGTCATCCCTCAAACACCTTAAGTTCATTTTTGCCTCCATTTCTTTGAGGTTATCCTGGGTGCTAGAAAATAATTCCTCTTCACCACTGTATAACTAAAGATATTTCCACAAACATTTACAAATTTACTTGAACTTAACATATACAACCTCAGGAAGCCTTTATTAATGATTTTAACTCATCATCATCCTGTTTAGAATATAAAGCATTCTTTACTCTAAATTAAATTTCTCCAAGTATGACTTATGAACTTTCTAGAAATCCTTAAGATCCTTTCAGGGGTCTAAGAGGTTAACAATTATTTTCACAGTTGGGCTCGGTGGCTCAGCCTGTAATCCCAGCGCTTTGGGAGGCTGAGGTGAGTGGACTGCCTGTTCGAGACCCGCCTGGGCAAGTTGACGAGACCTCATCTCTACAATAAATCAAAAATTAGCAGGGCATGGTAGCGTGTGCCTGTAGTTCTAGCCACTTGGAAGGCTGAGACGGAAGGATCGCCAGAGCCCAGCAGGTCGAGGCTGCAGTGGCCAGGAGCGGCCACTGCACTCCAGTCTGGGTGAAAGAGTGAGACTCCAACTCAAAAAAGAAAAAAATTATTTTCACAAGAATAAAAATACTTCATTTGTTCCTTTTCCACTATGTGGACATTTGCACTGATGGTACAGTAGCAGTAATGGGTAAAAATGACATTTTTAACACAAATCAAGATGGTGACAGCAAATGGTACTAGTAAACCACTAATGACTATATTCCTCACTGTTACTCTCAGTTTTTTTTTTTAAGCCACTCTCTTTTAATTAAGAATGTCCTAATTAGCCAGGTGTGGTGGAACACGCCTGTAGTTCCAGCTACTTGGAAGGCTGAGGCGGAAGATTTGCCGGAGTCCAGCAGGTCGAGGCTATGGTGGCCGGGAGCATGTCACTACACTCCAGTCTGGGCGACAGGGTGAGACTCCAACTCAAAAAACAAAAAAAAAGAAAAGAAAAGCGACAGAGTGAGACTCCAACTCCAACTCAAAAAAAAGAATGTCTTTTTTTTTTGAGTTGGAGTCTCACTCTGTCTCCCGGACTGGATCCCAGCCACTGCAGCCTCGACCTGCTCGGCTCCGGCAATCCTTCCGCCTCAGCCTTCCAAGTAGCTGGAACTACAGGCGCGTGCTATCACACCTGGCTAATTATTTGATTTGTTGTAGAGATGAGGTCACACCAAGTTGCCCAGGCAGGTCTCGAACCCGAGGGCTCAGGCAATTCACTCACCTCAGTATCCTAAGGTGCGGGATTACAGGCTGAGCCACCAAGCCCAGCAAAAAGAATGTCTTTGATGAGGCAGTAACTATATTAAATGTCAACCCTTGAGTACCTGTCTTTTTAATATTCTAGTAATAAAATGGGAGGAACTCAAAGTACTTCAGCTGCATACCAAAACACAGAGGTTGCCTCAAGAAAAAAAGCACTTATAAAACTGTTTTTTGAGGTGTGAGTTTTTTCATGAATACTGTTTTTACCTCCAATTAATGTCAGACAAACTATGGTTATCTACACTTAGATGTATGGCAAATATTTTTTCTTAAATTAACAAAGTGAGTATACTACCTCAAGGAAAACAACCGACAGGATTTGTGGCCAATGATAAAACTCGAGTTTTCAAGCAAAAATTACAATTTTAGAAAACATTTAACACTATGAGCCTGCTTCTCAATACTTAAAAACTTTTTTTTTTTTTTTTTGAGTTGGAGTCTCACTCTGTCACCCACACTGGAGTGCAGTGGCTGCTCCTGGCCACCGCAGCCTTGACCTGCTGGGCTCTGCCGATCCTTCCGCCTCAGCCTTCCAAGTAGCTGGAATTACAGGCATGCGCTACCATGCCCGGCTGATTTTTTGATTTATTGTAGAGAGGAGGTCTCACCGCCCAGGCGGGTCTCAAACCCGCAGGCTCAGGCAATCCACTTACCTCAGCCTCCCAAAGGCGCAGGATTATAGGCTGAGCCACCGAGCCCGGCTACTTAAAAGCTTTTAAGTTAAGATCAGTAGTGATATTAACAAATAAAATGTTTCTGATAATTTATAATAAAATATGTCAAATATAGAGGATCTGTTATAACTCAGTGAACCAATATTTTCCACGTTAACAAATCATGATGTTACAAAATCATGCAAGGGTAAAAGATTCATTCAAAGTAAAAGCTGCTGGAATTAGAAGTTGCAACACCACGCTCAGCCTTTGTTTTGATTTTCTGCAGAAGCAGTCTCACTATGTTGCCCAAGCTGGTCTCAAACTCCCGAGCTCAAGCAATCCTCCTGCCTCAGTCCTAGAATGCTGGGCACCTGGCCTAAAATTTATGGCATTACTGTTAATGAAAAGTTATTTAAGCCGGGCTCGGTGGCTCAGCCTGTAATCCCGCGCTTTGGGAGGCTGAGGTGAGTGGACTGCCTGAGCCCGCGAGTTCAAGACCCGCCTGGGCAACTTGGCAAGACCGCATCTCTACAATAAATCAAAAAAATTAGCCGGGTGTGGTAGCATGCGCCTGTAGTTCCAGCTACTCGGAAGGCTGAAGCGGAAGGATCGCTGGAGCCCAGCAGGTCGAGGCTGCAGTAGCCAGGAGCGGCCACTGCACTCCAGTCTGGGTGACAGAGTGAGACTCCAACTCAAAAAAAAAAAAAAAAAATAGTTATTTAAGTAGGCCGAGATGGTCATACCATAACCTCAGCACTTTGGGAGGCCAAGGCAAGAGGACTGCCTGAGTCCAGGGGTTCGAGACCAGCCTAGGAAACTTGGCGAGACTTCATCTCTACAATAAATTTTAAAAATTTAGCCAGGTGAAGTGCCACATGCCTGTGGTTCCAGCTACTTGGAAGGCTGAGGTGGAAGGATCATCCGAGCCCAGCTGGCCAAAGATGCCACTGACCTCCAGCCTGGGTAACAAAGTGAGACTCTAACTTAAAAAAAAAAAAAAAAAAATTTATTTAATATTAATGTTAACATGCAATTGTGCTTATTATTATTTTAAATGAATTAATGCTGGAATTATAGGCTTGAGCCATCATACCTGGCCCAGTTAAACATTTTCTACCTATTTGCTTATATATCATACTCTTAAAAATTAATATGGGCAACCCTTTCGGGTCCCTTCCCACTGTAGGAGTTTTTTTTGTCCTCTTAATAAATCTGCTTTCAAAAAAAATAAATAAATGCCAGGTTCGGTAGCTCAGCCTGTAATCACGCGCCTTTGGGAGCCCGCGGGTTCGAGACCCGCCTGGGCAACTTGGGAGACCTCATCTCTACAATAAATTTTAAAAAATAGCTGGGCGTGGTAGCGCACACCTGTAGTTCCAGCTATTTGGAAGGCTGAGGCGAAAGGATCACCGGAACCCAGCAGGTTGAGGCTGCGGTGGCCGGGAGCGGCCACTGCACTCCAGTCTGGGAGACAGAGTGAGACTCCAACTCAAAAAATAAATAAATAAATAAATAAATAAAATATACAATCTGCCCAGGCACAGTGGCTCATGCTTGCAATCCCAGCACTTTGGGAGGCCAATGCAGGAGGATTGCTAGAGCTCAGGAATTCGAGACCAGTCTAGGCTACATAGTGAGACCACATCTCTACAAACAGCCAAAAAGCCAAGCATGCTAAGGCACACCTATAGTTCCCAGCTACTCAGAAGGCAGGGTTGAAGAATTGCTTGAGCTCAGGTTTGAGGCTGTGGTAAACCGTGATCACACCACTGTACTCTAGCCTGAGTGACAAAGTTAAAACCCAAGCTCAAAAAAAAAAAAATCCCAGCACATTGGGAAATGGAGGCAAGAGGACTGCTTGAGCCCAGGGGTTCGAGACCAACCTGGGCAACTTGGTGAGACCTCATCTCTACAATAAATCAAAAAAATCAGTCAGGCATGGTGGCACATGCCTGTGGTTCCAGCTACTTGGAAGGCTGAGGCAGAAGGGTTGCCTGAGCCCAGCTAGTTGAAGCTGCATGAGTGAGCCACTGCACTCCAGCCTGCGTGACAGAGTGAGATTACAACTCAAAAGAAAAAGAAAATTAATACACAATCCAATTTTTTATTTTCTGTGAACACACAGCACTTTAAAATTTTCCAAATGTTTTTTATATATCATCCTTATGGTAAGGTATATAGTTAGTGTAGATGTCTACACCCAGTTTTACAGACAAAAAAGTAACAGTCAGAGGGCAGAACAATCTCCTTTATCATACCACCAATATGATGCAGCAAGAAAGAAAATACACATCATCTGATCCTCATCCACATACCAAGTTACACAGATTTTTTTAAAAACAGGATCTTTTCTAGTATATTTTATGTAAAAAAAAATTTGGTTGGGCTCGGTGGCTCAGCCTGTAATCTCAGCACTTTGGGAAGCTGAGGCGATAAGATTGCCTGAGACAGCAGGTTTGAGATCCACCCAAGCAACTTGGTGAGACCTTGTCTCTACAATAAGTCAAAAAAATTAGCCGGGCGTGGTAGTTCTGGTTACTTGGAAGGCTGAGATGGAAGGATCACAGGAGCCCAGCAGGTCGAGACTGTGGTGGCCGGGATTGTGCCACTGCCCTCCAGCCTAGGTGACAGAGTAAGACTCCAACTCACAAAAAAAAAATTCATTTTTAAGGCTTTAATTTTTAAAAATATTTCCTCATGTATGCTTTAATGTGACCACTGTAAATCATATTTAGAGAAAGAGGTTACAGAAAACAAATTCCTAAGGTATACAGTTCCTCATAGCCTAGCTTCAATTTTCTAGGTTATAGATGGTTTCAAAATACATCTCCAGTTTTTCTTTTTAGTCAAGATTTTTTTACCAGTTTTTTACACCAATGAAAATGGAGTAATGTAAAGGAGTAAGAGAGAGACTATAAACTGAGTCTGTCCAGTTTCTTATTCTAAGAGCCTTTTTTCCTTCATTAGCCAATAGGAAATGACAACTTTTTTTGTACCTTTGAATTCTATCAGGCTTTGTACATAATGAAAAATATATTTCAGCCTAAAATTTTTAGCAGCCTTACTTCTATCTTAGTATTAGATACTGACAACTTGTAAGTACCAATATCTCTAATAATACAACACTTAGACACAGAATAACCTTCATTACAAATCCAAAAGAGGAATTACTTAAATAATATTTTTGCCCAAATATTTCAAAAATAGTTCATAAGCCATTATTAGTTCACATGCTTTCTTTCTACCACTCAGAAGATGGCACATCGGATAAACATTTATTCATTCACTAACTTAACAGGACTTGCTGTGTACTAGCATATGTAAAGACAAGTAAGTCTCTACCCTTATGGAACATCTGTGATCAAATATTGAAAATACTAAAAGAGGCCAGGTGCGGTGGCCCATGACTGTAATCCCAGCATTTTGGAAGGCTGGGGTGGGAGGATTGCTTGAAGCCAGGAGTTTTGAGACTAGCCTTGGCAACATAGCAAGGCCCTATATCTACAAAAAAAAAAAAAAATTAAAAAAGAAAGTGGAAAAAAACCCCAGGATTTTACGAGTATACATTTCTAAAATCTCGGAAACATTTCACTACTCTACCTTTATGCCAATGATTTTAATCATAAGAGAAAAGTGAGCTCAAACACCAACCTTGCTTGTGTAGTAGGCCTGAAAAAAAATTTTCAGGAGATCTGAATGAGATATTACAAAATAAATTCTCAAAAAGTTATTTATTAGATTCAAAAATATAATGACCATCTAAGTATAACTGAATATAAAATTTCGTCTATAAATAATAAATTTGCCAAAAAGCTAATGAGCTAAACAAGATGTTATAAGGGTGCCAAGGAATCATTTTAGTACATTACTGTAAAAAATAAAAGACAGAATAAAGGGAGGAAGTCCTATAGGAAAACATCAGAGAGTGACTACACAAATGAAGAATCAAAAAAAAAAAAATCCCTGCAGAAACGAACATGTGACTAACTGCATAGGACATTTAAAATACAAGAGGTATGAGCAGCAAAAGATAACAAAGCCACAAACCTAATGGCCAAAGGAAAACAATGATATAAATTAAGAATTTGATAATGGGCAAGAAAGAATAATAATAAGTATAATTTTATATACTATATTTAAAACATGGATATCTAAGTGGATAATCTTGGAATCAATTGGAAATACAGGACTAGGGCTCATAAAAAAACATCAGACCTAGCCGGGCTCAGTGGCTCAGCCTGTAATCCCGCGCCTTTGGGAGGCTGAGGTGAGTGGACTGCCTGAGCCCGCGGGTTCTAGACCCGCCTGGGCAGCGAGACTTCATCTCTACAATAAATCAAAAAAAATCAGCCGGGCGTGGGAGCGCATGCCTGTAATTCCAGCTACTTGGAAGGCTGAGGCGGAAGGATCGCCGGAGCCCAGCAGGCGAGGCTGCGGTGGCCGGGAGCGGCCACTGCACTCCAGTCTGGGTGACAGAGTGAGACTCCAACTCAAAAAAAAAAACAAAAACAAAAAAACACATCAGACCTAAAAACAGATGTGGAATTGAATACACTGAGCGTATTTGGGGACATATACTAATCTGCATCAAAGTAACATATGAAATCCTAATCACCAAATACATATATTTTAAAAAGAGACATTTAATATCTGGTCAAAACAATTATTTCAAGTAAAACAATGTTTCTTACCTACTATTTTCCACAGCCTTCATAGCATATTCAACTTGAAAAACCCTTCCATCAGGAGAGAATGTAGAGGCTGACAGGTCATACTAGGGTGAAATAGGCAACAATAAGCTTATAATAATGTGTCTTTGGCAGTAATAACCATACATCCCCCCCCCATTTAAAAGGCTTAAACATCAGGCATGTGTTCTATTTCAACAAAGACTCTGCTTTGAAGGGAGGAAGAGGAAGTATGTCAGAGAAGGAAAAGTGGATACAAGTCCTAGGTAAAGTCAGAACACTTTCACAAAGACCACAAACTTATTTTTGAAAAAACTTAATACCATACAGTAGAAACAGCACCTACAGTAGAACCAGCACCAGAGTCAGAACACTTAAATTTATAGCTGTAGCCACTAACAAGCTGAAGATCCTTGGACAAATCATTCAGCATTCATCAAACATTTAATGAGCATCTATTATATGTTGTCACAATACAAACATGACCACTCATTCATGAAGTCCTTCATTTTCTTTTTTGTTTTTTGTTTTTTTTTTTGAGTTGGAGTCTCACTCTGTCACCCAGACTGGAGTGCAGTGGCACACTCCCAGCCACCGCAGCCTCGACCTCCTGGGCTCCAGCGATCCTTACGCCTCAACCTTCCAAGTAGCTGGAACTACAGGCGCACGCTACCACGCCTGGCTAATTTTTTGGTTTATTGTAGAGATGAGGTCTCGCCAAGTTACCCAGGCGGGTGTCAAACCCCCGGGCTCAGGTAATCCACTCACCTCAGCCTCCCAAAGGCGTGGGATTACATACAGGCTGAGCCGCCGAGCCCGGCTAGTCCTTCATTTTCATCTAGGTGCTAGAGATACAGCAGTAAACAGAAAAGGCACTAAAATGAAGATAAAATAGTAAAGTGATAGAAGGGACTACTACAGGCTTTATCATTAGGAAAGACCTTGCAGGGGCAGTAATATTCACGCTAAGTCAAACCTAAATGACTTGAAGGTAGCCATTTAGAATACAGAGGAAGAGTCTTTCTGGCATTTGGCGTAAAGACCTTTGGATAGAAATAAGCCCAGCACAGTCAAGGAAGAGGAATAAGGTCACTGTGTTGGGGTTACTGTGAGCAATGCAGAAATGAGTAGACTATGTGAGGAAGGTAGCTAAGGGCCAAATTATGTTGGATCCTCTAAGCTGGAGTATGGAGTTTATATTTAATTCTGAATGCATCGAGGAGTTTAAGAGGGGGTGGTATGATCTGTTTTTAAAAACATCATTCTGGCTTCATGTGGAAAATGAACAGTAGAGGAAACAAGAGTGGAAGACCAGGTATTCCAAAGATGGTGGTGGCTTCGATTGGAGAACAGACAAAAAAATATCTTTTGGGGGCAGAGTTTTAAAACAAACAAACAAAAACCTGCTTTAGCCGGGCGTGGTAGCACGCACCTGTAGTTCTGGCTACTTAGAAGACTGAGGCGGAATGATCGCCAGAGCCCGGCAGGTCCACGCTGGGGTGGCCGTGAGTGTGCCACTGCACTCCAGCCTGGGTGACAGAGTGAGACTCCAACTCAAAACAAACAACAACAACAACAACAAAAACCTGCTAATGGACTGGCTCTGGGAGTAAAACTAAAACGGCATTAAAAATGAATCACAGCCAGAACGGTGGCTCAAGTCTGTAATCCCACCACTTTGATAGCCAGAGGCCAAAGGATTGCCTGAGCTCAGCAGGGGTTCGAGACCAGTCTGGGCAACTTGGCAAAACCTCATCTCTACAATAAATCAAAAATTAGCAGGGGATTGGCAGCGCCTGCCTGTAGTTACGGCTACTTGGAAGGCTGGTACGGAAGGATAGCCAGAGCCCAGCAGTTCGACGCTGGGGTGCTGGTGAGAGTGCCAAGGATCTCCAGCCTGAGCGACAGAGTGAGACTCCGACTCAAACAAACAAAACAAACAAAAAACACATTAAGTTGCCCGTTATCAAATTCAGAACACCAGCATGTGGACTTAATGCTGAGTATCAAAATCTTGTGAACAAGTAACAATTGATAAACTGACAAACCCACTAATCAAAAATTTACTGCAAATAATCAATAGATATTTCTTTTAAAAACTGTACTTTCGGCTGGGCTCAGTGGCTCAGCCTGTAATCCCAGCACTTTGGGAGGCCAAGGCGAGTGGATTGCCTGAGCCCGCCGGTTCGAGACTCGCCCGGGCAACTTGGCGAGCCTGCCTCTCTACAATAAATCAAAAAATTAGTCGTGCGTGGTAGCGCGCACCTATAGTTCCGGCTACTTGGAAAGCTGAGGCGGAAGGATTGCCGGAGTCCAGCTAGGCGACGGAGTGACACTCCAACTCAAAAAAATAAAATAAAATAAAATAAAAAACAAAAACTGTATTTTCTATATGAAGAAGCATATAAACGGAGTAAGCAAAAGTCTGCACGTACGCAATACATGAACACAGGGAAGTGGCAAGCTACACGAGATAACAAGTCCAACTCCGAAACCCTCAACAATCTATTACAAGTCTGCCGGGCTAGGTGGCTCAGCCTGTGATCCCGCGCCTTTGGGAGGCTGAGGTGAGTGGATTGCCTGAGCCCGCGGGTTCGAGACCCGCCTGGGCAGCGAGACCTCATCTCTACAGTAAATCAAAAAAATTAACTGGGCGTGGTAGCGCGCGCCTGTAGTTCCAGCTACTCGGAAGGCTGAGGCGGAAGGATCGCCGGAGCCCAGCAGGTCGAGGCTGCGGTGGCCGGGAGCGGCCACTGCACTCCAGTCTGGGCGACAGAGTGAGACTCCAACTCAAAAAAAAAAAAGAGAAAAGAAGTCTGGAGCGGTTAAGTCCGTGGATAATCATTTAAATGTTCACGGTATGAATGCCTAAAAGTGCTGTTAAGCAATCTGCGTAGGAAAAGCTGAGACAAAAGAAAAAACGGAAATAATTCATCAGAACACTTTTCTTATGAGTCCTGTCCGACAGGGTTCCCCGTGACGCCTACACTGGCGGTCGACCAGTACACCCGAAGGAAAGAGAAGGCCGGTGAATCAGCATCCCTCCCGAGGAGCTGCCAAGGCGGCCGCCGAGAGCCCGCGCCCGGCAGCGGACCCCAGCCGCGCCGCCGCCGTGGCTCTCAGGAGGCAAATCGCTGCCCTGACCCTTCTCACACTCTCTCGGGCCCCACGAGTTTGCACTTTCGTTTTCCCTCAGCGGCTGAAGCAGGTGACTCAGCAATCCCAAGTTGCTCCAACCTCACTGCCCAGCCGCCAAGCCGGCTCCCCCGGGCTGGAAGCCTTCAGGCGTCCCCGTCACCTGAGACGGCCTAGAACACAGGAGAGAAAAGACCACCGCTCTCCAGGCGGCTGGAAGCGGCCCACCTGGCCGCGGGCGGTCCCGGCGCGCCCAGGGTCAGAGAGCCCAGGCGCTACGCCCGAGTTCCCTTCAACGCCAATCCTAAGGTTAGAGCACCACGTCGAGGGCTAACGCACTCACCCCGGTGCCGATGGAGCTCATCCTGCCAAATCCAACCGAACGCGCAGGACTTCCAGGCCTAAAGCGGACCCTTTACAGCACGGCGCGGGGCAGGCTAGTAACAGGCCCTCTCATTGGATGCACCTTCAGCCAATAGGCCCCCGGGCTCTAGCCCTTAAACGAAGAGTATTGTGGGAAGGGGGCTGTGCGCAAGGCGGGCGACGCGTTTGCGCAGAAGCCGCAAGGGTGGAGTTGGAAGGCAAGAGTTTCTCCTTCCGTTGACAGGTCTTTGAGCCACTTGAAGTCATTGTGTTAATAGGCCTTTCCATTCCTTTCCAAAAGAATTGTTTTTTATCTTTTATATTATTCCTCTCTCCTTGTTAGTTTATTTTTTCTTGAAGCAAAAAAGGAGAAATATTCGTAAACTCTTAGGGAAACCAGAAAAAGTAGTAGGAAAGAGATATATTCTCGTCCTTGGCGTCCTGGTTCTGACTTCGTATCTTGATGGCATCTGCGTCACCCTGCCATCCTCAGGCTCTCGGGAAGGAAGTTGCACTTTCAGGGTAGCATCTTCGAGCTCGGCTTGGAATTTTACGGAAGCATTACTGCTTTTTCTATGAGTATAACGCTTTCTAATAGAGTGAATAAGTCCAATTAAAGAGACGTATTGAGCGCTAATATGTTCCATGTGTTAAGAGAAACAGTGAACTAGACATACTCTGTCTCTTCTGGAATTTGCATTTAATAGGAGGAAATAGGTAACAAAGGAAAAATAGGCGAGGCCTGGTGCGCTGACACGCCTGTAATCCCAGCACTTTGGGAGGCTGAGACGAGGATCCCTGAAGGCCAGAGGCCAGGAGTTTGAAAGAGGCCTGGACAATGCAGGGAGACCCTGTCTCAAGAAAAAAGAAAAAAGGAGAAGAAAAGAAATAGGCAAAAGGAGCCGGGCTCGGTGGCTTAGCCTGTAATCCCGCGCCTTTGGGAGGCTGAAATGAGTGGATTGCCTGAGCCCGCGGGTTCGAGACCCGCCTGGGCAGCAAGACCTCATCTCTACAATAAATCAAAAAATCAGCCAGGCGTGGTAGCGCGCGCCTGTAATTCCGGCTACTCGGAAGGCTGAGGCGGAAGGATCGCCGGAGCCCAGCAGGTCAAGGCTGCGGTGGTCGGGAGCGGCCACTGCACTCCAGTCTGGGCGACAGAGTGAGACTCCAACTCAAAAAAAAAAAAAAAAAAGAAATAGGCAAAGGGTACCTGCATGATCAATGTTTGTATATCTAACCCTGAATTGTACCCTACATCTTTATAATAAATAAATAAATTTAAAAACAACAACAAGCAGTACTTTCCTAAGTATAGAAGCAAGAAGAGCCTGGGCTCGGTGGCTCAGCCTGTAATCCCAGCACTTTGGGAGGCTGAAGCGAGAGGATTGCCTGAGCTGGCGGGTTCGAGACCCGCCGGGGCAACTTGGCGAGACCGCTACAAAAAAATCAAAAAATTAGCCGGGTGTGGTAGCACATGCCTATAGTTCTGGCTACTTGGAAGGCGGAGACGGAAGGATTGCCTGAGCCCAGCAGGTTGAGGCTGCGGTGGCTGGGAGCGTGCCACTGCACTCCAGCCTGGGCGACAGAGTGAGATTCCAACTCAACAGAATAATAAATAAATAAATAGAAGTATAAGCTATCTAAACTTGTATTATTTATAAATTACCCAGTCTTTGGCATTCTGTTACAGCAGCAGAAAATGTACTAAGACACAGGGCTTGCTGAAGAACTGGGTGTCAAGCGGGGTGTGGTGCTCATGCTGTAACCCCAGCACTTTGGGAGGCTGAGGTTAGAGGATTGCCTGAACCCATGGGTTCAAGACCAGCCTGGGCAACATAGTGAGACCTGAGACCTCATCTCTACAATAAATCAAAAAATTAGCTGGGCATGGTGGTACATGCCTGTGTTTCCAGCTACTAGAAGGCTGAGGCAGAAGGATCACCTGAACTCAGCAGGTCAAAGCTGCTGTGGCTGTGAGCAGTGTGCCACTGCCCTCCAGCCTGGGTGATAGAGTGAGACTCTGACAAGAAAGAGGAAGGAAGGAAGGAAGGGAGGGAGGGAGGGAGGAAGGGAGGGAGGGAGAATTTCAATGCTTCTTCCAGCTAATGGAGCATTATAATTAACATTTCGTTTTTATACTTGAACAAATGGATAAATAAAAGATTTGAGTTTTCTTGGAAGACTAGCCACTTAATTTACCTAACCATCGTTAAAACATTGTAGTTGCAATTCTTTCATGAGGGGTTTTGATTTAGATGAAGGTAGCGAGAAAGTACTGAAGAAAGCTAAAGGCTATAGTTATAGGACGGTTCATCTTGGAGGTGAACTATAAGGACTCCAAACTTTTTAAAGTATCCAGTTAAACTTTGAATTAACTTCACTACCTTTGTGTGAGATAAACACTATTTGAGTGCACTCACTATTCATTAATAATTAAAAGTTTGGGGATGCTTTCAACTCATTGTCAGATGAACTGCCTAGTTTGAGGCTGGATTATTGATTTATCTTGTGTCTCAGAAGAACACATTAAATTGTGGCCCCAGGTTCTTAATTATTTGCCTGATTCATTACAAGTCTTCCTTAAGTGGTGAGGGTATGAATTTGTTTTTATATTTTTTAAATTTTAACCAAGTTCTCCAAATTACTTTTGGAAGTGGTATATATGAAAGCAGTATATAATTTATACATTATCTTTCTTATAGGATAATAAGCTTTTTTTTTTTTTAAGACTCCCATCATAGCCTACTGGGTTGGCTGTATTACAGGTATGAGTCACCATGCCTGGCCACGTGATAAGCTTTTTGAGGCTATCAGAGTCTGTTTTATCTTTCTATTAGAATACCTAACAGTGATTTTCATGTGGTAGGTACTTAATAAATGTATTAAATATGAAAAAAGAAGCCAGGTGCAGTGGCTCACGCCTGTAATCCCAGCACTTTGGGATGCAGAGGCAAGAGGATTGCCTGAGTCCAGGGGTTCCAGACCAGCTTGGGCAACTTAGTGAGACCTCCTCTCTACAATAAATTTTTAAAAATTAGCCCGGTGTGGGGGTGCGGGCCTGTGGTTCCAGCTACTTGGAAGGCTGAGGTGGAAGAATCACTTGAGCCCAGCAGGTAGATGCTGCAGTGGCCATGAGCGTGCCCCTGTACTCCAGCCTGGGTAACAGAATGAGACTCCTACTCAAAAAGAAAAAAGAATACAGACAAGTTCATTTCCTGGTTACTTCCTGCCAAGTTATAAAATAATCACAAACCAGTTTGAGATTGCAAGAAAAAATTTTTACTGAGTAATTGTAATGATAATTTAAGTTTTAAAATTTTAAATACTCAACTCCTGCATGTACTTTGAGGAATCTAAACATATACTATTTTACGACATATTATTTTTAAATCGAATGCCTCAGGAAATGTGGCATCCGATGTATTTAGCTTCTAAATACTGTGTTTTAGGGATAGTATCTTAAGAATTCTTTGTTATTTTCAGGTTTACAGTTAGACTTTAAGATTTTGAGCAGTAGAATAAACACCACTCCCCTCTCCACTATCACAAAAATCTGCAGAATTCTTTATAGAAATGTTCACCAGTGTCTCAGAATACATATATTTCCACAGGAGATTATTTCATTATCTCCTATTATAATTTGATCAGAATCAGATTTACTCTTTGCCTTGTAGAATAAACATTATTTACCACTGGATTCAGAGACTATATTTCTTTCCTCCCAACTTCTGTCAGTTGAGCAGGACATCATAACCTCTGAGCCTCAGAGTTTCTCGAAAGAGACCTTATTTTTAATCGAATCGAAAACTCCTTTCCTCTGTTTCCTTAATCTGACCATACTAAAGAAAATAGCTAACTAAGTTCTGCTGTTCTTCAGTGCAACCAACCTCTTAGAGGTTGGACTCTGTTTTCTAATGCGGATCTCAAACATGTAGGAATCCAGTATGCCATCTGATAGAAATGGACAGCCTTGTTCTGTGTTTATGTAAAGAAAATAACATATTGGGCGGTAAATATTTTAAACCACTTCTTTAAAAAAGACTCAATGACTTCAAAAAGCTTTCAATGATCTTCGGATACAAACAAAATAAAATTATTAAATCCAAGCACAATTAAATAAATGTCTTAAAACATTCTCTAAAACAATTCTGAAGTGCTTATTTAATAGCATGTTACAATTTTTTTTAGAAACTGGAAATAACGTGTAAGAGGCAAAAGCAAATACCGTTGAACACTCGCCAAGGGAAAAAAAAACAAGGTTGTTTTCCGAGTGCCCGGCTAGCTCAGTCGGTAGAGCATGGGACTCTTAATCCCAGGGTCGTGGGTTCGAGCCCCACGTTGGGCGTGTGGCTTTTTCCTATCTTCTGCAAAACTTTACAGTTTCTTTAAAGCACTTAAATTAATGGAAGTTCTTAAATCGAATTAATTTAAATGCTGTCAATGTTTACCAGACAACCGGAAGAAAGTCTTTTTCAAACGAAACAGGTCACAAACTGTGCTTGCGCAGTTGAAAGCACACATCTCCTCCCCAGTGTCCTCCTTAAAACAGGAAGCTGAACGGCCACTGTGGACGGGCTTTTGCGTTACTAGGCATACGTGCGTAGTTGCTGTACAGGACAGTTTTTGTTTTTATCTTAACAAAATTATGAGCCCCAAGTTTGGCTGCTTTTCTAAAGTTTAAGAAATCCAATGTAAAAGCAGTTGGAAGCGCCAGAGACATCGGGAGAAAAACAACCAATTTATCCTTTTCTCTCTCTCTTTCTCTCCGGTGAGAAATAATTCCTTCTGTAGTCAGATGTCTACAAGCAGTGCATACGTCAAGTTTTCTTCCATTCTTAGATTATTATTTGAGGGAGATAGGATTTCCCCGTGGGGGGATTCAGTAAGGTGTTTTTAAAATCCTACTGCAGGATTTGGGTTTCTATTGGCTAATTTGGGAGAGGGTCTAAGTAATGAAGGCATATTCTGCAATAGATGCTGTCAGAAACCCACGGGAATTCTGTGATCTCAATAAATCTTATCTAAGGGAGACCAAGCTGAAAGAGCGATAAAGCTGAAATTGTAAGGTAACAGTCACTCATTTAGCTGGAGAGGGATATCAGTGTTTTGAGTTGGACAGTGACTGACTTGTCTGAAGTGGATGTTCTGTGAAAAACAGGAGAAAAGTGTAGTTTGATGAAAGCATCATATCAGCGCATTGAAATTTAGCTGCGTCAGGTTAGCCCCTAGATATCAGGGGCTATTCCAGACCTTTTGCCTTTCTCAACCCAGTCCAAACAGGCCTTCCTACCCCTCATCCTCCACTCCTCACCCATAGAAAGGTCACCAATCAGCTCCACATTCCTTTCTTTCTTTTTATATTTTTGAGTCAGAATCTCACTCTGTTGCCCAGGATGGAGTGCAGTGGCACAAGTCTCAGCTCATCACAGTCTCTACCTCTAGGGCTCAGGCAGTCCTCCCGCCTCGGCCTCCTGCATTACTGGGAATACAGGCGCTCGCCAGACCACCTGATTAATTTTTCTTTTTTTTTTTGTAAAGACAAGGAGTTCTCCTCATTTAGTTCAGGCTGGACTCAAACTCCTGGGCTCAAGCAGTCCTTCCACCTCAGGCTCCCAGTGTGCAGGGATTACAGGCGTGAGCCACCTTGCCCGGCCTACTAAATCTAATTGGTTTTTTTTTTTGTTGTTTTTTTTGTTCTTGAGTTGGAGTCTCACTCTGTCGCCCAGACTGGAGTGCAGTGGCCGCTCCCGGCCACCGCAGCCTCGACCTGCTGGGCTCCGGCGATCCTTCCGCCTCAGTCTTCCGAGTAGCCGGAATTACAGGCATGAGCTACCACGCCCAGCTGATTTTTTGATTTATTGTAGAGATGAGGTCTCGCTGTCCAGGCGGGTCTCGAACCCGCGGGCTCAGGCAATCCACTCACCTCAGCCTCCCAAAGGCGCGGGATTACAGGCTGAGCCACCGAGCCCGGCATACTAAATCTAATTGCTAATTACTAGGCCTCATATACTTAGAGTATCATAAATGTATTACATATGTGACCCCTCCATGTGTTACACTTCTTCCCTTGGTTTCCAGGACACAAATGCTTTCTTGTTTTTCCCCCCCATCACCAGTGACTCCTTTTCTTCCCTCTTTACTTTGGATTGCTCTAGGGATTTGGTCCCTTCTAATCCACACTTCTTCATTTGGTGATCTCATAGCTTTAAATGTCAGCTATTTGCTCATGATACCCAGATCTCTCTTAAATGTCAAATTTGAATACCCATTTGATCCATTGATTTGAATATGTAGTAGATATCTCAAATTTAACATATGCAACACTTAACTCTTGATCTCTGCCTCAAAACTTGCCTTGCATTTTTCCTTTTTTCCATTAATGATAACACCATCCTTCTAGTTTTGCAATTTAAATATCTTGGACAAATTATTGACTCTTTTCTCTCCATCCACATTGTGAAGTGTCCTTCAACATTCCTCTCCCACACTTACTGTGGGCTTGGCTCTGTGACTAGTTTTGGCTAATGGGACAGTACAAAACATGATGCAAGCAGTCTCTTGAGAACCTACACAATGGGACCTAAATGCAAGCTACCAAGTAAAAAGTCTGAGTACCCTGAGAGCACCATCCTCTGAGAGAAGTGTAAACTAGCCACATGGAAAGAGGCCATGTGGAAGAGAGAGAAGCTATGTGAAGAACACAGTGACCCCAAAATTAAAGCAAAGCTGTCAGCCGGGCTCGGTGGTTCAGCCTGTAATTCGGCGCCTTTGGGAGGCTGAGGTGAATGGATTGCCTGAGCCCGCGGGTTCGAGACCCACCTGGGCAGCGAGACCTCATCTCTACAATAAATCAAAAAATCAGCTGGGCGTGGTGGCGCATGCCTGTAATTCCAGCTACTTGGAAGGCTGAGGCGGAAGGATCGCCGGAGCCCAGCAGGTCGAGGCTGCGGTGGTTGGGAGCGGCCACTGGACTCCAGTCTGGGTGACAGAGTGAGACTCCAACTCAAAAAAAATAAAAATAAAATAAAATAAAATAAAAAAGCAAAGCTGTCTTAGACCTTCCATTCCAGCACATCAATTAAATACAGTGGGGTGAGTAGTACCCACAGCTGATGCCACATGGAACAGCACTCCTGAGTCTTGCCTGAATTCCTGATCCACAGAACCAATAAGCAATTAGCATTCATACTGTTTAAGCCACTCAATTTTGGAAGTTTGTCACATAGCAATAGGTAACTTAAACACACACCAGATTTATTAAGATATCCTATAGGTCTGTCTTCAAGACATGTCCAGAATGAGGTTTCTCACCTTTGCTACCAGTATCCTGTTTTAAACAATCATCTTATCTGGATTACTACAATGGTTTCTTAAAAGACATTCCTACTTCAGTCTTTATCTCCCTGAATTCTATTTTTAACCACATCTAGAACAATTGTTAAAACAAATCAGATCTTGCCACTTATTACATTCAAAGCCCTCCAAGGTTTCACTAAGAACTATCCTTGCAAGATCTGTCCACAACTCTTCCATCTCATATTCTCTGCTCACTTGACAGCAGCCAAATTGGCCTCCTGGTCTTGGAACATGTTAGACATGTTCCTTAGGGCTCTTGCCCTGGCTGTTCTTCCTGCATCACTTTTCCCTTACTTGCAAATATCCACATGGTTAACTCACTTGCCTAACTTGTCTTTAAGTCACTAAGAAACGAGCCCAACCCCAAGCACCCTGTTCTAATGGACAGCTACCCCACCATCCACATTACCCTCTTATTTTTTCCAGAGAAGGTGTTATCTTCTTATGTTGTCTCCCCACCTTCTCCCATGCCCTTGGAATGCAGCCTTCAGAAAGGTAGGTTTTTCATCTGTTTTGTTCACTAACATATCTCAAGCACCTAAATTAGTATCCAGCAGATGTTCAATAAGTATGTTGAGTCAGTGAATTAAGAAGGGTGTATTTGTTTTCTAGGGCTGCCAAAACAAAATACCACAAACCGAGTGACTCAAAACAACATACATTTATTGTCACATTTCTAGAGGCCAGAGGTTTTAAATCAAGGTATCAGCTTTGTGCTCGCAAAAGCTCTTCTGAGAATTTGTTCTCTTTTTCTTCACTTCTGGTGTCCCCAGCAATCCTCAGCATTCCTAGGCTTGCTGATGCCCAACTCCAGTGTCTGCTTGGTCATCACCTGGGGTTCTCACTGTATATCTCAAATGACATTTCCTCTTCTTACAAGGATACAAGTGTTTCTGGATTAGGGCATACCCTTATGACCTCATCTTGACTACATCTGCAACTTTGTTTCCAAATAAGGTCACATGCACAAGGTATGGGGGTTAGGACTTCAACACATCTTTTTGTGGGACACAATTCAAACTGATACAGAGGGCCACATTCCTTAACCTCAGCCACTAGGTGTCTACCACTTCATAGTAAGCTTTAAGGCTCTATTTCAGTCACAGATCTTGTTTTTTATATTATTCAGTAACAAATAAACTTTTTCACAAATGATCTCAACTCAACAAAAGCCAGGTCAATATGAATGCAACGTAGAGAATTTAATAAATTGTTTACTGCAAAAAGAGATAACAATGCCAGGCGTAGTGGCGCAAGCCTATAAACCCAGCACTTTGGGAGGCTGAGGCGAGAGGATTGTCTGAGACCAAGGGTTCTAGACCAGCCTGGGCAACTTGGTGAGACCTCATCTCTACAGTAAATCAAAAAATTAGCCGGGTGTTGTGGTGCATGTCTGCGGTTCCAACTCCTTGGAAGGTTGAGGCAGACAGATCACCTGAGCCCAACAGGTCGAGGCTGCAGTGGCCGTGAGCATGCCACTGCATGCTAGCCTGGGCAACAGAGTGAGAGTCCAACTCAAAAAAAAAAAAGAGAGAGATAATGTTAATAAAATAGTAAATCCATACAATTTGACAATTTATAGTACACCAATAGGTGTACTATTGTACAATAGTACTATAGTAGGCAATCCTACTAGCAGGTTTCAAAGTTATGAAATAGAGGAGCCTTTTTCTGATGAAGCTTACATTCCAGAAAGAAAGATCAACCCTGTGTAGGAATTATTACAAAGTAAAAGTCCTAAGTGCCACAGTTACAGACAGTGTGCTCAAGGAACAATCACTCTCTGGGAAGGAAAGCTGGGAAGGAGTGCTAGGGGCAGACACAAGTCCCTAGAAAGAATGAAACCAGCAACATTTCAGCAAGAGGTAGTTCATTAAGAACAAATTTAAAAAACAAACAAAAGTTAAATAATGACTGGGTACATATTTCAAGAATCCCTCTCCTGAGAAGACATAAAGATTAATGACATTATGAATACATGTTTATAAAGCAGTCATACCTTTATATAAAAATGAAATATCTTTTTTTGTAGAGATGTTGAATTGCTCCTAAAAGAAACCGTAAAGTTAAAAAGTGAACATCTCCACACTTTGCTAACAAATGCTTGACTATGCTACCAAACTTAGTCCATAGGATCAAATCTATTTCAGGAAAAAGTATTATTATAACATACCAAAATGAAGAATTTTTAAAAATAGACCAATGTTAATATTCAATATAAATGCTAAGGGTTAACACTAGTCATGCTTTAAATGAAATACCTGCTGAAAGTAATAAAATTAATGAAGTCTCTAATGCTCAGGAAAGATTAAATGAACTGTGGAAGAACAATGTTACTGTTCTTTTGAAAAATGGACTATGTAACAAACTTCCAAAGTTAAACTGCTTTACTATATTTTATTGATATAAATACAGCAAATCTCATAAGCATTAGCTACCATTTCACCACTACACCAGAGAAAGAGTCAAATGAATGAAATATTAATGCAAAGAGTAATGCTTTCACTTCCACTATGGTCATCCATAACAAAGCCTCTTACATACTTTATACAATTTGCTTGTAACTGATTTAATATTTGAAATGAAGCAAAGTTGATTTCTAGTCAAACATTTATTTCTCGGTGGAAAATGCTCTCTTCATCAGAGGTGGCTGAGCTTTCCCGACATCAAACATCATTTCCAAAGGTGGGTTATTGAAAGAACACCAATCCGGTATGCGGCCCACCTGATTATAATATTCCTTTGAAACAGAACGGCTCCCAAGTATATCTTGCAATGCTCCAAAAATAGCCCCTGTGTGATAAAAATATTTTTACAGATGAAAACTTTTACATTACGTACATATATATCCACTCCATTACATGACAAGAGTGGACTGGTAAAATTCAGTAATGCATGTTCACACTCTTCAAATTAATTCCTGTTAAGCTATTGTATGATTTATATTTTGAGTAATAGGATAAACCATAACTCCTGTATTCACAGTAATTAAATGGTCTGTAGTAGACTGTAATGAATATGATAACAAGCATTACTGTGTCTAAAAGCAAGTAAGGTAGACTGCAGTGGAAGGTATTTTCAACTTTGTGTAAATACAGTCAATAAGACTCTTAGTTTTCTTTGCCACAACTCAAAGGTGACATGTCAATAAATAAAATAGCACAAAAAAATCCAATACATGTCATTATGATGTCCTAAGATTCTATACTGAAGACCTTATTAAGGCCCACAGGCAGTTTTAAAATAATTTACTTACTAAATCCATTTGTCCTAAATCAAAATTACAGTTTGACCAAATTTCGCTTTACAAGAAGTTAAACATTCATTTAAAAATATTAATACTTTGCTCTTCTCTCTGAAATATACAATCCTGATAGCTACTAAGTGCCCTAACTGTATCCTAAAACATATATCAGAACATACATGAATGTATAAATTCATGACTGTTTTTCCCTTCAAAACAGTATCTGAGTATAACTTTTGACTCCCCAAAAACTTAACTACTAATAATCTATTGTTGACTGGGAAGCCTTACCAGTAACATAAATACTCGATTAGTACATAAATAAATAGACCAATATCTGCATTTTTTAAAAGTTCTGTGGTACAATTCAGGGTTAGGTATACAAATGGTCATTGTGTAGGTAAAGTTTGGGTACATATATTTTATGTACATGTAACATTCATGACATACCTTTTTAAAAATTTTTCTAATATTCTAGGCTACATGATTCATCTACAAGTTTTCTCAAATTGTTGTAAAACTCCAACAATTCTTACAGTATATTTATTTTTAAAAATTGCAAATAAGTGGACCCTTGCAAACCATGTTGGCAAAGGTCACCTGTACTTATTAGGTTATTTGCTTATTTTGGTGAAACTTTCATTACTTAAAACATTCAGTGAACTCAGTCACAAACAAAATGTAATTATAAAACAGAGAAACCAATTTTCATATGTGGCTCACTAGCTTTGGAAGAATTAAACCAAATGTTTTGAGCAATAATAGCATCACTGAAATAAATTAATAGTTTTCTGAGGGATGACTTTCATTGGATGAAGAAGTTTACTTAAAATCACAGTGCAAATACCAAGAGAAATGCATACAGAATCCTGAAAATTAATATTATTCCAGGAAAAGTTAATGTTCAAACAAAATTATTTAATAGTTCTATTTATAAAGTAGATAATTCTGAACTCTGATTTATTCTAATATACTCATTAGTAATAACCTTAAAAAACCAATTTCTATATAGTCATTATTTACATATATGTTTACAATTTATCTTATTTTAAAGATGTGGGATACAAGTCAGGATTAGGTACGTAAGTGGTTTGCGTACAGGTGAAGTCTGGGCCTCCCATTGGTCCTTACTTCGCCTGGTTTATGATCAGGTACCGTTGGTGAAGTTATGTGCCCCCTCCCCCCGGCAGTGTCCCACTACTGCCAATTCCTTTTGTGTATTGTTATGCAAATGTTCAAGGTACACTCATGAGTGAGAATATGTGGTACTCAGTTCTTTGTTTCTGTGACAGATCACTGAGTATGATGGGCTCTAAATCGATCCAAGTCATTATATTTTAAAAACTAAATTCTTACCTCCTAACCAGGCCACACAATTAGCCTTTGCAGGTGGAGTATGAATTCGGAATGTCTTGGTGCCAAGCACTTTTTTATATTTTGGTTTTTCTACCAAATACCTTATTTCTGCAAGCAATCTGTGGAGAAATCCTGGCAATATAGACGTGCCACCTATGACTACCAAATTCTCTGCTAGTTGCTTCCTGGTGTCTATTGGGCACTGTTATTAAGGAGAAAGACAAAAAGAAGGATGTATTTTATTAACTGTATAAATAATGCCTGGCTGAACTTAAGAAAATATACAGATAAATGTACTTCAGATTAAATAGGTGATCATTTGTATTACAAAAAGGGCCACAGCAAGGTTTTTTCATGCAGCTGCTATAGCCTTCATGATAATACTGCCGACTATATATTCAGAACTTTAAAGATTTTTAAATATTTTAACATCTAATAGTATAGAATTTTAAATTCCACAGGGCATATGGCAGTAATATGTGAGTGTCTACATTTTCAGGGGAGAATGATTAAGTGATTAAGTGGGCAAAGAGCATGAGAAGAAATAACTTTTCTTTAAAAATTTTTTGAGTTGGGGTATCGCTATGTTGCCCAGGTTGGAGTGCAGTGGTACAATCCTGGCTCACTGCAGACTCAAACTCCTGGGCTCAAGAGATCTTCCCACCTCAGTCTCTCAAACAGCTGGGACTACAGGCACACACCACCACACCAGGCTTCTTTACTTTTTCAGTAAGGAAAGTATGTGGAAACTTATTTTTTCTAAGGTGTTATCTTCACTGTGCCCGTTGTTGAGTGGGAAGATAAATTGTTTATCTCTTAGAAAAAAATTATGTTTCAGGCCGGGTGCAGTGGCTCATGCCTGTAATCCCCAGCACTTTGTGAGGCAAAGAAGAGAGGATTACTTGAGCCGAGGGGTTCTAGACAAGCCTGGGCAAGATGGTGAGATCCCATCTCTATAATAAATTAAAAAAAAAAAATTAGCTGGGCGCAGTGGAGCACACCTGTAGTTTCAGTTACTTGGAAGGCTGAGGCAGAAGGACTGTCTGAGCCCAGCAGGTCGAGGCTGCAGTGGCCATGCACAAGCCACAGCACTCCAGCCTGGGCGACAGAATGAGTCTCTGACTCAAAAAAAAAGAAAAATTATGTTTCCACACCAGTTCCACACCAGAATCGGCAATGATAAGGTCCTCCAATGAGTAGAGCCCTAGAGATAAACAGTAACTTCAAGGACAATGGTATTTCACATGCAGTTCTATGATTACACAGTCATTAAACACAAGAGACATATTACCACCATGCTCCATGGAATTTAAGATGGAACACTATACAACCTAAATGTGTCTGTACAGAATAAAAATCTAGTCACCGTTCTGAAAAAATACATATGTCCCTGGCTCATTATTCCTGGGTTTTAAGTGGTGCAGACACTTTAACTCAGTACCAAAGGAAACTCAGTAGCTATGGAATTTAATATAAAAGTTACAAAAGCAAAAAAATGTTAAAAAGTCTATATTCTGTAAGCATTAGTAAAATTTAACAGATTAGTTACTGATACAAGAGATTTAAAAACAACTCCTCCCTGGATTTCTTTGTTTTTAAAAATAATACATTACAAAGATTGCTACTTGCCTAAAATGGCTAAAATAAAAATACAGAAAATAACACTTCAAAATTTTCTCTAAAGGGCTGTGGTAATAAAGAGATTTTTTTTTTTTTTTTTTAGTTACAGTCTCACTCTGTCACCCAGACTGGAGTGCAGTGGCCGCTCCTGGCCACTGCAACCTCGACCTGCTGGGCTCCGGCGATCCTTCCGCCTCAACCTTCCAAGTAGCCAGAACTACAGGCGCACGCAACCACGCCCGGCTAGTTTTCATTTATTGTAGAGATGAGGTCTCACCAAGTTACCCAGGCGGGTCTCGAACCCGTGGGCTCAGGCAATCCATTCACCTTAGCCTCCCAAAGCGTGGGATTACAGGCTGAGCCACCGAGCCCAGCAGGATTTTTTTTTTTACAAGATAAAATACCTGTATAAGGGAATCCAGAATTAATGTGGCAACTGACTTCTCTTCATTATCTTGCTCAAAAAGAATTTCCACAACGGAGTCTCTAAAGAAATTTTAAAAAGAGAGCATTTCGTTGGTGTCACATAATATGATACAGAACATACCGTTATTTCTGTTGACATAATATTTTTTAAGTGTCAGTACTAGGTTAATGCAGAATAATTCTTAAAATACAAAGTGTTTTCACTTGTAAATGGGGAAATAACAGTACCTGCCTCACAGGGATTGAGGTAAAAATTCAATGAGTTAACAGAACAGGGTCTGCTCAGGGAGGCATTCTCAAAGCATTAGCCACAACTATTATCATGTATAGATTTACATATAGTATTTTGTGTCCAGTTTTAACTCCCCAAACCTAATAACAAAATAAACAGTATCCAATAAAAGTCAGTTAGATTTGGGCCAGGTGCAGTGATTCATGCCTGTAATCCCAGTACTTTGGGAGGTGGAGGCAAGAGGATTGCCTGAGCCCAGGGGTTCAAAACCAGCCTGGGCAACATGGTGAGACCTCATCACTGCAATAAATTAAAAAAAAAAAAAAATTAGCCAGGCAAGGTAGCACAGGCCTGTGATTCCAGCTATTTGGAAGGTTGAAACAGAAGGACTGCCTAAGCCCAGCAGGTTGAGGCTGCGGTGGCCATGAGTATGCCACTCTACTATAGCCTGGGGAGGACAGAGTGAGACAGACTCCAAAAAAAAAAAAAGTAAGATTCAGCAAGCAGACTAGTTAATGGTACAAAAGATTTAAAAGCAAACAAAAATCCTCCTTCATTTCTTGGTTTTTTAAAATAATATCTAACAAGGATAGTTATCTAATAAAATACCAATTTTCCAGTTTGACTCAAATTAAAAGAACTCTATTTTTTAGCTGGGTGCTTGTAATCCCAGTACTTTGGGAGGCTGAAGGGAGAGGACTGCCTGAGCCCAGGGGTTCAAGACCAGTCTGGGCAACTTGGTGAGACCTCGTCTCTACAATAAATAAAAAAATTAGCTGGGCGTGGTGGCACGTGCCTGTGGTTCCAGATACTTGGAAGGCTGAGGTGGATGGATCACCTGAGACCAGCAGGTCGAGGCTGCAGTGGCCATGAGCAAGCTACTGCACTCCAGCCTGGGCAACAGAGTGAGACTTCAACTCAAAAAAAAGAAGAAAAAAAAAAAGAACTCTATTTTTGAGTAGCATAAGGAAGATGTTAGTAGTAATAAAATAGTTCTTTAAGGTATACAACATGATGTTTTGATATAGGTATACACAATAAAATGATTATTATAGTCAAGCAAATTAACCTATCCATCGTCTTACATAGTTAGCTTTTTTTTTTTTTTTGGTGGTAAGAGCGCCTAAAATCTACTCTTAGCAAATTTTCCGTATAATAATACAATATCATTACCTGCTCATCACACTGTACATTAGATCTCTGAACTTGCCCTATATAACTCTAAGTTTGTACCTTTGATCTCTCCATTTCCTTCCTCTCCCCACCCCTGGCAACCACTGTTCTATTTTGTTTCTAGATATTTAACTTTTTTTAGATTACGCATATAAATGAGATCAAGTAGTATTTTTCTTTCTGTGTCTGGCAATAGGTCTGTATCTTGACTGATGCAGTGACTACAGAAATCTATACATGACAAATTTACACAGAACTATACATACACTTTACACCAAAGCCAATTTACTAGTTTTGATATTGTACTACAGTTATATAAAAGGTAACCATTGAGGGAAACTGGAAGGTACACAGGACCTCTCTGTATTGTCTTTTACAACTGACCTTTAATCTATAATTATTTGAAAATAAAAAAGTTAAAACCCCATTCTGAAGCTGGATATATTGTGCCCTGATCCCAACTCCACCAGCTAAAACACTAGATTTATCAGCCGCCTTGCAACCAGATGTAGTTAGTACCGGAAAATGAGATGGAGGCAGACGTGATATGTGGGACTTATAGTTAAGCACTTTTTTCTTTCCCTTCTTAGGACCACTTGCTTGAAACACAGGCAGTAGCTTTAATTCCAGCAGCCGTCTTGGACCTCAGAAAACAATGAGTACATCTCAGATGTGATAGATGGAAAGATATTTGGGTACTTGATAGAGTTGTCATACCATCCCTGCACTATCTACTTCTGAACTTATTTTAAATGAGAGACAAACTTCTACCTTGTTGAAGCCTCTATCTTCAGGTTTGTATAACTTGTGACCAAATCAAATCCTAACCGATACAATACAAAACTAACTATACATATGTATATATAAACATAGTGAGACCTCATCTCTACAAAAAAAAATTAATTAAAAAATTAGTCAGGTATCGTGGTGCATGCCTGTAGTCCCAGCTACTTGGGAAGCTGAGGTGGGAGGATCACCTGAGCCCAGAAGGTCAAGGCTGTGGTGAGCCTGTATCTCATTATGTCACCTAGGCTGTCTTAAACTCCCACCTTGGCCTCCCAAAGTGCTAGGGTTGCAGACACAAGCCACTGCTCCTGGTCAGTTGAATTTCCTTAAACATTTATATTCTATTATTCTGAGCTCCACTAAACAATCAGGATAAATTTAAAACAGTAACTTAATAAATATCACTTAAGACAATAAAATGATACAAAAAATATCAATGAGTGTTACAGTCTTGTTTTTGTTACCACATCCTGTCTCTAACTTCTATATATTTAAATGTCTTTAGTATCTCAATCTCTATATTAACTATCTCAAAATCTAATAGAATTTTCAATATGTTACATAATAATTATTCTCTATGCATCTCCTTCTCTCTCTTATTTATTTATTTATTTTTGAACTGGAGTCTCGCTCTGTTGCCCAGGCTGGAGTACAGTGACACAATTATAGCTCACTGCAACCTCAATACCCTAGGCTCAGGTGATCCTGCTGCTTCAGCGTCCCAAGTAGCTGGTACTACAAGCATGTACCACCATGCCTGGCTCATTTTTTGGGGTATTTTGTAGAGATGGGGGGGTCTCACTATTTTGCCTGGGCTGCTCTCAAACTCCTGGACTCAAGAGATCCTCGGTTTCCCAAGGTGCTGGAATTACAGGCCTAAGCTACTGTGCCTGGCCTCTGTGTATCTTCGGATCTTGTATTTTACAAAGGAAACTTTTTATAAGATAAATTTTATAAAACTGGGATATAAATGAAAATTATGTTTTTACCAATATAATCATATAAATCTTTAGCAACAATTTATATTGCATCATCAGACAGAATAATCAAATGAATAAAAAAAGGTCAATTACTGATGAAGCCTAAAGATCGAGTGTATTTGGAATAATGTATTCTTTTTCACAAAAAATTTCAAAGCAGGAATTAGCAAACTATGGCCTGAGAATAAAAAGCTGCTTACCACCTGTTTTTTCAGATGAAGTTTTACTGGAACACAGCCATGCTCACTCACTTATATATTGTCTATGGCTGATTTTGTTTTTTTTTTTTTTGAGTTGGAGTCTCACTCTGTCACCCAGGCAGGAGTGCAGTGGCACACTCACAGCCACCACAGCCTCAAGCTACTGGGCTAAGGTGATTCTTCCACCTCAGCCTTCCAAGTAGCTGGAGCCACAGGCGCACACCACCACACCCAGCAAATTTTTTTATTTATTGTAGAGATAAAGTTTCACCAAGTTGCCCAGGCTGGTCTTGAACCCCTAAGCTCATGCAATCCTCTCACTTCCACCTCTCAAAGTGCTGGGATTATAGGCGTGAGCCAATACCCCAAGTGTGATTTTCTATCTCAGCTGTGGAGTTGAATAGTTACAACAGAGACCATATGGAATCGTAAGTCTGAGATATTTACTGTCTGGTCCTTTACAGAAAATGTTTGTTAACTCTGTATCATACTTCTTGCTCCACCTCCAAGAGTGATTAGTTTCTTTAATTAAAATAATTTTGAATTACTTTGATGAACAGCAAAGGAAAAAAATACATATATTATATATGAGGGGGGACCCCTCACAAAAAAAAACACAGAATTATTTTTTGGAGGGCAGCCCCTTGTTGTACAGGCTTCCCCTGCTAGTTAAGTGTTTTATTTTATTTATTTGAGTCTCACTCTGTCGCCCAGGCTGGAGTACACTGGCATGCTCATGACCACCACAGCCTCGACCTGCTGGGTTCAGGTAATCCTTCTGCCTCAGACTTCCAAGCAGCTACAACTACAGACATGCACCATTATGCCCAGCTAATTTTTTGATTTGTTGTAGAAATGAGGTCTCCCCAGGCTGGTCTCGAACCCGTGGGTTCACGCAATTCTCTCACCTTGGCCTCCCAAAGTGCTGGGATTATAGGCGTAAGCCACTGCGCCCAGCCTAAGTAAGTGTTTTAGAAACCCATTGGAATCAGTGTACCAGCTAGCACTGTTGTGAGAGACTGTGTTCAACTTCAGTACATTTTTTTTTGGAGATCTTTGAACTCGTTTACCCATTTCATGATGGGTGATTTATGAGTACACCTGTCCATATCACACTGAGTGTTTTGCAGTTTTTGCCCCAAAACAGCATGACTCCTGTGCCCTACCCTACCTATTCACCCAGTCTCACCCAAGCAACTTTTTTCTTTCCCTGGATGAAAAGAATTCTCAAAGGAAACATATTGTTGATGTGGAAGAGGTGAAACTAAAAGCAGCCAGAAGCACTAAAAGGCATCAGAACTGGTGAGTTCAAAAATTGTTTTGAGCAGTGGGAAAAGCATCTTGATAAGTGTATTGCATCAAACGAAGAGTACACTGAAGGTGACTGAAGTTTAAACATGTAAGAATACACAATTTTTTATAAGTAAATTTTGGGATCCCCCTCGTGAATACATATTCTAGAGACAGGGTCTCATTATGTTGGCGAGGCTGGGTTCGAACTCTTAGGCTCAAGTGATCTTCCTGCTTTGGCTTCTCAAGTAGCTGAGATTAAAGACGTGTGCCACTGCACCCAACTTAGGGAAAAAATATTAGAAAAAATAAATTTTGAGGCTGAATAAAATTAATCATGAATGACGACACTAAAGGAAAAAACACTTAACTGTTAAGTTGACTATACTGAAATAAAGTCTATTTTTTTTTAAAAGTCAAAAATTTATTTTAGTTCACTACTTTGCTCATAACAATTAAGATCTAACCTGATTGATCCAAGTACATGCAAAATCTTCTCACCATCTAATGGATAGTCAACATTTGGAGGTGGTGAGGGACGCTGAAATATAAATATCATAAGCATTAGTCCACACATGTTGTAACCTCTGAAAAAAGAAGGCACACTTACTTTTAGCTTACCTCATTATTCCCATCAATATTAAATTTTGCTGCTTGAATTTTCAGTCCACGCTTCAGTTCACTTACAAAGCAAGTACGCACTCAAAGGAAGAAAAGGAGACCTTAGTATGGCTAGTGATTAATGGAATAGAGTGAACTTATACCCCAATTCAAAAAGTTCTAGTCAAGTGAACATGCTAATTATCCATTCCTTTGGATTTTATAAAGTTTATTCCTGTCTTCAGTTAGCTTACAACAATTTATTCACAAATAAAAAAACTCTTAATTCACTGAGGAACCATAAGAAATGTTTTATGTTCATCTTCTGTAAAACCTCATTTTTTAAAAATCACCTTTGAGGATACTATTATGCTGTTTGATATCCCTTTTATAAAGAATACTACAATAAAAATAAATTTTAGCATCATAAAAATGTAGCTATTCTATTCTGAATAGCATATTTCTTTGAACCAGATTGATTTCTTATTATTTTATTATGTATACTTTTAAATTTATTTTTATTTTCTCATCTTCTTTGTGATGGTAGCTCTGATTCTTTTTTAAAAACCTTGGTCAGTCAGAACACAAAGCTAAATTTTGCCTCTAGTTGCAGTGTAACATGCCTTAGTTTATGGGGTTTTAGCATGATTGTTTTCTCTATCTTAGCGCATTCCAATATTACCACTATCCTTCTGCTGTATCAATTTACTTTTTGCATTTTGAACACTTATTCTTTTAAAGATTCTTTCTTTTTCAAAGTGTCTTTTATAATAAGCTGCTTCAAGTTATTTTCAGAAAGTTAAGAAATATATTTTTTAAAGTAGAGGCAAAAATGATTTTGATTGCAAGAAGTCTGACGACTTGGTTGAATTACCTGAAAAACATGATAGTCATATATATTATAAAAATTTTATATATGATAGTAAATATATACGAAGTT